>OZ059855.1:5919622-8319622 GCA_964057195.1 Orthosia cruda | reverse complement strand
GAGTTAACTAAGCCGCCTCTGGGAAACCACACAGGCCTCTGACTTGGCTATTTCTTGTTAAATAAAGTATTTTTTATAGGTTATGAATGGGCTCACTCCTGAATTCGATCGGCGTAGGCAGGAAGATATTAAAATAATAAAAACTAGAATAAAATATTTCTATTTTCCATTTTACTCTCAATAAATTGATTTGTTAATATTTCACAAGTCTAAGTGAGTTTTTTTTCACTATACGTTTTATTGCATACCGCAAGGCGTCCGCTAGATGCCTTGCGGTTTCACCCGCGTAGTTCCCGTTCCCGTGGGAATGCAGGGATAAAAAGTAGCATATAACATAGATCATAGTAGCCTATTTTACTAGCTTCCCAACGTTGAAAGAATTTTTGAATTCGTTCCAGTAGTTTTTATGTTTATTCGTTACATACAAAAATACAAATCTTTCCTCTTTATAATATTAGTATAGATTACAGATAGAAAAATATTAGCTGCAAGTAATGAAATCTATACTAATATTATAAAGCTGAAGAGTTTGTTTGTTTGTTTGTTTGTTTGAACGCGCTAATCTCAGAAACTACTGGTTGGAATTGAAAAATTCTTTTTGTGTTGGATAGTCCATTTATTGAGGAAGGTTATAGGCTATATAACATCACGCTACGACCAACAGGAGCAGAGCATAAATGAAAAATGTTGCAAAAACGGGCAAAATTATTCCTTTTTGAGAGCTTCCGTTGCGTGCGCTGCGTAAACGGTTTAATTACACAACAATCATGTATGTAGAGTAGGTAGGGTTGATGGGTAGGTAGGTAGCCAGTTGACGGGAGCGAAGCCGCGTGGGACAGCTAGTACTATATATATATACTAATATTATAAAGCTGAAAATTTGTTTGTTTGAACGCGCTAATCTCAGGAACTACTGGTTGGAATTGAAACATTATTTTTGTGTTGGATAGCCCATTTATCGAGGCAGGTTATAGGATATATAACATCACGCTACGACCAATAGAAGCGGAGCATGAATGAAAAACACAGGCAACATTATTCCTTTTTGAGAGCTTCCGTTGCGTGCGCTGCGTAAATGGTTTAAGTTACGCAAGAATCATGTATGTAGGGTAGGTAGGGTAGATGGGTAGGTAGGTAGCCAGTTGACGGGAGCGAAGCCGCGTGGGACAGCTAGTCATTTATAAAATGCATACAGTTAGACCGCTCAGACTCACCAGACACGCAAATGACCTCCAGCTCATTGTTTTTATATATCTATCGCGGTTTATATTATTATGATTTGTTAAGATATGTTTTTGAACAGATTGCTTCGCAAGTAAACATCCGATCGAAACCGACTTCCGAAATTGAAGGTATTTTTCACTTTGTAGTGTTTTTATTTGGAAGTCGGTTGTATTTTTTGTAAAAAGTTTTTATTTTTATTTTTCACTTGTAAGTTGTGGTACATAATGGAACAGTTATATAGGCTAGGTACCAATAGTGTCCAAAGTGAAGCCAGAATAGATTAACTCAATAACATGAAACTCAAACAAAACTGGTGGAATAAGAGTATACCATGGTGAAATGTTTACACCTGCGTACCCCTTTAGAGCGTACTAGTGTGATGTTATGTTATGAAATCACGTAAACAATAAACACTATTGAAAACATTCAATGAATTATTAGCTTCAAGCATGAACGTGTAAACATGAAACGCTGGTTAAAAACGAAACATGTAGAGGCATTAAATATCAATTTGCATACGTTTACTCCGAGCCATTTATCGGCGCCTTAAGAAAGCGTGTAAACATCGCCATAACTCTGCAGCAAGCATAAAACTGTTCTAACCCTTAGCTTCTAAGTTTTTATCGAAGCACACCAGAATCAATTTGTTGAAAATCTCAAAAGTCACGTTCTTAGCGCGGCTTCACGCATAATCCACAGATTCCTTTAATGAATGAGCTTCATAAAAGCTTTTTAGTTTATTGTAAACAAGGTAAGAATTCATTAGCCGCGCTAAGGTAACGGCTCGGGTCGCCTACGTGACTTTCAGGTGATAAAACTGCCAGACGACGTTTAAGGGCTGTCGTGGCCTTAAATTATTAAACGAAATTTTCCATCCTGCGTTTCACGAGATTGAAAGTAAGGCACTTGTGACAGTTTCCACTCGACAGTAAGGTGCTCCTGGAAAGCGTTCGGGAAGATGCGCGGTACCTTCTCGTACAACTTATCACAGTGTCTCAAGACGAAAGTCTGTGTTGCCAGTGCGTTTTGCCAGTGATGACATATGGCTCTGAGACGTGGTCGCTTACAATGGGTCTCATCAGAAAGCTTACAGTCACTCAAAGGGAAATGGAGAGGGCTATGCTCAGAGTTTCCTTGCGTGATCGAATCAAAAATGTAGAGAATGTGATGAAGAGAACCATGGTTAACTAAAAATACGTAAACAAGAAGAAAATCTGTTCCTGTGACTAAAGGTGTGTCCAAACATAAAGCGGCATTCGAGCGCGGCTGCCGCGCGCGGCTTGCCGCGCTATGATTGGACGATTGCCGCGCGCGGCAGCCGCGAGCTACCTGCCGCGCGCGACGATCGCCGCGAACGGTGTTAGTGTTGGTTCGCCAGTGGTTGTGTGTGGACGGACGTATTTTATCAAATAAAATGGATAATGAAACAGCAATTCGTCTTATTGAAATTTATGGCTCCCATAGTCCATTATGGGACACTAGACGTAAAGAATATCACAATAATAATGTGAGAGAAGATCTATGGGATGAAATAGCAAAAACATTCGTACAACCAAAAGCAGCTTTAAAATTGAAAATGAAAAGTCTTTTGAGTTCTTATAGAAGGGAGAGAAACAGAGAAAAAACAAGTAATGTCACCGGTTGTGGTAAGTTTAATCTTATTACATTTTATAACAGTAGGTACTTATTAATAAATCTCTGGCTGTTTACATTTTCACTATACTAATTCTTAATTATCTCTAAACGCGTGGACCGAGTTACATGATTCAAACTGATAAAATGGTTTTAGACCTAGACCTTTTATTTGACACCATAATCGTTAAGATATCTCAACAAACAAAAAATCTAATTTTCAAGTTACCCTCGCGATTATCCAACATGTATGAAATGCGTAATTCAATTCTTTAATAAGACACAAAATCAGCTTATGTTTTAGTTGTTATAATGTTCTTTTTTCTGTTGCAGGTAGAAACAAGGCCTATAAATCTAAATGGTTTGCTTATGAAGCATTTAGTTTTTTACATGACAGGAATAACCCTATTGATGCAGTGGTAAGTACCTATTTCTTTTATATTTTTATTAGACTATAGCTTTCCGCCAGCGGCTTCGCCCGCGTGGTCTGGTTGTTTTTTATAAATTATAACCTAATGTTACTCAGTGAAGATGTAGCTTTGTAATAGTAAAAAAAAAAACAAAATCGGTCCAGTAGTTTTTGAGTTAAATCGTAACAAACAAAAAAATCTTTCCTCTTTTTAATATTACTTTAGATGTAACGGCCATATTATACATACAGCCCGCATACTGCAAAATCTATGAGATCAAATAATGCTAAGGGGCTGTTTATTAATTTTGGCCATTTTTAACCTAAGGTTATGCAATTATTTAATATCTTTCTTGCCAATCAATTGATCCGTTTGTCATAAAATATCTTGACAAAAAAAAACGAATATCAGAAGGAGTGGTAATAAATTGATTTGGAGTAAAGGTAGCTGTTTCAATCGTCGAATCATTTGTTTTTTTTAATAAAGAGTCTCTGCGAAGAAAGTTATGCAAGTGAACAGTAGCTAGAACTATGGTTTTGGCTGATTTTGGGCTTAAAATCATTGTACTTCTCAATACTCTAAATTTTGCCGACATGATTCCAAAAGCATTTTCTACTACTCGGCGTGCTCTTGATAGTCTATAGTTGAAAATCCTTTCTTTTGACCCTTTTGGATGAATTCCTGCAAATGGTGTCATCAAATGTGTGCTTAATGCAAAAGCTTGATCTCCTAATATTACATATGGTATTTTAGTTATGTAGGGTATTTGTAAAATTTCTGGCGCTGGTACATTAAGTTGATTATTTTCTACCTTTCGATACAATTCGGAATGTTTATAAACTCCTCCATCTGAAATTCGACCTTGGCTTCCTATGTTAACATACATAAAATTGTAGTTTGCGTCTACTAATGCTAATAGCACGATACTAAAGAACTTTTTATAATTAAAATATTCAGTGCCGCTACGAAAAGGAGCTTGAATAGTTATGTGTTTTCCATCTAACGCCCCAATAGTGTGCGGAAAATTCCATTTTTCCTCGAAGTCTTTAGATACTGCTTTCCAATCTTGCTCTGACACTGGTAGCTGAAAAAAAAATTAATAACGTTTTATTTATTTTGTTTCAGGATTGTGGCTCACCCTCAGAGCCGGGTAATACAGAACAAGCTATTCCGGTACAAGGCATTTCAGAACAAGGCACTTCAGAACCAGGAACTTCGGAACCAGGAACTTCGGAACAAGGCACTCGAGACCAAGATACAAATACCAAGAAGCCAAGAAAAGAAATGCCCGCTAACAAGAGGACATATCAAGAGTCAGAGTATGATGCTGAAAATCAAATGATAGAAGAAGCATTAGAAGTAATGCGAAAACAAAATGACAGTAGTAATGATCCTTACGTTGCTTTTGGCATGCACATAGCAGCCGAACTAAGAAAATATGATGCCACTATGTTTACGAGAGTCAAACATTCAATAAATACTATACTATACGAAGCTGATATGGAGCTCCTCAATCAATCATCAACACAAGAATATAACGCTGAAAACAGACGAGGATATTTCACTTCACAGTTTACCGATCTTGACTCATCATCTTCTAGTAACATGGGTACTGGCCTTACACAATTGATTCGCGATTTAGACACGGAAGTAGATTAATATTGTGAATTAGTTGAGAACAACTGTGATTGACGTATGATGATTGTGTTGTATTTAATTACTACTTAATTATGAAAATAAATAAATAAAAAATATAAATTAAAAATCTGTAGTTTAAAATATTTCACCAAATAATAAAAATAATATAAGTAATAAAGTTCATAATAATTTACCTGTACCATGTCCTTAAGAGCTCTCACTATGGCATCGCACACTTCTGGAATTATTGTTGATATTGTTTGCTTTGATACGTGAAACGTGTATTGTAGGCTGGAATAGGAGTCTCCTGTAGCCAAATAACGTAACGTTATTGCAAGTCTCTCCTTCGACGTTATTGCCGTTCGCCAGTGAGTATCAATTTTTTTAATAAATGGTTCTACCAATGTATGTATGTGTTCGAATTCTTCCAAAGATAATCTTAAAAACTGTGGCGTTCGGTAGTTGATTTCGTAATAGATCCCTTCCAGATTCTTTGTCCTTTGTTGAAAGAGTGGTCGCATCCAACACTGCCTTTTTTTAATACACTTTCTTTTATTCCTTCTTCTACGTAATTTACGAATAATAAGCACAGCAACAACACACGCGGCCGCTTTCATTGTAGTTTGAATACGAAATAAAGAGCGCGGCGTGTCTCGGACATGCCGCGCATCACTGCCGCGCAGAAGGTTTAAACTAGGCGCGCGGCAAATTTGTGTCCCGCGAATGCCGCGCGTAGCTGCCGCGCACCTTGCACGCCGTGTTTGGACACACCTTAATCGGATCGAGCTCATTGGCATGGAGTTGACATCCAGTCTCAACTTCGGCGCCTCCATCGAGTACAAAGCCCAAATTGCGGCAAAGAAACTGGGCGTCCTAAACAGAGTGAAGCGGTACTTTATGCCTGGACAGCTATTATTATCATTATATATATATTATTATCAGGTTATGAATGGGCCCGCTCCTGGATTCGATCGGCTTCATTTCTTAAGCGGTCGGGTTTTTTTGATTTTTGAATTGACTTTTTTTACATTTCGACTATCGCCTTCGCTGACATCAAATGCCACTTGTCAAGAGCCTCAGGTCTAAGGCATTTGTCTCACCGCCGACGATCAGCGAGAAGGGCTAGAAAGTAGATCTACGAGTTGGCGAGTAGCGAGAAGCGAGTGTGTACTTCCGATAGTTTTTTCACTAGGCTATAAGCGAGAGCTCTTGTGTGACGGTTTTATTGTCTTCTCGCAGATCAATCAGAGTGATTGGCTACTGTTTAACCGGGCGATCCTGTGCAGACTAAACTAGAGCCTCCAGCGAGTCACAAAAAGTTCATCCTAAGCTACCACGCTGAGGGCTAACCCCTGTGGGGTTGAACCTCGGCTCAGGGCATCGCTAGGGGGATAACTAAGGCTGGATCGAAATTAAGTAATTCTAACTAAGGCTGGCGTTTTACTTTCCGTAAATTATTTCATCACCACTGCTCTCAAAAGCGTGACGGAAAACATCGTGAGGAAACCGGCATGTCCTAGAACCAAAAATTCGAAGACATGTAACATCCACCAACCCGCAATGGGTCCGCGGTTTGGTTTACTGGGTCTTTGTCCCAGCAGTGGGCACAATAAAAAAAGACTGATGATGATGATGATTGCTAACAAAACAAACAATCAAACTGGATGACAAACCGGTCGATGTAGCAACGCTTGGGGGAGGCCTATGTCCAGCAGTGGACATCTTTTTTGTGATTGCTACAAGTCCATTATTTGCTATCTAAAAAGATTTTTACAATCTTTCAGTGATTTACAGCCGTATCCTTACAACCCGGTATTTTTCTCGATACCCTACTTACAGAAACTTATAAAATCATTTCTCAGAAACGTATCGGAATTTGTAAACTAACTTGTATTTTTCTTCCAGCTCAAATAAAGGACCGGTATACCCCAATAAGCTGATAAAATTTCAATAGCTATTGAATTAAGTATTGTCGTCCAAGGGAGGGCAATATGACACGTGTTTCAGGGCGCATACCTCGGGGTCCAGACCTCTCGGGCGACGTGACCCCACTGCGGAATGCGTCACTCCACACCTCCGACACTGATCTATTGAATCATTTCAAGCGATTGTGTACGCGATAATACCGCACTACTGGTATTATGACCCTCGTTTAAACTGATTGTCCGGCCATGCTCCATGAATTTGTAGATGTAACTTGAATTTCAAGTTACTGCAAATAGCTTTGTTGATATCATTGAATCGCACGTCACCCTGTATTTAACAAGCTAACCGAAATATAAAATACCCATGAATACTTTGCTAACGAGAGCTCAACGAGTGTAAAACTTTAAAACAAAAACATAATTTGAAAATTTCATTATTCAAACTATGGAATCGTGAAAAGCTTAAATAAAGGCAGTAATACACAATTTTATTGGCCGCCATTTAAAAGCAAGCGGTGTCGGCGCGGCGTAAAACTAAAAATGCCCAGTTGCATTTCAAATTAAGCCAGCCCGACCTTTTGGAAAGCGAATTCAAATTTTTCAGTGGACACAGTAAAAATGCTCGTGAAAAGGCTAACCTCTTTGCGGGTGAGTGGGGCATCGCGTTTATTGGGACAATGAAATTAGCATAGTAATGAAAAATATTGGTCGACTGTGCCGCGGTCGAGCTTCCTCCGCACCCAATTTGTCAGCGGCCGAGAGTAAAACAAAATTACATAGTATGGCCGTGTTTACAGCGCGCACTGTCACTAAATTAAGTGGCCTCTGTCACGCGTTGCGGTCGCATGTCCCATCACTATTTTATTGGGCGAATCGATGAGTTTTTTGAGATTAACTATTTCGGGTTTGAGATTTATTTGCGAAAACAATGCAATTAATTTCTGAAAGTAATTGAGTCTATAGGTTTAATTGAATATGTTTCGTTATGATTTCAAATAACAGTTGTTGTTACGTGATTTTATATCTAGTTCCTATAACAGTGAATGTTAACAGTTTCCTATGCAAACAGGCATTCCAGTTAGATGAAGCACTTAAAAAGAATCGAGCAATCAAAGCGAAATTAAAACAAGTTTAAAAGGAAGTAAAAAAGCCTCTTTTTCAATTCGATGTGGATAAATTGAAGTGAAAGCTGGTAGAAGGTGAAACGGTAATTAAATTTGATCTTTGCAAAACCTTGGCAGGACGATTTTAAGAGAGCCGGAAACCGAGATTGCAATTAAGATATTAAAAAAAGCTTACGGTTATAAAAATAACTTAAGGGCTTCATTCACATAATTTTCTAATAATTTACATTTATTTCGGCTCAGTTGGTAAACAGAATCTATGCGCACAAACTTTTTACTAATACTTTTACAACTTTTACAATAAATCCTAACTGAAACTGACATAAAATATTGTAATTTTGATAAATTTAGTTTTAAAATCACACTAATATTGAGCTTAAAATGTCAATCACAATCTTAACCAACATTATAAAGAGACAGCTCGAATTTTGTGAGTTTTTTCAGACGTGTAGAGTTATCTCTGGAACCACTAAACCTATTTGCAAAAATCTTTCACCACATAAACATTTACATTATTCCAGATAGTCATAGGCACTTGTTCCACATCCAACGAGTAAGTGATTAGTCATCGACTATTTTCTCGCTGAAGAAAGAGACAAATGATATAAGATCCCTTATCAGTAAAAAAACCGGCCAAGTGCGAGTCGGACTCGGCCCAAAAAACGGCACAAAAATCACGTGTTTTATGGCAGCCCCACTTTAATATTTATTTTATTCTGTTTTTAGTATTTGTTGTTATAGCGGCAAAAGAAATACATCAACTGTGAAAATTTCAACTGTCTAGCTATCACGGTGCATAAGATTCAGCCTGGTAACAGACAGATAGACAGACGGACCGCGGAGTCTTATAATAGGGTTTTTACTTTTTGGGTACGCAACCCTAAAAAAGACAAATATAGTAATAGTTGATAGCTGGGTGTTCATACTGCCGGCGAGTACTCTCTCATCACAAGTTGGTGGAAACGACGAGAGCTATCAAAGTTATACTCGCTCAGCGATGCTCGCGATCAGAACTCACGCCGAGTGACTAACCAGCGGGGCGAGCACAGCTTCCTGTGCAGGCCTGAGTCACACATTTTGTATCACAGTTTGGGCGCCAAAACCTTGATAAAATGCGTGACTCAAGCCTATCACAGAGGCCGTGCTCGCCCGGCAGCGATAATTTCTACCTACATCGCTATGCGGCCGCCCCGAGCGATTGGTGTGAGTAATCGCCCGTCGCACAATATCACTCGCAAATAGCCGAGCGACAAAACTATCGGCACTAAAAACTCGCTAATCGCTGCTCGCCAACTCGTTTTTAGTTTCATAGGCTAAGTGCCATAGGCTAAGCATTATTATGACCCAGGCAAAGCCGCGGCGGGGTACTAGTATTTAAATAAAACTTGTAGCTACCTAAAATACCTACCCATTTAGGTAAGTACCCAAATAATTTTACCGTCTGACTCAATTTATACCAAATGAATTAAATCATTCAGTCTGCTGAGGAGTCACTCGGTATCAACTGTATGGATACTTGACCAGTTAATTGTACTTAACATTTTATTCAGCGAGCTCTTACTTAGCCGCTTCGAGTCAGCAGAATACCCCAGAGCTATGAATAATGTAGAATGCACGGCACAATTTTAATGTATTCCGGATTTATTTATTCGTGTAAAACAAAGGGCTTTTGGGTGTTACGGGACGATTTAATATCGGTCTATTTTTTTGACATTTTGAACTTTTTTCAAATGCTATTTTGTGGCACACGATCGATCAATTTTGTTGGGGATGAGGGTGATTACTGAAACAATGTCTATTAAAGAAGCTTGGGCAAATCAAAGAGAATTCAAATCAAAAATGTGTGTGTCGTTTTTGTGGCGAATAAACACTTTTTGTCTCTTTCTTTTCTCTTACATGTCATCTCCACCTCGCACCAACTCCAAAAAAGCTCGAAATATGTCATGTGCTTACAATTTAAACGTTTACTTTTAACTTTATGTTCTTTTTGGGCGCAGGCCACACAGAAATGGCGTAGGGCGCGGACATGACAGGGGCGGCTTCCTATTCCATTCAAATTTCATACAAAATACATGGAAATAAAGCGCAATTTAGGACACACGGTATGTCGTTGTTCGGACGTGGTTAAGACGCGCCATTTCGGCGCCCGCACCTTATGAAATTGCGCTTTATTTCCATGCATTTTATACAAAATTTGAATGGAATAAGAAGCCGCCCGTGCCTTGTCCGCGCCCGACGCCATTTCTATGTGGCCTGCGCCCTAGATATCGCTGCACATGCTGAGATATGAGCCTTTTTGGTCTCGCACGGGGATTTCTTTCTACCCGACTGCCGAAGGAGGGTTATGGGTTTATCAGTCTATGTCTGTATGTATGTATGTTTAAGAAGAAGAGAGTAGATCTAGAGACCAAACGCGTGGGCCGATTTTGATCATCCATTTAGCTGTTAAACTTGTGAAACAGACAGGGGAACAGACAGACACTTGAGTGACAGCAAAAGGGCTCAGTTTGGACCCTTCGGGTACGTCGCCCTTAAATATCAGCCTGATACTGTACCACTGCAGAGGAAATACTTCTTCTCATACAGAGAAGGCACTTAGCCACTAGAGCGCTAAGAAATTAAAATTGGTTGAAATAAATCTTACTAGATGGCGCGACACATTCAATAAAAGATCGGTGCAATCTTTTATTGAATGTGTGTAAAATTAACATTTTCTGGAAATGAACATAATTATGCTCAAAATTATGGTTCTTAATTCACATTGCAAAGATTATTAGAACGGATCATTTAAAATTGATGCTAATAGATGGCGCGATTTTAAAATTCTGAGGCATTCCACTCGGTTGTTTAAATTTGCATTGTAATACATTTTGGTGCAAAGAAACTGTACAAACGTGCAAACATACTATAAAACAGACCTTCACTGTGTTTAAATAAAAAAATATTCATGAACCGAGTTAACACTTTTTTTTTAATTGCTGTTAACACCATCTATATCTATCGCCGTAGAACGGAACCGAACGCGATAGATGGACAAAAAATAATCGGTTTAATCAGACGAAAAACGCTAGTTACGTCGGCACGGTTTCTTTGTATGGGATGGGGCATCTTTATTCTAGTATTATATTATCTGTGACCACGATAACTCATCACAAAAAATACAGTATCTAAAAATTACGTCACAATACCTCCTCCGTCCATGCACAGCTCTTGGTTACTCGGCGCGAGTTTAGATAAGGTCTCTCTTGACAGTAGCCGACGGTAGCCCTCCGGCGACCGACCGGCGACCACCCGGTAACCACCCGACCCGATACCGTACCTCTGCCGGATGAATTTATCTTCTTTTATTATGAAATATGTTACAATAAAACAATGGATCCTTTTTTGTGGACTGTGATAGTTCTACATGTTTTTTGGGTTACGTAGCCAACATGGAACCCTTATAGTTTCACCATGTCCGTCTGTCCGCAGCTTAGCTCAAAGACTCTTAGTACTAGAAAGTAAAAATTGGTAAAATAAAAAAATTGTATGGTACCTTCTCCACGTAAAGTGGGAATGTATATTTACTCGTTTATCTCATGGTGTGGGTTATCGTAGGATAGGTCATTCAAAAATATAACGGGTCTATAAAACCAAATTTACGATTCAGGGATCCGTTTGCGTAAAATTAAGCTTTGAATTACTACTTTTTGCAAGAGTCAAGTGTCCCCCTGCCAGCTGGAAAGTGATTGCTTTTGGAAATGTGAAAAAAAAACGGATGTAGATATATATAACGAAATTAATGGAAAACTATCACAGCTAAGTAGGCTTAACAAGTTTACGCGTAATAGTCGACCATGTCGACCAGTCGACTTATAAAATGTATTTGGAACAGTAAACATTTTGTATATTGATGTATGGGAACAACAGTTTGCAAACGGCAATGGTAATTTTGTCCCTTCGTTAGAACAATGTTCGGTGCTTTCATTGTTTATGAACGTTAGTAAGGTTACCTATTTATTTTGATGAATGTAGCTGTTTATACGGAACCCTCTGTGCACGATTCAGATTCGCACTTGGCCAGCTTTTTATTTCTGTTATGTTAGGAGTGTGCCATTTGTGAGGGACTGTTTTAATACAATCCTTGTCCTCGGATTGTATAAGGACTTATAAAATAATAAACTCAGTCATCACCTTACTCCACCTATCATCAACTCGCCTTGCCAGGTGTTCGGTCTATCTCCATTTGAATTCCGTAATTCGTTTTCCACGACGTCGAAAACCTTCGTATGTCTTCGGATCTCGAAGCCTATGCTCAGCAGTGGGCATATTCGGGCTTTGGATGATGGTGATGATTATGTATATCACTTTCTAGTTAATGTTTTGGGAGAGAGGGAGTGGGCCGTAATCCACCACGACGGCCCAGTGCGGGTTAGTGGATGTCACATCTCTTCGAATTTTTGGTTCTAAGACAAGTTTCCTCACGAAGTTTTCTTCACTGTTTGGAGAGTAGTGGTGATGAAATAATTTACACAAATTAAAGCAACTACAACTTGAAGTCCCGGCCGATATCACTAGGCCACCACTACTCTGTCACAATTGTTTTGAAGCGTGTAATTATTTGTTGGAGAAAGATCCATTCATGATGCAACTTGTTATTTGGGTCATATGTGTATTCAAGAGGAATGACTTACGCTTGTCCATAAAGAGTTGCTTATGACCTCCAATAAACCCATTGTTTACAGGAGACTGCGATACGCTGCTTAATTGAAAAAAGTCAATGAATTATTAGCTTCAAGCATGAACGCGTAAACATGAAACGCTGGTTAAAAACGAAACATGTAGAGGCATTAAATATCAATTTGCATACGTTTACTCGGAGCCATTTATCGGTGCCTTAAGAAAGCGTGTAAACATCGCCATAACTCTGCAGCACGCATAAAACTGTTCTAACCCTTAGCTTCTAAGTTTTTTTCGAAGCACACCAGAATCAATTTGTTGAAAAGCTCAAAAGTCACGTTCTTAGCGCGGCTTCACGCATAATCCCTAGATTCCTTTAATGAATGAGTTTCATAAAAGATTTTTGGTTTATTGTAAACAAGGTAAGAATTCATTAGCCGCACTAAAGTAACGGTTCGGGTCGCCTACGTGACTCCCAGGTGATAAAACTGCCAGACGACGTTTAAGGGCTGTCGTGGCCTTAAATTATTTAACGAAATTTTCCATCCTGCGTTTCACGAGATTGGTAAGGCACTTGTGACACTTTTCACTCGACAGTAAGGTGCCTCTGGAAAGCGTTCGGGAAGTTGTAGTAGCTTCTCGTCCAATCTACCACAGTGTCTCAAGAGGAGAGTCTGTGTTGCCAGTGTGTGTTGCCAGTGATGACATATGACTCTGAGACGTGGTCGCTTACAATGGGCCTCATTCTGAAAGCTTACAGTCACTCAAAGGGCAATGGAGAAGGCTATGCTCGGAGTTTCCTTGCGTGATCGAATCAGAAATGTAGAGAATGTGATGAAGAGAACCAGGGTTAGCTAAAATACGTAAACAAGAAGAAAATCTGTTCTTGTAACTGATCGGCTCGAGCTCCTTGGCATGGAGTTGACGTCCAGTCTCAACTTCGGCGCCTCCATCGAGTACAAAGCCCAAATTGCGGCAAAGAAACTGGGTGTACTAAACAGAGTGAAGCGATACTTTATGCCTGGACAGCTATTAAATCTTTACAAGGCGCAAGTCCGATCCTGCATCGAGTATTGCAGCCACCTCTGGGATGGCTCAGCTAAATATCGTGGAACGTAGAGCTAAGAGACTAATTGGCGACGTCAAACTGGTGGATGCCAAGCTTCACAGCTCGGCTCATCGCCGTAAGGTTGCCTGCTTGTCGGTCTTCTACAGGCCGTATTTTGGCGAGTGTGCTCATGAACTCCACGACCTCATACCACCGGCCCCCTTCTACCATCGGACATCTAGATGCACTGCAAGTTACCATCCTCACATAGTTGCCATTCCACCAATTCGCACCAAGCACTTCCAAACATCCTTCATAATGCGCACTGCAAAAGAGTGGAACTCACTGCCTGCGTCTGTGTTTCCGAACGCATACAACCCGAATCTCTTCAAAGTTAGAGTGAACAGGCTTCTTCTGGGTAAGCTCACTGCATCGTCGACTTTGTCTCTGTCACCTCTGACCTAGACTAGGTATTGAGAGTAAAATGGAAAAAAAGAGACATGTTTTTCCCCTGGACTTTATTTTTAAATCTTCCTGTCTACGCCGATCGAATTCAGGAGCGGGCCCAAGCCCAAGAAACACTACTTAAGCGTTTGCTTAAGGGTGTGGTCCTAAAGTTAGCGGGATAAAAAAAAAACTTAAGTTATTTTTTTTTGTTAGTTATGAATGGGTTTTTTTATTTTTGAATTGACTTTTTTTACATTTCGACTATCGCCTTCGCTGACATCAAATGCCACTTGTCAAGAGCCTCAGGTCTAAGGAATTTGTCCCACCGCCGACGATCAGCGAGAAGGGCTAGAAAGTAGATCTACGAGTTGGCGTGTAGCGGGAAGCGCGTGTGTACTTGCGATAGTTTTTTTAGATCCTGCAGACTAAACTAGAGCCTTCAGCCAGGCACAAAAAGTTAGACCAGGGGGTAGCCCTCAGGGCTACCCCCTGTTGGGTTGAACCTCGGCTCAGGGCATCGCTCGGGGGACAACTAAGACTGGATCGAAATTAAGTAATTCTAACATCCATTCGAAAAATATCTATGTGGAGAAGAACGGTCAAGAAACTCCTATGTAGTAACTAATTATTTAACTACGGCTCAGCATTGCGCGGGCTGGCTTGAAAATCTTTACGGGGACGTCGCGGCGGGCCTCGGCGGCGAGGACGGAAACACCACTCGCTCGGGGCGGCCAGTCCTGCGCATAACTGCACACGTTGGTTGGTGTGTCTCTCGTCGTGATTTCTGACCGCCAAGCGACCGTCGCTGAGCGAGTATCACTGAGCGAGTATCATTGAGCTAGTATATCTTTGATAGCTCTTGTCGCTGCGATGAACTATTAACATCATATGTGTCTCTTTTATTGACACGGGATCTATATCTTTTGTCCGTTTCTTCAGCGAGAAAATATTCAATAGCTAATCGTTTCTCCGTCGGCTGTGGGACATGTGCCATACGGTTAAATTGTAAATCTTTTTAATCAGGTCAACTTATCGCATTTTCATTATCAGCCTTTTAAGTTCCTACTGCTCGGAAACAGGCCTCCTCTCTGTGAGAGGGAATGGGCCGTAATATACTACGCGGACCCAGTGCGGTGAATGTCAAATGTCTTTGAATTTTAGGTTCTAGGACATGCCGGTTTCCTCACCATGTTTTCCTTCACCGTTTTAAGAGCGGTACGACACGTAAGTCGGGGCCATTACCACTGGGCCACCACTGCTCTCCAATCGCATTTTGATAACATAATATAGAGATTTCATAACAGAATATGTGCACCAAGCTTTGAGGAGTCAAGCTGCGAAATCTGTATGCACAAAGACTGATGCCCACGATTTTTGTTTGTTCAGCGAGAACGCCACCGTCACCCCAGAGTCCTGCCCCCTCATCATCATCATCATCATTTCAGCCGAAAGACGTCCACTGCTGGACATAGGCCTCCCCCAGGCGTCGCCACATTGACTGATCCCGTGCGTCTCGCATCCAGCGCCTTCCCGCAACCTTAACCAGGTCATCAGTCCACCTAGTGGGAGGCCTTCCAACGTATCGTCTTCCGGTTCGCGGTCGCCATTCCAGAACCTTTCGGCCCCATCGGCCATCCGTTCTGCGAGCAATGTGCCCGGCCCACTGCCACTTAAGTTTGGCAATTCTTCGGGCTATGTCGGTAACTTTGGTTCTCCTGCGGATATCATCATTCCTGACGTGATCACGCAAGGAAATTCCGAGCATAGCCCTCTCCATTGCCCTTTGGGTGACTTTGAGCTTTCTGATAAGGCTCATTGTGAGCGACCACGTCTCGGTCCCATAGGTGATCACTGGCAACACACACTGGTCATAGACTTTTGTCTTGAGACACTGCGGTAAATTGGACGAGAAGATACCACGCAACTTCCCGAACGCCGCCCAGCCGAGTCGGATTCGACGGTTGACCTCTTTCTCGAAATTGGACCTACCCAACTGGACCGTTTGTCCCAGGTAGACATAATCGTCTACAACTTCGAGAGTAGAGTCTCCGACCTTGATAGGAGTGGGTGTTACATGGGCATTCACCATGATCTTGGTTTTGTCCATGTTCATTTTAAGACCCACTCTTTCGGAAGCTCTACTGAGGTCATCGAGCATTTTACTGAGGCTCTCCATGGCCTCAGCCATGACCACTATGTCGTCGGCAAACCGAAGGTGAGTAATGTACTCGCCATTAACGTTGATGCCCAGCCCCCTCCAGTCCAGAACCTTGAAGACATCCTCCAGCGCAGCAGTGAACAGTTTCGGAGAAATGACGTCTCCCTGTCTCACACCGCGCTGGAGAAGGATTGGTTTCGAGGTCTGATCCTGAAGACAGACTGACATGGTGGCGTTTTTGTACAAACACTTCAACACCTCAATGTACCGGTAGTCGATCTGGCACCGTTGGAGTGACTGCAGTACAGCCCAAGTCTCTATCGAATCGATGGCTTTCTCGTAGTCCACAAACGCTAAACAGAGAGGCAGGTTATACTCTTCGGTCTTCTGTATAACCTGCCGCAGCGTATGTATGTGGTCTACGGTGCTAAAGCCTTTTCGGAATCCGGCTTGTTCGGGGGGCTGGAAATCGTCAAACCTGCGCGCGAGACGATTCGTGATGACTCTTGAAAACAACTTGTAGACATGGCTAAGAAGTGAGATGGGCCTATAGTTCTTCAACCGGGCATTGTCGCCCTTCTTGAAGAAGAGTACCACCACACCCCTGCACCATGCCTGTGGCGTTTTGCTCTCGAGTATGATGGAATCAAACAGCTTCTGAAGGGCCCTAAGGACCGGTTTTCCACCCGCCTTCAGGAGTTCGGCCGTAATTCCGTCATCACCCGGCGCCTTGTTGTTTTTGAGCTGTTTCAGAGCCATCCTAATCTCGTACAGGCTGACGTCCGGGATATCTTCGGTATAGTGTCGGGTCAATCTAGCTCTTGGGTCGTTTGCTAGACTCGCAACGGGCTTCCTGATCGAAGTGTACAACTGCCCATAGAATGTCTCGATCTCCCTGAGAAGCTCCGGTTTGGCGGATACGATCCTGCTATCGTCGGTCTTCAGTTTCGTGAGTTGGCTCTGCCCGATAGCCAGATCCCTTGAGAACACCTTGGAGCCTTTATTTCGCTCGATAGCGTCTTTAATACGCTCGGTATTGAAGCGGCGGAGGTCTATTTTCAAGGATTTAGAGATCTGTCTATTGAGCTGCCGGTATTTGCACGCCTCATCTGAAGACTGCAGGATCATCTCACGCCTCTCCTTCATAAGCTTGAGGGTGTGATCAGAGAGCTTTTTGTTTCTATCTGTACGACGGGTCTTGAAAAACTTAGACCCGACCGTATGGACAGCTTCTACGAACCCGTTGCTATATTCATCCACGGAGCTCCCTAGGCACTCGAAACGATTCTGGAGTTCGAGCTGAAAGCTCTCGGGGTTTTGGACTTGGATCTGTGCTGGCCGGAGCGTGGACTTCATCAGTCGAGACCTTTCAAGCTTAATATTAATGTTCAATGTGCCTCTTACCATGCGGTGATCGCTCCCGGTTTTTACCGAATTGATCACAGAGACATCATTGAACATTTGCTTCTTGGTTGACATGATGAAGTCGATCTCATTTTTTGTTGCACCATCGGGGCTCTGCCAGGTCCACCTCCTGTGTTCACGCTTTTTGAAGAAGGAGTTCATCATATAGAGGCCCTCCTTCTCCATAAAACTGGCCAGTAGGTGACCCCGGTGGTTCCGTTGTGCAACTCCAAATTGCCACACTTGCAGCTCATCCTCGTCTCGTTTGCCCAGTTTCGCGTTGAAGTCCCCCATGACAACGGTGAAGTGAGTTTTGAAACCATGCATGGCTCTGGAGATATCCTCATACATGGTCTCTACCTCATCGTCGGGGTGTGCCGAGGTTGGGGCGTAGACCTGTATGACCTTCAGCGAATATCTTGAGGATATTCTGAGTATAAGGAACGCCACCCTGGTCGACACACTCATCCATTTTTTATTTGTGCTATTCATTGGGGGGGTTTTGCCATAATCGCCACGCTTGGCAGACGGGTTGGCGATCGCAGTATGGTTGTTATAGAAGCACAGATAACGCTGCTGCCTATTCTCTGGTTTGTCCCTTAGTCGCCTCTTACGACACCCACGGGAAGACATGGGATGGTGAAATTCTTTACCTCCGGCACCATACGGAACGCCCCCTAGCCAAGCTACAAACGTTTTGTATCGAATCTCTTTCTACAATCGTTAACACCTTCTATGTGTATGGTGTGACCACGTGACTTAACGTTCAGATGTGTCATTCCCATACATTGATTCGTTTTCTACTAACATTATCAATTGTAGATTGTCAACTTGGCTACAGGTGCTGCACTATACAACAGCTAATGAAATCTGTCAATGAGCAATCGTATTACCTATCCGGTAACTGAGTTGTGTAGATCAGGCATCAAGCTGTCTCGTAGGGTACTGATATTCAGTTGCATTCGGTTAAACTGTAAGTTGGCCTCAACATTGTGGGAAAAGGGTCGCAGATAATGAGAATAATAAACTGATCTTTTTATCAGAATTATCTTCTGTCGAAATTTATCTCGAGGGAACATATTCCCCGGATAAAATGTATCCTATGAGCTATTCCTGATTATAATCTATTTCTGTGCTTTTCATCCAGATCCTGTCAACCGTTCTGGTTAAAAGAATAACAAACACACTCACAAACTTTCACCTTTATAATATTATTGTGAAGTATGATTATTAGACTTGACATTTCAGGAGTCGCAGTCTGTTTTGATTCAATCCAAATTAAAAACATTATAACAACGAAAATCATCCAAATAGTTTTCCTAATAGCTCAGGCTCTAAAGAATGTCAATTATGATCTACCACTTTATTAATTGTGTGGGCGGAAATGACTCAATAGAGACGGTATCTCAGATGAATATTATATTTTGTACTCGTAAAAAATTCAAGCCGGAAGAATTGGGCTAATACCAGTCTTCCTACGTAGTTCTAAGATAATTGATGCTTAAAAAAGCGCGAGGGATTCTTTTGACCTTTACATTTAAAGGTAATCCAAGTCAGTCATCTAACTCGACTTCTCCTCGAAGCATCAAATTGACAGTTTATTATTTGCTAACTTCTTCCCGCGGCTTCGCCCGCGTGGAATGCGTTTTATTATCTCGTGGAAACATTATGCCAGGATAAATGTGTAGCTCATGTGCTATTTCAGACTATAATCTATCTCTGTGGCAAATTTCATTCGGACTTCTCTTTCTACTTCTCAACTATGACGCTTTTTATCTTCGTCTCTGATCGAGATATTTAAAAAAACTTTAAATAAATAAATTACATGCATATTCCCTATTTCAGCCCTAACTAAAAACCATGCAAAAAAGAATTCAGTTTTTAGTATACGAGTATTAGAAACACTCAAGTGAACACTAAAAATTAAAACGGTCGCTTGCAAAATACACCACTGGCCGTTCAGCTATGTTAGTTCCACAGTTTTTTACCAAACAAAATTGTACTGTTGAATTGAAAATATATTTTCTCATAAAAAGCGAGTCGAACTAGTTTTATTTTAGTGTACCGTTGATTATTATGGTTTTTGCGTATGTATTTTCGTTTAGGGATACTTATCTAATTGGTGGCCCAGTGGTTGGTCGTGAGTTCGAACCCAGGCAGGAGCTATACTTTGTGTAAATTATTTCATCACCACTGCTCTCTAAACGGTGAAGGAAAACATCGTGAGGAAACCGGCATGTCCTAGAACCAATAATTTTAAGACATGTGATATCCATTTACCCGCACTGAGCCCGCGTTGTGGGTATGCGGCCCATTCCCTCTCACAGAGAGGATGCCTATGTCCCAGCAGTGGGACCATTAAAAAAGGCTGATGATGATGATAATGACTGCTAACAAAACAAACAAGCAAACTGGATGCCAAACCGGTCGAAGTGGCAACGCTTGGGGGAGGCCTTTATCCAGCAGTGGACGTCTTTTCGCTGACATGATTATGGTGATTGCTAACAAGTCCATTATTTGCTATCTAAATAGATGTTTACAATATTTTAGTGATTTACAGCCATATCCTTAAAATCCGGTATTTTTCTCGATACCCTACTTACAGAAACTTACAAAATAATTACTCAGAAACGTATCGGAATTCGTAAGGTAACTTGTATTTTTATTCCAGCACAAATAAAGGACCGGTATACCCCAATAAGCTGATAAGATTCCGGGACATATACACAACGGTCCATGTCGGAAAATTTCAATAGCTATTGAATTAAGTATTGTCGTCCAAGGGAGGGCAATATGACACGTGTTTCTGGGCGAGTACCTCGGGGTCCAGACCTCTCGGGCGACGTGACCCCACTGTGGAATGCGCCACTCCACACCTCCGACACTGATCTATTGAATCATTTCAAGCGATTGTGTGCGCGATAATACCACACTACTGGTATTATGACCCTCGTTTAAACTGATTGTCCGGCTATACTCCATGAATTTGTAGATGTAACTTGCATTTCAAGTTACTGCAAATAGTTATGTTGATATCATTGAATACCCTGTATTTAACAAGCTAACCGAAATAAAATATACCCATGAATACTTTGCTAACGAGAGCCTAACGAGTGTAAAACTTTCAAACAAAAACATAATTTGAAAATTTTATTATTCAAACTATCGAATCGTGAAAAGCTTAAAAAAAGGCAGTAATACACAATTTTATTGGCCGCCATTTAAAAGCAAGCGGTGTCGGCGCGGCGTCAAACTAAAAATGCCCAGTTGCATTTCAAATTAAGCCAGCCCGACCTTTTGGAAAGCGAATTCAAATTTTTCAGTGGACACAGTAAAAATGCTCGTGAAAAGTAGCCTTTTCACCTCTTTGCGGGTGAGTGGGGGCGTCGCGTTTATTGGGACAATGAAATTAGCATAGTAATGAAAAATATTGGTCGTCTGTGCAGCGGTCGAGCTTCCTCCGCACCAAATTTGTCAGCGGCCGAGAGTAAAACAAAATTATATAGTATGGCCGTGTTTACAGCGCGCACTGTCACTAAATTAAGTGGCCTCTGTCACGCGTTGCGGTCGCATGTCCGATCACTATTTTATTGGGAGAATCGATGAGTTTTTTGAGATTAACTGTTTCGGGTTTGAGATTTATTTGCGAAAACAATGTAATTAATTTCTGTTAATAATTGAGTTTATAGTTTTCTTTTTTATTTACTTGTGATGGGTTTACTCTTGACTCTAGTCTAAATTGAAGTTGAAAAAGTTAAAGTTGAATTGATGAAGTTTATATAGAATATGTTTCGTTTTGATATCAAAATAACAGTAACTAATATATAAATTTACATATTTTAAAATACTTAATTAACAATAACTACTTACACTTGTATAAAAATAAAACTACGAACGCGTATCATATCATTTTCGCAGGGGTCATTGGGCGTCAAAAAAATTATCCACATCGTTGTCAACGTGAAAAGTGTCCAGAACGCTGGCAGCACTGCCACGTTGGATGGCAATACTGATTCTCTGGCCGAGGAAAAGCTCTGGTCACGTGAAGAATCGACTAACCGTTTGCTTACATCTCGAAATACTCGATGAGGACTCGGACCCCATGGACCTAATGTTTCAACCACAAAAGGCTCCGATACAACAGTTGTTGTAACGTCATTTTATAGCTAGTTCCTATGCAAACAGCCACTCCAGTAAGCACTTAAAAAGAATCGACCAATCAAAGCGAAATTAAAACAAGTTTAAAAGGAAGTAAAAAACCTTTTTTTTAATTCGATGTGGATAAATTGAAGTAAAAGCTGGTAGAAGGTGAAACGGTAATTAAATTTGATCTTTGCAAAACCTTGGCAAGACGATTTTAAGCGAGCCGGAAGCCGAGATTGCAATTAAGATATTAAAAAAAGCTTACGGTTATAAAAATAACTTAAGGTCTTCATTCACATAATTTTCTAATAATTTTCATCTATTTTGGCTCAGTTGGTAAACAGAATCTATGCGCACAAACTTTTTACTAATACTTTTACAACTTTTCTAATAAATCCTAACTGAAACTGACATAAAATATTGTAATTTTGACAAATTTCGTTTTATAATCAGAGCGCACTCTAATATTGAGCTTAAAATGTCAATCATAATCTTAACTAACATTTTAAAGAGAGAGCCCGAATTTTGTAAGTTTGTTCAGACGTGTAGGGTTATCTCTGGAACCACTAAACCTATTTGCAAAAATCTTTCACCACATAAACTTTACATTATTCCAGATGGTCATAGGTACTTGTCCCACAGCCGACTAGTTAGCGATTAGCTATCGACAATTTTCTCGCTGAAGAAACGGAAAAAAGATATAAGATCTCGTGTCAATTAAACACATATAGTAATAGTTGATTGCTACAAGTTTGTCGCAACGACGAGAGCTATCAAAGTTATACTCGCTCAGCGACGCTCGCTTGCTCGCTTGGCGGTCAGAACTCACGCCGAGTGACCAACCAGCGGGGCGAGCACAGCTTCCTGTGCAGGCCTTAGTCACACATTTTGTATCACAGTTTAGGCGCCAAAACCGTGATAAAATGCGTGACTCAAGCCTATCACTGAGGCCGTGCTGCCACGGCAGCGATCATTTCTACCTACATCGCTATGCGGCCGCCCCGAGCGATTGGTGTGAGTATAATCGCCCGTCGCACAATATCACTCGCAAATAGCCGAGCGAGAAAACTATCGGCACTAAAAACTCGCTAATCGCTGCTCGCCAACTCGTTTTTAGTTTCATCCATTATTATGACCCAGGCAGAGCCCGGGTTAGTCACTAGTATTTAAATAAAACTTGTAGCTATCAAAAATACCTACCCATTTAGGTAAGTACCCAAATAATTTTACCGTCTGACTCAATTTATACTAAATGAATTAAATCATTCAGTCTGCTGAGGAGCCACTCGGTATAAACTGTATGGATACTTGACCAGTTAATTGTACTTAACATTTTATTCAGCAAGCTCTTACTTAGCCGCTTCGAGTCAGCAGAATACCCCAGAGCTAGAATAGAATAATGTAGAATGCACGGCACAATTTTAATGTATTCCGGATTTATTTATTCGTGTAAAACAAAGGGCTTTTGGGTGTTACGGTCTACTTTTTTGACATTATGAACTGTTTTTCAAATGCTTTTTTGTGGCAAGCGATCGATCAATTTTGTTGGGAATGAGGGTGATTACTGAAACAATGTCTATTAAAGAACCTTGGGAAAATCAAAGAGAATTCAAATTAAAAATGTGTATGTCGTTTTTGTGGCGAATAAACACTTTTTGTTTCTTTCTTTTCTTTTCCATGTCATCTCCACCCCGCACCGACTCCAAAAAAGCCCGAAATATGCCATGTGCTTACAATTTAAACGTTTACTTTTAACTTTATGTTCTTTTTGGGCGCAGGCCACACAGAAATGGCGTAGGGCGCAGACATGACACGGGCGGCTTCATATTCCATTCAAATTTCATGCAAAATAATCGCTGCACATGCTGAGATAGGTGCCTTTTTGGTCTCGCACGGGGATTTCTTTCTACCCGACTGCCGAAGGAGGGTTATGTATTTATCAGTCTATGTCTGTATGTATGTATGTTTAAGAAGAAGAGAGTCGTTCTAGAAACCAAACGCGTGGGCCGATTTTGATGATCCGTTTAGCTGTTAAACTTGTGAAACAGACAGGGGAACAGCTGTCTGTTTCACACTTGAGTGACAGCGAAATCTTACTAGATGGCGCGATATGCACCGATCTTTTATTGAATGTGTGTAAAATTAACATTTTCTGGAAATGAACATTATGCTCAAAATTATGGAATATTGGGTTCTTAATTCACATTGCAAAGATTATTAGAACGGATCATTTAAAATTGATGCCAATAGATGTCGCGATTTTAAATTTCTGAGGCATTCCACTCGGTTGTTTAAATTTGCATTGTAATACATTTTGGTGCAAAGAAACTGTACAAACGTGCAAACATACTATAAAACAGACCTTCACTGTGTTTAAATAAAAAAATATTCATGAACCGAGTTAACACTTTTTTTTAAATTGCAAGTTGCTGTTAACACCATCTATATCTATCGCCGTAGAACGTAACCGAACGCGATTGATGGACAAAATTAATCGGTTTAATCAGACGAAAAACGCTTGTTAAGTCGGCACGGTTTCTTTGTATGGGATGGGGCATCTTTATTCTAGTATTATATTATCTGTGACCACGATAACTCATCACAAAAAATACAGTATCTAAAAATTACGTCACAATACCTCCTCCGTCCATGCACAGCTCTTGGTTACTCGGCGCGAGTTTAGATAAGGTCTCTCTTGACAGTAGCCGACGGTAGCCCTCCGGCGACCGACCGTCGACCACCCGGTAACCACCCGACCCGATACCGTACCTCTGCCGGATGAATTTATCTACTTTTATTATGAAATATGTTACAATAAAACAATGGATCCTTTTTTGTGGACTGTGAAAGTTCTACATGTTTTTAGGGTTACGTAGCCAACAAGGAACCTTTATAGTTTCGCCATGTCCGTCTGTCCGCAACTTAGCTCAAAGACTCTTAGTACTAGAAAGTACAAAGTAAAAATTGGTAAAATAAAAAAATTGTATGGTACCTTCTCCACGTAAAGTGGGAATGTATATTTACTCGTTTATCCCATGGTGTGGGTTATCGTAGGATAGGTCATTCAAAAATATAACGGCTCTATAAAACCAAATTTATGATTCAGGGATCCGTTTGCGTAAAATTAAGCTTTGAATTACTACTTTTTGTAAGAGTCAAGTGTCCCCCTGCCAGCTAAATGATTGCTTTTGGAAATGTGAAAAAAAAACGGATGTAGATATATATAACGAAATTAATGGAAAACTATCACAGCTAAGTAGGCTTAACAAGTTTACGCGTAATAGTCGACCATGTCGACCAGTCGACTTATAAAATGTATTTGGAACAGTACAAATTTTGTATATTGATGTATGGGAACAACAGTTTGCAAACGGCAATGGTAATTTTGTCCCGTCGTTAGAACAATGTTCGGTGCTTTCATTGTTTATGAACGTTAGTAAGGTTACCTATTTATTTTGATGAATGTAGCTGTTTATACGGAACCCTCTGTGCACGAGTCAGACTCGCACTTGGCCATCTTTTTATTTTTGTTATGTTAGGAGTGTATTATTTGTGACTGTTTTAATAAAATCCTTGTCCTCGGATTGTATAAGGACTTATAAAATAATAAACTCAGTCATCACCTTACTCCACCTATCATCAACTCGCCTTGCCAGGTGTTCGGTCTATCTCCATTTGAATTCCGTAATTCGTTTTCCACGACGTCGAAAACCTTCGTATGTCTTCGGATCTCGAAGAGAGGCCTATGCTCAGCAGTGGGCATAGTCGGGGTTTCGATGATGGTGATGATTATGTGTATCACTTTCTAGTTATTGTTTTGGGAGAGAGGGAGTGGGCCGTAATCCATCACACGGGCCCAGTGCGGGTTAGTGGATCTCACATGTCTTCGAATTTTTGGTTCTAAGACAAGTTTCCTCACGAAGTTTTCTTCACTGTTTGGAGAGTAGTGGTGATGAAATAATTTACACAAAGTAAAGCAACTACAACTTGAAGTCCCGGCCGATATCACTAGGCCACCACTACTCTGTCACAATTGTTTTGAAGCGTGTAATTATTTGTTGGAGAAAGATCCATTCATGATGCAACTTGTTATTTGGGTCATATGTGTATTCAAGAGGAATGACTTACGCTTGTCCATAAGGAGTTGCTTATGACCTCCAATAAACCCATTGTTTACAGGAGACTGCGATACGCTGCTTAATTGAAAAAAGTCAATGAATTATTAGCTTCAAGCATGAACGCGTAAACATGAAACGCTGGTGTACGCGACGATAGTTCGTGGTAGAGGAAATGAAAGAGAAGTGGACTGTATAACAAGATGAAGTATATTGAAATAGAGAAGATGAGAAATTATAGAACAACGGTCGGTTAAAAGTAAACAAAGAGAAATGATGCGCGAGCGCAGCCGTGCGTGGAGGTGTGCAGCAGCTGACTGTCGTGGCGGTGTTTCGCTCGCTCGGACGTCGGCCGGCGGGCACCCCGCTGCCCCGCGTCCCTCGTTCACTGCTGCTGGCGCGCGACGGTGTTGAGAGGAGCGGGTCTCAACATGCTCCCCCCGTTGAAGAGTCTTCAACAGTAGAAACCGGCAGCGGGCAGATGGTGTTGAAGGCGCGCCGGATGACACCCTTTCTTGTGTGGATGTCAGCGACCCTCGCGACGCCATCTCTGCCTGGGAGAACATGTTTGATGCGTCCTAAAAGCCACATAAGAGGAGGTAAGTGGTTGTCCTTTATGACAACTAAAGTTCCTTCCTTGAGCTCGCCAGACGACCGGCACCATTTCGTTTTCTCTTGGAGCCACATAACATACTCGTGTGAGAAACGAGCCCAGAAGTGCTGCTTCAGATATTCGATACGGCGAAATCGTTTCAAGCTGTTGACATTGACGTCCTGGATCTGTGGATGAGGCAGCATGATTAGAGAACGACCAATAAGGAAGTGTGCCGGGGTTAATGGAGCGAGGTCGGAAGGATCGCTGGACAGTGGAGTTAAGGGCCTTGAGTTTAAAATAGCCTCAACTTGAATTAAATAAGTCGCCATCTCCTCAAAGGTCAGGTTTGTTAAGCCCAAAGTGCGTCGTAGATGATGCTTGGTGGATTTAACTGCAGACTCCCATAGACCTCCGAAGTGTGGAGTATATGCAGGTATAAATGAAAAGTTTATACCAGGGTCGATTTTATTGAGGTTTAAGTCTTGCGAAAGTAGCCGGGCCAACTTATTGAAAGCACCGACAAAGGTTGTACCGTTGTCGGAAAAGATGTTACGGGGTTTTCCCCTTCGAGCAATAAAGCGGTTTAGTGCGGCTAAGAAAGCTTCCTTTGTAAGGTCCGACACAAGTTCGAGGTGGATGGCTCTCGTAGCTAGGCACACAAACACACAAATAAAGCATTTGATGAGTCTACACCCTCTGCCTTTCCGGTCAGCTATCATGATGGGGCCGGCGTAGTCTACTCCTGTGTCTAAAAATGGAAACTCTAAATGTAGACGCTGCTCTGGAAGATTACCCATGATAGGCTGAATAGTGTTGGCCTTGATCCTACAACATTTCACGCATTGATGTGTGGTCTTTTTTGCCAAGTTCCTACCCCCAATAGGATAATAGTGATGACGAACAGTGGCCAATAAAAGTTGTGGCCCAGCATGCAAGAGGCGTAAATGAAACATGTTGAACAAGAGAATGCAAATTGTATGAGAACTAGATATTAGAATTGGATGCTTGACGTTATAGTCATAGAATGAGTTATTTAATCTTCCTCCAACACGAATTAGATTAGAAAGAGTATCAAAGAAAGGTGACAAAGATAATAGCTTATTCTTTGCTGGTAACTGTTTACCTGATTTAAGTAAGTGGTACTCTTCCGGGAAAGATTCCATTTGACTAAATCTTAATAATAAGTTTAAAGAATTGTTAAGTTCAGTAGAAGTTAGTGAACCAGTTTCAAGTGATTTTTTATTGCATTTATTAATGAATCGCATGACGTATGCCGTCACACGCTGTAATGTGCTGAAGCTTGAGAATTTTGAAATTAACGCATTAATTGGATTTTCTATAATGTGATTAGCAACCTGAAAAGAAGCAACTGTTTCCGGTAATTCAGAATTATTATGATGTGATTCAGGGAACTGAGGCCATGAAGATGTATCTTTGCTAAGAAATTGTGGTCCTGACCACCACAATGAAGACGACAAAAGCCTGTCAGTACTAAGCCCACGCGAAGCGAGGTCTGCGGGGTTTTCAGCTGACGGAACATAGTGCCATGCCTCTCCTGCTACAGTTTCCTGAATTTCAGACACTCGATGACGAACGAATGTCTTTAATTGATTTGGTGAAGTAGATAACCATCCCAAGACGATGGTGGAATCACACCAACAATGGACTTCATCAAATTGTAAAGTAAGTGACTGACGAACCTTTGAGTATAATCGTGAACCCAACAAGGCACCACATAGCTCAAGTCGCGGTATAGTTGTGGATTTGATTGGAGCTATCTTGCTTTTAGCGGTAAGGAGGTGTACAGTGATCTCGCCGTCTCTCGAAACACTGCGAATATAAACACACGCCCCATAAGCCTTTTCGGATGCGTCAGTGAATATATGCAGCTGTAGACAGGACGCTGATTCACACAACACCCACCGAGGTATCTTGAACTCGTTTAGAAAGTGCAGGTTATTTTGAAAATTATTCCAAGCATACTGAATATGCGTAGGAACAAGCTCATCCCACGAACATTTGGCCAGCCACAGAAGCTGCATAATCATTTTGGCTTCCACTATGCATGGAACGACTAGGCCAATGGGATCAAAGATTTGTGCTATGGTTGACAAGATATGACGTTTAGTAGTTTTGTCAGTGGAGTTTAAGTTAATAGAATAGGAAAACGTGTCACTTAAGCTCTTCCATAGAAGCCCCAGAGTCTTCGACTGCTCGTTGTCGCTCAGGTCCACAACATCAGAAACGTCATGTTCACCGCTTAGCGCCTGTAGTACCTGACTAGAATTGGACCGCCATTTTCGAAGGTTGTATTTTGCTGACCGAAGGATGTCGTCAACACGGCGGCTTTTTTCTAAAATTTCTGAAACAGATGGTCCACCCGACAAGTAATCGTCCACGTAAAAATCATGTGCTATCGAAAACTTGGTTGAAGAATCTGAGCACTCTTCAGCCAATTGCAGCAAACATCTGGTAGCTAAAAAGGGTGCTGATGCTGTGCCATACGTTACGGTGTCAAGCGTGTATTCCTTTAACGGATGAGTTGGTTCTTCCCTCCAAAGTATTTTTTGTAATGGACGATTACTGTCGTGAATAAGAGTTTGTCGATACATTTTTTCAATGTCCGCGCTTATGACTATTTTATGCTGACGGAAACGAAGCAGTATTGACAACAAATCATCTTGGGTAGGGGGACCAACCATCTGTATTTCGTTAAAAGACCTACCTGATGAGGTTTTGGCGGAAGCGTCAAAAACAACTCTTAATTTGGTGGTAGTTCTTGACTCCTTCAGAACACCATGATGTGGTAAATAGTTAGAACATGTTGAGTCTAATGGGCGCTTACTTGACTCAGACATATGTCCCAGCTTTATATACTCATTAATGAAGTCAACGTATAGGCTTTTAAGGCGAGGATCTCTACCCAAACGACGTTCAAGTGATAGAAATCGCTGCTTAGCCATCATGTATGAATCACCCAATACGTCCAGTGACTCTCTAAAGGGGATACTTACCACAAATCGACCATCAGAATTACGATATGTGGTATCTTTAAAATGTTGTTCACAGGATCTCTCTTCACCAGAATGTTTATGTATGGATGTCACTGAATCTAACTCCCAAAACCGATCTAAATCTACTTGTAAGTTATAAGTGTGCATACAAACATGTGAAGAGGAATCTGACGGATAATATGCACCCGAAATGAGCCAACCTAATTTTGACTCAAGTAAAGTGGGCTTATGAGTACCTAATGCGATACGGCCGGTGCCTATGATACCCCAAAAGACTTCTGCACCGACAAGGACGTCGATGGAAGACGGAACGTGATAAGTGGGGTCGGCAAGTCGGACGTTCGTAGGTATACGTATGTTGCTAGTATCAACATAAGTATGAGGAACTGATGCTGATACTTTCGGCAATACGAGGCAATCGATGTTCAGTTCGTACTCACTGTCATCAATTGATTTTAATGACACTGAGCATCCCTGAGTACAACTAGTAGTTTGAAAATTAATACCTGTTACCTTGGACTTGGTAATGTAGGTAGGAAAGTGTAGCTTACGAACAAATTCCTCCGATATGAAATTTGTTGTGCTTCCACTGTCCAGCAAGACTCGTGCAGTGTGGTAGTTACCGTCAGCGTCGGTCACCCTCACGAGCGCTGTGGAAAGTAAAATTACTCGAGATGTAAAAGATTGACTAGCTGATAATGCAGTGTTGTGTGCACTAGGAAGAACATTGTCACTATCGGTGTGTAGAAGGGTGTTATGTTTTTGTCGACAATATTTACAATGACCAAATTTGCATCTGGAAACATCATGACCGGGACGAAGACAATTCATGCACAGATTTGAACCCTGAGCTTTTTTAATACGAGCCTGTGTCGAGAGACCTTTAAACTGCTCGCATGCATAAATAAAATGATCCTGACGACACATGGGACATGACAAAGACTTTGAAGACTTGTCAGGTACCACAGCACTGCTCTTAGATTTGGCCGCAGGTGTGTTGGGTTCAATTTTGGCTGATACTATAGGCTTAGACTCCTCAAGTGTCTAAGCCTATAGTATCAGCCAAAGTCAAGGTTATCAACGACAAGAGAAGCACTACCCTTAGTGCTTCTCTTGTCGTTGATAACCTTGACTTCAGGTCAGAAAACTACGATGCTGCCTGGAAGTTACTCTGTGAGAGGTATGACAACAAAAGATTGCTTGTCAACTATCATGTGCAAGCACTCTTTAACGTTCAGCCCATAGAAAGAGAGTCAAGTAAGTCACTACGGTACATAATTGACTCAACTAATAAAAATCTTAGGGCTTTAGCAACCCTTGGTCAACCTGTTCAAAACGCTTTTGTTGATGTTCTTATCATTTACATAATGACCAATAAACTCGATCACGTTACAAACCGTCAGTGGGAAGAACACAGAAACACTTTTTCTGAACCTCCAGCTTTATCTGCGTTCATTAACTTCATCAGTAGCAGGGCTGACTTACTAGAGACACTTGAGGAGTCTAAGCCTATAGTATCAGCCAAAATTGAACCCAACACACCTGCGGCCAAATCTAAGAGCAGTGCTGTGGTACCTGACAAGTCTTCAAAGTCTTTGTCATGTCCCATGTGTCGTCAGGATCATTTTATTTATGCATGCGAGCAGTTTAAAGGTCTCTCGACACAGGCTCGTATTAAAAAAGCTCAGGGTTCAAATCTGTGCATGAATTGAATTAGCAGTTGCAGAAAATAAAAGAAAGAAAAAATAAAAAATGAGGGTATGTGATATTATTCAGTGATATTTTTTAATGATAAATAAAATTTACAGTGGGCACAGAGCTATAAGCAGTAATAAATGAGATTGCTATCACAAAAGCACTAGGCGTTTCCGACTGAATCTGCTGAGTAATGCTAAGCGAATGATGCAATGTTTTCTTTACACAAAACAAAATAAATTTAATTTAATTCACTGGAACAATGCAAAATATATCGATTAATAATTAAAATGAGTAAGATTTAGGTTAAAACCGTTACAAATAACGGAATTGTGACTGGTACCTACCTACTATTATTAAATTATTAAAATCTTTTTATTTTTTTACTTTTTATTTAAATTTTAAACCTGTGTAGGCACTAAATAAGAAATGGAAACTGTTTAAACAAGTTGATAGGCTGAAGATTATGGATAGACTGAATTTTTAACGGAATTGCAACTATTAAATAAGTTCAAATTAGGAAAAATAATTTAGCAAAATGATGGGAAAAAGGAATTGGAACGTTCTCACGGTTTTATGCTGTCAACCTCTGACGACTGTAGCCGAATGTTGAAGTCTTCTTGTCCCGTAGTCTCGACGATCTATTCATGCGCCGTCCGTTGGTTTGAAGTCGATGAAGACGGCTGTTGCCGTATCGACGTTCACGATGCCCAATGCAGACGATGAGACGCGAAGAATGAAGATCTCTTGAACCCGAAGAAGAAGTCCTTTGTTCTTTAACCGACGAACCGTTGAATTTTTGAATTCGAAAATTCCGTTGTCTTCTTCGTTTGGCTCGAAAGTTAACGGTAGAAGGACCAATGTACGCGACGATAGTTCGTGGTAGAGGAAATGAAAGAGAAGTGGACTGTATAACAAGATGAAGTATATTGAAATAGAGAAGATGAGAAATTATAGAACAACGGTCGGTTAAAAGTAAACAAAGAGAAATGATGCGCGAGCGCAGCCGTGCGTGGAGGTGTGCAGCAGCTGACTGTCGTGGCGGTGTTTCGCTCGCTCGGCCGTCGGCCGGCGGGCACCCCGCTGCCCCGCGTCCCTCGTTCACTGCTGCTGGCGCGCGACGGTGTTGAGAGGAGCGGGTCTCAACAGCTGGTTAAAAACGAAACATGTAGAGGCATTAAATATCAATTTGCATACGTTTACTCGGAGCCATTTATCGGTGCCTTAAGAAAGCGTGTAAACATCGCCATAACTCTGCAGCACGCATAAAACTGTTCTAACCCTTAGCTTCTAAGTTTTTTTCGAAGCACACCAGAATCAATTTGTTGAAAAGCTCAAAAGTCACGTTCTTAGCGCGGCTTCACGCATAATCCCTAGATTCCTTTAATGAATGAGCTTCATAAAAGATTTTTGGTTTATTGTAAACAAGGTAAGAATTCATTAGCCGCACTAAAGTAACGGTTCGGGTCGCCTACGTGACTCCCAGGTGATAAAACTGCCAGACGACTTTTAAGGGCTGTCGTGGCCTTAAATTATTTAACGAAATTTTCCATCCTGCGTTTCACGAGATTGGTAAGGCACTTGTGACACTTTTCACTCGACATTAAGGTGCCTCTGGAAAGCGTTCGGGAAGTTGTAGTAGCTTCTCGTCCAATCTACCACAGTGTCTCAAGAGGAGAGTCTGTGTTGCCAGTGTGTGTTGCCAGTGATGACATATGACTCTGAGACGTGGTCGCTTACAATGGGCCTCATTCTGAAAGCTTACAGTCACTCAAAGGGCAATGGAGAAGGCTATGCTCGGAGTTTCCTTGCGTGATCGAATCAGAAATGTAGAGAATGTGATGAAGAGAACCAGGGTTAGCTAAAATACGTAAACAAGAAGAAAATCTGTTCTTGTAACTGATCGGCTCGAGCTCCTTGGCATGGAGTTGACGTCCAGTCTCAACTTCGGCGCCTCCATCGAGTACAAAGCCCAAATTGCGGCAAAGAAACTGGGTGTACTAAACAGAGTGAAGCGATACTTTATGCCTGGACAGCTATTAAATCTTTACAAGGCGCAAGTCCGATCCTGCATCGAGTATTGCAGCCACCTCTGGGATGGCTCAGCTAAATATCGTGGAACGTAGAGCTAAGAGACTAATTGGCGACGTCAAACTGGTGGATGCCAAGCTTCACAGCTTGGCTCATCGCCGTAAGGTTGCCTGCTTGTCGGTCTTCTACAGGCCGTATTTTGGCGAGTGTGCTCATGAACTCCACGACCTCATACCACCGGCCCCCTTCTACCATCGGACATCTAGATGCACTGCAAGTTACCATCCTCACATAGTTGCCATTCCACCAATTCGCACCAAGCACTTCCAAACATCCTTCATAATGCGCACTGCAAAAGAGTGGAACTCACTGCCTGCGTCTGTGTTTCCGAACGCATACAACCCGAATCTCTTCAAAGTTAGAGTGAACAGGCTTCTTCTGGGTAAGCTCACTGCATCGTCGACTTTGTCTCTGTCACCTCTGACCTAGACTAGGTATTGAGAGTAAAATGGAAAAAAAGAGACATGTTTTTCCCCTGGACTTTATTTTTAAATCTTCCTGTCTACGCCGATCGAATTCAGGAGCGGGCCCAAGCCCAAGAAACACTACTTAAGCGTTTGCTTAAGGGTGTGGTCCTAAAGTTAGCGGGATAAAAAAAAAACTTAAGTTATTTTTTTTTGTTAGTTATGAATGGGTTTTTTTATTTTTGAATTGACTTTTTTTACATTTCGACTATCGCCTTCGCTGACATCAAATGCCACTTGTCAAGAGCCTCAGGTCTAAGGAATTTGTCCCACCGCCGACGATCAGCGAGAAGGGCTAGAAAGTAGATCTACGAGTTGGCGTGTAGCGGGAAGCGCGTGTGTACTTGCGATAGTTTTTTTAGATCCTGCAGACTAAACTAGAGCCTTCAGCCAGGCACAAAAAGTTAGACCAGGGGGTAGCCCTCAGGGCTACCCCCTGTTGGGTTGAACCTCGGCTCAGGGCATCGCTCGGGGGACAACTAAGACTGGATCGAAATTAAGTAATTCTAACATCCATTTGAAAAATATCTATGTGGAGAAGAACGGTCAAGAAACTCCTATGTAGTAACTAATTATTTAACTACGGCTCAGCATTGCGCGGGCTGGCTTGAAAATCTTTACGGGGACGTCGCGGCGGGCCTCGGCGGCAAGGACGGAAACACCACTCGCTCGGGGCGGCCAGTCCTGCGCATAACTGCACACGTTGGTTGGTGTGTCTCTCGTCGTGATTTCTGACCGCCAAGCGACCGTCGCTGAGCGAGTATCACTGAGCGAGTATCATTGAGCTAGTATATCTTTGATAGCTCTTGTCGCTGCGATGAACTATTAACATCATATGTGTCTCTTTTATTGACACGGGATCTATATCTTTTGTCCGTTTCTTCAGCGAGAAAATATTCAATAGCTAATCGTTTCTCCGTCGGCTGTGGGACATGTGCCATACGGTTAAATTGTAAATCTTTTTAATCAGGTCAACTTATCGCATTTTCATTATCAGCCTTTTAAGTTCCCACTGCTCGGAAACAGGCCTCCTCTCTGTGAGAGGGAATGGGCCGTAATATACTACGCGGGCCCAGTGCGGTGAATGTCAAATGTCTTTGAATTTTAGGTTCTAGGACATGCCGGTTTCCTCACCATGTTTTCCTTCACCGTTTTAAGAGCGGTACGACACGTAAGTCGGGGCCATTACCACTGGGCCACCACTGCTCTCCAATCGCATTTTGATAACATAATATTGAGATTTGATAACAGAATATGTGCACCAAGCTTTGAGGAGTCAAGCTGCGAAATCTGTATGCACAAAGACTGATGCCCACGATTTTTGTTTGTTCAGCGAGAACGCCACCGTCACCCCAGAGTCCTGCCCCCTCATCATCATCATCATCATTTCAGCCGAAAGACGTCCACTGCTGGACATAGGCCTCCCCCAGGCGTCGCCACATTGACTGATCCCGTGCGTCTCGCATCCAGCGCCTTCCCGCAACCTTAACCAGGTCATCAGTCCACCTAATGGGAGGCCTCCCAACGTATCGTCTTCCGGTTCGCGGTCGCCATTCCAGAACCTTTCGGCCCCATCGGCCATCCGTTCTGCGAGCAATGTGCCCGGCCCACTGCCACTTAAGTTTGGCAATTCTTCGGGCTATGTCGGTAACTTTGGTTCTCCTGCGGATATCATCATTCCTGACGTGATCACGCAAGGAAATTCCGAGCATAGCCCTCTCCATTGCCCTTTGGGTGACTTTGAGCTTTCTGATAAGGCTCATTGTGAGCGACCACGTCTCGGTCCCATAGGTGATCACTGGCAACACACACTGGTCATAGACTTTTGTCTTGAGACACTGCGGTAAATTGGACGAGAAGATACCACGCAACTTCCCGAACGCCGCCCAGCCGAGTCGGATTCGACGGTTGACCTCTTTCTCGAAATTGGACCTACCCAACTGGACCGTTTGTCCCAGGTAGACATAATCGTCTACAACTTCGAGAGTAGAGTCTCCGACCTTGATAGGAGTGGGTGTTACATGGGCATTCACCATGATCTTGGTTTTGTCCATGTTCATTTTAAGACCCACTCTTTCGGAAGCTCTACTGAGGTCATCGAGCATTTTACTGAGGCTCTCCATGGCCTCAGCCATGACCACTATGTCGTCGGCAAACCGAAGGTGAGTAATGTACTCGCCATTAACGTTGATGCCCAGCCCCCTCCAGTCCAGAACCTTGAAGACATCCTCCAGCGCAGCAGTGAACAGTTTCGGAGAAATGACGTCTCCCTGTCTCACACCGCGCTGGAGAAGGATTGGTTTCGAGGTCTGATCCTGAAGACAGACTGACATGGTGGCGTTTTTGTACAAACACTTCAACACCTCAATGTACCGGTAGTCGATCTGGCACCGTTGGAGTGACTGCAGTACAGCCCAAGTCTCTATCGAATCGAAGGCTTTCTCGTAGTCCACAAACGCTAAACAGAGAGGCAGGTTATACTCTTCGGTCTTCTGTATAACCTGCCGCAGCGTATGTATGTGGTCTACGGTGCTAAAGCCTTTTCGGAATCCGGCTTGTTCGGGGGGCTGGAAATCGTCAAACCTGCGCGCGAGACGATTCGTGATGACTCTTGAAAACAACTTGTAGACATGGCTAAGAAGTGAGATGGGCCTATAGTTCTTCAACCGGGCATTGTCGCCCTTCTTGAAGAAGAGTACCACCACACCCCTGCACCATGCCTGTGGCGTTTTGCCCTCGAGTATGATGGAATCAAACAGCTTCTGAAGGGCCCTAAGGACCGGTTTTCCACCCGCCTTCAGGAGTTCGGCCGTAATTCCGTCATCACCCGGCGCCTTGTTGTTTTTGAGCTGTTTCAGAGCCATCCTAATCTCGTACAGGCTGACGTCCGGGATATCTTCGGTATAGTGTCGGGTCAATCTAGCTCTTGGGTCGTTTGCTAGACTCGCAACGGGCTTCCTGATCGAAGTGTACAACTGCCCATAGAATGTCTCGATCTCCCTGAGAAGCTCCGGTTTGGCGGATACGATCCTGCTATCGTCGGTCTTCAGTTTCGTGAGTTGGCTCTGCCCGATAGCCAGATCCCTTGAGAACACCTTGGAGCCTTTATTTCGCTCGATAGCGTCTTTAATACGCTCGGTATTGAAGCGGCGGAGGTCTATTTTCAAGGATTTAGAGATCTGTCTATTGAGCTGCCGGTATTTGCACGCCTCATCTGAAGACTGCAGGATCATCTCACGCCTCTCCTTCATAAGCTTGAGGGTGTGATCAGAGAGCTTTTTGTTTCTATCTGCACGACGGGTCTTGAAAAACTTAGACCCGACCGTATGGACAGCTTCCACGAACCCGTTGCTATATTCATCCACGGAGCTCCCTAGGCACTCGAAACGATTCTGGAGTTCGAGCTGAAAGCTCTCGGGGTTTTGGACTTGGATCTGTGCTGGCCGGAGCGTGGACTTCATCAGTCGAGACCTTTCAAGCTTAATATTAATGTTCAATGTGCCTCTTACCATGCGGTGATCGCTCCCGGTTTTTACCGAATTGATCACAGAGACATCATTGAACATTTGCTTCTTGGTTGACATGATGAAGTCGATCTCATTTTTTGTTGCACCATCGGGGCTCTGCCAGGTCCACCTCCTGTGTTCACGCTTTTTGAAGAAGGAGTTCATCATATAGAGGCCCTCCTTCTCCATAAAACTGGCCAGTAGGTGACCCCGGTGGTTCCGTTGTGCAACTCCAAATTGCCACACTTGCAGCTCATCCTCGTCTCGTTTGCCCAGTTTCGCGTTGAAGTCCCCCATGACAACGGTGAAGTGAGTTTTGAAACCATGCATGGCTCTGGAGATATCCTCATACATGGTCTCTACCTCATCGTCGGGGTGTGCCGAGGTTGGGGCGTAGACCTGTATGACCTTCAGCGAATATCTTGAGGATATTCTGAGTATAAGGAACGCCACCCTGGTCGACACACTCTCGATCTTCACCACGTTGTTCACAAGGGACTTGTGGACGATAAACCCGACACCACCCTGGGACTGCCGGTCACCTTCTCGGAAATAGAGCAGGTTACCGGATTTAAAGGATTATCGAGTCCTCCCCCTCTCCTCGGACTTCAGATAACCCTATAATACTCCATCGCAACCTGCTCAATTCCTCCTCGAGTTCGGTGACCTTCTCGTCGGTCCGAAGTGTGCGCGTGTTGTACGTTGCCAGGTCCAGTCGTCGGTGATTGTTGGGGTAGCCGGATCTCGTCCGGAGATTCTTAGCACCCCTTGCCATGCCGTAGCCTCGACCGCTACCGTAGTCGAGGGTAGGCAAGCTGTCGGGTACCAGGGGCCATTTTTTATTTGTGCTATTCATTGGGGGGGTTTTGCCATAATCGCCACGCTTGGCAGACGGGTTGGCGATCGCAGTATGGTTGTTATAGAAGCACAGATAACGCTGCTGCCTATTCTCTGGTTTGTCCCTTAGTCGCCTCTTACGACACCCACGGGAAGACATGGGATTTTGAAATTCTTTACCTCCGGCACCATACGGAACGCCCCCTAGCCAAGCTACAAACGTTTTGTATCGAATCTCTTTCTACAATCGTTAACACCTTCTATGTGTATGGTGTGACCACGTGACTTAACGTTCAGATGTGTCATTCCCATACATTGATTCGTTTTCTACTAACATTATCAATTGTAGATTGTCAACTTGGCTACAGGTGCTGCACTATACAACAGCTAATGAAATCTGTCAATGAGCAATCGTATTACCTATCCGGTAACTGAGTTGTGTAGATCAGGCATCAAGCTGTCTCGTAGGGTACTGATATTCAGTTGCATTCGGTTAAACTGTAAGTTGGCCTCAACATTGTGGGAAAAGGGTCGCAGATAATGAGAATAATAAACTGATCTTTTTATCAGAATTATCTTCTGTCGAAATTTATCTCGAGGGAACATATTCCCCGGATAACATGTATCCTATGAGCTATTCCTGATTATAATCTATTTCTGTGCTTTTCATCCAGATCCTGTCAACCGTTCTGGTTAGAAGAATAACAAACACACTCACAAACTTTCACCTTTATAATATTATTGTGAAGTATGATTATTAGACTTGACATTTCAGGAGTCGCAGTCTGTTTTGATTCAATCCAAATTAAAAACATTATAACAACGAAAATCATCCAAATAGTTTTCCTAATAGCTCAGGCTCTAAAGAATGTCAATTATGATCTACCACTTTATTAATTGTGTGGGCGGAAATGACTCAATAGAGACGGTATCTCAGATGAATATTATATTTTGTACTCGTAAAAAATTCAAGCCGGAAGAATTTGGCTAATACCAGTCTTCCTACGTAGTTCTAAGATAATTGATGCTTAAAAAAGCGCGAGGGATTCTTTTGACCTTTACATTTAAAGGTAATCCAAGTCAGTCATCTAACTCGACTTCTCCTCGAAGCATCAAATTGACAGTTTATTATTTGCTAACTTCTTCCCGCGGCTTCGCCCGCGTGGAATGCGTTTTATTATCTCGTGGAAACATTATGCCAGGATAAATGTGTAGCTCATGTGCTATTTCAGACTATAATCTATCTCTGTGGCAAATTTCATTCGGACTTCTCTTTCTACTTCTCAACTATGACGCTTTTTATCTTCGTCTCTGATCGAGATATTTAAAAAAACTTTAAATAAATAAATTACATGCATATTCCCTATTTCAGCCCTAACTAAAAACCATGCAAAAAAGAATTCAGTTTTTAGTATACGAGTATTAGAAACACTCAAGTGAACACTAAAAATTAAAATGGTCGCATGCAAAATACACCACTAGCCGTTCAGCTATGTCAGTTCCACAGTTTTTTACCAAACAAAATTGTACTGTTGAATTGAAAATATATTTTCCCATAAAAAGCGAGTCGAACTAGTTTTATTTTAGTGTACCGTTGATTATTATGGTTTTTGCGTATGCATTTTCGTTTAGGGATACTTATTTCATTGGCGGCCCAGTGGTTGGTCGTGAGTTCTAACCCAGGCAGGAGCTTTACTTTGTGTAAATTATTTCATCACCACTGCTCTCTAAACGGTGAAGGAAAACATCGTGAGGAAACCGACATGTCCTAGAACCAAAAAATTTTAGATATGTGATATTCATTTACCCACACTGAGCCCGCGTTGTGGGTATGCGGCCCATTCTCTCTCATAGAGAGACGGCCTATGTCCCAGCAGTGACAACATTAAAAAAGGCTGATGGTGATGATGGTGACTGCTAACAAAACAAACAAGCAAACTGGATGCCAAACCGGTCGAAGTGGCAACGCTTGGGGGAGGCCTTTATCCAGCAGTGGACGTCTTTTCGCTGACATGATTATGATGATTGCTAACAAGTCCATTATTTGCTATCTAAATAGATTTTTACAATCTTTCAGTGATTTACAGTCATATCCTTAAAATCCGGTATGTTTCTCGATACCCTCTTACAGAAACTTACAAAATCATTACTCAGAAACGTATCGGAATTTGTAAGGTAACTTGTATTTTTATTGCAGCACAAATAAAAGACTGGTATACCCCAATAAGCTGATCAGATTCCGGGACTAACACACAACGGTCCATGTCGGAAAATTTCAATAGCTATTGAATTAAGTATTGTCGTCCAAGGGAGGGCAATATGACACGTGTTTCTGGGCGCGTACCTCGGGGTCCAGACCTCTCGGGCGACGTGACCCCACTGCGGAATGCGCCACTCCACACCTCCGACACTGATCTATTGAATCATTTCAAGCGATTGTGTGCGCGATAATACCGCACTACTGGTATTATTACCCTCGTTTAAACTGATTGTCCGGCCATGCTCCATGAATTTGTAGATGTAACTAGCATTACAAGTGGCTGCAAATAGCTATGTTGATATGTCACTCTGTATTTAACAAGCTAACCGCAATAAAATATGCCCATGAATACATTGCTAACGAGAACTCAACGAGTGTAAAAATTTCAAACAAAAACATAATTTGAAAATTTTATTATTCAAACTATCGAATCGTGAAAAGTTTAAAAAAAGGCAGTAATACACAATTTTATTGGCCGCCATTTAAAAGCAAGCGGCGTCGGCGCGGCGAAAAACTAAAAATGCCCAGTTGCATTTCAAATTATGCCAGACCGACCTTTTGGAAAGCAAATTCAAATTTTTCAGTGGACACAGTAAAAATGCTCGTGAAAAGGCTAACCTCTTTGCGGGTGAGTGGGGGCGTCGCGTTTATTGGGACAATGAAATTAGCATAGTAATGAAAAATATTGGTCGACTGTGCCGCGGTCGAGCTTCCTCCGCACCCAATTTGTCAGCGGCCGAGAGTAAAACAAAATTACATAGTATGGCCGTGTTTACAGCGCGCACTGTCACTAAATTAAGTGGCCTCTGTCACGCGTTGCGGTCGCATGTCCCATCACTATTTTATTGGGAGAATCGATGAGTTTTTTGAGATTAACTGTTTCGACTTTAAGATTTATTTGCGAAAACAATGTAAATAATTTCTGTTAATAATTGAGTTTATTGTTTAAATTGAATATGTTTCGTTATAATTTCAAATAACAGTTGTAGTTACGTCATTTTATAGCTAGTTCCTAAAACAGTAAATGACAACAGTTTCCTATACAAACAGGCACTCCAGTTAGATGAAGCACTTAAAAAGAATCGAGCAATCAAAGCGAAATTAAAACAAGTTTTTAAAAGGAAGTATAAAACCTTTTTTTCAATTCGATGTGGATAAATTGAAGTAAAAGCTGGTAGAAGGTGAAACGGTTATTAAATTTGATCTTTGCAAAACCTTGGCAGGACGATTTTTAGGGAGCCGGAAGCCGAGATTGCAATTATGATGTTAAAAAAAGCTTACGGTTTTAAAATAACTTAAGGGCTTCATTCACAAATTAATTTCTAATAATTTTCATTTATTTCGGCTCAGTTGGTAAACAGAATCTATGCGCATAAACTTTACTAATACTTTTACAACTTTTACAATAAATCCTAACTGAAACTGACATAAAATATTGTAATTTTGACAAATTTCGTTTTAAAATCAGAGCGCACTCTAATATTGAGTTTAAAATGTAAATCACAATCTTAACCAACATTATAAAGAGACAGCTCGAATTTTGTGAGTTTTTTCAGACGTGTAGAGTTATCTCTGGAACCACTAAACCTATTTGCAAAAATCTTTCACAACATAAACATTTACATTATTCCAGATAGTCATAGGCACTTGTCCCACATCCAACGAGTAAGCGATTAGCCATCGACTATTTTCTCGCTGAAGAAACGGACAATTGATATAAGAACCCGTGTCAGTAAAAATACCGGCCAAGTGCGAGTCGGACTCGGCCCGAAAAATCGAACAAAAATCACGTGTTTTATGGGACCCCAACTTAAATATGTATTTTATTTTGTTTTTAGTATTTTTTATTATAGCGGCAAAAGAAATACATCATCTGTGAAAATTGCAACTGTCTAGCTGTCACTGTTCATAAGATACAGCCTGGTAACAGACAGATAAACAGACGGACCGCAGAGTCTTATAATAGGGTCTCGTTTTTTACATTTTGGGTACGCAACCCTAAAAAAGACAAATATAGTAATAGTTGATAGCTGGCTGTTCACACTGCCGGCGAGTACTCTCTCATCACAAGTTGGTCGAAACGACGAGAGCTATCAAAGTTATACTCGCTCAGCGATGCTCGCTTGCTCGCTTGGCGGTCAGAACTCACGCCGAGTGACCAACCAGCGGGGCGAGCACAGCTTGCAGCTTGTGAATCAGGCCTGCACTGCAGCTGTGCAGGCCTGATTCACACATTTTATATCACAGTTTGGGCGCCAAACCCGTGATAAAATGCGTGACTCAAGTCTATCACAGAGGCCGTGCTCGCCCGGCAGCGATCATTTCTACCTACATTGCTATGCGGCCGCCCCGAGCGAGTGGTGCGAGTTATCGCCTGTCGCACAATATCACTCGCTAATAGCCGAGCGACAAAACTATCGGCACTAAAAACTCGCTAATCGCTGCTCGCCAACTCGTTTTTAGTTTCATCCATTATTTTGACCCAGGCAGAGCCCGGGTTAGTCACTAGTATTTAAATAAAACTTATAGCTACCTAAAATACTTACCCGTTTAGGTAAGTACCCAAATAATTTTACCGTCTGACTCAATTTATACTAAATGAATTAAATCATTCAGTCTGCTGAGGAGTCACTCGGTATAAACTGTATGGATACTTGACCAGTTAATTGTACTTAACATTTTATTCAGCGAACTCTTACTTAGCCGCTTCGATTCAGCAGAATACCCCAGAGCTATGAATAATGTAGAATGCACGGCACAATTTTAATGTATTCCGGATTTATTTATTCGTGGCTTTTGGGTGTTACGGGACGATTTAATATCGGTCTATTTTTTGACATTTTGAACTTTTTTCAAATGCTATTTTGTGGCACACGATCGATCAATTTTGTTGGGGATGAGGGTGATTACTGAAACAATGTCTATTAAAGAAGCTTGGGAAAATCAAAGAGAATTCAAATCAAAAATGTGTATGTCGTTTTTGTGGCGAATAAACACTTTTTGTTTCTTTCTTTTCTTTTACATGTCATCTCCACCTCGCACCGACTCCAAAAAAGACCGAAATTTGTCATGTGCTTACAATTTAAACGTTTACTTTTAACTTTATGTTCTTTTTGGGCGCAGGCCACACAGAAATGGCGTAGGGCGCGGACATTACACGGGCGGCTTCCTATTCCATTCAAATTTCATACAAAATACATGGAAATAAAGCGCAATTTAGGACACACGGTATGTCGTTGTTCGGACGTGGTTACGACGCGCCATTTCAGCGCCCGCGCCTTAAGAAATTGCGCTTTATTTCCATGCATTTTGTACAAAATTTGAATGGAATAGGAAGCCGCCCGTGCCTTGTCCGCGCCCGACGCCATTTCTATGTGACCTGCGCCCTAGATATCACTGCACATGCTGAGATAGGAGCCTTTTTGGTCTCGCACGGGGATTTCTTTATACCCGACTGCCGAAGTAGGGTTAAGTGTTTATCAGTCTATGTATGTATGTTTAAGAAGAAGAGAGGCGTTCTAGAGACCAAACGCGTGGGCCGATTTTGATGTTCCGTTTAGCTGTTAAACTTGTGAGACTGACAGGGGAACAGACAGACACTTGAGTGACAGCAAAAGGGCTCCGTTTGGACCCTTTGGGTACGGATCCCTAAAAATACCAGCCTGATACTGTCCCACTGCGGAGCAAATACTACAGAGAAGGCACTTAGCTACTAGAGCGCTAAGAAAGAAAATTTGGTTCAAATAAATCTTACTAGATGGTGCGATATGCACCGATCTTTTATTGATTGTGTGTAAAATTAACATTTTCTGGAAATGAACATAATTATGCTCAAAATTATGGCATATTGGGCTCTTAATTCACATTGCACAGATTATTAGAACGTATCATTTAAAATTGATGCCAATAGATGGCGCGATTTTAAATTTCTGAGGCATGCACTCGGTTGTTTAAATTTGCATTGTAATACAGTTTGGTGCAAAGAAACTGCAAAAAAGTGCAAAAATACTATAAAAGAAACCTTCACTGTATTTAATGAAAAAAATATTCATGAACCGAATCAACCTTTTTACTTGCAAGTTGCTGCTAACACCCACATCTATCGCCGTGGAAAGGAACCGAACGCGATTTATGGACTAAAAATAATCGGTTTAATCAGACGAAAAACGCTAGTTACGTCGGCACGGCTTGTTTGTATGGGATATGGCATCTGTATGCTAGTATTATATTATCTGTGATCACGATAACTCATCATAAAAAATACAGCATCTAAAAATTACGTCACAATATCTCCTCCATCCATGCACAGCTCTTGGTTACTCGGCGCGAGTTTAGATAAGGTCTCTCTCGACAGTGGCCGACGGTAGTCCTCCGGCGACCGACCGGCGGCCACCCGGTAACCACCCGACCCGATACCGTACCTCTGCCGGATGAATTTATCTACTTTTATTATGAAATATGTTACAATAAAACAATGGATCCTTTTTTTGTGGACTGTGATAGTTCTACATGTTTTTTGGGTTACGTAGCCAACATGGAACCCTTATAGTTTCACCATGTCCGTCTGTCCGCAGCTTAGCTCAAAGACTCTTAGTACTAGAAAGTACAAAGTAAAAATTGGTAAAATAAAAAAAAAATATGGTACCTTCTCCACGTAAAGTGGGAATGTATATTTACTCGTTTATCCCATGGTGTGGGTTATCGTAGGATAGGTCATTCAAAAATATAACGGGTCTATAAAATCAAATTTACGATTCAGGGATCCGTTTGCGTAAAATTAAGCTTTGAATTACTACTTTTTGCAAGAGTCAAGTGTCCCCCTGCCAGCTAAATGATTGCTTTTGGAAATGTGAAAAAAAACGGATGTAGATATATATAACGAAATTAATGGAAAACTATCACAGCTAAGTAGGCTTAGCAAGTTTAAGCTTAATAGTCGACCATGTCGACCAGTCGACTTATAAAATGTATTTGGAACAGTAAAAATTTTGTATATTGATGTATGGGAACAACAGTTTGCAAACGGCAATGGTAATATTGTCCCTTCGTTAGAACAATGTTCAGTGCTTTCATTGTTTATGAACGTTAGTAAGGTTACCTATTTATTTTGATGAATGTAGCTGTTTATACGGAACCCTCTGTGCACGAGTCAGACTCGCACTTGGCCATCCTTTTATTTTTGTTATGTTAGGAGTGTATTATTTGTGACTGTTTTAATAAAATCCTTGTCCTCGGATTGTATAAGGACTTATAAAATAATAACCTCAGTCATCACCTTACTCCACCTATCATCAACTCGCCTTGCCAGGTGTTCGGTCTATCTCCATTTGAATTCCGTAATTCGTTTTCCACGACGTCGAAAACCTTCGTATGTCTTCGGATCTCGAAGAGAGGCCTATGCTCAGCAGTGGGCATAGTCGGGCTTTGGATGATGGTGATGATTATGTGTATCACTTTCTAGTTATTGTTTTGGGAAAGAGGGAGTGGGCCGTAATCCACCAGGAGGGCCCAGAGCGGGTTATTGGATGTCACATCTCTTCGAATTTTTGGTTCTAAGACAAGTTTCCTCACGAAGTTTTCTTCACTGTTTGGAGAGTAGTGGTGATGAAATAATTTACACAAAGTAAAGCAACTACAACTTGAAGTCCCGGGCATTACCACTAGGCCACTACTGCTCTGTTACAATTGTTTTGATGCGTGTAATTATTTGTTGGAGAAAGATACATTCATGATGCAACTTGTTATTTGGGTCATGTGTATTCAAGAGGAATGACTTATGCTTGTCCATAAGGAGTTGCTTATAACCTCCAATTAACCCATTGTTTACGGGAGACTGCGATACGCTGGTTAATTAAAACATTCAATGAATTATTAGCTTCAAGCATGAACGCGTAAACATGAAACGCTGGTTAAAAACGAAACATGTAGAGGCATTAAATATCAATTTGCATACGTTTACACCGAGCCATTTATCGGCGCCTTATGAAAGCGTGTAAACATCGCCATAACTCTGCAGCACGCATAAAACTGTTCTAACCCTTAGCTTCTAAGTTTTTATCGAAGCACACCAGAATCAATTTGTTGAAAAGCTCAAAAGTCACGTTCTTAGCGCGGCTTCACGCATAATCCACAGATTCCTTTAATGAATGAGCTTCATAAAAGCTTTTTGGTTTATTGTAAACAAGGTAAGAATTCATTAGCCGCGCTAAGGTAACGGCTCGGGTCGCCTACGTGACTCTCAGGTGATAAAACTGCCAGACGACGTTTAAGGGCTGTCGTGGCCTTAAATTAATAAACGAAATTTTCCATCCTGCGTTTCACGAGATTGAAAGTAAGGCACTTGTGACAGTTTCCACTCGACCGTAAGGTGCCTCGGGCAATTGTGCGGTATCTTCTTGTCCAACTTACCACAGTGTCTCAAGACGAGAGTCTGTGTTGCCAGTAATGACATATGACTCTGAGACGTAGTCGCTTACAATGGGCCACATCAGAAAGCTTACAGTCACTCAAAGGGCAATGGAGAGGGCTATGCTCGGAGTTTCCTTGCGTGATCGAATCAGAAATGTAGAGATCCGCAAGGGAACCAAGGTTACTGACAAAGCCCGAAGAATTGCCAATCTTAAGTGGCAGTGGGCAGGGCACATTGCTCGCAGAACGGATGGCCGACGGGGCAGAAAGATTCTGGTGTGGCGACCGCGAACCGGAAGACGTTGCATTGGAAGGCGTCCCACCAGGTGGACCGATGACCTGGGGAAGGTTGCAAGGATACGCAGGTTGCGAGACGCACGGGACCGGTCAAAATGGCGTCGCTTGGGGGAGACCTATGTCCAGCAGTGGACGTCTTTCGGCTGATATGATGATGATGTTGATGAATAAGGTGCCTACTGCCTCTCACAGTTTAAGCACTTTACATAAGAAGCCAGCGTGCCACACGACAGTAACCTCACTCTGAACTATTACAATAATAGTTCTTCGATCCCGTCCCTCACCATAAATAAAGCGGTAATCTTTTCCGCCTCGCTCAAATTGAATTTATAGTCAACAAAGCTGTTTCCTAGAGACCGCGAAAAGATAAACTGAGATTTGCCAGAGAGCAATTAAAACTTTACCTTAGAACTAACTTCGTTAGCGGACTAGTGTTGCCGGCGAGGGATTATAAACGCAGTCAAGAAATATGTCTGCTTTTACTTTTGAAGGCGTAAACGGTCGATCGAAGCGTCCAACTGGTAAATTAAACCAGAGATGTACTACTCTAATGAAAGTGTCGCATGTAAATTTACATTCGCGCTGAGCGTGAACTTTAAGCACCGAATTAAGCACATTGAAATGGGATTTCTTCAGAAAACGTATATTCTAAATAACCTCGGGTTACCTTTGTACCTAAAGCATTGCGTAAGATTTTGTAAGCCGTATGCTTGAATAAATATGAGCATATTTTTTGGGTTTACAAGAGTCCATCGCTATTCAAATAACGGATCAATGGTTCGTTACTTCAATAGGTGTATTTTTCAAAGGCTTTATTCAATCCTAAACATGTTTCAGTGTAAGTGATGGTTGTAGGGATCGCCACTACTTTATCTTAAGGTTCCCCTAGTCGAAGGCACGAACTATTTTGTGCGCGAGGTTAAAATGCATGCTATCTCATCCGACAACACGTGCGAAAGAGATAGATGCTGTGATGAGCAGTAAGAAGCCAGTCCGCGTACGAATTAGCACTTTTGCAAATTTGTATAGAAATGGATGATGATTTAGGACGGAAACGAGCGCGCGAAATTTTATAAACAGACCTTTGGGTGTCTAGATATCATGAAAAAAGCCCTAAATGTATATTTTCTAAATACAATTTTTTACATTGTTGAATTACTAATCTATCTCTGGAGGCTGTTTTGCAATTTTCCTTCTTCTACGGTATTTATTTCCGCCCAAAGATGCGTTAAAATTAGTGTCGAAATATGGAACTTTCGACGCTCATAACTTCCAATTTATTTATTTTTTTATCTTTTTGGTTTCCATACAGGTCCAGATAATGATGAGACAAATTGATTTCATTTTTTATTTTGAACGTTCATCGTCAAACAGTGGCGTAACCGCTAGACTACATTTGTATGGAAAAGTTTTCTACTAGTGTAACGTTAAGTAAGGGTGTTAATCCCGAACTCTGTACGGTTCTTATCTATCGGTTTCATAGTGTAACGGACTATGGAGCTTTTGTAAAAAAGGTTTACCCAGACACAGTGGAAAGTATAATTTTTCCTTTAGGTAACAATATTCTTTGAAGGAAATGACTTTGTGAAGGCGGCTCGCCCCTTCTAATGCGTTGAACAAATTGGACCTCCATAGGTTCATACCTTCCAGTTTTCAACTGGTACTAGCTACTTTCGCCTAACATTTTTAAGTTAAATATGAAATTATGAGTCTGAATTCAACATTGATAAAGTAAAGATGGCTCCGATTTTATCTTATTTTCCTTTGACTTTTCATGAAATCGAAATCAGAGATCAAACGCTTGTAAGGTTTATAGAACCTGCTCTCTTTAAAGAATATTCTGAAAAACTAAAATCATAACAATTTAAAAAAAGAGATACTTTTCAAAGCAACTTTTTAGTCCAACTTTACAAAAGCTAAATCTCAGAAACACTATTTAAGCGCTTGCTTAAGGGTGTAGTCCTAAAGTAAGCGGGATCGAAAAAGAAAACTTGTGTTAAATTAAATAGATTTTTTTGAACAGGTTATGAATGGGCCGGCTCTTGAATTCGAACGGCGTATGCTGGGACATATTAAAAATAATAAAAAACAGGGTATCAAATAACAATTTCTTTTTAAATTTTTCTCTCAATAAATTAATTTGTAATATTTCACAAGTCTAAGTGAGAATTTTTTCTCTTTACGTTTTATTGCATACGATTTTGAAAATTCTTTTTTGTTTGAAAAAGTATGGCCGAAATTGGTCCCATTTTAATTTTGTGAAGATCTGATGAAGAACTTCGGAGATATACAACAGAACTCTTCAATAAATAACAGAAAATCTCTCGGGATTGCTGCAATCGCATGTATGTGTATTGTTTATACCATTTCATAACATAACATCACGCCAGTACACTCTTAAGGGGTAAGCAGATCTCTCATTTCACCGGTTATGTTCAAGTTTCATGAAATCTATTCTGGCGTTATAGGTACCTTACTAACATACCTATTAGATAGGTACAACTAAAAAGTGAAAAATAAAAAACTTTTTTTGCAAAAAAATACTACCGACTTCCAAATACAAAACTACAAAGTGAAAATAACTTTATTTTTAGAAGTAGGTGTCCATAATGCAAAAAATTGGTACCTACGAAAGACACCGACTTCTAAAAATAAAGTTATTTTTCACTTTGTAGTTTTGTATTTGGAAGTTGGTAGTATTGTTTTGCAAAAAGTTTTTTTTATACTATGTAAGGATGATTAGTTAAGGTACGTTTTTGGACGTTCGCTTCGCAAGTAGACATATTTCCCGATTGCAAAGCTATTCAGAGTCACCACAGTGGATTTGAAAGTAGCCGGTGATCGTACAATAAAGAATGAAAAAAATATATACTTAGGTTTTCTTTATTCTTACGTTGTGTCAAAAACTGAGGTATTTCATATAATAGAGAAATTAATAGTTTGCCAAATTTACACATTATGCCGATTTGCCATTTTTTACCCATTTCACTGTGAAAAAAAAACAATAGTTATTTGTGGTTGAATAAACGATTAATGCGAGTTGGAAGTCAATTTGCTACATAGTTTTTTTCTCTGACCTTGCCTTACTGGCTTTTTTCAGATATCACTAACTAAAATGCGTTATGAAAATGTTACACAAGAGACGACCCGTATTTTAAACTAACAAAACAAAGAAAAGCATTCACGAGACAGTCCTCAAACAAAACACAAATCTGAATTTAAAAGCAAGTTTAGCATAATTACTATCGCCATCAGTGGGACCCGACCCATATTTCTGTACATACAGCAATACCAGCTATTATACTCAGCTTATAACTATTTGACGGTAAACCACATGCAATTCCCAACTCTAACTCGTTGGTCCAAAGTTTAAAATTTCCTGGTACGTGTTTTGAAACGGTATAAAAGTTGTTGCCCCGTGTAGGTAGTTCACTTCGGCAATTATCGGCATGTGTTCGCAGTTTCTCAATACCTTACTATTTCTAGTCTTGAGTGTTATTCGGGGAAAGTATATGAACCACCAGCGTATATGTCATTCATTTCTGTTATTGGAAAAGTGGACTGTTTTAGGAAGAACGTGGTGGGTCGATGCACGATTTTTGAATCAGGATAAGCAAAAGGTCAGGTTAGAAACGCTAACGCTGTACGCCAACTGCTGCGATCCATTCATATTCCTTTAGATTTATTTATGTCTTAGGGTGAGGACAAACGGACGTAATATTGTGAGTCGCGTAAAATGCGTCGCGGCATTTACGCTGCATTCGGTCGGCTTCATGCTAAAGTCCTGTTTGTGCCAAACGGCAACGCAAAATGAATTGATGAATTACGCACATAATTTCAACCAAATTGCGCTCGAGGTGAAGGAGGGAACGAGGCTAGCGTCAGCGCCCCGTTCATATGTAGAATAGCAACTGAAATTACATCCGTCTATCTGGCAGCCTAACCGAATTTCAGTTGAACGTAAATTACGCGACGCATTTGAAGCGACTCACAACTCACAAAATTACGTTGGTTTGGCCTCACACTTACTCGCTTGACCGTTATAAAGCAGGGTTGGTTAGGTTAGTTTAGTTAGTTAGTTATTAGTTAAATACGTATTTGGTATATGTAATTCTATTACTTCTTAAAAATTTAATTTGTATTTCTAATACCTGACGCTGTGGTATTTTGTAATTAGTATTGAAATACTTATGGTTTCAAAATACATTTGACCATAAATACATGTTTCGATATTATTAACGAATGGGTGCGTTCTGCTGAAAATAGCGCTCATAAAAATATAATGAAAATCGCCCCTATATAATTTATAGGGGCGATTTACATTATATTTCTGAAGAATTCCACTGTATGCACCTTTTTGAATTAAGTCTTTTCGACCTTCTTTTTGTACTAATGTACGAGATCATTGAAAACTAAATGTGAACTTATATTTAAATATGAACAAGACCGTTGTTCTTGAATTGCGTGGCTATTCAGCACAAGTTAAGCGCCATTTTTGATTTTTTATAGGTAGACGTCATGTTCATCCACTTGTCCATCATGATCTGCCTTACTTTTTTCCCAACTAGATTGGGATCTCCTCCCAGTATGCAGCTGTATACCTGTATTGTAAACTCGGCGATTGCTTTGGCCTCAACAACCCAGTCTCTGTGCCCAACCCTTGGCTGGACTGGTTGTTATTTTATTGGGCTTTCGACTATCCAGATTTCATAATGTCTCGGCTCTGCGTAAGCAATGCCGAAATAAAAATCTAACTACATATTTTTTAAAACTGAATAAGTCTTCAAAATATAATAAACCAGATATTTTTAGATCAAATCCTCATAATTTTCATCACAAAAAAGAACATATTCGCATACAAAAAGCCACATTTATATACACACTATATCTTGGCCGGTACACCTGCAGAAAAACGGTATGCCCATAGACAAGGCAGGGGTACTTTTTGACACGTGTCGCCTTATTACATCCCGCCACAGAGTATGGTATCTACTAAATCTGACTAGAGATGCCATAACCAATATTATTCGTGTCCATGCAATGTGCGATTAGCGCAAGTTTCGTTTTTTTAGAAATAGTCAGAATTACGTCGGGCCGTCAATTTTCAAGACTAAACGATGACACTAACACGCTTGCTTTGTAAAGTTTTGAAAATGTTATGTTTGTTTTGTTTATTTTTGTATTTCTTTGTTGTTTTTTTTAACCCCCGACGGAAAAAAGGTGTCATAAGTTTGACGTGTGTTGTTGTATTTGTTTGTCTGTAAGTGGCATCATAGCTCCAAAATTAATAAACCGATTTTGATTTAGTTTTTTTTAAAGATTTGAAAAGTATGTACATTTTACTCTTTGATAGGGGCTTTTTTTACAAAATCGTGTCATAATAACGTGTTTCTATAGATTGTCTATCGAAGCGTCTACTATTAATTTTAGTTTAAAAAGGATGAAATCAAAATAATACACCGACATGAAAACCTCGTGCTCGCGTCGGGAGACCGCTAAGCAAATGAAATAAAAACCAAAATAATAAATACTTAACTTTGGCTGTCCCCCGACGCGAGTATGAGTTTTATTTCTTACTATTTAGAGTTTTTGATGTCGGGGTTTTTCAAATTTAAAATTTATTTTTTATCTGATCTACAACCTGTGATGTTTGCTTTTGTATGAGCGTTACTTGTTTAGGAATGGGTATTATGTTACCTAGTTATTGGGTTGTGGTGGCCAGCTGATGCATCCAGTAAGCCGACCCCATCATCACGATGGGAATTGGTTAGGCACATTAAGTGATTGTGTCCTGTGGTGATTAATTATTTTCTTTCTTTCTTGTCTTTCTTTAAAAGCTCTTCCTACGACACAACTCTATGCTGCTCTATGGCCTCTTTAGTCTGTGGATGCGGGCCGACTGTACCTTATACACGATGACTCTAGTATGTTATGTAAATGTCTCGCTTTCGATGATTTAGTAGGGTGGATAGATGTATTGCTGTTTGTTGCTGTCTTAGCTTTAATATGAAGGAGATTTAGGAGAGGGTAAGCTCTTTAAAATATATATGGGTACATAGGTAGTAAGAGTATATTAGGTTTTTTTTTTTTACATTTTAGACTTTAGACTTCTTCCTTTTGCGTCGATGCAAAACCCTTAGTGTTTTTAGCCCTTTGCGCGGCCACGTTAATTGCAGCGTCAGTGGCGCTCATTAGGTCCTCCAAATTGCAGGCACTTAGGGCACTAGCATGTGTGTCATATTCTGCAAAGGGGCACCGCAATCACATTGGTTTGATAACCAATGCTGCGGTGCGGTGCCACTTTTTTTTCTGATGTCGGGTCAGCAAAACAGCCCTTTTTGCCAAATTGATTGATTATTGCTATATCGTTAAAATATTCTTAATCTATACCAATATTAAAAAGAGGAAAGATTTTTTTGTTTGTTGAAAATACTGGACCGATTTAAAAAAAGATCACCTATGGAAAGCTACATTATTCTCGAGTCTATAATTTATTTAAAAAAAAATTAGAGATCCTTATGAAAATTGCAATCAAAGTAGCAAAATTTTGCCTATAAAATTCATTATTTGGCGTGCGCTGACAAAACTATTGATGATACATAAATATTATGTTCTACATGATTAAAATACTAAACAATTTTTTTTTACTCATTATTGACAACGAAAAAGCCTGTGAGTATTATAGTTAAATCACAATAGCAGCTTTTGTGTTCTAAAATTTAATTAGATCGCCGCCGCGCCGGTAGAAACAAAAGTTGGTTACATTCGTATTGTAGTAGTGATTAATAAAATGCTTATTCAAATAAATAGTTTAACAAATTGGTAGGTAGGTAGGGTAGATATGTAGGTGGTAGGTAGGTACATAGCCAGTTGACGGGAGCGAAGCCGCAGGGTCAGCTAGTAATTATTATGTTTATGTGCTTATACTTACAGTCAAATTAGACCTTGTAAACAATTATATATTTTTGTGAATTCTATTCTTGATAGCCATATCTAACGTAAACAAAAAATATTGATAACTATTCTTCTATATAGTATATAACAAATATTTAGATACCGAAATACGATTAAGTCATTGCCCATAATATTATGACTATCTGAAATGATTAGATATTACACTACAGTAAACAATAAATAACTCAAACACACGCTTACCTATTTCACTGTGGATTACATTACAAAACAATACGTTATTGTAATGAACATTATGGGGGATCATCACTCTGTAACACATCCCGAGGGTGACGTAAAGTTGTAACGTGCCAAACATTTTAGGAGCTAGATAACAAATAGGCGCTAATGAAAGATAGAAGATATTTATTGCTTTGCCTACACAAAAATAAATAAAACATTTGCTCCAGCCATTTAGAATATACGACGTTTACAAACAAAGTAAACCATCAATTTTGTAGGGCTACCCTCTACTCAACAACAAAAATAAAACGAATTCAATGTAGAATGTTTTCTGTTGTACATAGAAATCATTGAGTTAGTTACAGATGAAAGATAGTTTGAGAATATAAAATATCCAAGGTCATAGGGCTAGAAGATTAGATAAGCGCGAACCTAAAATTTTCACCAGTTCTGTCACTTGATTGAGCTGTCAGTGCTTTACTAGTATATATTGTACATTCATATTGGCTAGAGTATACGTAGGAGCACCCAATTTCTTGTTATGGAAGATTTGATTAAATTTTTACTAGGGTAAAAAAATAATAATTCTATTTAGTCCTGCAGTGAGATTATCTAATAATATTGGTCCCGTATTTTTGCTTTATCAAATAAATAAAAACTCACAAAGATAAAGCGTATCGAAGGAGAGCAGTGGTGGCTGAGTGGTAACGGTCGCAACATACAAGTTGTAGGTCTTCGGTTCGAACCCAGGCAGGTGCTTTATTTTGTGTAAATTATTACATCAACACTGCTCTCCAAACGGTGAAGAAAAACATCGTGAGGAAACCGGCATGTCTTAGAACCTAAAATTTGAAGACATGTGACATCCACCAACACGCACTGGAGGGTTGCGGCCCATTATCTCTCACAGAGAGGAGGCCTGCACGTACAACGGACCAAATGTGGAAAAGAGGTCCATCTATCCTACCCAAAGAGCATCAAAGTTCAGGATTGGGGGCTTGTGACGTCACTTTGTCAGTTTAAAGTGTAGCACACCGTGACGTCACACGATATTTCGCACTGTATCGTCGTATTTTTTTGTATACGTGGCAAAAGGAAAAATACGTGTCCAATATTTTTAGTTTATCTAACTCACGAAGGAAATAAATATTTTTGTCAACTGCCCTTTTCTAATACTTTTTATCGGATTTATTACATACTATAGCTTAACGCGCCTTCGCTCCCGTTTCCTATACGACAGGAAACGTGCATTTTTTTGGGATAAAGGCTTACGATACTCAATTTCTCATCTATAGTGTAGTTTTTATCAACGAAATATTTTTTGAATTGGACCAGGAGTTCCCGATATTATAAACAAACAAACAATTTTGCCAGTTTATGAAATTTATTTAGATTTTCACCTTAAATGAGAATTGCTGTTTTTGCGTGAATACTAAACATATTTTTGCAGATAATTTCCAAAAGTGAGCTGCCAAATATGTGGTGGGCATACATTTAAATATCATAATAATTATCATCATCATCATTTCAGCCGAAAGACGTCCACTGCTGGACATAGGCCTCCCCCAGGCGTCGCCACATTGAACGATCCCGTGCGACTCGCGTCCAGCGCATTGCCGCAAACTTAACCAGGTCTTCGGTCTACTTAGTGGGAGGCCTTCCAACGCATCGTCTTCCGGTTTGAGGAAGAATTTTTCGGCCCCATCGTCCATCCTTTCTGCGACCAATGTGTTTTGCCCTCACTGCCACTTAAGTTTCGTAATTCATCAGGCTATAACGGTAACTTTGGTTCTCTAGCGGATATCCACATTTCTGATGCGATCACGCAAGGAAACTCCGAGCATAGCCCTCTCCATTGCCCTTTGTGTGAATTATATATCGCCCCTTAATAATATATATTGTAAGGATTTTTTTTCAGCATAAACAATATGGCTAATTAACAAAAAAAGACAAACGACACAACGCACTCGCTGACAGCCAAGTAATTCTATCGTCACAACTCATTACACACCCGTAATCATTCTTATCTCTCTCCATAATCTGTAGCCGGATGTTTGTGAACATACCCCCAAGATAAAGCATGATAAATGTTTATAAGTGTCGAAAAAAATGCCATGTGACGTCACGGAACGGTAATGAGCGAGGGAACGAGCATAGACATAAATCTAACTAGATGACACGAATATGTGAGTATGTACTTCACGTGTCAAAAAGGAAGTAAAAGTGAGAGCGATGTTCTTCCTTTAAGCTGTTTCACTTAGCCTTTTTGGCACCAGATTTTCCGAAATCGAGAAAAGCTAATTCTTCTCCTAGTTTCTTCTTTATTCATTGAGATAGTCTTGCAAATAATATGTTTTGTCTTATAAAACAATAATTTTGTAATATTAAAGTACACTGGGAGGAAGACGCTGTCGACTGTGACACATTTTATACTATTATAGTCGTCAACGTAATTTTTTAATAATGATCAATTAGTTTAAGAAAATATTGTTAATTTGAATGTTACAAATAAATAATTTATTATATTATTTATTTTATGATTTTGACAATCTCTGCACCCTGGGGTCCCTGTCCTTAGAAAAGCGTGCGACGGGCCGAAGCCAACTCGCAGAGGCCTTTTTAGGCATGTTTGTAAAATGTGACTCCAAACCCACGATTATCCCTGTATCCTCAGTTGGTGCAGAACTATTACAAAATATGGAGAAAAATGTATTGGGCTATGTGTTTGGTAGGTTTAGTGGATCGATTGCCTAAAACTTTAGGAGGATTACTGGCCCTTGCCTGACCACTTTTGAACTACACGGCTATAAAATGACAGGGGATGATTTGCACACTCAATTAATGGGCCCCCATAAAGGGTCGCTAGCACTTTAGTGACGTAGCGCCAAGGGTGCACCATATCCAGAGGTGCTTAAGGATTAGAGTGGTATACCACGGCTATCATGACAATCCCGGAAGTACGGTCAAGATCCCTACCAGCTTCTTACTGGGTTAACTTCCTACCTCCGAGCACGTTTGCTCTTGCGAATCTCCACTCAAGCCAGCCAATTAAGGCAAGAGAGAGGTGCAAGCTCTGGTCCCCGTCAGTTTTCACTCCAACCGGTCAATAAAGGCAAGCCAGAGATGAGAAACAATACTTTTCCCTAGAGATCAGGTCCATGGGGTTGCCACTGCCCACCAGCTTACCATATTTATTATTATTATACTTCTTAACACAGTGATAGCAATTATAGCCTCTAAATGTTGTTTGGCCCAGAAATATGCAACGGCAACAACATTCACCGATCAGCAGCCATTCGTTCCACACATGCACAAGGTAAGAGGCGCAAGACAAAAGGCGGGCCACAAGGCCTAATTGAAGGCACAATTAGGCGTTTTTCTAGATTGAGCTGCAAGAACTCTACAAAAAAAGGTTGCAGAGATAATGGACACATTTCCTTAGTAAATTCGTTTTTAAATTGTGTCAGAAAAAGTGTCATGCTTGGTTTTCATACAGACGGAGGGACTTGCGTTATCTAGCTAGATGTGTGTTTGTGAGTGAACGAAGGAACGAAGCTTTGTTTATGGTTCATGCGGAGTGAGTGAGCAGAGTTTTTGATGTTCTTTTGTTTGTATTGCAGAATGAATGTGAGACTTCTTTAAATCGGTTTTGATTGTCAGGCGGTAATGTTGTGTTTTAACACACAACATTACCGCCTAGGTTTAGGTATTTTTTGTTACAGTATTTTTTTATGACGCGGAATTATTTTTTTGAACATTGTTTTTCGGTCGCTCACAATGGACCTCATCAGAAAGCTTACAGTCACCCAAAGGGCAATGGAGAGAGCTGTGCTCGGAGTTATCTTGCGTGATCCAATCAGAATAGTAGAGATCCGCAAGATAACCAGGGTTACTGACATAGCCAAAAGAATTGCCAAACTTAAGTGGCAGTGGGTAGGACATTGCTCGCAGAACGGATGGCCGATGGAGTAGAAAAGTTCTGGAGTGGTGACCGCGAACCGGAAGAAATTGCGTTGGAAGGCCTCCCACCAGGTGGACCGATTACCTGGTGAAGGTTGCGGGGATCCGTTGGATGCGGGACGCACGAGACCAGCGACGTTTGGGGTAGGGCCTATGTCCAGTAGTGGACGTCTTTTGGGCTGATATGATGATGGTGATTGTCTTGTAGAATTTCTGAGTATCTACGCTATAAATTGATAAGAAAAAATTGCTCATGCTTTCAGATTTTGCTTTTAATTTCAAAAAAAAAATTATATGACGTAACAAAACGGTAATGAACAAGGGTTCGAGTGAGAAACATTTTGTATGGAACAACGCTCTGTTTATAGTTCACGCCGATTGAGTGAGTTAGTGATGTGCTTTTGTTTGTGTTCCAGAATGAATTTGAAACGTTCTTTTAATCGGTTTTGAGTGTTGGCAGTTATGTTGCGTGTAGAAGGTTTTTGTGTTAAATTAACTTTGTGACGGGTTTAACTTTTTAATGTATTTTTTTTATGTGTGTCTCTTTAGAACTTTTTACTAGGTGAACTGATTTTGATGATCCTTTTTTTATTTTAAAGCTGGCACTTCAAACATCCCATGTGGTCCTATTTAAATTTGGTAAATATCTGATGGTGAAATGCGATATACAACAGAACTCTTCAATAAACAAGTGCATACCTCTCGGGATTGCAATAGAATGTCTGTTTATTATTTACGCCATTTCATAATATAACATCGCGCCGGTGCGCTCTAAAGGGTTACGCAGATGTTTACAGTTCACCCTGGTAAACTCTCATTTCAAGTTATATGTTATTCGTGTAATATAGATTCTGGCATAACTTTGTGCATTATATGTACCTTACTAAAGAACTTGCTCATTATGTACCACAGCTAAAAAGTGCAAAGTAAAAAGATTTTACAAAAAAATACAACCAACATCCAAAAAAACATTACAAAATCGAAGTTATTTTGCACATTGTGGTGGTTTTTTTGGAAGTTGGTTGTATTTATATTTTATATTATTTGCCTAGCATCTGCCAGCGGCTTCGCCCGCGTGAGTAGTGTTTTATTATGCCAAGGGATAAAAGTAGCCTAAGTGATATTCCATATCCTATCTATCTATATGGCAAATTTAATCGAATAATATTTAAAAATTTACCCGAGCTGTAACTTTTATAACAAGCTTTTATTAAGCTTGCTTTGTTTTGAGTATGTATAGGTTAAATCTTACGTCTGAATTAGAAAACTGTTATCGCTAACCGATAGGGCTGAAATTTTGCATAAACTTTTGATTTGGATAACAACACGGAGCACAAGCACGGTAAACTAAAAAGATTTCTCTGAATTACTCTCAGTTCAACTTTATGGATTCCGTAAACGAATCCACAAAAAGAAAAAGTTAACACCAAAAATAAATTCACATCAAAACAGCGTCTAACACGAACCACACATCATTTTAATTTATTACTTCTCGCGTCAATATGTCATTTAAAAATGCATACACGGACAAATTCGATGCAGTGAGGCTTCGTGCGTGATTCATATGGAGGCAATTTCAACCCTCCGCGCGCCACAGCCCGCTAACTATTTGTCACAAAATATGAAGCTACAAAAATTCATGAAATCGAGGTGGCTTGCCGACTTTCAGGCTTTAAAGCTATTTATATCTCTAGGAGGAAGGAAGACCGACCGGCGGCAATTTCGCCGTGTGAAAAATAAATTCAAGCACTCTCCCTTGGCGATTTTTAATCCGAATTTTCTTTTGAATTATGCGATGTACCTGCAGTGGGGTGAGGGTTGATCGATGGTCGCTGTGGTTGTTTTTTGGGTTGTAGGTTAGTCTTAAGCTTAAGAAACTTCGAGGTATATTTTTTTGTTTATTTTCCTGAAAGAGATTCCTATAAAAAAACAAAGTATCGGAGTGTCATCGAAATAACACGTCCATAAGATACTAGTATATAAATAATCCTCTACATTTATCTCATCAAATACAACAATGTTTTGATAAAGTCAAATAGATAAATTTTCCGTAGAGGTGCTACGCCGTAGCACTCAATCGCGTAGGCCTTGCTACGCTGTCATAGATTCAGCGTAGCAGGTTGCTGCTACTACAGCGTAATGTAATAATTCAATCATTGTCAATATGGTTTATTATTACTTTACTTAATTTTATTCATTCAATTCATTTCTTTTATTTGTATTTTCCCATTAGCAGCTCGTAGTCTGGAATTGTTTTGTGTGGTGTCATTGTTTTTTTTTTTTTAATTATTATTATGCTCTACAAAATTACTCTAAGCATACGACAAATGCACCCTTCACCTATACCACCAGCACTAACCACAAATAAAATAGTCAGTGTAATATGAAAATTTTATTTAATAGTATTTCATGAAACGGTTCAAATTTGCGCAGTAATGATGGCCGATATAACAACTTCGGAATACAAATGATATATGTGCCGAAGTAATTGTAGGCAGACGTGCCGGCTGTTGGCAATCGATGGCCAGTTATAATATGTCATAACTGATGAATATTGTTCAAAGATTCAAATAAAAAAATAACTTTTTTACAAAAAAGAAACTGACTTCCAAAACACAACACTACAAAGATAAAAATAACTTTCTTCTCGGAAGTCAGTGTCTTTGGTATTGTGAGAACTCTGCTTATCTAAAAGGCAAACTCTTTGCCCATACTAATTCTGGCATCAGATAAATAGTTTTGAAAGGGAATTGAAATTCAAACGCATAAATAAGTGAAGATGTTTTTGAAAAGCTTTTGATTATCAATTCGATAGAATTGGCCTAAGAAAAGGCATATTATTGCGAAATATATCAGATAAAAGTCATTTCTGCGTTTTAATACGTAGATTCTGGCTACTATTTCTTTTTTCTTTTTTTAAGCCGACTACCAAAAATTATCCGCTTTGTGGTGTTTTGTTTTGGAAGTCGGTTTAATTATTTTGTTAAAAGATTTATATTTTTCTCTATTTAGTTTTGGTACCTTATATAAGCATGAAAATACGCATTATTAAGGATAACTTAAAAACTACTCGTTAGATCTTCATAAAAAATTATGAAACCACAAGGTAATCAACAGCTTTTAAATAAAAATAAACATTAAAAATCGGTTCATAATTAGCGGAGTAATCCCTTAACAAACATACAGTCGAATTGAGAGCCTTTTTCATGTCGGTTAAAACTAAGGAATTCAAATTTTTATACAGTTTTAATCGCAGTCTCAATCAGTCAAAAAACACCTAATCAAGTCATGTCATCAAACTCAACTCCACCTTGTATAACTTGATAAAACCTGGGAGAGAGAGTTCTGCTCGGGTGAAAGAAAAAAGAGACTACTCAAAACATGAAATAAAAAACACAATCAAAAGAAAAAATATTATTATAAAAAAAACAAAATAAAACCTATCTATAGTTGGTATCCGAAATTGCAATCTTGGGCGTCGTAGGCCACCACCTTTATCATTAGGCTATTCAAAGACGACCGATATTTGGTATAGTCCCCGGCATGTAACTTGGCAAGATTTTGGCGTAGTGGGGGTAAGTTCGCGCATAGTGCGTGAAATGACCAACCACCATATAGAGCAACGGAACGTGGACACGATGCGATTGGTCAGACGATCCTTGTGTCAATTGGCCAACCAATCGCGCGTTCGGAACGGTTCTAAACAAAACCCCGCGTCCCGCTTTGTAATCAAAGAGACCTAAAATACGACTTGTGCGCATCTAACGACTCTTGCCAAGTTATGTGCCGACAACTATACCTATTGTTTTTCGTTTTTCGACACAGACTTCGGAAAAGAAAGTTATTTTTCGCTTTGTAGTGTTTTGTTTTGTAATTCGGTTCTTTATAAAGTTTTTAAACAATCGGTGTCTTTGGTACGAGTACCTATTGTATTTCGTTTTTCTACACCGACTTCGGAAAAGGAACGTTATTTTCCGCTTTGTAGTGTTTTCGTTTGGTAGTCGGTTTATTATTTCTGTTAAAATGCCTTTTATATCCAATAAGCGTCACTTACAGTTGATAATTTATTTAAGAAATGGAAGAAAAGCTGCTAAATTCGATGATTGCTGAGGGACATTAAGAACAAAATTGTACTGTATATGTATTTTCCTGTGCCATTTATCTTATCTAGTTAAATGTGGGCAAAAGCTGTTAAGTATATATAATGAGAAGTAAAAATTAATAGGTTCCCAAACACTCGATCCAAAAGGTCAGCACAAGAAAATAATAAATATAAATAATTTACGATTTTGTTTATTATTCTGTAAAACTGTTAATTACACAACGAACATTCAAATCGCAAAATGAATAATTAATTTCCTAGTTCTAGTAACAAGTCAAAAATCAACAGCAAATATTTATGTATTAATATTTATTTTATTCTATCATGGAGGCAGTGAAATAAATAATAACACGTAATAATGATCATGACACCATCTTTGAGGGGGATCTTAAGAAGGGTTAGATTGAAAATACTTACACGGAGGAAAAGAAGTGTCGCAATCACAAATACAAGATTTTACGTATTTTTACACACATACACATGATAATTCTAGGCTACTACTGATAGCTGAATAGTTACATAGATACAACACTCCATAATATGTTAACTTTAATTTTTAATATATTGTTGGGTTATACAATGGGTTATAGAGCTTTTGATAGATTTAAAAGCGACAAGGATCAACAATACAGACAGTCTTAGGGCGGTTACGCATTTGAAGGTTTAAAACTAAAATTGACTAACTATTTTGTTGCTAGTGTGAGTTTACAGAGCGAAAGCTGGGTAATGCTTGTTTTGCTATGTTAAATTTAATGAAAAAACCATAGATCTAATATGTACAGCATAAAAAAACCTAAATCTATGAAAAAGACTATAACAGCCTATGTTACAATACCGGAATTCATCAGATTATTATTTATTTAGTTTAATATTTGAATGTGCTTCACGTCCAACCAAGGACGTGGCTTGAAATATTTTTCCTACAAAAACAGGCTAAAGGATATGATGAGGTATTGAGGTACTTACAGGATACTTGGAACACTGCATGGAGTCGGGTGATCACCACACTTGCCCTTTTAGTCTTATTTCACGATAGTTTTTCTTCTCGCACGCGAAAGTTAGCCGGCCGGCATTTTTATCGAGTTCTTACTGAATAGTTTTGTTACCCGCCGTCAGATGGCGGGATTGAGGTAATGTCTTTTGTGCACTCGCAGATGTAGGAGTGCGTTTTGGCGGCAGATTTGAAACACACAGTTAAATGAAAGGAAGGGACTAGAGAATTCATCCCAAAGCCTGTTCAATATTCAAGAAATTCTAATATCGTGATACTTATATTATTATGTTAACAATTCCTTGTTGTTATTTTCATACAGCTGTTTTAATGGTCATCATCATCATCAGCCTTTTAATGTTCCCACTGCTGGACACAGCCCTTCTTTCATTCAGAGAGAACGGGCCCAGTGCGGATTGGTAGATATCACATATTTTTGGTTCTAGGATATGCCGTTTTCCTCACGATGGTTTACTTCACCGTTTTGAGATTTCAATGGTAAATAAATTATGTTACTATGTACTGTTACATATAATGCTTTAAAGGCTAGTATAATTAATAAACACCGAATAACACTATTAACTAACTCTGACATTTAAAAACATGTTTCTCTATCAATGTTCAGTTATTCTATTACATCAAACACGATAGAAACATAATAAGTGTCATATTAGGCTCTGTGTATTTTCATCATCGAGTTTTAATCTGTTTTAGCTAACAGTTTTGTTAATACTAAACTTATTAGCATAATCCTATTACAGTAGATAACGTGCTGGCCTGAATTCGTAGGATTGACCTATTTTTAGTTTACTTTTTTTCCTTGTTTACATGTACGAAGGCTTTAAAAATAATGTAGATAAAGTCGTGAAAATTAATTGAAAAGCGGTTGGTCAAATGCAACAATGAAATGAAATGGCACGTGATCAAGCAAAATAAATAAAATATCATGATGAATCTTTATTGAAAGATGATTTTATATGAAAATAATTACAGAAGCCGAAATGAAACAATTTTAAGGCTCCTAAAATCTGGTTCCGGAAACGTACAAAAAGAAATAAATCGCTGTATTATATAATTGGCCACTTTTGCTAACCAGTGCCTACTTAAAGGGCATTCATTTCAGAACTGAAATTTACAAAGAAGTAACCAGGCCGGAAATAAAATTAAGTGAAGGAAAACTTTATTACGAATCTCATCTTAGTTAGCGAAGTGGCCTCGGTTATAAGCAAAAATTCAAGCTACCGACCTCCGCTGAATAGTAGGAATCTCCATGAATTTATAGTACCAGAAGAAACTCAGGAAGGAACAGCGCCTCGGATTCTTAAGAAGAAAAATAAACTAAAAATAATATAAAAATGTCAGCACCAAGACCAGGTAGTTTTTGTGTGCCGAGGATATTAAGTTATATCTATTTTTATTGTTGTTTTGAGAAATATATAGTGTTTTGGGAATGTAAATTACGGGAAATAGGAAACAATGTTTCATGACGATGCAGCTGCAGTACACAACATTTTTATATAAAGTGACTATGTATTATGAATGAAGTTATGGTTTTTATGAGTATTTACGGTTATCTGTTATTCGGAAATTGACTAAAGAGACTACGAACTTTAATAACTTTGCAACCGATTAAATTATTTTAAACATATGATTAACAAAGATATTTGCATGCCTCAAGGCTCATTTACACTAACGGAGAGTTTTCACCTCTATTTTAGGATATGAAATCTTTGTCCTCGGTTTGCCAGGATTTCGTGGAACTGTATCAGGGAACAGAAGGAGTCCTGCGATATATACAGGCCCACGGATGACCACACGTAACGTCTTTACGTGAGAGAATTGGTGAGAAGAAAACAACACCGACAGAAATGGAAGATATGGGCCACGGCCTTTAAGACAGTACAGCCTGATAAAAAAAAGTTATGAAATGTATAAATACATGACTTGAGTACGATATTCCCCTGAAGATCGAAAAGCTTAGCACGAGCAAAAATCGTTCTTCGTTCAAAAATATATTATCACCATTTCAATTGCACCCAAAATTCAATTACCTAATCAGCTCAATTAACTCTTCAGTGGTGTGACACTGTGAGTTTGGTACTCACAGTGTCACACCACTGAAGAGTGGGTATTAAAATGAATTACCGCTAAAACTGAGGGACGGCTGGTATTAGGGTATTTACGCCGATCAGTCGGCTTGTTGCTACGTGGCCGGAATATTGGAATGTCAATTATTATGCAGGCTGGACGCCATTAAATAGCTGGTTGATGGTTTGTGCAGTCTAGCTTCTAGATATTGCACAATCTATCACGGAAAAGAGGAACAGTTCAAAAGAATAAAGGGTTTTTGTTATTTTATAAATTAATCATATAATTTTAACCAATAGATGTCCACTGCTGTGCAAAAGGACTTGTGCTTCTTGCATGCAACGTATTTCTACCGTTATCACCAGATCATCAGGAATTGAGAAATTAGATACGTAAGTAGTCTAATTATTTTGAGTCAGACGGTGTTTGTTTTTGAATAATATATGTCGGGTTTAGTCAATAGTACGGACGTCAAAACAAATCACTAGCACGCCCCTGGCGGCAATCAAGAGCAACTACGCATTGGCACGTTTTTATAAGCGCTTACGTGGTGGGGTATAGAGCAGTTGAGTACTGACAGCCTTAGAAGAGCTAACGCGTCGTAGAATCAGTGAGCAAGATTTTAACTCTGAATATTTGAATAAACCCAGTGTATCGAATAATTTCTGTGATTTCTTTTGCACGATTATACCCACCGACCTGCCCACACATGATGTCTTAACCTAAGGGACTACATCCTGACTTCCCGATGGTTTGCATCTATCGGCCAGCCTTGATGCGACATATATAATATATTTTGTCTAGAAACAATTAAACTCACATACACAAATAGCCAGAAAGGGAACAATCATCTATAGACCATACAAATAATGACGATACACAGTGCTGCAGCTAATCGCTCAGCCACATCGCCATCACCTAAAATAAACACTCATGACAGTTTTCTATTATGAAAGCCGAACAATGGCGTACCTTTTTTTTTAACTTGGAGAAATGCTCATACATACTACGCTACCACGGGGAGATAGCGCAGTTACGTGGGGCTCCAGCCCATTAAAACGCCACGGTGTCCTCTTGTGCCGCTTATGACGGGAACACGGGTACTAGTTAGTACTTGTCCGTGAAGCCGACCTTATCATTATGTTACTGTAGTGTTAGAAAATGGATTCCAATAACCAAGTACAATTTTCTTTCCAAGTAAAGCTAACTTAAAACGGCAAAACACGGCATCGCTTTCCAGTTAAGATTAAAAATTTGTCAGAAAAATCATACACTTTTTATTCAATTCGCAAACGTATGGAGCTAGCTATAAATATTAACGAGAACGCATTGACGCTTACAAATCCGGGGGGAGCGCAAATGCGTGTACACCACAATAATATTTTATTAACAAGAACATTATATTTAGCAATAACGTCTCGCACGAGATATTCGTGCGATTTTTTTGTCGCATCGAAAACTGAAAACAATCGGATATCATTAGGGTTATTTATGTGTGCGTCGTGCCGTGGACGCAGCGGGGACGCAGCGGGTACGTGACTTCAATTCTCAACGCCTGTTATCTCGGACTCTTACTTTTTTCCATTGATTGCCTTTTTTTGATATTCCTCTTCGCCCTTTTTCCGGCAGTTGTCCCTTGATGTATGGCGGTATTGAAAATAATTTGTCGGTAACGTGGGCCGGGTACGGCTGTTATAATGCGGACAATTATAGGCATTGCCCGCGCTCCTAAACGATTGTGTCGTCCAATTTTTTATTTTCGGAAAGTGTTCGGCCGTTACGTGATAATGTTTTCAATGTTCTCTCCATAAAATTGAGGACAACAATTTTTGTTGTGAAAATGATGTGAAAGTGTCGATAAATCGGAAATTGGCGCAGAAATGGTCAATATTTCTGATTTTTTTTTTAGGTAGGTTTTATACTTTATTCTTATCCTAACTAAATCGACTTTGTCTTCTAAATTCAAACGGTATTATCTTAATAGTGTCTGTAAAGTAGACCTAAATCTCGTAAAGATGATCTTAAATAAGATTAACAGTAGGCCGGGGGCTCTTCATAATTCTGCGTTCAAAAAGTCAATAATAGCTCATTGGGAATTCTCGGAACGTAGGATAAAATAGCATTACGGATACCAGCCTTCCCGTGTCGAACCTTACTTAAATGTTACCGAATCGTTTCGCGAAATAGTGTGCAATCGGAATAGTTTGTTTTATTTCTTGATGTTAATATTTTTGTTTGATTTAGGTTGAGTGTGGTCGTTGTTACTATGAGTGTATCCTATAACTATGGCCATAAGCCTGGTGCCAACTTACTAAAAGAGGAGGGCAAACGGCCTGGAGGAAGAAGTCCTGGACTTTGGTCAGAACAAATCTGAACCTCGTCTAACAGTGATGCCTCCGAAGCCATGCGTGTTGTGTATGTGTAAATTGTGATGTGGTCCCCACCCACAGAATTGGAGTAACAACCCAAGGAGGTGGAGGAGATAACTGTGGCAATAGCGATATTTAAACCACAAACTTTATTTTATTAAAAATCTTGAGACACATCCGAGTCCTTGAGTTATTTGCTTCTTCTATAGTTATTGTCAGAACCATTGAAATACTTTCTGATTTCAATACAAAAGATTTGGTCAACGCTAAATCTATTCACTTGACCTCCAGTGGGTCAATTTATCAACGGTTAGATTAGATAACTTGAACTAACTCCATACACAGTCATCCTATCGACCTTCAAACAGCTAGGTGAACAACCTCTTAAAACAGAAGCCAAACTAAATTCAAATAACAATGTAAAACAAATCTCAGTATGTGCGGATATGATCAAATTATTGAGAACCGGTCAATTACTTGAGACACAGAACAAACAGAGGGCCAGCCCTAACCGATCGTAGGGCCTTTCTGACAACCCTGGTTTGAATGCTAAATGCCTTTCGATCCAATACAAATATAAGCTAGCACTAAGAACACTGGTTGACGCGAAAATGGCAGGGTAGCTAGACATTTTATGATTTATTTTATTTTAATTATAATTCTGTAAAATATATCTAAAATTTGCGACATCGTCATATTTTCACGTATGTGTGTCTAACAACACATACCGATATTTTTAATTATTATAATCAAGTAACAGTTTTATCATAACTGCAGCAATCTGAATTTGATAAACATTCCTCGTAAACCTCCGCTGCTCCTTGAAAAACATAAGAAATTTATTCGGCAATTCGTATAATTTAAAAGGTGAGTTTTGAAATAAAATTTGGTAAATATTGAGAAATCTGTTGTAAAATTCTTTGAAATGTGTCAAGTTTTTTGACAGGGCTCTTGTACCTAATTGAATGGAGTTATTGAAAATAAATGAAAGGGTACCGGTAAAGGTAAGTGAAAATATTCCGGTGATGGATTCCTGTGACCTTTAAAAAAGGGTGTTCTCAAAATAGAGTGTCTTGAAAGTGTCACGCATCCATTTAAAAATATATAATCAAAGGGTGAGTTTTGGAATTCAGCGGTTTTCTATTTTAGCGTGTTTTTTAACTATTATTTATTTACGACTTTTTAGTTAAATCACTAATCTTGAAAGTCCTGGTAAGGATAATGGGACAAATTATTGAAATTATTGCATTGGCATTGGCCCTTGATAAATGTGCAAAGTTTCAAATTAATCCGACGTTTTGGAGAAGGGATTCCGTAACATTAATACGTACACATAGCGTGTTAAAAAGGTGTCAAATCCTGTTTGATATGTATCAAATTTTAACAAGTTATCCGGCTAAAGCAGAGATTCACAAATACTCAATTTCGAATCCTTAGTTCAGATATCAGAGGTGTTTCTAACATCAATCCAGACTCAAGAAACTCATATTTACACCAGGAAAGCATAAACAAGCCCGATCGTAGCAAGATCGCAAACCAGTGGCTAAAATTTCATAATCTTCAAACTCCGGGCCACAAAGCTCACCCCAGAACAAAAGCTTGATTGGAACCAAATCCCTTAAAACCCAGAGAATATGTGACAGGTAACGTATACCTGACTTAACGGAGAATTCATCAACATTCCACCGATTAATAAAGGTGATCTTTTAACTGTGATTTTCATCAATCTTCAAGCATTAACATGGTGTCTGGATAGTCTCGGCAGCACTATCCCTGGTGACCTGAACAAATGCAGGTGCCGCCTAATTACCAACGAAGGGGAAAGAGATGCTATTACACACTTTGGTGAGTTAGAAAAGGAGGTGGAACCCCGAAGAGTCAATTCGTCACTGTCGTATTGGGTAATCTCGTAAAGCTAGTGATAAATCCGAGTGAGGCGTCGAATCTACCATGATTTTTGCGTTTGCTATTATTAAATAGGGGTTGACGTACGTCACATTGTGTTTGCACGGTTATATGTTTAGTGGATCTTCTTGGATAAAATTGGGTGTCGAAATGTGTTTTATTTTTTTATTTTTTTACATTAGGTACGTCTGTGCAAATTTATTTAGTAACTAGCTTCTGCCAGCGGCTTCGCCCGCTTGGTAGTTGTTTGGAACTGTCAAAATATTAGAACCTGCTGTTAGGTTTACTTTAAGTTCGATAGATGGCGTTGTCGTCGAAATAGAGGTTGCAAGTTAGAGTGTTTTGCAATGTTGGTATAGGGTCTTGAGAATTTTAGCAATTATGGTTGACCAGCTATAGATCAGCATACAGTATAGATGTTTTATTTACACCATCAACCCTACTAGTATACACATTAGCCCAAACCTTTAAGTACTGAGTGCTAGTCTAAGTGGCCTGTACTTAACAATATCGAAAATTATTCCGCCCGAGTAAATTATATGCCCCGGATAAAAGTATCCTATGTGCTATTCCTGACTATAATCTATCTCTGTGCCAAATTTCATCCAGATCCGTCCAGCCATTTGAGCGTGAAGAAGTAACAAACATACAAACACACATACACTCTCAAACTTTCGCCTTTATAGTATTAGTGAGATGGAAAAATATAACTTCAATGAAAATATAATCTTTCTATTCTGTATAATCTTTTTATCAGAATGCTCAGAATGGAACCTTCAATAATTTTAACCTCTTCCCTGTCCAATGAATCATATAGGACTCACGTGATTGTTTAAGTATTGTATCTGCTATTTGGACAGTGAATCTGTTAAAACCGTTTGCAATAAATCTCAATGTGTCACAAATACTTTTTTTTAATTGTCTATAGGCTCGCGCTTGACCACTATCTCACCTGATGGTAAGCGATGATGTGGTCGACGGTGAAGCAGACTTTTGATTTCCTCTACAATTTTGATAAGATTTTGATAATGGTTGTCGCTAAGAAGAACCAAGACTGTGTCTTAACGAAGCTTGTTATTACTAGAACTGGCTTTCAAATACATTGCATGCTAAACCAAGTTTGCCTAAGAGAGCATTATTGATCCTAATTTGAACCGCAAGTGAACTTAAAATTCGCTTCGACAAGAACGTAAATTCGACAAAGTATAAAATCGGCTTTAGCAGCATCGATTACCTCATGTCAGGTATATTGCATCGGCAATATTGGGCCCAGTAATTTAAGCCTGTGTCACAAAGGTGGGGCTGGAAAGGCATCCGTGTAAATCGACGCTACTGTGTAGATTAGGCCTTTGAATTTAGATCTGCTTATGTCATATTGAGTTTCGAAACGTTCGAGCTTCGGGCAATGGAGCAGTGATATTTGTTTTGGTAATATACCTTCATTATCATGATCATATTAGTCGAAAGACGTCCACTGCTGGATATAGGCCTCCCCCAATCGTCGCCACATATTTAGTTATTATTTATTTATTATATACTTTATTGTACACCACAAAAAAAAACATACAGGACAAACGTTCAAATATACAAGTGTACAATGGGCGGTCTTATCGCACTAGGCAATCTCTTACAGACAACCTTTAATACACATAATATACCTTAATTGAATGAAATGGGAGGAGGCATTTGTTCAGGAGCTGGTGTCCTACTCCTCGACAACGAGCCTAGTTGGAGCTGAAAAAATATATTCTTTTTTTATTTTCCTTCCCGGGCTCAGTTAATGGGGATACCGATCTTGATGCGCAGTATATATCTAATATTTATGAACGATCACACTGTTTTTCGACTATTCATCGGTGAGACACATTCTCAAAGCACCCATATACTGAACATATTTTAAGACCTAAATATTTGTGGAAGGAAATTCTTTAACAAACCATCTTAAAGCCATATTCATATAATTATCATCTGCCTGCCCTTATCCCATGCTACTTTGAGTCGTTGCAACATATTTTGTTCTTCCGCATTCTTCCGTCACGCCCACATCCAATCCCTATTCTTTTTTCTCTCCATCCATCATCATTCATCATCATTTCAGCCGAAAGACGTCCATTGCTGGACATAGGCCTCCCCCAGGCGTCGCCACATTTACTGATCCTGTGTGTCTCGCATCCAGCGCCTTCCCGCAACCTTAACCAGGTCATCGGTCTAACTAGTGGGAGGCCTTCCAACGTATCGTCTTCCGGTTCGCGGTCGCCATTCCAGAACTATTCGGCGCCATCGGCCATCCGTTCTGCGAGCAATGTGCCCTGCCCACTGCCACTTAAGTTTGGCAACTCTTCCATCCATCAATCTCATCATAATCATATTTCTTTTGTCCAGATGCGTTTCACGTCGATGTAGCGTGTAATGCCACATGCACACACTGTGCACAATTGCTAGGCTGCTGTTGAACATTCCAAAACAGAAAAAAATACCCTATAACGCTTTTGTCCTGGCCATCGAATCCAAATCCTCAAAATCGCCGTGTTTCCCAGTATCTTTCATCATTCAGGATGTGTGACATTATTGCTTATATCCGAGTCTATAACCTGTCCCTGATACGTATCACCAAAAACATTTTCTATTTTTTACAACACACTTACTTTGTCATATATTTTCATCCTTTTGTGCAAGAAAACTTCACAGTTGGTCACATATAGAAGTATTTTTAAACGAAACTACTTATTTCTAAACGTAAGCTTATCAAAAATATAGTAGATTTTCATTTAAAATCATACTTTTTCGCAGATACGCTTTACAATTTTATTTGCTATGAAGTAATTAACAGAATTCCTGATGATCAAAGTTGGTAGTTTTAAAACTTTTTCGTTTTATAATTCAGTGCTGAGTTCGCAGTTGCAGCGGTTCGTGGATTGAACTTTTTAAAACATAATTATCGCTTGGCGATTTTAACTTGTACGTAAACAAGTCGAACTGTGTGTAAATTGCAGATAGAGTGGATTGTGGATTCCGTTGGGAATTCATTGAAGGGGTTTTAACAGCCTGTTTTGTACTATCTGCAAGGATTATTGTAGTATGTTGAAGAACCGTGTATTCAGCTTCACAGTTATTCTCTACGAGATGATAATCAAAGACTAAATAATCGGGCCAAGTGGCCCAGCAATCTGAGTTATAATACATGAATGTTATGCTAAGCATACGTGTTTTCTTACGTGTCCAAATTAATTTTAAAAACCTATAATTACCGCCTTATCTCGGGAATGTGGTGAATTTGCTTCTTAACTAATCAACAACTAACCTTTTGTTTTTTCATTTACCCTCACTGTGATAAAGCTACTTTTTTTGGTATTTTTCTAATGTAAGTGACAATTGTCTAAATGGAAGTAAACATTTCCATTTTTGTGACAATTGTATAAATGGAAATAAACATTTTATAAGAATACTAGCTGTCCCACGCGGCTTCGCTCCCGTCAACTGGCTACCTACCAAGCTAGCCCACCTACTCTAAATACGTTGCGTCTCAAAAATAATAAATTTTCCCCGTTTTTGGAACATTTTTCATTGATGCTCCGCTCCTATTGGTCGTAGCGTGATGTTATATAGCCTATAACCTTCCTCGATAAATGGACTACCCAACACAAAAAGAATTTTTCAATTCCAACCAGTAGTTCCTGAGATTAGCGCGTTCAAACAAACAAACAAACAAACTCTTCAGCTTTATAATATTAGTATAGATTTCAACCGAATTAACCAGAGCTAATGATGTAGAATTGTCACAGTGGCGTAGCAGACGTTGTTGCTACGCTGCTACGCGGGTGTAGCAGATTGACTACGAGTTTGTATAATTACGAACAAATATTGAGGATCACGCTATATTACGATTCAGGACGGGATTTTTTTCTTTTTTCATATTATGAATGTTAACTTTCGTATGTGGGCCAATGGGCCAAACAACGATATTACCGTGTTAAAATGCAACAGCTATAGTAGCTATTTTGCTATTGCATTTCGTCTGCTGATTTTCTAAGGTTTTGCAGTAGCTGTATACTAAATTAATAGTACTATCTACCTATCACACTATTATTATAAATGTAAGTGTGTGTGTGTGTATGTTTGTTACTTCTTCACGCTTAAACGTCTGGATGGATCTGGTTGAAATTTGGCACAGATATAGATAATAGTCTGGAATAGCATATAGCATATTTTTTATCCCGGGAATATGTTCCATTGGGATCATTTTCGACATTAACGTGGGAGAAGCTGCTGGCAGAAGCTAGTTTCAAAATTTATTTCAAAATGTCATCCATTGCCCGGTGACGGTTTAATTAATGAAGTAACTCACGTATTAGTCGTTTATGGACATATTTCATTACCGACCACCTGTTCATAAACCAATAAAACAATGTAGATTATTAATACTCAGCACTATGCTAATATTATTATATTAGCTGAAATCTAATCAAAATAAGCAACAGAAAATTAATTTGTCTAAACAAACATAAATTACATGAGAAAGAAAAAATAAAAATATTGTTATTTTACGTTTGTTTTAGCGTACTGTTGAAATTAAAAATATATTATCTAGGACTGAATTGTTTGAAAATAATAGTTTAGATTAGATTTTTTAATCTTTTAAAAAAACTGTTGAAACGCTGGGCTAACTGTTGCAAATCCAAAAGAGCGCTTTTGATTGCATGCATTTAGGTACCACCTAGAGTTAGATAAACAAGCACTACTGTTGTACCTACACCTATTTCTGTTTAAATACGAACGCACGCCTAATCATGTTCATGTCACTAAATAAGAGGCAATTTCCTGTAATATATTCAAATTCTCAGGCCGATATGATGCTGATAAAATAAAGATAATCCGTAATTTATTAGCTCCCAGCTACTTTATTGGAAGTCAGTTCTAAGAAGACACGCCGTTTAACATTTTATCAAAAAATTGAGTAAACCGTGAGACATCAAAGCTGTATCTAAATTATTTTGGACGTTTTATCCACAGACATAAATCTAACTAGATATCGCAACGTCCCTCCATCTGTATGAAAACCAAGCGTGCCACTTTTTCGCACACAATTTAAGAGCATGAAAAACAGCGAAATCGTTTCCATTGTCTCGGTCAACTTTTTTTGTAGAGTTTTATCCCCCGACGGCAAAAGAGGGGTGTTATAAGTTTGACGTGTGTACTTGCGTATCTGTCTGTGGCATCAAATCTCCCAAACTAATCAACCGATTTTGATTTAGCTTTTGTTTGAAAGATGACATTATCGGGAGTATTTTTAGCTATATTTGATGAAAATTGGTTTAGCCGTTCAAAAGATATAGGCGTTTTACTGTTTGAATCGGGGTATTTGCGCAAGATATTGTGTCGGGGTTTTAAAATTTTACTAGTTACAGCTCAATACGGCATAATTATGCATTTTTCTAGATTTCGGTTGATATCCGGAGCCGAGGACGCTAATGAAACAGCTCTAAGTAAGAGCTTTGCTCATACTTTTATTTCTTATTTTGACACGCGATGTACCTACCCACATATAATTGCGACATCTAGTTAGATTTATGTCTGTGGTTTTATCTTTGGCAAAGAGTAACTTTGATCTTCTATTTCGTCTTCATTTATGATTTTTTTTTCGCAGTTCGTAAGAGAAAATATTTGGGGATGTATCTAATCTTGCGTTAAATCATCAAAGTGTTTAACGAGGAGTTAAATTACGAAAGCTTGAGTCTTAACTCAACTGCAAGGTTGAGCTGCTTTTGGGGAGGTTAATTTGTTGATGAGACCGTTTTACACCTAATTCGTAAAACGAATGAAAACGTAAAACGGTCTCATAAATTTTAATCCTAATTCGTAATCCTGGTTAATTTACACGCAGCGTTGGAAGATTTCCCACCAGTCGAACCGATGACCTGGTGAGGATCATGGCAGTCCAGTGGATACAAGAAGTACCTACAGGACCTTCAAGATTGTGTGTGGCGACGCTTGGAGCAAGGACGCGTCCATCAGATATGATAATTGACACGGAACGCATCAGGTATGAGCTAGCTTAAGTTTCAGTTAAATGGAAAAGTTTTATTTTGAAATAAAAGCTTGTTTACGAATCAACGTTGTTTCAATATTTACAAAGCATTGGTGTTATAAAGACATGTCGGGATGATTGCAGCTCTTTTTAACACGTTTTTATTTACATTTAAATGATAAATGCTTTTGAGACTTGTCATACAAATTCATTGCGAACATGATTTCACAATTTGTTGTTGCCTTTTTTGTGTGACTTTGAATTTGGCGCGATATTTATGGCCCTATTTGTAATAGAAACGCGTAGGTGATCTTATTATAAATGTCTTAAAAAATCTGTTGAATTTAATCTGCCTGTAGGGCAAAGAAAGTAAAGGTGTCTTCACAGAAAAGGCACTAGCATAATAATAATTTTAAGTTTAGTATCTCTACGTTGACGTCGTGGAAGGGCTTACGCGCTTCAATGATCCCTAGGTTTGTGCCGGTAGATTCTGCTTTGCCGCAACATGCCTAAGGTGAGGGGCCAGACTAAGAGAGACAATCCGCAGGGCAGCTTGCTGGCGAGCTGGTGGGCAGTTGCGACCCCACGGAACTGATATCCAGGGAGAAATCTTGTCCTTATTGGCCGGTCGGAGTGATCACAGACGGGGAACAGAGTTTCCACCTCTCTCATGCCTTAATTGGCTGGCTTGAATAAAGAGTTGCAAGAGCAAATGTGCTCGTAGGAAGGACGTTAACCCAGTAAGATGCTGGTAGAGATCTAGATCTCTAACAGCATTTGACAGTAATTCCGGGATTGTCCTGATAGCCGTGGTATACCTCGCCAATCCTGAAGCGCCTACGGATATGTTGCCCCCTTGGCGCTTCGTCCCATTAATTGAGTGTGCCAGTCACCTCCTGCCATTTTATAACCTTGTAGTTCAACAGTGGTCAGGCAGGGGCTAGTAGTACTATAGTTTTAGGCAATCGATCCACTAAACCTACCAAACCCATAGCCCAATGCATTTTTCTCCATATTTTGCAATAGTCCTGCACCAACCGAAGATTGTCCTTGGATGCATTTTCGTAGTGCATACAGGGATAATCGTCAGTTGATGTCACATTTCCTGTTACATGCCTAACAAGGCCTCTGCGAATTTGCTTCGGCTCTGCATCCCGAGATTGTCGAAGAAATTTCAATAATAATATAGTAAAATTATTAATATGCTAGTGCCTTTAGCATAGATCACTTCACTGATGACTAAAACAAAATTTAAATTAGGAATGACGTTTACATCTTTACGAGAAGATGCTATAGACAAATAAGATTATATCAATAAAAGCGTCGCGATACCGATTGAAAAATGTCACAATGTATGGGATTGTCAAACGATATTGAAAAGTCTGACGTTTACATCTTTACGAGAAGATGCTATAGACAAATGAGATTATATTAACAAAAGCGTCGCGATATCGATTGGAAAAATGTCACAATGTATGGGATTGTCAAGCGATATTGAAAAGTCTGACGTTTACATCTTTACGAGAAGATGCTATAGACAAATGAGATTATATTAACAAAAGCGTCGCGATACCTATTGGATAAATATCACAAAGTATGGGATTGACAAGAGATATCGAAAAGTTAAATGATCGATCCATTACATTTTGGATTTTCGATATAATTTAATCGTGTCTAAAGTCTCTAACATGCCTCTTTTCAACTTATGCTCATGAGTTTGAAACGTACTTAATTTTGAAAGACACCGAATTCCTTGAAGTTGCCAATATTATAGAGTAAATCCAAGCATACCAACCAAAATATTTGAAATAGCTTCAACAGCAAACAATGCTTTGCAATACTCAGTGCAAACTTACACACGAATGTGTACGTAGTATCTATGTACGTAGTTGACATAGATATAGAGCACTGGACTAAGTATTCCCAGTAGAGCTGGCAAATTAATATGGTCAGAAAAGTGTGTAAGAGACAAAGCGAGCATGTGTCCAGTTGTTGACTTTATCTAGAATTTTGATTGGTCCACGTCATAGGCTGTCAGTACAGGAAAAAAAACTTTCACTTTGTCTCTTTCTACAGATAATTCAATTGATTACCAAATTCTAGGTCAACGGGAAATACCATAAAGGTTTTAGACCCAAAACCTATTGATTACTTTCGGTTGACCTACAATTGTCAATTTTGATTAAAAGCAAAGTCTTACAGCACAAGTAAAGGGAAAATGCTCAATCCAGTACTCTATGTCCATGGTAGTTCCCACTTTAGTAAGTTGTGCAATAAATAATATTAGTTGAATGTGTCCGATTCAATAGTGTTGTTGAAATACTTACTGTTGCAGGTCGGTAAATCATTGTAAAGTTTGTTATTGTCTTACTTTATCGAGGTGAGGTTGGAGTCTCAATTTCATAGAGTTTGTTTTTAAGTGTGAGTTAGTGTACGTTTCCGTCAGTATGTTTCTAGTTCTTTGTGAATTATCAACAATAACATTCTGAAATATATTTTTTTTGTTCCATCCAGTTAATACATTCATCTTATCATAGAGTAATCTAACAAAAGCATCGTATTAATACATTGCACAAAAGGTACTGCTTCTGACTCCCAAGCTAAGCCTGTGCTTGTATTTTGTGCAACAGTGTTCGAATATTAGACTTACAATATTCTTACGATTACTTTCGGTAATTCTTATTCTATAATCAAATTTTAATTTTATTTATGTTTAACAGATACGTGTGATCAGTGTGTGAGTGTGTGTGTGAAAACAGCGAATAATATCTTTCTTTCTACAACTGTCTGGGAGACCCGTACCGGGCCGACCGTACATGGGAGACCCGGAGATGATTCAGTACGATACGCTGTACGGGCTCAACCCAGAACGGGTCGCGTACGGACCAATCCGAGTCGCTGTGAAAAGAAGTTCTAGTGCCTCACGTGTATTCCGGGAGTGTACGCCTCATAATTTCGTTGCGGGACCCATGACATACTTATAAATCGTTTCTACGGTACTCGTCCAGGCTCCATCCGCTGATGGTCGCACAGCTACTAATATTTTTAATTTACCGTGCAATCAGCTGATATCTTATTATTTGTTTTTGTTGTATCTACATGCAAATAGCAAAATTAATTAGCAAAAATGTTAAGGTAATATTATTGTTGTTTAAATTATAAGTTGAAATCAGTTCGAAATAAATGTGTTAAATAAACTTTGAAAGGCGAATGTTTTGTAGCCTCATACAGTGTTCTGTTGTATGTGAAAATGTGTATTTTAGGATAAATGCATTTTTGTTAAAAAAATATGCTAAATAAAGATTTTTGAAAATGAAAATGAATTGCCTCGGCGCTTTTCTGCTGGTCGGCACTGTTGACTCTGGCTGTCAGGAGTTATTCTTCTCCTTCTTCTTTTCATAAAACGTAGCCCACTACTAATCTACAACGCTAGGAATTTTGCCAGTATCGAGGATGTTATACAAACATTTTCAAGTTGCAATGATTCGGAATAGTGTGACGGGCTTGTCCCAAGAAAACATAAATCATACTGTAATTTGAAATGTTTAAATAAAAACGATTAATTAATTGAATAAATAAAATATTTTATAACGATTGGCTTGATAAAATCCCACAGAGATTTCGAATACAACCATCAAACTATCTAAAATTGTTAACTGAAATCCTATTTGTGGCATTTCATATACCAAGTATAGAAAGTCAGCTACTTTGCTAATCTTCCTACTCACATCGTTAATTTTATCGGTACTGCCCTTCGTTAGTTGGAAAAAATATGTTTTTCCTCGCTATGGGTGGGATATTCCGTAGTCAACATGGCTAGGGACCTAATTATAATTAAAGGTATGAATATGAATTATATGTATTATTGAGACTAATAGTTAGTGATCACGGCTCCGTTTGATAGCTACGTATTTAAAAAAAAGGTTGGTTCTTCTTTATTCAGTTTATCACAATAATAATTATTCATTAAATAGTTTTTTTTTAGAACAAGGTTTTTTCGTATTCTTCTCAGCAAGCCATACTCTATCTCATTTGATACCCATATCATGGCAGTGCAAAAAAAATAAAAAGTCCGCCATCTTGGACCGTCCGCCATATTGGATTTAGAATGACGTCACTTAGCTAAGCATGCATTGTCATCCAAACTAAACGTGTATGCAAAATTTCATCTTAATTGATAGCGGATAACTGCTTTAAAATTCAGTTGCAAGATTTGACCCGAACACACTTACATTCATACATACATTGCAAGTTAAATAAAAGCTTTTAAACAAAAAAAACACTTCAAAATGTATACCTTACGTTCTTCAAATTAAACATACATACTGATGAATAAACTCCCAGACAAAGGAATCAAGTCTTCCAAATTAAGTTAATTTTCTTCAAGCGATGTTTTAATACATAGTCGTTAGGAACATTAAATACTGCAAATCTGATTACAAACGTGAGACGAACCGTGCTAAAGACGGCATACGCTTCGGAGAAATGCTTCAAATATACGTAATTATCTCATTAGGAGTTGCGTTTCGGGGAATCGTTTTAATCTGGTTTTCGGCTTAGAGTGAAAAGGATCCCAAAGACAGGTGTGGTTGCAACGTTTTCACAGAAATCGTTATATCTTAAGAGCTATTTTGAATGAAATTACGTCGCCGCATAATTGTCGCATTGTCACGGTGCATTAGTCTGCAGAACCTTGAGTCAGCTCAAGCTACTGTTAAAGCCCAGTCTTTTAACAGAATTTAACTCAACCATGGTTAAATGTGCTATTTTAATCTAATAAACTGTCAAAAAATGAACTCTCCAAGTAATTCAAACATAAAAATTTGTGAGGCAAACAAACAACTGAAAAAAAAACATGTTTTACCGAAATTTGCAACCATTGGTTAACATATTTAATATTTTGTTAACTACGGATCAAAAAACCGGGCCTAAGGCTTCTGCTGCCTGAAATTCTGTGAAAATTTTATTTTATGTTCTCACTGAGACTTCTCAAAGACAAGGATGGGACATTGGTGGGCCTCTCACGAAGAGGTCTTTGAGCATATGCGAGTAAATACGCTCAAGACGGTCATTGTTAGGTTTTTGTTGGTCCTTGAGCCTTTTACGTATTTCTAACAAAAGACTCAAAGGTTGAACCTATGAAGATGTTCGTGGGTTGTATAAAAAAAGAACAGTGTTATTATGTACTACTTTCCTAAGAAAATAGCAAATGAGAGTTACCACAGACTATCTACAAACAGAAGAGAAGAAAACCAAATACAAACCATTCAAACATAAACAGACCAACCTCATTAATCAATTCCAGTAAACAGACACATCCCAGAAAAAAACAACATTTAAAAAAGGAACCTCCGCTGCATTCGAAAAGCCTTTGTAACTTTAAAACAGATTATTTGTAATAAAGGAGCGATAAATTAGACGGCTCATTTGAGCGAATGAATGGCTCCGTAATAGACTGTGACTGTCGTCGACTCCCCCACAAAAGAAAAGTAGGCGAAAATCGCTTCTTTGTTCTTAGTAAATCGAGTACTGGAGTCGTTTGTCGGTCTTATATCACCCTGATTCGACGTTTATGGCCAACCTGCAGCGTCTAACGGCTTCGGTTGATTTGGGAGTACTCAATTACCTTATTATGTTTCGCGTAAGTATGTTGGGGTTCATATTTTATCTTGGGCAGTGGTGAAGGTTAACTTTTGATTAAATAACTGAGTTTTTGTTCTTCTTTTTACCCGACTGCCGAAGGAGGGTAATGTGTTTATCAGACTATGTATGTATGTAAGTAGGTATGTATGTTTGTTCCTATGTGGCGTTCTAGAGACCAAACGCGTTGGCCGATTTTGATGATTCTTACGTCAATCGATTCGTCTTAATCCTGCGAGTGTCACTGGCTACATAAAAATTGGAATAAAAAAATGGCGGATTTTGGGCGCCATTTTGCTGGGGTTTTTTTTTTTCTTCCTAACCCATCGTGTAGGGGGGGGGGGGTTCAAAATAAAGGGTTTTAAGAGGTGATTTAAAAAATATATAACACTTATATGTTTAAATTTACCTAATTTAAAAAAAAAATAACTTTAAAGTTGTAAATAAAAAACGTTAATAAAAAAAAAAAAAAAAAAACCCGACTGCTTACAAAGCGAAATAAAAAGACGTAAACAAGAAGAAAATCATGCTGTGCAGTCGGAGGATACATCTGGTTTTGGTCAGCCAGCTCGCAAATATGTATCCTCCGACTGCACAGCATGATTTTCTTCTTGTTTATGTCTTTTTAGTTCGCTTTTTAAGCAGTCGGGTTTTTTTTGTGCTTTATTAACTGCGTTATATTTTATTACACTAATTAATATTGATAATAATTATTAATTATACTGTGATTTTAATTTAGTAGACTAAACTGATATTCGGAAGGTTGTCACTTTATCGTTACATAAAAATAGTGACGTATCCTGACTATCCCGATTGATCGAAAGTTAATCTAATATCGAAGCAGATCGAAAATGAAACCATTTCAAGGCAAAATAAAAAAAAATGTTTAGAAACTAGCGGCTCTTATTTAGTTTCTACTCATTTATGTCAGGCTTCATTTTATCGATCGCATTTATTTTATTGTTGATTTCATATTTAACACAATAATAGTTTATATACTATGTGTATGAATACTGTTATATTTAAAAGTATTACGTTTATATTCAGAAAACCTTTATTTACACCAATTAGTGAAATTAAATTGAGGAGTCATGTCACATCGATTCGATGAATGACTTTTGATTGAGCCTTATCTACAACACTATGCTCTGCTCTTGCAACATTAAAAAAAAATAAGGACATTAGCAGCTGCCAGTTTAGTCTACAAAATTAAAAATCACAGTATAGATGACTACTACTACTGACTACTTTACTACTAATATGATCACTTTTTGACTCAGTGATGATCATTGTACCGAAAGTCGTGTCAGCCAATGGCTTAATAGCCACGAGCCTCGACCAACACCTGAGGAGGCTCTCGTTATGCGGCTGGGTCAAGGGTCTGATACAGAAAGCAGTACTGCTGGACCCGGCTCGTATTGTTAGGGGGTTCCTCTCTGGAGCCCTGATCGCCGGTTGCTTGGACCCTGTTCCCGATATCGGTAGGCCTCTATTTTTTTGTATTTTTACATGATTTTTTTAGCAAGTTTTAAATTTTGTATGCAATAAGAAAATAAATTAAATAAAGGAGATAATAATTGTTAATTAATATTATAAATGTACAATTTATTTATTTAACTCGCACTGGAACGCCTTGCAGCAATTACACCAATGGAGTATAGACTTACATATACTAACTATATGTCCATGTTTCCTCACGATGTTTTCCTTCATCATTTTTAGCGATGTCCAAGATAAACTTAGAAAGTTCATATGAATTGAAATAGTCACATTAGGACTTGCTCGGATTTGAACCCACGACCTTAAGTACGAGGGGCGAGGTCTTAGCCACTAGGTCACCACAAGAGTGCATATTTAGATATTTGTTTAAAATACGTCTCAACGGCAGAACCTGACTATGACCTGACATGAGTTTCCCGTAGGATAAATTCTCGACTTTTCTTTTAGTGTATTTGCTATATAAAATCGCAAGTTTTAAGTTAAAATTGCACTTGCCAGAACGTGGGCGCTTTGTCGCAGTGAAAATAATTTTGAAGCAGATTTATTAACAAATCGCATGAGTGAATATTTTGTACAGTCGTGGTATATTAAACACTTTGACACTGGAAAGCGATTTTGTAGTATCTCGAAAAATTTCTAAATTACTTTTATGCGTAATTAAATACGACATTGACTTTTTTAAACTTTTTAACAAAATGTACTTCAAAATGCTATAAGTGTCATCTGCGTAGTCTTTTCCAATTATTGTTGGAGTCGGCTGCCAGTCTTACCGGATTCAGCTGAGTACAAGTTTTACATGGAGCGACTGCCTATCTGACCTCCACAACCCAGTAACTGGGTAACACAATACTTCTTGGCAAGACTATACTACTACTACTAGACTAAGCGATGGCGATTTTTGGAGGTTTTTTTTGTCGATTGTTTAAATTCCGAAATCGAAAGGATTGATCACGTGACTTTCGATAGCGTTTCATATTACCATACATTTTCGACATTTAACCAACCGCTATCGCGACGCTTCCGTTGATAAAATGTCACTTGTCTGTTGCCTTTGTCTTTCGACGGATTACCTCGTACACACAAACAAACTTGAACAATTTTTCCGCTGTATTTTTTTAAAATTTGTGTTGGGTTTGTTCTTGACTCTAGTCTAGTTCAGAAATGACAGAGACACGGACGACGATGGAATGAGACCCAGAAGAAGCCTGTTCACTCTAACTTTGAAGAGATTCGTGTTGAATGCGTTCGGAAACACAGACGCATGTTGTGAGTGCCACTCATTCACTGTGCGCATTATGAAGGATGTTTGGAAGCGCTTGGAGCGAATTGGTGGAATGGCAACCAGGTAAGGATGGTAACTTTCATTGCGGCTAAATGTCCTATGGTAGAAGGGGGCCGCTGGTCATTCCAGCGGACCTCATTGGTCGTGGAGTTTTTGGGCACACTCACCGAAGTACAGTCTGTAGAAGACCGACAAGCAGGCACAAGGTTGCCTCAAGGCTGCCATCAGCTTGGCATCCACCAGTTCAACGTGGCCAATGAGCCTCTTAGCTCTGCGGTCCACCGAGTTAAGCGCGGCAAGCTGATACTTAGCTGAGCCACACCAAAGGTGACTGCAATACTCCGCGTGGTATTTTAGATTAATAAAATTGCTCTGGCATCTTGATGACTCGTATTACTCTTTTACAATAATTTCCAAGTACAGATATATTTAAGTGTTGACATGTGCAAACTTAATATGACTGAAATTGAGTTGACACGTAAAGCGTATTTTATAAAAATCTCTACGAATCTAGCAAAACATCTATGAATTTTTGATACGTGCTTATTATGTGCGTGTATTTTTTGAGTTAAAATATTCTATGATAGAATTTCTTGGAAAATGTCCCTATGGGTTTTGTACTGCATTTTATGACAGAGAAACTCTGCAATATTTTTTTAAAACGAAATATTTTTCGCCAAAAATATATTTGAAGAGCAGTCGTTATTTGAAATACATTTTCTAAAATTGATGTTAACGACAAATCGTAAAAAAAAAATTTTTTGCAAAAAAATACTACCGACTTCCAAATACAAAACTACAAAGTGAAAAATATTTAATTTTTTGTCTTTCGTAGGTACCATGTTTTTGCGTTATGGACACCGACTTCAAAAAATTAAGTTTTTTTTCACTTTGTAGTTTTGTATTTGGAAGTCGGTAGTATTTTTTTGCAAAAAGTTTTTTTATTTTTCACTATTTAGTTGTACGTACCTAATAGGCAAGTTAGTAAGGGAACTATTTCGCCAGAATAGATTTCATGAAACTTGAACATAATCGGTAAATTGAGAGATCTGCTTACCCCTTTGAAAGCGAACTGGCGTGATGTTATGTTATGAAATATTATAAACAACAAACAGACATGCGATTGCAGCAATCACGAGAGATTTGCTGTTATTTATTGAAGAGTTCTGTTGTATATCTCCGAAGTTCTTCATCCAATTGACGGAGTAATCGGTGAACATACACAAAAAAAAAAAAAAGACAAACCTGAAGTCGAACGTAGAACCGCCTCCTTTTTGGGAAGTCGGTTAAAAAAGAAGCACACGGAGTTATTACTTTTGTATGTAGCTACGTCAAGTACCGGTTTCTCCAATTTTAGATCAAAACTGTAAAAGTCGATTCGAACCTTGGCTAAGCATAAAACAGTTAGCTTAGACATACAGGCTTCGACAGAGAATGAGCAATAGGCGAGTAACTAAATGTTATATCTAATAGATATTATTAATTTAATTAGATAAGGCCACACTAATTAGAGAAAGTAAAAGAGGAAACGAGACATCAACATGTTTTCTTAATCTCCTTCCCGTCTTTTATTAAGGCTTTTGTCTGGCTCCAGTTGTTAGCTATAAACTGGGATCCAACCAACAACTGTCAGCCTGATTCCTAAAATAGTATCAGTTTAAAAGTGGCTGCCAAAGTCAAGATTAAAGCAAACTCAAACCGAATCGACGCGAAGCGACGCAGCCATCCCGTTATTCAAAAATACCGCCAAAGTGCTTGTACATTTAGGGTTCCGTACCAAACCGCGAAATCAAGTTGGTTAGTATGGCATAGGAAAAATGAGGCTTTCCAAGAAAAATCTTATTTATCAATATATTGGTTTCTGTTGGTAAAATAAACAAATTCAAGTTCATTTTGTATAAAAAGGTGACTTTTGGTGGCTTCATCTTTGTTTTCCATAATTTTTAAAACAAAAAATACAGTATTCATCTACTCATTAAGCTCTAAACAACAATACCTCACTCGATGGGGCTGGTCATATATTTTTCACACTATCTTTATCTGTATGAGAGCGCCCCCTAAAAACATTTAAAATATATTCTTACAATTTGTATGGCTTTGGGTCAACACGATGCTTATACTGTGAAAATTTGAAAACAGTAGCTCTAATAGTTTGGATGTAAAATATATTTTACAATTTGTATGGCTTTGGGTCAACAAGATGGTGTACTGTGAAAATTTGAAAACAGTAGCTCTAACAGTTTGGATGTAAAATCTGTGTGACAGACGACGGACAGACAGACATGTAAGTGACAGCAATAGGACTCCGTTTGGACCCTTCAAGTACGGAACCCTAAAAATGTACAAAGCATATTGACCCGTATCTTCACCATGTAGCTGTGTGTAAGTTACCATTATGGTGGTTGTTGTTATTCATTACAAGAAAAACAAAAGACGCGCGGATTCGCGCATACCCTTCAGAAATTGTCGCTTCACTTCGACTCTACGTTCTAGTGTTGTCAACATTTTTAGACCGACACGTCGCTTCGCTTTATAAGACTCTATCTCGGCGACAAATAAAACACGGTGACATCTATCAGTAAAAGCTCGACGACTAAATAGAAATTCAAGTGCAATTTCTTGCCCCGTCGATTGAATATTAATCAAACAGCTACATATCTAGGAGGGTGAACTGGGATGTGATTTATGAAGTGAACATTTTTATCGAAACAATCGATCGGGTCTATATCGGTTCTATATATAATAGTATAGACGGGCTGGTGCGTCAAAACAGTAATTTATCATAGTTATCTCTCTCAACCACCCGCATTGTCTGCCGGCTGCAATGGACCTCTCATAGAATTTGAGGTCAAAAACTCTGTGTGATATACTATCACACAGATCTGTGTGACGTACTTTGAGGCTAAAAACGTGGAGTTAACAATTATAGTAGCATGAATCTTTTATCAATTAAACTTGAACGTTACTGTTTGTAGATATCGTAAGCTTATAAAAATAAGTCATGAAGAGTGGATTTCATGGAATTTATTTTAGAATAAGCTAGCTTTTTCCGCAGCTTCGTGCCCGTTAGAGAATGTACCCATACTAAGAGACCTGTTTAGAGGGGTGGGATGTCTTAGGTTTTCGTCACGTAGTCAATATCCTCTAGCCACTCGACTGTTCATAAATAGGCCACGCCCCTTTGTATGACGTTCTAGATCTAGAAAGTTCCTATTTTTATTTTACAAAAAATATCTTTTACAAACAAACAAGCAAAACACTCCGTTTAGGTATTATTAGTAATAGCTTCTGCCAGCGGCTTCACCCGCGTGAATATGGACGAAGAGACAATGGGACAAGGGGACAAGGAGACAAGGGTCCAAGGGGACTTTATACGGGGATAAAAAAGTAGCCTGTTTGCTATTCCAAACTATACTCACTAGCTCTGTGCCAATTTCATCCAGATCCATTCAGCTGTTCTGACGTGATTGATTAACAAACATACATCCACACACACATCCATCTATCCAAACTTTCACATTTATAATAGTATAAAGTAAGATTAGTTATGTCTGCGTCGACAGCCAACTATATATATTTTTTTTAATTAAAAAAAAAAACAAAATAAATAGAGGGTACCCTCTATTGATCGTCAAAGTAGCAAATAATCATAGCAGCCAACCGACCAAACGTTTAAATAAAACAATACCAGCTACCTAAATTATTTGTAACTGATATTTTCCACTTTCACCCACACACTGTATCCAACATGGATACGGGTACAATGACGTCACTGACACCTGAACCAGGTGTAGGTTCACGTGTTTGACACCTACGTTTATTTGAAGCTAATTGTGGAGAAAATTGAAAGCTATTGTGTAGGTAGATCTGTAGTGGTAAAGGTTATAACGGACTTCACATGACTTGCATATGATGCTGATTCTAGTGCTTTGGTAATGATTTATTTTATAATTAATGTACACACGGAAAATACATACAGAAAACATATCATGACAGAGGAGTACATAGGTACTGCTTATTTCTTTAGAAATTTCTACCAGTAGACCCGCGAAAAGGAAGTGAAGAAGAAATGTAGACAAATTGTGTGTGAGAACAGTATATCTTAGGTAAATCGTTCACTTTTATTCTCTTCCTGTTCTCACACACAATTTGTTAGGCTAGGCGGAAGTGAGTTCCACAATCTTACAGCATGGACAGATAAGGAATAGGAATAATAGCTAGTTTTATGAGGGAGGGATTTAAAAAGGGATCTAAGATGTTACCTACATAATGCATCTCTAGAGCGAGCGTAAGAATATCCCTCAAGCAGGTGGGAAGGATAAGACGGGTTGTGCAAGAGTTGAAGAGGAGACATAAAATCCGAGTGTTCCTGCGAAGACGGATTGGGAGCCACTTGAGTTCTTTGCGAAGGTGAGAAACATGATCATACTTACATAGACCACAAATAAAGCGAATGCATAAGTTTTGCAGGCGCTCAAGCTTGTTTAATAGCTCCTCTGTGGCATCCAGATAGCAGGCGTCGGCATAGTCTATAATCGGCTGAATAAGTGTTTGCGCCAAGGAAATTTTCGTCTTTAAGGGTAATAGACTCTGAAGGCACTTCAGCGAATGGAATGAAAAATTAAGCTTACGACTGACTTCGTTTACCACGAAAGATTGCAGTCAAAGATAACCCCTAGATCCTTTGCGGTTTCGGTAAATTCTATGCGAACACCGTCGAGATATAGAGGCATCAAAGAAGCAACGTTAGCCGCACTGCGAACGAATTTGCTGCCTATGACCATGGCCTGTGATTTACTTGGGTTAATTTATAGACCAAATGACTTAGCCCTTGAGCTGATTCATGCCAGGTCCCGGTTCATAGCCGCAATAGCAGAACCAGCGTCGTCTATAGTAAAATGTCGATACAGCTGCACGTCATTTGCGTAAAGAAGGAAACTAGATGAGATAACTCAGGTAACTAAGTTAATGAAGATTGAAGAAAGAAGAGGAGAGAGAACGCTACCCTGAGGAACCCCCTCAGTGAGGCTACACCAATCAGAGAAGCACTCATCAAGGCGAACACACTGAGAACGTCCCCGAAGATAAGAATTGAACCAAGCTAAAGCGGAAGAAGAGAAATTGATTGATTCCAGAACACCGAGTAAAATGTCGAAATCCACTGAGTTGAAGGCACTGCTAAAGTTAAGCAGTACAAGTACAGTAAGGGACTTATTCTCCATAGCCCAGCATACATCGTCAGTCACTTTTAAAAGAAACTTTGCAGAAACATTGCTGTTACACGAACGAAAACCAGATTGAAAGGGAGATATCAAAGAGTTTGACGTCAAGAAATATGATACTTGCCTATGAATTAAGTGTTCGAAGACTTTAGAGAGAAATGGAAGAATAGAAATAGGTCTAAAGTGCGTCAATAAAGAAGGATTGTTGGTTTTAGGTAAGGGCCTGCTTCCAGACCGTCGGAAAAGAGCAAGAAGTAAACGAGTGATTGAAGATGTGAGTTAGAACAGGCAGCAATGATGGAAGGATAAGAGTAATCATTCTGGAACATAACTTATCATTACCGACAGCTGAAGAAGTTATTGCCTAAACAGACTTCTTAACGTCATCCTCGGTAACATCGCTAAGGTTAAAGGTCGGGCATTGTGGCAACGGCAAACTGGAAAGACGCTCTAAAGTTGCTGACTTAACACACCTATCAAGAGAAAAAGGAAGACGAGAGAAGTGATTGTTGAGATCGTTGAGATTCACATCCTTGCACTGGTTGGTGGGCGATTTGTCTATGCCTACAGACTTGAGGAATCTCCATATATCGAAAGAACTGCGGTTATTGAGTTGTTCATGGAAGTAGCGCCTCTTAGCATCCCGACACAGATGACTGCAGCGATTACGTAAAGATTTGTAATAAGCGAGATTCAGGTCTGAGGGTCTGCGCTTATACCTGCTTTTGGCCTTGTCCCTACGGGCCATATACTCTTTAATTTGTGGTGTAATCCATGGTGCACGACTATGCCGCACTTGAGCACTTTTTTTGCCGAATAGAGGCATGCTGGTCATACAAGTTCAGAATGGTTACATTAAGGCATTCCACCTTGTCATCGATATCATCCGTCCCGACCAGAGGAGACCAGTCGAGATCACCGGCATCACGCCGCAATGCCCCCAGGTCTATGCCCTTGTAGTTACGAAGATATAATAGCTGGGGCTTACGCTTGGGGACACGGATACGATAAGATAGATAAACTAGATCGTGGTAAGAGAAAGTAGCAGTAAGCTGACCATGGGAAGAAACATTATTAGGAGAGGAAACAATCATAAGATCAAGTAAAGAAGGCGTACTATTGGGAAAATAGTGAGTAGCAGAGAGAGTCAAAACTTGAAGATTGAACGAAGACAAGAGTGAAAGGAGTTTAAGGGAGCGAGAGTCATTTTTAATCAAGCAAGTATTGAAATCACCCATTAAAATAATGTGCTCATACATGGGGCATAGATCGCTGAGAATGGATTCAAGAGAATTGAAGTAGTCAATGTGAAGGTTCGGGCTATAGAGCACAGCAAGCAAAACTTTAAGATGATAAGTTTTGGTCTCTCTTTTTGAAACAATAGAATAGGTAAATTTACAACGTTTGAAAATTTCTATTCATAACCGCTTTTTTAAGCAGAATTTTAGAAGTTGCTGTGAGATTCAAGCATTTATATGTTATGCTTTCAGCAAGCATAATATGGGAGCCAGAAAATGGGCGTCGCTGCAGACTGAGGATTAGGAAGAACTGACATGACGAGTTGGAGCTGTTTACGAGAGATTGCTCGGAGAAAGCAACACTATAAAAAGGTTAATTAAAAAACCCGACTGCTTAAAAGGCGAACTAAAAAGACGTAAACAAGAAGAAAATCATGCTGTGCAGTCGGAAGATACATATTCGCGAGCTGGCTGACCAAAACCATCCTCCGACTGCTTATTTTCAACATTTTAGTTATTTTTTTTCAATTAAGTACATTTAAACATAAAAGTGTTATATATTTTTGAAATCACCTCTTAAAACCCTTCATGTCTCTTATACCCTACTCCATTGGTTTCAATGAAAAAAAATATCTTTCCCCCACAAAATGGCGCCCAAAATCCGCCTTTTCTTCTTTTCAATTTTTTATGAAGGCAGTGACACTTGCAGGGTTAAGACGAATCGATTGACGTAAGAATCATCAAAATCGGCCAACGCGTTTGGTCTTTAGAACGCCACATAGGAACAAACATACATACATATACTGATAAACACATAACCCTCCTTCGGCAGTCGGGTAAAAAGATCGGAAGCCCAGCAGTGGAAGAATATGGTTTACCAAAAAGCGTTTGGCAACGTAAGAAACATACTTTTGGTTCGGGATTCTACAAAAAAGATAGTTCGGAGTAAGGTGCAATATACCATCTTATTAATATCTCTGCCTACAAATTCTCTAATTCCAAAATGAAATACGCAAACCAAACCAAACAAGCCAATCCCATACTTCCCGGATCTTCAAACTAATCATTTCCTAAAAGCTTACCCAAAAACTAGATTAAAAGGAAAAACCTCATTTACCGTCCGCCCAATGACAATGAGTTTATTTCCCGACAAAAACTAATAAACGGTAAGAAAGAGGACATTTCCTTTCGGACATGTTTCGAGTTGGTAACTATGGGACATGGTAGATTTGTACAGAAGGTCGGTTTTGTACGACGAGCGAAAACGCACAAACAAAAACAAGCTTCAAGTTCAGCCCCTCACGACTGTGTTTTGTTTGAGACAGTTTGAAATATCCATACTTAGGCATCTATGGCCCCGACCAGGGTGAGAATCTTGCGCTGTTGCTAAAGTGGGCATGATTCTCATACTGGGCGCGGAGTACTAAACATACCAACGTTTGCATCCATACTGAATTGACGGCGGGTTGCCTAGAGCGACATGCCAGAGCAGTCATGCCTGCGTGCGATCTTCTATTGTACTCATAGCATCTACAACCCGCTACAACAACTTACGATGCACTGTGGCCACCTAATGACGCTTGCCAGCGAGCACCCTAGTCACTGCTCCATGGACTTGGTCTATGGCGGGAGCCTAGACTGCATAGTGCTAAGAAGTTGAGCAGCCTCGCGAGCGAGCTTCAGAATGGATGCACATGTAGCGGCACCAACGCCACCACTTACGAACTAATGACATGACGTCATACAATAGTCCGACAATAACCGTTGGGCAGTTGCCCGGACCAGACACAACACCCGTCTGGTTGGAGGTTTGTGGTCCCCCCTTTTCTATGGAGGTTTGTGGGAATTTACACCCTGTTCTGCATACCCCCAAACACACGTTGCTTTCATATGTTTGATACTTCGAGCCCAGGTCTTTACGATCTTGCCCGCTTTAGCACCAGGATTCTCACCCGGTCGGGGCCATAGATGCGTAAGTATGCATATTTCAAATTGTCTCAAACAAATGACAGTCGCGAGTGCGCTGAACGGATTGTCTGTGTGCGTGCGTTTAAGTTCGTTGTTTGGAGCACGCCTTCTGTATGTCTATATTCTGTGACCACGGGACCGAAGGAAGGCCGATCACGTTCTTGTTTTGTACTTTCTGTAGGACATCATACCTAGTTAGTCTTCTTGAAAGGTTATTTCTTAGCTTTACGGTTAAAGACAGTTTTTGTGGGAATGTTTCTGACACATGCTATAGAGGTGTCGTCTTGTCAATTTCGTTACCGAATGTGGTTTTTATTCGTGTTTCCTTTTTGTTGATTTGGGTGGATTTTTTTTGAGGCTTGAATAGGAGCTACCTTTGAAGAATTTGTAAAGATACTCTATATTGAGAATCTAAAAAACTGTCTGTTTATGTCTGCTTTTTTAGCTTATTTTATTCGATAAATATGTTATAGCTTAAATTGATTTATCTATGTAGACTTCATGCACATACTGTACAAAGGCGGACTTAATGCCTTAGGCATTCTTTACCAGTCAACCAAGGGTGGTGAAGAGATAACATGGCTTACCATACATCATTCGTTTTTGAAAGATAAAATAAAACACCATAATGAGGTATCTGCAAAGGGGTGGCATGACATCACTGAAAAAATGTTTAAATGGTTTAACTAATCTTTGCGCGCGGCGCTATGTGTCGGTAAGTATGTGTGGATGGTTATTTGCTCGGATGACGACTGCTGCGTCACTGCCACACAAATGCATAATGTATAATTACAAGCGCAAGCACAGTGCACGCACACATGGCGCCGCGCTCGCATTTGTGTGGAACTATCTATACCATTTATGATTAGTTGAAACGATATGATTATCAGATTCTTAATTTACCGCCCTGGGAGTGGGCACTTGGAACATCTAGTCTTGCCCCAAACAAGGGTGAATTAGACATATTGATATACAATAATCAACTTGATGTTGTACTTATTTCTTAGGCACACTGGACAAATACAAGCAAAATCAACATCAAAGGATACAACACTTACATCACTAATCCTGATAGAACGGGCCATGCAGGAACAGCGATTGTAATAAGAAACTCCATCAAACATCAAGTGCTCCCAGAATTTAAGACAAACCATATTCAGGCTACGACCATTGCGGTGGAAGGCAGCTGTGGACAGTTTAAGCTGTCAGTAATATACTGTCCACCGAGACATACAATTAGTGCAACAAACTTGACAGAATACTTCTCGGCATAAGAAAAAGCCGAGATATCTTATATAATTTATATTACGAAAAATCTTTGACTTCCGATCAAGTTTTTCACACTTACGTTATAAACTATTCCAAAATATTCAAAAGAGTCTGCGCTCAAGCAAAATCTCAAATAATAATTAACAAAATTGGTGCTTCTAATAATAAAATAAAAACTGTGTGGCAATTAATTAATAGAGAAACTGGAAAGATACAACAACGCGATCAGAATGAGTTGTCTTTGAAAATAACTAATCAAACCATTTCTGATAGGCAAGAAGTCGCTGAGACATTAGAAAATTTCTTTACCAACATTCCGTTAGAGGTTACGAAGTCTCTTCCTTCCTCATCTAAATTAGCCGAAGCTCTTCTTAAAGAAAACTTTAATAAAGACATACCAATCTTTAAATTTAAACCAATATGTATTGATACAATTAAAAACGCGTTCAAAAGTCTCAATATAAAGAATACTGAAGACTTGTGGGGGATATCCGTTAGGGTTCTTGGAGATATTATTGACTCAATTGCTCCTGTCCTAACATGCATAGAAGCACCAGCTTCTAATAATAAAATAAAAACTGTGTGGCAATTAATTAATAGAGAAACTGGAAAGATACAACAACGCGATCAGAATGAGTTGTCTTTGAAAATAACTAATCAAACCATTTCTGATAGGCAAGAAGTCGCTGAGACATTAGAAAATTTCTTTACCAACATTCCGTTAGAGGTTACGAAGTCTCTTCCTTCCTCATCTAAATTAGCCGAAGCTCTTCTTAAAGAAAACTTTAATAAAGACATACCAATCTTTAAATTTAAACCAATATGTATTGATACACTTAAAAACGCGTTCAAAAGTCTCAATATAAAGAATACTGAAGACTTGTGGGGGATATCCGTTAGGGTTCTTGGAGATATTATTGACTCAATTGCTCCTGTCCTAACAGGCATATTCAATCAATGTTTGGACAGCGGCACTTTTCCTGACTTAATGAAACACAGTAAAGTAGTACCAATTTTCAAATCAGGCTGTAAGAGTGATCCTTCTAATTATAGAACTATATCCGTGCTTCCAGTATTGAGTTAAATCTATGAAAAAATCATGCTGGAACAGATGTTGTCTCACTTCAATTCAAATGGGATCCTGCATAGTCAACAGTTTGGTTTCACGAAAGGTAGGTCGACAACGGACGCGGGAGTAAAACTCATCAGCCACATCTTGGAGGCTTGGGAGAGGTCCCAGGATGCCATTGGCATTTTCTGTGATCTCTCAAAAGCTTTCGACTGCGTCGACCACAACACATTGATCTGTAAATTACACCACTACGGAATTCGTGGAAAATCTGCTGATCTCGTGCTTTCCTATCTATCAAACAGACAGCAAAAAGTAAATGTTAATGGGGCGACGTCCTCCGGATCTCTAGTCAAGATGGGCGTGCCCCAAGGTTCAATTCTCGGCCCTTTCCTTTTTCTTGTTTACATTAATGATCTCCCTTTTATGATGGCCAAATTATCGGATATAATTCTATTTGCTGATGATACTTCGCAAATTTTTAAAATAGATAGGCAAGATACGGATGTTTTAAATGTCAACGAAAGTCTAATTGTTCTCTCAAAATGGTTCGCAGCTAACAATCTTTTACTGAATGCGAAAAAAACAAAATGTCTAAAGTTCTCTTTACCAAATGTACCACAACATGACCTAAACTTAAATCTTGACGGCAAAAATCTTGAAGTTATAACGGAAACTGTATTCTTAGGGATTACTATCGATTCAAAGTTGCAGGGGGGTGCTAATGTGCGCACATTAGAACTCTTTCGGGTAGGTTAAGTTCGGCTGCATATGCAGTAAGGAAAATAAGGCAGCTAACCGATGTAGCTACAGCTAGGTTAGTATACTATGCTTATTTCCACAGTATTATGTCTTATGGCATTCTGCTGTGGGGATCAGCAGCAGACGTTGACTCAATTTTCATCCTAAAAAAGAGGGCAATCCGCGCAATCTATAAAATGGGTCCTCGCGAGTCCCTCAGAGAAAAATTTAAAGAGATCGATATACTGACTCTACCTTCACTTTATATTTTGGAATGTATTTTGTATGTCCGTAAAAATCGGGGCCTTTTCAAAACTAGAAGCGACTTCCATAATTGAAATACACGCAGTAAGCACGAAATTGTACTACCCAAATTCAGATTAACGAAAACTAGCAAGTCTTTTCTTATAAACAGTATACGCTTTTATAACAAGTTGCCAAAGTCAGTTATAGAACTGACCGATGGAAGGTTCAAAAACTACATCAAACGTATCCTTATTAAAAAAGCATATTATAAAATCAAGGACTACGTTGAAGATAAAAACATTTGGCCTTAGCTCCTTCTGCGCATGCAGCTTCCCTGGTAACTTGTAAACGGCACAAATATGTGGATGTCTCTAACTATTCTCAATCTCATTTTTCTTTCCTTCTTTTAATTAGACTTTTTACAATGGTTTTCAAACATCTTTATAGCCCTTTGCTAAGAATAGTTACAGCACTGATAACAAAATTTGTGCCACATGTTAAATTTAGTCTTGTTATACTTATTTTTATTTACCTTTGTATAGATTCTTTTACCGATTGTTTTGTGAATGTGTGAACATTGTAGACCTTCTAGATGCTAGTTAACATTTGTTAACTTTTTTATAAAATATATAATCCTTTTATTTTATTTTTTTAGTTTCTTACGAATTATTGTCATAAGTCGGGCCTACGTTGTCCCCCCATGTCTAAGTACTAATGCTGTAACATGGAAATATTGTAAAACCAAACCATTTTTAAAAGAGTAACCATGGAGTTTCTTGCCGGTTCTTCTCCATAGGAAACGACCAACCCGAACCGTGCACCTTTCTCGACGTTTTATAAGTGCCCATGTAGGCCTATGCGAAATAAAAAAAAAATATGATTTTTTCAACATTGGCAGGAAGATTGTGGCTGGTGGTGACTGGAACGCCAAAAATACATACTGGGGCTCAATGCTAACAACAACTCGAGGCAGGCAACTAAAAAACTAAGCCTTGATAGAAACAACCTCAACTGTATGTCATCAAGAGAAACAATTTACTGGCCCACAGATCCAAATAAAAAACCAGATTTGTTGGACTTCTTCGTGGTAATGGGTCTCTCGACAAATTACATATCTCAATAGATAGCTTAACTAATGCCACTCTGCAAAATAAATTAAAAACCTAACTGCCACAAAATCGATATAATACACTCTCTGGAAATTTACAAAGGCTTTAAACAGGCCACAGCAATATAAATTCCCCAAATAGAACTCAATCTGGCTGGACTGAGACAAGTAAAGACAAAGCCAAAATGTTTGCAATACACGTAGCCGCCATCTTTACACCTAATAAAAGCAACAATGCGGAGTTCGAAAACAAGGTCGAATGTACACTGCAGCAGGACCTAAAACTGTCCATTCCACCAAGGCCAGTCACAGTTGGAGAACTGAAGAGAACCATAATTGGACTTCAAAACAAAAAGCCCCTGGATTCGATCTCATCACAAAAGGAGTAATCATGCAACTGCCCAGGAAAGCATTGGTTTTTCTAGTCGATCTCTTTAACGGAGTGCTTCGAGTACAATATTTTCCCACATTATGGAAGGCATCCATAATAACAATGATTCACAGGCAACTCCAGGTAAGGCCAGGAAAGCCCCAGAAGATGCCATCATCGTATAGATTTATAAGCCTCTTGCCTGTGCTGTCCAAAATGTTTGAGAGGATTCTCTTGAGCAGAATATCACCCATACTCATCGAAAACTTAGTAATACCTCAATACTAGTTTGGTTTCAGACAAAAGCATTCTACGGTGGAACAAGTGCATCGGATGTGTGATAAGATAAGACAGTCCTTCGAAAAAAATGAATACTGCTCCGCTGTATTTTCGCATATCCAGGCAGCCTTCGACAAAGTGTAGCATAAAGGCCTCCTCTATAAAATAAGAATGTATCTACCGCATATTTACTACCTGTTGATGGAGTCATACCTAACAAACAAAATTTTCCGGATGAGAGAGGACGGAGAGCTGTCCGTTATACAAGATATAAAGACGGTAGTTCCTCAGGGATCTGTCCTTGGCCCAGTATTATATAGTTACCATCTAAACTGCTGACCTCCCAGAAACACAAGGGGTAACCATGGCTACATTTGCTGACGACACCGCAATTCTCACTTACAGCAAGGATCCGATCACAGCATCCACACATAAGTTCGACGAATGGATCCAGAAACGGAGAATCAAAGCCAGCACAACTAAATCCGTACATATCACGTTTGCGCTGAGGAAGGGAAGCTGTGCTCTGTTAAAAATGGGTGACAATTTTCTGCCACAGAGTGACTCTGTCCGATACCTCGGTATCCATTTAGACAAAAGGCTGACCTGGAAAAAACACATCAAATCAAAACGAGCTGGATGGAAATGAACAAAATGGAGCTGAACGGATGAAACGAAAACGAAATGCGGTTCAGAAACATTTAATGGCTGATGGCACGTAACTCCAAACTATCGAACGAAAACAAACTGCTGATATACATAATGATCCTAAAGCCGATATGGATGTATGGCGCACAGCTGTGGGGAAGTGCTAGTGACTCCAATCTAAATATAATGCAAAGGCTGCAAAATGACATCCTAAGAACCATTTCAAATGCACCAAGGTTCATCACCAACACAGAGAACCATGAAGCTCTGAGCATAAGAACTGTGAAGGAGGAGTTAAAACTAACAGAGAATAAATATAAAACACGGCTGGAAAACACCCTAATGACCTAGCTACCGCGTTAGCAAACATCAGCTAAACTAAACGACTGAAACTCCATGATATAAAGAAACTTGGTGACAGATGGTGAAGGATGGGGGATCTCCTGTTGAGGAACTCCCTGGACACGAAACGACAGGCAACAAATCTGCTTATAAACACATCAACACGGTCCAGGGATATTTAAAAAAAAGCGAATTACTATCAATGTGTTAATTATTTATATGGCATGTATATATTTAAAAGATACGTTATTTAATATTCTACCATTTTTTTATAATGGTTAAGGTACTTCCATTAAAATTTCAGGATTTTATGGAAAAAAAAGGAAGCATAGACGGAAACCGTATATGAATTAACTTTTAATTTATGAGTAAAACTGGAAAAAATAGAAAAATCATTTAATTTGTGTTCAAAAACTTGAAGTTAGTAGTCTGAGAAAGCGCCCATGATGTTCATAACACATCAGCAACGATTCGGCATGCTCAGAACAAGGTTGTCAATGTCTTGCTGCGAATGTCCAATGTCCTTCTGAGGAGCGCAAAAAGTTGATCTTCTGTAGCCAGATTTTCAGTAACTTCCTTCAGAGCTCTTTTTTGCAGCATATCCCACGCATGCTCAATGGGATTTAGATCTGGCGATTGAGCAGGCCAGTCTAAGGCCCTAACATTGTGTGTATGTAACCAAGCTGCTACCGTTCTCGCCGTGTGTGCCCGTGCATTGTCGTGCATGAGTAGGAAATATTGCCCCATTTGTGTTCTGTGGGGCAACATTACGGGCCCCAGCACCTGTTGGACGTATCGTTCTGCCGTCATATTGCCCCGCACCCAAACGAGTTCCGTCCGTCCTCCAAGACGAATTCCTGCCCAAATCATAATTGTTCCTCCTTGGTATGGGTGAACTTCCTGAGGGTTCTGAAGACGGCTCCATCGTCCAGGAACTCGCCAAACACGCGTCCTTCGTGAATCTGGATGGAAGCCGAACCTGGATTCATCCGTGAACAGCACATTGGACCATTGCTCACGGCCCCAGTCCACGTGGTTCCAAACCCATTCTAATCGTCGTCCACGATTGCCTCTCCGTAAAGGTGGGACCCGGAGTGGTCTACGAGAGCGTAGATTGCTTTCATGCAGTCGCCTTCTTACAGTTTGGTCACTCACAAGCACTTGATGTTCCACTCGCAGCCTTTGGACCAATTGAGTCGTCGTTGCATTTGGTTGAGCTCGCGCAGTAATTTGCAAAAATCGGTCTTGTCTGGGGGTAGTGATGCGACTTGGCCCCCGGTGCCTCTCCGCTACTTCACCTGTGGCACGATAGCGTGTCCACAATCTTGAAATGACATTTTGGTGGGTCCCTATGGCCTCAGCAACATTACGCTGAACAGACCCAGCTTCCAGCATTCCCACAGCTCATAACATCTCCGCCCTCGTCAAATGTTGGCGTTGCATGGCTACAATACCTAAATTTTAACTTTATCTTTCGTTTAAAAATGAAAAAAAACTGTATCTAAACGTAATTCGTATTGTTTTCTAAACTTCGCACAAATGAAAATTCCCTCTCCTAAACATCAAGACATTTTTATGCCACCGAAACAAAAGAATTTTCAAAAATTTGAATTTGGAATTAGTCTGAGATAAATTACAAACAAATCGGTGTATAAAAAATTCCAATGCGGCCAGTACTTTTCGAGTTATTTAATTGAGTATGAAATATCCCTAGACCGTGTTGATGTGTGTAGTTTAGGACTGATTGCAGATAAGCAGAAAAAAATAGTTTATAATTCAAATTTTCCATTGAAAATTTTAACTTAGAACTTATAATCAGTTTTTTAAAAAGTGCTACCACAACTAATCATTATTTTTAAAGAGTTTTATAAATAAAACGCTGTATTGTACACACAGAATCCCTAGAAAATACACCGAATAACCACAACAACTCTATCACTACCCAAACAAATCGACCACAAAAATGATGAATTCGACACTTCCACAACACAAATAACGTTGACCTAAGATGACCAGAAGCTGATAACAGACAAATTTTCTCCTCGGTTACCCAGAGTAGGTCGCGATAAATAACCCCTACCCTTCCTACTGATAATAAATAAGCAATTCCTTTGCAATAATTCGCATAAAACTAATGGCTTGAAAACGTGACAACTCAAGCGAGAACTTGCGATAAAAGTAATCAAAGTGTCGTTAAAATTATTTTAGTACGCCATCATTTGCGAACAATCCCTATACTCGTTCGGCTGATGAGCGAAGATAAACTATATTTACTGGGCGCCGTTCATAGGTTATGGGGCTAGTTGCTTGTATATCATATGTACCCTATATCAGACAAAAAATGGACATCTATCATGATTTATTGCATTTTGTAGTTTCAGGTTATAATAGGGTTATAACTACGCATGAAAAAAAAAATCCCCAGTTAATCAATAAAAATACTAAAATAGAATATTAACAAATCAAAAACCAAACGAGGTATAACATTTTAAAGAAATATATTTGTCCCTCTCTACAAAAGAGCCGTTTTCTATGGCAGTTGTATCGGCGTCGTGCTCTCTGACGTCAGATGACACGTCGGCTTTCTCTTTCTTATTTTCAATTTTGATGCTTTATATTTTCGCCTCTGATCAAGATATTTTTAAAAATCTTTCATATTTGTTTATGTTTAGCAATTTTGATTTCATTAAGCAAATAAAAATGACATGCATATTATGTGTGTAGGTATGAATGTACCCCACAATTTCTGAATGGATCTTGATGAAACTTGGAACACAGATGAGCCTACTTTGAATACTTTGTATCCCGGTAATACGATCCCTTAATATAATAATTGTCGGAGTTTACGCGAGTAGAACCGCTGTCATAAGCTAGTATTATATCCTTCAATAATCCCACAAAAAGTACTCACCTATTATTATTCGTTACAACATGTATTTTCAGTCTAATAAATATACAAAAATTTCAACGAATGGGAAAGATAAAAAATATTTTGTGGATTTTCAAATTCGCAAAATATTTTTACAATCGTTCGTTTTGTTTGAAAGCGATGATACTATTAAAGTATTGAATTTAAATACACGTTTTCCACAGTAATTATTTATTCGGTTTTAGTATAGAGTTTCAGTTTATAAATTGAATTTTAAAAAATGCTAGTGGTAAAAACATAAGTAATTACGAGAAAAATGTATTCTGTGTTTTTGCAGTTTCGGTTTATATATTACTAGAGGACGCCTCGCGGTTTCACCCGCGTAGTTCCCGTTCCCGTGGGAATACAGGGATAAAAAGTAGCCCTTGTCATCTGGAGATAGAGTAGCTTCCCAACGGTGAAAAGTTTTTTGAAATCGGTCCAGTAGTTTTGGAGCCTATTCGGTACAAACAAACAAAAAAATCTTTCCTCTTTATAATATTGGTATAGATTTTGTGTTTTTAAATAGAGGTGGAAACACATTTAAACTCTAAATAATGGTGACTGGTTCAAGAATGTAATCGAGGCAGTTAAGTAGGGAAACTTCTGACTCACACCACTGAACCTGAACTAACACTCAACGCTCAGTAATTTTACTTTGCTACAAATATTAAGTAAAATTTCATTTGAATAATTTTCAAGGGTCCGAACGGAGCCCTATTGCTGTCACTCACGTGTCTGTTTTCCTGTCTGTCACACAATTTTTACTTAATACAGGCACTATCTGCCTAAAAGGAGGATCCAATCACAAATTTGGTTAAACCTAAACTTGTTTTACCAATAAACTATTTTTATTCATTTTAATTTTTCATTTCATATTGACCTATGAACTTAAAATTTGGTGATCATGTTTATAATTACGTATATTTTACAAAAAAAATACAAAAAAAGTACATTTTTGGTTCCGTACGGAATCCTGAATGTGCGAAGTCAGACACGCATTTCGCCAGTTCTTAATAAAATTGCCTAGACTTGCAGTTTCAGCCACAATATTTGCTGTCGTGAAAATGGGCTCATAAGTCATCACTATGTTTGATGATAGATAATGTTTGCTTTTCTTCGGTCTATCTACAGCAGGTCAACAGAATAGAAGCCTATTTCATAGGAGCGATACTAGTGGTTCTTGTCATAAAGGAATGTCTTATTTATATGAGCTCATCAAGGCCATATGTCAAAAAAATTAAGTTTAGACTTAATTTCGCAAATTCAATTGTGTCTGTTTCTATTCATAGCCCATTACGGAACATATAATATACATTCTTACTATAGTACGATGTTCATATTCATAGCCAATATCGTTGGGTTTATGTGCGCGTTTAACTTCGTTCTCCTGTAAATAGTCGTAAATTCATGGTGGCTGTACGCGCGCCATATCGAAGATCGGTCCAGAGTGAACGTCAAATATTTGTTTCATTTTTTCGTTTTCACGAAACAGTTTTCAAATTTATGACGCTCGACTTGTCTAGTGGCCTGGCCCAAGGGGCTTAACCTGAAATGGACGCGGCCGCCGCCGAGGAAAATATATTTCCAAGTTTACTGGTCCATAAATAACCGTTGGAGTGACAGGGCGATGATAAACTCACAAGCGAGAGTTCATCTCTCGTCCGTTACTGAATATTGAACGGACACAATCCTAATGTGATGCGCCGGCCACACATACAATAATTGTGCTAATTACCAATGTGTGGACAGCCATAATTGGACGGATCACGGCACCAATGACCGTTGTCAATTAAGATACCTGTTTATAGCTGTTCCATGAAAGGATGTCGCATTTATTAACTAAAAAGCTGTCCCACGTGGTATCGCTCCCGTTAACTGGTTACCTACCTACTCATCTACCCTACCTACCCCACCTACCCTACTAGCAAACAAACAAACTCTTCAGCTTTATAATATTAGTACAGATGATGATAAAACTCTTTCGCAAATAAACATATTTGATTACCATAAAAAAAGGTTATAGTGAGTCAATTTTAAAGATAGACATATGCTGCGCAGACATTTTTATTTAAATTTTTAAAGATGAACAATTCTGTCATACATGATATATGCGTAACTTAAACCGTTGCGCACGCAACGTAAAGTCTCAAAAAGTAATATTTTTCCCCGTTATTGCAACATTTTTTATTAAGCTCCGCTCCTATTGGTCGCAGCGTGATGTTATGCAACCTTTAACCTTCCTCGATAAATGGAAAATCCAACACAAAAAGAATTTATAAATTCCAACCAGTAGTTCCTGAGATTAGCGCGTTCAAACAAACAAACAAACTCTTCAGTTTTATAATATTAGTATAGATTAATAACCGTCGTATAAGATTGATTTGATTTTAGCAATAATATCAAAGGTAAAAACGCTTTTACCCGCAAATATTATTATTAAAACATCATAAATAACGTGCAGCTCTGCAACTAAGTTTCGTTTAACATTTATTCAAATGTCAGCGTCTGTTTCGCCGAAGTACGGGAGCAACTCTTAATAAGAACGAACCCAAAATGTATAAATGAATTTGTTTACAATGTTGGCGAACAAAGATAGCGCAGTCAAACAATCCGAACAGAGCTATGAACCGAACAAAATAAAACTGTTTCGGCTAAAGTTAGTTTTTATTTAGCGCAACGGATGTATTTTGCAGCTTCAAAGAAATGGAGTCCACTGAAAATCTGCACTAAATACTGTTTTCAAGTAAAGTTCCTTTGTCTTGGCACTCTTTGTTTGCTTTACAATTGAGAGTGGAACAATACAAAAAGGTTCGAAATTCGCTAACAACCTAAGCCCCAGTAGAAGTTTTAATTGCTTCGGTATAAGTCCACACATAAGCGGGATTGGACAAGTTCTCTAGAAGAACCTAGCCCGATACCTTTTGCCTAAAATGTTAGGCCACTCTAACTTGTCACTGTAGGGACTTGGCGGATAAAAGGTGTAATTCCGTTTGGATCTCGAGACTATTCGAATAATCTATTCCTGAGGCACAGGCTCTGTTGACTTGGCAACGGCTTGTGGAAGCAAATGTCCAGCTGTGGACATGTTTCGACGAAAATAATGATGAACCGTTTGGCGATTCAAAAGACTGAAGGCATAGAAGCCTTTCGAAACATGTGAATCGTAGATAATCAAGGAGTAAGGGACTATATTGCATTTTTAGCAGCCCTCTCTGCCTGCTATAAAGAACATACACACAGAACACAGCTTGTCGGTTTTTAATCGGTTTCATTTCGGGGAGTGTGCGATAGAATTGCATGATTTAATTCCACCCAGCCCGTTCCATCATCGGACTACCAAACGTACGGCGATGCGTCATCGGTACATGGTAGACATCCTATCCATACGCACTAAACATTTTGAGAATACTTTTACTATGCGTACAGCTAAGGAGTGCAATAACCTGCCGGAGTCTGTGTTTCCCGATAGCTACTCTAGGGGGCTAATCTAGGGGTCTTTAAGTCAAGAGTGAATAGGTAACTTCTAACTCCACCGTCGACCACATCATCGCTTACTGTCAGGTGGGATAGTGGTCAAGGGCTAGCCAATAATAGAAAAAAAACAACATATTGCTGTCGATAAATCCGTTCGCCAAACCTGTTGGTTAAACAGAAGCCTTTTGAATTCTTCATTGCAATAACAGTAGTTAATAAAACGTCTTACGTTAGTAGCAGACATTCAAAGAAATATCACAGAGTCTAACGTACCTAAGCATCCAAACAAATAATATTAAAAATCAATACATATAATAAATCAGTAGAAAAGTCATTTTAGTACATCGAAAATATTTCCAATAAATAGCCAACGTGTTAAAAGATAACCAACAGAACCCATTTCCAGCATTTTCGTAATTTTTGCCAGTTTCAGTTTGTCTGTTTAATTGTGGACGCATCATGTAGAAAGTACGAAACCAATGTAGATAATTTTTATACATAAAAATTGTGCGTAACTTGACGTATTAGTTAGTTCTTGGTTCATCAAAAACGGTTCAATCTTCTAAAAGTTAAATGAATTTAAAGTGTCCAAGAAGTAAAATATCACAATACACGCAGCTCAGGTACTCGGACAGTTGAACTCCATATTCGATAGATGGCGTTGTGCATTTGACGTCGTTTTTTAAATGGCAGTGTTAAGATTCTCCGCGGGCGAATGATCCTAGAAAAAAAATGTTAGGTAGGTAAGGGCAAAATCTAGAATGGTACATTCGCCGAATCAATGTTTACGTACGTATTGTTTAATGTTATTTGTAATAACTTTAGAGAATCAACGGAGTAAATATGTAATATGTATTTTCATTGCAGTTTACGCTTAATTCTTTGCTGTGCGACACAGAACCATCAATTTGGTATAATCTTGGCACAGCAAGATTAATCGAAAAATCAAAAGAAAACGTCCAAGATTATTGAAATTAATAAGAGAAGAACGATTATTATGAGAACGGTACAGTTATACAAAGAAAAACAACTTTCATTGAACATTTTATTACAAAAATTTTAGGTACCTTTTAATTTTCTTTTTTTATTGATATTGAAACTTTAATTTTGTCTTATTTTATATGATTGACAGTTTAGTTTGGAGGAAGTCTAGATGATTTAATGTGCTATTATTGAGCATTTAAGCTGTGATTGTTAAAACTCGATAGTCTATTATGTGTATGTTAAGGGTTGATTGTTAAAGATATTTTAGGCAGGTTGACGGGAACGAAGCCGCGGGCACAGCTAGTATACAATATATAGCGTTCGTGATGAGCATAAGGTTCTGGGTTGTTGTTGTCACAGTTGACCGCAAAAGACTCGCCCCCTATAATATGGGAATTAAAAAATAACTGGCAATATGTGGATATATGTGTATATAGTTGCATCTCAGCCAACCCTTCTAAAAATACAGGAGTGATGTTATGTTATGTTACTACAATATTTTTTATGATTTTTGTTAAGCACCAAATCAATTATGCTACTAAATTACTGTTCCAAAATCACGACTCTAATAAGCTCACACAACCCTTGAAATAACAAAGTATACGGACGTCGCAGGTGTGGTACAGCAATAAATTCCTAAGTAAATAACTAGTGCATTTATTAACACTAATAAACTTGGTAACAGTACCTCATCGCCTTTACGACGCTGACTGAGTTTTTCAATTGACGTACAAAATTACTAGGTATGGTATTCACCGTTCCTTGTAACAGTGCCAACCGCGGAACGCTTTGTTGAACTGTTACGTTGTTGGAACCGCACTGCTACTGGCAGTTATGTGGTTTGAACTTCCAATGCGAATGTTTGTCTCGTGCGTGAATCATTTGTGGTGCATGTGTGGTTATGAATATGTCTCAAACGCTGTTTTATTATAAAAATAGTGTAGGTATTTTATTTGCATGTCTTTCTGTGCGGTTGCCAAAAAGCATAAATATATTTTTATCTAATCGAAAGTGTCTCTAAAGTTTTCAGACTTTTGCGTCTATTTTACCAAAAGTTTTACCAGACAATCATTATTCTTAGTTCATCTATTAAATTAATCTGAACAAGACTATCGGTTAACCCAAAAAGGTTTTTCAACGAGTTATTCTAAAGTTATTCAATCTTTTCCAATCACTAGTGTTCCAATTAAAATTATCTTTGCCGTCATTCTACTTTAATAACATTGGTAAAAGATAGAAGATCTTCAAAAGTCCAATCAATTGATAATGGATCTCTCTCTGTCAAAATCTGGACTAATACTTTTTGAATTGTTTTATCATTTGGAAAGTTTTCAATCGTACATATTTTATAAGATAACAAATCTATTTATTTAAGTGTAGTTTTAACTTTTATTTTAATTCAATGGGACAGATGGACCTGTTCTCTGTTCGAGAGGCCCTTTTCAATGATCTAAATTTTCAGGTTTCAGAACTAATACCTGAATCTCAGACGATAAGTTAAAGAATTTATATTCACTTTGAATTAACTTTGCGTTTGTATATTTAAAGGCCATGGAGGGCCTCACACAAGCGGACTCTTGCTTTCCTCAACAGATCATCGGCAACGATGATCTGTTGCGGACAGCAAGAGTCCGCTGGATGAAAGAACCAGAAAACCGGTCATGTGGTGACGCTTGGCGGAGGCCTACGTCTCGCAGTAAACGTCTTTTGGCCCATAATAAAGTCCCGCAACAAAGTATTCTTATTTGAAATATACCTTAGTGTTGATCTCCCTACACAATGTAAGATATGTCCGATCATTGTATTGTAGACACAAACACATGTGCACGAACCTCGAACCGCATCGGTGGACATGAATTTAAGATGCAGCGTCATGTATCTGTCTGTCTGTCATTAAAGCAGCGTCAGATACCCACCTACTATTGTTGCAGGGGTCTCATCAAGATATTTAAAAAAATCTTTTATATTTGTTAACATTTTGCAATTTTGGTTTTATTTAGCAATTAAAAAATTACATGCATATTTTGTGTGTAGGTATGTTTGTTAATCACGCCACAATTGCTGTAAGGATCTTGATGAAACTTGGATCACAGATGAGCCATGTCCTGGATTAGAATATAGAATATTTTGTATCCCGCAAATACGATCGCTTAATATAATAATTGCTGGAGTTTACGCGAGTAGAGCCGCTGTCATAAGCTAGTATTGTATCCTTCAACAATCCCACAAAAAGTACTCACCTATTATTATTCGTTACAACATGTATTTTCAGTCTAATAAACATACAAAAATTTCGACGAATTGGAAAGATAAAAAATGTTTTGTGGATTTTCAAATTCGCAAAATATTTTTACAAACATTCGTTTTGTTTGAAAGCGATAATACTATTAAAGTATTGAATTTAAAACACGTTTTGCACTGAAATTATGTATTATGCTTTTAGTATACGAGTAGAGTTTCAGTTTATATATAGAATTACAAAAATGAATAGTAGTGAAAACGTAAGTAATTACGACAAAAAATATATTCTGTGTTTTTGCAGTTTAGGGTTTATGTATATTATTTAAAGTGTTTTGTTTTTTAAATAGAGCTGGAAACATTATTTTACTCTAGATAATGGTGGTTGGTTCACGAGTGTAATCGGGAAAGTCAGGCACGCACTTGGCTGGTATTTTAATAAATTTGCCTAGACTTGCAGTTTCAGCTACAATATTTGCTGTCGTGAAAATGGGCTCAAAAGTCATCACTATGTTTGATGATAAATAATATTCGGGTTTTCTTATGGCTATCATTATATAATAGAAGTCAATTTCGTAGGAGCTATACTTATGGTTTTTGTCGTAAAGGACTCTCTCATTTAAATGAGCTCATCAAGGCCATTATTATGACAAATTAATTTTATAATTTTCAACCCTTTTTGGGGAGTCGGTTAAAAAATAAATTATGAATTTAATTTCGCAAATTCAATTTTGTCTGTTTTAATTCACAGTCCATTCGCGGACATATAATATACATTCTTACTATAGAGTGCGATGTTCATATTCATAGCCAATATCGTTGGGTTTATGTGCGCGTTTAACTCGATTCTCCTGTAAATAGTCGTAAATTCGTGATGGCTGTACGCGCAACATGTCGAAGATCGGTCCAGAGTGAACGTCAAATATTTGTTTCATTTTTTCGTTTTCACGAAACAGTTTTCAAATTTATGACACTCGACTTGTCTATTGCCCGTGGCCCAAGGGGCTTAACCTGAAATGGACGCGGCCGCCGCCGAGGAAAATATATTTCCAAGTTTACTGGTCCATAAATAACCGTGGAGTGACAGGGCGATGATAAACTCACAAGCGAGAGTTCATCTCGCGTCCGTTACTAAACATTAAATGGACATAATCCTAATGTGATGCGCCGGCCACACATACAATAATTGTGCTAATTACCAATGTGTGGATAGCCATAATTGGACGGATCACGGCACCAATGACCGTTGTCATTTAAGATACCTGTTTATAGCTGTTCCATGAAAGGATGTCGCATTTATTAACTAAATAGCTGTCCCACGTGGTATCGCTGCCGTCAACTGGATACCTACCTACCCATCTATCCTACCTACCCCACCTACCGTACTAGAAAACAAACAAACTCTTCAGCTTTATAATATTAGTACAGATGATGATAAAACTCTTTCGCAAATAAACACATTTGATTACCATAAAAAAAGGTTATAGTGAGTCAATTTTAAAGATAGACATATGCTGCGCAGACATTTTTATTTGAAATTTTAAAGAATAACAATTCTGTCATACATGATATATGCGTAACTTAAACCGTTGCGCACGCAACGTAAAGTCTCAAAAAGTAATATTTTTCCCCGTTATTGCAACATTTTTCATTAAGAACCAAACCAGGTGTATCGAAGATAATCAAGGACTAAGGGGACTATTGTGCATTTTTGGCAGCCCTCTCTGTCTGCTACTCGTTTAAACAACATATTGCGCTCGATAAATCCATTCGCCAAACCTGTTGGTGATGACAGAAGCCTTTTGAATTCTTCATTGCAATTACAGTAGTCAATAGAACGTCTACCGTAGACATTCACAAAAATATCACTGAGTCTAACTTACCTACGTATCCAAACAATTAATATTAAAAATCAATAGAAAAGTCATTTTTGTACATGGAAAATATTTCCAGAAAAAAAATAGCCATCGTGTTAAAAGATAACAAACAGAACCCATTTCCAGCATTTTTGGAATTTCTGTCGGTTTTCCGGTGTGTCCGTTTGTCTGTTAGTTGTGCAGGCATCACGTAAAAAGTACTATTGGATTACCAGCATTTTTTGATTTTTTGACTGTTTTCGGTTTGTCTGGTTAACTGTTTGTCTGTTTTATTGTGCACACATCACGTGAAATGTAGAAAACCAATGTAGATAACTTTTATAAATAAAAATCGTGCGTAACTTGAAGTATTACTTATTTTTTGTTGCATCACTAACGGTTCACTCTATCAAAAGTTAAATTAATTTAAAGTGTTCACGAAGTAAATCAACACAATACACGCAGTTCAGATACTCGGACAGTTGAACTCCATATTCGAGAGATGGCGTTGTGCATTTGACGTCATTTTCTGAATGGCAGTGTTAAGATTCTACGCGGAATAATGACCCTAGAAAATTATTAGATAGGTAGGGCAAAAATCCAGAATGGTACAGTCGCCGAATCAATGCTTACGTACTATCACGGTCAAAACCGCAGTCACAACTTCACGAAACTATAGCATAACCAATCAGTCCCACTTACGACCTTCTTCTATAGACACATAACACTCATACACACACTTGTATATCGAACTCTTTCATAATGAACCAATGAGAACGGGACATGACCACAACGTCATACTATTTATTAAAATCACAAAACATGTGGGTGGTGGTGTTTCAAATCCATTCTCACCTGTAGATATCATAATATAATACAAACGTTTACCTAAACTTTATAACATTGTGGGTAGATTTCAAACACAATACCCACAAGTTTTGTCGCCAACATCGATCGCACTTACTCCCGTATATTGCTATTCATAAAGAATCCTAGAGAGCGCGGTAGATAATAATTTACCTTTAAGTTAGTTTGATTGGAATCAGGTATTTAATTTCAATTCTATACGTAAGTGTCTATCTGGCCTAGCGGTAAACGCTTCTAGGTATACTACGATAACCCTGGTTCGAATCCCGTGAAAATATTATTATTTAATTTTTCTTCATTTATTATTTTATACAATTTTTAATATTATTTTTAACTAAATATCAAATTATTATTATTATAATTTAATACACTTAACTTATGAATATGAATAATTATCTATTACTTCATTTAAATTGAAGGCATAAATATTAATAAAGAATCTTAACTATATTTTTAATGTAATCTCATAAATGATAGAAAATATTAAACACCGTAGCATAATAATTTTGTTATCCTTTTAATAATATTATGTTCGTCGCTGCATTTATTACTTTATATTATGATTATGACCTAATTTATTCAGTTGTCAGGAAGATTTGCGTTTAAATGTTTATCCACTTCGGTTTCGTTATATTCGAATTACAAAATTGACAGCGGTTTCATTATGATACCCATAACGACATCGGGTTGCATTATGCGAATCGTCATAAATTCTAAAACACAAGCAAAGAAATTCTGAACATACAGCCAGGTACCTAGAATATTACTTCGAAATCGAGACAATGTAAATGATGTTTTTAAAAATGGAACAAGTTTAGAACAAAAGTATCGTATACTATTTGGCTGTTGCGGCTACAATATCTTTGCCTTATTCCTAATAAAGAATAAATAAAAAAGTAAAGTGGACGCGCGAGAAATTTTCTAAGTGAAATTTTATTTAAAATTTTATTAAAAATGTCTTTAACATCGAGTGAAAGGTGTGAAAATACTCCACCAGATATAACAAATAGAGCAGTTGCGGCTACAAATAATTTAATACCAGAAAAATAAAGACATGTGTTAGAAACTCTATTTTCAATAGTGTATTTCCACAATTGGTAAATTGTTTTTAGACATTAAGTTTCATTAATCATGCATTACAGATGTATTTCTATTCTAGATCAAAGAATTATATTATCTGTAATTAAATTTATTATCTATGATTTATACTATTTGTAGAAATTAGATTATTAAAGTATAATCGCGCGCACCACTTCCGGATGTGCCCCACCACGTTACGTCACGTGTTGAAAACATGTGGTAGGAAGTGTTGCGAGTGTTTAAAAGGCAGTTGTCGTCGAACAGTCGGGTGGAACAGTTGTGTTGGATAGTTGTCGTCGAACAGTTGTAATGGACAGATGTAAAAAGTGATTTTGTGAGAACGTAATAAATATCGTGAAATTGTGAAATTTTGTTTTAATTTTCTGAATCGTTAATACATGTTAGAGAAATGAAATACTTAAACACACTGCCTGAAATACTTATTTGTCTATATCTGTATTTTATTCCTTCCTTCGTAGATAAAATCTTGTATGCAACTGTACGTTATGGGTCTTTTAATAACTCGTGCCAACCTATTTCGGTACGCGCTACGCTTGTACCGAAAAATGGCACTCGTATTAAAAGACCGTCCATAACGTAACAGTTGCATAAATAGCTATTAGTTAATTGGATCTTGAGCATTGCATTTGGATGAGGGTAGACATTTTTATTTTATTCGGTAAAATAACTGAAGATGAGGGTATATTGAAACAATATGGATTTCTTGAAGAAATACTTAGTACGACGTTGTTGGTTGGTGAACTTTAATCAGAGCGTTCGTGGTGGTTTTTAATAATAGCTGTGTGTATTTTAATATCATAAGTAATATGTTATACAAGCAAATATAAGTATAGAAAATTGGGCAAACATTGTTGCCTTGCATAAGAATAGGCTAAATACAACCACAAATTTCTGATGCAACCGGATTATGTGTAAGTTATATTATAAAAATAATGTGATGAATTTTAAAATATAATGCATGATATTTTTGTCTCAATTATGTAATTTATTTTTAATGTTTAATAAGTTTTATTTTTTATTTTTTAGAGGACAACTGTGATTCGTTGGATAACGAAGTTTGAGAAAGAAGGAAGTCTCAAGAGTCGTGCATGAATTGGCAGACCACCGCTTATAAGTCAGTCTCAATGAAGTTTTATGGTTGAATGAATATGAAAACAATGGTTTTATACCAACTAGGCGTTTTGCTAGTGAATTCGATACGTCATTGTGCACAAAAAGTGACTTAATTTAGTATTTTAAATCAGTGTTTGAAATCTTTTAACTTTGACCACCGCCTTATCTCGGGAATGTGTTGGATTCCTAGTCGACAACGAACCATTTGTTTTTCTTTTACCCTCACTGGGATAATACTTCTAAAATGTTTGCATATTGTTGTAATGACAATTTGTCTTAATGTAAATAAAGATATTTAAACCGATCTAAGAACCAATTTAATATGTAAAAAGTTTTAATTTTATTTCAATATTATTATTTATTACTATTACATTTATTGTTTTAACTAATAACGGTATTCTATGTAAACATCATTGTATTGTTTAGCATTGTATTGTTGAGGTTAAGCTTCAATCCTCTTTTCCTAGAGAAAACGAAATAATTAAGTTATAGCCTCAATAATAATAGATCTTTTTTTTATAAGCCTACTATTTAAATTAGTTGTAATAATATTTAATAAATCAATAAATTACTTTATTTTCAACTTGTTTTCTTTTTTAATGGTTGGGTATAAACAATATTAACAAAGGGTGCATAAAAAAATTGTTTTACTTCATAACTATTCTAATATGCATTCCTTTCTGGTAACTTACTAGGCATTATTTGTTACCATGAGTATAGGTTACCAAAAATACAAAAATAAACTTAGTGCAGCCGAAATTTGAACTCACGTCTACTACGATCCTGCTTAACTCGTGGCAGACTTGGGAGAGAAGGCCACTCGCCTTCTCTCCCAAGTCTGCCACGAGTTACGATATCTACTAAGACGAATTTTAGAGTTAGTTTTGAACCGGCTCAACACGGACTTTTGTAGTTACATATAAGTAAAACGAGTAAGTATATATTTTTATCATTGTGTGGCGTTGACCACGCCTCTTCACCTCGTAGTTAGACTGTATGATGTCTGATTGGTTGCGTTGAAACATCACGCACACACTTATATGCACAGAACCGTACAGATGACTATAAACATTGAGGTATGACTGCAGTTTTGACCCCTTACTGTACGTATTGTTTAATGTTATTTATTATTACTTTAGAGAATTAACGGGGTCAAAATGTAATTTCTATTTTCATTGCAATTTACGCTTAATTCTGTGCTGTGCAACACAGAACCATCAATTTGGTATAATCTTGGCACAGCAAGATTAATCGAAAAATCTAAACAAAACGACAAATATTATTGGAATTTCTTAAATTCATAAGATAAGAAGCAAGTGATGTCCACCACTACAAACCCTTGAAAAACAGGCAAAATAAATAAATAATTTCTCACACAATTATTACGAGTACGGTACAGTTAAAAAAAGAAAAATTACTTTCATTAAGCATTTTATTACAAAAATTTTAGGTACTTTTTAATTTTCTTTTTTTATTGACATTGAAACTTTAATTTTCACTTATTTTATATGATTGTCAGTTTAGTTTGGAGGAAGTATGGATGATTTAATGTACTATTATTAAGCATAAAAGCTGTGATTGCTAAAATTTGATAGTCTATTATGTGTATACAAAGGGTTTATTGTGAAAGATATTTTAAGTAGGTTGACGGGAAGGAAGCCGCGGGCACAGCTAGTAAACTTATACAATACATAGCGTTCGTGTTGACCATAAGGTCCTTGGTTGTGGTTGTCCTAGTTGATCGCAATAGACTCGTCCCCGTTCATATTGGGCTTAAAACATAACTGCTGGGTATATGTGTATAGGTGCACCTCTGCCAACCCTTCTGAAAATACCGTAAAGATGTTATGGTATGTTACTGACAATATTTTTTATGATTTTTGTTAAGCACCAAATCAATCATGCTACTAAATCACTGTTCCAAAATCACGACTCTAATAAGCTCACACAACCTTTGAAATAAAATAACAAAGTATACGGACGTCGCAGGTGTGGTACAGCAATAAATTCCTAAGTAAATAACTAGTGCATTTATTAACACTAATAAACTTGGTAACAGTACCTCATCGCCTTTACGACGCTGAATGAGTTTTGCAATTGACGTACAAAATTACTAGGTATTGTATTCGCCGTTCCTTGTAACAGTGCCAACCGCGGAACGCTTTGTTATGAACTGTTACTTTGTTGGAACCGCATCGCTACTGGCAGTTATGTGGTTTGAACTTCCAATGCGAATGTTTGTCTCGTGCGTGAATCTTTTTTGGTGCATGTGTGGTTATGAGTATGTCTCAAACACTGTTTTATTATAAAAATAGTGTTGGTATTTTATTTGCATGTCTTTTGGTGCGGTTGCCAGAAAAGCATAAATATTTTTGTCTAATAGAAAATGTCTCTAAAGTTTTCAGACTTTTGCGTCAATTTTACAACATTATAAAAGAAAACAATCTTCAGATGTTTTCCCAGACAATCATTATTCTTAGTTCTTCTATTAAATTAATCTGAACAAGACTATCGGCTAACCCAAAAAGGTTTTCAACGAGTTATTCTAAAGTTATTCAATCTTTTCCAATCACTAGTGTCCCAATTAAAATTATCTTTGCCGTCATTCTACTTTAATAACATTGGTAAAAACTTTTTAACAAAAAATCAAACCGACTTCCAGAACAAAAAACTACAAAGCAAAAAATAAATTTATTTTCCGAAGTCGGTGTCTTTTGTACCTAACCATTGTTTCCCGACTTCGGAAAAGAAATTTATTTTTTGCTTTGTAGTTTTTTGTTCTGGAAGTCGGTTTGATTTTTTGTTAAAAAGTTTTTATTTTTCTCTTTTTAGTTTTGGTAGGTACCTCCAATTAACATGATTATCATTTATAGCCAAAGTACATCTCATGGCGATTCCAATAAGCCCAAACACGACTAGGATACATTGTTTTATATTAGAGTTCCAGTGCCTACCTTCCGGCTTCATCATCAGATCAGTTCGATGGTGCCATTTTCATCAGTTCCATTTATTTATAAGTATTTGCTTCATTATAGTCGGTTAACTATTCGAGATATCTTATGCCCGTGACATATTTAGCATCTAGGAGTTCCAGTGGCCACCTGTGGTCTTCTTCATCAGTTCCACTTCACCAAATGATACTTTCTGAGTGCAGATAATTGCATTGTTGATGAAAATACCAAAATCGCTATATGTTTGCCTATAATATTTGAGGAGTTCCCTCGATTTATCTAAGATTCCATCATCAGATCCTGACCTGATGATTATGGGACCAACTAGGAAGTATAGCCTTTCAAACCAAAGAAGAATTTTTGAAATCGGTCCAGGCGTCTTTGAGTAATCGGGGAACATAAAGAAAAAAAAAAAAAAAAACAGATTCCAACGAATTGAGAACCTCCTCCTTTTTTTGAAGTCGGTTAAAAAGATAAAAGATCTTCAAAAGTCCTATCAATTGATAATAGATCTCTCTCTGTCAAAATCTGGATAATACTTTTTGAATTGTTTTATCATTTGGAAAGTTTTCAATCGTACATATTTTATGATAACAAATCCATTTATTTAAGTGTAGTTTTAACTTTTATTTTAATTCAATAGGATTGATGGACCGACCTCTGTTCGAGAGGTTCTTTTCAATGATCTAAATTTTCAGGTTTCAGAACAAATAAGTACCTGAAACTAAGACGATAACTTAAAGAATTTATGTTCTCTTTAATTTAAGTTTGCGTTTGTACAATTAAAGGACAAAGCACACACAAGGTTTACCGATGATCTGTTGAGGACAGCAAGAGTCCGCTGGGTGAAAGAACCAGAGAACCGGTCATGTGTTGAAGCTTGGCGGAGGCCTACGTCTCGCAATAAACGTATTTTAGCCCATAATACATTTTCATTTACATCTAAATTTAAAAAAGTATAATGGTCAAACTGTTTGTAGGTGATAATCTCTGCAAAATACTTTTCCGTAAAGCAAGTACAACAGTACTTTCTTTCCTTCTTTCAAAGACTACTTATAACCCCGAAAAGATGCATGGTTTCTGCTTAATTTATTATTAGCCCCACAGCAACAAACTATACTCATTTGAAATATACCTTAGTGTTGATCTCCCTACACAAGGCTCCTATGGAAGATATGTCCGATCATTGTATTGTAGACACAAAGAGATGAGCACGAACCTCGAACCGCCTCGGTGGACATGAATTAAAGATGCAGCCTCATGTATCTGTCATTAAAGCTGCGTCAGATACCCACCTACTATTGTTCAAGGGCTCGTGTGTTTGTTACTTACGAATTGGTGTGGGAGAACTGAAGCTCTCTATGTACAAGGACTGTGTATCACCAGATATACTTAGAGAATAGGTATGGTTACCCGTCACGACAATTTTAAAGATCGAATTCGGCTGATCATTTATAGTACATTACTGCAGAATCCAGTAAGTAAGACTTCCTGGCCAAGTATGAGTTAACCGGACCGAACCGCAGGTGAGGTCCGGTTATATACGAGGCCAGGATGTCTTTCTTACTGGTTGAGGCTTGTATAATGCTTTTCTCAAAAATGAATGAAAGTTTAACAACAAATTCGTTTAATTAATATTTTAGGTTACATTCATATTAGAGCAATTACTGATAGATATTGTGATCGATTTACCGGGGGCATTTATTTATATTTTCTCAAACATGCTTGGAAATTTGATAATTATTTTGACAACCTTCTTCAAGAAAAATCGAAATTGCAGTACAGACCAAATACATGAGAGCAGCGGCCGGCAAAAGTTGTATGAAAATCCATATCTGCCGTGTGTAGCGGCCAAATAAAGTACATAGTAAACTCATATCTGTCGTGTAATTTAAAAATGGAACGATCTTTTTCACCGAAACATGGCAACCAAAAAGGTAACTTGTCAAAGGTTTTTTTAAATTTAGAACTGGCTTGCTAATAGGAAGCTGTTTATTGAAAAAAAATAACAAACGAACACTTTAAGGTTTAGCAGGCACTGTGATTTTATTTGCGCGGATTTATGTAGTTTTTACCGCAATGCGTGCAGCTTCATACAATTCCATAGGCCGCAGAATGAGCGAAAAATTGCGCGAATAAAAAGGCCTAACGCGGGCATAATTATTTTTGTTCGTTGTTCGTCATTGATTTTGAAAAGTAAATGGTTTGGTTCGGTTTTCAGATATCGGTATAAGTAGTACAGTTATCTATATCTATACTAATATTATAAAGAGGTAAAGTTTGTGAGTTTGTGACGTTGTAAGGGGTAATCTCTGGATCTACTGAACAGATTTTGAAAATTTTTGCACCGGTAGAAAGCTACATTATTCCTGAGTGTCATAGGCTATAAAATATTTTCAAAAAAAAATAGAGATCCTTATGAAAATTGCAATAATGTAACCCAAGGTAGCAAAATGTTGTCTGTAAAATACATTATTTGGCGTGCGCTGAGAAAACTATTGATGATAGATACAAATTAGTAGGTAGGGTAGGTAGGATAGGCAGGTTAGGCAGGGTAGGCAGAATAGGCAGGGTAAGTAGAGTAGGCAGGGTAAGCAGAGTAGGCAGGGTAGGCAGGGTAGGCATGGTAAGCAGAGTAGGCAGGGTAGGCAGGGTAGGCAGGGTAGGAAGGATAGGCAGGGTAGGCAGGGTAGGCAGGATAGGCAGGTTAGGCAGGGTAGGCAGGGTAAGCAAAGTAGGCAGGGTAGGCAGGGTAGGCAAGATAGGCAGGGTAGGCAGGAAAGGCAGGGTAGGCAGGAAAGGCAGGGTAGGCAGGGTAGGCAGGGTAGGCAGGGTAGGCAGGGTAGGCAGGGTAGGCAGGGAAGGCAGGGTAGGCAGGATAGGCAGGGTAGGCAGAAAGGCAGGGTAGGCCGGGTAGGCCGGGTAGGCAGTGTAGGCAGGGTAAGCAGAGTAGGCAGGGTAGGCGAGATAGGCAGGGTAGACAGGAAAGGCAGGAAAGGCAGGGTAGGCAGGGTAGGCAGGATAGGCAGGGTAGGCAGGTTAGGCAGGATAGGCAGGGTAGGCAGGATAGGTAGGGTAGGCAGGGTAGGCTGGGTAGGCAGGGTAGGCAGGGTAAGCAGAGTAGGCAGGGTAGGCAGGGTAGGCATGATAGGCAGGTTAGGCAGGAAAGGCAGGGTAGGCAGGGTAGGCAGGATAGGCAGGGTAGGCAGGAAAGGCAGGGTAGGCAGGATAGGCAGGGTAGGCATGGTAGGCCGTATAGGCAGGGTAGGCAGGAAAGGCAGGGTAGGCAGGATAGGCAGGGTAGGCATGGTAAGCAGAGTAGGCTGGGTAGGCAGGGTAGGCAGGATAGGCAGGAAAGGCAGGTTGGGCAGGGTAGACAGGGTAAGCAGAGTAGGCGGGGTAGGCAGGGTAGGCAAGATAGGCAGGGTAGTCAGGAAAGGCAGGGTAGGCAGGAAAGGCAGGGTAGGCAGGAAAGGCAGGGTAGGCAGGGTAGGCAGGGTAGGCAAGATAGGCAGGGTAGGCAGGAAAGGCAGGGTAGGCAGGGTAGGCAGGGTAGGCATGGTAGGCAGGATAGGCAAGGTAGGCAGGGTAGGCAGGGTAGGCAGGGTAGCCAGGGTAGGTAGGCAGTTGACGGGAGCGAAGCCCCGAGGGTCAGCTAGTATTAGATATAGTTTTTGTAATATCGGTTATTTTGATATTGATATCGATATGATATGATATCTAACTCATATCCGATATAAGTTACGTTTTGATATATCGGACCTATCCCTACTACTGTCCAGTAAGTAAATTACATACTTACTTACTGGACAGTTGTGAATAAGTCAAAAAAAAAAACATTTTTTTTTTATTTCACATAGGCCTACATGGGCACTTATAAAAAGTCGACAAACGGTGCACCGGTCTCCGGTAGAATTCACTTTCTGGAGACTTTTTAGTGATTTTATGGCAATATTACATACCATTTTCGAGAAAATATATTTTCGTTTTAAATACCTGGCGTCCTCAAAAATCATGAGTACCTAAATCCTGTAACGATCCAATAATTCTGTATATATGCCTATTATTCTGTATATATTCGCAGTGCAATCTATAAGGATACATGCATAATAATGGTTTTGGTTAGTCAGCTCGCTATTATGTATCCTCCGACTGCACAGCATGATTTTCTTCTTGTTTACGTCTTTTTAGTTCGCTACTTAAGCAGTCGGGTTTTTTATTTTTTTAATTAACTTTTTTATTTATTACTTTTTTGTGACCATTATTTTTTCGAATTCGGCACATATAGACATATAAGTGTAAAATATTTTTGAAATCACCTCTTATACCCTCTATTTTGTTACCCCAAACGATGGGTAAGGAAGAAAAAAAAAAAACCGCATAATATGCGTTATGAGCCTGACCATCTTGCTCGCCATTTCAAATAATATCGTCGGTTTTAACAGCTGCTAAAAAAATATCAATAATTTGGTTGAAAATTTCAATGCAATGAATTTATTCTGTGAACGACATTCTTTCAACAGAAATTTTATCTTCTCTTTTCTTGTCAAACAAAAATTTATAGTTTGAATCGTGTAACCAACCAAATCAAAAATACATATTTTTTTTTTAGACATCCTTTTTTCGTATTCTGCTCAGCAAACCGTTTCATTTGATACCTATATCGTGGCAGTGCACAAAAAATAACATCTTGGGCCGTCCACCATATTGGTTTTAGAATGATGTCACTTAGCTAACCATGCATCATCCAAACTAAACGTGTATGCAAAATTTCATCTTAATCGGTGGACGATAACTGCTTTAAAATCCAGTTGCAGGATTTGCCCCGAACACACACATACAAACATACATACATAAATTGGGCTAAACCGATAAATCTTGTAGCACAATCAAATGCATAAGCATAAGTATGTGTTGCAAGTACTGAAAGTGCAAGTGCTAAGCAAGACTACCAATATATGTAACTCGAAATAGCTTAGTATGCAAAATAAAAACAATAAGGCCTAATAACATTCAACATCATAATTCATAGTTACCAAAAATAATAAAAACTACTAACATCACAGTCTAGACTCTGCAGTTCTTTTTCTTCATAACAATTACAATATAAAATTGGAGCTACTACATTCAGTAGTTAAGACTGGTAGGTTACGAATCCACCCAGCTGTGGTTCACACGTCCTCCAAGACATACAGCCAACCTTATTAGTCCATATTACCCGGATTTTGTTCCGTGTTGCCAATATACTTAGCACTGTGTAGCACATGTGTTAGTAAAAGTAGATGTATGGTTATTCGCGTGGAATTTTCTTGGAAATTCTACTAGGTAGAGCCTTGGGTCTGTGTGCGTAAAATGCTTTTTTTGTGATGAATCGTAACGACGTCATTTTGTAGATTCCAAACTACGTCTTTTGTACCTAAATGGGTAACCATATACTTAAAATTGGCAAAACTGACTTAAAATAATTCAAAATTTTATTTAGTAAAGGAACAGTATTATACAGATTTTACATTAGCCCCAAACTAGGCAAGCCTGTATCTTGGGAACCAAAACCACTTGATCGAAGGATTTTTTTTACAAAAACTACATAATTAATTTTTTACAACTTGTTGGCAGCACTGTGTACGTCTTAGACTAAGCTATCGAATTATCTTATACGGTTTTTTGCATCTAACAATGGCGATCGGCCATAGACTAAAATAATGAGGTTTCTTTTTTTTTGGCTTTTCGCCGATAGCGTTTTAGCCACGTAGAAAATGGGGAATTGCAAGTTTTCTTTATTACAGAGAAAAACAAAAGTTATATTTGAGTGAAAGTTTTATTTATTAAACACGTAAAAGTTCGACATTATCTATTTGAATACGAAGTTGCATGAAATGCGCAAGCAATAGGTACTATCACAGTCTAAAGTGCAGTCCTATCTTCACTAAACTATAGCATAGCCAATCATTCCCACTTACGACCTTCTTCTATAGACATATCACACTCATACACACATCTGTACGTTGAACTCTTTCATAATGAACCAATGAGAATGTGACATGGCCGCAACGTCATACTATTTATTAAAATCACAAAACATGTGGGTGGTGGTGTTTCAAATCCATCCTCATTAGTAGATATTATAATATAAAACAATCGTTTACCTAAACTTTATAACATTGTGGGTAGATTTCAAACACAATACCCACACGTTTTGTTGCCAACATCGATCGCAGTTATTCTCGTATATCGCTATTCATCAAGAATCCTAGAGAGCGCGGTAAATAATCATTTAACTTTGAGTTACTTTGATTAGAATGAGGTATTTAATTTCATAGGCAAACTTAAGTGTCCAGCTGGTCTAGCGGTTAACACTGCTTGATAAACCACTACAAGACTGATTCGAATCCCGAACACATAAAAATAATATTGTTTTATGTTTCTTCACTTTTTTTTCTATACACATTTTATACATTTTAAAATATTATTTTAACTTAAAAAAGTGTATAGTTAATTGGATCTTGAGCATTGCATTTGAATGAGGGTAGAAATTTTTATTTTATTCGGTAAAATCACCGAACAGTTTAGTTAAATTTTTTTTTCATTTTTAAACGAAAGATAAAGTTAAAATTGAGGTATTGTAGCCATGCAACGCCAACATTTGACGAGGGCGGAGATGTTACGAGCTGTGGGTTTTTTTTTTTTTTATTATTATTTATTTGTTTCACCAAATGCTGGAATCTGGGTCTGTTCAGCGTAATGTTGCTGAGGCCATAGGGACCCACCAAAATGTAATTTCAAGATTGTGGACACGCTATCGTGCCACAGGTGAAGTAGCGGAGAGGCACCGGGGGCCAAGTCGCATCACTACCCCCAGACAAGACCGATTTTTGCAAATTACTGCGCGAGCTCAACCAAATGCAACGGCGACTCAATTGGTCCAAAGGCTGCGAGTGGAACACCAAGTGCTTGTGAGTGACCAAACTGTAAGAAGGCGACTACGCTCTCGTAGACCACTCCGGGTCCCACCTTTACGGAGAGGCAATCGTGGACGACGATTAGAATGGGTTCGGAACCACGTGGACTGGGGCCGTGAGCAATGGTCCAATGTGCTGTTCACGGATGAATCCAGGTTCGGTTTCCATCCAGATTCACGAAGGACGCGTGTTTGGCGAGTTCCTGGACGATGGAGCCGTCTTCAGAACCCTCAGGATGTTCACCCATACCAAGGAGGAACAATTATGGTTTGGGCAGGAATTCGTCTTGGAGGACGGACGGATCTCGTTTGGGTGCGGGGCAATATGACGGCAGAACGATACGTCCAACAGGTGCTGGGGCCCGTAATCTTGCCCCACAGAACACAAATGGGGCAAGATTTCCTGCTCATGCACGACAATGTCCGGGCACACACGGCGAGAACAGTAGCAGCTTGGTTACATACACACAATATTAGGGCCTTAGACTGGCCTGCTCAATCGCCAGATCTAAATCCCATTGAGCATGCGTGGGATATGCTGCAAAGAAGAGCTCTGAAGGAAGTTCCTGAAAATCTGGCTACAGAAGATCAACTTTTTGCGCACCTCAGAAGGACATGGGACAATATGCCGCAGCAAGACATTGACAACCTTGTTCTGAGCATGCCGAATCGTTGCCGATGTGTTATGAACATCATGGGCGCTTTTTCAGACTACTAACTTCAAGTTTATAAACACAAATTAAATGATTTTTCTATTTTTTCAGTTTTTACTCATAAATTAAAAGTTAATTCATATACGGTTTCCGTCTATGCTTCATTTGTATTCCATAAAATCCTGAAATTTTAATCGAAGTACCTTAACCATTATTAAAAAATGGTAGAATATTAAATAACGTATCTTTTAAATATATACATGTCATATAAATAATTAACACATTGATAGTAATTCGCTTTTTAAAAATATCCCTAGACCGTGTTGATGTGTTTATTTAAATTAGTGTTTATATTAATCAATAAATTACTTTATTTTCAACATGGTTTCTTTTTTAATGGTTGGATATGAACAATATTAACAAAAGATGCATACAAAACTTTTGTTTTTTATTTTATACCTATCCTAAGATTACCTTTCGCGTAACTTATTAGTCATTATTTGTATGAGTATAAGTTACCAAAAATACAAAAAGAAATTTCATGCAGCCGAGATTTGAACTCGCGTCTATTAGGATCCCGCTTTGGAGTGACACTCTCACGGATCTGCCACGAGTTACGATAACTGCTATGACGAATTTTAGACTTAGTTTTGAACCGGCTCGATACGGACTTTTGTAGTTATCTAAGTGAAACGAATAAGTATATATTTTTATCTTTGTGTGGCGTTGACCACGCCCCTTCACCTCGTAGTTAGACTGTATGATGTCTTATTGTTTGCATTAAAAAATCACGCACACATTTATATACACAGAACCGTGCAGGTGACTATAAACATTGAGATGGGACTGCACTTTTGACCCTTGACTGTACATTAATTTATTTGTACTATTGAGCACGATCTTTTTTGTATCGAAACTTTTTTAAGAACAAAGCAACTCAACCAATAAATAAAAAAAAAACTATATAACTCACTTGTGAATAATTGCAATGAAAAAGTCACAGTTTGATTACAGGTGTCATTATGTGCCTTATTACGGTGAAATTAGAGCCACTTTTTTTTATTTTTTTATTTACTATACGCTAGCGTTTGACCACCATCTCGCCTGATGTTAAGCGATGATGTGGTCTACGGTGAAGCACGCTTGCCTAGAAGAAACCTATTCACTCTTGACTTAAAGACCCCTAGGTTGTAGCTATCAGGGAACAAAGACTCCGGAAGGGAATTCCACTCTTTAGCTGTGCGCACAATGAAAGTATTAGCAAAACGCTTTGTGCGTATGGGAGGGATGTCTACCATGTATCGATGGCGCATGGCCGTACGCCTTGTAGTCCGATGATGGAAAGGGCTAGGCGGAATCAAATTGTGCAGTTCCGTCGCACACTCCCCGAAATGTAACCGATAAAAGACCGACAGACTGGCGACTCGGCGTCGATGTTCGAGGCTCTGGAGCTTTGATGCGACCAGTGCAACGTTGCCAATAAGCCTTTTGGCCCGTCTGTCAATCGACTCAAGTGCATCAAGCTGGTATTTGGCAGATCCATCCCAGAGGTGAGAGCAGTACTCCATGCATGACCGAACTTGTGCTTTATACAAGTTGAGCAGCTGTTCAGGCGTGAAGTACCGTCTCACCTTTGCAAGAATCCCCAACTTTTTTGCAGCTAACTGAGCTTTCGCCTCAATGTATGGACCGAAGTTGAGGGTAGATGTCACCGTAACACCAAGAAGTTCGAGGTGATCCGTTAACGGCACGGTTACACCACGGAAAGAAGGAGCCGGATGGAATTGGCTCTTTTTAACGGAAAAAAGACACGCCTGGGTCTTAGCAGCACTGAAACTGACCAGATTGGCATCACCCCATTCGGAGACCGCCTTCAAGGACAAGTCCAAGCGTTCAACCATGGCCTCCCGGAGAGACCGAACCTGGGGCCCAGTAGCCCGTGCGCCGGACACGTATCTCTCAGCAACAGTGCTGTCGTCTGCGTACCCAAAGGTTCCGGGTTTTAGCAGATCATTAATGTGCAGCAAGAATAATGTTGCCGAGAGCACTGACCCTTGAGGGACTCCGGCGTTGATATCTAACTGACCGGACGAGCAGCCGTCGATAACCACTTGGATGGATCGATCCCTCAGGAAGTCCACAATCCAATCACACAGACCACTAGGCAGACCGAAGGAAGGAAGCTTACCAATGAGGCTTTCGTGCCAGACCCTGTCGAAAGCCTTCGAGATGTCGAGGGAGACGGCTAGCGCTTCCCCGTGGCTCTCGATGCCCTCACTCCAGATGTGAATGGCATACGCTAGAAGATCCCCAGTGGACCGATTTCGGCGGAAGCCGTATTGGCGGTCACTGGGGATGTCGTTCGCTTCTAGGTATGCCAGGAGCTTACCGTTGAGCACACGCTCCATACTCTTACAGAGGATGGACGTTATAGATATGGGTCTGTAGTTGACCGGGTCAGCTCGACTGCCCTTCTTGGGCACGGGTTGAACATTGGCTTGCTTTCAAGCCTTCGGCACTTTTCCAGTCTCTATCGAAAGGCGATATAGGCGTGTCAAGATCGGAGACAATTCAGGTGCACAGGTTTTAAGGACAATTGCTGGTATCCCGTCGGGGCCACTCGCTTTGTTCACATCAAGGCTACGCAGCACCCTACGGACGTCCTTTTGATGGATGCGAATGTCCGACATACTCGTCACACATCCATCAGGAGATGGAGGAGGCTGCGCGCCATCAGAATTCAGATGCGAAGATTCCGCAAAAAGGGAGGCAAACAAGTTTGCCTTCTCCTCAGCGGAGTGGGCCAGTGACCCGTCAGGTTTCAGCAGTGGTGGTAGTGAGGGGCGACAAAAGTTTGATTCAACCGACTTAGCCAGGGACCAAAACGCTTTGCTACCCGCTGGGTATGAAGCAAGTTTGCGCCTGATTCTGCTAATGTGGTCAAACCGTGCTCTTCGCATCACCTTTTTGCAGGACTTGGCAGCTGTGTTGAAGGCTCTCTTCTTCTGACTCACGTCATTTGCCTTGCGCGTTCGAGCGTCGATCCATGCTTGGTAGGCCTTGTGTTTAACCGCGTTGGCGTGGTTACACTCGGCTCCAAACCATGGCTGGTCGACGTTAGACATTGCTACGTCTGGGAATGGAATATAGTACTCCATCCCCCGACGCAACACATCTGTCACAGCATCAGCGCACGACGATGGATCGTCCGAAGAGAAGCAAGTGGGCTGCCAAGGATAGCATGCGAAGAAAGATCGCATCCCATCCCAATCTGCTGACTTGTACCGCCATACCCGCCGGGTGCCTTTTGGGCTGGGATCGGGCGGGGAGTAGACGGACACAGACTTCACCAGACAGTGGTCGGAACTACCCAAAGGTGAAGATATCGACACTGAGTAACGGTCTGGATCTGTTGTCAGCAGAAGGTCCAAGCAATTGGCTGTGTGCGAATCAACATCTGGCACCCTCGTTGCCCCCTGGACCAGCTGGTTGAGATTTAGCGGTAGCGCAAGCTTGCGCGTCTCTCGTCCAGCATGATCAGTGCACTGGTATGGGAAGAGCCACTCCTGGTGGTGGGCATTAAAGTCCCGCAGTAGCACTAGTTGGGCGGAAGGGTACCGCTGCTGTGCCGTATCAGCCGCCTCACTGAGGTACTCTGTGAGCCTGGTTGTCTCCTGATCTCTGCTGTGCGAGTGGTAGACACAGGCATAGATAATCTTATCCAGACCTGTATCCACCAGAGCCCACAGTACTGAGAACCTGGAGTCTTCAAGGTTACGGAGACGCCGATAGCAAGTGTCGTCTCGGGCATACATGCATACACCCGCGCGTGGTTTGAAATTGTGCTCCAGGGTAAACCCTGGGTAGGATAAGTACGACACGTCTGACGGATTTCCTATCTGCGTCTCCGTAAGGAAAAACAGTGCTGGCTTTTCAGTCTCCAGGTGATGGTGGACTGACGTGAGATTGGAGTGCAGGCCTCTAATATTAGTGAGGTGCACTTTGTGGGGGACGGGGTGCAGCCGCTGTTTAACTCCAGTTTTCTTTTTACTTCTTGCCATTTTTGTTAGAGTGAAAGGAGAGGAGAAGGAAGTGAGATGAGGTTCCACGCTACTAACCTACAGACACGCACTGAAAGGACGCCATCATTGGGGCACTAGTCCGGAGACTGCGGGGACGCCCGAGCCCCCCCGGAGATGTCTATCGGGCCCTCCCATCTGGTCGCCAACCAGCACGATGGTGCATTCCGGGATTTTTCGACAGTTGGCGGGGCAGCCTTTCATGTGTGGCTGGCACACTACTTGGGCCCCCAACTACCTGCGGTTGGTCAGCGGCGCACCGTGCCTCGGATCCCGCTACCCTCCGCAACTAGTCTCCCGATACGCCCAAAACAGCGCGAGTCAGACTGGTCAGCATGCAGTGGAACAACTATCTCGACCCAACTCCTCTAGTGGCTACACCGAGCATCGTACCGGAACACGGCTAGGCCGCTTGGCGGTACGTCTTTGCCCGGTGGGTGGTCACAAGCCTTCGGCCGAAGCCTACCACCAGTTAGTGTCACCTGATTAGCACCACCCGGGGACCACGTGTAGGGTAACAACAATACGGGTAACTCTCCTACGGACGCGGGTGACTCAGCCCCCAAGAGCTATATGAGCAAGTGTGTTGAAAAGGATATTTTTATTTTTATTTTTTATGTAGGTTTTCCTAGGTCTTTCACCAGCAGCTCAATAGAATAGAAGCCTATTTCATAGGAGCGATACTTGTGATTCTTGTCATAAAGGACTCTCATTTAACTGAGCTCATCAAGGCCATTATTATCGCAAATAATTTTCAGGGACTTTAATGTTTATGTAACCCTACTCCAAAAAAATAAACTATGAACTTAATTTCGCAAATTCAATTGTGTCTATAGCCCATTCAAACATAATATACATTCTTACTATAGAGTGCGTTGTTCATATTCATAGCCAATTTTGTTGGGTTTATGTGCGCGTTTAACTCGATTCTCCTGTAAATAGTCGTAAATTCATGGTGGCTGTACGCGCGCCATATCGAAGATCGCTCCAGAGTGAACGTCAAATATTTGTTTAATTTTTTCGTTTTCACGAAACAGTTTTCAAATTTATGACACTCGACTTGTCTAGTGCCCCGGCCCAAGGGGCTTAACCTGAAATGGACGCGGCCGCCGCCGAGGAAAATATATTTCCAAGTTTACTGGTCCATAAATAACCGTGGAGTGACAGGGCGATGATAAACTCACAAGCGAGAGTTCATCTCTCGTCCGTTACTGAATATTGAACGAACATAATCCTAATGCAATGCGAAGGCCATACATACAATAATTGTACTAAATACCAATGTGTGCACAGTCAGTCTCGCGGCTAATTTGACGGATCACGGCACCAATGATCTTTGTCATTTAGATACCTGTTTAAAGCTGTTCCATGAAAGGATGACGCATTAATTAACTAACTAGCTGTCCCACGCGGCTTCGCTTCCGTCAACTGGATTCCTACCTACCCATTTACTCTAGCTACCCTACCTACCCCACCTACCCTACTAACAAACAAAGAAACTCTTCAGCTTTATAATATTAGTAAAGACGTTGATAAACTCCTTCGTAAATAATCAAATTTGATTATTATAAAAAAAGGTTATAGTGAGTCAATCTTAAAAGATAGACACATCATGCTGTCGCGGACTTTTTTTTTTGAAATTGTAAAGATGAACAAGTATATCATACATGATATTTGCGTAACTTAAACCGTTTACGCAGCGCACGCAACGGAAGCTCTCAAAAAGGCATATTTTCTTCCCTTTTTTGCAACATTTTTCATTTATGCTTTGCCGCTTCTATTGGTCGTAGCGTGATGTCATATAGCCTTCCTCGATAAATGGACTATCCAACACAAAAATATTTTTTCAATTCCAACCAGTAGTTCCTGAGATTAGCGCGTTCAAACAAACAAACTCTTCAGCATTATTATATTAGTATAGATTAATAACCGTCATATAATATTGATTTGATTTCAGTAATTATATCAAAGGTAAACAGCTATTGCCCCCAAATATTATTTTTAGAACATCATAAATAACGTGCAGCTCTGCAACTAAGTTTCGTTTAACATTTATTCAAATGTCAGCGTCTGTTTCGCCGAAGTACGGGAGCAACTCTTAATAAGAACGAACCCAAAATATATAAATGAATTTGTTTACAATGTTGGCGAACAAAGATAGCGCAGTCAAACAATCCGAACAGAGCTATGAACCGAACAAAATAAAACTGTTTCGGCTAAAGTTAGTTTTTATTTAGCGCAACGGATGTATTTTGCAGCTTCAAAGAAATGGAGTCCACTGAAAATCTGCACTAAATACTGTTTTCAAGTAAAGTTCCTTTGTCTTGGCACTCTTTGTTTGCTTTACAATTGAGAGTGGAACAATACAAAAAGGTTCGAAATTCGCTAACAACCTAAGCCCCAGTAGAAGTTTTAATTGCTTCGGTATAAGTCCACACGTAAGCGGGATTGGACAAGTTCTCTAGAAGAACCTAGCCCGATACCTTTTGCCTAAAATGTTAGGCCACTCTAACTTGTCACTGTAGGGACTTGGCGGATAAAAGGTGTAATTCCGTTTGGATCTCGAGACTATTCGAATAATCTATTCCTGAGGCACAGGCTCTGTTGACTTGGCAACGGCTTGTGGAAGCAAATGTCCAGCTGTGGACATGTTTCGACGAAAATAATGATGAACCGTTTGGCGATTCAAAAGACTGAAGGCATAGAAGCCTTTCGAAACATGTGAATCGTAGATAATCAAGGAGTAAGGGACTATATTGCATTTTTGGCAGCCCTCTCTGCCTGCTATAAAGAACATACACACAGACCACAGCTTGTCGGTTTTTTATCGGTTTCATTTCGGGGAGTGTGCGATAGAATTGCATGATTTAATTCCATCCAGCCCGTTCCATCATCGGACTACCAAACGTACGGCAATGCGTCATCGGTACATGGTAGACATCCTATCCATATGCACTAAACATTTTGAATTCTTCATTGCAATAACAGTAGTTAATAAAACGTCTGACGTTAGTAGCAGACATTCAAAGAAATATCACAGAGTCTAACGTACCTACGCATCCAAACAAATAATATTAAAAATCAATACATATAATAAATCAGTAGAAAAGTCATTTTAGTACATCGAAAATATTTCCAATAAATAGCCAACGTGTTAAAAGATAACCAACAGAACCCATTTCCAGCATTTTCGTAATTTTTGCCAGTTTCAGTTTGTCTGTTTAATTGTGCACGCATTATGTAAAAAGTACGAAACCAATGTAGATAATTTTTATACATAAAAATTGTGCGTAACTTGACGTATTAGTTAGTTCTTGGTTCATCAAAAACGGTTCAATCTTCTAAAAGTTAAATGAATTTAAAGTGTCCAAGAAGTAAAATATCACAATACACGCAGCTCAGATACTCGGACAGTTGAACTCCATATTCGATAGATGGCGTTGTGCATTTGACGTCGTTTTCTGAATGGCAGTGTTAAGATTCTCCGCGGACGAATGATCCTAGAAAAAAAATGTTAGGTAGGTAAGGGCAAAATCTAGAAAGGTACAGTCGCCGAATCAATGTTTACGTACGTATTCTTTGCTGTGCGACACAGAACCATCAATTTGGTATAATCTTGGCACAGCAAGATTAATCGAAAAATCAAAAGAAAACGTCCAAGATTATTGAAATTAATAAGAGAAGAACGATTATTATGAGAACGGTACAGTTATACAAAGAAAAACAACTTTCATTGAACATTTTATTACAAAAATTTTAGGTACCTTTTAATTTTCTTTTTTTATTGATATTGAAACTTTAATTTTGTCTTATTTTATATGATTGACAGTTTAGTTTGGAGGAAGTCTGGATGATTTAATGTGCTATTATTGAGCATTTAAGCTGTGATTGTTAAAACTCGATAGTCTATTATGTGTATGTTAAGGGTTGATTGTTAAAGATATTTTAGGCAGGTTGATGGGAACGAAGCCGCGGGCACAGCTAGTATACAATATATAGCGTTCGTGATGAGCATAAGGTTCTGGGTTGTTGTTGTCACAGTTGACCGCAAAAGACTCGCCCCCTATAATATAGGAATTAAAAAATAACTGGCAATATGTGGATATATGTGTATATAGTTGCATCTCAGCCAACCCTTCTAAAAATACAGGAGTGATGTTATGTTATGTTACTACAATATTTTTTATGATTTTTGTTAAGCACCAAATCAATTATGCTACTAAATTACTGTTCCAAAATCACGACTCTAATAAGCTCACACAACCCTTGAAATAACAAAGTATACGGACGTCGCAGGTGTGGTACAGCAATAAATTCCTAAGTAAATAACTAGAGCATTTATTAACACTAATAAACTTGGTAACAGTACCTCATCGCCTTTACGACGCTGACTGAGTTTTTCAATTGACGTACAAAATTACTAGGTATGGTATTCACCGTTCCTTGTAACAGTGCCAACCGCGGAACGCTTTGTTGAACTGTTACGTTGTTGGAACCGCACTGCTACTGGCAGTTATGTGGTTTGAACTTCCAATGCGAATGTTTGTCTCGTGCGTGAATCATTTGTGGTGCATGTGTGGTTATGAATATGTCTCAAACGCTGTTTTATTATAAAAATAGTGTAGGTATTTTATATGCATGTCTTTCTGTGCGGTTGCCAAAAAGAATAAATATATTTTTATCTAATCGAAAGTGTCTCTAAAGTTTTCAGACTTTTGCGTCTATTTTACCAAAAGTTTTACCAGACAATCATTATTCTTAGTTCATCTATTAAATTAATCTGAACAAGACTATCTGCTAACCCAAAAAGGTTTTTCAACGAGTTATTCTAAAGTTATTCAATCTTTTCCAATCACTAGTGTTCCAATTAAAATTATCTTTGCCGTCATTCTACTTTAATAACATTGGTAAAAGATAGAAGATCTTCAAAAGTCCAATCAATTGATAATGGATCTCTCTCTGTCAAAATCTGGACTAATACTTTTTGAATTGTTTTATCATTTGGAAAGTTTTCAATCGTACATATTTTATAAGATAACAAATCCATTTATTTAAGTGTAGTTTTAACTTTTATTTTAATTCAATGTGACAGATGGACCGACCGCTGTTCGAGAGGCTCTTTTCAATGATCTAAATTTTCAGGTTTCAGAACAAATAAGTACCTGAAACTAAGACGGTAAGTTAAAGAATTTATGTTCTCTTTAATTTAAGTTTGCGTTTGTACAATTAAAGGCACCTGGACAAAGCACACACAAGGTTTACCGATGATCTGTTGAGGACAGCAAGAGTCCGCTAGATGAAACAACCAGAGAACCGTTCATTTGGTGACGCTTGGCGGAGGCTTACGTCTCGCAGTGAAAGTCTTTTGGCCCATAATACATTTTCATTTACATCTAAATAAAAAAAGTAAAATGGTCAAACTGTTTGTATGTGATAATCTCTGCAAAATACTTTTCCGTAAAGTAAGTACAATAGTACGTTCTTTCTTTATTCCAAAGGCTACTTTCATCCCGAAAAATGCAAGGTTCCGTGCGTTAATCCGCGAGACTGAAGTTTCAAAAATACTACTTAATTAAATTTTAGCCACGCAGCAACAAACTGTACTCATTTGAAATATAACGTAGTGTCATTTCGTCCTCCCAACACAAGGTTCCTATGTAAGATAAGTCCAATCATTGTATTGTAGACTCAAAGACATGAGCATGAACCTCGAACCGCCTCGGTGGACATCAATTAAAGATGCAGCGTCTTGTATCTGTCATTAAAGCTGCGTCAGATACCCATCTACTATTGTTGAAGGGCTCGTGTGTTTGTTATTTACGAATTGGTGTGGAACTACCGATGCTCTCTGACATATGTATAAGGACTGTGTATTAGCAGATATACTTAGTGAATAGGTATAGTTAGCCGTCACGACAATTTTAATGATCGAATTCTCCTATTAATTATATTTATTTTCATTTTAAGTACCTGGCCTCCTCGATTTGCATTTTAATACCTATGTCTACCTAGGGGCTTTGATCTCAAACAACGGTGGCTGCGTAGATGAAATGAAACGACGTATGGCCATGACCAGAACAGTGATGGAGAAGCTAGGGAAAATATGGAGGAATCGCAACATTACCAAAGCCACCAAAATCAGGCTCATACGAACAATTGCATTTCCCATTTTTCTTTACGTGGCCGAGACGTGGACAGTGCATGAGTTGGAAAGGGGGAAGATAAATGCTCTGGAGATGTGGTGCTGGAGAAAGGTGCTCGGCATATCGTGGACAGATTTCCGCACTAACGTGTCGATACTACAGGAACTCGGCATCACGCAGCGTTTGTCGAACGTTGTACAGAGCATACTGCAATTCTTTGGACACGTCTCTAGGCAGGATGGCGATTCCATAGAGCGACTGGTCATACAGGGTAAAGTGGAGGGAACTAGATCACACGGCAGGTCATCTTTGCGCTGGTCTGACCTTGGTCTTAGGAGGCCGCAAACAGTCCGCCAATAGGGAGAGATGGTGGGAGATCGTGCAGAGAGTGAGTCCATATCTACCACCGACGTGGACGCCTCGACGTGACCAGGACTGCTCTGCCAAGAGCGAAATGACAGAGAAGAACTCAAAAATAATGAGTACCTAAATCGTGTAACGTTCCAATACAGTGATTTTGAAGAGGAAAAACAGTTTAAATTCCAAAATATTACTGAAAGTTACAAAACATGTCACTGAGACTTTAAACAAGTGACGTTTTACAACCAAAAAAAGTACCGCGATAGCGATTCGAAATACGTGAAAAATGTATAAGACTGCCAAGCGCTATCCAAATGTCACTCCCTAATACATTTGGAATTTCGACCATCACTATCGGTTATGGTATGATAGAAAACTTTGTCTAAAGCCTCTGGTGCCACTGACACCTAAATAAGAATTGACCCAAACACCACATACTGTGGCGTTACAAAAAAAAACACTTAACGCCATGTTAATACGTATAATTTTGTCTTATTATAAAAATATAACGAAAATACATAAAAAAATACAAAATAGTAAAACACATTATTCAAATACAGAAAACCCGTAGGTATCAATACCGAGTTAGTTGTTTTATATACCTAATAAGAAAAAAAAACATAAGGAATTAAAGTAATACGCTGAACATAAGTGCTATCCTTAACGCAGTTGCAACCGGTGAGATTCTGGCTTATGCATCCAGGTGGAAACAGATCCAACGTAAAGCTTAGTTTTTTTTAACAGTTGTAAAATGTACGGAGCCTAAGGACCCAGCCGACACATAAGGGTTCAAACGCCTTGCCCGTACGGTGGGGCCGGAGTTGGCCCATAATAACTGATATCTACAGACAAGGAGATGACTAATCAAAAACATGTTACAAAAAGAGATATCAGAGAAACCGAAACTTCAAAGAAAAATAGTAAGAAACTACGATACATACCAGTTTTCATAACATAAACCTTAACCGTGACTGGGCAGAAAAGGCTGGTGACTAACCAGCCTTTTCTGCCCAGTCACGAGACGTCTAACTTTACCCAGAGAATCTGGTGTTATGACTATCCCCTGTCTGGCCATCCTGCTAGCCATTTCAAATAATATCGACGGTTTTAACAGCTGCTGAAAAATTATCAATAATTTGTTTGAAAATTTCAATGCAATGAATTTATTCTGTGTACGACATTCTTTGAGCAGAAATTTTTATCTTCTCTTTTCTTGTCAAAACATATTTTAAAATATGAGTCGTGTAACCAACCAAATCAAATAAAAGAGGCTAAATCGATAAGTCTTGTAGCACAATGCTACAATACATAAGTATGTGTCGCCAGTACTGAAACTGCTAAGCAAGACTACCTAAAAAGTCACCAATATATGTAACACGAAACAGCCTCGTATGCAAAATTAAAACAATAACGCCTAACACACTTAACGTCGTAATTCATAATTACCAAAAATAATACAAACTGCTAACATCACAGTCTAGACTCTGCAGTTATTTTTCTTCATAACAATTATAATATAGAATCGGAACTACAACATTCAGTAGTTAAGACTGGCAGGTTACGATTCCACCCAGCTGTGGTTCACACGTCCTCCAAGAAATACAGCGAACCTTATTAGTCCATATTACCCGGATTTTGTTCCGTGTTGCCAATATACTTAGCACTGTGTAGCACATGTGTTAGTAAAAGTAGATGTATGGATATTCGTGTGGAATTTTCTTGGAAATTCTACTAGGTAGAACCATGGGTTTGTGTGCGTAAAAGGCTTTTTATGATGAAAAGTAACGATGTAATTTTTTAGGTTCCTAACTACGTCTTTTGTACCTAAATGGGTAACCATATAGAACTTACTTGAAATTGGCAAAACTGACTTGATCGAAGGGTTTTTTACAAAAACTACACAACTAACTTTTTTACAACTTGTTGGCAGCACTGTGTTTGTCTTTGACTAAACAACCGAATGATCTAAAAGATGTTTTGCATAAACTAAGTATCTCAAAGATAAAAAATTAAAATAATAAAATTCACGGTATTTTGCAAGAACAGCAACATATTTTTTTATATTTATTTATTTATGTACACACAAAAACACTTTACAGAGAAAAGAAATAATACAGATATAGGCTCGCGTTTTAAAAATCATCACTATGTATGATGAAAGATACTGATGGTTTTCTGGAAAATGGAAATAAGTATGCTACACATGAAAACAACAGACAAAGTAGAGAATGAAATAATACGGATGAAAACAAACCTAACCGACGTAAAGCAGAGAATAATATTACAGAAGTGACGAATAGTTAGGTGGACGAAGAGGGTCACCGAATGGATTCCACTACAAGGCAAGGAAGACAAAGAAAGAGATGGAGTGATATATTTACCCAATACAGTCAGACTTGATGCAGAAGGCGCGCGATATACTCGTGTGGAGTGATTTAGGAGGAGCTTACGGCGCAATGGCGACCGCTACGAATAGCGATGGCAAACGCTCATAAAAGCAAATAAAGAAGGAAGAAACAGTTTGTAAAGAAGAAGATTTTTTTTTTAAATTATATGCAATATTTTAATCTGCTTTGTATGTTGTGCTGTGCTTCTATATTTAGTTAAGTGTAAACATTTTAAATGGTAAAAAAAGGGCATTTTTATTTTATTTTGCTTTATGTTATAATTTTGGTTTTCTTAGGTTTATCACCAGCAGGTCAACAGAATAGAAGCCTATTTCATAGATGCGATATTTATGGTTCTTTTCATAAAGGACTCTCATTTAACTGAGCTCGTCAAGGCCATTATTATTTCAAATGAATTTTTAAATTTTCATGGACTTTAATATTTGTGTAACCGTAGGCGTTTCTTGGTGTAGACCAAGAAACGCCTTTCGCACCAACGACTCCATCCTCCGCGAACTGAATATCAAGATCAGACTGTCCACGATCTGCCTTCGTAGAATATTGGAGTTTTTTGGTCACATCGCCAGAAAGGATGGAAACAACCTAGAAAAACTGATGGTTACTGGCAAGATTGAAGGGAAACGTTCTAGAGGTCGCAGTCCAATAAGATGGTCAGACCAAGTCCGCACATCGTTGAACACCAAACTGCACGATGCTCTCCACGACGCAAAAGACAGGCATAGGTGGCGCAAATTAGTGAAGGAAAAGTTACTTCCACGACAACAGGGGAATCACGACCCTCAGTAATGAGGAACACGACGCGAGGAGGAGGACTCCAAAAAAATAAAATATGAATTTAATTTCGCAAATACAATTGTGTCTGTTTCTATTCATAGCCCATTCGCGAATATATAATATACATTCTTACTATAGTACGTTGTTCATATTCATAGCCAATATCGTTAGGTTTATGGGCGCGTTTAACTCGATTCTCCTGTAAATAATCGTAAATTCATGGTGGCTGTACGCGCGCTATATCGAAGATCAGTCCAGAGTGAACGTCAAATATTTGTTTAATTTTTTCGTTTTTACGAAACAGTTTTCAAATTTATGACACTCGACTTGTCTAGTGCCCCGGCCCAAGGGGCTTAACCTGAAATGGACGCGGCCGCCGCCGAGGAAAATATATTTCCAAGTTTACTGGTCCATAAATAACCGTGGAGAGACTGGGTGATGATAAACTCACAAGCGAGAGTTCATCTCTCGTCCGTTACTGAATATTGAACGGACACAATCCTAATGTGATGCGCCGGCCACACATACAATAATTGTGCTAATTACCAATATGTGGACAGCCATAATTGGACGGATCACGGCACCAATGACCGTTGTCATTTTAGATACCTGTTTATAGCTGTTCCATGAAAGGAAGACGCATTTATTAACTAAATAGCTGTCCCACGCGCTATCGCTTCCGTCAACTGGTTACCTACCTACTCATCTACCCTAGCTATCCTACCTACCCCACCTACCCTACTAGCAAACAAACAAACTCTTCAGCTTTATATATAATATTAGTACAGATGATGATAAAACTCTTTCGCAAATAAACACATTTGTTTACCATAAAAAAAGGTTATAGTGAGTCAATTTTAAAGATAGACATATGCTGCGCAGACATTTTTATTAAAATTTTTAAAGATGAACAAGAACAAGATGATATATGCGTAACATAAACCGTTGCGCACGCAACGTAAAGTCTCAAAAAGTAATATTTTTCCCTGTTATTGCAACATTTTTCATTAAGCTCCGCTCCTATTGGTCGCAGCGTGATGTTATGCCACCTATAACCTTCCTCGATAAACGGAAAATCCAACACAAAAAGAATTTATAAATTCCAACCAGTAGTTCCTGAGATTAGCGCGTTCAAACAAAAAAACAAACTCTTCAGTTTTATAATATTACATAAGATTGATTTGATTTTAGCAATAATAACAAAGGTAAAAACGCTTTTACCCGCAAATATTAATATTAAAACATGATAAATAACGTGCAGCTCTGCAACTAAGTTTCGTTTAACATTTATTCAAATGTCAGCGTCTGTTTCGCCGAAGTACGGGAGCAACTCTTAATAAGAACGAACCCAAAATGTATAAATGAATTTGTTTACAATGTTGGCGAACAAAGATAGCGCAGTCAAACAATCCGAACAGAGCTATGAACCGAACAAAATAAAACTATTTCGCCTAAAGTTAGTTTTTATTTAGCGCAACGGATGTATTTTGCAGCTTTCCAAAGTAACGGAGTCCACTGAAAATCTGCACTAAATACTGTTTTCAAGTAAAGTTCCTTTGTCTTGGCACTCTTTGTTTGCTTTACAATTGAGAGTGGAACAATACAAAAAGGTCCGAAATTCGGTAACAACCTAAGCCCCAGTTGAAGTTTTAATTGCTTCGGTATAAGTCCACACGTAAGCGGGATCGGACAAGTTCTCTAGAAGAACCTAGCCCGATACCTTTTGCCTAAAATGTTAGCCCACTCTAACTTGTCACTGTAGGAACTTGGCGGATAAAAGGTGTAATTCCGTTTGGATCTCGAGACTATTCGAATAATCTATTCCTGAGGCACAGGCTCTGTTGACTTGGCAACGACTTGTGGAAGCAAATGTCCAGCTGTGGACATGTTTCAGCAAAAATAATGATGAACCGCTTGGCGGTTCAAAAGACTAAAGGCATAGCATATGAATCGTAGATAATGCTGCCAAAATTGCACTATAGTCCCTTACTCCTTGTAAGGGACTATAGTGCAATTTTGGCAGCCCTCTCTGCCTGCTATAAAGAACATACACGAAGAACACAGCTTGTCGGTTTTTTATCGGTTACATTTCGGGTAGTGTGCGATAGAATTGCATGATTTAATACCACCCAGCTCGTTACATCATCGGACTACCAAACGTACGGCGAAGCGTCATCGGTACATGGTAGACATCCTATCCATATGCACTAAACATTTTGAGAATACTTTTATTATGCGTACAGCTAAGGAGTGGAATAACCTGCCGGAGTCTGTGTTTCCCGATAGCTACAATCTAGGGGTCTTTAAGTCAAGAGTGAATAGGTTACTTCTAGCTCCACCGTCGACCACATCATCGCTTACTTGACTTGTCAGGTGAGATAGTGGTCAAGGGCTAGCCAATAATAGAAAAGAAAAAAAAAACATATTGAAAAAATGAACATTTTGACAGATGACCAAAAAGGTTTTAGATAAAGTAAGACAATAAATTTGGCAATCTATGATTTCCTAAACAATGTAGTGGAAAATGTTGATAAAAGGCGTCCAGTGTGTTCAGTGTTCTGCGATATGACGCAGGCTTTTGACTACGTGGACCATAAAATATTACTGGATAAATTGGATGCTTACGGAATCAGGGGAAACGTTTTACAGTTAATTGAGTCATACCTTAGAAAACGGAAACAATATGTTGAAATAACTCAATGCAATTCTGTGCCTAGAGAAGAGCAGACATTTACATCCAAATACAAATCAGTCCTGTACGGCGTTCCACAAGGGAGTGTCCTGGGTCCTCTACTATTCATAATTTATATTAATGATCTACCGAATGTAACAAATAACCCGATGTCACTTTTTGCCGATGATAGCACCGTAACAATTAAATGCACTGATAATCAAAATTATGAAGCTGAAATAAATAATACAGTTAATTCCATTATTACCTGGCTAAGTAATAATAATCTAAAAATAAATATCGATAAAACAAAATTAATGTTATTTAGTCAGCGTTTAAATATTAATAATAACTTGAATATTCATAACAATAACAAAAAGATAGGTAAAGTGGATGTGTGCAAGTTTTTAGGGCTCACAATAGATAAAAAATTAAACTGGAAACCACATTTAGAGGAGTTAAGCAAGCGACTGAGTAAATCCGCCTATATTCTCTACAAAATCGCTCCTGTACTAGGTTTAGATGCCAAACTCATGGCGTATCATGGCATAGTTGGTCATCTCCTGAGATTTGGAGTTATTTTCTGGGGGAACGCAACCCTCAAAGAGTTAATATTCAGGTCACAGAAGAGATGCATTAGAGCCATGTTCGGTTTAAAAACAACCAACTCATGCAGGCCATTTTGTGTAAAACATAAAATTTTAACCCTCCCATCACTCTATATATTTGAAATTGCAATTTTCATAAAATCTAACCCGCATTTGTTTAAGAAACTATCAGATATGGATAACCGCAACCGGCGCGATAAATATAAGCACAGATTGTGTGTGAGACGATCCAATTCAGCACTAATGTATAAAAGTGTGTTCTGTATGGCACCACGTATATTTAACCACCTACCACAAGCACTCAGAGATGTTACTAATCTATTTAAAAAAAAACTAAAGGAGTATTTGGCAGCCAAATGTTTCTATAGTATTGCTGAGTTTCTAATGGAGAAAACATAATAATTCTAATGTAGTGGCGAAGTTTGATTCTGTAAACTATTGTAATTATTTTATTTTGATTTTGACATTTTAATTAATAATAATAATATGCATAGTAATGATAATATTTTTGTTATTTTTCTTATCTAATTTAATTGATGTTTAAGCTTGACTACATTTTATTTAAATTTTATTACTTTTTTATATGCATGATAATTAATAGTTATAATTAAGGTTATTGTAATACATATTTGTACGCCGTTAAGGTAAAACATGACTGTGATCCTTTCTGCAATGTACTTAACATCTTGCATGCTTTGTTTGTGCATATTCATGTTTCTGACAAATAAATGATCTCTATCTCTCTATCTATCTCTCTATCTCTATACTCTGTTAGAGCATTTTCTTTGTACTAAACGTTGTATTATATTATATTATATTATATTATATTATATTATATTATATTATATTATATTATATTATATTATATTATATTATATTATATTATATTATATTATATTATATTATATTATATTATATTATATTATATTATATTATATTATATTATATTATATTATATTATATTATATTATATTATATTATATTATATTATATTATATTATATTATATTATATTATATTATATTATATTATATTTTCATACCTTTTTACTATTTATTTACATTTTTCCGATGAATGTACTTAAAAGTACTGAATTGATGCCGACTCTTGACCAATAGATGGCGCTGTATGTCCGGAATAAATTTTATTTTATTTTATATTTTATTTTTTGTAATAAAAACTATCCTATGTCCATTCTCAAGTACCAAACTATGTCTGTACCAAATTTCACACAAATGGGTTCAGTAGTTTAGGCGTGAAGCAAAGACAGACAGACAGACAGACAGACAGACAGACAGAAAGACAGACAGACAGAGTTACTTTCGCATTTATAATATTAGTTTGGATAAATGATGGCTATCGTATTAAAAGATAACCAACAGAACCCATTTCCAGCATTTTCGTAATTTTTGCCAGTTTCAGTTTGTCTGTTTAATTGTGCACGCATTACGTAAAAAGTACGAAACCAATGTAGATAATTTTTATACATAAAAATTGTGCGTAACTTGACGTATTAGTTAGTTCTTGGTTCATCAAAAACGGTTCAATCTACTAAAAGTTAAATGAATTTAAAGTGTCCAAGAAGTAAAATATCACAATACACGCAGTTCAGATACTCGGACAGTTGAACTCCATATTCGATAGATGGCGTTGTGCATTTGACGTCATTTTCTGAATGGCAGTGTTAAGATTCTCCGCGGATGAATGATCCTAGAAAAAAAATCTAGAATGGTACAGTCGCCGAATCAATGTAAACGTACGTATTGTTTAATGTTATTTGTTACTAGCTTTTGCCCGCGACTTCGTTCGCGTGGAATAGTGACTTCTGATGCCGACTCTTGACCAATAGATGGCGCTGTATGTCCGGAATAAATTTTATTTTATATTTTATTTTTTGTAATAAAAACTATCCTATGTCCATTCTCAAGTTCCAAACTATGTCTGTACCAAATTTCACACAAATCGGTTCAGTAGTTTAGGCGTGAAGCAAAGACAGACAGACAGACAGACAGACAGACAGACAGACAGACAGACAGAGTTACTTTCGCATTTATAATATTAGTAGGGATAACTTTAGAGAATCAACGGAGTAAATATGTAATATGTATGAAAATACTTTCATTGCAGTTTACGCTTAATTCTTTGCTGTGCGACACAGAACCATCAATTTGGTATAATCTTGGCACAGCAAGATTAATCGAAAAATCAAAAGAAAACGACCAAGATTATTGAAATTTCTTAAATTAATATGAGAAGAACGATTATTATGAGAACGGTACAGTTATACAAAGAAAAACAACTTTCATTGAACATTTTATTACAAAAATTTTAGGTACTTTTTAATTTTCATTTTTTATTGACATTGTAACTTTAATTTTGTCTTATTTTATATGATTGACAGTTTAGTTTGGAGGAAGTCTGGATGATTTAATGTGCTATTATTGAGCATTTAAGCTGTGATTGTTCAAACTCGATAGTCTATTATGTGTATATTAAGGGTTGATTGTTAAAGATATTTTAGGCAGGTTGACGGGAACGAAGCCGCGGGCACAGCTAGTATACAATATATAGCGTTCGTGATGAGCATAAGGTCCTTGGTTGTTGTTGTCCTAGTTGATCGCAAAAGACTCGCCCCCTATAATATGGGAATTAAAAAATAACTGGCAATATGTGGATATATGTGTATAGGTGCATCTCAGCCAACCCTTCTAAAAATACAGGAGTGATGTTATGTTATGTTACTACAATATTTTTATGATTTTTGTTAAGCACCAAATCAATTATGCTACTAAATCACTGTTTCAAAATCACGACTCTAATAAGCTCACACAACCCTTGAAATAACAAAGTATACGGACGCCGCAGGTGTGGTACACCAATAAATTCCTAAGTAAATAACTAGTGCATTTATTAACACTAATAAACTTGGTAACAGTACCTCATCGCCTTTACGACGCTGACTGAGTTTTGCAATTGACGTACAAAATTACCAGGTACGGTATTCGCCGTTCCTTGTAACAGTGCCAACCGCGGAAAGCTTTGTTATGAACTGTACTGGCAGTTATGTGGTTTGAACTTCCAATGCGAATCTTTGTCTCGTGCGTGTATCTTTTGTGGTGCATGTGTGGTTATGAATATGTCTCAAACGCTGTTTTATTATTATAATAGTGTAGGTATTTTATTTGCATGTCTTTCTGTGCGGTTTCCAAAAAGCATAAATATTTTTGTCTAATCGAAAATGTCTGTGAAGTTTTCAGACTTTTACGTCTATTTTACCAATTTTACAACATTATCAAAGAAAACAATGTTCAGAAGTTTTACCAGACAATCAGTATTCTTATTTTATCTATTAAATTAATCTGAACAAGACTATCGGTTAACACAAAAAGGTTTTTCAACGAGTTATTCTAAAGTTATTCAATCTTTTCCAATCACTAGAGTCCCAATTAAAATTATCTTTGCCGTCATTCTACCTTTATAACATTAGTGAAAGATAGAAGATCTTCAAAAGTCCAATCAATTGATAATGGATCTCTCTCTGTCAAAATCTGGACTAATACTTTTTGAATTGTTTTATCATTTGGAAAGTTTTCAATCGTACATATTTTATAATAACAAATCCATTTATTTAAGTGTAGTTTTAACTTTTATTTTAATTCAATGGGACAGATGGACCGACCGCTGTTCGAGAGGCTCTTTTCAATGATCTAAATTTTCAGGTTTCAGAACAAATAAGTACCTGAAACTAAGACGGTAAGTTAAATAATTTATGTTCTCTTTAATTTAAGTTTGCGTTTATACAATTAAAGGCACCTGGACAAAGCACACACAAGGTTTACCGATGATCTGTTGAGGACAGCAAAAGTCCGCTGGATGAAAGAACCAGAGAACCCTTCATTTGGTGACGCTTGGCGGAGGCTTACGTCTCGCAGTGAAAGTCTTTTGGCCCATAATACATTTTCATTTACATCTAAATAAAAAAAGTAAAATGGTCAAACTGTTTGTAGGTGATAATCTCTGGAAAATACTTTTCCGTAAAGCAAGTACAATAGTACGTTCTTTCTTTCTTCCAAAGGCTACTTTCATCCCGAAAAATGCAAGGTTCCGTGCGTTAATCCGTGAGACTGAAGTTCCAAAAATACTACTTAATTTAATTTTAGCTACGCAGCAACAAACTGTACTCATTTGAAATATAACGTAGTGTCATTTCGTTCTCCCAACACAAGGTTCCTATGTAAGATAAGTCCAATCATTGTATTGTAGACACAAAGACATGAGCATGAACCTCGAACCGCCTCGGTGGACATCAATTAAAGATGCAGCGTCTTGTATCTGTCATTAAAACTGCGTCAGATACCCACCTACTATTGTTGAAGGGCTCCTGTGTATGTTACTTACGAATTGGTGTGGGACTACCGAAGCTCTCTGACATATGTATAAGGACTGTGTATCAGCAGATATACTTAGTGAATAGGTATAGTTAGCCGTCACGACAATTTGAATGATCGAATTCACCTATTAATTTTATTTATTTTCATTTTAAGTACCTGGCCTCCTCGATTTGCATTTTAATACCTATGTCTACCTAGGGGCTTTGATCTCAAACAACGGCGGCTGCGTAGATGAAGTGAAACGACGTATGGCCATGACCAGAACAGCGATGGAGAAGCTAGGGAAATTGTGGAGGAATCGCAACATTACCAAAGCCACCATAATCAGGGTCATACGAACAATTGCATTCCCCATTTTTCTTTACGTGGCCGAGACGTGGACAGTGCGTGAGTTGGAAAGGGGGAAGATAAATTCTCTGGAGATGCAGTGCTGGAGAAAGATGCTCGGCATATCGTGGACGGATTTCCGCACTAACGTGTCCATACTCCAGAAACTCGTCATCACGCAGCGTTTGTCGAACGTTGTACAGAGCATACTGCAATTCTTTGGACATGTCTCTAGGCGGGATGGCGACTCCATAGAGCGACTAGTCGTACAGGGAAAAGTGGAGGGAACTAGATCGCGCGGCAGGTCATCTATGCGCTGGTCTGACTAAGTGAAATCCGCAGTAGGAGGCCGCATATCTGACTGCGCCAAACAGTCCGCCAATAGGGAGAGATGGTGGGAGATCGTGCGGAGAGTGTGTCCATATCTACCACCGACGTGGATACCTCGACGTGACCATGACTGCTCTGCCAAGAGCGAAATGACAGACAAGAAGAGACCCGGCCTCCTCAAAAATAATGAGTATCTAAATCGTGTAACGTTTCAAAACAGTGATTTTGGAGAAAAACAGTTTAATTTTCAAAATATAACTGAAAGTTACAAAACATGTCACTGAGACTTTAAAAAAGTGACGTTTTACTACCAAAAAAAGTACCGCGATAGCGATTCGAAAACCGTGAAAAATGTATAAGACTGCCAAGCGCTATCCAAATGTCACTCCCTAATACATTTGGCATTTCGACCATCACTATCGGTTATGGAATGATGAAAACTTTGTCTAAAGCCGTTTCCGTTTTTATAAACGCTATCACTAAGGTCTTATCTTCACACTATCATCTCTATGCCGACGACTTGCAGCTTTACCGCCACTTCAAACTTGAGGAGCTCACTGGTTCTATCGATGCCATCAATAATGATCTTGAAAATATCTATCAGTGGGTTAAATGTTTTGGACTTTAAGTGAATCCAACAAAATCACAAGCTTTCATTATTGGTGGCAGACATTTCATTAATTTATTGAGCAACCAGTTTCTCCTACCTGTTTACTATGATTCCGTCGCTAATGCCTACTCCAAAAAAGTCAAAAGTTTAGGTGTTTTCTTGGACTGCAACCTATTTTGGAATGTTCACATTGCTGAAGTAAGCAGGAGGGTGTTTTACTCGTTTCGGTTTCTAAAACGTCTCCAGAAGTTCCTGCCGTTCTCAACTAAAGTTACTCTCGCTCAGTCTCTTCTTCTTCCTCTTCTTGACTATGCTGATGTCTGCTTTCTTGATGCGACTGAGGAACTTCTTGATAAGCTCGAGCGTTTGCAGAATTTGTGCATTCGCTTTATTTTTGCCCTCCGAAAGTACGACCATGTGTCGGCATTTCGGAAGCGGTTGCAGTAGCTGCCTATTCGGTAGCGCCGAGATACCCACACTCTACAATCCTATCTCTCCTTCGTATCTTAAAGAACTCTTTGAGTATCTTGTTCCGAGAGGAAAGCCTTGCCACTCCTCATCATCTTTTATCCTTCGTTTTCGTCCCCACTTATCAAGTTGTCACGGTGGACCATTTACTGTTCGTGCTGTCCACCTCTGGAATAATCTTCCTCATTCCAAACGGGATAGCCCTTCACTTGGGATATTCAGGAGAAGAATTAAGGAACATTTCCTGTCAACATGACGCAATAAAAATGTATGTATTTTAGATATAAGTATGTATTATGTTTATGCATTGTGTGCTGTACACGTATTTGTGTAGTGTATTTAGTTAGTAAGAATTCAAATGCTTTTTAATATTTGTTGTGCGCTTTTGTTAACTGTCCTAATTTTGTTAATCTCTCTTTAGCACTGAGGTTTGCTGTCAGAGAACCTAATTATGGGTTAAGCTCGCCTGTGTACATAAGTTTTCCTTTTGTATTTTAAATGTATATTTTGTGTACAATAAAGAATATGAATAAGCCTCTGGTGCCACTGGCCCCTAAGGAAGAATTGACCCAAACACCACATACTGTGGCGTTACAAAAAAAATCACTTAACGCCATGTTAATACGTATAATTTTGTCTTATTATAAAAATATATCGAAAATACATAAAAAAATACAAAAAGGTAAAACACATTATTCAAATACAGAAAACCCGTAGGTATCAATATCGAGTAAGTTGTTGTAGAAACAGCCTCGTATGAAAAAAAAAAACAATAACGCCTAACACACTTAACATCGTAATTCATAATTACCAAAAATAATAAAAACTACTAACATCACAGTCTAGACTCTGCAGTTATTTTTCTTCACAACAATTACAATATAAAATCGGAACTACAACATTCAGTAGTTAAGACTGGCAGGTTACGATTCCACCCAGCTGTGGTTCACACGTCCTCCAAGAAATACAGCGAACCTTATTAGTCCATATTACCCGGATTTTGTTCCGTGTTGCCAATATACTTAGCACTGTGTAGCACATGTGTTAGTAAAAGTAGATGTATGGATATTCGTGTGGAATTTTCTTGGAAATTCTACTAGGTAGAACCATGGGTTTGTGTGCGTAAAAGGTTTTTTTTTGCGATGAATAGTAACGACGTCATTTTGTAGGTCCCAAACTACGTCTTTTGTACCTAAATGGGTAACCATATAGAACTTACATAAAATTGGAAAAAAATACTAGGCTATCGAAGGGTTTTGTACAAAACTACATAACTAACCTTTTTACAACTTTTTGGCAGCACTGTCAGTTCGTCTTTGACTAAACTATCGAATGATTTAATATATGTTTTACAAAAACTAAGAATCTCCAAGATATGTGGCTATTAAATTCACGGTATTTTGCAAGAACAGCTACATATAATTTATTTATATTTTATAGGCTCGCGTTTGAAAAAATCATCACTATGTGTGATGAAAGATACTGATGGTTTTCTGGAAAATGGAAAGAAGTATGCTATACATGAAAAAAACAGACACAGTAAAGAATGAAATAATACGGATGAAAACAAACCTAACCGACGTAAAGCAGAAAATAAGATTACAGAAGTGGAACTGGGCAGGGACATCTGTGTACAATAGAAAATACTAGGTGGACGAAAAGGGTCACCGAATGGAATCCACTACAAGGCAAGAAAGACAAAGAAAGAGATGGTGTGATATATTTACCCAATATTGTGGACCAGACTTGATGCAGAAGGCGTGTGCTGTGCTTCTATATTTAGTTAAGTGTAAAAATTGTTAGTAGTGGAATAAAGGGCATTTTTATTTTATTTTGTAATATTGGTTTTTTAGGTCAGCACCAATTTTTTTACCAGCAGCTCAATATGTAATAGTAACCTATTTCATAGGAGTGATACTTGTGGTTTTTGTCATTATGGATTATCTCATTTAAGGGTACACAAGTCAAAAATTCTTCCATACAAACGTAGTCTAGAGATTACTCCACTGTTTGACGATGTACTTTCAAAATAAAAAAAGATATCAATTTGTCTCGTCATTATCTAGCCCTGTATGGAACCGTATATTTGAAAGTTATGAGCGTCGAAAGTTCCATATTTCAACACTAATTTTAACGTATCTTTGGGCGCAAATAAATACCATAACAAGAAGGAAAATTAAAAAACGGCCTCCATACAGGGATAGATTAGTAATTCAACAATCCAAATAATTTTATTTTGATCAGATACATTCAGTAGTTTTTTCATGAAATCTAGACTCCCAAAGGTCTGTTTATAAAATTTCACGCGCTCGTTTTCGTCCTAAATCATCATCCATTTCGATAAAAGATTGCAGAAGTGCTAATTCGTACGCGAACTAGCTTCTTACTGCTCATCACAGCATCTATATATTTCGCACGTGTTGTGGGATGAGATAGCATGCATTTTAACCTCGCGCACAAAATAGTTCGTGCCGTCGACTAGTTTAACCTGAGCTCCATCAAGGCCATTATTAGGTCAAATGATTTTTTATATTTTCAAGGATGTTTCTATTCATAACCCATTCGCGAACAATGCGAACATATAATATACATTCTTACTATAGAGTGCGTTGTTCATATTCATAGCCAATTTTGTTGGGTTTATGTGCGCGTTTAACTCGATTCTCCTGTAAATAGTCGTAAATTCATAGTGGCTGTACGCGCGCTATATCGAAGATCGCTTCAGAACGTCAAATATTTGTTTCATTTATTTCGTTTTCACGAAACAGTTTTCAAATTTATGACACTCGACTTGTCTAGTGCCCTGGCCCAAGGGGCTCAACCTGAAATGGACGCGGCCGCCGCCGAGGAAAATATATTTCCAAGTTTACTGGTCCATAAATAACCGTGGAGTGACAGGGCGATGATAAACTCACAAGCGAGAGTTCATCTCTCGTCCGTTACTGAATATTGAACGAACATAATCCTAATGCAATGCAAAATCAACATACAATAATTGTGCTAATTACCAATGTGTGCACAGTCAGTCTCGCGGCTAATTTGACGGATCACGGCACCAATGATCTTTGTCATTTCAGATACCTGTTTAAAGCTGTTCCATGAAAGGATGACGCATTAATTAACTAACTAGCTGTCCCAGGCGGCTTCGCTCCCGTCAACTGGATTCCTACCTACCCATTTACCCTAGCTCACCTACCCTACTAACAAACAAAGAAACTCTTCATCTTTATAATATTAGTAAAGATGTTGATAAAACTCCTTCGTAAATAACCAAATTTGATTATTATAAAAAAAGGTTATAGTGAGTCAATCTTAAAAGTAATTGTTTAGTTAATCTTAAAAGTCAATCTTAAAAGTAATACTAATAGACACATTATGCTGTCGCGGACTTTTTTTTTGAAATTGTAAAGATGAACAAGTCTATCATACATGATATTTACGTAACTTAAACCGTTTACGCAGCGCACGCAACGGAAGCTCTCAAAAAGGAATATTTTTTCCCTTTTTTGCAACATTCTTCATTTATGCTTTGCCGCTTCTATTAGTCGTAGCGTGATGTCATGTAGCCTATAGCCTTCCTCGATAAATGGACTATCCAACACAAAAATATTTTTTTTAATTCCAACCAGTGGTTCCTGAGATTAGCCCGTTCAAACAAACAAATTCTTCAGCTTTATAATATTAGTATAGATTAATAACCGTCATATAATATTGATTTGATTTCAGTAATTATATCAAAGGTAAACAGCTTTTGCCCCTAAACATTATTTTTAAAACATCATAAATAACGTGCAGTTCTGCGACTAAGTTTCGTTTAACATTTATTCAAATGTCAGCGTCTGTTTCTCTGAAGTACGGGTGCAACTCTTAATAAGAATGAACCCAAAATGTATAAATGAATTTGTTTACAATGTTGGCGAACAAAGATAGCGCAGTCAAATAATCCGAACAGAGCTATGAACAGAACAAAATAAAACTATTTCGCCTAAAGTTAGTTTTTATTTAGCGCAACGGATGTATTTTGCAGCTTTCCAAAGAAACGGAGTCCACCGAAAATCTGCACTAAATACTGTTTTCAAGTAAAGTTCCTTTGTCTTGGCACTCTTTGTTTACTTTACAATTGAGAGTGGAACAATACAAAAAGGTCCGAAATTCGCTAACAACCTAAGCTCCAGTAGAAGTTTTAATTGCTTCGGTATAGGTCCACACGTAAGCGTGGTTGTTACCGGATCGGACAAGTTCTAGAAGAACCTAGCCCGATCCCATTTGCCTAAAATGTTAGGCCACTCTAACTTGTGACTGTAGGGACTTGGCGGATAAAAGGCGTGATTCGTTTGAATCTCGAGACTATTCGAATACAATAGTTACTATTCGAATCATCTATTCCTGAGGCACAGGCTCGGTTGACTTGGCAACGCCTTGGGATGGCAAATGTCCAGCTGTGGACATGTTTCATGAAAAATAATGAGGAACAGTCCAACGTTTCAAAAGATTAAAGGCATAGCAGCCTTTCGAACCATGAGTATCGAAGATAATCAAGGACTAAGGGGACTATTGTGCATTTTTGGCAGCCCTCTCTGCCTGCTATAAACAACATATTGCGCTCGATAAATCCGTTCGCCAAACCTGTTGGTGATGACAGAAGCCTTTTGAATCCTTCATTGCTGTAACAGAATTGTTTACCGTTGGTAGTTAGTAGACATTTACAGAAATATCCAAACAAATAAATTAAAAATCAATACATACTTAAATCGAAAATACTGCCTAAAATAATAGCCATCGTGTTAAAAGATCACCACCAACAGAACCCATTTCCAGCATTATTGGATTTTTTGACTGTTTTCGGTTTATCTGGTTATCTGTTTGTCTGTTTTATTGTGCACAAAACACGTGAAATGAAGAAAACCAATGTAGATAACTTTTATACATAAAAATTGTGCGTAACTTGAAGTATTACTTAGTTTTTGTTTCATCACAAACGGTTCACTCTATCAAAAGTTAAATGAATTTAAAGTGTTCATGAAGTAAAATAACACAACACACGCAGTTCAGATATTCGGACAGTTGATCTCCATATTCGATAGATGGCGTTGTGCATTTGACGTCATTTTCTAAATGGCAGTGTTAAGATTCTCAGCGGAAAAAAAAAATAAAAAATTGTTAGCAAAAATCTAGAATGGTACAGTCGCCGAATCAATGTTTACGTACGTATTGTTTAATGTTATTTGTTATAACTTTAGAGAATCAACGGAGTAAAAATGTTATATGTATTTTCATTGCAGTTTACGCTTAATTCTGTGCTGTCGACTCAGAACCATCAATTTGGTATAATCCAAGATTATTCGAAAAATCAAAAGAAGATTAATCGAAAAATCAAAAGAAAACGACCAAGATTATTGAAATTTCTTAAATTAATAAGAGAAAAACAATTATTATGACAACGGTACAGTTATACAAAGAAAAACAACTTTCATTGAACATTTTATTGCAAAAATTTTAGGTACTTTTTAATATTCTTTTTTTATTGACATTGAACCTTTAATTTTCACTTATTTTATATGATTGTCAGTTTAGTTTGGAGGAAGTATGGATGATTTAATGTACTATTATTAAGCATTAAAGCTGTGATTGTTAAAATTAGATAGTCTATTATATGTATACAAAGGGTTTATTGTGAAAGATATTTTAAGCAGGTTGATGGGAAGGAAGCCGCTGGCACAGCTAGTAAACTTATACAATACATAGCGTTCGTGTTGACCATAAGGTCCTTGGTTGTAGTTCTAGTTGATCGCAATAGACTCGTCCCCGTTTATATTGAGCTTAAAATTTGTTTATGATTTTTGTTAAGCACCAAATCAATCATGCTACTAAATCACTGTTCCAAAATCACGACTCTAATAAGCTCACACAACCTTTGAAATAAAATAACAAAGTATACGGACGTCGCAGGTGTGGTACAGCAATAAATTCCTAAGTAAATACTAGTGCATTTATTAACACTAATAAACTTGGTAACAGTACCTAATCGCCTTTACGATACTGAATGAGTTTTGCAATTGACGTACAAAATTACTAGGTACGGTATTCGCCGTTCCTTGTAACAGTGCCAACCGCGGAACGCTTTGTTATGAACTGTTACTTTGTTGGAACCGCACCGCTACTGGCAGTTATGTGGTTTGAACTTCCAATGCGAATGTTTGTCTCGTGCGTGAATCTTTTTTGGTGCATGTGTGGTTATGAGTATGTCTCAAAAACTGTTTTATTATAAAAAATATAATATTATATATATAATAATATATAATAGTGTTGGTATTTTATTTGCATGTCTTTTGGTGCGGTTGCCAGAAAAGCATAAATATTTTTGTCTGATCGAAAATGTCTCTAAAGTTTTCAGACTTTAGCGTCTATTTTACCAATTTTACAACATGATAAAAGAAAACAATCTTCAGAAGTTTTACCAGACAATCATTATTCTTAGTTCATCTATTAAATTAATCTGAACAAGACTATCGGCTAACCCAAAAAGGTCAACGAGTTATTCTAAAGTTATTCAATCTTTTCCAATCACTAGTGTCCCAATTAAAATTATCTTTGCCGTCATTCTACTTTAATAACATTGGTAAAATATAAAAGATCTTCAAAAGTCCAATCAATTGATAATGGATCTCTCTCTGTCAAAATCTTGACTAATACTTTTTGAATTGTTTTATCATTTGGAAAGTTTTCAATCGTACATATTTTATGATAACAAATCCATTTATTTAAGTGCAGTTTTAACTTTTATTTTAATTCAATGAGACAGATTGACCGATCGCCGTTCGAGAGGTTCTTTTCAATGATCTAAATTTTCAGGTTTCAGAACAAATAAGTACCTGAAACTAAGACGATAACTTAAAGAATTTATGTTCTCTTTAATTTAAGTTTGCGTTTGTACAATTAAAGGTACTAAGGCAAAGCACACACAAGGTTTACCGATGATCTGTTGAGGTCAGCAAGAGTCCGCTGTATGAAAGAACCAGAGAACCGGTCATGTGGTGAAGCTTGGCCTACGTCTCGCAATAAACGTCTTTTAGCCCATAATACATTTTCATTTACATCTAAATTAAAAAAAGTATGATGGTCAAACTGTTTGTAGGTGATAATCTCTGCAAAATACTGTTCCGTAAAGCAAGTACAACAGTACTTTCTTTCCTTTTTTCAAAGGCTACTTATAACCCCGAAAAGATGCACGGTTTCTGTGCGTTAATCCGCGAGAGTGACGTTCCGAAAAAATCTACTTTATTTATTATTAGCCCCACAGCAACAAACTATACTCATTAGAAATATACCTTAGTGTCGATCTCCCTACACAAGGTTCCTATGTAAGATATGTCCGATCATTGTACTGTAGACACAAAGAGATGAGCACGAACCTCGAACCGCCTCGGTGGACATGAATTAAAGATTGCAGCGTCATGTATCTGTCATTAAAGCTGCGTCAGATACCCACCTACTATTGTTGAAGGGCTCGTGTGTTTGTTACTTACGAATTGGTGTGGGAGAACTGAAGCTCTCTATGTACAAGGACTGTGTATCACGAGATATACTTAGAGAATAGGTATGGTTACCCGTCACGACAATTTTAAAATCCAATTCGGCTGATCATTTAATATATTTTTGTTTTAAATACCTGGCGTCCTCAATAACCATGAGTACCTAAATCCTGTAACGATCCAATAATTCTGTATATATTCCTATTATTCTGTATATATTCGCGGTGCAGTCTATAAGGATACATAATAATGGTTTTGGTTAGTCAGCTCGCTATTATGTATCCTCCGACTGCACAGCATGATTTTCTTCTTGTTTACGTATTTTTAGTTCGCTACTTAAGCAGTCGGGTTTTTTATTTATAACTTTTTAGTGACCATTATTTTTTCGAATGCGGCACATATAGACATATAAGTGTAATATATTTTTGAAATCACCTCTTATACCCTTTATTTTGTTACCCCACACGATGGGTAAGGAAGAAAAAAATGGTACCCCACAATATGGCGCCCAAAAGCCGCCATTTTACATTTTCCAATTTTAATGTACCCAGTGACACTCGCACGTATCGATTGACGTAAGAATCATCAAAATCGACTAACGCGTTTGGTCTCTAGAACGCCACATAGAAACAAATATACATACCTTACATACTTACATACATTCATACATACATAGACTGATAAATACATTACCCTCCTTTGGCGTTCGAGTAAAAATAATACGTCAGCCACTCGTCGGCGATCGGCGCCAGATCAAAATAGCCCTTAGTTGTCACGCCTTTTTTAAATGAGAGGTTGAACTTTGCCCAGAGAAAATGGTGTTATGAGCCTGACCATCTTGCTCGCCATTTCAAATAATATTGTCGGTTTTAACAGCTGCTAAAAAAATATCAATAATTTGGTTGAAAATTTCAATGCAATGAATTTATTCTGTGAACGACATTCTTTCAACAGAAATTTTATCTTCTCTTTTCTTGTCAAACGAAATTTTAAAGTTTGAATCGTGTAACCAACCAAATCAAAAATACATATTTTTTTTTTAGACAACCTGCTTTCGTATTCTGCTCAGCAAACCGTTTCATTTGATACCCATATCGTGGCAGTGCACAAAAAATAACGAGTTCGCCATCTTGGGCCGCCCACCATATTGGATTTAGAATGACGTCACTTAGCTTACCATGCATCATCCAAACTATACGTGTATGCAAAATTTCATCTTAATCGGTGGACGATAACTGCTTTAAAATCCAATTGCAAGATTTGCCCCGAACACACTTACATACATACAAACATACATACATAAATTGCAAGTAAATTAAAAGCTTGTAAAAATAGGCTAAACCGATAAATCTTGTAGCACAATCAAATGCATAAGCATGTGCTAAGCTAGACTACCAATATATGTAACTCAAAACAGCTTCGTATGCAAAATAAAAACAATAAGGCCTAACAACATTCAACATCATAATTACCAAAAATTATAAAAACTACTAACATCACAGTCTAGACTCTGCAGTTCTTTTTCTTCATAACAATTACAATATAAAATTGGAACTACTACATTCAGTAGTTAAGACTGGCAGGTTACGATTCCTCCCAGCTGTGGTTCTCACGTCCACCAAGACTTACAGCCAACCTTATTAGTCCATATTACCCGGATTTTGTTCCGTGTTGCCAATATACTTAGCACTGTGTAGCACATGTGTTAGTAAAAGTAGATGTATGGTTATTCGCGTGGAATTTTCTTGGAAATTCTACTAGGTAGAGCCTTGGGTCTGTGTGCGTAAAATGCTTTTTTTGTGATGAATCGTAACGACGTCATTTTGTAGATTCCAAACTACGTCTTTTGTACCTAAATGGGTAACCATATACTTAAAATTGGCAAAACTGACTTAAAATAATTCAAAATTTTATTTAGTAAAGGAACAGTATTATACAGATTTTACATTAGCCCCAAACTAGGCAAGCCTGTATCTTGGGAACCAAAACCACTTGAACGAAGGATTTTTTTTACAAAAACTACATAATTAATTTTTTACAACTTGTTGGCAGCACTGTGTACGTCTTAGACTAAGCTATCGAATTATCTTATACGGTTTTTTGCATCTAACAATGGCGATCGGCCATAGACTAAAATAATGAGGTTTCTTTTTTTTTGGCTTTTCGCCGATAGCGTTTTAGCCACGTAGAAAATGGGGAATTGCAAGTTTTCTTTATTACAGAGAAAAACAAAAGTTATATTTGAGTGAAAGTTTTATTTATTAAACACGTAAAAGTTCGACATTATCTATTTGAATACGAAGTTGCATGAAATGCGCAAGCAATAGGTACTATCACAGTCTAAAGTGCAGTCCTATCTTCACTAAACTATAGCATAGCCAATCATTCCCACTTACGACCTTCTTCTATAGACATATCACACTCATACACACATCTGTACGTTGAACTCTTTCATAATGAACCAATGAGAATGTGACATGGCCGCAACGTCATACTATTTATTAAAATCACAAAACATGTGGGTGGTGGTGTTTCAAATCCATCCTCATTAGTAGATATTATAATATAAAACAATCGTTTACCTAAACTTTATAACATTGTGGGTAGATTTCAAACACAATACCCACACGTTTTGTTGCCAACATCGATCGCAGTTATTCTCGTATATCGCTATTCATCAAGAATCCTAGAGAGCGCGGTAAATAATCATTTAACTTTGAGTTACTTTGATTAGAATGAGGTATTTAATTTCATAGGCAAACTTAAGTGTCCAGCTGGTCTAGCGGTTAACACTGCTTGATAAACCACTACAAGACTGATTCGAATCCCGAACACATAAAAATAATATTATTTTATGTTTCTTCACTTTTTTTTCTATACACATTTTATACATTTTAAAATATTATTTTAACTTAAAAAAGTGTATAGTTAATTGGATCTTGAGCATTGCATTTGAATGAGGGTAGAAATTTTTATTTTATTCGGTAAAATCACCGAACAGTTTAGTTAAATTTTTTTTTCATTTTTAAACGAAAGATAAAGTTAAAATTGAGGTATTGTAGCCATGCAACGCCAACATTTGACGAGGGCGGATATGTTACGAGCTGTGGGTTTTTTTTTTTATTATTATTTATTTATTTCACCAAATGCTGGAATCTGGGTCTGTTCAGCGTAATGTTGCTGAGGCCATAGGGACCCACCAAAATGTAATTTCAAGATTGTGGACACGCTATCGTGCCACAGGTGAAGTAGCGGAGAGGCACCGGGGGCCAAGTCGCATCACTACCCCCAGACAAGACCGATTTTTGCAAATTACTGCGCGAGCTCAACCAAATGCAACGGCGACTCAATTGGTCCAAAGGCTGCGAGTGGAACACCAAGTGCTTGTGAGTGACCAAACTGTAAGAAGGCGACTACGCTCTCGTAGACCACTCCGGGTCCCACCTTTACGGAGAGGCAATCGTGGACGACGATTAGAATGGGTTCGGAACCACGTGGACTGGGGCCGTGAGCAATGGTCCAATGTGCTGTTCACGGATGAATCCAGGTTCGGTTTCCATCCAGATTCACGAAGGACGCGTGTTTGGCGAGTTCCTGGACGATGGAGCCGTCTTCAGAACCCTCAGGATGTTCACCCATACCAAGGAGGAACAATTATGGTTTGGGCAGGAATTCGTCTTGGAGGACGGACGGATCTCGTTTGGGTGCGGGGCAATATGACGGCAGAACGATACGTCCAACAGGTGCTGGGGCCCGTAATCTTGCCCCACAGAACACAAATGGGGCAAGATTTCCTGCTCATGCACGACAATGTCCGGGCACACACGGCGAGAACAGTAGCAGCTTGGTTACATACACACAATATTAGGGCCTTAGACTGGCCTGCTCAATCGCCAGATCTAAATCCCATTGAGCATGCGTGGGATATGCTGCAAAGAAGAGCTCTGAAGGAAGTTCCTGAAAATCTGGCTACAGAAGATCAACTTTTTGCGCACCTCAGAAGGACATGGGACAATATGCCGCAGCAAGACATTGACAACCTTGTTCTGAGTATGCCGAATCGTTGCCGATGTGTTATGAACATCATGGGCGCTTTTTCAGACTACTAACTTCAAGTTTATAAACACAAATTAAATGATTTTTCTATTTTTTTCAGTTTTTACTCATAAATTAAAAGTTAATTCATATACGGTTTCCGTCTATGCTTCATTTGTATTCCATAAAATCCTGAAATTTTAATCGAAGTACCTTAAGCATTATTAAAAAATGGTAGAATATTAAATAACGTATCTTTTAAATATATACATGTCATATAAATAATTAACACATTGATAGTAATTCGCTTTTTAAAAATATCCCTAGACCGTGTTGATGTGTTTATTTAAATTAGTGTTTATATTAATCAATAAATTACTTTATTTTCAACATGGTTTCTTTTTTAATGGTTGGATATGAACAATATTAACAAAAGATGCAAAACTTTTGTTTTTTATTTTATACCTATCCTAAGATTACCTTTCGCGTAACTTATTAGTCATTATTTGTATGAGTATAAGTTACCAAAAATACAAAAAGAAATTTCATGCAGCCGAGATTTGAACTCGCGTCTATTAGGATCCCGCTTTGGAGTGACACTCTCACGGATCTGCCACGAGTTACGATAACTGCTATGACGAATTTTAGACTTAGTTTTGAACCGGCTCGATACGGACTTTTGTAGTTATCTAAGTGAAACGAATAAGTATATATTTTTATCTTTGTGTGGCGTTGACCACGCCCCTTCACCTCGTAGTTAGACTGTATGATGTCTTATTGTTTGCATTAAAAAATCACGCACACATTTATATACACAGAACCGTGCAGGTGACTATAAACATTGAGATGGGACTGCACTTTTGACCCTTGACTGTACATTAATTTATTTGTACTATTGAGCACGATCTTTTTTGTATCGAAACTTTTTTAAGAACAAAGCAACTCAACCAATAAATAAAAAAAAAACTATATAACTCACTTGTGAATAATTGCAATGAAAAAGTCACAGTTTGATTACAGGTGTCATTATGTGCCTTATTACGGTGAAATTAGAGCCACTTTTTTTTATTTTTTTATTTACTATACGCTAGCGTTTGACCACCATCTCGCCTGATGTTAAGCGATGATGTGGTCTACGGTGAAGCACGCTTGCCTAGAAGAAACCTATTCACTCTTGACTTAAAGACCCCTAGGTTGTAGCTATCAGGGAACAAAGACTCCGGAAGGGAATTCCACTCCTTAGCTGTGCGCACAATGAAAGTATTAGCAAAACGCTTTGTGCGTATGGGAGGGATGTCTACCATGTATCGATGGCGCATGGCCGTACGCCTTGTAGTCCGATGATGGAAAGGGCTAGGCGGAATCAAATTGTGCAGTTCCGTCGCACACTCCCCGAAATGTAACCGATAAAAGACCGACAGACTGGCGACTCGGCGTCGATGTTCGAGGCTCTGGAGCTTTGATGCGACCAGTGCAACGTTGCCAATAAGCCTTTTGGCCCGTCTGTCAATCGAGTGCATCAAGCTGGTATTTGGCAGATCCATCCCAGAGGTGAGAGCAGTACTCCATGCATGACCGAACTTGTGCTTTATACAAGTTGAGCAGCTGTTCAGGCGTGAAGTACCGTCTCACCTTTGCAAGAATCCCCAACTTTTTTGCAGCTAACTGAGCTTTCGCCTCAATGTATGGACCGAAGTTGAGGGTAGATGTCACCGTAACACCAAGAAGTTCGAGGTGGTCCGTTAACGGCACGGTTACACCACGGAAAGAAGGAGCCGGATGGAATTGGCTCTTTTTAACGGAAAAAAAGACACGCCTGGGTCTTAGCAGCACTGAAACTGACCAGATTGGCATCACCCCATTCGGAGACCGCCTTCAAGGACAAGTCCAAGCGTTCAACCATGGCCTCCCGGAGAGACCGAACCTGGGGCCCAGTAGCCCGTGCGCCGGACACGTATCTCTCAGCAACAGTGCTGTCGTCTGCGTACCCAAAGGTTCCGGGTTTTAGCAGATCATTAATGTGCAGCAAGAATAATGTTGCCGAGAGCACTGACCCTTGAGGGACTCCGGCGTTGATATCTAACTGACCGGACGAGCAGCCGTCGATAACCACTTGGATGGATCGATCCCTCAGGAAGTCCGCAATCCAATCACACAGACCACTAGGCAGACCGAAGGAAGGAAGCTTACCAATGAGGCTTTCGTGCCAGACCCTGTCGAAAGCCTTCGAGATGTCGAGGGAGACGGCTAGCGCTTCCCCGTGGCTCTCGATGCCCTCACTCCAGATGTGAATGGCATACGCTAGAAGATCCCCAGTGGACCGATTTCGGCGGAAGCCGTATTGGCGGTCACTGGGGATGTCGTTCGCTTCTAGGTATGCCAGGAGCTTACCGTTGAGCACACGCTCCATACTCTTACAGAGGATGGACGTTATAGATATGGGTCTGTAGTTGACCGGGTCAGCTCGACTGCCCTTCTTGGGCACGGGTTGAACATTGGCTTGCTTTCAAGCCTTCGGCACTTTTCCAGTCTCTATCGAAAGGCGATATAGGCGTGTCAAGATCGGAGACAATTCAGGTGCACAGGTTTTAAGGACAATTGCTGGTATCCCGTCGGGGCCACTCGCTTTGTTCACATCAAGGCTACGCAGCACCCTACGGACGTCCTTTTGATGGATGCGAATGTCTGACATACTCGTCACACATCCATCAGGAGATGGAGGAGGCTGCGCGCCATCAGAATTCAGATGCGAAGATTCCGCAAAAAGGGAGGCAAACAAGTTTGCCTTCTCCTCAGCGGAGTGGGCCAGTGACCCGTCAGGTTTCAGCAGTGGTGGTAGTGAGGGGCGACAAAAGTTTGATTCAACCGACTTAGCCAGGGACCAAAACGCTTTGCTACCCGCTGGGTATGAAGCAAGTTTGCGCCTGATTCTGCTAATGTGGTCAAACCGTGCTCTTCGCATCACCTTTTTGCAGGACTTGGCAGCTGTGTTGAAGGCTCTCTTCTTCTGACTCACGTCATTTGCCTTGCGCGTTCGAGCGTCGATCCATGCTTGGTAGGCCTTGTGTTTAACCGCGTTGGCGTGGTTACACTCGGCTCCAAACCATGGCTGGTCGACGTTAGACATTGCTACGTCTGGGAATGGAATATAGTACTCCATCCCCCGACGCAACACATCTGTCACAGCATCAGCGCACGACGATGGATCGTCCGAAGAGAAGCAAGTGGGCTGCCAAGGATAGCATGCGAAGAAAGATCGCATCCCATCCCAATCTGCTGACTTGTACCGCCATACCCGCCGGATGCCTTTTGGGCTGGGATCGGGTGGGGAGTAGACGGACACAGACTTCACCAGACAGTGGTCGGAACTACCCAAAGGTGAAGATATCGACACTGAGTAACGGTCTGGATCTGTTGTCAGCAGAAGGTCCAAGCAATTGGCTGTGTGCGAATCAACATCTGGCACCCTCGTTGCCCCCTGGACCAGCTGGTTGAGATTTAGCGGTAGCGCAAGCTTGCGCGTCTCTCGTCCAGCATGATCAGTGCACTGGTATGGGAAGAGCCACTCCTGGTGGTGGGCATTAAAGTCCCGCAGTAGCACTAGTTGGGCGGAAGGGTACCGCTGCTGTGCCGTATCAGCCGCCTCACTGAGGTACTCTGTGAGCCTGGTTGTCTCCTGATCTCTGCTGTGCGAGTGGTAGACACAGGCATAGATAATCTTATCCAGACCTGTATCCACCAGAGCCCACAGTACTGAGAACCTGGAGTCTTCAAGGTTACGGAGACGCCGATAGCAAGTGTCGTCTCGGGCATACATGCATACACCCGCGCGTGGTTTGAAATTGTGCTCCAGGGTAAACCCTGGGTAGGATAAGTACGACACGTCTGACGGATTTCCTATCTGCGTCTCCGTAAGGAAAAACAGTGCTGGCTTTTCAGTCTCCAGGTGATGGTGGACTGACGTGAGATTGGAGTGCAGGCCTCTAATATTAGTGAGGTGCACTTTGTGGGGGTACGGGGTGCAGCCGCTGTTTAACTCCAGTTTTCTTTTTACTTCTTGCCATTTTTGTTAGAGTGAAAGGAGAGGAGAAGGAAGTGAGATGAGGTTCCACGCTACTAACCTACAGACACGCACTGAAAGGACGCCATCATTGGGGCACTAGTCCGGAGACTGCGGGGACGCCCGAGCCCCCCCGGAGATGTCTATCGGGCCCTCCGATCTGGTCGCCAACCAGCACGATGGTGCATTCCGGGATTTTTCGACAGTTGGCGGGGCAGCCTTTCATGTGTGGCTGGCACACTACTTGGGCCCCCAACTACCTGCGGTTGGTCAGCGGCGCACCGTGCCTCGGATCCCGCTACCCTCTGCAACTAGTCTCCCGATACGCCCAAAACAGCGCGAGTCAGACTGGTCAGCATGCAGTGGAACAACTATCTCGACCCAACTCCTCTAGTGGCTACACCGAGCATCGTACCGGAACACGGCTAGGCCGCTTGGCGGTACGTCTTTGCCCGGTGGGTGGTCACAAGCCTTCGGCCGAAGCCTACCACCAGTTAGTGTCACCTGATTAGCACCACCCGGGGACCACGTGTAGGGTAACAACAATACGGGTAACTCTCCTACGGACGCGGGTGACTCAGCCCCCAAGAGCTATATGAGCAAGTGTGTTGAAAAGGATATTTATTTTTTTAATTTTTATGTAGGTTTTCCTAGGTCTTTCACCAGCAGCTCAATAGAATAGAAGCCTATTTCATAGGAGCGATACTTGTGATTCTTGTCATAAAGGACTCTCATTTAACTGAGCTCATCAAGGCCATTATTATCGCAAATAATTTTCAGGGACTTTAATGTTTATGTAACCCTACTCCAAAAAAATAAACTATGAACTTAATTTCGCAAATTCAATTGTGTCTATAGCCCATTCAAACATAATATACATTCTTACTATAGAGTGCGTTGTTCATATTCATAGCCAATTTTGTTGGGTTTATGTGCGCGTTTAACTCGATTCTCCTGTAAATAGTCGTAAATTCATGGTGGCTGTACGCGCGCCATATCGAAGATCGCTCCAGAGTGAACGTCAAATATTTGTTTAATTTTTTCGTTTTCACGAAACAGTTTTCAAATTTATGACACTCGACTTGTCTAGTGCCCCGGCCCAAGGGGCTTAACCTGAAATGGACGCGGCCGCCGCCGAGGAAAATATATTTCCAAGTTTACTGGTCCATAAATAACCGTGGAGTGACATGGCGATGATAAACTCACAAGCGAGAGTTCATCTCTCGTCCGTTACTGAATATTGAACGAACATAATCCTAATGCAATGCGAAGGCCATACATACAATAATTGTACTAAATACCAATGTGTGCACAGTCAGTCTCGCGGCTAATTTGACGGATCACGGCACCAATGATCTTTGTCATTTCAGATACCTGTTTAAAGCTGTTCCATGAAAGGATGACGCATTAATTAACTAACTAGCTGTCCCACGCGGCTTCGCTTCCGACAACTGGATTCCTACCTACCCATTTACCCTAGCTACCCTACCTACCCCACCTACCCTACTAACAAACAAAGAAACTCTTCAGCTTTATAATATTAGTAAAGACGTTGATAAAACTCCTTCGTAAATAATCAAATTTGATTATTATAAAAAAAGGTTATAGTGAGTCAATCTTAAAAGATAGACACATTATGCTGTCGCGGACTTTTTTTTTGAAATTGTAAGGGTGAACAAGTCTATCATACATGATATTTGCGTAACTTAAACCGTTTACGCAGCGCACGCAACGGAAGCTCTCAAAAATTTTCTCTTTTTTTCCCTTTTTTGCAACATTTTTCATTTATGCTTTGCCGCTTCTATTGGTCATAGCGTGATGTCATATAGCCTTCCTCGATAAATGGACTATCCAACACAAAAATAATTTTTCAATTCCAACTAGTAGTTCCTGAGATTAGCGCGTTCAAACAAACAAACTCTTCAGCTTTATTATATTAGTATAGATTAATAACCGTCATATAATATTGATTTAATTTCAGAAATTATATCATAGGTAAACAGCTATTGCCCCTAAATATTATTTTTAAAACATCATAAATAACGTGCAGCTCTGCAACTAAGTTTCGTTTAACATTTATTCAAATGTCAGCGTCTGTTTCTCTGAAGTACGGGAGCAACTCTTAATAAGAACGAACCCAAAATGTATAAATGAATTTGTTTACAATGTTGGCGAACAAAGATAGCGCAGTCAAATAATCCGAACAGAGCTATGAACCGAACAAAATAAAACTGTTTCGGCTAAAGTTAGTTTTTATTTAGCGCAACGGATGTATTTTGCAGCTTCAAAGAAATGGAGTCCACTGAAAATCTGCACTAAATACTGTTTTCAAGTAAAGTTCCTTTGTCTTGGCACTCTTTGTTTGCTTTACAATTGAGAGTGGAACAATACAAAAAGGTTCGAAATTCGCTAACAACCTAAGCCCCAGTAGAAGTTTTAATTGCTTCGGTATAAGTCCACACGTAAGCGGGATTGGACAAGTTCTCTAGAAGAACCTAGCCCGATACCTTTTGCCTAAAATGTTAGGCCACTCTAACTTGTCACTGTAGGGACTTGGCGGATAAAAGGTGTAATTCCGTTTGGATCTCGAGACTATTCGAATAATCTATTCCTGAGGCACAGGCTCTGTTGACTTGGCAACGGCTTGTGGAAGCAAATGTCCAGCTGTGGACATGTTTCGACGAAAATAATGATGAACCGTTTGGCGATTCAAAAGACTGAAGGCATAGAAGCCTTTCGAAACATGTGAATCGTAGATAATCAAGGAGTAAGGGACTATATTGCATTTTTGGCAGCCCTCTCTGCCTGCTATAAAGAACATACACACAGACCACAGCTTGTCGGTTTTTTATCGGTTTCATTTCGGGGAGTGTGCGATAGAATTGCATGATTTAATTCCACCCAGCCCGTTCCATCATCGGACTACCAAACGTACGGCAATGCGTCATCGGTACATGGTAGACATCCTATCCATATGCACTAAACATTTTGAGAATACTTTTATTATGCGTACAGCTAAGGAGTGCAATAACCTGCCGGAGTCTGTGTTTCCCGATAGCTACTCTAGGGGGCTAATCTAGGGGTCTTTAAGTCAAGAGTGAATAGGTTACTTCTAGCTCCACCGTCGACCACATCATCGCTTACTGTCAGGTGAGATAGTGGTCAAGGGCTAGCCAATAATAGAAAAAAAAAACAAAATGCTGTCGATAAATCCGTTCGCCAAACCTGTTGGTTAAACAGAAGCCTTTTGAATTCTTCATTGCAATAACAGTAGTTAATAAAACGTCTATCGTTAGTAGCAGACATTCAAAGAAATATCACAGAGTCTAACGTACCTACGTATCCAAACAAATAATATTAATAATCAATACATATAATAAATCTGTAGAAAAGTCATTTTAGTACATCGAAAATATTTCCAATAAATAGCCATTGTGTTAAAAGATAACCAACAGAACCCATTCCAGCATTTTGGAAAGAAAATGCAATAAAAAAAATATGCATTTAGTTGTGCACGCATCACGTAAAATATACGAAACCAATGTAGATAACTTTTATACATAAAAATTGTGAATAAGTAAAATAACACAAACACACGCAGTTCAGATACTCGGACAGTTGAACTCCATATTCGATAGATGGCGCAGTGCATTTGACGTCATTTTCTGAATGGCAGTCTTAAGATTCTCCGCGAAAGAATGACCCTAGAAAAATTGTTAGGTAGGTGGGAAACGTAGGGTAGACAATAATCTATAATGGTACAGTCGCCGAATCAATGCTTATGTACGTATTATTTAATGATATTTGTTATTACTTTAGAGAATCAACGGGGTGAAAATGTATTTTAATTGCAATTTACCCTTAATTCTGTGCTGTGCGACACAGAACCATCAGCAAGATTAATCGAAAAATCAAAACAAAATCACCAAGGTTATTGGAATTACTTAAATTCATAAGAGAAGAAGCAAGTGATGTCCACCACTACAAGCCCTTGAAAAAAGGCAACATAAATCAATAATTTCTGACACAATTATTATGAGAACGGTACCGTTATACAAAGAAAAACAACGTTCATTGAACATCTTATTACAAAAATATTAGGTACTTTTTAATTTTCTTTTTTTTGTTGACATTAAAACTATAATTTTGTCTTATTTTATATGATTGACAGTTTAGTTTGGAGGAAGTCTGGATGATTTAATGTGCTATTATTGAGCATTTAAGCTGTGATTGTTAAAACTCGATAGTCTATTATGTGTATGTTAAGGTTTGATTGTTAAAGATATTTTAGGCAGGTTGACGGTCACGAAGCCGCGGGCACAGCTAGTATACAATATATAGCGTTCGTGATGAGCATAAGGTTCTGGGTTGTTGTTGTCACAGTTGACCGCAAAAGACTCGCCCCCTATAATATGGGAATTAAAAAATAACTGGCAATATGTGGATATATGTGTATATAGTTGCATCTCAGCCAACCCTTCTAAAAATACAGGAGTGATGTTATGTTATGTTACTACAATATTTTTTATGATTTTTGTTAAGCACCAAATCAATTATGCTACTAAATTACTGTTCCAAAATCACGACTCTAATAAGCTCACACAACCCTTGAAATAACAAAGTATACGGACGTCGCAGGTGTGGTACAGCAATAAATTCCTAAGTAAATAACTAGTGCATTTATTAACACTAATAAACTTGGTAACAGTACCTCATCGCCTTTACGACGCTGACTGAGTTTTTCAATTGACGTACAAAATTACTAGGTATGGTATTCACCGTTCCTTGTAACAGTGCCAACCGCGGAACGCTTTGTTGAACTGTTACGTTGTTGGAACCGCACTGCTACTGGCAGTTATGTGGTTTGAACTTCCAATGCGAATGTTTGTCTCGTGTGTGAATCATTTGTGGTGCATGTGTGGTTATGAATATGTCTCAAACGCTGTTTTATTATAAAGATAGTGTAGGTATTTTATTTGCATGTCTTTCTGTGCGGTTGCCAAAAAGCATAAATATATTTTTATCTAATCGAAAGTGTCTCTAAAGTTTTCAGACTTTTGCGTCTATTTTACCAAAAGTTTTACCAGACAATCATTATTCTTAGTTCATCTATTAAATTAATCTGAACAAGACTATCTGCTAACCCAAAAAGGTTTTTCAACGAGTTATTCTAAAGTTATTCAATCTTTTCCAATCACTAGTGTTCCAATTAAAATTATCTTTGCCGTCATTCTACTTTAATAACATTGGTAAAAGATAGAAGATCTTCAAAAGTCCAATCAATTGATAATGGATCTCTCTCTGTCAAAATCTGGACTAATACTTTTTGAATTGTTTTATCATTTGGAAAGTTTTCAATCGTACATATTTTATGATAACAAATCCATTTATTTAAGTGTAGTTTTAACTTTTATTTTATTTCAATGGGACAGATGGACCGACCGCTGTTCGAGAGGCTCTTTTCAATGATCTAAATTTTCAGGTTTCAGAACAAATAAGTACCTGAAACTAAGACTAAGAGAGTTAAAGAATTTATGTTCTCTTTAATTTAAGTTTGCGTTTGTACAATTAAAGGCACTAGGACAAAGCACACACAAGGTTTACCGATGATCTGTTGAGGACAGCAAGAGTCCGCTAGATGAAAGAACCAGAGAACCGTTCATTTGGTGACGCTTGGCGGAGCCTTACGTCTCCCAGTGAAAGTCTTTTGGCCCATAATACATTTTCATTTACATCTAAATAAAAAAAGTAAAATGGTCAAACTGTTTGTAGGTGATAATCTCTGCAAAATACTTTTCCGTAAAGCAAGTACAATAGTACGTTCTTTCTTTCTTCCAAAGGCTACTTTCATCCCGAAAAATGCAAGGTTCCGTGCGTTAATCCGCGAGACTGAAGTTCCGAAAATACCACTTAATTAAATTTTAGCTACGCAGCAACAAACTGTACTCATTTGAAATATAACGTAGTATCATTTCGTTCTCCCAACACAAGGTTCCTATGTAAGATAAGTCCAATCATTGTATTGTAGACACAAAGACATGAGCACGGACCTCGAACCGCCTCGGCGGACATCAATTATAGATGCAGCGTCATGTATCTGTCATTAAAACTGCGTCAGATACCCACCTACTATTGTTGAAGGGCTCGTGTGTTTGTTAATTACGAATTGGTGTGGGACTACCGAAACTCTCTGACATATGTATAAGGACTGTGTATCAGCAGATATACTTAGTGAATAGGTATAGTTAGCCGTCACGACAATTTTAATGATCGAATTTGCCTATTAATTTTATTTATTTTCATTTTAAGTACCTGGCCTCCTCGATTTGCATTTTAATACCTATGTCTACCTAGGGGCTTTGATCTCAAACAACGGCGGCTGCGTAGATGAAGTGAAACGACGTATGGCCATGACCAGAATAGTGATCGAGAAGCTAGGGAAAATATGGAGGAATCGCAACATTACCAAAGCCACCAAAATCAGGCTCATACGAACAATTGCATTTCCCATTTTTCTTTACGTGGCAGAGACGTGGACAGTGCATGAGTTGGAAAGGGGGAAGATAAATGCTCTGGAGATGTGGTGCTGGAGAAAGGTGCTCGGCATATCGTGGACGGATTTCCGCACTAACGTGTCGATACTCCAGGAACTCGGCATCACGCAGCGTTTGTCGAACGTTGTACAGAGCATACTGCAATTCTTTGGACACGTCTCTAGGCAGGATGGCAACTCCAGAGAGCGACGGGTCGTACAGGGAAAAGTGGAGGGAACTAGGTCACGCGGCAGGTCATCTTTGCGCTGGTCTGACTAAGTGAAATCCGCAGTAGGAGGCCGCATATCTGACTGCGCCAAACAGTCCGCCTATAGGGATAGATGGTGGGAGATCATGCGGAGAGCTGTGTCCATATCTACCACCGACGTGGACACCTCGACGTGACCATGACTGCTCTGCCAAGAGCGAAATGACAGAGAAGAAGAGACCCGGCCTCCTCAAAAATAATGAGTACCTATCTAAATCGTGCAAAGTTTCAAAACAGTGATTTTGAATAAAAACAGTTTAATTTCCAAAATATAACTGAAAGTTACAAAACATGTCACTGTGACTTTAAACAAGTGACGTTTTACAACCAAAAAAAGTACCGCGATAGCGATTCGAAAACCGTGAAAAATGTATAAGACTGCCAAGCGCTATCCAAATGTCACTCCCTAATACATTTGGCATTTCGATCATCACTATCGGTTATGGAATGATAGAAAACTTTGTCTAAAGCCGTTTCCGTTTTTATAAACGCTATCACTAAGGTCTTATCTCCACACTATCATCTCTATGCCGACGACTTGCAGCTTTACCGCCACTTCAAACTTGAGGAGCTCACTGGTTCTATCGATGCCATCAATAATGATCTTGAAAATATCTATCAGTGGGTTAAATGTTTTGGACTTTAAGTGAATCCAACAAAATCACAAGCTCTCATTATTGGTGGCAGACATTTCATTAATTTATTGAGCAACCAGTCTCTCCTACCTGTTTACTATGATGCCGTCGCTATTGCCTACTCCAAAAAAGTCAAAAGTTTAGGTGTTTTCTTGGACTGCAACCTATCTTGGAATGTTCACATTGCTGAAGTAAGCAGGAGAGTGTTTTACTCGTTTCGGTCTCTAAAACGTCTCCAGAAGTTCCTGCCGTTCTCAACTAAAGTTACTCTCGCTCAGTCTCTTCTTCTTCCTCTTCTTGACTATGCTGATGTCTGCTTTCTTGATGCGACTGAGGAACTTCTTGATAAGCTCGAGCGTTTGCAGAATTTGTGCATTCGCTTCATTTTTGCCCTCCGAAAGTACGACCATGTGTCGGAATTTCGGAAGCGGTTGCAGTAGCTGCCTATTCGGTAGCGCCGAGATACCCACACTCTACAATCCTATCTCTACTTCGTATCTTAAAGAACTCTTTGAGTATCTTGTTCCGAGAGGAAAGCCTTGCCACTCCTCATCATCTCTTATCCTTCGTTTTTGTCCCCACTTATCAAGTCGTTACGGTGGACCATTTACTGTTCGTGCTGTCCACCTCTGGAATAATCTTCATCATTCCAAACGGGATAGCCCTTCACTAGGGATATTCAGGAGAAGAATTAAGGAACATTTCCTGTCAACATGACGCAATAAAAATGTATGTATTTTAGATATAAGTATGTATTATGTTTATGCATTGTGTGCTGTACACGTATTTGTGTAGTGTATTTAGTTAGTAAGAATTCAAAAGTTTTTTTAATATTTGTTGTGCGCTTTTGTTAACTGACCTAAATTTGTAAATCTCTCTTTAGCACTGAGGTTTGCTGTCAGAGAAACTAATTATGGGTTAAGCTCGCCTGTGTACATAAGTTTTCCTTTTGTATTTTAAATGTATATTTTGTGTACAATAAAGAATATGAATAAGCCTCTGGTGCCACTGACCCCTAAGGAAGAATTGACCCAAACACCACATACTGTGGCGGTACAAAAAAAAAAAGTCGTGTGGCACTCGGAGACTGCCGCGGTAAAGCTATTGCATAGCATTTATTCTAGATCCAGTCCTGGAAAATGCGTCAAAAAAATTAAAAACGTTAAAAACTCGAAAACGTAGCGAGCCAAACCCGCATTTATTTACGATTAATAAAACTCTAAAAAACAAAACAAAAATACCCTTATTCACATTGAAATAAGGTCGCTTTTCTTTGACAAGCAAAAGTGACCATTATTCTTATTAGCATAAGGTCCACAAAGATCACCATTGTCACAGAAACAGCTCAGAGAGACCGATAAAAGGCAAAAAAATTACGACCACCAAAAATTTTAAAACCCTCATAGCTCAGAAACGGTTGGAGTTAGCGCATTTCTGACAAAAAATTTGCCTTGCCCACCGCTACTTCATCCAGGAGAACAAGATAGGATTTACCCCCTCCCCCTTAACCGTTTACCTCACCCCGCAAAAAAGATTTTCATTCTAAAAATACCAACACGGAAATCGAAAACACGTGCAACAAACCTCCCCGCCCGCCTCCGGCACTCGGAGACTGCCGCGGTAAAGCTATTGCATAGCATTTATTCTAGATCCAGTCCTGGAAAATGCGTCATAAAAATTAAAAACGTTAAAAACTCGAAAACGTAGCGAGCCAAACCCGCATTTATTTACGATTAATAAAACTCTAAAAAACAAAACAAAAATACCCTTATTCACATTGAAATAAGGTCGCTTTTCTTTGACAAGCAAAAGTGACCCTTATTCTCATTAGCATAAGGTCCACATTGATGGACAGTAGGGAGCGTGAGGTTTTTTCGTTACGGAATTTCTGGATTCGGTCCCCGCGCTCAAGGCCCGCGATAGAAGCTATGCAATAGCTTAAAAATCACTTAACGCCATGTTAATACGTATAATTTTGTCTTATTATAAAAATATACCGAAAATACATAAAAAAATACAAAAAGGTAAAACACATTATTTAAATACAGAAAACCCGTAGGTATCAATACCGAGTAAGTTGTTTTATATACCTAATTAGAAAAAAAAAAGAAGGAATTAAAGTAATACGCTGAACATAAGTGCCATCCTTAACGCAGTTGCAACCGGTTAGATTCTGGTTTATACATCCAGGTGGAAACAGATCCAACATAAAGCTTAGTTTTTTTTAACAGTTGTAAAATGTACGGAGCCTAAGGACCCGGCCGACACATAAGGGTTCAAATGCTTTGCCCGTACGGTGGGGCCGGAGTTGGCCCCTAATAGCTGATATCTACAGACAAGGAGATGACTAATCAAAACCATGTTACAAAAAGAGATATCAGAGAAACCGAAACTTCAAAGAAAAATAGAAAGAAATTACGATACATACCAGTTTTCATAACATAACCCTTAATAGTCACCAGTCTTTTCTGCCCAGTCACGAGACGTCTAACTTTATCCAGAGACTCTGGTGTTATGACTAGACCCTGTCTGGCCATCCTGCTAGCCATTTCAAATAATATCGAAAGTTTTAACAGCTGCTGAAAAATTATCAATAATTTGTTTGAAAATTTCAATGCAATGAATTTATTCTGTGTACGACATTCTTTGAGCAGAAATTTTTATCTTCTCTTTTCTTGACAAAACATATTTTAAAATATGAGTCGTGTAACCAACCAAATCAAATAAAAGAGGCTAAGTCGATAAGTCTTGTAGCACAATGCTACAATACATAAGTATGTTTCGCCAGTACTGAAACTGCTAAGCAAGACTACCTAAAAAGTCACCAATATATGTAACACGAAACAGCCTCGTATGCAAAATTAAAACAATAACGCCTAACACACTTAACATCGTAATTCATAATTACCAAAAATAATAAAAACTACTAACATCACAGTCTAGACTCTGCAGTTATTTTTCTTCATAACAATTATAATATAGAATCGGAACTACAACATTCAGTAGTTAAGACTGGCAGGTTACGATTCCTCCAAGCTGTCGTTCACACGTCCTCCAAGAAATACAGCGAATCTTATTAGTCCATATTACCCGGATTTTGTTCCGTGTTGCCAATATACTTAGCCGTGGGAATACAGGGATAAAAAGTAGCCTATGTCATCCGGAGATAGAGTAGCTTCCCAACGGTGAAAGAATTTTTTAAATCGGTCCAGTAGTTTTGGAGCCTATTCGGTACAAACAAACAAACAAACAAAAAAATCTTTCCTCTTTATAATATTGGTATAGATTTTGTGTTTTTAAATAGAGGTGGAAACACATTTAACCTCTAAAATAATGGTGACTGGTTCAAGAATGTTATCAAGGCAGTTAAGTAGGGAAACTTCTGACTCACACCACTGAACCTGAACTAACACTCAACGCTCAGTAATTTTACATTGCTACAAATATTAAGTAAAATTTCATTTGAATAATTTTTCAAGGGTCCGAACGGAGCCCTATTGCTGTCACTCACGTGTCTGTTTTCCTGTCTGTCACACAATTTTTACTTAATACAGGCACTATCTGCCTAAAAGGAGGAACCAATCACAAATTTGGTTAAACCTAAACTTGTTTTACCAATAAACTATTTTTATTCATTTTAATTTTTCATTTCATATTGACCTATGAACTTAAAATTTGGTGATCATGTTTATAATTACGTATATTTTACAAAAAAAATACAAAAAAAGTACATTTTTGGTTCCGTACGGAATCCTGAATGTGCGAAGTCAGACACGCATTTCGCCAGTTCTTAATAAAATTGCCTAGACTTGCAGTTTCAGCCACAATATTTGCTGTCGTGAAAATGGGCTCATAAGTCATCACTATGTTTGATGATAGATAATGTTTGCTTTTCTTCGGTCTATCAACAGCAGGTCAACAGAATAGAAGCCTATTTCATAGGAGCGATACTAGTGGTTCTTGTCATAAAGGAATGTCTTATTTATATGATCTCATCAAGGCCATATGTCAAAAAAATTAAGTTTAGACTTAATTTCGCAAATTCAATTGTGTCTGTTTCTATTCATAGCCCATTACGGAACATATAATATACATTCTTACTATAGAGTGCGATGTTCATATTCATAGCCAATATCGTTGAGTTTATGTGCGCGTTTAACTTCGTTCTCCTGTAAATAGTCGTAAATCGTGTAATAGTCGTGGTTCGATATGGCGCGCGTACATCCGCGCGCCATATCGAAGATCGGTCCAGAGTGAACGTCAAATATTTGTTTCATTTTTTCGTTTTCACGAAACAGTTTTCAAATTTATGACACTCGACTTGTCTAGTGGCCTGGCCCAAGGGGCTTAACCTGAAAAGGACGCGGCCGCTGCCGAGGAAAATATATTTCCAAGTTTACTGGTCCATAAATAACCGTGGAGTGACAGGGCGATGATAAACTCACAAGCGAGAGTTCATCTCTCGGCTGTTACTGAATATTGAACGGACACAATCCTAATGTGATGCGCCGGCCACACATACAATAATTGTGCTAATTATCTATGTGTGGATAGCCATATTATAATTGGACGGATCACGGCACCAATGACCGTTGTCATTTTAGATACCTGTTTATAGCTGTTCCATGAAAGGATGCCGCATGAAAGATTAGCGCGTTCAAACAAAAAAACAAACTCTTCATTTTTATAATATTAGTATAGATTAATAACCGTCGTCTAAGATTGATTTGATTTTAGCAATAATAACAAAGGTTAAAACGCTTTTGCCCGCAAATATTATTATTAAAACATCATAAATAAGTTCGTAAGCATCAACTAAGTTTCGTTTAACATTTATTCAAATGTCAGCGTCTGTTTCGCCGAAGTACGGGCGCAACTCTTAATAAGAACGAACCCAAAATGTATAAATGAATTTGTTTACAATGTTGGCGAACAAAGATAGCGCAGTCAAACAATACGAACAGAGCTATGAACCGAACAAAATAAAACTGTTTCGCCTAAAGTTAGTTTTTATTTAGCGCAACGGATGTATTTTGCAGCTTTCCAAAGAAACGGAGTCCACTGAAAATCTGCACTAAATACTGTTTTCAAGTAAAGTTCCTTTGTCTTGGCACTCTTTGTTTGCTTTACAATTGAGAGTGGAACAATACAAAAAGGTCCGAAATTCGCTAACAAACTAAGCCCCAGTTGAAGTTTTAATTGCTTCGGTATAAGTCCACACGTAAGCGGGATCGGACAAGTTCTCTAGAAGAACCTAGCCCGATACCTTTTGCCTAAAATTTTAGGCCACTCTAACTTGTCACTGTAGGGACTTGGCGGATAAAAGGTGTAATTCCGTTTGGATCTCGAGACTATTCGAATAATCTATTCCTGAGGCACAGACTATGTTGACTTGGCAACGGCTTGTGGAAGCAAATGTCCAGCTGTGGACATGTTTCGACGAAAATAATGATGAACCGTTTGTCGATTCAAAAGACTGAAGGCATAGAAGCCTTTCGAAACATGTGAATCGTAGATAATCAAGGAGTAAGGGACTATATTGCATTTTTGGCAGCCCTCTCTGCCTGCTATAAAGAACATACACACAGAACACAGCTTGTCGGTTTTTAATCGGTTTCATTTCGGGGAGTGTGCGATAGAATTGCATGATTTAATTCCACCCAGCCCGTTCCATCATCGGACTACCAAACGTACGGCAATGCGTCATCGGTACATGGTAGACATCCTATCCATATGCACTAAACATTTTGAGAATACTTTTATTATGCGTACAGCTAAGGAGTGCAATAACCTGCCGGTGTCTGTGTTTCCCGATAGCTACTCTAGGGGGCTAATCTAGGGTTCTTTAAGTCAAGAGTGAATAGGTTACTTCTAGCTCCACCGTCGACCACATCATCGCTTACTGTCAGGTGAGATAGTGGTCAAGGGCTAGCCAATAATAGAAAAAAAAAACATATTGCTGTCGATAAATCCGTTCGCCAAACCTGTTGGTTAAACAGAAACCTTTTGAATTCTTCATTGCAATAACAGTAGTTAATAAAACGTCTATCGTTAGTAGCAGACATTCAAAGAAATATCACAGAGTCTAACGTACCTACGCATCATAGGTGAATTCCATCATCAAAATTGTCGTGACGGCTAACTATATCTATTCACTAAGTATATCTGCTGATACCCAGTACTTTTACATATGTCAGAGAGCTTAGGTAGTCCCACACCAATTCGTAAGTAACAAACACACGAGCCCTTCAACAATAGTAGGTGGGTATCTGACGCAGTTTTAATGACAGATACATGACGCTGCATCTTTAATTGATGTCCGCCGAGGCGGTTCGAGGTCCGTGCTCATGTCTTTGTGTCTACAATACAATGATTGGACTTATCTTACATAGGAACCTTGTGTTGGGAGAACGAAATGACACTACGTTATATTTCAAATGAGTACAGTTTGTTGCTGCGTAGCTAAAATTTAATTAAGTAGTATTTTTGGAACTTCAGTCTCGCGGATTAACGCACGGAACCTTGCATTTTTCGGGATGAAAGTAGCCTTTGGAATAAAGAAAGAACGTACTATTGTACTTACTTTACGGAAAAGTATTTTGCAGAGATTATCACCTACAAACAGTTTGACCATTTTACTTTTTTTATTTAGATGTAAATGAAAATGTATTATGGGCCAAAAGACTTTCACTGCGAGACGTAAGCCTCCGCCAAGCGTCACCACATGAACGGTTCTCTGGTTCTTTCACCCAGCGGATTCTTGCTGCCCTCAACAGATCATCGGTAAACCTTGTGTGAGTCCCTCCATGGCCTTTAAATGAACAAACGCAAAGTTAATTCAAAATAAATATAAATTCTTTAACTTATCGTCTTAGTTTCAGGTATTAGTTCTGGAACCTGAAAATTTAGATCATTGAAAAGAGCCTCTCAAACAGCGGTCGGTCCATCTATCCCATTGAATTAAAATAAAAGTTAAAACTACACTTAAATATATGGATTTGTTATCATAAAATATGTACGATTGAAAACTTTCCAAATGATAAAACAATTCAAAAAGTATTAGTCCAGATTTTGACAGAGAGAGATCCATTATCAATTGATTGGACTTTTGAAGATCTTCTATCTTTTACTAATGTTATAAAGGTAGAATGACGGCAAAGATAATTTTAATTAGGATACTAGTGATTGGAAAAGATTGAATAACTTTAGAATAACTCGTTGAAAACCTTTTTGGGTTAGCCGATAGTCTTGTTCAGATTAATTTAATAGATAAACTAAGAATACTGATTGTCTGGTAAAACTTCTGAAGATTGTTTTCTTTGATAATGTTGTAAAATTGGTAAAATAGATGCAAAAGTCTGAAAACTTTAGAGACATTTTCGATTAGACAAAAATATTTATGCTTTTTGGAAACCGCACAGAAAGTCATGCAATTAAAATACCTACACTATTATAATAATAAAACAGCGTTTGAGACATATTCATAACCACACATGCACCACAAAAGATACACGCACGAGACAAAGATTCGCATTGGAAGTTCAAACCACATAACTGCCAGTACAGTTCATAACAAAGCTTTCCGCGGTTGGCACTGTTACAAGGAACGGCGAATACCGTACCTGGTAATTTTGTACGTCAATTGCAAAACTCAGTCAGCGTCTTAAAGGCGATGAGGTACTGTTACCAAGTTTATTAGTGTTAATAAATGCACTAGTTATTTACTTAGGAATTTATTGCTGTACCACACCTGCGACGTCCGTATACTTTGTTATTTCAAGGGTTGTGTGAGGTTATTAGAGTCGTGATTTTGGAACAGTGATTTAGTAGCATAATTGATTTGGTGCTTAACAAAAATCATAAAAAATATTGTAGTAACATAACATAACATCACTCCTGTATTTTTAGAAGGGTTGGAGATGCAACTATACACATATATCCACAAATTGCCAGTTATTTTTTAATTCCCATATTAAAGGGGGCGAGTCTTTTGCGGTCAACTGTGACAACAACAACCCAGAACCTTATGCTCATCACGAACGCTATATATTGTATACAAGCTGTGCCTGCGGCTTCGTTCCCGTCAACCTGCCTAAAATATCTTTAACAATCAACCCTTAACATACACATAATAGACTATCGAGTTTTAACAATCACAGCTTAAATGCTCAATAATAGCACATTAAATCATCCATACTTCCTCCAAACTAAACTGTCAATAATATAAAAAATAAGAGAAAATTAAAGTTTCAATGTCAATAAAAAAAGAAAATTAAAAAGTACCTAATATTTTTGTAATAAAATGTTCAATGAAAGTTGTCTTTCATTGTATAACTGTACCGTTCTCATAATAATCGTTCTAATCTTATTAATTTAAGAAATTTCAATAATCTTGGTCGTTTTCTTTTGATTTTTCGATTAATCTTGCTGTGCCAAGATTATACCAATTTGATGGTTCTGTGTCGCACAGCAAAGAATTAAGCGTAAACTGCAATGAAAATACATATTACATATTTACTCAGTTGATTCTCTAAAGTTATAACAAATAACATTAAACAATACGTACGTAAACATTGATTCGGCGACTGTACCTTTCTATATTTTGCCCTTACCTACCTAACATTTTTTTTCTAGGATCATTCGTCCGCGGAGAATCTTAACACTGCCATTCAGAAAACGACGTCAAATGCACAACGCCATCTATCGAATATGGAGTTCAACTGTCCGAGTATCTGAGCTGCGTGTATTGTGATATTTTACTTCTTGGACACTTTAAATTCATTTAACTTTTAGAAGATTGAACCGTTTTTGATGAACCAAGAACTAACTAATACGTCAAGTTACGCACAATTTTTATGTATAAAAATTATCTACATTGGTTTCGTACTTTTTACATAATGCGTGCACAATTAAACAGACAAACTGCAACAAAAATTACGAAAATGCTGGAAATGGGTTCTGTTGGTTATCTTTTAACACGTTGGCTATTTATTGGAAATATTTTCGATGTACTAAAATGACTTTTCTACTGATTTATTATATGTATTGATTTTTAATATTATTTGTTTGGATGCGTAGGTACGTTAGACTCTGTGATATTTCTTTGAATGTCTGCTACTAACGATAGACGTTTTATTAACTACTGTTATTGCAATGAAGAATTCAAAAGGTTTCTGTTTAACCAACAGGTTTGGCGAACGGATTTATCGACAGCAATATGTTTTTTTTTTTCTATTATTGGCTAGCCCTTGACCACTATCTCACCTGACAGTAAGCGATGATGTGGTCGACGGTGGAGCTAGAAGTAACCTATTCACTCTTGACTTAAAGAACCCTAGATTAGCCCCCTAGAGTAGCTATCGGGAAACACAGACACCGGCAGGTTATTGCACTCCTTAGCTGTACGCATAATAAAAGTATTCTCAAAATGTTTAGTGCATATGGATAGGATGTCTACCATGTACCGATGACGCATTGCCGTACGTTTGGTAGTCCGATGATGGAACGGGCTGGGTGGAATTAAATCATGCTCTTCTATCGCACACTCCCCGAAATGAAACCGATTAAAAACCGACAAGCTGTGTTCTCTCTGCCTGCTATAAAGAACATACACACAGAACACAGCTTGTCGGTTTTTAATCGGTTTCTAATGCTAATCTAGGGTTCTTTAAGTCAAGAGTGAATAGGTTACTTCTAGCTCCACCGTCGACCACATCATCGCTTACTGTCAGGTGAGATAGTGGTCAAGGGCTAGCCAATAATAGAAAAAAAAAACATATTGCTGTCGATAAATCCGTTCGCCAAACCTGTTGGTTAAACAGAAACCTTTTGAATTCTTCATTGCAATAACAGTAGTTAATAAAACGTCTATCGTTAGTAGCAGACATTCAAAGAAATATCACAGAGTCTAACGTACCTACGCATCCAAACAAATAATATTAAAAATCAATACATATAATAAATCAGTAGAAAAGTCATTTTAGTACATCGAAAATATTTCCAATAAATAGCCAACGTGTTAAAAGATAACCAACAGAACCCATTTCCAGCATTTTCGTAATTTTTGTTGCAGTTTGTCTGTTTAATTGTGCACGCATTATGTAAAAAGTACGAAACCAATGTAGATAATTTTTATACATAAAAATTGTGCGTAACTTGACGTATTAGTTAGTTCTTGGTTCATCAAAAACGGTTCAATCTTCTAAAAGTTAAATGAATTTAAAGTGTCCAAGAAGTAAAATATCACAATACACGCAGCTCAGATACTCGGACAGTTGAACTCCATATTCGATAGATGGCGTTGTGCATTTGACGTCGTTTTCTGAATGGCAGTGTTAAGATTCTCCGCGGACGAATGATCCTAGAAAAAAAATGTTAGGTAGGTAAGGGCAAAATATAGAAAGGTACAGTCGCCGAATCAATGTTTACGTACGTATTGTTTAATGTTATTTGTTATAACTTTAGAGAATCAACTGAGTAAATATGTAATATGTATTTTCATTGCAGTTTACGCTTAATTCTTTGCTGTGCGACACAGAACCATCAATTTGGTATAATCTTGGCACAGCAAGATTAATCGAAAAATCAAAAGAAAACGACCAAGATTATTGAAATTTCTTAAATTAATAAGATTAGAACGATTATTATGAGAACGGTACAGTTATACAATGAAAGACAACTTTCATTGAACATTTTATTACAAAAATATTAGGTACTTTTTAATTTTCTTTTTTTATTGACATTGAAACTTTAATTTTCTCTTATTTTATATTATTGACAGTTTAGTTTGGAGGAAGTATGGATGATTTAATGTGCTATTATTGAGCATTTAAGCTGTGATTGTTAAAACTCGATAGTCTATTATGTGTATGTTAAGGGTTGATTGTTAAAGATATTTTAGGCAGGTTGACGGGAACGAAGCCGCAGGCACAGCTTGTATACAATATATAGCGTTCGTGATGAGCATAAGGTTCTGGGTTGTTGTTGTCACAGTTGACCGCAAAAGACTCGCCCCCTTTAATATGGGAATTAAAAAATAACTGGCAATTTGTGGATATATGTGTATAGTTGCATCTCCAACCCTTCTAAAAATACAGGAGTGATGTTATGTTATGTTACTACAATATTTTTTATGATTTTTGTTAAGCACCAAATCAATTATGCTACTAAATCACTGTTCCAAAATCACGACTCTAATAACCTCACACAACCCTTGAAATAACAAAGTATACGGACGTCGCAGGTGTGGTACAGCAATAAATTCCTAAGTAAATAACTAGTGCATTTATTAACACTAATAAACTTGGTAACAGTACCTCATCGCCTTTAAGACGCTGACTGAGTTTTGCAATTGACGTACAAAATTACCAGGTACGGTATTCACCGTTCCTTGTAACAGTGCCAACCGCGGAAAGCTTTGTTATGAACTGTACTGGCAGTTATGTGGTTTGAACTTCCAATGCGAATCTTTGTCTCGTGCGTGTATCTTTTGTGGTGCATGTGTGGTTATGAATATGTCTCAAACGCTGTTTTATTATTATAATAGTGTAGGTATTTTAATTGCATGACTTTCTGTGCGGTTTCCAAAAAGCATAAATATTTTTGTCTAATCGAAAATGTCTCTAAAGTTTTCAGACTTTTGCATCTATTTTACCAATTTTACAACATTATCAAAGAAAACAATCTTCAGAAGTTTTACCAGACAATCAGTATTCTTAGTTTATCTATTAAATTAATCTGAACAAGACTATTGGCTAACCCAAAAAGGTTTTCAACGAGTTATTCTAAAGTTATTCAATCTTTTCCAATCACTAGTATCCTAATTAAAATTATCTTTGCCGTCATTCTACCTTTATAACATTAGTAAAAGATAGAAGATCTTCAAAAGTCCAATCAATTGATAATGGATCTCTCTCTGTCAAAATCTGGACTAATACTTTTTGAATTGTTTTATCATTTGGAAAGTTTTCAATCGTACATATTTTATGATAACAAATCCATATATTTAAGTGTAGTTTTAACTTTTATTTTAATTCAATGGGATAGATGGACCGACCGCTGTTTGAGAGGCTCTTTTCAATGATCTAAATTTTCAGGTTCCAGAACTAATACCTGAAACTAAGACGATAAGTTAAAGAATTTATATTTATTTTGAATTAACTTTGCGTTTGTTCATTTAAAGGCCATGGAGGGACTCACACAAGGTTTACCGATGATCTGTTGAGGGCAGCAAGAATCCGCTGGGTGAAAGAACCAGAGAACCGTTCATGTGGTGACGCTTGGCGGAGGCTTACGTCTCGCAGTGAAAGTCTTTTGGCCCATAATACATTTTCATTTACATCTAAATAAAAAAAGTAAAATGGTCAAACTGTTTGTAGGTGATAATCTCTGCAAAATACTTTTCCGTAAAGTAAGTACAATAGTACGTTCTTTCTTTATTCCAAAGGCTACTTTCATCCCGAAAAATGCAAGGTTCCGTGCGTTAATCCGCGAGACTGAAGTTCCAAAAATACTACTTAATTAAATTTTAGCTACGCAGCAACAAACTGTACTCATTTGAAATATAACGTAGTGTCATTTCGTCCTCCCAACACAAGGTTCCTATGTAAGATAAGTCCAATCATTGTATTGTAGACTCAAAGACATGAGCACGAACCTCGAACCGCCTCGGTGGACATCAATTAAAGATGCAGCGTCTTGTATCTGTCATTAAAGCTGCGTCAGATACCCATCTACTATTGTTGAAGGGCTCGTGTGTTTGTTATTTACGAATTGGTGTGGGACTACCTAAGCTCTCTGACATATGTATAAGTACTGGGTATCAGCAGATATACTTAGTGAATAGATATAGTTAGCCGTCACGACAATTTTGAAGATGGAATTCACCTATTAATTTTATTTATTTTCATTTTAAGTACCTGGCCTCCTCGATTTGCATTTTAATACCTATGTCTACCTAGGGGCTTTGATCTCAAACAACGGCGGCTGCGTAGATGAAGTTAAACGACGTATGGCCATGACCAGAACAGCGATGGAGAAGCTAGGGAAATTGTGGAGGAATCGCAACATTACCAAAGCCACCAAAAATTGGCTCATACGAACAACTGCATTCCCCATTTTTCTTTACGTGGTCGAGACGTGGACAGTGCGTGAGTTTGAAAGGGGGAAGATAAATTCTCTGGAGATGCAGTGCTGGAGAAAGATACTCGGCATATCGTGGACGGATTTCCGCACTAACGTGTCCATACTCCAGGAACTCGGCATCACGCAGCGTTTGTCGAACGTTGTACAGAGCATACTGCAATTCTTTGGACACGTCTCTAGGCAGGATGGCGACTCCATAGAGCGACAGTACAGGGAAAAGTGGAGGGAACTACTCACGCGGCAGGTCATCTTTGCGCTGGTCTGACTAAGTGAAATCCGCAGTAGGAGGCCGCATATCTGACTGCGCCAAACAGTCCGCCAATAGGGAGAGATGGTGGGAGATCGTGCGGAGATCGTGCGGAGAGTGTGTCCATATCTACCACCGACGTGGACGCCTCGACGTGACCAGGACTGCTCTACCAAGAGCGAAATGACAGAGAAGAACTCAAAAATAATGAGTACCTAAATCGTGTAACGTTCCAATACAGTGATTTTGAAGAGGAAAACAGTTTAATTTCCAAAATATTACTGAAAGTTACAAAACATGTCACTGTGACTTTAAACAAGTGACGTTTTACAACCAAAAAAAGTACCGCGATAGCGATTCGAAATACGTGAAAAATGTATAAGACTGCCAAGCGCTATCCAAATGTCACTCCCTAATACATTTGGCATTTCGATCATCACTATCGGTTATGGAATGATAGAAAACTTTGTCTAAAGCCGTTTCCGTTTTTATAAACGCTATCACTAAGGTCTTATCTTCACACTATCATCTCTATGCCGACGATTTGCAGCTTTACCGCCACTTCAAACTTGAGGAGCTCACTGGTTCTATCGATGCCATCAATAATGATCTTGAAAATATCTATCAGTGGGTTAAATGTTTTGGACTTTTAGTGAATTCAACAAAATCACAAGCTCTCATTATTGGTGGCAGACATTTCATTATTTTATTGAGCAACCAGTTTCTCCTACCTGTTAACAATTATGCCGTCGCTATTGCCTACTCCAAAAAAGTTAAAAGTTTAGGTGTTTTCTTGGACTGCAACCTATCTTGGAATGTTCACATTGCTGAAGTAAGCAGGAGGGTGTTTTACTCGCGTCGGTCTCTAAAACGTCTCCAGAAGTTCCTGCCGTTCTCAACTAAAGTTACTCTCGCTCAGTCTCTTCTTCTTCCTCTTCTTGACTGTGCTGATGTCTGCTTTCTTGATGCGACTGAGGAACTTCTTGATAAGCTCGAGCGTTTGCAGAATTTGTGCATTCGCTTCATTTTTGCCCTCCGAAAGTACGACCATGTGTCGGAATTTTGGAAGCGGTTGCAGTAGCTGCCTATTCGGTAGCGCCGAGATACCCACACTCTACAATCCTATCTCTCCTTCGTATCTTAAAGAACTCTTTGAGTATCTTGTTCCGAGAGGAAAGCCTTGCCACTCCTCATCGTCTCTTATCCTTCGTTTTCGTCACCACTTATCAAGTCGTTACGGTGGACCATTTACTGTTCGTGCTGTCCACCTCTGGAATAATCTTCCTCATTCCAAACGGGATAGCCCTTCACTTGGGATATTCAGGAGAAGAATTAAGGAACATTTCCTGTCAACATGACGCAATAAATATGTATGTATTTTAGATATAAGTATGTATTATGTTTATGCATTGTGTGCTGTACACGTATTTGTGTAGTGTATTTAGTTAGTAAGAATTCAAATGTTTTTTTAATATTTGTTGTGCGCTTTTGTTAACTGTCCTAATTTTGTAAATCTCTCTTTAGCACTGAGGTTTGCTGTCAGAGAACCTAATTATGGGTTAAGCTCGCCTGTGTACATACGTTTTCCTTTTGTATTTTAAATGTATATTTTGTGTACAATAAAGAATGTGAATAAGCCTCTGGTGCCACTGACCCCTAAGGAAGAATTGACCCAAACACCACATACTGTGGCGTTACAAAAAAAATCACTTAACGCCATGTTAATACGTATAATTTTGTCTTATTATAAAAATATAGGTACCGAAAATACATAAAAAAATACAAAAAGGTAAAACACATTATTCAAATACAGAAAACCCGTAGGCATCAATACCGAGTTAGTTGTTTTATATACCTAATAAGAAAAAAAAAATAAGGAATTAAAGTAATACGCTGAACATAAGTGCCATCCTTAACGCAGTTGCAACCGGTGAGATTCTGGCTTATTCATCCAGGTGGAAACAGATCCAACATAAAGCTTAGTTTTTTTAACAGTTGTAAAATGTACGGAGCCTAAGGACCCGGCCGACACATAATTGTTCAAACGCCTTGCCCGTACGGTGGGGCCGGAGTTGGCCCATAATAGCTGATATCTACAGACAAGGAGATGACTAATCAAAACCATGTTACAAAAAGAGATATCAGAGAAACCGAAACTTCAAAGAAAAATAGAAAGAAACTACGATACATACCAGTTTTCATAACATTACCCTTAATAGTCACCAGCCTTTTCTGCCCAGTCACGAGACGTCTATCTTTATCCAGAGAATCTGGTGTTATGACTAGACCCTGTCTGGCCATCCTGCTAGCCATTTCAAATAATATCGACGCTTTTAACAGCTGCTGAAACATTATCAATAATTTAGTTGAAAATTTCTATGCCATGAATTTATTCTGTGTACGACATTCTTTGAGCAGAATTTTTTATCTTCTCTTTTCTTGTCAAAACATATTTTAAAATATGAGTCGTGTAACCAACCAAATCAAATAAAAGAGGCTAAATCGATAAGTCTTGTAGCACAATGCTACAATACATAAGTATGTGTCGCCAGTACTGAAACTGCTAAGCAAGACTACCTAAAAACTCACCAATATATGTAACACGAAACAGCCTCGTATGCAAAATAAAAACAATAACGCCTAACACACTAAACATCGCAATTCATAATTACCAAAAATAATAAAAACTACTAACATCACAGTCTAGACTCTGCAGTTATTTTTCTCCATAACAATTATAATATATAATCGGAACTACAACATTCAGTAGTTAAGACTGGCAGGTTACGATTCCACCCAGCTGTCGTTCACACGTCCTCCAAGAAATACAGCGAACCTTATTAGTCCATATTACCCGGATTTTGTTCCGTGTTGCCAATATACTTAGCACTGTGTAGCACATGTGTTAGTAAAAGTACATGTATGGTTATTCGTGTGGCATTTTCTTGGAAATTCTACTAGGTAGAACCATGGGTTTGTATGCGTAAAAGGTTTTTTGTGATGAAAAGTAACGATGTAATTTTTTAGGTTCCATAGAACTTACTTGAAATTAGCAAAACTGACTTGATCGAAGGGTTTTTTACAAAAACTACACAACTAACTTTTTTACAACTTGTTGGCAGCACTGTGTTTGTCTTTGACTAAACAACCGAATGATCTAAAAGATGTTTTGCATAAACTAAGTATCTCCAAGATAAAGAAATAATACAGATAAAGGCTCGCGTTTAAAAAATCATCACTATGTGTGATGAAAGATACTGATGGTTTTCTGGAAAATGGAAATAAGTATGCTACACATGAAAACAACAGACACAGTAAAGAATGAAATAATACGGATGAAAACAAACCTAACCGACGTAAAGCAGAAAATAATATTACAGAAGTGACGAATACTTAGGTGGACGAAGAGGGTCACCGAATGGATTCCACTACAAGGCAAGGAAGACAAAGAAAGAGATGGAGTGATATATTTACCCAATACTGTGGGTCAGACTTGATGCAGAAGGCGCGCGATATACTCGTGTGGAGTGATTTAGGAGGAGCTTACGGCGCAATGGCGACCGCTACGAATAGCGATGGCAAACGCTCATAAAAGCAAATAAAGAAGGAAGAAACAGTTTGTAAAGAAGAAGATTTTTTTTTTTAATTATTTGCAATATTTTAATCTGCTTTGTATGTTGTGCTGTGCTTCTATATTTAGTTAAGTGTAAACATTGTAAATAGTGGAATAAAGGGCATTTTTATTTTATTTTGCTTTATGTTATAATTTTGGTTTTCTTAGGTTTATCACCAGCAGGTCAACAGAATAGAAGCCTTTTTCATAGGAGCGATATTTATGGTTCTTTTCATAAAGGACTCTCATTTAACTGAGCTCGTCAAGGCCATTATTATTTCAAATGAATTTTAAATTTTCATGGACTTTAATATTTGTGTAACCCTACTCCAAAAAACGCCTTTCGCACCAACGACTCCATCCTCCGCGAACTGAATATCAAGATCAGACTGTCCACGATCTGCCTTCGTAGAATATTGGAGTTCTTTGGTCACATCGCCAGAAAGGATGGAAACAACCTAGAAAAACTGATGGTTACTGGCAAGATTGAAGGGAAACGTTCTAGAGGTCGCAGTCCAATAAGATGGTCAGACCAAGTCCGCACATCGTTGAACACCAAACTGCACGATGCTCTCCACGACGCAAAAGACAGGCATAGGTGGCACAAATTAGTGAAGGAAAAGTTACTTCCACGACAACAGGGGAATCACGACCCTCAGTAATGAGGAACACGACGCGAGGAGGAGGACTGCAAAAAAATAAAGTATGAATTTAATTTCGCAAATACAATTGTGTCTGTTTCTATTCATAGCCCATTCGCGAATATATAATATACATTCTTACTATAGTACGATGTTCATATTCATACCCAATATCGTTAGGTTTATGGGCGCGTTTAACTCGATTCTCCTGTAAATAGTCGTAAATTCATGGTGGCTGTACGCGCGCCATATCGAAGATCGCTCCAGAGTGAACGTCAAATATTTGTTTCATTTTTTCGTTTTCACGAAACAGTTTTCAAATTTATGACTCTCGACTTGTCTAGTGGCCTGGCCCAAGGGGCTTAACCTGAAATGGACGCGGCCGCCGCCGAGGAAAATATATTTCCAAGTTTACTGGTCCATAAATAACCGTGGAGTGACAGGGCGATGATAAACTCACAAGCGAGAGTTCATCTCGCGTCCGTTACTGAATATTGAACGAACATAATCCTAATGCAATGCTAAGGCCTACAAGGTACATACAATAATTGTGCTAATTACCAATGTGAGGACAGCCAGTCAAATGGCTAATTGGACGGATCACGGCACCAATGATCGTTGTCATTTTAGGTACCTGTTTAAAGCTGTTCCATGAAAGGATGACGCATTTATTAACCAACTAGCTGTCCCACGCGGCTTCGCTCCCGTCAAGTGGATATCTATCTACCCATCTACCCTAGCTACCCTACCTACTCCACCTACCCTACTAGCAAACAAACAAACTCTTCAGCTTTATAATATTAGTATAGATCTTGATAAAACTCTTTCGCAATGATCTGGGTGCATTGTCCTCACACATATGAATTTATTAATGTATGTACTTATGTACCTAAATATTGTAAAAAAAATATTATATTTTTAAAAGAGTAAGTATGGAGTTTCTTAATTCTTTATTGTACAACAAAAACAATATTTAATACAATGTGATAATAAAGTACATGTACAAAGGCGAGCTTAACTCAATGTTGAGTTCTCTTACAGCAAACCCTATAGTGACAGAAAATGATGACAAAAGAGGGTAGGATCCAGTGTACAATTTTAAAATAACAAAGTTATAATCATAAATATATACATATATACATAAATACAAATATATATAATATATATCTACTAACATTGCGTTAAAAGGAAATGCTCTTTAATTTTCCTCTTGAAGACATCGAGAGAAGGGCTATCGCGTAGGGAGTGTGGGAGAGAGTTCCAGAGGTGCACTGCAGTTACAGAGAAGGAGCCATCATAACGGCTGGAAGTGTGACGTGGAGTACGTAGGAGAAGCGAAGTAGCCGTGCGACAAAGTTTGCCCCTCGGGACGAGGTACTCAAACCGTTCGCGAAGGTATTTGGGTGAAGTAGGATTGTGCAGGATATTATAGAGAAGGGATAGGATATGGGTATCTCGTCGACGCCGAATCGGCAGCCACTTCAATCTAGTCCGAAATTCCGACACATGGTCGTACTTCCGGAGGCCGAAAATAAAGCGGATGCACAAGTTCTGCAATCGCTCGAGTTTGTTTAGGAGTACCTCCGTTGCATCTAGAAAACAGACATCCGCATAGTCTATGAGCGGTAAAAGAAGAGATTGAGCAAGAGTGACCTTAGTGTGAAATGGTAAGAATTTTTGGAGACGTTTAAGAGACTGAAAAGAGTAGAAGACCTTCTTACTCACATCAGCAATATGAACCTCCCAAGAGAGGTTAGTGTCTATATGGACGCCCAAGTTTTTTACACTTTTGGAGTAGTATATCGGCACTGAGTTATACATTACTGGCGGAAGAGACTGGGGATCCAATAGATTGAGCACGTATCTGCCACCAATAATGAGCGCTTGAGATTTAGTTGGGTTCAGGAGGAGTCCAAAGGATTGAGTCCACTTGTTGATATTTTCAAGGTCATCATTGATGGCAGCCACAGACACGGCGAGTTCACCCACCTTAAAATGTCGATATAACTGCAAGTCGTCTGCATAGAGATGAAAGTTAGAAGTAAGGACCTTAGTGATAGCATTTATAAAAATTGAGAAGAGAAGAGGAGAGAGAACACCACCTTGCGGAACGCCCGCAGCCAAGTCACACCATTCAGAGGAATCCTCATCAGATCGAACAGACTGCGAGCGATCCCGGAGATAAGATTTGAACCATTCAATTACCGGAGCAGAGACATTAAGGGAGGAAAGGATGCTGTCGGCGCATCACTATGCGCGGGCGTCCACGGCGCAGGCGCGGGGTGTCGGGGGACCGAACCCGCGACGCGACGGCCGGCTGCGCACCCGCCGCTCCACTCAGCTCACAGACGCCATTCATTACGGGCATTTCTTTGTACCTATATATTTCCTATGAGTTGATAGTGTAAATTATAGCAATATACCTATGTTAATACAGTCCACTCTTTTATTATAAAGTCCCAATTGAGCCCATTCAGATGCCTAAGAGAATGTCAAAGTCAACTGAGTTAAAAGCACTGCTGAAGTCCAGTAGAACCAGTATAGTTAGACATTTATTGTCCATAGCCAGTCGTATGTCATCAGAAATTTTGACTAGAGTCGTAACGGTGCTATGGCCTGGTCTGAAACCAGATCGGTAAGGACTCAGCAGGCTATTAGAGGATAAGTAACAGGATAGTTGCTTCTGAACAATATTCTCGAGGACTTTGGAGAGGATTGGGCGGAATTGGGATGGTGAGGAGGGATTTGAAACTTTGGGAAGCGGTAGGACGTGTGCCCTCTTCCAAGCTGAAGGAAAGGAGTTATTGAAGAGAGAAAAATTAACAATATGAGTTACAACAGGAACTATTTCACCCAAAATAGGTAGGAACATTTGCAGTTGAAGGCCATCGTCACCTACCGCCTTAGTGGAGATGGATTGGATACATTTCTTAATGTCTAGTTCAGTAATTGAGTGGAAAGAGAAATAAGTATTTGCTGGCAGTGGAAGATTACAGAGATCGTTGAGAGTGGAAGATTTAACATGGTCGTCGAGGGTAATTGGTGACTTAGAAAAATGAGCATTAAGTGCATTTAGGTCCATTTTATCAGAAGAACTCTTGCTAGAGGCTTTGCCAATACCGAGAGTCTTTAAAAACTGCCATACTTGTGTTGGGTTGAAGTTGTCAATTGAGCTGTAAATGTGGCGCCTTTTCGCATTCCTACACAAACGACTGCAGCAATTTCGCATCCCTTTATAAATGTTCCAGTTTTCCTCAGTCAGCTGCTTCCTGTACAAGCGCTTGGCCTTGTCTCGCTTAGCCATCTGGTTTTTTATTGCTGGAGATAGCCATGGCACAGGAAAGTGTTTGACTCTCACCTTTTTTAGAGGAGAGATAAATGAGGTCATGGTAGGAAAAAGGAGCAGAAAGCTGTCCATGTGTGGCTACTTTGTTAGGGTCCGAAACTAGGATGAGATCTAATAGAGAAGGAGAACAGTGAGGAGCCCTGTGAGTAGCATTTAAAGGAAGTATGTGCATATTAACAGAAGAGACAAGAGATTGGAGTTTACGGCTGCGCGAATCGCCCTTTAACAGACAAGTGTTGAAGTCTCCGAGAATAATCGCATGCTCAAATTGTACGGAAAGATTTTCCAAACTGTCTTCAAAGGAGGAAAAGTAATTAATTTGGCAAGAGGGACTATAATAGACTCCTAAAAGTAGCTACTAAGCTTTTTGTTGAAATAAACTTCCAACATACTAATGTTGGAAGTTTATTTCAACAAAAAGATGTTCTTGTGCGTATTTCTCCATAACAAGCTAATTTCCGAATGCACAATTTTTATTCCTTTTAAATTTTTATGTATTAACGTTAGAAAGTGCCGCTTGGTGGCCTAGTTGAAATAAAATATCTTTGTCTTTGAACAAATTTGATTACCAAAAAGAAAAGGTTTTGGTGAGTCAATCTTAAAAAAATTACATATACTGTCGCAGACTTTTTTTAGAAATTTTAAAGATGTAAAATTCTATCTTAGATGATATTTGCGTAACTTAAACTGTTTACGTAGCGCACGCAACTGAAGCTCTCAAAAAGGAATATCTTCCCCCGTTTTTGCAACATTTTTTATTTATGCTCCGCTCCTATTAGTCGCAGCGTGATGTTATGCAACCTATAACCTTCCTCGATAAATGGAAAATCCAACACAAAAAGAATTTATAAATTCCAACCAGTAGTTCCTGAGATTAGCGCGTTCAAACAAAAAAAACAATTTCTTCAGTTTTATAATATTAGTATAGATTAATAACCATCGTATAAGATTGATTTGATTTTAGCAATAATAACAAAGGTATAAACGCTTTTGCCCGCAAATATTATAATTAAAACATCATAAATAACGTGCAGCTCTGCAACTAAGTTTCGTTTAACATTTATTCAAATGTCAGCGTCTGTTTCGCCGAAGTACGGGAGCAACTCTTAATAAGAACGAACCCAAAATGTATAAATGAATTTGTTTACAATGTTGGCGAACAAAGATAGCGCAGTCAAACAATCCGAACAGAGCTATGAACCGAACAAAATAAAACTGTTTCGGCTAAAGTTAGTTTTTATTTAACTCAACGGATGTATGTTGCAGCTTTCCAAAGTAACGGAGTCCACTGAAAATCTGCACTAAATACTATTTTCAAGTAAAGTTCCTTTGTCTTGGCACTCTTTGTTTGCTTTACAATTGAGAGTGGAACAATACAAAAAGGTCCGAAATTCGCTAACAACCTAAGCCCCAGTAGAAGTTTTAATTGCTTCGGTATAAGTCCACACGTAAGCGTGGTTGTTACCGGATCGGACAAGTTCTCTAGAAGAACCTAGCCCGATCCCATTTGCCTAAAATGTTAGGCCACTCTAACTTGTGACTGTAGGGACTTGGCGGATAAAAGGCGTGATTCCGTTTGGATCTCGAGACTATTCGATTAATATCATTAGTATTCGAATAATCTATTCCTGAGGCACAGGCTCTATTGACTTGGCAACGCCTTGGGCCGGAAAATGTCCAGCTGTGGACATGTTTCGGTGAAAATAATGAGGAACAGTCTAACGTTTCAAAAGATTGAAGGCATAACAGTATTTCGAAGTAGTGTATCGAAGATAATCAAGGACTAAGGGGACTATTGTGCATTTTTGGAAGCCCTCTTTGCCTGCTATAAACAACATATTGCGCTCGATAAATCCGTTCGCCAAACCTGTTGATGATGACAGAAGCCTTTTGAATCCTTCATTGCTGTAACAAAATTGTTTACCGTTGGTAGTTAGTAGATATTTACAGAAATATCCAAACAAATAAATTAAAATCAATACATACTTATAACAAATCCGGAGAATAGTATTTTTTAGTACATCGAAAATATTGCCTAAAAAATAGCCATCGTGTTAAAAGATCACCACCAACAAAACCCATTTCCAGCATTATTGGATTTTTTGATTGTTTTCGGTTTGTCTGGTTATCTTTTTGTCTGTTTTATTGTGCACACATCACGTGAAATGTAGAAAACCAATGTAATGTAATGATAACTTTTATAAATAAAAATTGTGCGTAACTTGAAGTATTACTTAGTTTTTGTTTCATCACAAACGGTTCACTCAATCAAAAGTTAAATGAAATTAAAGTGTTCAAGAAGTAAAATAACACAACACACGCAGTTCAGATACTGGGTCAGTTGAACTCCATATTCGATAGATGGCGTTGTGCATTTGACGTAATTTTCTGAATGGCAGTGTTAAGATACACATCGGAAAAAAAAAATAAAAAAATTATTAGGTAAGTAGGAAAAGTAGGGTAGGCAAAAATGTAGAATGGTACAGTCGCCGAATCAATGTTTACGTACGTATTGTTTAATGTTATTTGTAATAACTTTAGAGAATCAAGGAGTAAAAATGTAATATGTATTTCCATTGCAGTTTACACTTAATTCTGTGCTGTGCGACACAGAACCATCAATTTGGTATAATCTTGGCACAGCAAGATTAATCGGAAATCAAAAGAAAACGACCAAGATTATTGAAATTTCTTAAATAAATAAGAGAAGAACAATTATTATGAGAACTGTACAGTTATACAAAGAAAAACAACTTTCATTGAACATTTTATTACAAAAATTTTAGGTACTTTTTAATTTTCTTTTTTTATTGACATTGAACCTTTAATTTTCACTTATTTTGTATGATTGTCAGTTTAGTTTGGAGGAAGTATGGATGATTTAATGTACTATTATTAAGTATAAAAGCTGTGATCGTTAAAATTAGATAGTCTATTATGTGTATACAAAGGGTTTATTGTGAAAGATATTTTAAGCAGGTTGATGGGAAGGAAACCGCGGGCACAGCTAGTAAACTTATACAATACATAGCGTTCGAGTTGACCATAAGGTCCTTGGTTGTTGTTGTCCTAGTTGATCGCAATAGACTCGTCCTCGTTTATATTGGGCTTAAAACATAACTGCTGGGTATATGTGTATAGGTGCACCTCTGCCAACCCTTTCGAAAATACCGTAAAGATGTTATGTTATGTTACTTACAATATTTTTTATGATTTTTGTTAAGCACCAAATCAATCAAGCTACTAAATCACTGTTCCAAAATCACGACTTTAATAAGCTCACACAACCCTTGAAATAACAAAATATACGGACGTCGCAGGTGTGGTATAGCAATAAATTCCTAAGTAAATAACTAGTGCATTTATTAACACTAATTAACTTGGTAACAGTACCTCATCGCCTTTACGACTCTGAATGAGTTTTGCAATTGACGTACAAAATTACTAGGTACGGTATTCGCCGTTCCTTGTAACAGTGCCAACCCCGGAACGCTTTGTTATGAACTGTTACTTTGTTGGAACCGCACTGCTACTGGCAGTTATGTGGTTTGAACTTCCAATGCGAATGTTTGTCTCGTGCGTGTATCTTTTGTGGTGCATGTGTGGTTATGAATATGTCTCAAACGCTGTTTTACTATCAAAATAGTGTAGGTATTTTATTTGCATGTCTTTCGGTGCGGTTGCCAAAAAGCATAAATATTTTTGTCTAATCGAAAGTGTCTCTAAAGTTTTCAGACTTTTGCGTCTATTTTACCAAAAGTTTTACCAGACAATCATTATTCTTAGTTCATCTATTAAATTAATCTGAACAAGACTATCGGCTAACCCAAAAAGGTTTTTCAACGAGTTATTCTAAAGTTATTCAATCTTTTCCAATCACTAGTGTCCCAATTAAAATTATCTTTGCCGTCATTCTACTTTAATAACATTGGTAAAAGATAAAAGATCTTCAAAAGTCCAATCAATTGATAATGGATCTCTCTCTGTCAAAATCTGGACTAATACTTTTTGAATTGTTTTATCATTTGGAAAGTTTTCAATCGTACATATTTTATGATAACAAATCCATTTATTTAAGTGTTGTTTTAACTTTTATTTTAATTCAATGCGACAGATGGACCGACCTCTGTTCGAGAGGCTCTTTTCAATGATCTAAATTTTCAGGTTTCAGAACTAATACCTGAATCTAAGACGATAAGTTAAAGAATTTATGTTCTCTTTAATCTAACTTTGCTTTTGTACAATTAAAGGCCATGAAGTGCCCCCACAAGGTTTACTGATGATCTGTTGAAGACGGCAAGAGTCCGATGGATGAAAGAATCAGAGTACCGGTTATGTGTCGAAGTTTGGCGTAGGCCTTTGTCTCACAGTTAACGTTATTTGCCCCATAATAATTGTTGAAACAAAACAAGAACGAAAGAAAAAACAAATATTTGTGACCCGCTGAGACGGGAGAAATAAGCATAAAATAAAACAATAATAAATATGAAAAAATATATTTAAAATTTAATTATTAATTAAAAAATAATTTAATTATTAATTAAAAAATAATTTAATTATTATTTAATAAATAATTTCGTTTTTTAAATAAAAAGAAAAAAATTCAAACTTTTTGTAGGTGATAATCTCTGTAAACATCGTTCCGTAAAGCAATTACAACAGTACTTTCTTACTTTCAAATACTATTTTTTTACCCCGAAAAAATGCACGGTCCCTGTGCGTTAATCCGCGACACTGAATTGCCGGAAAATACTACTTTTACTACTAGCCTCGCAGCAACAAACTATTCTCATTTGAAATATACCTTAGTCTCGATCTCCTTACACAAGGTTCCTATCCTATCCAATCTATATAGTATCCGTAAGGTATGTCCGATCATTGTACTGTAGACACAAAGAGATGAGCACGAACCTCGAACCGCCTCGGTGGCCATGAATTAAAGATGCAGCGTCATGTATCTGTCATTAAAGCTGCGTCAGATACCCACCTACTATTGTTGAAGGGCTCGTGTGTTTGTTACTTACGAATTGGTGTGGGACTACCAAGGCTCTCTGACATATGTACAAGGACTAAGGACTGTGTATCACCAGATATACTTAGTGAATAGGTATGGTCACGACAATTTTACTGATTGAATTCACCTGATAATTTTATTTATTTTTATTTTAAGTACCCGGCCTCCTCAAAAATCATGAGTATCTAAGTCCTGTAACGATCCAACACAGTGACTTTGAAGAGGAAAAAACAACTTTATTTCCAAAATATTACTGGAAGTTACAAAACACGTCACTGTGATCCTAAGCAAGTGGCGTTTTACCAACAAAAGTACCGCGATAGCGAGTCGAAAAACGTGAAAAATGTATAAGACTGCGCTATCGAAATATCACGTGATTACTAATACAATACATACTAATACATCGTGAATACATTTGGCATTTCAACCATCGCTAGCGGTTATAGAATGATTGTAAACTTTGTCTAAAGCCTCTGGTGCCACTGTCACCCAAGAAAGAAACGACCCGAACACCACATACTGTGCGTTACAAATAATTGAAAAATAATCAACGCCACGATAATATGTTTGATTTTGTCTGACAATAAAAATACATCTAAAATATATAAAAGAATACAAAAGCTAAAACACATTATTAAAATACAGATAAACAATACCGAGTTAGTTGTTTTATAATTCAAGTAAGAAAAAAAAACAAGGAATAAAATTTTGACGAGGTCTGAAAGTATCTAGCAACCGGTTAGATTCTGACTTATGAATCCAGGTGGAAACAGATCCTTAACGACATAAAACTAAGTTTAGGCATTAAGTCCGTCGTTGTACCTTTGTGCATGAAGTCTAAATAAATTAATAGATAAAAAGTTTCAATCCGTGGCATTTTAAAAGATAGTTTATCTTTTAAAATGCCACGCTATTAGGTTAATTCTAACACGAAAATAAATGTAAATGAAAATAATACGTCAACCACTCGTCGACGATCCGAGCCAGCAAAAAAAACCCTCCTACAGAAGTACCGCTCCAATGCTGAATTACGGACTAAAATAGCACCGCAGTTCTCGTAGCAAAACTCTGGCCGATGAAAAATATTTATGGAACCGGAACCCTTTGTAAAATGTACGAACCTGGGATCGTGTCGGATGAAGTAAGATATTACGCAGAAATAGGTCTTCACAAAACAGCCAAATGGCTCAGTCAAAATTTACTTACACTTAATATATCTAAAACAAAATTCATAACTTTCGCTAATACGGAAAAATCACTAAAAACGGCACAAAATTTGCAAATTCAAATTCACTCTTGTCAAAGCAGGAATGATCAATACACATGCAGCTGTGGCTATCTGGAAAGGGTTAAAACAGTTAAATATCTTGTTATTCTCCTTGATGAAAAATTCACGAGGTGTCCATATATCGATCTACTAGCAGGGAGAACAAGAAAGTTGATATATATTTTTAAGAAACTAAGACACGTGGCTGATTCTGTTCTCCGCAAAACTGTTTATTTTGCACTCGCACAATCTATTCTAGCATACTGCATCACGTCTTCGCATTCGGGGCCCAGCTCTTCAATGGATAGAAAGTTATTTAAATAACAGAATGCAGTGTGTAGAAATCGAAAAAAATAATAGTAAACTAGAACTAAAATCTTACAGATCAAACTATACACATAACAGGTCTGGTGTGCCCCAAGGGGGTGTGCTTAGCTCCCTATTGTTCTTACTATATATAAATGACCTGCCTGAAGTTACTAATCACCCCTGTTTTCTGTTCGCTGATGACATTTCGTTAATAATGACATCGAATAATACTGACATTAATAAATACACAACTGACATAAATAATACAATTGAATTGATAATTACATGGCTTGACGAAAATAATCTACGAGTAAACCTAACAAAAACTAATTTTATTCAATTTAGTACATATGGACGAGAAAATAAGTCCTTGGACATTAATTATAGAGGACTTAAATTAAAAGAAGTAAACGAAACGGCATTTCTCGGTATCGCGATTGATAAACACTGCAACTGGAAAGCCCACGTCAATAAAGTATGCAACAAGATAAATAAATTCGTGTTCGTCCTATACGAACTCTCAAAAACATCAGCATTAAAAACTATATTATCTGCATACTATGGCTACGTTGATTCTGTGCTGAGGTATGGTCTTATTGCCTGGGGTTACTCAACAGAAAGTGTTCATGGTACAAAAAAAAGCATCCACGCCATAGCGGGAATACGCCCATGGGAATCTTGCCTACCCATTTTCAGAAAGTTCAAGATACTAACCCTTCTAAGCCTTTATATCTTTGAATGCGCTAAATTTGTTAAAATTCACCCTGAATTATTTAAAAAAGCTCATGAACTGTATCCAAAAAGTAACAGGCACAAGAATAGAATAGTTTTGCCAATAATCCCTAGGACAACACTGTATACTAAAAATAGCTATGCAATGTGTGGTCGCATATTCAATGCTATACCTGACACCATCAAAATCTTACCAGTTAATAAATTTTCAAGGTATCTTAAGTTATGGCTATTAGATAAGAATTTCTACTCTGTAAGCGACATATTTAATAAGGAGTTGAATAGGTAATTAATAACATCTTTATTTTATTTCTTTTACCCTCGGACATCAATATTTTTCATAATTTATTTAATAATGTACCTACATATGATCAATTTCTCAATTGTAATTTACTAATTATAACTATAATAGAATTGTATAATTATAAATAAATATTAACCCAAATGTTTGCATGTCACATTATTTTGACTAAGTGTTATGGATCTGTATTATTATTTATGTTAAGACCAAAATTGTACCAACACTTATTGCGAATAAACTGATTTGATTTGATTTGACGTCATGGGGTGGAGCACGAAAAACCCATCTTATTAAACTTGAGCGTGCACAGCGAGCCTTACTTAAGATTGTGAATTTTAGGCCTTTCAGGTATCCCACAGTCGATTTGTACTCAGAGTGTGATGTTTTAACAGTTAGACAGTTATCCGTTAGAGAAACTGTAATGGCACAACATCAAAAAATGAAATTTATTGATAAAACAACAATGACATCGAGACGCATTGCATTTATCGAAAAATTTCAGTGTTATCTTGGACCAATGCTGTATAACAAATTGAATAAAATTATAAAAATCTATCCATTAAATCAACACTCATGCAAGAAGGTCTTAATATCCTGGCTGAAATCTCAAAGCTATGACAATGTAGACAACCTATTTTCAATTTTAAAATAATCTTTGATACCCGGCAGAATAAAATTGTTATAAAATTTCCAGAAAATCAATAATTAATTTAAAACCTATTTTAGTGAATCCATTTTACAAAGTCTATAAATAAAATTAACTACACGTAAAACGTATGTAAACATAAATATAACAAAACAAGAAAACAAACAAAAAATATATTAAATAATATTATCAATATCATACATACATACATACATAAACTCACGCCTTTTTCCCATGGAGGTAGGCAGAAACTACAGAACGCCACCTGCTACGATCCTTACATACTTCTTTTGCTTCACTCACATTCATGCATCTAGTCACACACACACGCCGGTTATGAGTACTGCGCACCTGGCCTTTTTGAAGAACATCACCTATAAGGTCTATGTATGTCTTTCTAGGGCGTCCCCTCCCGGCGTTTCCATTCACGTCTGCCTTGTAAATACATTTCGTTATTCGCCTTTCATTCATCCTCTCAACCTGGCCAAACCATCTTAACATACTCTTTTCAATTTTAGTCACTACATCTTCGCATTTCTACTGCATTAATCCTACTTTCATGTATTTTTTGCCATACCCACCCTTCACTTCCATACATAAGTGTAGGCACCAGCACGCTGTTGTGAACGGCGAGTCGAGCTTCTGGAGACATCGATTTGCTGGTCACAACCGCATGTATAGCACCATTCACTTTATTCCCAAAATCATGTTTTCTGAAAATTGCCTATGTTCGTACTTTTTGTTGTTTCTGTTATGTTTAGTCGGATGTAGGGTAGATAAAAGACAAAAAATAAGTAAACACTCATACTTTCATTTTAATAATACTTGATAGTAACAATTCTACCCACATTGTACGCTGAGCATAGTTGTGATTTTCTTATTGATATAATGTTTGCCTTGTAATGTATAATCATAATATAAATTCCTACTCATCACTGATTGTAACAACATTGGAAGTGACTAACGTCTAAGATACAGGCTCGGCCTAGTTTAGACGTTAGGTTTCATCATGATCTTATAGCGTAATGTACCTACTTGTGAGAATATTATGATAAGTTTGAAATGTATTGCTCTTTTTTAAATAAATAAAATAAATAAATAAATCTTTCGGACCAGGCTCAAGCACAGCTATTATGAGCCGACTCCGGCTCCACCGCCGGAGTCGGCTCATAATAGCTGATTTGAGATTTCTACAGACAAGGAAATTACTAATCAAAACCATATTACAAAAAGAGTTGAAGATATCAGAGAAAGCGAAACTCCAGAGATAAATTAGGAAGAAACCATGATGTATAGCGGCAGCACACATACATACTTTTCATTCATGTGCCATTAATAATATTTATTTTAATCAATAAATAAATAAATTACAAATGTTTTTTGTTTTTGTTTCAACAAAGCCTATCGCTCTTCGCCATGCGTGACATAAACTAAAGACTAAAGGTCACAATTGTGACCTATTCGAGTCTTCACAATGCGCGCGCTCTTTACATATCTGTTTATTTGAATATCATTGCAAAAAGGCATATCACATTCAACGTCATAATTCTTAATAGCCAAAAAAAAAACTACTAACATCACAGTCTAGACTCTGCAGTTATTTTTCTTCACAACAATTACAATATAAAATCGGAACTACAACATTCAGTAGTTAAGACTGGCAGGTTACGATTCCACCCAGCTGTGGTTCACACGTCCTCCAAGAAATACAGCGAACCTTATTAGTCCATATTACCCGGATTTTGTTCCGTGTTGCCAATATACTTAGCACTGTGTAGCACATGTGTTAGTAAAAGTAGATGTATGGTTATTCGTGTGGAATTTTCTTGCAAATTCTACCAGGTAAAACCATGGGTTTGTGTGCGTAAAAGGTTTTTTTTTTGCGATGAATAGTAACGACGTCATTTTGTAGGTCCCAAACTACGTTTTTTGTACCTAAATGGGTAACCATATAGAACTTACATACAATTGGAAAAAATGACTAGGCTATCGAAGGGTTTTGTACAAAAACTACATAACTAACCTTTTTACAACTTTTTGGCAGCACTGTCAGTTCGTCTTTGACTAAACTATCGAATGATTTAATAAATGTTTTACAAAAACTAAGAATCTCCAAGATATGTGGCTATTAAATTCACGGTATTTTGCAAGAACAGCTACATATAATTTTTTTATATTTTATAGGCTCGCGTTTGAAAAAATCATCACTATGTGTGATGAAAGATACTGATGGTTTTCTGGAAAATGGAAAGAAGTATGCTACACATGAAAAAAACAGACACAGTAAAGAATGAAATAATACGGATGAAAACAAACCTAACCGACGTAAAGCAGAAAATAAGATTACAGAAGTGGAACTGGGCAGGGACATCTGTGTACAATAGAAAATACTAGGTGGACGAAGAGGGTCACCGAATGGAATAGTGGATTCACAAGGCAAGAAAGACAAAGAAAGAGATGGTGTGATATATTTACCCAATATTGTGGACCAGACTTGATGCAGAAGGCGTGTGCTGTGCTTCTATATTTAGTTAAGTGTAAAAATTGTTAGTAGTGGAATAAAGGGTTTTTTTTTTTTTTTTGTAATATTGGTTTTTTAGGTCTATTACCAGCAGCTCAATATGTAATAGTAACCTATTTCATAGGAGTGATACTTGTGGTTTTTGTCATTATGGATTATCTCATTTAAGGGTACACAAGTCAAAAATTCTTCCATACAAACGTAGTCTAGAGATTACTCCACTGTTTGACGATGTACTTTCAAAATAAAAAAAGATATCAATTTGTCTCGTCATTATCTAGCCCCGTATATTTGAAAGTTATGAGCGTCGAAAGTTCCATATTTCAACACTAATTTTAACGTATCTTTGGGCGCAAATAAATACCATAACAAGAAGGAAAATTAAAAAACGGCCTCCATACAGGGATAGATTAGTAATTCAACAATCCAAATAATTTTATTTTGATCAGATACATTCAGTAGTTTTTTCATGAAATCTAGACTGCCAAAGGTCTGTTTATAAAATTTCACGCGCTCGTTTTTGTCCTAAATCATCATCCATTTCGATAAAAGATTGCAGAAGTGCTAATTCGTACGCGAACTAGCTTCTTACTGCTCATCACAGCATCTATATATTTCGCACGTGTTGTGGGATGAGATAGCATGCATTTTAACCTCGCGCACAAAATAGTTCGTGCCGTCGACTAGTTTAACCTGAGCTCCATCAAGGCCATTATTAGGTCAAATGATTTTTTATATTTTCAAGGATGTTTCTATTCATAACCCATTCGCGAACAATGCGAACATATAATATACATTCTTACTATAGAGTGCGTTGTTCATATTCATAGCCAATTTCGTTGGGTTTATGTGCGCGTTTAACTCGATTCTCCTGTAAATAGTCGTAAATTCATGGTGGCTGTACGCGCGCCATATCGAAGATCGCTCCAGAGTGAACGTCAAATATTTGTTTCATTTTTTCGTTTTCACGAAACAGTTTTCAAATTTATGACACTCGACTTGTCTAGTGGCCTTTTTTTTTTTTTTTTTGTTTCGGGGTGGAAAATCCTCATTGGATGTCCTCCGCCCTGGGGGGCGAAGGGGTCTGTCAGACTTGTACTGACTAAAAACCACCCCGGTGTTCCGTCTCACACCTGCACCGGGGGTCGCGGGAACAACGATACTTCCGCAACCCCCGGCTAGTGCCGGCCCGCCTCCACGGGCCACGATCTCGGGTTGGGGGGGGAGTGAGGTGTTGGACTCCCCCCGCGACGTCTAAGAGGGGCGCGCGTGGAACACTACGCGCCACCACCTCGGGTCCTGATATCTGGGGGGCGACGGACGTCCCCGAGTCCGTCGCCCCTGGACCCATTTAGGGGGGCTGGAAGAGGGCGTTGTCCGCCCTCCGCCGACGCCCGGCGCGTCTTCTGCGGATCGGGTTAGCGGATGAAATCTCCCTCTCCCTCTCCGCAGCTTCCTTCTGCGAGACGACTGTTTCGCAGAAGGATACCACTGCGTCCCAGGACTCCTCGCTGCCGACCATAGACTCGACTACAGCCGGCAGCGACAGGTCACTGCCTACTTCAGAGATGAGGGCACGGCGTGGCTCCTCCCAAGCGGCACACTCTGCCAGCGTATGCCGCGCCGTGTCCTCCCGGCAGTCGACGCAGTGGTGACACCGGGCGTCCGGCTCCCTGTTTATGCGACACAGGTACTTCCCGAAGCAACCATGCCCCGAGAGCACCTGCGTCACCCGAAACGACAGGGAGCCGTGCCTCCTCCCGAGCCAGCGCTCGAGCACTGGCCGGACCGCCTCGATGGTAATGAGGCCGGCGGTAGGTCGTGAAAGCCTGTCCCGCCATTCCGCCACCAGGACCTCGCAAAGCTGAGACTGACGCAACTCCATATGTTGCTGCATCAGTCCTTCGCCACGCGCCCGCGCTTCCTCGCGCCACCGATGCAGTGACGCGAGTACCTTCGCCTCCAGGTCCCAGGGCGGGGATCCGGCCAATGCACAAGCCGCCTCGTACGAGATCGTGCGATACCCCCTGATGACTCTGACGGCCATCGCTCTCTGCGGCTTTCGCAAAACAGCGATGCTGCCGGCCGTCAGGTCAGCCGCCCAGATCGGGGCCCCATACAGGGCCATCGATCGCACGATCCCCACGTAGAGCCGCCTACAGGCAGCGCTCGGGCCCCCCAGATTGGGAAGCAGCGTTGACAGCGCCCCAGCCGCGCCCAGCAACTTGGGCGCCAGCCGTCGAAAGTGGGTGCCGAAATCCCACCGGCTGTCGAGCACCAATCCCAGGTACTTCATGGTTGACTCGACAGCGATTCGAGCCCCCCCGACGACGATGTGGGCATCGGGCGGTGGCGCCCGCCGGGGGCCATGAAAGACAATGGCCTCCGACTTGTTGAGGGCCACCTCCAGGCCAAGGCGCCGTATGCGGCTCACCACCTGTGAGACCGCAGCCGTCGCCAGCAACGCTGCCTCCCTGTACGAACTCCCCCGGGCGGTGACCAGCGTATCGTCCGCGTAACACGTCAGGTCTACGCCCGGTTGGAGTTCGCCCCTCAGCACCCAGTCGTACCCGATGTTCCACAGGGGCGGGCCCAAGACCGAGCCCTGTGGAACACCGCACGACATGCGGTGCTGGTTTTCGACGCCATCACGTCCCACGTAGGTGACACACTTCTCCGCCAAATAAGCCCCGACGATGCGGCGGAGGTAGGGAGGCACTCGATGATACCGCAGTGCCTCCCGAACACAACTCCAGGGCAGGGTGTTGAAGGCGTTGGAAATGTCCAAGGACACCGCCAACATCACCCCACCCCGGGACACCGCTTCCTCCGCCAGGACTCTCACCTGCGATATCGCGTGAATGGTGGAGCGCCCATGCCGAAAGCCGAACTGGCTTTCGTCAAGGTCCGGCCCCTCTCTGTATAAGTGGCTGACGAGGCGGGCAGCGATTATCCGCTCGAACAGCTTACCCACCTCGTCTAGCAGCACTATGGGCCGGTACGCGGACGGCGAGTCCGCAGGGCGCCCCGCCTTCCTGAGCAGGACCAGACGACCAGATTTCCACAGAGTAGGAAACTGGCCCCGCTCAAGGCACGCTGTGAAGAGTCCTCTCAGCCAGGGCTCTAGCTCCTTCAGTGCGAGGGCTAGCACATGGCCGTGGATTCCGTCGGGCCCCGGAGCCACGTTCTTGGCCCGGAGCCGCATCACGGCCGCCCCCATCTCTGCCTGTGTCACCTCTGGGACGCTGATGGCGTCCTCCTCTGTAGACTCTGCGGCCGTGGGCAAAGCCATCGGCGGCGGGATATGCTCCGCTCTCGCCGGGAAGAGGGCTGCGACTACCTCCTCCAGCAGCTCGGGTTGGAGACTCATCGTAAGTGGAGGCGCGGCGGCTCGAAGTTTTCCTCGAACCGCTCGATAAGGGCGCCCCCAAGGATCCCCGTCTAGAGTCTCCAACATCTCCTCCCTGGCTCGCTTCTTCGCATCGCCGATAGCCAGCCGCAGAGTCTCCGTCGCCGCGCGGTACACCTCATACAGCGCGGCTTCTTCGTCAGGGACCCGACGACGTCTCCTCCGGTATCGGGTGTACTGGCGTCTGGCCGCTACGCACGCAACACGGAACTGTGCGATCTCGGCGGACCACCAGTACACCTGGCGCCTCGCTGACTGTGCGTGGACCCGGGGCATGGACGCGTCGCTGATTTGCGTCATCGCCCCGCGGAACCACAGCGCCTCCTGTTCGACGTCGATGGGTCCGGTTGTTGCCGACTCCCGGATCCACGCCTGGACAATGGTGGCCTCCTCGAGAAGTTCCCTGTCGATGCGCTTGCGCGCCCAGCGCGGACCGTTCGTTCGCGGGGCCAGCGCACTGCGGCCGCCTGCGGTCTGGGTGGAGACGTCGAAACGGATATATCTGTGATCCGATAACGTCTCCACCTCCACGGCGACACGCCAGTCACGGACACGGCTTGCGACAGCAGGGCTTGCGAACGATACGTCCACTATTGAACCGCCCCGCTGTCGCACGCACGTGTAGACCGAGCCCCGGTTTAGGACGACCAAGCCGGTGGTGACTGCCCATTCTTCCAGCACCTCACCCCTAGCATCGGTTACCGGAGATCCCCACGGCGAAGACTTGGCGTTGAGATCCCCTAGTAACAGCACAGGGCGAGGGTGGAGTCGGCCTACGACGGCGCCCAACTCGACAAGGAAACTCTCGAAGTCGGCGAGACGAGAGTCTTGTTGGGCGAAAAATACGCACCAACTATGCCAACGCCATCCGCGAGGGCGGCCACCCAGCCGTGACCTCGGGACGGGCTGACTAGAGCCCCGCCAATGATGGCCACCAAACCGTCGAGGTCTCCAACCCAGTTATCCCTGGGTGGGACGAAATACGGCTCGGCGACCACAGCCACGTGAATCGACCACTCTGCCATGCTCTGGAGCAAGAGATCCTGAGCTCTGGCACAGTGGTTGATATTGCCCTGGAGGAAATGGTAGAGCGCCATTATGCGCAATCCATTCCCTCTATTCCATTCCTAGGCCGGGAGTCGGCCGAAGAGCAGCCAGGTTGACGGGGGGGTAAAGAGCCCCCGGCAACCTTGGCCCTCCTTCTCCCCTTCTGCTGCGCAGGTACGCCACAGGCCTTTCCGCCCGCTCTGTGCCCAGCGGGCCTCCCTGCAGCTGTACAGAGGCTGCAGTTTGGTGCCGCGGAGCACTGGGCTGCCTTGTGGCCGGGCTGACCACAGCGATAGCACTGCTCGCTGCGGTCTGTTTCGGCAGTGCATCGTGCCCTGACATGCCCAATGTCCAGGCAACGATAGCACCGCAATGCCCTAGGTTGCAGCAACTTGACCCTCGCTGCAACCCACCCCACTAGCAGTCGTCCACCGTCAGCGACTTTTTTCGCCGCCGCCACCGGGCACCGCACCCAAATCATGCCGAGCCCGGAAGCGTCGGCGCGGATCTCCCCCGTCCGAATGTCCTCGGACGGACATCCGCCGGCTCGGGCGATGGCCGCCGCGACCTCAACTGTGGTCGTCGAGTCGTCCAAGCCGTCGACACGCAGCTCAGCGGTCTTCATCGGCCTGGACACCCGGACGTCCTCCGGGTTGAGGACTTCTCGCAGCTTGGCGGCCAACAGATCCGCCTTTTCGGCGCTTGAGGCACCTGACACCTCGAGCAGCCGCGCCCCCGTAATCGCCGACCTCAATCGGAAGCCGGACGGTGTGCCAAGATCGGGGAACGCGACTTTGGCCTTCGCCTCTGATAAGACCGCCTTGTATGTGACGCCCCTTTCGACAGCTCCGGGCTGCAGCGTGATCGCTACAGCCGCGGAGCGTGGGGTTCGGACCTTAGGCGGTCCCGCGGCCTTTCTCGATTCTGGTGCCGGTGCTCCAGCGGGTGCCGGCGGCGCCGTCCTCTTCTTTCTTCGGCGGCCCCTCTTGACCACCGTCGTCCAGGCCTCTGCGAGGTTGCCAGGCGGGGTCGCCGGGGTCGCAGTCGCCGCCTGGGTAGTGGGCGCGGGCCTACCCTCCGTGAGCTTACTGGGCCCTTTCCCGGCACTGGTCTGGTCCGGCCCTGGTTTAGCGGGCCCCTCCTGTCTCCGTTTGTCCGCAGCGAGCGGTGGGCGGAAGGTTTCAGCCGGAAGCAGTCTCGACTCCATAGCCTCTATACGGGCACCCACCATCTGTCCGCACTGCATCATGCAGATGCGTGCGATCTTTTCAATGTCCGCATCCGCAAGTGCTGGGGCCGATGATGGGGCCGGAGATGGAGCCAATGACGGCGCCAGCGGTGGGCTCGTGACGGTAGAAGCTGCCGTCTGGGCGGTGAACTGCCGCTTGAGGTCCTCTAACTCGGCTCGGAGACGGCCATTTTCTTCCCACAACTTTGCCGTCTCATCGGTGGTTGTGCGGTTTATGAGGACCTCAACCGCCTCCTGAATGTCGCTCACTGCCTGCTTCAGGGCATGGGTGAAAGTGCCCTTCAGATTGCCCGATTTGGTGGCAACCTTCAGGACGACCTCCAGCCCGTCCGCCACTTGGCGACTAAGCGCCACCGCTGACATTTCTTCACCAGCAGCTGTCCGAGCCGAGCGCCGCTCTCGGGCCTGTCGGGCCAACTCGCTGACCTCGTCAGCCGCGACAGCCTTTCGCTGCGCCCGCTTTGCGGCATTCGCCTCCGCCTTATTTGCCCCTAGCAGGGACGTGGTGGAGCCACCGCTCTGGTCCGCACTCATGTGCCCAGGGTCACTCTGCACGCACTCTGCAGGGGCAGGTGTGTCGGGCCTAGGCACGAAGCGACCCCGCACGTCACGTTCCGGCCCCCGAGCGGAGGCAACACCCGCCAACGCGCGACCCCGCCCTCTCCGTCCCGTTGAGACCTTCGGGGCAGACAGGTTCTCCTCACTCGAGGAGAGACCCAGCGACCCCGAGTTCTAGCTGCGCGGACGCTTCCTCCAAAATTTGGAGGTGCCGCGCGAGTCCTGGTCAGACAAGTTGTCTCCAGGACCTGAGCCTCCTCGGCTCTTGTTGCCGTCGGCGGCGGCAAGTGGTACGTCCACTTCGCGCAGTCGCTCCAGGTTCTCCTGGAGCTCCTTTTCTCGCTCGTGGCTCTCTTGGCGCAGGTCGGCGGTATTCTGCCGGCCCGCGAGACTAGTGGTGCCCCCCTCAGATACGATGGGGCTGCCCTCTAGGGGATCCCTAGAGGGGCGGGACTGGCCCTTGCGTTGCGCAAGGGTACCCGCCTGAGGATTATTATCCATTAGTCTGTGTTCCATTGTTTCCTTTTTAAGGGTGAGGTCCCTTTCCCTGCGCTAGGGACCGGATACAAACCCTCCGGCCATTCATCCCCTCGGCACGCGAGACCTTGGGATTGGGTTCCACCTCTATTCCACGCCCACTCAACCTACTCTCTGTCAGCAGAGGGGGGAGTAGGCGTTAGATGGCCACCGCAGCGACGGACTAGCCGTCCCGCCTTTAGCCCGGTTCCCTTCACAGACCATCATGGATGATGAACTGTGTTTGAAACCGTGACCTTTCCTCGTGTGTTGAAATTAGCCGCCCGCCCCAACTGTCCACCCAACGTAGGTGGGCAGTTGGAGCCGACGTTGCCCAGGGTGCGCCGCGTGGAGGCTTTCAACTTGCACCCCTTGTCTAGTGGCCTGGCCCAAGGGGCTTAACCTGAAATGGACGCGGCCGCCGCCGAGGAAAATATATTTCCAAGTTTACTGGTCCATAAATAACCGTGGAGTGGCAGGGCGATGATAAACTCACAAGCGAGAGTTCATCTCTCGCCCGTTACTGAATATTGAACGAACACAATCCTAATGTCCACACATACAATAATTGTGCTAATTACCAATGTGTGGACAGTCAGTCGCGTGTGTCATTGGACAGTTCACCTGTTTAAAGCTGTTCCATGAAAAGATGACACATTTATTAACTAACTAGCTGTCCCACGCGGTTTTGCTCCCGTCAACTGGTTAGCTACCTACCCATCTACCCTAGCTACCTTACCTACCCCACATACCTACTAACAAACAAACTTTTCAGCTTTATAATATTAGTATAGATGTTGATAAAACTCCTTCGCAAATGAACAAATTTGATTACCATTAAAAAGGTTATAGTGAGTGTTTGCGCCGCAAACCAGTTCCGGGCGCGGGGGTGCCACCACACCGAGAGGGGATCGCCGTCGTCACAGCAGACCGGCGCGCGCCGGCGCGCGCGCCGGTAATCGGCCACCGACCGCCAGTGTGAACGACCAATATTATCAAGAACCTAAAACCTTGTAAACTGTACCTAAACTTACTAAATATAAAAGTACCTAACCAATTTTCTGTGTTTGGACTTCGCCCGAACATAAGTGGCGACCGTGACAGGACTTCGAGGGCTTGCAGAGCATCAGAGGTCAACACCAAAAGGGAGTAAGCCCGTTCCTTTATTCCTTCCAATATTTCCATATACCTACTTACTATTTTCCAACTTCTATTTGCTGTGCTAAGTGAATGCTAACCGATCAAAGTGTCAGAAGGTATCTAGCTTGTCGCGTATCTTCCTATTGTTCCTTATGTAAACGGTAATTCACGCTTAATAGACAGCTATCGTAATAGTTTCCAGTAGAAATTATTAACTATCAATACAGGCCGGTCGATTCACGTTCGCACTCCATTTTCCATTAATTTTGCAGCCTATTCTGCGAAAAACATTTTTGTTGAAAGTACCTACTTAATTACGTAACTTTAGAACTTTTCAACGCCTATTATTTAGCTGAACCTAGTTTGCATCTAGCTTTATCTATCTTTCTATATACTGTTTTCCTACTATCTCTGTCGCTATACATTTATTATCAAAAATTGTGTGGATAATTAACCCAATTTGTAAAATTAGTTTTTTTTTGGAAAATTCCTTTGTTAAATTTAAATGAATTCACCTACCCCGTTAAAAAATATAAAAAATTGTAAATAACCAAATTATTTCTCATGCAATTTTAGAAAATTCTACGAACTTCTATCGACCCTGCCGGCCCTGTGACCCTACGTCCGTGCTCGGGCGGGTGGTGCCCGGTGCCCGCGCCGTGTCGGCGCCGCCTCCGCGCTCTCGCGCGTGAGTCCCTCAAGCGCAGGCGGTGTGTTGGCGCGCTCGGCGCCTCGGCCTGCACTCAACCACCGCGCGGCGCCGTTTTCTCGTGCGCTGCTCCCGGTTGACGGGCTCGGCAGCAGCTGTGTGGTTTGAACTACTGTCGGTTGGATTGTTTGTTAATTTATTTGTGTTTATTATTTATTTTGCCCCACTCATTTACTAAAATGGCTGAAAGGGAATCGACCACGAAAGGTAAAAGTCCGCTTCCACTATTAAAAATAGATTCGACCGGTAAACCCGATGTAAAAGATTATTTAAAATCGCTAATTAAAAAACGTGCGGGTTTTCGAAGTCGGCTAACAGTTTTAAAAAATTTTATGGAAAAATATAAAATTTCTGATACTACCAGGGTATCGAACTTGGAGATGAAAGAAATTTCTTTAAGACTAAATCAATTAAAAGAATTAATGTCTAACTTTGATCGCGTACAAGCAGACATTGAAGAATACTCTGATAATTTGGATGAACAGATTTCAGAACGGGATATTACTGAAACTGAGTTTTTTACACAAATAGCTTTTGCTCAAGAGTTGGTCGATTTACTTTCAACCAAAAATAAAGAAAGTCACGCCTCTAGTGGAGCAACCTCGGGCTGTTGTCATGGTCATAATAATGATTCAATACGACTTCCAATTATTAATCTACCCACTTTTGATGGTAGTTATGCAAAATGGCTTGAATTTAGGGAGACGTATAAAACCCTTATCCATGACAACGAATCGATTGCGCCCATCAATAAATTTCACTATTTACGAAATTCTTTACAATCGGGTGCCAGTGTCGTAATTAGATCGTTGGAATTTGTCGCGAGGAATTATGAGCTTGCTTGGGATACATTGTGCAATCGATACAACAATAAAAACATTCTGATCAATAATCACTTGAACGCATTGGTTAACTGTAATACTATACAAAAAGAATCTTTCAAGGCTTTGCGGTATTTAATTGATCAGGTGTCTAAAAACATAAATGCTTTAAATACGTTGGACGTTTCTACCGAGAATTGGGACCCGCTGGTGATATTCTTGGTCTCAGCAAAGCTAGATCCTAGGACTAGCAACAAGTGGGAAGAATACAAAGGCAGATTGTCTAACCTACCCACTTTAGATGATTTTAGAGGATTCATAGAAAATAGGGCTAATGTTTTAGAAACTGCTAGCTGTCGCAATTTAGAAAACAAGTCTACCCAAGGTAATAATAATAACAAAGAAAGCAGGACCTCTAAATCTTTTGCTACCTTCACTAATGATAAGGACTCGCAGCATTACAGAACCTGTCCCATTTGTGATCAGCCTCATCTCGTGCACCAATGCAACAAGTTTAAAGCGTTGAGTGTTGAGGATAGATTAGGCGAGGCTTCAAAACACAAGTTGTGTACAAATTGTTTGCGAACCGGACATTTCAACGCCCAGTGTAGTTTAAAGGGGTCTTGTCGTTCCTGTAAAAAAAAACATAACACATTATTACACAAAGGAGACACAAATAAAGTACTTACCGAGTATTGCGAGTCTTCTAGTCTACCTGTTAGCTTAGCTGCGGTCTCCTCAGGAGAAGTCCTCCTGTGTACGGCAAAGGTGGAAGTTATTAATAAACAAAATAAAACTACTTACCTTGCTCGCGCGTTGCTAGATACTGGCAGCCAGTCGTCATTCATCACGAGGAACCTAAAAGAGAAGTTAGGCCTTTCAACTGAAAGTATAGATATATTAAACGTATCAGGCATCAACGGAGTGGCTTGTCCTATAACAGAGCGGTGTCAGGTGAACATCAAATCACGCACTAGCTCATTCTCAAAAAATATCAATTGTTTTGTTATTCCGAAGGTGACTGGCAACTTACCTAATGTTGTAATTGATGTTAAGAAATTGGGCCTACCCGATAATGTAACTTTAGCTGATCCAACGTTTTACAAACCTTCAGAGATAGATATTTTGCTTGGCGCTGATCATTTTTTCGACATTGTTTCGTCTAACAAAATTGCACTAGGTTCAAATAACCCTATCTTGCTAGAAAGCGTATTTGGATGGCTAGTAGCTGGTCCAACAGGTCATAGCACACACAACATACAATGCAATTTTGTGCAAACCCAATCGTCACTTCAAGACATCCATAATTCTATACAAAAATTTTGGGAGGTAGAGGAGCTACCCTCAGAAAATAGTATTTCTTCGATAGATGAACAATTTTGTGAATCGCATTTTGTAACCAATACCCATCGCTTACCTGATGGTCGATTTTCAGTCATGCTGCCACTTAAAGAGTCTGCTGAGGAAACTCTAGGCAGTTCATTTCCAATGGCTATGAAACGGTTTTTATCGCTAGAAAAGAAATTAGATAAAAATCCTACTTTAAAACAACAATATTCAGAATTTTTGAGGGAATATGAAGACTTAGGTCACTTAAGAGAAATTTACAGACCACCATTTGGCTGTTATTTACCCCATCACGGCGTAGTTCGAGAAAATCATGAAACTACTAAATTGAGAGTGGTTTTCGATGCGTCCGCTAAAACTAGCACATTAAAATCATTAAATGACATTCAAGCTGTAGGCCCAGTAATACAAAGTGATTTGTTTTCTATTCTTATTCGCTTTCGTGTTTACCCGTTTGTGCTGATTGGAGATATTGAGAAAATGTATCGGCAGATCATTTTAAACGAATCGCAGCGCCATCTACAACTTATATTGTGGCGAGAACATGCTCATGAACCTATAAAAATAAAACAATTAAATACAGTCACTTATGGCATGGCATCTGCCCCGTTTTTAAGTACTAGGTGTCTTATCCAGCTGGCACTTGAATGTCAAGATCCAATTGTGGCCAATACTATCAGATCTCATTTTTATATTGACGATCTAAACACCGGTAGTTTCACTGAGCAAGAATTAAAACATATTTACACAAATGTAACCAAAGTCTTAGCCTCAGCAGGATTTCCGTTGAGAAAGTTCAAGACGAACTGCCCCCAAATATTTGATGCTTCAAATAGCCCCTTTGATTCTAAAATTAACCAAGCGCCACTTGAGTTTAGTACTGAAACTAATGTGTTAGGTTTGAAATGGGCACCTAAAGAAGACAGTCTTGAATTCCCTAGCATCATTGAGGTTAATCCAAGCGTCACCAAAAGGATAATCATTTCTACTACATGCAAACTGTTCGATCCTTTAGGTTTGGTGTCGTGCTGTATCATCCTAGCAAAAATCCTCATGCAAAGCTTATGGAATGCAAAATTGGACTGGGATGATCCAGTTCCACAACCGTATGTAAAGCAATGGTTCAATTTTATAAACAATTTGCACCATATCTCACAATTATCCTTACCTCGTCATGTGTTAAGTGACTGCTCCGCGAAGCCCGTTGACTTACATATATTTGTCGACGCGTCTCAAAGCGCTTATGCTGCTTGTTGTTACGTTCGATCTCCCAATGCAGATAACAGCATTAATGTTACGTTGCTTTGTGCCAAAACGAGAGTAGCACCCATTAAAAGCCTGACCATTCCGCGCTTAGAGCTGTGTGCGGCGTTGCTTGGTATTCAGCTATGCTCAAAGGTTTTAGAATCAATACCGTGCAGTGTTAGAGATACGTTCTTATGGACCGATTCGACAGTAGTGCTATGCTGGCTAAAATCAAAATGCAAAACACTACCAATCTTTGTCCGGAATAGAGTAAATAAAATTAATGTGCTTACTAAGGGTTTTCAATGGAAGCATATTCCTACCAATTTAAATCCAGCCGATTTAGGGTCAAGGGGAGTTGAGCCACAACTTCTTCGTTCATGCTTGTTGTGGTGGGAGGGTCCTTCCTTCTTAAAGAAAGGTACTTTGGATTGGCCTACCCAACCTCATCTCAGCCCTCAGGACTTACCGGAAGCTGAAATAAAAGTTTATTTGACGGTTGATGAAACCTCTATTAAACAGACTGTAGTCGCTTTCGAAAATCACTCTAATTATCTGAAATTAAAAAGAACATATGCATATGTTCTACGTTTTATCAATAATATCACACCACACACAGACAAGCATAGCGGTCCCTTAACAACAGACGAACTAGAATCCTCACTGAGGCTATTACTTAAGTTCAGTCAGTTAGCATCTTTCCCAGCTGACATAGCCAATCTCAAACAAGTTAAACCACTTCACAACAAAAGCCGACTGTTATCTTTAAATCCGTTTGTTGATGACAACGGTCTAGTTAGGGTAGGGGGTAGGTTGGAACAATCTGCTTTCGACTACAATAAGAAACACCCTATCATACTTGATGCGAAGCATCATCTTACTAAGATAATGCTACAATATGAACATAACAAACTATTGCATGCGGGTCCCCAGCTCCTCCTTTCCACTTTTCGTGAGAGTTTCTGGCCTTTAGGAGGCAGAAACTTGGTTCGTGCTATCAGTAAACAGTGTACTATCTGTACTCGTATGAGAAGCAAAACAATACAGCCTATAATGGGTAATTTACCGGATGTTAGAGTTACTGAGAATTTTCCCTTCAATGTTTGCGGGATCGATTTTGCGGGTCCTTTTATGATCTGTTCCAAAAAGGGCAAAGGAAACCGTGTCACAAAGGCCTATATATGCATTTTTGTTTGTCTAGCCGTCAAAGCCTTGCATCTTGAGGTAGTCAGTGACCTTTCAACCGCGGCATTCATTATGTGTCTACGCAGGTTCATCTCACGTCGAGGCAAGCCTAACATTATCTATTGCGACAATGGCAAAAATTTTGTGGGTGCAAACAATGAGTTGAGCAAAATGTTACGATCCAGTCGTCAGTCAGTGTCAGACTTCGCAGCGAATGAAGGCATACAATTCATTTTTAATCCGGCCTATTCGCCCCACTTCGGAGGTATTTGGGAGAGCGGAGTCCGTTCCTCAAAGAACCTTTTAAAACGCGCAGCTGGCAATGCCTATCTGACCTTTGAGGAGTTGGCTACACTTTTCTCACAAATAGAAGCCATACTCAATTCTCGTCCACTTATCCCACTTTCATCCCATCCTATGGACTTAAATCCTCTCACTCCGGGGCACTTCCTGATTGGTCGACTTACTTTCAACCAAAAATAAAGAAAGTCACGCCTCTAGTGGAGCAACCTCGGGCTGTTGTCATGGTCATAATAATGATTCAATACGACTTCCAATTATTAATCTTAAAAGATAAACATAAGCTGTCCCAAACTTTTTCTTAAAAATTTAAAAGATGAACAATTCTGTCATACATGATATATGCGTAACTTAAACCGCTTACGCAGAGCACGCAACGTAAAGTCTCAAAAAGTAATAGTTTTCCCCGTTTTTGCAACATTTTTCATTTATGCTCCGCTTCTATTGGTCGAAGCGCAATTTTATATAGCTATAACCTTTCTCGATAAATGGACTATCCAACACAAAACTATTATTTCAATTCGAACCAGTAGTTCCTAAGATTAGCGCGTTCAAACAAACAAACTCTTCAGCTTTATAATATTAGTATAGATTAATAACCGTCATATAATATTGATTTGATTTCAGTAATTATATCAAAGGTAAACAGCTTTTGCCCCTGAATATTATTTTTAAAACATCATAAATAACGTGCAGCTCTGCAACTGAGTTTCGTTTAACATTTATTCAAATGTCAGCGTCTGTTTCACCGAAGTACGGGAGCAACTCTTAATAAGAACGAACCCAAAATGTATAAATGAATTTGTTTACAATGTTGGCGAACAAAGATAGCGCAGTCAAACAATCCGAACAGAGCTATGAACCGAACAAAATAAAACTATTTCGACTTAAGTTAGTTTTTATTTAGCGCAACGGATGTATTTTGCAGCTTTCCAAAGAAACGGAGTCCTCTGAAAATCTGCACTAAATACTGTTTTCAAGTAAAGTTCCTTTGTCTTGGCACTCTTTGTTTGCTTTACAATTGAGAGTGGAACAATACAAAAAGGTCCGAAATTCACTAACAACCTAAGCCCCAGTAGAAGTTTTAATTGCTTCGGTATAAGTCCACACGTAAGCGTGGTTGTTACCGGATCGGACAAGTTCTCTAGAAGAACCTAGCCCGATCCCATTTGCCGAAAATGTTAGGCCACTCTAACTTGTGACTGTAGGGACTTGGCGGATAAAAGGCGTGATTCAAAATCAAAATCAATTTTTTTATTTCACATAGGCCTACATGGGCACTTATAAAACGTCGACAAAATGAGCACGGTTCGGGTTGGTCGTTTCCTATGGAGAAGAACCGGCAAGAAACTCCATGGTTACTCTTTTAAAAATGGTTTGGTTTTACAATATTTACATGTTACAGCATTAGTACTTAGATATGGGGGGACAACGTAGGCCTGAATTATGACAATAAGTCGGAAGAAACTAAAAAAAAAGAAAAAGATTATATAAAAAAGTTAACAAATGTTAACTAGCATCTAGAAGGCCTACAATGTTCACACATTCACAAAACAATCGGTAAAAGAATCTATACAAAGGTAAAAAATAATAAAAATAAGTATAACAAGACTAAGTTTAACATGTTGCACAAATTTTGTTATCAGTGCTGTAACTATTCTTAGCAAAGGGCTTTAAAGATGATTGAAAACCATTTTAAAAAGTCTAATTAAAAGAAGGAAAGAAAAAATGAGATTGAGAATAGTTAGAGACATCCACATATTTGTGCCGTTTACAAGTTACCAGGGAAGCTGCATGCGCAGAAGGAGCTAAGGCCAAATGTTTTTATCTTCAACGTAGTCCTTGATTTTATAATATGCTTTTTTAACAAGGATACGTTTGATGTAGTTTTTGAACCTTCCATCGGTCAGTTCTATAACTGACTTTGGCAACTTGTTATAAAAGCGTATACTGTTTATAAGAAAAGACTTGCTAGTTTTCGTTAATCTGAATTTGGGTATTACAATTTCGTGCTTACTGCGAGTATTTAAATTATGGAAGTCGCTTCTAGTTTTGAAAAGCCCCCGATTTTTACGGACATACAAAATACATTCCAAAATATAAAGTGAAAGTAGAGTCAGTATATCGATCTCTTTAAATTTTTCTCTGAGGGACTCGCGAGGACCCATTTTATAGATTGCGCGGATTGCCCTCTTTTGTAGGATGAAAATTGAGTCAACGTCTGCTGCTGATCCCCACAGCAGAATGCCATAAGACATAATACTGTGGAAATAAGCATAGTGTACTAACCTAGCTACATCGGTTAGCTGCCTTATTTTCCTTACTGCATATGCAGCCGAACTTAACCTACCCGAAAGAGTTCTAATGTGCGCGCCCCACTGCAATTTTGAATCGATAGTAATCCCTAAGAATACAGTTTCCGTTATAACTTCAAGATTTTTGCCGTCAAGATTTAAGTTTAGGTCATGTTGTGGTACATTTGGTAAAGAGAACTTTAGACATTTTGTTTTTTTCGCATTCAGTAAAAGATTGTTAGCTGCGAACCATTTTGAGAGAACAATTAGACTTTCGTTGACATTTATGACATCCGTATCTTGCCTATCTATTTTAAAAATTAGCGAAGTATCATCAGCAAATAGAATTATATCCGAAAATTTGGCCATCATAAAAGGGAGATCATTAATGTAAACAAGAAAAAGGAAAGGGCCGAGAATTGAACCTTGGGGCACGCCCATCTTGACTAGAGACCCGGAGGACGTCGCCCCATTAACATTTACTTTTTGCTGTCTGTTTGATAAATAGGAAAGCACGAGATCAGCAGATTTTCCACGAATTCCGTAGTGGTGTAATTTACAGATCAGTGTGTTGTGGTCGACGCAGTCGAAAGCTTTTGAGAGATCACAGAAAATGCCAATGGCATCCTGGGACCTCTCCCAAGCCTCCAAGATGTGGCTGATGAGTTTTACTCCCGCGTCCGTTGTCGACCTACCTTTCGTAAAACCAAACTGTTGACTATGCAGTATCCCATTTGAATTGAAGTGAGACAACATCTGTTCCAGCATGATTTTTTCAAAGATTTTACTCAATGCTGGAAGCACGGATATAGGTCTATAATTAGAAGGATCACTCTTACAGCCTGATTTGAAAATTGGTACTACTTTACTGTGTTTCATTAAGTCAGGCAAAGTGCCGCTGTCCAAACACTGATTGAATATGCCTGTTAGGACAGGAGCAATTGAGTCAATAATATCTCCAAGAACCCTAACGGATATCCCCCACAAGTCTTCAGTATTTTTTTTATTGAGACTTTTGAACGCGTTTTTAATTGAATCAATACATATTGGTTTAAATTTAAAGATTGGTATGTCTTTAGTAAAGTTTTCTTTAAGAAGTGCTTCAACTAATTTAGAAGAGGAAGGAAGAGACTTCGTAACCTCTAACGGAATGTTGGTAAAGAAATTTTCTAATGTCTCAGCGACTTCTTGTCTATCAGAAATGGTTTGATTAGTTATTTTCAAAGACAACTCGTTCTGACAATTCGTTTGAATCTCGAGACTATTCGAATAGTATTGTTAATATTCGAATAATCTATTCCTGAAACACATGCCCTGTTGACGTGGCAACGGCTTGGGGAAGCAAATGTCCAGCTGTGGACATGTTTCATGGAAAATAATGAAGAACAGTCTAACTTTTCAAAAGATTGAAGGCGTAACAGTATTTCGAACCATGTGTATCGAAAATAATCAAGGACTAGCCCCCTTAGTCCTTTAGTTGTGCATTTTTGACAGCCCTCTCTGCATGCTATAAACAACATATTGCGATCGATAAATCCGTTCTCCAAACCTGTTGATGATGACAGAAGCCTTTTGAATCCTTCATTGCAGTATTGGAATGACCTACCGTTAGTGGTAGACATTCACAGAAATATCACTGAGTATAACGTACCTACGTATCCAAACAAATAATATTAAAAATCAATACATATAATAAATCTGTAGAAAAGTCATTTTGGTACATCGAAAATATTGCCAAAAAAATAGCCATCGTGTTAAAAGATAACCAACAGAACCCATTTCCAGCATTTTTGTCCTTTTTTCAGTATGTCTGTTTAGTTGTGCACGCATCACGTAAAATGTACGAAACCAATGTTGATAACTTGTATACATAAACATTTGGCGTAACTTGAAATATTACTTAGTTTTTGTTCCATCACAATCGGTTCACTCTATCAAAAGTTAAATGAATTTAAAGTGTTCAACAAGTAAAATAACACAAAACACGCAGCTCAGATACTCGGACATTTGAACTCCATATTCGATAGATGGCGTTGTGCATTTGATGTCATTTTCTGAATGGCAGTCTTAAGATTCTCCGCGAAAGAATGACTCTAGAAAAAAATTGTTAGGTAGGTAGGAAAAGTTGGGTAGGCAAAAATCTAGAATGGTGCAGTCGCCGAATCAATATTTACGTACGTATTTTTTAATGTTATTATTTTAGAGAATCAACGGGGTAAAAATGTAATACCTATGTATTTTCATTCCAATGTACGCTTAATTCTGTGCTGTGCGACACAGAACCATCAATTTGGTATAATCTTGGCACAGCAAGATTATTGGAAAATCAAAACAAAACGACCAAGATTATTGGAATTTCTTAAATTCATAAGAGAAGAAGCAATTTAAGTGTTGTCCATCACTACAAGCCCTTAAAAAAAGGCAAAATAAATAAATAATTTCTCACACAATTATTACGAGTACGGTACAGTTAAACAAAGAAAAAAAACTTTTATTGAAAGATTTTATTACAAAAATTGTAGGTACTTTTTAATTTTTTATTGACATTGAAATTTTAATTTTATCTTGTTTTATATGATTCACTGTTTAGTTTGGAGGAAATATGGATGATTTAAATGCTATTATATGGGACTTAAAAACATAACTGGCCAAATGTGGGTATATGTGTATAGGTGCACCTCTGCCATCCCTTCTGAAAATACCGTAAAGATGTTATGTTATGTTACTTACAATATTTTTTATGATTTTTGTTAAGCACCAAATCAATCAAGCTACTAAATCACTGTTCCAAAATCACGCCTCTAATAAGCTCACACAACCCTTGAAATAACAAAGTATACGGACGTCGCAGGTGTGGTACAGCAATAAATGCCTTAGTAAATAACTAGTGCATTTATTAAAACTTATTAACTTGGTAACAGTGCCTCATCGCCTTTAAGACGCTCAATAAGTTTTGCAATTGACGTACAAAATTACTAGGTACGGTATTCGCCGTTCCTTGTAACAGTGCCAACCGCGGAACGTTTTGTTATGAACTGTTACTTTGTTGAAACCGCACTGCTACTGGCAGTTATGTGGTTTGAACTCTCAATGAGAATGTTTGTCTCGTGCGTGAATCTTTTGTGGTGCATGTGTGGTTATGTATATGTCTCAAACGCTGTTTTATTATAAAAATAGTGTAGGTATTTTATTTGCATGTCTTTCTGTGCGGTTGCCAAAAAGCATAAATATTTTTGTCTAATCGAAAGTGTCTCTAAAGTTTTCAGACTTTTGCGTCTATTTTACCAAAAGTTGTACCAGACAATCATTATTCTTAGTTCGTCTATTAAATTAATCTGAACAAGACTATCGGCTTACCCAAAAAGGTTTTTCAACGAGTTATTCTAAAGTTATTCAATCTTTTCCAATCACTAGTGTCCCAATTAAAATTATCTTTGCCGTCATTCTACTTTAATAACATTGGTAAAAGATAAAAGATCTTCAAAAGTCCAATCAATTGATAATGGATCTCTCTCTGTCAAAATCTGAACTAATACTTTTGAATTGTTTTATCATTTGGAAAGTTTTCAATCGTACATATTTGATGATAACAAATCCATTTATTTAAGTGCAGTTTTAAATTTATTTTAAATCAATGGGACAGATGGACCGACCTCTGTTCGAGAGGCTCTTTTCAATGATCTTAATTTTCAGGTTTCAGAACTAATACCTGAATCTAAGACGATAAGTTAAAGAATTTATGTTCTCTTTAATCTAACTTTGCTTTTGTACAATTAAAGGCCATGAAGTGCCCCCACAAGGTTTACCGATGATTTGTTGAAGACGGCAAGAGTCCGATGGATGAAAGAACCAGAGTACCGGTTATGTGGCGAAGTTTGGCGGAGGCCTTTGTCTCACAGTAAACGTCATTTGCCCCATAATAATTGTTGAAACAAAAAAAGAAAGAAAGAAATTTTTTTTATTTGTGACCCGCTTAGGAGACGGGAGAAATAAGCATAAAATAAAACAAGACAAGTAACCTAGTAAAATTTAATTATTAATTTTAAAATAATTTACAAATGTATTAAAAAAAATATAAATAATTTAGTTTTTTAAATAAAAAGGAAAAAATGCAAACTTTTTGTAGGTGATAATCTCTGTAAACATCGTTCCGTAAAGCGAGTACAACAGTACTTTCTTTCTTACTTTCAAAGACTATTTATTTACGCCGAAAAAATGCACGGTCCCTGTGCGTTAATCCGCGACACTGAATTACCGGAAAATACTACTTTTACTACTAGCCTCGCAGCAACAAACTATTCTCATTTGAAATATACCTTAGTCTCGATCTCCCTACACAAGGTTCCTATGTAAGATATGTCCGATCATTGTACTGTACACACAAAGAGATGAGCACGAACCTCGAACCGCCTCGGTGGACATGAATTAAAGATGCAGCGTCATGTATCTGTCATTAAAGCTGCGTCAGATACCCACCTACTATTGTTGAAGGGCTCGTGTGTTTGTTACTTACGAATTGGTGTGGGACTACCAAAGCTCTCTGACATATGTACAAGGACTAAGGACTGTGTAACACCAGATATACTTAGTGAATAGTTATGGTCACGACAATTTTACTGATTAAATTCACCTGATAATTTTATTTAATTTTATTTTAAGTCCTAAAAGAGTCATGTAACGATCCAACACAGTGACTTTGAAGTGGGAAAAACAGCTTTATTTCCAAAATATTACTGGAAGTTACAACACACGTCACTGTGACCTTAAACAAGTGGCGTTTTACCAACGAAAGTACCGCGATAGCGAGTCGAAAAACGTGAAAAATGTATAGGACTGCGCTATCGAAATATCACGTGATTACTAATACATTACATACTAATACATCGTGAATACATTTGGCATTTCAACCATCGCTAGCGGTTATAGAATGATTGTAAACTTTGTCTATAGCCTCTGGTGCCACTGTCACCCAAGAAAGAAACGACCCGAACACCACATACTGTGCGTTAAAAATATTTGAAAAAGAATCAACGCCACGATAATACGTTTGATTTTGTCTGACAATAAAAATACATCTAAAATATATAAAAGAATACAAAAGCTAAAACACATTATTAAAATACAGATAAACAATACTGAGTTAGTTGTTTTATAATTCAAGTAAGAAAAAAAAACAAGGAATAAAATTTTGACGAGGTCTGAAAGTATCTAGCAACCGGTTAGATTCTGACTTATGAATCCAGGTGGAAACAGATCCTTAACGACATAAAACTAAGTTTAGGCATTAAGTCCGTCTTTGTACCTTTGTGCATGAAGTCTAAATAAATTAATAGATAAAAAGTTTCAATCCGTGGCATTTTAAAAGATAGTTTATCTTTTAAAATGCCACGCTATTAGGTTAATTCTAACACGAAAATAAATGTAAATGAAAATAATACGTCAACCACTCGTCGGCGATCCGAGCCAGAAAAAAAAACGCTCCTACAGAAGTACCGCTCCAATGCTGAATTACGGATTAAAATAGTACCGCAGTTCTCGTAGGAAAACTCTGGCCGATGAAAAATATTTCTGGAACCGGAACCCGTTGTAAAATGTACGAATCTGGGATCGTGTGGGATGAAGTAAGATATTACGCAGAAATAGGTCTTCACAAAACAGCCAAATGGCTCAGTCAAAATTTACTTACACTTAATATATCTAAAACAAAATTCATAACTTTCGCTAATACGGAACAATCACTAAAAACGGCACAAAATTTGCAAATTCAAATTCACTCTTGTCAAAGCAGGAATGAACAATACACATGCAGCTGTGGCTATCTGGAAAGGGTTAAAACAGTTAAATATCTTGTTATTCTCCTTGATGAAAAATTCACGTGGTGTCCATATATCGATCTACTAGCAGGGAGAACAAGAAAGTTGATATATATTTTTAAGAAACTAAGACACGTGGCTGATTCTGTTCTCCGCAAAACTGTTTATTTTGCACTCGCACAATCTATTCTAGCATACTGCATCACGTCTTCGCATTTGGGGCCCAGCTCTTCAATGGATTGAAAGTTATTTAAATAACAGAATTCAGTGTGTAGAAATCGAAAAAAATAATAGTAAACTAGAACTAAAATCTTACAGATCAAACTATAAACATAACAGTTCTGGTGTGCCCCAAGGGGGTGTACTTAGCTCCCTATTGTTCTTAATATATATAAATGACCTGCCTGAAGTTACTAATCACCCCTGTTTTCTGTTCGCTGATGACATTTCGTTAATAATGACATCGAATAATACTGACATTAATAAATACACAACTGACATAAATAATACAATTGAATTGATAATTACATGGCTTGACGAAAATAATCTACGATTAAACCTAACAAAAACTAATTTTATTCAATTTAGTACATATGGACGAGAAAATAAGTCCTTGGACATTAATTATAGAGGACTTAAACTAAAAGAAGTAAACGAAACGGCATTTCTCGGTATCACGATTGATAAACACTGCAACTGGAAAGCCCACGTCAATAAAGTATGCAACAAGATAAATAAATTCGTGTTCGTCCTATACGAACTCTCAAAAACATCAGCATTAAAAACTGTATTATCTGCATACTATGGCTACGTTGATTCTATGCTGAGGTATGGTCTTATTGCCTGGGGTTACTCAACAGAAAGTCAGAGAGTGTTCATCGCACAAAAAAAATGCATCCGCGCCATAGCGGGAATACGCTCATGGGAATCTTGCAAACCCATTTTCAGAAAGTTCAAGATACTAACCCTTCCAAGCCTATATATCTTTGAATGCGCTAAATTTGTTAAAATTCACCCTGAATTATTTAAAAAAGCTCATGAACTGTATCCAAAAAGTAACAGGCACAAGAATAGAATAGTTTTGCCAATAATCCCTAGGAGAACACTGTATACTAAAAATAGCTATGCAATGTGTGGTCGCATATTCAATGCTATACCTGACACCATCAAAATCTTACCAGTTAATAAATTTTCAAGGTATCTTAAGTTATGGCTATTAGATAAGAATTTCTACTCTGTAAGCGACATATTTAATAAGGAGTTGAATAGGTAATTAATAACATCTTTATTTTATTTCTTTTACCCTCGGACATCAATATTTTTCATAATTTATTTAATAATGTACCTACATATAATCAATTTCTCAATTGTAATTTACTAATTATAACTATAATAGAATTGTATAATTATAAATAAATATTAACCCAAATGTTTGCATGTCACATTATTATGACTAAGTGTTATGGATCTGTATTATTATTTATGTTAAGACCAAAATTGTACCAACACTTATTGCGAATAAACTGATTTGATTTGACGTCATGGGGTGGAGCACGTAAAACCCATCTTATTAAACTTGAGCGTGCACAGCGAGCCTTACTTAAGGTTGTGAATTTTAGGCCTTTCAGATATCCCACAGTCGATTTGTACTCAGAGTGTGATGTTTTAACAGTTAGACAGTTATTCGTTAGAGAAACTGTAATGGCACAACATCAAAAAAATTAATTTATTGATAAAACAACAATGACCTCGAGACGCATTGATAGGGTGTGTCCTACGGTTGCGTATAAAACAGCATTTATCGAAAAATTTCAGTGTTATCTTGGACTAATGCTGTATAACAAATTGAATAGAATTATAAAAATATATCCATTAAATCAACACTCATGCAAGAAGGTCTTAATATCCTGGCAGAAATCTCAAAGCTATGACAATGTAGACAACCTATTTTCAATTTTAAAATAATCCTTAATACCCGGCAGAATAAAATTGTTATAAAATTTCCAGAAAATCAATTGGTGAATCCATTTTACAAAGTCTATAAATAAAATTAACTAATAAAATTATCAATATCATACATACATACATACTTCTTTTGCTTCACTCACATTCATGCATCTAGTCACACACACACGCCGGTTATGAGTACTGCGCACCTGGCCTTTTTGAAGAACATCACCTATAAGGTCTATGTATGTCTTTCTAGGGCGTCCCCTCCCGGCGTTTCCATTCACGTCTGCCTTGTAAATACATTTCGTTATTCGCCTTTCATTCATCCTCTCAACATGGCCAAACCATCTTAACATACTCTTTTCAATTTTAGTCACTACATCTTCTTTTAGACCACAACGTTATCTTATTACCTCATTCCTCAACCTATCATTTAAAGTTACCCCGCACATACTTCGCAAGGAGCGCATTTCTACTGCATTAATCCTACTTTCATGTCTTTTTTGCCATACCCACCCTTCACTTCCATACATAAGTGTAGGCACCAGCACGCTGTTGTGAACGGCGAGTCGAGCTTCTGGAGACATCGATTTGCTGGTCACAACCGCATGTATAGCACCATTCACTTTATTCCAATATCATGTTTTCTAAAAATTGCCTATGTTCGTACTTTTTGTTGTTTCTGTTATTTTTAGTCGGATGTAGGGTAGATAAAAGACAAAAAATAAGTAAACACAAGTATTATTAAAATGAAAGTATATCATTTTAATAATACTTGATAGTAACAATTCTACCCACATTGTACGCTGAGCATAGTAGTGATTTTCCTATTGATATAATGTTTGCCTTGTAATGTATAATCATAATATAAGTACCTACTCATCACTGATTGTAATAACATTGGAAGTGACTAACGTCTAAGATACAGGCTCGGTCTAGTTTAGACGTTAGGGTTCATCATGATCTTATAGTGTAATGTGCCTACTTGTGAGAATATTATGATAAGTGTGAAATGTATTGCTCTTTTTTAAATAAATAAAATAAATAAATAAATCTTTCGGACCAGGCTCAAGCACCTTGCCCGTACGGTGGAGCCGGAGTCGGCTCATGATAGCTGATTTGAGATTTCTACAGACAAGGAAATTACTAATCAAAACCATATTACAGAAAGAGTTGAAGATATCAGAGAAAGCGAAACACCAGAGATAAATTAGGAAGAAACCATGATGTATAGCGGCAGCACACATACACACTTTTTATTCATGTGACATTAAAATATATTTATTTTAATCAATAAATAAATTACAAATACACACCATGGCATTTTTTTATTTTGTTTTTGTTTCAACAAAGCCTATCGCTCTTCGCCATGCGTGACATAAACTAAAGACTAAAGGTCACAATTGTGACCTATTCGAGTCTTCACAATGCGCGCGCTCATAACATATCTGTTTATTTGAATTTCATTGCAAAAAGGCATATCACATTCAACGTCATAATTCTAAATAGCAAAAAAAAAACTCCTGACATCATAGTCTAGATTCTTCATAACAATTACAATATAGAATCGGAACTACAACATTCAGTAGTTAAGACTGGCAGGTTACGATTCACCCAGCTGTGGTTCACACGTCCTCCAAGACATACAGCCAACCTTATTAGTCCATATTACCCGGATTTTGTTCCGTGTTGCCAATATACTTAGCACTGTGTAGCACATGTGTTAGTAAAAGTAGATGTATGGTTATTCGCGTGGAATTTTCTTGGAAATTCTACTAGGTAGAACCATGGGTTTGTGTGCGTAAAAGGGTTTTTTTTGCGATGAATAGTAACGATGTCATTTTGTATGTTTCAAACTACGTCTTTTGTACCTAAATGGTGTTGAATCTCGACCTTCTTTGTGCACTGTTTGATTCATGGTTCTCTGTTCTATAATACTGTCATAGGTTTTTGAATAGAGAATGACTTTTTAATTCGCTAATTCACGGAAAACCCTCTACGAGAAGTTAACAAATCGGTAACCATATAGAACTTACTTAAAATTGGCAAATCTGACTAGGCAATCGAAGGGTTTTTTACAAAAACTACATAACTAACATTTTTACAACTTGTTGGCAGCACTGTGTTCGTCTTTGAGTAAGCTATCGAATGATCTAATAGATGTTTTGAAAAAATTTAGTATCGCCAAGAGTTAAGGCTTTAAAATTCACGGTATTTTACAAGAACAGCATATCTTCAGAAATATTTTACAAAAACTGCGCAATATTTTGTACTTATGTAGTTTTTGTAGAAAAGTCGGGCCTGATGCTGGTAAAGAAAGAGCGCCACGTAAATAATTAAAATAGGTTTATTTGTTTGTGCATTTCGGATATTGTCGTATTTTGGGTTATAAATATTTTTTGCTTCATTTCAGGTGCAAAGTATTTAAAGGATATAAAAAATTGATACAGAACAGACGCAAATTATTTTAGATATTTTTATGCAAATAAGTTATTCATTAAAAATGTTTTTAAGACAAGTTTTTTCGTATTTTTCTCAGCAAACCCTTTCATTTGGTACCCATATCATGGCAGTGCACAAAAAATAACTAGACCGCCATCTTGAGCCGTCCACCATATTGCATTTAGAATGACGACACTTAGCTTACCATACATTGTCATCCAAACTAAACATGTATGCAAAATTTCTTCTTAATCGGTGGAGGATAACTGCTTTAAAATTCAGTTGCAAGTTTTGACCTGAAGATACTTACATACATACAAACATACAGACATACATTGCAAGTTAAATAAAAGCTACTAAAAACGACCACGATGCCTACTTAACGGGTTTAATTTCATCATCACATCCCAAAAGGCATACAATGATACAACAGAGATACCGCAAAAGTTTATAATGTACAATGTTTGTCACGTACTCCTTTAAAATTCGTATACACTGCGTTTTTTTTTTCACAAAAACAACTTATCTACAAATATTTTACAAAAACTGCCAGATATTTTCAAAGGTGTCAGATATTTTTTACTAGATAACTTATTATTTCAAAATATTATTTAGTCAATATGATAGTCAATGATATTCAAATAAACAGATTCGATATACACTCACAAAACAATTGAAAAAATTGTTCCGCACTCACACTTTTCATTCATCTGACATTTCAATACAAGTCGAAAGGGATGGCTTGATAAAACCAACAAGAAAAAAAGAGACAGCTAGTGTTTGTCACTTGCGTGTGAATGTAAACAAACATTATTCTGACCACCAATGTTGTTATCTATTTATAACCTCCAAATAACAGAATATTAGGAAAAAAATGAAATAAATTAGTAAATTGAGGCGTATTGCGTACTTACATATGGTATGAGATCCCTTCTGTTTTATGTACTTTGGTATCATAATTGGTACAATTTCTAAATACACACGCTGGCATTTTTTTATTTTATTTTTGTTTCAACAAAGCGTATCGCTCTTCGCCATGCGTGACATAAACTAAAGACTAAAGTTCACAATTGTGACCTATGCGAGTCTTCACAATGCGCACGCTCATAACATATCTGTTTATTTGAATATCATTGATGATAGTATTTTTAATCTGTTTATTCATATAATATACCAGCGGGCACTTCACGGTTTCACCCGCGTAGTTCCCGGTCTCGTGGGAATACAGGGATAAAAAGTAGCCTATGTCACCCGAGGATAGTGTAGCTTCCCAACGGGGATTTTTTTTTTGAAATCGGTCTAGTAGTTTTAAAGTGTATTCGTACATACAAAAATACGAACATTCAATTCTTTCCTCTTTATAATATTAGCATAGAAGTATAGATAGAAATCATCAGTGGCATCAGTTACGATTATTAAAAGAGAAATTACGTTTATTCAGCTTTTTGTTAAATAACATTCAATTCATATATTATTTTGTTGTTTTTGTAAATAATCCTTTTCTTTCTTTCTGATTTGAAACATTAGATACCTAATCGTCTCAAAATATAATTATCAACCTAGGTTTTGCCCGCAGCTTCAGCCACGTGAAAAGTGTTTTCTTATACTAAGGGAACCTTATATCAGAATGAAAAGTATCCCATGAGTTAATTCAGGTTATGAACTATCTCTGTGCAAAAAAATACGATTTTAGGGTTCCGTACCTGATGGATCCAAACGGGACCCTATTGTTGTCATTCACGTGTACGTCTGTTCGTCTGTCTGTCCGTCATCTGTTACACAATTTTGTACCGAAGATTTTTTTAAATTCCCATTGGGCTATTGAAATTTGGTGATAATATATACGTATATTTTACTAACAAATACCAATATATAGATAAATCAAATTTTTCTTTGTTAAGGAACCCTAAAGGTATATATCCACACATATTAGGGCCGTGCCCGGGACGTGGACGGACCGTGTCCCGTCAGGGGCTCAACAAAATATCGTTGTGTACATTTTTACGTAAGTTTATGCTTTTTAGTGGGCCTAAAAAGCATAAACTTACAAAAACCTATAATTTGAAAAAAAACATACTTACCGTTTTAGTTAATAAATAAACTACCTGCATTTGGTTCTAAATTGCCTTGTGCTTCAAAATTAATTCTTCTTTTAATTTTAACAATAATTACCAAATTGCGGTAATTGTCCACGTACTGGCAAACGCGTCTTCATGAGTTTGATTTCTATCAGTTGAAGTTAAGCTTCGTTGCAGATACAAAAAAAAATATTACAAACCACCATCGTCGAATTGATCTTTTAAAAAAATATCCAACCAGCACTCACCTCTACACAATAAGCTTAAAAATCAAAAAATCCGTGCCATACCTAACACTTCGGAAAAACCTAAAATATTATTATAGTCCTTCCTATTCCAACTGGGTACGGCTGCGAACCACATTTTCCCATCGAAAACATCGAACAAACTGCGAAAAATTTCACACAACAACCTTTGTCAGAAACACCTTTTGTTCGCTAAATGCATTTCTTTTCCAAAAGTACGATGGTAAACAATCAGCTGATTTCATCACGGTTTCATTTTCCTTCAGCACAATATTTGGGTAAGGACGAAAACCCACAAAAAGGAGATACGTCTAACCAGATAAGTTCTTTAGTAGGTCAATGTACTCGCGTGACGACTTTCGACCACAATGTATATGAGGAGAAGAAGTCCAATTTAGAGCAGTCTCTGAATTTCTTATTCAATTCCTTGTGTTTGTAATTCCACAATGTTAATTAGAATATGTTCGCACGACTGCCAAGTAGCGTGGGGTTCTTGGTGCGATTCTCAGGAAGGGCAAGGAGTTATTGGGTTTTTCCAACTGAAATCTGTCAGAAGTAGTATCTACACATACATATAATACCATCCCTGTATTGTATTTATCGAGGGATTAGATAGAGAAAGAAAGAAAGAAAATATATTTATTTGTGACCCGCACAGGAGACACGACAGATAAGCAAAAACAAAAAAACCGGCCAAGTGCGAGACGAACTCGCGCACGGTTTTTTTGACTTTTCGACAACCATTGAAATGATAGAATATCACTGGTGAAGCCCACGTGCATTTGCTGGATGAAAAGCGCACAGAACAGGTCGTTGTGGTGAAACTTGATGCAGGCATATCTCCACTGCACGTTTTTTGACTGAATTAATGATGATGTAGATATCGGTATATTCTTCAAGTGAAACTTTTGTTTTCTTGCTGGAATGTGGTTGCGGTGGGACCAGTAAACATAGCTGCTTTAGGTTCAACAATAACGTAGCAAGTTGACTCGTTTCCGCTTTCACGGAACTTTTCCGAGTTACTGCTGGCAACATTACCCACCTCGGATCTGAACTTGCTACCTTTTATTTTGTTTTGTCTGATGCGTTACCTAAAATGGACGATACTTTGTCTTTGCTCGCCGAATACTTTGCTAATTACAAAATATTGTGAAACTTTACTTCAAATGTAACGTAATAGTTAACGCCTTGGTATTTCTAGTGTATTTATTATGGCTTATGTTTAACTTACCACCAGATATAGTAACAAATAGCAGACAAAAGTAGTAAATGATCACCAAAATGAAACTCGCATTTTAATGTAAAATTATAACCAAAGTTTTAACACTTTGCTATCCTATTTAAGTAAAATGACTCCAAGTAAATCATGAGTAACCCAAAAATAGTAAATGATCACCAAAATTAAACCAACATTTTAAAGTAAAATTATAACCAAAGTTTTTAAATTCTGCTATCCTATTTAATGAGTTTAAAATGAGTAAAAAAATGAGTTTTGCTTGGAAGTAGCGCTCGCCGGCCGCTGCCGCGGCTCCGCTCGCTTCGCTCGCTTGGATCGCGCGCGGTTGGTCACTGTTCTAACCTAACCTAACCTATTTCACCCGGTCAAAATAACCTATTTCACAACATTAATTTGGTGATCATTTACTAAATTTAGTGGTCGAATACAATTTAAAGTGGAGTCGTGACTAAAATAGCTATTGTATTTTAGACTTTATTTTTTTTATTTTTTTAAACTAAGGGTATCAAAGCATTTTATGGTGGTCATTATATTTATCCCCATTTATTATACACATAACTTATTGGTGATGTTCTTCAGAAAGACCAGGTTCGTTGTTTTTGCACCGGTAGGGGAATGCGGGCTGAAACGTGCAGGGGGTAAGTTGTTCCGATGAGAATATGAACGCAAGTAAAAAACGGTGCCATTGGTATGATGTTTGTCGCGAAACGTTATGACACTATGTCGTTGGAGGAGCCGTTTTAATTGCTTTCATTATGGTGGAATAGTAGTTAAGAAAAAAAAACAATATCTACAGAACGACGACGACGATGCTTGTATTATAAGGTTTAACAATTGTAGATAGGTCAATAAATAAATAAACAACCAACCTCAAGGAATAGCATATTTTTGCCTTTGATTATTTTGTAAAATGTTGATAATACACAAAAAATAATCACATATATTTTACGAACTAAAAACAATCTTTTAGCGTGTGTGAACTAAGATTAAATTTTTGAAGGATAAGTTCGTATTTGAAACGACGGAACAACCAGCGAGCAGTGTTAGTTGTTCCGTTCCGATCGACCTCATACAAATGTTTTGGTAAAAAAACTGTTTAACCATTACGCAAAACAATATCATTATTCAGAAACGCCAATAACCATTTTTAAATATGTGTGTAAGCCACACAATATATACTCTTTTTTCATAGCTCAGTTTTAAATTTTACGAAAATTGGCACGTTTAGCCCCGCTCTCTCCTACCCATATGAATAGAGGTTGAGCTTAAACGAAGCAAAAGTGTGAGTATGTAAGGGTGGTATAGTTCATTCGCTTTAAGAAAATAGTGAGTCATCATTGTCAACCGGCCCCTTGACCAATCGGGTCGCAAGCTTTCTAATTTGTTGCAACCGGATTGGTCGAGAGGCCTGCTGACAACGATGACTCATGACTTCGATGACAATGATGACTGCGACTCAGGCCTTCTCTCTGTGAGAGAGGAAATAGGCCTTAATCCACCACGTGGGCCCAGTGCAGGTTGGTGAATATCACATGTTTTCGAATGTTTAGTTCTAGGATATGCCGGTTTCCTCACGATGTTTTCCTTCACTGTTTTTAGAGCATTGGTGATGAAATATTTTACGCAAAGTAAAGCGCCTGCCTGGATTCAAACCCACGACCTACGACACGTAAGTTTTTTTTTTTTTTTATCTTTATTTAAAGAGCTTTTTCGCTAATGCGAATATGACGCTCGACACGTAAGTTGGGGCCAATACCACTGGGCCACCACTGCTCTACGTTAACCCATGTGGCTGTTATTGTTCCCCACCGAGTGTGTCTCCACGTTGTCGTCGTGGTGGGGCTTGTGTGTTTCTATGATCTTGGAGCTCTACCGGTAGAGATACTCATGAAAGGAAAGGTTCAAGTGAGTGGCCAGACCAAGAGAGACACAAGAAGGGGTCGCACCTGATCGATCGATGTATATCGATTGACGAAGGAAGTGACCACGCTGCTGTGGTGCAGGCGCACCTATGCAGCCAGTGTGTCTCTCCTCGAGGAACATTCTCCGAGGAGAGAACTTTCGGCGGGTTCGCTTAGTCGGGTTGGCCGAACAGCGAACGGAGGCATGTCTAATGCCGCCGTCGTCGGGGGCTTGGCTTATTCGCCTGGCCCAGAGGAAGGACACCTCTAAGATAAAAAAACCACCTAATCTTAAGCTCGAAGCGCGGCAAGAGGATGAATGGCTGGAGGGACTTCAGTCGTGAGCGCTTCACCTGTAGAGCACCTGCCGAAACTCTACAGTATGTAGGCTTACCTAGTGTAAGAGGCTCTGCCTAGGTTGACTTTAAAATCCTTCATTACTCGTGGGAACTATTATGGAAACCAAAACAAATAATAAATCTAAAACAAAATTGACAACTGATTTGGATGTGGTGCCACATGGCACTGCACCGAGTATGGCTCTTGAGCCTAGGGTGATTCTCACCCGATCGCAGACTTTGGCTTCAGCATCGGATACCGATTCCGTTGCGAGTATGAGGTCGGGAGGTCAAAGTGGCACGTCTTCCAAAATTTGGAAGGAGGACCGCAAACGCTTACGGACTATGGGGTCGGGTTCGACTTCCGGCGAAGAAACTCTGCCATCCAAGGCTGGCAAAGCGAAGAAAATTAACAACCGCCAAAAAACAACTGGTGATTATGTAGCCCTCGCTAAAGCGAGGGCGGAGCTCGCGGCTTCTAAAAAAGAAGAGTACCGACTTCAAGCTGAGGATGAAGTGGCTGTGCTGGCTAGCAAAGCTAGGGCTACTAGGGTCTCAAGCGAGGTATTAGCAGCTACTCCGGTGGATGCCCTTACAGCTTCTGATCTTAATAAGCAGGTTTTGTCGGAGGTTGACGTGATATTGCACGTCGCCACTAAATCAGGGAATCTTAAGGTCACATATGCTCTTGCTCTTAAAAACACTACAACATCGATAAAAGCGGCAGTGGCGGCACTTCTCGGCCGTTCTGTTTCCGAGGAGACTGAGCGACTCCAAGTGGATAACACTCGCCTGCAGGCAGAGCTGGTAAGCCTACGAAAAGAGGTTGCAGAAATTAAAACCAGCATGGCACCAAGCAATTCTTCTCTTTCGATGCAGGAATCAGATGTGAGGGCAGAAAATGTGACTATGCTGGTGAATATGATAAACACTTGTTTTGACAGCATAGAGGATCGGTTGCTTCCCCAAAAACAACTCCGGACTCCACTCACTGCCGACCTTGGAGTGAAGGAGACTGAGTGTGATACAACAGTTGTGCAAATTGAGACCAAGAAACCACAACAAAAAAGGGGCAATAGTGGGAAGGGTACTGCCCCAACACAAACAGCACAACCCGTTCAAACTCAGTCCGAACAATGCAAACCATCTCCGATAAAACGATCCGGTTCTGGACCTGCTAACAAAAACAACGAGTGGACCACCGTAGGAAAGGATGGCAAAACTGCCAAGAGTAAAAAAGGTACCAAAGGTGATAAAACCATAAAGAAGTCTACCACTAATCCTCCAAGGAAGGTAAAACTGCGGGCCCCACGCTCAGCCGTAGTGGTAATTTCTTTAAAGCCGGGAGCGGAAGATCAAGGATTATCATACACTACTGTGCTCTCCGAGGCCAGGAACAAAATTAACTTTTCGGACCTGGGTATTCCTCCTTTCCGTGTTAAATTGGGGGTTACAGGCGCTCGAATATTGGAAATACCCGGAGCAACAAATAGTGACAAAGCCGACATTGTTGCAGCAAAGTTCAGAGAATGTCTGGACTCAAATGTTGTCAGTGTATCAAGGCCCACTAAATGCGTAGAGTTACGTGTATCTGGCCTTGATGACTCTGTCACATCGACGGAGGTTGCAGCTGCTGTCGCAAAAATGGGCGAATGTTCCGAGGAGAACATCAAAGTTGGTGTGGTGCAGCGCTCAACAGAGAACGGGCTAGGCACTGTCTGGTTACGTTGCCCAGTCACTGCAGCCAAAAAAGTTGTGGCAGCCGGTCGACTGCTAGTGGGCTGGGTTGCTGCAAGTGTAAAGCTTCTGGAAGCCAGGCCAATGCGTTGCTTTAGATGCCTGCAGAATGGACACGCACAAAACACGTGCACATCGGAGATCGACCGCAGGGGTATATGTTTTCGCTGCGGTCAGCCTCACCACGTTGCTAGTCAGTGCTCTGCGCAGCCTCACAGCCCCGTTTGCGCTGCCGCCAACAAACCATCGGAACATAAGGTCGGTTCAAAGGCCTGTAACGATCAAATTCACAAAAGAAAGGGACAGAAGAGTGTCAGGGTAGTTGGAGCCGGTGTGCCGACTTCTTTGTCCACCCACTCGCTTGCTCTCGACAGCAGGGAAGAGGAGGAAGTAATTGTCCATATAAATAAGTAATGGCCTACCGTTTTCTACAAGGCAATATAAACCATTGCGCTAGGGCACAAGACCTCTTACTTCAGAGCATTATGGAGTGGTCTATACACGTGACGGTTATTGCTGAACCGTATTACATTCCAAATGGGGACAACTAATTCGGGGATTTGGATGGTACGGTGGCTATCGTTTCACGCGCTGCAACTGATTCATTCCCCTTAGTGGTAGCAGAAAAGCATTCGGGTTTCGTTGCTGCATTTTTTGGGGAAATATTAATTGTTGGAGCATATTTTTCACCCAACAGAGTCCTCTCAGAATTTGAAGCTTTTCTCAGTGACATAGGGGCACTTATTGGCCGAAATCATCCAAGTCCAGTGCTTTTGCTCGGAGATCTCAATGCCAAGTCAACGGCATGAGGCAGCCCAACCACTGATGCGCGCGGTGACGTACTAACGACGTACGGAGGAGTGGGCAATATCAGTTGGACTCTCGATTCTGAACCAGGGATCCACCAACACATGCGTGCGACACAACGGAGGCTCAATTGTGGATGTCACATTCGCAAGCCCAGATATCGCACGTCGATCTATGGGGTGGAACGTACTACAGGATGTGGAGACTCTGGCGGACCATCTATGCACCTCCTCTAACACAAAGCTTGCAACCACAATTCCTTGAAGGGACTACTCTACTTCCTAATGGAGCGGAGCATACCCCTCCACCGATGTCAACATCTGTGGCGGAAGAAGAGGTGGAGGCTGACATGCCGGCGGTCACTGAGGCGGAGTTCGGTGCAGCGGAGTTACGGCTTCGTGCAAAGAATACTGCTCCAGGACCTGATCAAATGCCCGGGCGTGCCCTAGCGATTGCCCTTACAGTCTTGGTTCCTCGCCTGCGGTTGTACTTTGGTGCCTGTCTCGAACAAGGGATATTTCCCCAGGCATGGAAGACTGGTAAACTTGTTTTACTTAAGAAGGAGGGGCACCCCGGAGACTCACCGTCCGCATATCGTCCGATAGTGCTGCTTGACGAGATGGGAAAGCTCTTTGAGCGTATTATTGCTGCTCGTCTCATCGGGCATTTGAACAGAGTTGGCCCAGATTTATCAGACCGTCGACGCGATCCTGCGCGTTTAGGAATTCTCGGAAGAGGTAGTTATGAGTGGTGGAGTTGTGTTGGCGGTGTCTCTTGACATCGCTAACGCATTCAACATTCTGCCGTGGAGTTGCGTAATGGAGGCTCTTAAATGCCATCAGGTGCCACCATACCTACTTCGGATAATAGGGGCTTATCTTGATATGAGGTCCATAATATATCCAGGACGTGATGGACAATGCGAAAGGCAAGTGACGTGCGGTGGTCCACAGGGATCTGTCCTTGGACCGCTTCTGTGGAACATTGGCTACGATTGGGTACCGCGGGGTGTCAACCTCCCGGGCATCAGTTTAATAAGCTATGCTGACGACACTCTGGTTCTGTCCAGGGAGAAGATTTACAGAGATGCTGCGCACCTTGCAACAGTGGGGGTGGCACATATCTTCGTACGGATTAGGTTGCCAGGACTTGAAGTGGCTCTAAGCAAATCAGAGGCCATATGTTTTCATGGACCCCGGAAAGGTCCACCTTTAGGATCTCATATTGTCATCAGTGGGATCCAAATTGAGATCAAATCGACCATGAGGTATCTGGGACTCGTGCTCGACCGTCGCTGGAACTTCAACGCCCATTTTCAGCGCCTTGTGACGAGATTGATGGGTGCCGCTGGTGCACTTGGCCGACTCTTACCAAACCTTGGAGGGCCGAATAGCAACTGCAGGCGGCTTTACATTTAAGTCATACGTTCAATGGCACTCTATGGGGCTCCAGTGTGGGCCTATGACTTAACCACTAGGGGTACAGCTCTACTGTGTAAACCACAGCGGGTTATCGCGGTCCATGCTATACGTGGATATCGTACAATGCAGCATGTGCTCTTGCTGGGTCGGTGCCATGGGACTTGGACGCAAAGTCATTAGCGTCATTGTACATCTACAATTGTACAAGGAAGTGGGGACACAGGTTCCAGCAAGTGTGGTAAAAGTTAAGCAAAATGAGCTCCGAGATGAAGTGATTGAAGAGTGGAGAGAAAGATTGATGCGACCTGGGGCTGGCCTAAGGACCATCGAAGCCCTCCAACCTGTACTTGTGGAATGGTTGGAGCGGCGCCACGGAGTAATGACCTTCCGCTTGACACAGGTACTTTCAGGGCACGGCTGCTTTGGAAAGTACCTGTGTCACATTGCCGGGAGGGAGCCGACGTCAAGCTGTCATCACTGCAACTATAGCGAGGACACGGCCCAACATACCATTGAGCTGTGCCCAGCCTGGGTGGAGCAGCGTAATGCCCTAGTTGTTGAAGTGGGGAGCGATCTCTCGCTTCCGTCCATAATCAAATCTATGGTCGGAAGCGAAAGATCATGGCAAGCAGTGGCTGCCTTCACCGAAGAGGTGATGGCAATGAAAGAGGCTGCAGAAAGGGAGAGGGAGATGTCCTCCACTCTGCCAATACGCGTCCGACGGAGTGGACGCAGGAGGAGGGCTGATAATGCTCTCTTCCATCCACCGTAAAGTGGCCTACGGGTGACGGACTTGGGGAAGTCTGTTGTCCAAGCACATAGGCCCGAGTCTGCGTCGCGTGGTGTTTCCGCGCGCTTCTCTCAATGAAGAAAGGGTTAGAAGCAGCTCACTTCTCCCTTTGCCATAGACGGGGTTTGCTGGTGCAAACCGTCACTGCTGTAGTGATTGTGGAGAATGCGTCCGTGTCCCCGCACCGCAGCAAGAAGTGACGAAGAGAAACACCGTGTAGTTTTAGTCAGTTAGAGTCTGACAGACCCCCCCGCCTGCTCCAAGGCGGAGGACATCCATGAGGATTTCCAAACGAAAAAAATAAAAGAAGAAATGAAGGAAGAGAAATGTGGCTGTTATTGTTAAGCCGTGAACTGCTGTTTTGAGTAACGGAACCCTTAATATACATACAACCGAACAAAGAACATTTTCCTTTTTGGAAAGTCGATTAAAAACTGTGTAGCAATGTGTTTTTCTCAAATTGTAAACGTCGGTTGAGAAGATTGGTGCGATATAACCCTTGGTAACGAACACCCTGGTAATTTATTTGCTTCCGTTGACTCGCACACATTCTGTAAGATAAGTTGCAATACATTTACTCTCTTTATTCAAAGTGTACAAGCGAAAAGAGTTGTGTAGAGACAAAGATTGGAAAATATTCTGTAAAGACGATGATTTTTTTAAAGTGAAAACTCTTTGAGCTACGTTAAGTGATTGTTGGTTGGGGTAAAACTTATGGTTTCGTGTCAATGACATGCTAATGTGACAGGGTCATCGCTATAACGAATAACACCGTGTTTATGTGTGACAGTTGTGTGACAGTTGTTCCATTTCTGTCCCCATGATTGGCTCTTATTTTCAAATAATTTTTCTTCTAACATTTTTTGTGTTATTTTTATTTTTTAATAAATAACATTGCCTCTCACTAGGATGTTTTTCATGTATCGTGGGTGAGTTTAAAAACATAAAAACTCACATACAAAACACCCAGAGCCGCAACAACTATCTGTAGGTCATACAAATATTTGTTCCATGTGGGTATCGAACCCGCGACACGCAGCGCAGCAGTCAATAGCTCAACCACTGCGCCACTGCGCTGCATAACTGCTGTGACTGTAGAACCAATAGACCAGTAGTTATTATCTAGCAAGTATGGTGATTATCTTGATTTGAACATATTTTATTTTTTCCATTCCACTAAATATAGATTTTTTTGTAAAACAAAGATGTAAATATGTACATACTTAAACACTAAACAAAAATAAATTATACTAAATCTAACTACTCAAATTATAATTATATAAAAGAAAAGTATAATTATATTTATTTTTTCCGTATAAAATAAATTAAAATTCTGAAAACCCCAGACTAAAAATCCTAACAAAACAGTCCTGAACAGTTCCAGTTAATCCTAAGAAGTTTAAAACAAGCCTCGTACTCGCGTTGGGGGACCGCCAAAGTTAGTCGAGGGTTTCAAATATTTAATTTAATGTTTTTTAAACAACAATTATAACAATTATATATGTATATATATTAGATCATTACATATGAAATTAGCGTTTTGTAAGGGAGGAACATAAAGTACTTTTTTATTAATATAATATATTTATTTAATCCATATTGAAGTGAAGCTAACTAGCAAAGGGCGTGTTTCTTTTCCTTTGGGCCCTAATCTTTGCACTATATTTATTTCGTAGGGTTGTATAGTCGTCTTAGAAACTTAATCCTCAGAAACAGAAACATAAAAGCAAATCAAATCAGATCAACCATCAGTATCAAGGAAGATTTCTCTAAAGACGTGCTACTGAAAAGGAAAGAACTAATGCCTAAACTACTACAAGAGAGGGAAAAGGGAAAAATTGCCTACTTAAGGAAAGATAAACTGATAGTAAAAGATCCAAAAGAAGCTAACCTAGTCAAAAGAAAAAGAGATACAAAGGAGTCCCCTAACGACAAAAATTGTGCAACCAGACTTGCTCCCAAAAAAACAAACACAAACAAAATTTTCGACTATGTAACCCGAGAACGATCATCGTCTTTATCATCTTATTCGAAATCAAAAAACTAAATAACACCGTCAACCGGATCAAGAACACTACAACGAAGAAACAGAATACCAAAAAAAATATCTACACCCCAAGCCGGCTGGTCACCGTGGGGGAAGAAGACCGCAACCCTCCAACCAAAAATAACAACAACAAAAGGACAAATCAAAACACACTTAAAATTTGTACCTATAATGTGCGATCCCTATCATCGTTTGAAAAATATCTTGAATTAACCTATGCTCTCAAAAATATCAACTGCGACATAATAGGCCTGTCAGAAGTCAGACGAGTAGGCTGTAACATTGAAGAATACCAGGACTATGTCTTGTGTTATATAGGACAAACAAAGGGTCTACACGGAGTAGGATACCTCATTAAAAAAGAACACAAAAACAAAATAACTAAATTTACGGGAATCTCAGAAAGAGTAGCACTCTTACAACTGGAATTTGAAAACTTTCCGATTTCTCTGATACAGGCTTATGCTCCAACAGAAAGATCAACCGAGGATGAAATTAGCCTATTCTACGTAGACCTAAACCAAGCCCACTCTCTAATAGACGACACAGACACAGTTCTGGTAATTGGAGATTTCAACGCAAAAATAGGCCAAAAAACTGATGATAACCAAATCATAGGGCGATTCAGCTTCGGTGAAAGAAATGAAAGAGGCGAAAGGCTATTAGAATATGCCTCTGAATACAAATTATCAATAATGAATACGTTTTTCAGAAAGAGAAACAATAGAAAATGGACTTGGATATCTCCGGATAAAAAAACTACTAACGAAATCGATTTTATAATAACAAATATCCCAAGGATTGTAACGAATGTTGAGGTTGTTAACAACTTAATCTTTCCGTCTGATCACAGGCTTGTAAGAGCTACTCTTACCCTAAAACCACCGAAAATGTCCAGGAAAAACTTCAGAAACACGACAAGCAGACCCAAAACAAGCGAGGAAGTTGACCAATATTTGAAAAACCTTACAGAGATTATGGACACTTCAGACAAACTAAGCAAAGTTACCGACGTACAAAGTTACTATAATCAGCTTGAAAACATCATAATTGATAGCCTAAAAGCACAACAGGAAACAGAAGTCAAAACGCATAAAATATTCAGCAAGGACACGGAACTATTAATCCAAAAACGCACAGAATTAATAAAAACAAAAAACAAGAACAATGAAATGAAAACTGAACTTAGTAGATTGTACAAAACAACAAATAAATCAATAAAAAAAGATTACGGTAACTACAGATACAACATCATAACTAAAAATTTAGAAAAATTCAGAAGTACAAAAAGAGCATTCAAGGAACTATCCACACATAAAAAATGGATACATAACCTTAACCTTAACCACGTATCAGAGGGAACCAAGACAAGGAAAAATGTGATCGACCATGCAACCAATTTCTATAGAAACCTGTACAAGAAAAAAGACCACGATATCACTGAAAACCAAACAAACAATGAAATAAAAACTAACACTGTCCAACCAATAGATGAAAGAGAGGTGTACACACACATAAAACAATTAAAAAACGAAAAAAGCCCTGGCCCAGATGGAATCAGCAATGAAGCTATAAAAATGGGAACACCCGTCTTACTATACCATCTAACTCAATTATTTAATCTGATCATAAAGACAGAAACAGTTCCCAAAAAATGGTGCTCGTCAGATATCATTCTACTTTTTAAAAAGGGCAATCCGCAAGACATAGGAAACTACAGGCCAATCAGTCTTCTGGTAAGCACTTACAAACTCTTTGCTTCAATATTACTTAAACGAATAAGCCAAGAAATTGACAACGCACAACCTATAGAGCAAGCGGGCTTCCGCTCAGGTTTCAGTACTATCGATCACCTACAGACAATCGAACAAATAATAGAAAAATACAGAGAATTTAACAGACCCCTCTACGTGGCGTTCATAGATTACAGCAAAGCCTTCGACAGCATTAGTCACAGCTCCATCTGGAATTCACTTATATCGCTAAAAATAGATCAGAAATACATCAACATAATAAAAAACGTCTATGAAAATAGTACAAGCAAAGTAAAACTTGAGACCAGTGGAAAACCCTTCAAAATAGAGCGAGGTGTAAGACAGGGTGACCCACTGTCACCAAAACTTTTTATAGCGGTCCTTCAAAACATTTTCAGCAAAATAAATTGGTCACAAAAAGGCATACTGATAAACGGAAAGCACTTTAACCATCTAAGATTTGCAGACGACATTGTGGTATTGGCTGAATCTCCTAAAGACTTAGAGGAAATGGTAACGGCACTCGATCAGGAAAGTAAAAAAGTCGGACTCGATATGAACATAAATAAGACAAAAATAATGACGAACAATTATAAAAGACCAATACAAGTGAACGGACACATAATAGAATATGTTGATAATTATATATATTTGGGTAAACAAGTCTCATTCAATGCAAACAGTAACTTAGAAGAAATATCGAGAAGAATAACGCTAGCATGGAAAAAGTTTTGGTTGCTAAAAGAAATATTAAAAGGCAACTATAGCCTACACATGAAAAAAACTGTGATGGATACCTGTATTATGCCATGCCTTCTGTATGGCTGCCAAACCTGGGTATTCACAAAAAATATCAAACAAAAAATAGAGAATACACAAAAAGCAATGGAAAGAAGCATACATAAAGTGCGAAGCGTGGAGATAAGAAAGAAAACAAAGATTACGGATGCACTGAGACAAGCACTAACAATAAAGTTGCAATGGGCTGGTCATATCGCACGCTGCACAGATAGAAGGTGGACAATAGAGACCACCAAATGGAAAGGACCATCAGGCAAAAGAAAAACCGGCAGACCAAAGCAGCGATGGGCAGACGACATCGTGCAGGCGGTAGGGAGAGACTGGTTCGACCAGAGCAAGGATAGAGAAAGGTGGAAAAGGTTGGGGGAGGCCTATACCCAAAATGGGGTCCATATCCTATAATAAATAGATTTAATTTAATTACTTTTAACTTTAACTAACACTAAATATTAAGCAAATCTATAAAACAATACTAACAACATTAGAAATGTAAAATTTAAGGGTTATGGAATAAATGGCTTTATTATTATTATATCATTTATTCATTTTATATACATATTTTTACATTTTTAAATATTATTCTATAAAAAATTTATATAATATATTTGTATATTTTATATTTATTATTATTATTTATTTAATCAAAGTATGAACCATTGCTATCTATGCACTTTTGCCATCTCATAGGTAGTTCATTGATCCCTTTACTAAAAACAACTTTTCGGACGGGAATCAATAAAATCTTTGAAGGCGCTTTTGTCTGCCCCATCGGAGTTGAATTTTTCCCTTGCAAGAAATTATCCAAATTTCGAAAAAAATGGTAATCTGTTGGAGCAAGGTCCGGGGAGTAAAGGTGGATGTCTTAAACATTCCAACTGAAGCTCATCTAATTTGGCCGTCGGTTGTGCAGTGTGTGGTCTAGCGTTGTCCTGAAGCAGCAGTGGCCTAGAGCAATTTACCAGCCTCGGCTGTTTAGCAGCTAGTTTTTCCATCATGGTTTGCAGTTGCTGACAATAGACATCTGCCGTAATCGTCTGGCCAGATTTAAGAAAGCCGTAGTGAACGACACCGGCACTATAGTCCACCAAGTAATTTTTTGAGTAAATTTTCGCTTGGGGCAGGATTTGGCAGGTTCGCCAGGGTTCAGCCATAGCGATGAGCATTTCCGATTATTGTACAGGATCCACTTTTCATCACAGGTAATGATTCGATTTAAAATGCCTTCATTATTGAGCCGGTTGAGTAATGTAACGCAGCAGTCGACGCGCGTTTGTTGGTTTGCTGCACTCAACTCATGAGGTACCTACCTCTCAAGCTTTTTCACCTTCCCAATTTGCTTCAAGTGGATTAAAACAGTTTTGTCACTATCACTCAGCAGCCTGCAGATAACTCGGACGTGGTTTGTGATGGATCCGCTTCCACAAAATCCTTCAATTCTTCATTATCAACTTTGGTTTCCGGCTGTCCTCGGGGCTTGTTCTGCAGGTCGAAATTTCCAGAACGAAAACGTTGGAACCAAAAACGTACTGTGTTTTTTTTTGCGACACCGTCGCCATACACATCATTAATCCTTCGAGCCGTTTCTGCGGCACTGGTGTCACGATGGAACTCGTACTCGTAAATAACGCGATATTTCAAGTTTTCCATTTTGTAAATTGACTGGCGCAAAGAAAAACCAAAAGAGGCAAAAACAAATGAATTACGGTTTTCCAAACACAAAAGCATGAGTAAATAGCTGTATAAATTTAGAATTGGAATTCCAAACCAAAGAGGAGATATTTGAGATCAAAGTGGCCAGTGCGACAAAACGCCAATTTCATCGGTAAGGACCTAATATTATATAAAGGTATTTATTATAGTAAATATCTGTTATATATAATCTGTTGTTATTCAATTTTACTTCAATCATTGTTTGAATTTTATATGCACCTGCCATGTTATGTCTCCACCACCCTTGGTTGAATGGTAGACAAAGCCTCAGGTGTTAAGTCCGCCTATGTTCTTGTACGTTGCATGCAGTTTTAAATAAATTATAATCCGCACACACTCTTCAATCGACAATCAATTAAAATACACAATTATGTTAGGATATCTTGTGCAAAAATCCCGATTCAAAGAGTAAAATGCGTATGACTTTTGAACGGCTGAACTAATTTTCATCAAACATGAAACACATCATCACATCATTTTCATTTTCATTTTCAAGAACACTTGACAAAGTCACTTTTCAAACGAAAAAAAAAACTATATCAAAATCAGTTTATCCGTTTAAGAGCTACGATGCCACAGACATACAAACAAATAGACAGGTCAAACTTACAACACACGTCGTTTTCCGTCGAAGGTTGAAAATTGTTAAAAACACTAACGCTAGGAGCCAAAGATCCATCTCTGTAAAAAACCGCCTTTGGACAGAGATTTATACGTGTGAATATATATATAATATTAATTCCAGCCTGTCTCTATAACATACAGATAAGGCACGAGCATATAAATACAAAACAAAAATTACAAATAAAAAAAAACTTTCTTTTTCGAAGTCAGTGTCTTTTGTACCCATTTTTATCAGTTTTTCGACACCGACTTCGGAAAAGAAAGTTATTTTATGCTTTGTAGTTTTTTTGTTCTGGAAGTCGCTTTGATTTTTTGTTAAAAGTTTTTTATTTTTCTCTTTTTAGTTTTGGTAGGCATCTCCAATTAACATAATAATTATTTATGGCCAAAGTACATCTCATGACGATTTCAATAAGCCCAAGCACGACTAGGATACATTGTTTATTTCAGAGTTCCAGTGCAGTGCAGTTCAGTTATCAGAATGGTGCCATTTTCATCAGTACCATTCATTTATAAGTATTTGCTTCATCATAGTCGGTTAACTATTCGAGATATTTTATACCCGTGACATACTTAGCATTTAGGAGTTCCAGTGACCATCTGTGGTCTTCTTCATCAGTTCCACTTCACCAAATTATACTTTCTGATTGCAAATGATTGCATTGTTGACGAAAATACCAAAATCACTATATTTGAGGAGTTTCCTCGATTTCTCTAGGATCCCATCATCAGATCCTGACCTGATGACTATGGGACCAACTAGGAAGGACCCTTCAAAACAAAAGAAGATTTTTGAAATCGTTCCACGCTTCTTTGAGTAATCGGGGAACAAAGAAAAAAAAAAAAGATGCCGACGAATTGAGAACCCCTTCCTTTTTTGAAGTTAAAAAGAATATGGTGCTTATGCCCCGAGAAAGAAACCTATAGATAAATAAGCTATATATAAATATTAACTTTAAAACTTTCGCGTTTCATAATTAAGAAACAATATACCACGGGTATTTAACGCGATGATTTCGATTCATTTATTTACCTATTTCACCCGACGTTTCGGCCGTGTTCCGTGTTCGTGTAGTCTACCCGGGACCACGGTCGTTGCAACACGGCCGAAACGTCGGGTGAAATAGGTAAATAAATGAATCGAAATCATCGCGTTAAATACCCGTGATATATTGTTTCTATATATAAATGTTTTATGGAAAAACAAATATGAACCCCGATAATCTAATCCAGATATCCTTTAACTGTTTAACTCGAATAACGTAGCATCAGAAACAATTAGCAGATATTTTTGCTATCTGACTAAACACTGATACTGTTTGACGACTAACCAGCGAACGTTACTACTTCAGGATAAGTGATATTACTAACTTTGATCCTGATAGTAATTAATTAGAAGATATATGTCTTGCATTGTTATTCTACTTTTGTATTCGCACCTAAACTTTTCCTACATTTTTTTTACACCACCACCTACATTGTGTGTATCTGTGTGTGCCAAATAAACTAGTTTTCTTTCTTTCTTTCTTTTAACCGACTTTATACATTTTTTATTACAACCTCGATATCTTTGATATTCTTTTGTTATGTTACGATACTATACTCGGAATTCTAATTCGATTCCAGATTTGACATTAGCTACTGTCATTTTGTGAAATAATGATACCATATAATAATATAATGGTGTAGTGATGAACACAAAAATCGATAAACAATCAGTGTGTGAAAAAATTACGGCTACCGATTGGTCTAAATGCGTATCCCATGTTGTCAAAGAAGAGGAAAACATGAGTAGGCTAGATAGGTTAATTGACAATATCACAGACACATTTATAATAAATGTTACAGAAAGTGACAGCGATAGCGATGACGGCGACAATATATAAAATAAATTATTACCATAATACATCTATCTGTTTTATTTGTCATGTTCCTTCATGATCACATTTTTTTATTTATTTCACACACAATTATAAAAGAAAAGTCTCAGATCGTTAATAAATCGTCAAAACTAAATTATCGGCTCAGAAATATTTAATTTCCTGATATACTTAGTTTACGAGAGTAAAATTATAAACGAGAAGAATCGATCCGGAAATATTCCATTTCCATATCGAATAATTTTGCAACGTCACTATTTAGTACTTGTCATAACGTTGCAACACTGAAATTGTGAAATCTGGAATCGAATTAAAATTCCGAGTATAGTTTTTGGCACAAAGTATATAAGCGGCGGCGCACCGTTCTATTTTGTGCTTTTGGTCCAGTGGCTAATACTTCGCCACTCGTGCTTGAGGGTTCAAATCCGGGTAAGTACCAATGTGACTTTATCAAATTCATATGTTCTTTCTTAGTTTATCTTGGACATCGCTTATTATGAAAAAGAGAACATCGTGAGGAAACCTAGCCTAAGGGAACGTTCACACATGACATCCGTATTTCCACAATCGTTTTTAACGGATCCGTCGCTACTAGAGGTGGCGTTCACCCAGCATTTACAGTACCGTTTTAACGGATCTGTCAATACTGGAGTAATGTTCACACTAACCAACTTTCTACAAGAATGAATCGGGACGGTCCCATAAAACGGATCAGTATTTTAATACTATTGTGTGTGAACACGCTCATACTACCTACGCAATGCCGAATAAAAACATATATGATAAAGCGGATCTGTAAACCGGACTGCAATATATTTTGGTGGATCGGTATTTTATATTGGATTCGGCATACTGTCATGTGTGTGAACTCGCTTTTAAAACTACATATGTCAGCGCCGAATAAAAACATAAACGATAAAGTGGACCTGTAAAACGGACCTCTGCGTGAACGAGCACTTATAATTAATATTAGCCTGAAATCACCAACCCGCATTGAGCGAGCGTGGTGATCAATGATCGTGCCTTCTGTGTATGAGAAGAGGCCTTTGCTCTGCAGTGGGACGGTTACAGACTGGTATATTATTATTGTGTTTTCCCCGCGTTTTCCGTCGCGTTATTTGCCGTGATAAAAGTAGCATTTTGCAATATTGTACACATTCCCAGATAGGTCCGTGGAGTCTTCAAAGCATTTATTAAATCACGGCAAATCTTAACGCCGCCATTCGCCAATGGTTTTGGTGCAAACGAAATGTATTTATTTGATAACAATTGCTTGCTGTACTAACAACTTCCACCAAAGCGTACAGCAAGCCAACAACATAAAACACTAATAAAATTTACATATATAACATGGATTTGACATTGTACATAAATATGTCGACGCCAGGTTTCTGAGCAATTAAGGCGTTCAGTAAAACAAAAAAAAATGACGATAAAATTACAAAAATATGACAAAAATATCACAAAAATATGACAAAAATATCACAAAAATATGACAAAAATATCACAAAAATATGACAAAAATATCAAAGAAATATGACAAAAATTTGACAATCATAAACTTGAATCTTAAAAAATAGTAAAGCTTTGTACACATAATATTGTGCTTTCTATTATTGAATGATTTTTGTTAACTGATGAGAACATTAAGATTATGCCTTTCAAACAATTTCATATCTAAACAAACGAATTTTTTTACCTTTTATAATATTAATTTTCTATAAATCAATTAAGATGATTTTCAGTTTATTGTTAGATTTATTCCAACTCTGTTTATTCTTCATCCCTGATCGAAAATCAAATATAAAAGTTGTCAGCCCTTGGCTCAATAGAAAACAGGCAATACAGACAATTCTCGGCAAGATCAACGGACTCATTAGAGCAAGTCACGGTGATCTTCGTGAAACCACTTTCTTTTCTTAGTGACGTATCTTGACGGTATCCTGATGTACCTATAAGTACTTATAAGCGAGTTTCTCATGACTCAGCGTCTATAGATGTCGAGTGAAGAAAGTAACTAAGATAAAGAGGATAGAAAGTGAAACATGTGAATTCTGTGTGACGAAAACTTAGTAGCGACATTTATCACTCCACATAATATAATAAAAATCTAGAAATTATATACCTATATCTAAATCGCGTGGTAGGCCAGCTCACTAGGCTTGGTCTTTCACGGTGAAGCGAAGAAGAGGAAAAGAGGAAGTTTTAGTGGTAGCGCAGTATGCATGGACCAGACAAATTACCCGTCTGGTAGGAGGGTCCTCCCTCCCCTTTTCAAAGGTTTGCGGTACTTTAGACTCTGTTCCGCATACATTCAAAAATAACATACTGTCTACTCTGTAAGAACTTAATTATTTAAGCACCAATAAAATCGCATTCTAGAGTAGCGACAGCTAGAGTAAGACGCAGTTTAAAAATACCTCCAACGAAGTAGACCGAAGATCTGGTAAGTGGGGTGGGAGTCAGTTGCATGCGAGAAGTAATGGCCCGCGGTCGATGTGGTAACTCTTTCAAATCAAAACATTTATTTGCCAGAATGAAGGTATACAAAATAAGATTTTGGGTTGTTAGAATAGTTGAGCCATACATTCTGCCACAAAACTTGGCATGTAAAATTTAAATAGATAAAAAATCACATTAATATTCAATTAATAAACACATTAATATTAACATTATAAGCGGGATATTTACCATGTTTACTGTTTGTAGCGAGTTTCCGATATTTGTTTATTTTTAACTCACTACAAACAGTAAACATGGTAAATATCCCGCTTATAATGTTAATATTAGTGTTAGTGACCATGACAGTTTAAAAACTTATAATAAACACATTGTGAAAAAAATAACTAGATAAAGTCAGAATCAGTTAAAACTTCCAAAATACAATCGAAGCAGTCAATTTGAATTCGACTGTTTTAACTCAAATTAACCAAATTTGAGATAAAACAGTCAAGATCGATGGCGATGCGTTGTCGATAGTGGCGAACTTCTGTTTAAGTCTCTCAATATTCTATTAATAATCCTAAACAATTTGCGACCTGAACTTTATAGATCTCTTGGCCATTGTTTTGTTCTTTTACATTTGGTTAAATTGTACGCTGGTGGAAGTGAATTACCCGAATCTCCTCTTGCTTTGTCCTCCTCATACTAGTGATTTTGTTCACTCTTCCTTCAATATTCAGTCCATTCTTCTCTGGAACGAGATTCCTATCGAGATCAGGACGGCTACAAGTCGATTTGCATTCAAGCGGAAATTGCGGTTTTATTTTCAGCACAACTAAGAAGAGTCATCTCACTTTCTTCTTCTCTGTTACTTCAAAAATATATATTTAATATAAGTATATATTATATTCAATATATATGTACGTGTATTTTACCTGTTTTAGTATTTTAATAACAACTTTTTTCTTTTTAAGTTCTTTAAATAATGCACCTGCCTTGTTATCTCTTCACCACCCTTGGTTGACTGGTAGAGAATGCCTAAGGCATTAAGTCCGCCTTTGTACCTTTTTGTGCATGAAGTCTAAATAAATAAATTACATTAGTTTTTTGTTTATAGCAAAGTTTATAACTAGGTTATTCATAACACGCCAACTTATAATATTTTTTAAAGTGTCTTTGATATCTTGTGCATTGCAAGTAATATCAGTACACTGCAGTAAACATGGTAAATATCCCGCTTATAATCTTAATGTTAGTGACCATGACAGTTTAAAAACTAATATCAGTACATTTCACAAGTGCTTTGCTGTCATCGGCAAATAAAACCATTGGATATTTTTTTTTTGCTAGGCAGATCGTTTATATACAGCAAAAATAAGAGTGGTCCTATAAAACTGCCCTGTGGTACAACAAATTTAACTATTTTGCCTTCAGATCGCAATTGCTTTTCGCATTTATTATTTTGTGCGGTTGCTGAGGTAGGATTCCAAGAGATTCAACACGTTTTCCCTTGGGAGGCATTTGGGAGACATTTGACCAGCAGTGGAAGCCGGCTGAAATGACGATTATATTCTCTAGAACTTGAAAAAACTTGTGCAAAGTCTCGTTTCAATCATTCGTAAAAAGCGTTTACTTTCAGATATTTTGATTCTAGTTTTTTTTTTTATTAAACACCTTTAAGTTTTCTTTAGTTTAATGTAACACCAGTTGCTTTATATTATCAGAGTGTATCAATCACCATTTCTAAGAATGTAATTAATCAATGTAAAACTCTAAACCGCTTATAACGAGTTCGGACAAGCACAGACGTAGTTTCATACCTCTTTGGCATTTCCTAGAAACGGAATTCACTGAATATTTGAATCCGCAACACAGCATTTTACATCTAGATATATTCCACATTTATCTTTAGATTCAGGAATTCTTAATCGGGCTCTTTATGCCATACGAATGTGATACTTATTGACAAATTCATAGAAAGTTGACTCTTACTGAGATTTAAGCGATTTTTCTAGGCTAGCTAAGTAACAATAGATTGTTTATCTATGACGCAAACAACCATTTTAGAGGCAAGAGTGTTTTTTTTTAATCCAGAGCGGAGCGAAGCATTAAATTAAAAATTAAATTATATTTATTTCTACATAAAATTGTACAATTTTGAACATTATGATTAAATTATTAAAGCTATTACATATATGTCAAAAATAATAATGAGCAACTGCGCCTGAGCTAGGCCGAGCCTGTATTTCAGGACGCAGTTCACTTGCCAGACATTATGAACAATACAACAGTGGTTACGATTACATAATATTATATAACTTTAAAGCAAAATAACATTTTACAACAGAAAGAGTGAGTGTTGTGTGTATTCTAAAGTAGAATCCTGATCGCAGCGAGGGATTCAAAGTACGACACTCGAGCTTAAAATAGTGTTGCTCTCTGTAGGTGGACACTCTACTTTTTGTCACCATCTATGAGAAAATAAGGAAGTGCAATTTATGAACAAGAACGTTACGTTAATTTATTTACATACAATTAGGAACCATAAGACATAACATATAAATAATTAGTGGCTAATGTTTATGTTTAAACAAGTATGGAAGAGCATCATAACAGTTTTATTATTACCATCCGTTACAGTTGAAGCTTTAGTTTCTAATTTGGCTCGCGCGCGGTTTTCCAGGCAGTCACTTGTTCAATACAATGTTCTCGTGTGGTCCGAAATAGAATTACAATCGCTCATTAGTCATTCACCTCATACATTCGTCGTAATCGATTTTAGCGATGTAATCCTATTTGGACTGCATGGTTCATCTCTTTGCTGATTGGAATATTTACTAACAATATCCACATTCCAAATTCAAATCACTTTTAGTCCCTGCTATATGCTATTTTAGTCCCTGGTTACGAAGAATAAACAAGTTCGTTTTGAATATCTGTGATAAAAACACTTATTTATACCTTGTATTATTTTCGCAAAACGGCAGGAAATGCATGTTCCAATGACACAAATATCGAAGCCGTCGTTGCGCCTTCTTTGCATTCACATTTACCGATAATTTAGACTTACAATTCAGACTCTTTGACCACGGATTTGGATTAAATCTATTTAGTACCTACTTGCTTTTTTCCCTCAGTACCGCCTACAAGACATATCCCGAATTTTCTTAGCATTTTTCGGAATAAAAATAGTCAAAAAAGCCTACAATCAGTAGATTACTATCAGGGAAATAATTTAAATGACGGAAAAGAAATGGAAATGTTCTCTGAGAGTAACGCAACTGGGAACTAAATTTCCTTAATACGTGAATTTCGCCGTTATTATTTTAATTTTTCACTGTCAGTATCTTAGTTTCTATAAATAGCCTAATATAAACAGTGCAGACTGCGGTTGAGACGGTGCAGTTTTCATCTTTATGAAAAATAAACAAAGCGCAAATATTACGTTTTTTCTTATTAAGAAAGTGTGATTTGAAGCCGCTGCATTCTGCTTATTAAATTTTGAGGCTCTTATTTAATTAAATAGAGCAAAGTCTAGACGCGATAAAAGCTATTTAGTGAGTTGTATTTTTGAAAGATAATAATATATAACGGTAAAAAAGTTTTGAGTATTAATTAAGATTGCTTATAGAGTGTGAGAAGATGTAAAAAAAGATAGATGGACTATATTATAATTATTGAAAAACTAATTGATTTAATTTCTAAAACAGTAATGAAAGATAAGTCCAAGTTATTAAAATCCCAATTAGATAGTTGATTATTTGAAGTGATAGTAATTAAAATTAATATAACTAAACGTAATATTTTGCTAAAGCGGCTCAAAGAAAAATAATAATTAAAAAGATCCCCTTCACCAAAACCTCTAAAAAGCAAATAGAAGCCACGTACTGGCATTGCAGGACCGACAACGTGTACAGAAGTTTATTTTATTTACTTTGCGCTACCTCGAGGCAAGTATGAGGTTATTTTTTGCTGTTTAGAGGTTTTTGTGTCGGCGGTTTTTATTCTTTATTTTATTTACTTTGCGATACCCCGAGGCGAGTATGAGGCTTATTTTTTGCTGTTTAGAGGTTTTTGTGTCGGAGGTTTTTATTCTTTATTTTATTTACTTTGCGATACCCTGAGGCGAGTATGAGGCTTACTTTTTGCTGTTTAGAGGTTTTTGTGTCGGAGGTTTTTATTCTTTATTTTATGCTTTTTAAACTTCATATAAGTACACCCGCTTCAATCGATAATCTATTTAAATACGTTATTATGACACGATAACTTGCAGAAAAACCCTGATTCAAAGAATAAAATACGCATAACTTTTGAACGAATGAGCCGGTTTTCATGAAACATAGCTAAGTACCCTCTCGACAAAGTTAGCTCTCAATCAAAAACAAACAAAATTCAAATCGGTTCATCCGTTTAGGAGATAGACACAAAAATACATAGATACACAGCAACGCACGTCAAACTTATAACACCCTTCTTTTTCCGTCGGGGGTTAAACGGAATAGACTTGCCCTGAGTACAAATTGCAGTAAAACCTTTTCGATAATTATGCATTTTTTTTTTGGGCTGTTTGTCCACCCTTTTTTTTTGCTGTGTGACTTGTCAGGCAACATTACTTACTGTTGGTCTTAGAGGTAATGTTTTAGGGTACCGTACCAAAATGGTAAAAAGGAACCCTTATGGTGCGACTCAGTCTGTCTGTCACAGCTAGAATAACTAATGCTAAGAATTACTAATGCTGTCAACTTGATATTAGAACAGTTTTAGATGACGTTTGCCCAACTATTTTTTCAGAAAGGGGTCTTAAAAAATCGAAATGGGGATACTAGGGCATGTTAGGTATCATATAAGAGAACGCTATTTGCACAAAAAAAAAACATTTTTACAAACATTTTTGGAACGAAGTTCCTTATCGCGCGTTGCGAAAAGGATATACAAGTTTATGTAAAGATTATAGAAAAATAAAACAACTTAATGTCTCTAAGTAGCACACTTTTTCAGAAATCATTAACAAAAATTACATTAGCTCGGTCAAGAGATGGCGCTGACCTATAATTGCAATATTCTACACCGCAGTGTTAAAATTCTCTGACGAAGTCACACAGCCAAAATAATTATATACGATGGTACGGAACCCTTGGTGCGTGAGACCGACTCGCTCTTGACCAGTTATTTTACTACCTTATATTTATTAGCTTTCTCTAGTCTTAACATAACATACTGTCAAGCATTTTTTCCAGGCAAGGTTTGGTAGTGGCGTACTTTTAGTTCAGCCAACCTTCACTACTTAAGTTTAAGACCGAAGTGTTTGGGGGTAAGCCTTTTGCCACATCTAGGCTCCAGATTGCTGCTGCAAACATTTTGATTGAATAACCCAATAACACCCATCCCAAACCAAAAATAGAACTAGTAAACATAACAGAATCAGTAGTACTTACAACCTAACGAGGCACCATTTAGTCTCCTTTAATAAAATCGTATAGCTTTACCATTAAGGAAATTCCAATCCGTATTTTAATGTAGCAGACGGCAACGAGACAAAAAATATAATAATATGTAAAACCTACCGTTAGGCAGATTTATCAAATACATGAACTGTCATACAAGTAATCCCTGCCTGAGTAAAATGTATATAGTTTTTGATTTTGCATTCACCATTCAAACAATAGTAAGCTAGGGGATTATAAATATTCAATACAATATTTTATTTATATGTGTCAAATGCAACATTTCATTTATGCTCTTTTTATTTCAACTGAATTAATATTTTAAGCCTTTTTTAAGTCTCTAAGCAATGTCCACAGCTACGAAAAGATCATCGTCCTTTCAGGCTTTGGATGTCGCATAGCAGGTGATGGATTTTTATCAACACATCTGACTACACAATCTGATTGATAATTCAGAACATTCGTAGTGGCATCGCAGTCACAATCTGTCTAATACCTCAAACGCCGCACACTTGGCAAGGATGATAATAAGCTATTTTAAATACTTTATAACTACATTATATACACTTAAATGTTCCAACTTACCAGTGTCTCAAGACGAAAGTCTATGAACAGTGTGTGTTGCGAGTTATGACTTATGGCTCTGAGACGTGGTCGCTCGCAATAGGCCTCATCAGAAAGCTTACAGTCACCCAAAGGGCAATGGAGAGGGCCATGCTCAGAGTATCCTTGCGTGGTCAAAACGTAGAAATCCACAAGAGAACAAGGGTTACCGACACGGATGGCCGATGGTGCAGAAAGTTCTAACGCCCGCGAACTGGAAAACGATGCGTTGGAAGGCCTACCACCAGGTGGACTGATGACCTGGTGCAGGTTGCGGGGATCTGCTGGATGCGGGACGCACGAGACTGGTCAATGAGGCGACGCTTGGAGGAGGCCTATGACCAGCAGTGGACGTATTTCGGCTTAAAAAAAAAAAAAAAAAAAACTCCTCCACATCGCTGTCCACTGATATTGTGCCCAAAAGACTTGCAGCATCGCCACATTGTATGGCATTGTTTGTCACTGAGATGATATTGCGACTTTAATTTGATCGTAATATCCTTCTGACGTCTTGTCCCCACTTAATGCTGAGACGCAATTAAAAGTAAATGCGTATCTGTCTAGTCTACCAATCGGCAGGGACAATCAAAATGCAGTAGGTTTCCCTCTTCCTCAAACCTCGTCTAAATGAAGGTCTCGTTTTAAAGAAATATGATCCTAAATTGCTAACAATACTAGATGCTTAATAGGGGATAACAATAATCTACATTATATTCTTCCACCTCTCTATTTAAATAAAATATCACCCTACATTATAATACTAGTGGCTCTGTGAGCCGTAGACCTCGCGAGTCTGTCTTTTTGATATTTTTGTAGACTCAGTGTTCAAAAATTTTAATAAACTAAATCCACAATAAAATTCGCTTTAAAGATTCTTTATTTATTCTAAAAAAACATACGTTGTTCACTTATCGAATAAATACATGACTAAGGTTAGTTTAGTCCAGTAGCTAACAGTTTTGTTTTCTTAATGTAGGTAGGTACGATGTCGACTATAGTGAGACTTTTATCGTTAGCTTAGAAGTTTTGTGCTGTTATTCCATATACTTATCGAACCTGCTCACAAAATTTGACGAGAATCAGTTGAGAAATGCGACCTGTAGAAGAGAACAGCCCGACATCCGTATTTACGAAATCATTTTTTGTCCAGGCTGAAACGGAGACCCTTCGCTCGCACTTCGCGCTCACTCGGTAAATTATTGAAAAAGCATCTCTTTACAAACATTCTTCGCTGTCAGCTTAACAATGTTCCAATTAAGTTAAAAACAGAATTAAAAACAGACATGTCATAAATTTGCGCGGGGCCGGGGTTTGCGCGGTGTATTTCATAGACGGAAAAACCTCATATGATAGGAAATTGGAAATAAATTCCTATAAGCTTTCAATTACCTCAATCGAGAATATCGAGTTTCCGGAGACATAAATTTGAATCCGTGTACTGCTGTTACTTCGGACGTGGTGTCGTATATGAGATTTTGTATTATATGATGTATTTGTAGCACAATTAGATTCAGTTTTGTATGTTTAATTCGATTTGTGTTTGATATCCTACTTAATATCACACTTCACATCACACACACTAATGTTATAAAGGCGAAAGTTTGTGAGTTTGTATGTGTGTGTGTGTGTTTGTATGTTTGTTACTTCTTCACGCTTAAACGGCTGGATGGATCTGGATGAAATTTGGCACAGAGTTAGATTGTAGTCTGGAATAGCTTTTTATCACGGGAATATGTGCCCTTGGGACAATTTTCGACATTCACGCGGACGAAGCCGCTCGCAGAAGCTAGTTCATTATAAATGCGGATGTGAGTTTGTTTGCTACGCTTTCACGTCAACGACTGCACGGATCTGGATGAATTTAGCATATGAATAGACCAGAAACCGTATGAGGACACAGGATACGAAGTTTACTTAGTTTTCCTTCTGTTTGTTACATTAGCCTCATAAAGCGCTGAACAAATTTTGATGAATTTTAGTATAAAAGTAGATTGGAGCTTGGAGAAGGATACACAATACTTTTTTTATCTCGGGAGTACTCTACCATTGGATGATTGCCAACTTTCACGCCTTTATTTAAAAATATTGCTGAATTTTTACATTACATATTATAAAATAAAGCCCCCCGCCGCGTCTGTACGCGAAAAATTCAGAAAGTACTGAACGTGTTTTCATGCGGTTTACACCAATAGAAATAAAGAGTAATGAGGAAGGTTTTTGTGTATAATTTGTCACGGGCGAAACCAGGGCAGGCGCTTTATTTGGTACTGGCCAATATGTAACTTACTGTTACATATTGGCCAGTACCAAATCTTGAGATAGATTCTTAGGCATTGCAATATTCTATTTTCAGTTACATAAAGACATAGAAAATTAAATGCCGATCCTTTTACAAGTAAACAATTTTACTACAGATTGGTATTTACTTATATAGGTATGGCAGTGACGTCTCTATAAGCTGGAGGCTCAATCAAGTTATTTTGAGCGCGTTTTATAGGCTGGCAATAAAAATATCATAACATTTGACAGCTCCGGGCGCTGCTTGGAAATATTTTATTGATGAATAGCTGTACTTAAATAATATACCCTATCAGTTAGCAGGCGAAATATTTCATTCACTCAACAAATGTATGGATTGTAAAAATATGAAGCATGTTATATATGTTTTCAGGAGAAACGAAGACCTGCCAAGAAAGTTACCGACATAGCCCGAAGAATTGCCAAACTTATTTGGGCAGGGCACATTGCTCGCAGAACGGATGGTCTATGGTAAAGTTCTGAAGTGGCGACCGCGTACAGGCAGACGTAGCGTTGGGCGGCCTCCCTCTAGGCGGAGCGATGACCTGGTCAAGGCTGCAGGAGTCCGGTGGATGTGAAACGCACGGAACCGATCAGTGTGGTGACGCTTGGGGGAGCCCTATATCCAGAAGTGGACGTCTTTCGGCTGAGATGATGATGTTGATGATGAATACGCATAGCAGTTTGGAGGGCCTTCACACAAATCAGTCGCCATGTGAACGGATAAAATCAAAATCAATATTTTTATTTCACATAGGCCTACATGGGCACTTATAAAACGTCGACAAAAGGTGAACGGTTCGGGTTGGTCGTTTCCTATGGACAAGAACCGGCAAGAAACTCCATGGTTACTCTTTTAAAAATGGTTTGGTTTTACAATATTTCCATGTTACAGCATTAGTACTTAGACATGGGGGGACAACGTAGGCCCGACTTATGGCAATAAGTCGTAAGAAACTAAAAAAATAAAATAAAAGGATTATATATTTTATAAAAAAGTTAACAAATGTTAACTAGCATCTAGAAGGCCTACAATGTTCACACATTCACAAAACAATCGGTAAAAGAATCTATACAAAGGTAAATAAAAACAGTATTACATGACTAAATTTAACATGTGGCACAAATTTTGTTATCAGTGCTGTAACTATTCTTAGCAAAGGGCTATAAAGATGTTTGAAAACCATTGTAAAAGTCTAAATAAAAGAAGGAAAGAAAAATGAGATTGAGAATAGTTAGAGACATCCACATATTTGTGCCGTTTACAAGTTACCAGGGAAGCTGCATGCGCAGAAGGAGCTAAGGCCAAATGTTTTTATATTCAACGTAGTCCTTGATTTTATAATATGCTTTTTTAACAAGGATACGTTTGATGTAGTTTTTGAACCTTCCATCGGTCAGTTCTATAACTGACTTTGGCAACTTGTTATAAAAGCGTATACTGTTTATAAGAAAAGACTTGCTAGTTTTCGTTAATCTGAATTTGGGTATTACAATTTCGTGCTTACTGCGTGTATTTAAATTATGGAAGTCACTTCTAGTTTTGAAAAGCCCCCGATTTTTACGGACATACAAAATACATTCCAAAATATAAAGTGAAGGTAGAGTCAGTATATCGATCTCTTTAAATTTTTCTCTGAGGGACTCGCGAGGACCCATTTTATAGATTGCGCGGATTGCCCTCTTTTGTAGGATGAAAATTGAGTCAACGTCTGCTGCTGATCCCCACAGCAGAATGCCATAAGACATAATACTGTGGAAATAAGCATAGTATACTAACCTAGCTGTAGCTACATCGGTTAGCTGCCTTATTTTCCTTACTGCATATGCAGCCGAACTTAACCTACCCGAAAAAGTTCTAATGTGCGCGCCCCACTGCAATTTTGAATCGATAGTAATCCCTAAGAATACAGTTTCCGTTATAACTTCAAGATTTTTGCCGTCAAGATTTAAGTTTAGGTCATGTTGTGGTACATTTGGTAAAGAGAACTTTAGACATTTTGTTTTTTTCGCATTCAGTAAAAGATTGTTTGCTGCGAACCATTTTGAGAGAACAATTAGACTTTCGTTGACATTTAAAACATCCGTATCTTGCCTATCTATTTTAAAAATTAGCGAAGTATCATCAGCAAATAGAATTATATCCGATAATTTGGCCATCATAAAAGGGAGATCATTAATGTAAACAAGAAAAAGGAAAGGGCCGAGAATTGAACCTTGGGGCACGCCCATCTTGACTAGAGACCCGGAGGACGTCGCCCCATTAACATTTACTTTTTGCTGTCTGTTTGATAAATAGGAAAGCACGAGATCAGCAGATTTTCCACGAATTCCGTAGTGGTGTAATTTACAGATCAGTGTGTTGTGGTCGACGCAGTCGAAAGCTTTTGAGAGATCACAGAAAATGCCAATGGCATCCTGGCCACCTCTCCCAAGCCTCCAAGATGTGGCTGATGTGTTTAACTCCCGCGTCCGTTGTCGACCTACCTTTCGTGAAACCAAACTGTTGACTATGCAGGATTCCATTTGAATTGAAGTGAGACAACATCTGTTCCAGCATGATTTTTTCATAGATTTTACTCAATGCTGGAAGCACGGATATAGGTCTATAATTAGAAGGATCGCTCTTACAGCCTGATTTGAAAATTGGTACTACTTTACTGTGTTTCATTAAGTCAGGAAAAGTGCCGCTGTCCAAACATTGATTGAATATGCCTGTTAGGACAGGAGCAATTGAATCAATAATATCTCCAAGAACCCTAACGGATATCCCCCACAAGTCTTCAGTATTCTTTATATTGAGACTTTTGAACGCGTTTTTAATTGTATCAATACATATTGGTTTAAATTTAAAGATTGGTATATCCTTAGTAAAGTTTTCTTTAAGAAGAGCTTCAGCTAATTTAGATGAGGAAGGAAGAGACTTCGTAACCTCTAACGGAATGTTGGTAAAGAAATTTTCTAATGTCTCAGCGACTTCTTGCCTATCAGAAATGGTTATTATCAATGATAAATATCTGTATTGCATAACATAATCATGATTTGAGGTGAAGTGGAGTTGGAGGACATAACTTGTAATTTAAAGATTCTTCTTACAATTAACTCTTTTTCTCTCATTCTACTATACCTTCTCTCTCATTAACCGACTTCATAAAGACGGAAGTTTTCAATTCTTCGCAGTTTGTTTTTTTTTTTTGTAAAAAAGCACCGTTTCCATTACCTATCCCACAGCCTACGACAGTCATCTATATTCTTGCTTCATATAAGTATATGAATTTTCAATTTTTTATTTTTCTTTTTCTTTATTTACTACAATCTGTCTCCTTCATGGGACATTCAGCAGTATGTTGGTTGGTGCTATCCCTGGCTCGCTCAGTATCTGACCTGTGTCACATCCTCATTGTTTAGACAGTAGTTATATTTACTGTGATTTGATTAGGTCTTGAGGTATTTTGCGCTTTAATCATCGCGTTTTGTTGTGATTCTCCATTAGTGGCCGAGCCAGAGCATTTGGGTGTTGTTGGATTCGTTCTTTATAGAACTTGGTATGGCGTACGATTTCCTGCTCCATAGTGGGAATTCGTAGGTCACGGTGTAGTAGTTCGGTTGGTACAAACCAGGGCGCGTTAGTTATCATACGCACAGCTTTATTTTGAGACCTCTGTATGATTTCTATGTTTGAGTGAGATGCGGTGCCCCATAATTGAATCCCGTACGTCCAGATGGGCTTCAGTATTGCCTTGTACAAGAGTATAGTAGATATTTTCTATTGATTCAGAACTTCCAGAGACTACCTCCTTCAAAAAAACCAAACTATTTGATCACACTAATATTATAAGGGCGCGAAAGTTTGTGAGTGTGTTTGTTCCTCCATCACACTCAAACGGCTGGACGGACCGGGATGGGCAAAGAGATAGATTATCGACTAAATTTTCCTATAATCTTCAAACCTTTTTATCCCGAGAATAATTTGGGATAATTTTCGACATTCTCGCGGGCGAAGCCGCTGGCAGAAGCTAGTCACTTTATAAAATACTACTACTGCAGCTTAAAGTTTCATCAAAATCCGTTCAGTAATTTTTGCGTGAAAGAGTAACAAAACATCCATCCACCCTCACAAACTTGCACGTTCATAATAGTAGTAGAAAGTTTAGATAACCATTTACTCAACAACCTCATAGAATAAAATCGGAGGTGCTAAACCAAAATGACGTAATTAAAACAACTTTCGGTCAGAAAGCCCACACACCCAATATCGAAGGCTTACAAAACCCTTGGGTCAGTGCCATGACTAGCCAAAAACTTCGCTCCCCAATTTAGATGCAAGAGTGATTCCTTACAGCAATTATTAATGACATGTATTAAGTAATGTACCCAGAAACATAGAGTAAATAGATGCAGAAGAGAAACGGTAATTTGCGTTATGTTGTTTACATAATTATGCAGAAAAGCATAATGCTAAAAAGCAGCGTGCATAGTGCTATGCTTTAGACCTCTTTTTTATCATTTTGCAACACCGACTACCGAAGCGAAAGTTATCTTGCACTTTTTAGTGTTTTGCTTTGGAAGTCGTTTTTTTTTTGTCTTTTCAAGTCGACACTGTTTCATATACCGAATCGACCCTCCTCGGGATTTAAACGAACAAAATTCAATGGTGTATATCAGGCGGGTCTATGAAACCCCATTTTGCCAAAATTTTGTTTGCTTCAGCCTACCTGGGTACAAACTCGATTAAGTGATTTCTGTATAGGCTGCTACAGTTCCCTTCCAGACAGCAGGTGTTCCTGTGGTTTCAAGAAGACGAATGATGAAATACGATACTGTTTTACATGCGGTTCTCTTTTTTTACTCTGTGTTTGTTGCTGCTATTTTTTGTATGTGTCAATGCAAAACTTTTTAACCGTTTTCCCAAAAAAGAGGTGGGTCTCAATTCGGATGTGTATATTTTTTATGTATGTTCGGGCATAATACCGTCATATATAACGGACATGCAATTTATTTTTCTTTTTCTGAATTTCGAAATGGTCCCATTTAAATTTGGTAAAGATCTGATGAAGAACTTCAGAGATATACAACGGAACTCTTCAATAATCAGGATTGTTGTAATCGCATGTCTGTTTATTGTTTACATCATTTTATAACATACCATCACGCCAGTATGCTCTTAATAGGTAGGCAGATGTGCACAGTACACCCTGGTACACTCTCATTCCACCGGTTATGTTCAAGTAACATGTTAATCTATTCTAGCATCATTGTGGGCATTATAGGTACCTTACTATAGAACTTGAAAGAAAGAAAGAAAACTAGTTTATTTGGCACACACAGATACACACAATGTAAGTACAAATAAAAGGCAACTTAATAACTTGTCCACTAAGCTACTCTACATACACACACACACTACTACTGTTGTCTACTTGTGAACTAAAAAGTAAAAACAAAAAAATATATAAAAAATGCAACCGATTTACAATATAAAAACTAATATAGCTTCAATTTCGAAAGTAGGTGTCAAAAAACAAGGAATGAAAATACGAACACCAACTCTTTTCTATTAAGTGTCGCTTCTACCTTAATATTCTTTGGCATATACCACCTTTGTTGCCAACTTACAAGTATAAGGGAACACTGCAGGAGTCAGGCCCTCAGAACAGTTCAAAGGGGTCACTTGGTAAGGAAATGTCAGGCGCACACATCAATATTAAGTCATCAACTTTGGGTTTAGCTAAGTTTGGTCGGCTCAAGTGAGATGTGGAGTTGTTGACTTGTGTTTAACTTAGGATTAATCAAGGGTGCTTAGGCTTGTGATATATGACTCCTTATTTTGTGCTTGGGTTTTAGTTTAGATATAGTTAACGGTTTGATTACTAGAACATAACATCAAGCTTTTAGTCCTTGTCAAGTTAGGCAGAGAAAATTCTTTCACCAGTAGAAAGCTACATTATTCCTGAGTGTCATAGGCTATAATAAATTTCAAAATAATTAGAGATCCTTATGAAAATTGCAATAATGTAACCCAAGGTAGCAAAATGTTGCCTGTAAAATACATTATTTGGCGTGCGCTGAGAAAACTATTGATGATAGATAAATATAAGTAGGTAGGTAGGTTAGCCAGGGTAGGCAGGGTAGGCAGGGTAGCCAGGGTAGACTGAGTTGGCAGGATAGGCAGGGTAGGCAGGTTAAGCAGGGTAAGGATAGGCAGGGTAGCCAGCGTAGGCAGGGTATGGGCAGGGTAGCCAGGGTAGGCATGGTAGCCAGGGTAGACTGGGTAGCCAGGGTAGCGGCAGGGTAGCCAGAGTAGCCAGGGTAGACTGGGTAGCCACGGTAGCCAGGGTAGACTGGGTAGCCAGGGTAGGCAGGGGAGGGGCAGGGTAGATAGATTGACGGGAGCGAAGCCCGGGAGGGTCAGCTAGTATCATATAAAGTTTTTTTGTAACCAGAAACCATGCCTGCTGCATTTATGGTGTATGCTTTTTTGCATGCCTGCAGCATGTATGATGTATTGAAATTTTGCTTTGTGTCTTTACTAGGCGTTTTATCATATTACGAATAGACTAAATAGATTTTATGTCTTTTGAGTGGTATAATCAAACGATTTTATATTCAATGTATGTTATGCTTATAAAAATTTGTTACTTTAAATTTATATTTATCGTTTATTATATTGACTGATCATTCTATCAAAGAAAATTATAGATTCAGTTGTTATATCTTGTAAATATTAGAGATTTTGTAATTACATCATATTTTACTTATCCCACATATCTCGCCAGATATGTTTCATCATCATCATCAGCCTTTTTACCCGACCGCCGAAGGAGGGTTATGTGTTTATCAGTCTGTGTATGAATGTATGTTTGTTCCTATTTGGCGATTTTGTTGAGTCTTACGTCAATCGATTCGTTTTAACCTTGCGAGTGTCATTGACTACATTAAAATTGGAAAATAGAAAAATGGCAGCTTTTGTGGGTGTAGTGGAGCACCAATTTTTTTTTCCAACCCCATTTTAAAAATATATAACACTTAAACGACGAAATAAAAGAAGTAATTGTTAACGTCTGTAAGTTATTTACGTCTTTTTATTTCGTCAATAATGTTCCCACTACTGGGACACAAGCCACCTCTCAGTGCTGATTGCTGGATGTCACATATCTTCGAATTTTTGGTTCTAATACAGGTGTTCTCACGAAGTTTTCCTTTATTGTTTTTAGAGCAGTGGTGATGAAATAAATTACACAAAGTAAAGCGCCTGCCTGGGCTCGAACCTATGACCTACAACAGTTAAGTCAGAGCCGTTATCACTATTGGAGGTCGCATATGTATGCACTGGCTTGTAGCTGTTTAATCATATTTACACCATGCCTGTCACCGTTTTTAAATAAGCTTAGTTACGGCACAAAGTACGTAAGCGGCGGCGCTCCGCAGACAGAGAGTCCACTGCGAACAAAGCGCCATTTTGAACGCACTCACTGACATTACGATTTTACAGGGAATAATGGGCAATATTGGACCGAGCTCAGTCGCGGCTGTCACGGGTGCTTTGTGCGGGCGTTTGTCACGTCATTCATACATAAAGTAGGTACTGTAAAGAGGTTGCATTGACTGGGTTACCAATATTAATTGTTACAGACCGAATATAATTTAAATTAATTCAAAATGATTTAAATTCGTTCTTTAATTCATTGTAAGTTAGGTCATTAAATTTTCAAGATGATTAGTTAGAAATTAAATATCTAGGAAAATAATAAATTATTTTAAGTCCATAGACGAAATTGGAAAGGGTATGAAACTTGTCATATTAATAAAATATGGTTTAAGTTGAAGTCATCTAGATCATAAATATGTTTCCTCCGATTGCAAAGCATAATTTTCTTATTGTTTAATTACCTACATCTTCTTAGTTCGCTTCTTAAGCAATCGGGTTTTTTGATTTTATTAAAAAAAAAACACATTTATATTTTTGTCTAGCTTGGTGCTTTTATAGCTATTTATGCAACTGTTTCGTTATGGACGGTCTTTTAATACGCGTGCCATTTTTCGGTACAAGCGTAGCGCGTACCGAAATAGGTGGGCACGAGTTATTAAAAGACCAATAACGTACAGTTGCATACAAGATTTTATCTACGAAGGAAGGAATAAAACACAGATATAGACAAATAAGTATTTTAGGAAGTGTGTTTAAGTATTTCATTTCTCATATACATGTCTTGATTTTTCTGGTAGTAAGATATTTGTAGCCGCAACTGCTCTATTTGTTATATATGGTGGTGTATTTTCAATATCACTTGATGTTGAAGATATTTTTAATAAAATTTGGAATAAAATTTCACTCCCAAAACTTTTCCCGCGTCCGTTTTTATTTTATTTAGTCTTTATTAGGTATAAGGCAAAGATCATGTAGCCGCAACAGCCAAATAGTATACGATACTTTTGTTCTAAACTTGTTCCATTTTTAAAATCATCATTTACATTATCTCGATTTCGAAGTAATATTATAGCGACCTGGCTGTATGTTCAGAATGTCTTTGCTTGTGTTTTAGAATTTATGACGATTCGCATAATGCAACCCGATGTCGTTATGGGTATCATAATGAAACCGCTGTCAATTTTATAATTCGAATATAACGAAACCGAAGTAGATAAACATTTTTATGTTTTTGGTGGGATCATTATTACACTATTGTAACGTCTTTTTACCATCCAATCTTCGCCGTATGTGGAGTCGTGATCTTTAATGGATATTTGATGCTCTATCTACCCTCTAAATCACGTAAGCATGATATGATGTATATTTAGACGAATCGATGTATTTATGTTTGTAACTTATACAAACTACTCTTTTTTAAATTCGGTATCAATATAGTAGCAACCTTAGTGAGTCTGTCAAGTTTAGCTGTCAATTTTCGAAAAGGCGGGAGTGGCCCTTCTGTATACTTTCTATTTTGTGCTTGCATGTAAAATACTGAACCTCGTAAGATTATAATTTACTACCAGACCACTGCTGTTCGTATAATTGCACCTTTAATCCAATAATCTCTAGGCCACCACTGCTATTTATGTTTAAGTCCCTAATAAGACCAGACAGACAGCTACTATGGAATTCCTGATACCAAAATGAAACGGAATGATTCTAGACTAGCGACCAGTATAATCTCAAATAAATCTACAGAATAATATTGAAACTTCTCTAACACAGGGCCTTACCTATCTCAGACATCCTTCGCCATACAAGGTTACGCTTTCTGATAGTCACTGTATTTCGATGTCGAGATAAATAAAAAGAGAGAAAATATACTTATTTGTAACCCGCACAGGAGACACGAGATAAGCAACACACAAAAAAAATATAACCCCGTGCGAGACCAAAAAGGAATCCAATCTCAGCATGTGCAAAGATATTAGAAAGAAAATAATGCTGCGCTGATATTCTGATAGGGCCCTCTGTTGATGCCACGGACACATTCACAGCAACGGAACATAATATTTAAGAAATAAAATAGGATAAAATAAATAATAACAAAATAGTATAATAATTCTAACGACCGCAGGGAAGTATGGCAGAGTAAGGAGCTTCACGGACGCTTTTTCCGGGCCCTCACGGGTCCGATGTAGACCAAGCAGCGTCCGTAGCCTGGCTGCGTTTCGGTGACCTCTTTGGGGTAACCGAAGGTTTTGTCTGTGCAATTATGGACGAAGTTATCATGACGAATAACTACCGGAGATTTATTGTGAAGGATGGCACGGTTGACATCTGTCGGGCGTGTCACCGCCCGGGTGAATCGATCCGACACATTATCTCTGGATGTTCTCGTCTAGCTAACGAGGAGTACTTGCATAGGCACAACCTTGTAGCCAGGATCATCCACTAGCAACTTGCTCTGAAATACACTCTTGTGGCATCGGAGGTACCGTACTACAAGTATGTGCCCGACCCAGTTCTCGAAAATGGCAATATCACATTGTACTGGGATCGGTCCATCATCACTGACAGGACTATTGTAGCCAATAAGCCTGATATAGTGGTGGTGGACCGAATCGAGAGGCGTGCAATGATTGTTGACATTACCGTCCCGCATGACGGGAACCTCGTGAAAGCCGAGAAAGATAAGCAAATCAAGTATCTTGACTTGGCTCGCGAGGTTGTCGACATGTGGGATGTAGACACAGCGATCATTGTACCGATAGTCGTGTCAGCCAATGGCTTAATAGCCACGAGCCTCGACCAACATCTTAGGAGGCTCTCGTTAGGCGGCTGGGTCAAGAGCCTGATCCAGAAAGCAGTACTGCTGGACACGGCTCGCATTGTTAGGAGGTTCCTCTCTCTGGAGCCCTGACCGCCGGTAGCTTGGACCCTGTTCCCGATACCGGTGGGCCTCTATTTTCTATATTTTTAAATGTTTTTTTTTAATTTTGTGTTTTATAAAAATATTTAAAAATGTAATCAATAAGAAAAAAGTTGAATAAAAGACAAAATAGTATAAACACAGTAGGTGAGTCACAGTATGTATGTGTATGACGTATAAAACGTTAAATTAAGTATAATTAATTATTATTTATTATATCATTATTATTTTAACGAAAGTTTGAATTGTTCAAGTTTTGCTTAAGACAACTTTGAAGTTAACTTTAAGCTTAAACATATCCGAATTACTCAGAGTTACTTAACGCTGGCACACACGATTACGCTTAGTTTACAAATCTGAGTAAAACTTACTAAACCATGCTTTACACTTGTGAAAACTTTCTAAGAAACTCCATAACAAACATTATACATATTATAAGTAGTTAAAATTGTTTGGCAACCGACTTCACAGAGGAAGAGATTCTCAATTCGACTGTATGTTTTTGTGTGTTTGTTGATTGATGAATTGATGGTTTTTTTTTATTTGTATGCTGGTGATTCTCATATGGTCCTATTTACTTTGATCAAGATCTGGCGAGAAGTTTCTAACTTATCCTTAATAATGCATATTTTCATGGTAATATGAGGTACCAAAACTAAAATGAGGAATACAAAAAAAAAACAACCGACTTCCAAAACAAAACACTACAAAACGAAAAAATTATTTTCTTTTCGGAAGTCGGTGTCAAAAATGAATTAAAAAACCGGCCAAGTGCGAGTCGGACTCGTGCACGAAGGGTTCCGTACCATAATCGCAATAAACGGCAAAAAAATCACGTTTGTTGTATGGGAGCCCTACTTAAATATTTATTTTATTCTTAATTTAATTAAATACATTATCTGTGAAAATTTCAACTCTCTAGCTATCACGGTTCTTGAGATACAGCCTGGTGACAGACAGACAGACGGACCGCGGAGTCTTAGTAATAGGGTCCCGTTTTTACCCTTTGGGTACGGAACACTAAAAAAAGACATAAAAATCACGTTTTTTGTTTGGGAGCCCCCCTTAAATATTTATTTTATTCTGTTTTTAGTATTTGTATAGCGCCAACAGAAATACATCATCTGTGAAAATTTCAACTCTCTAGCTATCACGGTTCTTGAGATACAGCCTGGTGACAGACAGACAGACGGCCCGCGGAATCTTAGTAATAGGGTCCCGTTTTTACCCTTTGGGTACGGAATCCTAAAAAACATAAACGCGGCAGTTATATTTTATTAGAATTAATATTTGTTTCGGGATATTTAGCATGTATATTTTGTTTTTGGTTGAGAGCTCGATATTTCGGCTTAAAAACTTAGTTATATTTTATTAGAAAAAGGATCCCAAATTCAAGTAATTGGTGACCCCTGCATTGAGGCAGTTATTATACTTTTTAAAGTTGTTTAATAACATAACTATCTCGACAGGGATATATAGCTACAAACTATCGAAGAAAACATGATCAATAAAGTTCAACCCAACCAGCAGATATTCCATGGTTATTTTTCATGTTTACTCGCAAAGAACTCGGCATAAACACACAGAATGCAATCTCGAAGCGACTACACGTATGAGCGACTTGCATTAAAGTTTTCATCGTGTAAACAACAACGTATAGATCGAAGGAAGAATTTATGTCGAACTCGCACGGATGTTCTGTAAACAAGTTGACAGATAGATTTGTTTACGTCAGTGGTTCCCAACTTTTTTTTGTCTGGAACCACTATAATTTCTTTGTCAAATTCCAGAACAAAATTTAGCTGTGTTATTAAAAAAAATACAAGTTAATTTTTATTAACATTATATTATACATAAATTTAGTTTCGCTTTTATTTTAGAACTAGCTTCTGCCAATGGCTTCGCCCGCGTGAAGTTCAAAGTTTATCCCAAGGGAACATTATTCTCGGGACAAAAAGTTTCTCATGTGCTATTCCTGACTATAATATATCCCTGTGCCGAATTTCATCCAGATCCGTTTAGACCTTTGAGCGTGAAGACGTAATAAACATACAAACACACACACACATACACACACACACTCTCACAAACTTTCACCTTTATAAAGTAAGTGTGATGTGATGGGTATCCATACTTTAAAATCAAAAGTAACGAGCATTGCACACACACAAAAACACACACAACAAACATTTCTGAAATAATCCTGATATCAGTTTGCACCATAATTATTTTAACTTTTCCGGACTGCCCTGGTGGTCTGTGGACCACAGGTTGGGAACCAATGATTTACGTAGACGTATCCGTACCATTACTTGTGGGCACGAAACTAAAGCTGAAGACAAAAGTATCGCGTTTTCTAAAGCGCCTTCAATTATGCGGTGGAAGACAATTTAGTTGCAGTATTGGGACTGTTACATCTAATTTGGAGCTATTTCTGTTCATGTGGTAGTTTACGGGATTCTTGGCAGAATAACACGGTCTGATGACCGAGGTACAATGTATTCTGAATATTTTGTAACTCTGAATGTACGTAGTATTATAATATAACTACAAGGCACGTTTGTGAGTACTATATACCCAATTGTAAATCTACCATTTGCTGTACCTATGAGTCGTTCGTTGACTTATGTATGCCCTGGCAGTTGAGTGTGTCATGCTCTCTTAAATGTCTCTCTGATGGTGGCGCGTGTGTTGGATCATTCGGTTCCCTTCATGATGGTTGAGCTGGGTGGTGCCGATTCATGCGTCATGTTCGTGAACGAGCGCCGTCAGTTGGGATTGGACATAACTTAACTGCTTCGGATGTTAATGTTTTTCTAGTAGCTACTATATAACTGCACAGTTCATGTTTGAATACTTTTGATATTTTATACTTGTACGTAGTATAGTGTGTAGTGCTATTCTGGGTGCATTGTCCTCACATATATGAATTTATTAATGTATGTACATATGTAAATATCTTTTTTTTTTAAGTGTATGTATGGAGTTCCTTCTCCATAACAAGCTACTTTCCGAATGCACTGTAGAATCAATTTTTATTCCTTGTAAAGTTTAATTGTGACGTTAAAAAGTGCCGCTAGTTGAAATAAAATATCTTTGTCTTGTAAACCAGATGTATCCTCCGACTGCACAGCATGTTTTTCTTCTTGTTTACGTCTTTTTAGTTCGCTTTTTAAGCAATCGGGTTTTTTGCTTTTTTTGTTTTCTTATTTTAACTTTTTAGTTATTTATTTTAGAATTATGTACATTTAAACATGTAAGTGTTATATATTTTTGAAACCACCATTTCAAACCCTTTATATTGATACCTGTGGGGTATCAAAAAAAGGGTTTTAAGAGGTGGGTTGCAAGAAAACAAAAATTTGGTCCCCCACAATATGGCGCCCAAAATGCGCCATTTTTCTGTTCTCCCATTTCAATGTAGAACGCCACATAGGAAGAAACATACATACATGCATACATATACTGATAAACATATTACTCTCCTTCGAAAATCGGGTAAAAAGAGTGTTTTCGGCTCAATTCTAAAATTATCCTAGAGTACACGACAATTGGTCGCTCTGACACCGATAGTGTCTACTCGCTCGCCAGTTACAAATAACACAACCTGTTTCGTGAATTTGGCACAAGTCACGAGACAATGTCTCTAATTAAACCCGGATCAGATGTAGCGGTTACATCGGCCCACTCGATGGCACCACGTTTTTGGTTTCAAGCCAAGCTTCTTGTTTAAATGATTCGCTTGTTAAGTTTTATGTTTTTATTCAGCACAGACGGCTAATTATAGAGTTTAACTCTTTCCAGTTTTGCTGTTTTTTTCTTGGCCACCACTGCGAGCTAAATTGCATTTGTAATTGATACGTCACGAATAAACGTTGCGTTGTTTTTAAATTTAAGTCGGGTGGCCATTTGCATTACAAATTGAGTTTCCGTTTAAAAGACAACATGACGTACAAATACATTAAACATTGGTCTAACATCGTAGGTCTACATTTTCAGTAAAAATGGTGGGTTTGTTTCGAATATTAGACAAAATGAAATATTGTATCGAGTTGTTATCCTTATATAATTTTGTACTGAAACCATTTTCAGCTTATGTTCTTAGAGATTATTAGATGGTTTTTAACATCTTTTTATTTGTAATTGTCTGAAAATGTTTACAAGATTAATACTCACCACAAGCAACCACTACTAACAGTCACTTGGAAACTGTAGAACATCATTTTTATAGGGCAATCGTTATCAGCGTTACTGTAACGTTACATATAGCCTAGATGAGCTAAACGTAAGCCACGTTAATAAAAAAAGAATCATTAAAAAAATAAAACTAAGAAAAAGGATACTGAGAACAAAAACTAAGGACCAGCTTCGCACGACGTGGGTTACTTGAGGTTGATAGCTAAGCAGGCAGCAGGACGGACAGGAACATCACCAAGACGTGGAATGCTCGAGGAGGCACAGGCACAATGACGGAAAAGCAGGCAAACGACTGGTAGCCAGATACGCAGGTAAACGGTAGACTGGAAGGCAGGCAGCAAGGAGTGTCAAGGAAGGAGTGTTTGTATAGTATTATAAAACGTAAATAAACTTAAAGATGTGGATCTGTACAGCAGAATACCACATCACCTAGCAAAGGCGTTCTAGTTACAGCTAAGACCAAGGAACCAAGTTCTCTAACTAGAAGACTTTGTTTTAGTCCAGTAAAAGGACTTTTACAAAACCAAAACAAAGTCTCAACTCCGGCTCATAGATCCAGAACTTACGCTCGATGCCATCGGCGCGATTCTGACCTCATTCCGGCCTTTAACTAGGACCTAAAAGTGTGGCGGTGCTATTAAAACTTCGAGGCAGCGGTCGTTAGAGCAATGTACTCGCTGTACACGATTCTAGAGTACGGAGTACACACGATCAAGCAGTTCCACAAACTACTCTAATGGGAACAATAATATACCATGTTGCAGGATGGTTGGGAAAATCGTATTTTCGTGAAAATTTTATAAATTTGTAAAAGTTGGTAATCAGAAACGGAGAGAAGGAATTCCTTTTATACCAGGGTTTTTTTGCGAAAGCTATCTTAGGTTAATTGCGTACAACCACGATGAATATGAACGCTGATTGGCTGATATGAACTGCTAAGAATAGATACAGCACTGATAACAACATTTGTGCCACACGTTAAATTTAGTCTTGTTATACTTATTTTTTTTTACCTTTGTATAGATTCTTTTACCGATTGTTTTGTGAATGTGTGAACATTGTAGGCCTTCTTGACGCTAGTTAACATTTGTTAACTTTTTTATTTAATATATAATCTTTTTTTTTTTTTTTTTTTCTTACTACTTATTGTCATAAGTCGGGCCTGCGTTGTCCCCCCATATCTAAGTACTAATGCTGTAACATGGAAATATTGTAAAACCAAACCATTTTTAAAAGAGTAACCATGGAGTTTCTTGCCGGTTCTTCTCCATAGGAAACGACCAACCCGAACCGTGCACCTTTTGTCGACGTTTTATAAGTGCCCATGTAGGCCTACGTGAAATAAAAAAAAAATGATTTTGATTTTGAACGTTATGCACTGGCGGATGCGCTGATTGGTTTACTTTCGAGTCATGTTCTGACCAATCTTAATTAAGACAAATTATTGACTGTTTATAATTCATCATTAGCCAATCAGCATTTAGATTTCCTATCGTCTAAAAGAGACTAGATGCTCTTTTCATTACGGAATGCCTTCCTTCCTAGGGTTCAATAGGGTGGTTTACCGAAAATTAGTTTTTTGTTCGTCAGGTATAAATTGAAATATCGTGTGACGTCACGCCGCTAGTACACTTTATACTGCCTTAGTGACGTCACAAGCCCCCACTCCTGAACTTTCATGCGCTTTAACTTTGTCAATTTTTATTGATTTGTTAAAGCAAACAATACTATTGTCCAATATTATTTGATAATCTTACTGACAGACTATTATTATTATTATTTGTCAACTCAGGAAATATCCCTATTCAGACTTTTGCGAAAATACGGCATTTCCAATTATCCTACAACATACACACAAATAGCATGTAACAACATCATGGATATAGCTTTATGAGCTCCGAAAGTTGAGTAGTGTGATGAAGAGACAACTTTGTTGCCGACCAGTTGTCCAAAATATTGTTTATAAGTGTAAAAGTTTGTTGCTGTTTGTTGCCGGTCGTTGGCGACAGTTTATGAGGACGGTGATAGTTATTGCCCCACCATGTTTTATTGTGGCCACATGACAGGTGGCAACATCGTTTGTCAAGATGACAGTGTATGGATGAATATTTTGTTTGTATACTATTTGTGATAAAACTGGCTAATGTTTTGTGCTGTTTGACAACAATGTCTATAGGCCGGCAAGATACACTAAAAGGGACACACCTATTAAGATATTTCTAAATAAAGCTCATTGGTCGATAATATGGTAGACATTGCAAGTAGTACCCACTTATTCAGTTTTGTAATCAGCTATTTTATGTAGAAAGATAACTAATTTGTGAAAAGAAGGGCAACAATTTTTAGTCTATGCAATGATATTCTAGTAAACAGATATGTTATGAGCGCGCGCATTATGTAGACTCGAAAACGTCCTAATTGGAACGTATAGTCGTTAGTCTATGTCACGCATGGCGAAGAGCGATACGCTTTGTGCCATCGTGTGTATTTAGTAAAGTGTACCAATTATGATACCAAAGCAAATAAAACAGAAGGGATCTCATACCATATTTAAGTACGCAATACACCTCAATTTACTAAATTGCTAATATTCTGATATTTGGAGGTTAGAAAAAGAAAATACATTGGTGGTCAAAATAATGTTTGTTAACATTCACACGCAAGTGACAAACACTAGCTGTCTCTTTTTTTCTTGTTGGTTTTATCAAGCCATCCCTTTCGACTTGTAGTGAAATGTCAGATGAATGAAAAGTGTGTATGTGTGCTGCCGCTGCTGTGCGGAACACTTTTTTCGGTTGTTTTGTGAGTGTATAACGTATCTGTTTACTAGAATACCGTTGAGTCTATGACTTTTATTTATGTATCTATAATAAGCTGTTGATGAATAATTTTCATGTGAATAAAGAGAAAGGACAATAAAAAATAATGATTTCATTAAAACACCACTTTTTATTTTTATTTTTGATATGCTTGCGTTTGAACACTATCTCGCCAGATTCATTTTAACTGTTAGCTAATTAATTAATTGCTTTTTAAGTTAATGATTGTGTATTTTAATAATCCTTTCTCATTTTTCAACCATTACCCGGTCGTTTTGATTCTGTTGATAGGTTGCTATGCTACCTAGTTTTTACGGTTGTTATGTACAATCAACCGTCAATCATCTAGATATTCTATCTGAACAAATACACTAAATTCCACCACTGCTACTCTGTATTATTATATTCTCACAGGTCATGTCCCAGACTACGAAATTTTCTGTCGCCAAATTAAACGGATTAGAAGATTATACGTCATGGAAATTCGCAATCAAAATGTTACTAATTCGCGAAAAACGTTTCAAGTACACGTCTTCACTACCGGAGAAAGATGATTCTGCAGAACTAGAAAAGGATCAGGAGGCTTTCACGTTGATATGTCTACACCTGGAGCCGCATCTGTATCCGTATGTGCAAAGTCTTTCTTACGCTAAGGAGGTGTGGGATGCGTTGGCAGCTATTTTCGAAGGTATATTATTTTTATTTTTTATTTATAAAGGTATAAACAGACGGATATCTTTAATGAATAATCTCTTAGATAACAAGCTAGAGAATCACAAGTCTATGCACGAATATGTCGCATCGGTGATGAGTCACGCTCAAAAGCTAAAAGAGATTAATCAGAGCTTTGATGACGATTTGATAGCCGTAGTACTACTGAGAGGTCTACCTGATGAGTATAGACCGTTGCGAATGGCACTAGAACACTCAGGTATGAAACTTACGTCTGAAAATGTACGTCAGACGCTGTTACAAGAGGATTCCAGTCAGAGTTCTTCGAAAGATGCGTTGGATGCGAACTCGGCGTTAGTAGTAACAAGGAAACAAATTCAGCATTCAGTTTTAAAGCTCAAGTGCTTTAGATGTGGCCAGAAAGGTCACAAGAAGGCAGATTGCCCGAAGCTGATAAAGGAAGTAGATGGTGAAGGCAAATCAACGGTTTCTACGAAGTCGAAGAAAGTTGCATTTGGCTGTTCACTGTCGGTACACGATTCCTGCAGCCCCTCGGCATTTTATCTGGACAGTGGAGCGTCGAACCACATGAGTTTTCAGAAACACTGGTTTAGAGACTTTATGATAACTGATAATAATGTTGTGACATGTGCGAATAATGACAAAATGTCAAGTGAGGGTAAGGGTGACATTATGGTAAGATTGAAAGGAGTTTTAATATCTATAAAAGATTGTTATTATGTACCCGGCTTGAAAGTTAATCTTTTATCGATTTCGAAGTTGGTGCAGAATGGGTGGAAAGTGATATTTGATTCTGATGGTTGTAGGATGTTTCACCAGTCGATAGGTCAAATTACGGGTAAGCTTGTGGTGACTGCGAGTGAAGTCTCAGGTATCTATAAATTGGATGACTGTTTTCCTGTTGTAGATGGGGCTTTGGCTACGGTTCAAGCTGAGGACTCATTGGCGCTTTGGCATCGGAGGCTTGGGCACGTAAATCTGGCTGATTTACAAAAGCTTCCACAGATCGAACTTGGAGGTAAAAGTGTAATGGATCCTTGTGTCGCTTGTATAAGAGGTAAGGCACATAGATTACCTTTTCCAAAGGGTGAAGCAGGGCGAGCTACTGACAAACTCGGCTTATTACACGCCGATTTGTGTGGTCCAATGTCGGAACGTTCTTATGGGGGTGCTCGTTACATGTTTATCATCGTGGATGATGTCACTAGGAAAATGTTTGTTTATTTTCTTAGGGAGAAGTCACAAACTTCAAATTTCTTCAAGGAGTTTGTGACGCATATGGAGAATGAGACCGGATTGACAGTCAAAGGACTGAGAACGGACAATGGGACAGAATTTGTTAGTAAAGATTTTAATGCATTTCTTTCCAGTAAGGGAATAAGGCACCAGTTGACGGTCCCCTACACTGCTGAACAGAACGGAGTCGCGGAGAGGTCGTTGCGCTCTGTAACAGAGATGGCACGTACTATGCTCATGGATAAAGCGCTAAATCAAAAGTTTTGGGCAGAAGCTTGTAACACAGCGGTATACGTGAAAAACAGACGCTAATAACGGTAAGATTCCGGAGGAGTTGTGGACAGGGAAGGTACAAAAACTGAATCATATGAGAGTTTTTGGGTCAACGGCGTATGTGCATATTCCAAAGGAGAAGAGGAAGAAATGGGACGCTAAGGCAAATAAATATATCTTCGTCGGTTATTGCGAAGATACGAAGGGTTATCGCTTTGCGGATTTAAGCAATCCTAGACGGATAATAACAGGAAGAGACGTAACATTTATTGAAAGTTCCGATTTAAAGACGTCGGCAACTAGTTCAAATGTAGGATCGTCATCTCTCTTAAAGACTGTAGAAAAGGAAGACAATGCTGTTGTATGGGAAATCGGTGATTCTTCACGAACGGTTCCTCGTACGTCAATGGCAGAAGATTCTTATTATGAAGATTCGGAAGAGATCGCAGAAACAGCAGGTGTACAAGTAGAAGCTAGCGCGGTACCTACTCGTGCAGCTGAGTCTGAAGATCTTAATGAGGCTTCTAGGCAAGAATCTAACATTGAGGATCTTACAGCTGAAAGGACCGGTACAGCTGATGTGCATGAAGCGGTAGAACCTAGGTATCCTCTGAGGAATATGTTGCGTAACGCACACAGCGGACTGTATTGCTACAATAGTACGCGCGAAGTAGAGGAAGAACCACGAACATATAAGGAAGCATTACAAAGGTCTGACAGTCATGAGTGGCAAGCAGCAATGGAACGAGAGTTGGCGTCTATGAAGGCGCACGACGTTTGGAAGGTAGTTGAGAAACCACCAGGAACCAAAATAGTGGGAAACAAATGGATCTACAAGTACAAGTTTGATGCGTACGGAAACCTGACTTACAAAGCCAGACTGGTCGCGAAAGGTTTCACGCAGTCATACGGTGTGGATTATTTTGAAACGTTTTCACCCGTCGTAAGAAGATCAACTCTGAGGTTATTGCTGGCGTTGGCTGCTGAAAATGATTTAAAGGTGCATCATTTCGATATAAATACTGCGTTTTTAAACGGTGATTTACACGAGAAGGTTTATATGCAATTACCCGAAGGTTTTGACGGAGAAGGTCGAAAACAAAAAGTTTGTTTATTGCAGAAAGCAATATACGGTCTCAAACAAGCAAGTCGCTCATGGAACGAAAAAGTAAATGATGTTTTGCTGTCAATGTCATTTACACGTTCAGAGTTAGATAGTTGTTTATATTATAAAGATGATATTTTTATTTGCTTGTATGTCGATGATTTTATTATATTTTTTGAAAATATGGAAAGTAAGCAGAAGCTATTGACAGGACTGCGGAATTACTTTCAAGTGAAGGATTTAGAGGAAGCTCGGCAGTGTTTAGGCATGAGTTTAGAACGAGGTAAAGAAGGTACGGTTTTCTTACATCAGAAGAAGTTTATTGATATTGTTCTAAAGGATAATGGTATGAATCAATGCAAACCAGCAAAAACTCCGCTGGAACTGGATCTGCATAAGGTTTTGGCAGATGGGGGTGGAGAGGAGTTGAATCGCCAAGAACAATTACGATACCAGTCGTTGGTTGGTGCATTAAATTACCTAGCCTGTAACACGAGGCCCGACATCTCAGCAGCTGTGAGCTTCTTAGCTCAGTATAATTCATGTTGCCGATCGATACACATGAAGGCGGCTAAGCGAGTTCTACGCTATTTACAGAGTACTCGGAACTTAGGCCTTGTGTTTCGGAAATCGAAAGATAAATGTAACGGTAGTCATTATATTACAGGTTACGTAGATGCAGACTGGGGAGGAGACATTAAAGACAGAAAGTCTTATTCGGGATTCATTTTTAAGGTTGGAGCGAATATGATCTCTTGGGAATGCAGAAAACAAAACTGCGTGTCACTTTCGTCAAGTGAGTCTGAATACGTCAGTTTATCTGAAGCATCCAAGGAAGCTGTGTATCTGCAGAGGTTGGTGAGTCATGTGATTAAGAACATGAACTCGAAAAATGTCAAGTTGTTTGTAGACAACCAGAGCGCCATATCGATGGCGAACAATCCTGTTGCTTACCGGCGGACGAAACATATAGACATAAGGTATAATTTTGTTCGTCATTGTGTTAATGAGGGTTTAATTCGGTTGGAGTACATCCCAACTGAAGACAATTTAGCCGATGCTTTAACCAAGCCATTGCCTCGCGTTAGGTTTGAGAGGTGTGTGTATGGTTTTGGTTTAGCCTTGAGTGCTTAAGCAGAGTTGAGCATGCTGTGGGTGAGTACATGATGGATGGTTGCTTGAGAGGAAGTGTTGATAGGTTGCTATGCTACCTAGTTTTTACGGTTGTTATGTACAATCAACCGTCAATCATCTAGATATTCTATCTGAACAAATACACTAAATTCCACCACTGCTACTCTGTATTATTATATTCTCATAGATTCTCAGGTGAAATTCATATGTTACTGATCCGTGCCTTTATATTTTACAAGTGTTAACGATCTGTATATTTAATTAAGCACACCATGTGATTTTTCTGTTTTGGCAATAATTAATTTGATATTTTTACGCTTGCAACAAATATGTACTGCTATTGTCAGGTTGGTAAACGAGTTGTAAGTTGTAAGTTGTAAGTTTGCAATTCTCGTTTCCCGCCCATTCCAAGGTTATAAATAGTGTGGCTCGTGTCATCAAAGTCAGTCTATCTTTGATCGAGGCGTGATAAATAACTATTAGAATATCAGCGCAGCGTTATTTCTTTCTGGATATCGTTACGTTTGCTATCGTTATGCTGAGATAGAAGCCTTTTTGGTCTCGCACGGGGTTTTATTTTTTATTATTGTTTAATTTTATGCTTATTTCTCGTGTGTGTTGTGCGGGTCACAAACAAATATTTTTTCTTTCCATATTTCTTTCTTTTCTATGAGGGTAAATGCTGCTCTATAAACTGTGTTCTATTGTGTTTTGTGTAACGTAACTGTGTATTTGATATGAGAATTAGAATACATTTGGTGAGTAAAGCCTTTTAAGCATTTTTATTTACATCGCTATCCCCGCTGAAATACCCACACAAGGTTTTGGTCTTTGAAGTAAAAGAAAACGCAACCTTTTAATTATCATGCCTTGTTAGTAAGTATTTATAGGTCAAATATTGCAACTGAATTTTAAAACAGTTTTCCCAGCCGACTTATTTGATTTGGCAAATGCACGGAAATCTAAAAAGCTCGTTTAAAAATATATAATTTTTGTAGAATTTGCGTCATCTTTGTGTCAGAAATAAGGCAGAACAAAATTTGACAAAAGACTGCATCCAAGAGTTAGGTAATTCTGATTATTTATATTCTTATGTGCCGAATTGGTTTCGAACCATTTTGAAACACTATTTAAGAAATCTTACCACGGGTCAGTCTGCCTAATTTAGATCTTTTAAATTCTCAGAAATACAGGTGAGCCTAATTTTGAGAACAACAGAGATCAGTTATGTACGGGTAGGCGTATTGCCTGTTTCAAGCTAAATACCCTCAAGTGGCGTTCGTAGCCGGTCTAAGTAGGTGTCTAGAGCTCTTGATATTTTATCAAAGAGCTTCGAATTGTTCGGTGTTTAAAAATGTATGTAAACCTCTTTTGTATTTTGTTTCAGAGATTTCTGACGATATGGATTTGAAGTGCTTTCGATCGTCGGCTGTTTGTCAGTGCGTTTTGAAATAAGAACCTACTTATATACTTGAATTTACAATTAGATATAATTTTAAATCTATAGCCACAAACTCAAATACTGACTTTAGTGGTGTGTGTTAAAGTTGATTTTAAGATATTATCAACTTGTATTAATAAAGGCCATAATCGTATGGATTGCAATGGTATTTAAACTTTTTGTTGTATTTAAAATAGTTTCTGGTTGCATAATTTGTTTTTTTTACTCGAATTATGAATTCAGTAGTTCATGATCTAAATAAAAACTTACTTGTAAATATATTTCTTTGAACAATTTTTGATCGTATAGCTGAAAGCACCAGACCATGATAATTTCCTATTACATATTACTTTATTTATGTAATTAATTTATTATTGACTTAGACTTCAATTAGAACAACCTCTGACTAAAATTAAATTAAAAATATTGTGTTTTATTGTATTACCATTTGTTGGACCAAGACCAAAAACTTACATTTAAAGGTGTGCAATTATCTATACTAATATTATAAAGAGGAATGATTTATATTTTTGTATGTAACGAATAAATTTAAAAGCTACTGCACCGATTTCAAAAATTCTTTCACCGTTGGGAAGCTACACTATCAACGGGTGACAAAGGCTACTTTTTATCCCTGTATTCCCATGGGAACGGGAACTACGCGAGTGTAACCGTGAGACGTTCGCTAGTCTACTAAATATTAACGTAATTTTCTAACAAATATACAAATTCACGAAAATAGGTACAGAATTTCATATTTACAATAATGTATTTATTAGTAAGTTTAATTTTTGATATAACCTCTCCAAAACATTGTATGAGTTTAAAATAAAATACTGTAAAAACAATAGCAATTCATTTTAAATCCTAGTAATATTTTCAGCACCTTTCACCGAAATACCATTGCCAATGAAACGTCAAACCAACAGAGAAACATTACATAACCCAATCCATATTACTAGTGCAAATAAAAATGGTTGCCAAATAAACAGCGAAACATTTTAACTTAACAATGGTGGGTTAATACGATCGTGGATGCAGCTGTATTTTAATAATAGATTAACCTATACCACTGAATATATCAGTGCAGAAGGCCAGGTCATTATAACGAGTGAAAACCGACAGATAGATACGCTCCTATGCTGTGTTCAAAATTTTGTATCCAAACTTGTAAATAAATATGTGTATCATGAAAAGTAGCTTTAAGTTCACAGACATATAAAGTTCAGCTTGCATTACAACATTAAACATGATTCAATAGTAATGGCACGTTATGATATTTTTACTGATTTCTGTAATATCTTGGAGGTTTATAAATTAACAGTCAATAGATTACTTTCAGGTTTCAGGCAAGAGTATTCCATAATTGATCACGTCACCATCGCTTACCATAAGATGAGATAGTTATCAAAAGTCTAACACTAACACAAACAAATCTACTACACATTCTAAAATCAATCTATTCAAACACGCATGATGTTGATATTATTTTTAAATAAAAACGGATTTGAATCTCAATCTGTATCAAATGATTGCCAGTTGAGAATGCGCTTCCACTCGCTGCTCATGAAGCCTGTCACTGTGTGCGTGCGTTTATACACATCGTAAGAAGTTGTCCTTCTGTAACTAGTATATTCTGTGAAATTTACCTCCACGCAAACATAGAGCGGCCATGTAATCTTTAGTGTACACATAAATTTAATTAATTCTGCTTTGACATGAGCACATAACTCGCGTTTGACTGACGAAACAGTGACGGTACATAGTTTGTAGTCACTTTGTATAGTAGTTTTAGTTATTAAATTTGCATTATAATGTCTAATTATATTGGTCTATATTGGTCTAGTGGCCGACAAGGTTGGGTTAGAGTTTATAGGGTATATCTTGGTATTTTACAATGAGTAACTACCTTAACATGTACTATGTTAAGATGGTTTGGCCATGTTGAGAGGATGAATGAAAGGCGATTAACGAAAGGTATTTACAAGGCAGACGTGAATGGAATCGCCGGGAGGGGACGCCCTAGAAAGACATACATAGACCTTATTGGTGATCTTGTAAATATTAGAGATTTTGTAATTACATCATATATTACTTACACCTCATATCTCGCCAGATATGTTTCATCATCATCATCAACCTTTTTACTCGACTGCCGAAGGATGGTAATGTGTTTATCAATCTATGTATGTTTGTTCCTATATGGCGATTTTGATTATTCTTACGTCAATCGATTCGCCTTAACCTTGCGAGTGTCACTGACTACATTCAAATTGGAAAATAGAACAATGGTGGCTTTTGGGCGCCATATTGCAGGCCCATTTCTTTTTGCTATCCATCTTGTGGAGTATCAAAATAAAGGGTTTTAAGAGTAGAGTTCAAAAATATATAAAATTTTAATGATGCAATAAAAAGACGTAAACAAGAAGAAAATCATGCTGTGCAGTCGGAGGATACATCCGGTAATGTATTACCGGATGTATCCTCCAAAAAACCAAATGTATGTATTGTATGTATACAATACATACATTTGGTCAGCCAGCTCGCGAATATGCAACCTCCGACTGCACAGCACGATTTTCTTCTTGTTTACGTCTTTTATTAATGTTCCCACTGCTGGGACACAAGCCTCCTCTCTTTGACTGGAAATAGGCCATAATCCACCACGCGGGTCCAGTGCGTGTTGGTGGATGTCAGGTGATCTTACGATGTTTTCCTTCACCGTTTTTAGAGCAGTGGTGATAAAATAATTTACACAAAGTAAAGTGCCTGCCTGGGTTCGAACCCACGACCTACATCACTTAAGTCAGAGCCATTACCACCAAGTCACCACTGATCTTTTTGTTTAAGTCCCTAATAAGACCAGACTTTAGATAGCTACTGTGGAATTCCTGATGCCAAAATGAAACGGAATGATTCCAGATTGGAGACCAGTATAAGCACAAATAAATCTACAGAATTATATTGAAACTTCTGTAACACAGGGCCTTACCTATCTCAGACACACTTCTCCATACGCTTTATGATAGTCACTGTATTTTGATGTCGAGATAAATAGAAAGAAAGAAAAAATACTTATTTGTAACCCGCACAGGAGACACGAGATAAGCAAAACACAAAAAATAAAAGAAACAACCCTGTGCGAGACCAAAAAGGCTCTAATCTCAGCATGTACAAAGATATTAAAAAGAAAATAACGCTGCGCTGATATTCTGATAGGGCCCACTGTTGATGCCAAGGACACATTCACAGCAACGGAACATAATATTTAAGAAATAAAATAGAATAAAATAAATAATAACAAAATAGTATAAACACAGTAGGTGAGTCACAGTATGTATGTGTATAACGTATAAAACGTTAAATTAAGTATAATTAATTATTATGTATTATATCATTATTATTTTAACGAAAGTTTGAATTGTTCAAGTTTTGCTTAAGACAACTTTGAAGTTAACTGAAAGCTTAAACACATCCGAATTACTCAGAGTTACTTAACGCTGGCACACACGATTACGCTTAGTTTACAAATCTAACTAAAACTCACTAAACCATGCTTTACACTTGTGAAAACTTTCTAAGAAACTCCATAACAAACATTATACATATTATAAGTAGTTAAAATTGTTTGGCAACCGACTTCACAGAGAAAGAGATTCTCAATTCGACTGTATGTTTGTGTGTGTTTGTTGATTGATGAATTGATGAATTTATTTGTATGCTTTTTTATTTTTTTTATTTGTATGTTGGTGATTCTCATATGGTCCTATTTATTTTGATTAAGATCTGGCGAGAAGTTTCCAAGTTATCCTTAATAAAGCGTATTTTCATCGTAATATGAGGAACCAAAATAAAATGTGAAATACAAAAAAAAAACAACCGACTTCCAAAACAAAACACAACGAAGCGAAAAATAATTTTCTTTTCGGAAGTCGGTGTCAAAAAGGAATTAAAAAAACCGGCCAAGTGCGAGTCGGACTCGTGCACGAAGGGTTCCGTACCATAATCGCAATAAACGGCAAAAAAAACACTTTTGTAGTATGGGAGCCCTACTTAAATATTTATTTTATTCTGTTTTTAGTATTTGTTGTTATAGCGGCAACAGAAATACATCATCTGTGAAAATTTTAACTCTCTAGCTATCACGGTTCTTGAGATACAGCCTGGTGACAGACAGACAGACAGACAGACAGACGGACGGACCGCGGAGTCTTAGTAATAGGGTCCCGTTTTTACCCTTTGGGTACGGAATCCTAAAAAACATAAACGCGGCAGTTATATTTTATTAGAATTAATATTTGTTTCGGGTTATTTACCATGTATATTTTGTTTTTGGTTGAGAGCTCGATATTTCGGCTTAAAAACTTAGTTATATTTTATTAGAAAATGATCCCAAATGCAAGTAATTGGTGACCCCTGCATTATACCATTGAGGCAGTTATTATACTTTTTGAAGTTGATTAATAACATAACTATCGCGACAGGAATATATAGCTACAAACTATCGAAGAAAACATGATCAATAAAGTTCAACCCAACCAGCAGATATTCCACGGTTATTTTTCATGTTTACTCGCAAAGAACTCGGCATAAACACACAGAATGCAATCTCGAAGCGACTACACGTATGAGCGACTTGCATTAAAGTTTTCAACGTGTAAACAACAACGTATAGATCGAAGGAAGAATTTATGTCGAACTAGCACGGATGTTCTGTAAACAAGTTGACAGATAGATTTGTTTACGTCAGTGGTTCCCAACTTTTTCTTGGCCTGGGGCCACTATAATTTCTTTGTTGTTATCAGGGGACTACATTACAGAACAAAATTTTGCTGTGTTATTAAAAAAACAACCGGCCAAGTGTGAGTCGGACTCGCGCACCGAGGGTTCCGGACAAACCTCAGCTTAAAGGTATTATAGACCAAGTAGTAAGAAGGTAGTAAGTTTAAAATTATTAAAAATATTTTTATTGTATGATGTAACTAAAAATTTACGGTTTTCGCAATTATTCCTTTATCTGTGCTACAAGACGTTGCTTCGTACCAAATTTCAAGATTCTGAATAATCTAATCTTGAAATTTGGTACGAAGCAACGTACCAAATTTCAAGATTCTGAGCTTACGGGAAATAGTACACGGTACGGGCAGTAGGCCTTAATATTTGATATAAATTTTAGCTTGGTACCTCCACGCGTTCATGAGAAAAATGGTCTTGACAGACAGACAGACAGACGGACGGAAAGACGGACGGACAACAAAGTGATCCTATAAGGGTTCCGTTTTTGCCTTTCGAGGTACGGAACCCTAAAAATAAACAAGATTTTTTTTATTGACAAATATAAAAAAAAAAAAATATAAAAAACAAATTTAGTTTGGCTTTTATTTTGGAACTAGCTTCTGCCAATGGCTTCGCCCGCGTGAAGTTCAAAGTTTATCCCGAGGGAACATTATTCTCGTGACAAAAATTATATTAGCTATTCCTGACTATAATCTATCTCTGTGCCGAATTTCATCCAGATCCGTCCAGCCGTTTGAACGTGAAGACGTAATAAACATACAAACACACACACACATACACACACTTACAAACTTTCACCTTTATAAAATACTAGATGACGCCTCGCGGTTTCACCCACGTTGTTCCCGTTCCCGTGGGAATACAGGGATAAAAAGTAGCCTATGTCACCCGGGGATAGAGTAACTTCCCAACGGTGAAAGAATTTTTGAAATCGGTCCAGTAGTTTTGGAGCCTATTCGGTACAAACAAACAAAAATATAGGTAGGTATAGATTGTTATAAAATAAGTGTGATGTGATGGGTATCCATATTTTAAAATCAAAAGTAACGAGCATTGTCATAGAAAACACATGTCTGAAATAATCCTGATATCAGTTTGCACCATAATTATTTTAACTTTTCCGGATTGCCCTAGTGGTCTGTGGACCACAGGTTGGGAACCAATGATTTACGTAGACGTATCCGTACCATTACTTGTGGGCACGAAACTAAAGCTGAAGACAAAAGTATCGCGTTTTCTAAAGCGCCTTCAATTATGCGGTTGAAGACAATTTAGTTGCAGTATTGGGACTGTTACATCTAATTTGGAGCTATTTCTGTTCATGTAGTAGTTTATTGGATTCTTGGCAGAATAACACGGTCTCATGACCGAGGTACAACGTATTGTGAATCTTTTGTAACTCTGAAGGTACGTAGTATTATATAACTGCACAGCCATACCATTCGCTGTACGTATGTGTCGTTCGTTGACTTGTGTATGCCCTGGCAGTTGAGTTTGGCATGCTTTCTCAAAAGTCTCTCTGATGGTAGCGCGTGTGTTGTATCATTCGGTTCCCTTCATGATGGTTGAGCTGGGTGGTGCCGATTCATGGGTCATGTTCGTGAACGGGCGCCGTTTGTTGGGATTGGTCATAACTTAACTGCTTCGGATGTTAATGTTTTTCTAGTACCTATTATATAACTGCACAGTACATGTGTGAATACTTTTAATATTTAATACCTGTACGTAGTTTAGCGTGTAGTGCTATTCTGGGTGCGGGTGCTATGAGGACATCACATATATGAATTTATTAATGTATGTACTTATGTAAATATTTAAAAAAAACTTATTTTTGTAAGAGTAAGTATGGAGTTTCTTCTGCGTTCTTCTCCATAACAAGCTACTTTCCGAATGCACAGTAGAATCAATTTTTAGTCCTTGTAAAGTTTAATTGTGACGTTCAAAAGTGCCGCTAGTTGAAATAAAATATCTTTGTCTTTGTCGTAAGGCTCTTGATTTTACCTATCCTTAACATATGAACTATTTTTGTCGTACTTATCTACTTCTTAATTATGTTTCTGTCTATCATGAAATTACTTCGTTCCGATTGTGATTACCTTTTGAAAACCTATAAATAGTAAACAAGCACTTTTGGCCGTTTACAAGCTCCGTAACAACTACATAGGTACACATTTCTATCTGCCGGTATCAAAATCCGATTGTGAAAATTACTATATTCGACCGTACCTCCTTCCATGTCTCATTACAGAGATACAAAAATAATTCAAAATTTGCAAAAATCCCGACTGCTTAAAAATCGAACTAAAAAGACGTAAACAATAAGGAGGATACATGTTCACGAGCTGGCTGACCAAAGCCAGATGTATCCTCCGACTGCACAGCATGTTTTTCTTCTTGTTTACGTCTTTTTAGTTCGCTTTTTAAGCAGTCGGGTTTTGTGCTTTTTGTTTTTTAATTTTTAACTTTTTAGTTATTTTTTTTAGAATTTTGTACATTTAAACATGTAAGTGTTATATATTTTTGAAACCACCATTTCAAACCCTTTATATTGATACCTGTGGGGTATCAAAAAAAGGCTTTTAAGAGGTGGGTTGCAAGAAAAAACAAAATTGGTCCCCCACAATATGGCGCCCAAAATGCGCCATTTTTCTGTTTTCCCATTTTAATGTAGAACGCCACAAAGGAAGAAACATACATACATGCATATATATACTGATAAACATATTACCCTCCTTCGACAATCGGTTAAAAAGAGTGTTTTCGGCTCGATTCTAAAATTATCCTAGAGTGCATGAAAATTGGTCGCTCTGACACCGATAGTGTCTACTCGCACGCCAGTTACAAATAAAACAACCTGTTTCGTGAATTTGGCACAAGTCACGAGACAATGTCTCTAATTAAACCCGGATCAGATGTAGCGGTTACATCGGCCCACTCGATGGCACCACGTTTTTGGTTTTAAGCCAAGCTTCTTGTTTAAATGATTCGCTTGTTAAGTTTTATGTTTTTATTCAGCACAGACGGCTAATTATGGAGTTTAACTCTTTCCAGCTTTGCTGTTTTTTTCTTGGTCACCACTGCGAGCGGAATTGCATTTGTAATTGATACGTCACGAACAAACGTTGCGTTGTTTTTGAATTTAAGTCGGGTGGCCATTTGCATTACAAATTGAGTTTCCGTTTAAAAGACAACATGACGTACAAATACATTAAACATTGGTCTAACATCGTAGGTCAACATTTTCAGTAAAAATGGTGGGTTTGATTCGAATATTGGATATCGAGATATATTTTATCGAGTTGTTTTAGGGTTCCATACCTCGAAAGGAAAAACGGAACCCTTATAGGTTCACTTTGTTGTCCGTCCGTCCGTCTGTCTGTCTATCAAGACCCTTTTTCTCATGAACGCGTGGAGGTACCATGCTAAAATTTATATCAAATATTAAGGTCTACTGCCTCTTAAAGCTGTGAAAAAATGAAACTTCTTTGTAAAGATACAGCTGTTAATGACGCAAATTTTCGACACTCGCAAGGGAATTAAATCTACAGGGTACCTACTTCCCGTGAACTCAGAATCACGTTCATCATATATTATAATAAAAATATACAATCAGTTACATCATATAACAAAAATATTTTTAATAATTTTAAATTTACTATCCTGTTCCTCATGAACGCGTATTAAATTGAAATTCATATCAAATACTCAGGTCTATAAGACATTTAAGCTGAGGTTAGTATTGAACCCTCAGTGCGCGAGTCCAACTCACACTCGGCCGGTTAATTAATTTATTTTTTACTGAAACAATTTTTAGCTTATGTTATCCAAGACTATTTGATGGTCTTTAACATCTTTTTATTTGTATTGTTTAGGTTAATACTCACCACAAGCAATCACTACTAACAACCACTTGGCGAGACAGTAGAATATACGAGTAACTTGTATAGTTCAATGTTGTATAGTTCAATTGTTATCACCGTCACCTGGCAAAGGCGTTCTAGTTGCAGCTGCAACTAAGGAACCAAGTTCTCTAACTAGAAGACTTTGTTTTAGTCCAGTAAAAGGACTTTTACAGAACCAAAACAAAGTCTTAACTTCGGCTCATAGATCCAGAACTTACGCTCGATGCCATCGGCGCGATTCTGACCTCATTCCGGCCTTTAACTAGGACCTAAAAGTGTGGCGGTGCTATTAAAACTTCGAGGCAGCGGTTGTTAGAGCAATGTACTCGCTGTACACGATTCTAGAGTACGGAGTACACACGATCAAGCAGTTCCACAAACTACTCTAATGGGACCAATAATATACCATGTTGCAGGTTGAATGGTGAAATCGTATTTTCGTGAAAATTTTATAAATTTGTAAAAGTCGGTTAATTAGAAACGGAGAGAAGGAATTCCTTTTATACCAGGGTTTTTTTGCGAAAGCTATCTTAGGTTAATTGCGTACAACCACGATGAATATGAACACTGATTGGCTCATATGGACGTTATGCACTGGTTGATGCGCTGATTGGTTTACTTCCGAGCCATGTTCTGACCAATCTTTATTATGACAAATTATTGCCAATCAGCATTTAGATTTCCTATCGTCTAAAAGAGAGCTCGATATCAGGCAGCGTCACCAGTTCTTTGGACACGTGTCCCGGCGAGGCAACGACTCTATCGAGCGGTTTGTAGTTTAGGGTAGAGTGAAAGGAACGAGAGCACGCGGCAGGTCGCCCATGCGATGGACCGACCAGATTAAGTCTGCAGTAGGTGGCCCATTGATTGAGTGCACACGAATAACAGCTGATACAGAAGGATGGAGTCGCGTCGTTAAACAAATTATGGCAACCCGAAGTCTTACTGCAACATGATGACCACGACCGCCAAGAGTGTACCGACGAAGAAAAAGAAAAGAGACTAGATGTTTTGCAATAATCCCACGCTGCTCTTTTCGTTACGGAATGCCTTCTTAGAGTTCAATAGGGTAATTTACTGAAAATTTGTCTTAGTCCGTCAGGTAGACTAATAAAAATATTGGACACGTATTTTTCTTTTGACACGTAATCATAAAGTAACGACGATATAATGCGTTGAAATATCGTGTGACGTCACGCGGCTAGTACACTTTATACTGCCTTAGTGACGTCACAAGCCTCCACTCCTGAACTTTGATGCGCTTTAACTTTGTCAATTTTTATTGATTTGTTAAAGCAAACAATACTTGTCCAATATTATTTGATAATCTTACTGACAGACTATTATTATTATTATTTGTCTACTCAGGAAATATCCCTATTCAGACTTTTGCGAAAATACGGCATTTCCAATTATCCTACAACATACACACAAATAGCATGTAACAACATCATGGATATAGCTTTATGAGCTCCGAAAGTTGAGTAGTGTGATGAAGAGACAACTTTGTTGCCGACCAGTTGTCCAAAATATTGTTTATAAGTGTAAAAGTTTGTTGCTGTTTGTTGCCGGTCGTTGGCGACTGTTTATGAGGGCGGTGATAGTTATTGCCCCACCATGTTTTATTGTGGCCACATGACAGGTGGCAACATCGTTTGTCAAGATGACAGTGTATGGATGAATATTTTGTTTGTATACTATTTGTGATAAAACTGGCTAATGTTTTGTGTTGTTTGACAACAATGTCTATAGACCGGCAAGATACACTAAAAGGAACATACCTATTAAGATATTTTTAAATAAAGTTCATTGGTCGATAATATGGTCACGGCCAAAGAAAAGATGGATGGACTGTGTGAGGAGTGATATGAAAGAAAAGGGAGTCAGTGACTGGGGACAGGACGGTATGGAAGAGGAAAACATTTTGCGCCGACCCCAAGTAACATGGGACAAGGGCAGGAAGATGATGATGGTCGATATTATGGTAGACATTGCAAATTATTCAGTTTTGTAATCAGCTATTTTATGTAGAAAGATAACTAATTTGTGAAAAGAATGGCAACAATTTTTAGTCTATGCAATGATATTCTAGTAAACAGATATGTTATGAGCGCGCGCATTCTGTAGACTCGAAATCGTCTTAATTGGGACGTATAGTCTTTAGCCTATGTCACTCATGGCGAAGAGCGATACGCTTTGTGCCATCGTATGTATTTAGTAAAGTGTACCAATTATGATACCAAAGCAAATAAAACAGAAGGGATCTCATACCATATTTAAGTACGCAATACACCTCAATTTACTAAGTTGCTAATATTCTGATATTTGGAGGTTAGAAAAAGAAAATACATTGGTGGTCAGAATAATGTTTGTTTACATTCACACGCAAGTGACAAACACTAGCTGTCTCTTTTTGTCTTGTTGGTTTTATCAAGCCATCCCTTTTGACTTGTAGTGAAATTTCAGATGAATGAAAAATGTGTATGTGTGCTGCCGCTGCTGTGTGGAACACTTTAACCGGTTGTTTTGTGAGTGTATAACGTATCTGTTTACTAGAATACCGTTGAGTCTATGTCTATTATTTATCTATCTATAATAAGCTGTTGATGAATCATTTTCATGTCAATAAAGAGAAAGGACGATGAAAAATAAAGATTACATTAAAACACCACTTTTTATTTTTGATATGCTTACGTTTGACCACTATCTTGCCTGATTAATTTTAACTGTTAGGTAATTAATTAATTGCTTTTTAAGTTAATGATTGTGTATTTTAATAATCCTGCCTCATTTTTCATCCATTACCCGGTCGTTTTGATTCTCTGGTGTAATTCATAAGTTACTGAGCCGTGACTTTATATTTTACAAGTGTTAGCGATCTGTATACTTAATTAAGCACACCATGTGATTTTTCTGTGTTGCCAATAATTAATTTGATATTTTTACGCTTGCAACAAAGATGGACTGCTATTTGTCAGGTTGGTAAACGATAAGTTTGCAATTCTCGTTTCCCGCCTATTCCAAGGTTATAAATAATGTGGCTCATGTCATCAAAGTCAGTCTATCTTTGATCAAGGCGTGATAAACAACTATAAGGGTAAATGCTGCTCTATAAACTGTATTCTATTGTGTTTTGTGTAACGTAACTGTGTATTTGATATGAGAATGAGAATCCATTGGGTGAGTAAAACCTTTTTTAAGCATTTTTATTTACATCGCCATCCCCGCAAAAATACCCACACAAAGTTTTAGTCTTTTAAGTAAAAAGTCTTATTAGTAGTTTTAAGTAACACAATCTTTTAATTATCATGCACATCACATTACCACATATTTTAATAATCTTTTACGTACGTGTACGTATAGGTCAAATATTACAACTGAATTTTGAAACAGTTTTCCCAACTGACTTATATGGTTTGTCTTTTTTTTTTGTTGAATTTGCATCTTTGTGTCCGAAATAAGACAGAACAAAATTTGACTAAAGACTGCATGCAACAATAAGGTAATTCTGATTATTTATATTCTTATGTGCCGAATTGGTTTCGGACCATTTTGAAACACTATTTAAGAAATCTTACCAAGATACAGTCTGCCTAATTTAGATCATTTATTGTAATTATTTTCAGAAATACAGGTGAGCCTATTTTTGAGAACAAACGAGATCAGTTATGTACGGGTAGGCGTATTGCCTGTTTCAACCTAAATACCTTCAAGTGGCGTTTGTAGCCGGTCTAAGTAGGCGTCTAGAGCTCTTGATATTTTATCAAAGAGCTTCGAATTGTTCGGTGTTCAAAAATGTATGTAAACCTCTTTTGTATTTTGTTTCAGAGATTTCTGGCGATATGGATTTGAAGTGCTTTCGATCGTCTGCTGTTTTCCAGTGCGTTTTGAAATAAGAACCTACTTATATACTTGAATTTATAATTAGAGATAATTTTGAATTTATCGCCACCAACTCAAGTACTGACTTTAGTGGTGTGTGTTAAAGTTGATTTTAAGTTATTATTCATTTGTATTAATAAAGGCCATAGACGTATGGATTGCAAAGGAATTTAAAGTATGATTACAGAAAGAAGAATGTGTATGAACAGTGTATGAAGTACAGTTTGTGGTTGCAAAAATATTTTTTTCTCGAATTATGTATTCAGTAGTTCACGATCTAAATAAAAAATTACTTGTAAATATATTTCTTTGAACAATTTTTGATCGTATAGCTGAAAGCACCAGACCATGATAATTTTCTATTAAATATTACTTTATTTATGTAATTAATTTATTATTGACTTAGACTTCAATTAGAACAACCTCTAACTAAAATTAAATTAAAAAAAAATTGTGTCCCTACTAGTATTACCGTTTGTTAGACCAAGACCAAAAACTTACATATAAAGTTGTGCAATTCATCTATACTAATATTATAAAGAGGAATGATTTGTATTTTTTTATGTAACGAATAAATTTAAAAACTACTAGACCGACTTCAAAAATTATTTCACCGTTGGGAAGCTACTCTATCCCCGGGTGACATAGGCTACTTTTTATCCCTGTATTCCCACGGGAACGGGAACTACGCGAGTGAAACCGCGAGACGTTCGCTAGTCTACTAAATAATCAGTTAAGTTTCCAAATTCACGAAAATAGGTACAGAATTTCATATTTACAATAATGTATTTATTAGTAGGATTTAATTTAATATAACCTCTCCAAAACATTGTATGAGTTTAAAATAAAATACTGTAAAAACAATTCATTTTAAATCTTAGTAATATTTTCAGCACCTATCACCGAAATACCATTGCCAATGAAACGTCAAACCAACAGAGAAACATTACATAACCCAATCCATATTACTAGTGCAAATAAAAATGGTTGCCAAATAAACAGCGAAACATTTTAACTTAACAATGGTGGGTTAATACGATCGTGGATGCAGCTGTATTTTAATAATAGATTAACCTATACCACTGAACAGGTCAATGCAGAAGGCCAGGTCATTATAACGAGTGAAAACCAACAGATAGATACGCACCTATGCTGTGTTAAAAATTTTGTATCCAAACTTGTAAATAAATATGTGTGTCATGAAAAATAGCTTTAAGTTCACACACATATAAAGTTCAGTTTGCATTACAACATTAAACATGCTTCAATAGTAGGCACGTTATGATATATTTACTGATTTCTGTAATATCTTGGAGGTTTATAAATTAACAGTCAATAGATTACTTTCAGGTTTCAGGCAAGAGTATTCCATAATTGATCACGTCACCATCGCTTACCATAAGATGAGATAGTTATCAAAAGTCTAACACTAACACAAACAAATCTACTACACATTCTAAAATCAATCTATTCAAACAGCATGATGTTGATATTTTTTTTAAATAAAAACAAGGATTTGAATATCGAATACGTATCTCAAACTGTATCAAATGATTGCCAGTTGAGAATGCGCTTCCACTCGCTGCTCATGAAGCCTGTCACTGTGTGCGTGCGTTTATACTCATCGTAAGAAGTTGTCCTTCTGTAACTAGTCTATTCTGTGAGATTTACCTCCACGAAAACATAGAGCGGCCATGTAATCTTTAGTGTACACATAAATTTAATTAATTCTGCTTTGACATGAGCACATAACTCGCGTTTGACTGACGAAACAGTGACGGTACATAGTTTGTAGTCACTTTGTATAGTAGTTTTAGTTATTAAATTTGCATTATAATGTCTAATTATATTGGTCTAGTGGCCGACAAGGTTGGGTTAGAGTTTATAGGGTATATCTTGGTATTTTACAATGAGTAACTACCTTACACACACACTCACAGCACGATTTTCTTCTTGTTTACGTCTTTTTTTAATGTTACCACTGCTGGGACACAAGCCTCCTCTCTTTGAGTGGAAATGGGCCATAATCCACCACGCGGGTCCAGTGCGTGTTGGTGGATGTCACGCGATCTTACGATGTTTTCCTTCACCGTTTTTAGAGCAGTGGTGATAAAATAATTTACACAAAGTAAAGTGCCTGCCTGGGTTCGAACCCACGACCTACAACACTTAAGTCAGAGCCGTTACCACTAAGCCACCACTGTTCTTAATGTTTAAGTCCCTAATAAGACCAGACTTCAGACAGCTACTGTGGAATTCCTGATGCCAAAATGAAACGGAATGATTCCAGATTGGAGACCAGTATAAGTACAAATAAATCTACAGAATAATATTGAAACTTCTGTAACACAGGGCCTTACCTATCTCAGACACACTTCTCCATACGCAATACTTTTTTGTGACCCGCACAGGAGACACGAGATAAGCAAAACACAAAAAAAATATAACCCCGTGCGAGACCAAAAAGGAATCCAATCTCAGCATGTGCAAAGATATTAAAAAGAAAATAACGCTGCGCTGATATTCTGATAGGGCCCACTGTTGATGCCACGGACACATTCACAGCAACGGAACATAATATTTAAGAAATAAAATAGAATAAAATAAATAATAACAAAATAGTATAAACACAGTAGGTGAGTCACAGTATGTATGTGTATGACGTATAAAACGTTAAATTAAGTATAATTAATTATTATTTATTATATCATTATTATTTTAACGAAAGTTTGAGTTGTTCAAGTTTTGCTTAAGACAACTTTGAAGTTAACTGAAAGCTTAAACACATCCGAATTACTCAGATTTACTTAACGCTGGCACACACGATTACGCTTAGTTTACAAATCTAACTAAAACTCACTAAACCATGCTTTACACTTGTGAAAACTTTCTAAGAAACTCCATAACAAACATTATACATATTATAAGTAGTTAAAATAGTTTGACAACCGACTTCACAGAGGAAGAGATTTTCAATTCGACTGTTTGTTTGTGTGTGTTTGTTGATTGATGAATTGATGGTTTTTTTTATTTGTATGCTGGTGATTCTCATATCGTCCTATTTTCTATTAAGATCTGGCGAGAAGTTTCTAAGTTATACTTAATAATGCATATTTTCATGGTAATATAAGGTACCAAAACTAAAATGTGGAATACAAAAAAGATCAACCGACTTCCAAAACAAAACACTACAAAGTAGAGACTAATTTTCTTTTCGGAAGTCGGTGTCAAAAAGGAAAAAACATAAACGCGGCAGTTATATTTTATTAGAAAAAGATCCCAAATGCAAGTGATTGGTGACCCCTTCATTATACCATTGAGGCAGTTATTATACTTTTTGAAGTTGTTTAATAACATAACTATCTCGACGGAGATATATAGCTACAAACTATCGAAGAAAACATGATTAATAAAGTTCAACCCAACCAGCAGATATTCCATGGTTATTTTTCATGTTTACTCGCAAAGAACTCGGCATAAACACACAGAATGCAATCTCGACGCGACTACACGTATGAGCGACTTGCATTTAAGTTTTCATCGTGTAAACAACAACGTATAGATCGAAGGAAGAACTTATGTCGAACTCGCACGGATGTTCTGTAAACAAGTTGACAGATAGATTTGTTTACGTCAGTGGTTCCCAACTTTTTTTTGGCCTGGGACCACTATAATTTCTTTGTTGTTAGCAGGGGACTAAATTCCAGAACGAAATTTAAGTGTTTTAGTCTAAACATAAACTTATATAAAATCAAATTTTATCTAAAGGAGCGTCCCCACTGAGAGCATTCACGTGTAATGAGCATTTGACTTCGAATATTCGAGTGGTGTGGACGTTGAGCCGAACGTTACAAAGCTTACACGCAAGCGCGAACTTCGACCGGTGTGTGGACGTCGCAACGATTTTCGCGGAAACGGCTCGCATTCGAATGTTCACGCAAATAAAACGCTCGAAAGCGAAACGTACACAGATAATGAAATGAATGAGTATGTTTGTAAGAATATTACTGTCCATTTGTAAAGCAAGGAACAATTCCTTGATCTTTAAGGGTTTGTGACATTCTTGGCAAATAAAAAAATAAAATTTCATCTGCAGACACGACCGCTCTATCCGACATTTTGAAATGAATGACATTTAACGAGATCGTATTCGAATGCTCCAAGCTCGCAAAGGAATGTTCAACTCGAGCGTTCATAGTTTTGCTCGAAAGTTAACGCTGGGCTCGCTGGGAAGCATTTGTTGCTCGCCTGCGATTGCTTGTTTACAAATGCTCACGAAAGAATGCACCCAGTGAGGACGTTCCTTATGCTTTTATTTTAGAAGGTGTACTAATATTTTAAAATCAAAAGTAACGAGTATTCTCATAGTAAACACAACATTTCTGAAATAAGCCCGATATCAGTTTGCATCACTGATATTTTTTGAGTTTCAAGATTACAATTCAGTTTAAAATTATAAACATTTCGCAGACCATAATTATTTCAAGTATTGCGGACCACCCTGGTGGTCCGTAGACCACAGGTTGGGAACCAATGATTTACGTAGACGTATCCGTACCATTACTTGTGGGCACGAAACTAAAGCTGAAGACAAAAGTATCGCGTTTTCTAAAGCGCCTTCAATTATGCGGTGGAAGACAATTTAGTTGCAGTATTGGGACTGTTACATCTAATTTGGAGCTATTTCTGTTCATGTGGTAGTTTAGGGGATTCTTGGCAGAATAGCACGGTCTGACGACCGAGGTACAACGTATTGTGAGTCTTTTGTAACTCTGAATGTACGCAGTATTATAAAACTGCACAGCCATACCATTCGCTGTGCCTATGTGTCGTTCGTTGACTTGTGTATGCCCTGGCAGTTGAGTGTGTCATGCTCTCTCAAATGTCTCTCTGATGGTGGCGCGTGTGTTGGATTATTCGGTTCCCTTCATGATGGTTGAGCTGGGTGGTGCCGATTCATGCGTCATGTTCGTGAACGAGCGCCGTCAGTTGGGATTGGTCATAACTTAACTGCTTCGGATGTTAATGTTTTTCTAGTAGCTATATAACTGCACAGTACATGTGTGAATACTTTTAATATTTTATACCTGTACGTAGTATAGTGTGTAGTGCTATTCTGGGTGCATTGTCCTCACTTTATATATGAATTTATTAATGTATGTACTTAGGTAAATATTAAAAAAAAAAAAAAAAAAAAAAGAATAAGTTTGGAGTTTCCGAATGCACGGTAGAATCAATTTACTTGTAAATTTTAATTGTGAAGTTTAAAATTGCCGCTAGTTGAAATAAAATATCTTTGTCTTTGTCGTTAGGCTCGTGATTGTACCTGTCCTAAATATAGGTACTATTTTGTCGTATCTACATCTTAATCATGTTTATGTCGGTCATGAAATCACTTCGTTCTGATTGTGAATCCCTTTTGTAAACCTATAAATAGTAATCAAGCACGTTTGGCCATTTACAAGCTCCGTAACAACAACATAGGTACAAATTACAATCAGCCAGTATCAAAATCAGATTATGAAAATTACTATATTCGACCGTATCGCCTTCCATGTCCCATAACAGACAATCAAAAAAATAAGTTAATTTGAAAAAACTTAAACCCGACTGCTTAAAAAGCGAACTAAAAAGACGTAAACAAGAAGAAATTCATGCTGTGCAGTCGGAGGATACATATTCGCGGGATGGCTGAACAAAAGAAGATGTATTCTCCGACTGCACAGCATGAATTTCTTCTTGTTTACGTCTTTTTAGTTCGCTTTTTAAGCAGTCGGGATTTTTGTTTTTTTTAAATTATTTTTTTTATTTACAATTTTTTTGTTAGTTTTTTTTATTATCAGGTACATTTAAACATAATATAAGTTTTATATATTTTTGATTCCCCACACGATGGGCATGGAGCGGAAAAATCTACCACAAAATGGCGCCCAAAATCCGCCATTTTTCTAATTTCCAATTTCGTCAATCAAAATTGGCCAACGCGTTTGGTCTCTAGAAAGCCACATAGGAACAAACATTACATACGTGTATAGTTGCATACATAGACTGATAAACACATTACCTTCCTTCAACAGTCGGGTAAAAAGAGTGTTTTAGGCTCGATTCTAAAATTATCCTAGAGTGCATGACAATTGGTCGATCTGACACCGATAGTGTCTACTCGCACGCCAGTTACAAATAACACAACCTGTTTCGTGAATTTGGCACAAGTCACGAGACAATGTCTCTAATTAAACCCGGATCAGATGTAGCGGTTACATCGGCCCACTCGATGGCACCACGTTTTTGGTTTTAAGCCAAGCTTCTTGTTTAAATGATTCGCTTGTTAAGTTTTATGTTTTTATTCAGCACAGACGGCTAATTATGGAGTTTAACTCTTTCCAGTTTTGCTGTTTTTTTCTTGGCCACCACTGCGAGCGGAATTGCATTTTTAATTGATACGTCACGAACTAACGTTGCGTTGTTTTTAAATTTAAGTCGGGTGGCCATTTGCATTACAAATTGAGTTTCCGTTTAAAAGACAACATGACGTACAAATACATTAAACATTGGTCTAACATCGTAGGTCAACATTATCAGTAAAAATGGTGGGTTTGTTTCGAATATTAGACAAAATGAAATATTGTATCGAGTTGTTATCCTTATATAATTTTGTACTGAAACCATTTTCAGCTTATGTTCTTAGAGATTATTAGATGGTTTTTAACATCTTTTTATTTGTAATTGTCTGAAAATGTTTACAAGATTAATACTCACCACAAGCAACCACTACTAACAGTCACTTGGAAACTGTAGAACATCATTTTTATAGGGCAATCGTTATCAGCGTCACTGTAACGTTACGTATAGCTCAGAGGAGCTAAACGTAAGCCAAGTTAATAAAATAAACTAAGAAAAAGGATACTGAGAACAAAAACTAAGGACCGGCTTCGCACGACGTAGGTTACTTGAGGTTGATAGCTGAGCAGGCAGCAGGACGGACAGGAACATCACCAAGACGTGGAATGCTCGAAGAGGCAGGCGAGCAGGCACCACGATGGATAAGCAGGCAAACGGCTGGTAGCCAGATACACAGGTTGGCTGGAAGGCAGGCAGCAAGGAGTGTCGAGGAAGGAGTGTTTGTATAGTATTATAAAACGTAAATAGGCTAAAAGATGTGGATCTGTACAGCAGAATACCACATCACCTGGCAAAGGCGTTCTAGTTACCGCTGCGACCAAGGAACCAAGTTCTCTAACTAGAAGACTTTGTTTTAGTCCAGTAAAAGGACTTTTACAGAACCAAAACAAAGTCTTAACTCCGGCTCATAGATCCAAAACTTACACTCGATGCCATCGGCGCGATTCTGACCTCATTCCGGCCTTTAACTAGGACCTAAAAGTGCGGCGGTGCTATTAAAACTTCGAGGCAGCGGTCGTTAGAGCAATGTACTCGCTGTACACGATTCTAGAGTACGGAGAACACACGATCAAGCAGTTCCACAAACTACTCTAATGGGAACAATAATATACCATGTTGCAGGATGATTGGGAAAATTGTATTTTCGTGAAAATTTTATGATTTTTCTAAAAGATTGGGTAATAAAAAACGAAGAGAAGTAATTCCTTTTTTTGACCAGGCTTTTTTGCGAAAGCTATCTTAGGTTAATTGCGTACAACCACGATGAATATGAACACTGATTGGCTCATATGAACGTTATGCACTGGTTGATGCGCTGATTGGTTTACTTCCGAGCCATGTTCTGACCAATCTTTATTATGACAAATTATTGACTGTTCAATAGCCAATCAGCATTTAGATTTCCTATCGTCTAAAAGAGAGCTCGATATCAGGCAGCGTCTATCGGCTATAGTCCAAGCTCGAGTACACCAGTTCTTTGGACACGTGTCCTGGCGAGGCAACGACTCTATTGAGTGGTTTGTAGTTCAGGGTAGAGTGGAAGGAATGAGAGCACGCGGCAGGTCGCCCATGCGATGGACCGACCAGATTAAGTCTGCAGTAGGTGGCCCATTGATTGAGTGCACACAAATAACAGCTGATAGAGAAGGATGGTGTCGCGTCGTTAAACAAATTATGGCAACCCGAAGTCTTACTGCAACATGATGACCACGACCGCCAAGAGTGTACCGACGAAGACGAAGAAAAGAGACTAGATGTTTTGCAATAATCCCACGCAGCTCTTTTCGTTACGGAATGCCTTCTTAGAGTTCAATAGGGTAATTTACTGAAAATTTGTCTTAGTCCGTCAGGTAGACTAATAAAAATATTGGACACGTATTTTTCTTTTGACACGTAATCATAAAGTAACGACGATATAATGCGTTGAAATATCGTGTGACGTCACGCGGCTAGTACACTTTATACTGCCTTAGTGACGTCACAAGCCTCCACTCCTGAACTTTGATGCGCTTTAACTTTGTCAATTTTTATTGATTTGTTAAAGCAAACAATACTTGTCCAATATTATTTGATAATCTTACTGACAGACTATTATTATTATTATTTGTCTACTCAGGAAATGTCCCTATTCAGACTTTTGCGAAAATACGGCATTTCCAATTATCCTACAACATACACACAAATAGCATGTAACAACATCATGGATATAGCTTTATGAGCTCCGAAAGTTGAGTAGTGTGATGAAGAGACAACTTTGTTGCCGACCAGTTGTCCAAAATATTGTTTATAAGTGTAAAAGTTTGTTGCTGTTTGTTGCCGGTCGTTGGCGACAGTTTATGAGGGCGGTGATAGTTATTGCCCCACCATGTTTTATTGTGGCCACATGACAGGTGGCAACATCGTTTGTCAAGATGACAGTGTATGGATGAATATTTTGTTTGTATACTATTTGTGATAAAACTGGCTAATGTTTTGTGTTGTTTGACAACAATGTCTATAGACCGGCAAGATACACTAAAAGGAACATACCTATTAAGATATTTTTAAATAAAGTTCATTGGTCGATAATATGGTCACGGCCAAAGAAAAGATGGATGGACTGTGTGAGGAGTGATATGAAAGAAAAGGGAGTCAGTGATAGCGTGACTGGGGACAGGACGGTATGGAAGAGGAAAACATGTTGCGCCGACCCCAAGTAACATGGGACAAGGGCAGGAAGATGATGATGGTCGATAATATGGTAGACATTGCAAATTATTCAGTTTTGTAATCAGCTATTTTATGTAGAAAGATAACTAATTTGTGAAAAGAATGGCAACAATTTTTAGTCTATGCAATGATATTCTAGTAAACAGATATGTTATGAGCGCGCGCATTCTGTAGACTCGAAATCGTCTTAATTGGGACGTATAGTCTTTAGCCTATGTCACTCATGGCGAAGAGCGATACGCTTTGTGCCATCGTGTGTATTTAGTAAAGTGTACCAATTATGATACCAAAGCAAATAAAACAGAAGGGATCTCATACCATATTTAAGTACGCAATACACCTCAATTTACTAAGTTGCTAATATTCTGATATTTGGAGGTTAGAAAAAGAAAATACATTGGTGGTCAGAATAATGTTTGTGTTTTCACGCAAGTGACAAACACTAGCTGTCTCTTTTTGTCTTGTTGGTTTTATCAAGCCATCGCTTTTGACTTGTAGTGAAATGTCAGATGAATGAAAAATGTGTATGTGTGCTGCCGCTGCTGTGTGGAACACTTTAACCGGTTGTTTTGTGAGTGTATAACGTATCTGTTTACTAGAATACCGTTGAGTCTATGTCTTTTATTTATCTATCTATAATAAGCTGTTGATGAATAATTTTCATGTCAATAAAGAGAAAGGACAATCAAAAATAATGATTTCATTAAAACACCACTTTTTATTTTTATTTTTGATATGCTTGCGTTTGACCACTATCTCGCCTGATGCATTTTAACTGTTAGGTAATTAATTAATTGCTTTTTAAGATAATGATTGTGTATTTTAATAATCCTGCCTCATTTTTCATCCATTACCCGGTCGTTTTGATCCTCAGGTGTAATTCATATGTTACTGATCCGTGCCTTTATATTTTAGAAGTGTTAGCGATCTGTATATTTAATTAAGCACACCAAGTGCTTTTTCTGTATTGGCAATAATTAATTTGATATTTTTACGCTTGCAACAAAGATGTACTGCTATTTGTCAGGCTGGTAAACGATAAGTTTGCAATTCTCGTTTCCCGCCTATTCCAAGGTTATAAATAATGTGGCTCATGTCATCAAAGTCAGTCTATCTTTGATCAAGGCGTGATAAACAACTATAAGGGTAAATGCTGCTCTATAAACTGTATTCTATTGTGTTTTGTGTAACGTAACTGTGTATTTGATATGAGAATGAGAATCCGTTGGGTGAGTAAACTTTTTTAAGCATTTTTATTTACATCGCCATCCCCGTAAAAATACCCACACAAAATTTTAGTCTTTTAAGTAAAAAGTTTTAAGTAACACAATCTTTTAATTATCATGCACATCACATTACCACATATTTTAATAATCTTTTAATTAGTACGTATAGGTCAAATATTACAACTGAATTTTGAAACAGTTTTCCCAACTGACTTATATGGTTTGTCTTTTTTTTTGTTGAATTTGCATCTTTGTGTCCGAAATAAGACAGAACAAAATTTGACTAAAGACTGCATGCAACAATAAGGTAATTCTGATTATTTATATTCTTATGTGCCGAATTGGTTTCGGACCATTTTGAAACACTATTTAAGAAATCTTACCAAGATACAGTCTGCCTAATTTAGATCATTTATTGTAATTATTTTCAGAAATACAGGTGAGCCTATTTTTGAGAACAAACGAGATCAGTTATGTACGGGTAGGCGTATTGCCTGTTTCAAGCTAAATACCCTCAAGTGGCGTTCGTAGCCGGTCTAAGTAGGTGTCTAGAGCTCTTGATATTTTATCAAAGAGCTTCGAATTGTTCGGTGTTCAAAAATGTATGTAAACCTCTTTTGTATTTTGTTTCAAAGAATTCTGACGATATGGATTTGAAGTGCTTTCGATCGTCTGCTGTTTTCCAGTGCGTTTTGAAATAAGAACCTACTTATAAACTTGAATTTATAATTAGAGATAATTTTGAATTTATCGCCACCAACTCAAGTACTGACTTTAGCGGTGTGTGTTAAAGTTGATTTTAAGTTATTATTAATTTGTATTAATAAAGGCCATAGACGTATGGATTGCAATGGAATTTAAAGTATGATAACAAAATGAAGAATGTGTATGAACAGTGTATGAAGTACAGTTTGTGGTTGCAAAAATTTTTTTTTCTCGAATTATGTATTCAGTAGTTCACGATCTAAATAAAAAATTACTTGTAAATATATTTCTTTGAACAATTTTTGATCGTATAGCTGAAAGCACCAGACCATGATAATTTTCTATTAAATATTACTTTATTTATGTAATTAATTTATTATTGACTTAGACTTCAATTAGAACAACCTCTAACTAAAATTAAATAAAAAAAAAATTGTGTCCCTACTAGTATTACCGTTTGTTAGACCAAGACCAAAAACTTTCATATAAAGTTGTGCAATTCATCTATACTAATATTATAAAGAGGAATGATTTATATTTTTTTATGTAACGAATAAATTTAAAAACTACTAGACCGATTTCAAAAATTATTTCACCGTTGGGAAGCTACTCTATTCTCGGGTGACATAGGCTACTTTTTATCCCTGTATTCCCACGGGAACGGGAACTACGCGAGTGAAACCGCGAGACGTTCGCTAGTCTACTCAATAATCAGTTAAGTTTCCAAATTCACGAAAATAGGTACAGAATTTCATATTTACAATAATGTATTTATTAGTAGGATTTAATTTAATATAACCTCTCCAAAACATTGTATGAGTTTAAAATAAAATACTGTAAAAACAATAGCAATTCATTTTAAATCTTAGTAATATTTTCAGCACCTATCACCGAAATACCATTGCCAATGAAACGTCAAACCAACAGAGAAAAATTACATAACCCAATCCATATTACTAGTGCAAATAAAAATGGTTGCCAAATAAACAGCGAAACATTTTAACTTAACAATGGTGGGTTAATACGATCGTGGATGCAGCTGTATTTTAATAATAGATTAACCTATACCACTGAACAGGTCAATGCAGAAGGCCAGGTCATTATAACGAGTGAAAACCAACAGATAGATACGCACCTATGCTGTGTTAAAAATTTTGTATCCAAACTTGTAAATAAATATGTGTGTCATGAAAAATAGCTTTAAGTTCACACACATATAAAGTTCAGTTTGCATTACAACATTAAACATGCTTCAATAGTAATGGCACGTTATGATATATTTACTGATTTCTGTAATATCTTGGAGGTTTATAAATTAACAGTCAATAGATTATTTTCAGGTTTCAGGCAAGAGTATTCCATAATTGATCACGTCACCATCGCTTACCATAAGATGAGATAGTTATCAAAAGTCTAGCACTAACACAAACAAATCTACTACACATTTTAAAATCAATCTATTCAAACACGCATGATGTTGATATTTTTTTAAAATAAAAACAAGGATTTGAATATCGAATACGTATCTCAAACTGTATCAAATGATTGCCAGTTGAGAATGCGCTTCCACTCGCTGCTCATGAACCCTGTCACTGTGTGCGTGCGTTTATACTCATCGTAAGAAGTTGTCCTTCTGTAACTAGTCTATTCTGTGAGATTTACCTCCACGCAAACATACGCGGCCATGTAATCTTTAGTGTACACATAAATTTAATTAATTCTGCTTTGACATGAGCACATAACTCGCGTTTGACTGACGAAACAGTGACGGTACATAGTTTGTAGTCACTTTGTATAGTAGTTTTAGTTATTAAATTTGCATTATGATGTCTAATTATATTGGTCTAGTGGCCGACAAGGTTGGGTAAGAGTTTATAGGGTATATCTTGGTATTTTACAATGAGTAACTACCTTAACATTTACTATGTTAAGTTGGTTTGGCCATGTTGAGATGATGAATGAAAGGCGACTAACGAAAGGTATTTACAAGGCCGACGTGAATGACAACGCCGGGAGGGGACGCCCTAGAAAGACATACATAGACCTTATAGGTGATGTTCTTCAGAAAGGCCAGGTGAGCAGTACTCATAACCGGCGTGTGTGTATGACTATATGTATGAATGTGAATGAAGCAAAAGAAGTATGTAAGGATCGTAGCAGGTGGCGTTCTGTAGTTTCTGCCTACCCCCATGGGAAAAAAGCATACCCCCGTGAGTTTATGTAAGTATGTATGTACCTTAACATTTTAGCTGCAACGACAATGTTTTTATTGATTAAAGGCTTTTCAGTTATTTTGCTCGCCGCCAATATCGTCCACACTGTAATACTTAAATCGACTATGGTGATACCTTTGTAGATATTAGGTAAATTGTTTGCCGAAAAACCAAAGTGAATAGGTAACCGCATTACAAACAATGCCTCAATACCTTTGCCTTTGAACAAAACCACATCAACATGCATTTCTTACATCGGACGTTTTATTTTTTTATTCTGATGTATCTACATGTATCTAGTATATAATTGTGTGTATTTTAGTCTGTGCTAAATAAATGTATTTTGTTTCTTGCTTTTCACTATTAGGTTCTGAACTCTAGACAAAGACATGACATTCTGTCAGTGAAAACGATTGTAAGGGCAGTCCATTAATGCAGTGTTTTTCATCCTTTTTATGTCACGACCCCCATAGTATGAAAAATATTTCGCGACCCCCCCCCCGACACTTCGCTTTTTTTCAACCGAGTTCAAAAATGATGAGGTTCTCGACTGTATTTTTATTTTTTTGTATGATTGGTACACAATTACTCCGCCGATTGTGGACCGATTTTGAATACTATTTTTTGTGTTTGAAAGGGTATACTCCCGAAACAAAAAGGACCACTCCCATTGACACTAAGTCAGAATCTGATGGGATCACATGGAAATCGAGGGAACTCCTCAATTATTATAAGCATATATCTATAATTATGTACACCGATTCTGGAATTTTATATTTTTCATCATCAATGCAATCATTTGCACTCAGAATGTATATTTTGTGAAGTGCAACTGATGAAAAAGACCACATATGGCCACTGGAACTCTTTAATGATAAGAGTGTCATGAGTATAAGATATCTTGAATAACAGACTATGATTAAGCATATACCTACTCATAAGATATATCGAAGAACTTTGGGCAAAGGAGGATCTTAAATCTGCTTTTAAATGACGCAAATGCAGCTATAAATGAGGCAAATAAGGCAACCAAGGTCAAAGAAAATCTGCTGGCATTATCTGCTGATGGGATGATGCACTAGGAATTCCAGTCTGCCAATTTGGATACCTTTTGGTTAAGAAGAAAAACATAATACCCAGAATGAATAACACAGGCATACTTTAATGTTTGATTCTATTTTCAACCTGGTACTTGTGCGTGTTGACATTTTCATCAATGGCCCAAATATAAAGTTAGCAAAGAAAACGCTTAAATTTGGAAGACGATTTAATTCTCAATCTAGCAAAAACGTATCTATTTTGGCAGGAATTTATTAATAAGAACAAGCGCAACGCCTTGCAGAACGAGTACTCATAGGTTATTTTTTGTTTATTTGTATTAGCATACCAATGTTTATATCCTTGTTCTTAATAAATCTATATTTTTAAACTTTATTGTTTTTTACTGAAGTACTTTTCGCGACCTCTTGCGAACCCCCAGTGGAGGCTTCGCGACCCCCCGTGGGTCGCGACCTACAGGTTGAAAAACACTGCATTAATGTATGGCATTGACATGCGTAACCGCAAGGTCATTTAATCTAAAATTTTGGGCTCTAGGATGGGCTAGAGGCCCATGCCTCCCACAAGAGAGCCTGAGTGGTTGGGTAACAATGTTGATGAAGCTGAATTCTGGTCGAATCTCACTTATTCTATTATTGGAATCATCGAATATAACAAAAAGACGGTCAGTTTTATAGGCGTTTCACTAATCGTTAAAAAGCTATCACTTAAAACACTCTGAAAAGGCTTGAAGATAAGTAAGAATAATTAATAAATGTACAGACTACTAACAACTTTGTTGAGCAGAATCACATGCCGACAAAGTGGCAAACGTCAACTTGTTACCGGCTTACGGGATTATGAACTCTGCACACTCGTTCTTTATGTTAACTTTAATTACGACATTTGTTCTTAGCTTTGTTACTTATTCATTTCAAACTTGTATCTTCATCAGCCTTATAATGTTTCCACTGCTGGGACACAGGCATCGTCAGTGCTGCCCGATCATCAAGGTTAAGCAACGCTTGACGAGGTCGGTCCATGGATGGGTGACCTATTCAACATACCGAATTTTCTCCGTGCCTCGGAAAGCACGTTAAGCCGTCGGTCCCGGCTGTCATTTGCTGATCTTTGACCGTCGTTACGGGTAGTCAGAAGCATTAAATCTGACATCAGTCTAGCAAAGAAGTGTCGTGTTACCCAGTTACTTGGTTGTGGAGGTCAGATAAGCAGTCGCTCCATGTAAAACACTGGTACTTAGCTGAATCTGGTTAGACTGGAAGCCGACCCAATAAAGTTGGGCAAAGGCTAGGCAGATTGTTTGGGCCCAGTGCGGTTTGGTGAATGTCACATATCTTCGAATGTTTGGTTCTTGTACATGCCGGTTTCCTTCGCCGTTTAAAGAGCAGTGGTGATGAAATAATTTACACAAAGTGAAGCGCCTGCCTGGGTTTGAAGTCACGACCTTTGACACGTAAGTTAGGGCCGTTACCACTGGGCCACCACTGCTCGAACTTGTATGGTTAAGTTAAATAAAATTATAGTACCCTAGCATTTAAACCAATATGTACCTAAAATTGAGACTCATTTAGCGTTAGATAAATAGGCCTCTGTATGAACAACCCATTTAATATAAACTAAATTAATATTTATTTTAAAGACTCTATTGTAAATTATAATTAATAACTAAATTTAAACACATAACATGGTTCATCTTCATTCTAGCAGACGTTACAAGCAGACAAAGAGATGCTAAACAAAATTAATTTTCTTATCGCCTTTGAATTTTGTTTCAACGATAATTAAAATTCATTTAGTTTGATAATTAAGTTAAAGTTACAATTTAAGGTTACACTGGTCAATAATTATTTTATACAAACGAAGTCTGGCGATTACTCCACTGTTTGATGATGTACGTTCAAAATAAAAAAAAACAATTTGTCTCATCATTATCTAGCCCTGTATAGAAACAAAAAAGTAACTAAATAAAATATTTGAAAGTTATGACCGTCGAAATTTCCATTTTTCAACACTAATTTTAACACATCTTTGGGCAGATATAAATACCATAAGAAAAAGGAAAATTGCAAAACGGCCTCCATACAGGAATATTTTAGTAATTCAACAATGCAAATAATTTTATTTTGAAAATATACATTTAGTGGTTTTTCATGATATCTAGACTCCCAAAGGTGTTTGTAAAATTTCGCGCGCTCGTTTTCGTCCTAATGCATGATACATTTCGGTACAAATTTACAAAAGTGCTAATTCGTACGCGAACTAGCTTCTTACTGCTCATCACAGCATCTATTTCATTCGCACGTGTTGTCGGATGAGATGGCATGCATTTCAACCTCGCGCACAAAATAGTTCGTGCCGTCGACTAGTTGAACCTTAAGTTAAAGTTGCAATTTAAACTATCAATTACAGCCGTGTCCCGCCTGCCTCCAGAATTGCGTAGCTTAAATGATGGTGACCTGAATAAACAAAAATATTAATTGCGAATTATACAGTATGTTATCTCATTACAAAGATGTTGATCAACTGGAAGTGCCGTAACTTTGCAAACTTCTGGCTGATATTGAACTTTAAGTAAAAAAGTTTAAGACTTTAATCATAAACCTTTGTTTATTGGGTTTATTACCTCGAGATTACTTTTGTCTCAAAAGGTTGTATATTTAAACAAACTCAAAAGAGGCATATAAAGAACATGGTTGCGTAAATCTTAAATATGTTTTCATTATGGGCTTCAGCAACAGTACCTATAAAATAATATTGCAGATAAAATGAAAGAAAAGTTCTTCATAAAGGTTAAATAAATTCTGTTTACATATATTCCTGGTTTCCAAGTATATAATATACAATCATGTATCATAAAATTATCGTAATCGTAGAGTGTATCAGATGTAATGGAAGCCAATCCAGCTTTTTAACCGACTTCAAAAAAGGAGGAGGTTCTCAATTCAACTTTTTTTTTTTTAATGTTTCGTACCTTTTATTAAGTGAACCGATTATGATGATCTCTTTTATTTGAAAGCTCGTGATTCTCATGTGGTTCCATTTAAATTGATCAAGATCTGATGAAGATCTCGGAGATATATAACAGAACTCTTCAATAAATAACGGCAAATCTCTCGGAATTGGTGCAATCGCATGTCTATTTATTGTTTACACCATTTAATAACATACTATCACGCCTGTACGCTTTAATTATAGGTGCCTGACTGTAGAACAGGTCCATTATGCACCACAACTAAAATATGAAAAATAAAAAACGTTCAAGTATCCTATGTGCTATTGTAACGTTGCGATTAGCTCTAAAAGAGGTAAACGTTAGTAAAGTTTTAAAATTAAATAAAAAGATAAGGGTTAAAGAACTAAAGTTCGGCTTCGTACGGCGTGCCACCCCTGCACCACGTCTAACTAAGGGATCCACTGTGGTCATTGATGTAAGTGCCCGCCTACTCCAAGCTGGCGAATGGGCAACCACTCAAGTGCGGCGTGGTACGGCGCTACGGGACGGCTGGTGGAACACTACCGCGAGCAGTGGGCCCACGTGAACGGCGTGCGCAATCTGCGCGTATCGCTGGTGGGCGCGCTGTGGCCGCGCGCGCCGCTGTATTCTTGTTTGCTGCAGCTGATGCACCACGTACCGAACTGGCACATCGTTTTATATTAACAGTAAAAAGTTCACTTAAGTTTCCAATTCTTATTGATTTATTGTCTTTAGATATTTTAACACTCATTCACAAACTGAATATATTACAATTTAAAGAGTTTGTAGATTAGAAAATACTCTTGGTAATTCTAGATAATGATCATACTTTCGGCGTACACTGCCAGAACCAAACAAAAACTGACGCCCATCTTTCCTCGTTCTGAGACATATCTTCTGAATTTCAAAATCAAATCTCAATTTTAAGTAATCATGACCAGAACGAATAAAAACAGTTTACAGAGGGGGCAGTCTGCCGCTGCCCTTATTTTGAAGATTATAAACCAGCTTTGTAGAAGGTCGAGAAGAAGAAGTGTCCATGGTAAATTATGTCTATGGCTTAAGAAAATAAATTGGACAGACAGATGAAAATGTAAGTGTGTAAAATATTCTAAGATTTTACAAATTAGCGGTATAAAATAAGTTGTGGTTGTTAAAACCATCGGAGATAACTAAAAGTATGCCTTTACGGTGCTATCAGTATCAAAGAATATATAAAAGTGAGTCACATGTGTTGATATAATTTTAAAAGATAAAAGATAAGAGTTGTGGTTTGTATAGTATTATAAAACGTAAATAGACTAAAAGATGTGGATCTGTAATGCAGAATACCACACTATGCCTGACTATGTGTATGCCAAATTTTATTATGTGTATGTGAGATTGAGTAACAAACATACACGCATGCAAACTTTCGCATTAATAATACTAGCTGCCAACCGCGGCTACGCCCGCGGCTACGCCCGCTTCCTTTTAATACTTCTCTCAATATCTTAATAAATTATTGCCTATTTTTATTCTGATTTATAAGCATGTAGCTTATAAGTCAGAAAAGTCCTGAAAAGTTTCATCAAAATCCTTCATCAAAAACTTTCACGTTTAAATTAGTAGAAATATTGTAAGAGTAGCTTCTGCCAGTGGCTTCGCTCGCGTGAATGTCAAAAATTATCCCAAGGGAAAATATGCCCGGGATAAAAAGTATCCTATGTGCTATTTCAGACTATAATATATCTCTGTGCCCAATTTCGTCCAGCCGTTTGAGCGTGAAGAAGTAACAAACATATAAACACACACACTTACAAACTTTCCCCTTTATAATATTAGTGTGATTAAGTAAGAAGATTTCCACAAGTTCAAGGACTTTAGAAGCTACTGATGAATAAACAAACACTCCAGTTCCTCTCCCCGTCCCCAGACATTTATACACGTCTAATTAATACTACACCAGCATGTAATGTCCCCAGCAACGCCAGATACAGCCTATTCTATTGTCCGTTCATTACACACGTAATGTGTTCGCATTGAGTGCTAACTGATCGTATAGATTAATATCTGGAATTCTGGATACCTATCTACATTAAGGGAGATAACGTTAGGTTTAGGTATAAGTATTTGGTCACTATAGGACTAACTGACATAGATTTAAGCCTGTCACGAAGTTTGAGAGATTCTAATTGTTCTTAGCATTTTCCAACTTACCACAGTAAGTGTCTCAAGACAAAATTCTATGATCAGTGTGTGTTGGACCAAGGTCGTGGTGAATGCCCATGTAAAACCCACTCCTATCAAGATTGGAGACTCTACACACTCGAAGTTGTAGACTATTATGTCTAGCTTGGACAAACGGTCCAGTTGAGTAGGTCTAACTTCGAGAAAAAAGTCAACCTTCGAATCCGACTCGGCTGGGCGGCGTTCGGGAAGTTGCGTGGTATCTTCTCGTCCAATTTACCGTAGTATCTCAAGACAAAAGTCTATGACCAGTGTGTGTTGCCAGTGATTACTTACGGGACAGAGACGTGGTTGCTCACAATGGGCTGCATAAGAAGGCTTAAAGTAATTCAAAGTGCAATGGAGAGAGCTTTGCTTGGCGTTTCCTTTCGTGATCGACTGAGAAATGAAGATCCGCAACCGCAAGAGCACCAAGGTTACCGACATAGCCCATAGAAATGCCAAACTTAAGTGGCAGTGGGCAGGCCACATTACAAGCAGAACGGATGGCTGTTGGGCTGAAAAGTTCTGTAGTGGCGACCGCGTATTGGAAGACGCAGCGTTGGAAGGCCTCCTTTTAGGTGGAGCGTCCACCTGGTCAAGGCTGCGGGACCGATTAGTGTGGCGACGCTTGGGGGGGGCCTATGCCCAACAGTGGATGTCTTTTGGCTGAAATGATGATGATGAATGAATTGTTCTTAGTAAGTTTTCTCATTACTCATACGTATCAAGGTACCCAAAAACACATTGTCTACACTTTCAAGAATATCTAATACCCTTAACAATTTTAGGAACAAGATGTCAGCGCAACTGTAAGACTTATAATAAAACCGATTTAAATATTTACTAGGTTTTCGGTACCAAAACACTTTCTGAACTTGTTAGTGGTTAACATGCATTATATTTTTGTTTATTTATCTGCCTCAAACTGTCTTTAACATCGAACAACAAATCATCAACAAATTTTTTTTTTTGAAGAGTGTCTTACGCTTGACCACTATCACACCTGAAATACATGTTAGGCCTCTCCCAAGCGTCACCGCGTCTCGCATCCACCGAATTCCCCCAGCCTTAAGAAAAACAAATGCTTGAATAACAATCTCGAAGATGATATGCAAAAGTAATTGTTCTCATCTAGTAACAATACATCCATGTAGCACCCTCGTTGTTGGCCAAGAGTGGCAAGTGTGGGCAAGTACACAAAAGAGCTAATTGTTAGCGACGACGAGGGCATCCGCAAACAGACACAGAACACTGCCGACAGCGCGTTTGTTTGCTTTTTATTAACCAAATTCATCCTTATCCGGGCAAACAAGTCACCTTAGTTGACAGTTTGCACGGCAAACCGCTTATATATAATTTATTAATAGCTTATAATAGATTTAAATGGGTTTGCTTTAACAATTCTAATAGTGGACGGACTTTAACCAAATATTTTTTTAGGAAAATATTTTATTTTTTGTTTCTGATATGTCATCTTAAAAATCCAGCTAAAGTTTCAATAAAAAAATCTAAATTAAAAAAAAAAACATTTATTATACTCTCTAATTCTTCGACTATTTCAAAAAGCTCAAAGCGAATATGACAAATACATTTACCATTCCACTGAATACACAACGAAATTTTCAAAAAAGCCATTTTTAACACGAAAATTCTCACCCTGGTCTATTGTTATATGAAACTTCAAAGCCTTGTTCACAACACCAGGTTCGGGCAAAAAACTTCAATGTGTTAAAATATAAACATTTTCACGTTAATTAAAACATCAAACGCAAACTGCTTTTATAATACTTTGATTTCACTTTTTCTGGGCATAAAATTTAATTTATTAAGAAGTCGTTTTAGTCTAATGATTTTTCTATTAAATTCTATTTCGTCTACATTGATTACGTAATTGAATATAAAAGTTATAATTGAGTTCTATAACCCAAATTCAGGTAAATCTGTATCTAGTGTTAGGGTTTTAAGAAACATAAACATAAATTTCCATCAGTCGCCTCCTATACAAGTTCAGTACAGTGTCTACTATAAATTTTCATCATATAATTAGGATAAAGAAAGACAAATGACTCTCTTCTCGGGTTCTTGTACTGTTGATGGCTGGTCCCGCTAGCGACCCGCTTCGGTTCTAGCTAAAAATAACATGATAGATTATTTTGATGTACCTTACCTTTAAGATTTTCATCAAATTAGTCTAAAAATTTAAATGTTGGTACGCAATTTAGACAAATACTAAAAATAAAAATAAATTGGATAATTGAGCCCGTTTCATCATCGGACTACCAGACGTACGGTGATGCGCCATCGATACAGGTGGACATTCCACCCATACGCACTAAACGTTTTGAGAACACTTTTATTATGCGTAGTGGAATTCCCTACCGGAGTCTGTGTTTCCCGACAGCTGCAATCTGGGGGTCTTTAAGTCAAGAGCGAATAGGTTTGAATTTAGGAGCGAATTTCTAGGCAAGCGTGTTTCACCCTCGACCGCATCATTGCTTACCATCAGGTGAGATAGTGGTCAAGCGCGAGACATTGCAATTCTTGAAACATAAATAAATAAAACTATCATGTAGTAGTAGTAGTAGGGACTCCCTTTTCCGCACTTAGACTCCCATTTGGTCCGTTGTGCGTGGGGGTACTGGCTAACATAGCCAGCCCAACTCCGCCCAAAAGCACAGAAGCTTCCTGGGAGCTTCACAGGCTTCACGGAGCGACCTCACTGTTCCGAGGGTTTCTTCGCGTTGAGAAGCCACGGCCTCGCATATCAATAATAAAACTATCATAATATCTATTGTAGGTAAAAGCGATTTATTATTAATTAAATCTGAACATTTATAACCTTTGTATTTAATTTAGTTCCTTTGTTATTAAATAATTTAAGGAGCACCTACTCCTAAAAACTTGAAATTTAATAAATGAGTCTCGAACTTATGTACGTACTAAATCGTATTCGAAAAAAACAAATTTATATTAACGAAATAATAACATCAAATAAATCACAAACCTATTTCTTAATTGTCCGCTAGTGAGCCTCAAGCTTTGACGCAACATAACAGCCTTGCAATTACACGCATAAAAACACGGTAATCTCAACCTTAACACCAGCACATAAGGTCGGAAAACTTTCCAAAGGGGTTGAATGTTGTTGTTTTTTTTTTCGGTTTTACGGCTGGATGTTTTGAAAGTGCAAGAAAGGAGGCCGTTTATCGTCGCCCCGTGTGGGACGAACATGTTACGTAGTATATGCCACAGTGTAGCTACTTACAGTGATTCAACGGGAGCGTTTTTTCAGAGCAATCGTGTGGAGAGTAGGAAATTGAATTGGGCATAGCTTATGTCCCGAATTGCAGTATTGGCTATATAGCTCGGACAAAAGATTCTAGGTCTTTTTAGGATACAGATTCGCGAGCTGTCCGACCAAAACCAGATGTATCCTCCGACTGCACAGCATGATTTTCTTCTTGTTTATGTCTTTTTAGTTCGCTTTTAAAGCAGTCGGGTTTTTAGATTTTTTTAATTAACTTTTTATATTTATAACTTTTTAGTTAACACTTTTTTTCGAATTAGGTACATTTAAACATATAAGTGTTATGTATTTTTGAAATCACCTCTTAAAACCCTTTATTTTGATAACCCACACGATGGGCTTGGCAGTAAAAAAATATATTGTTGCTCCACAATATGGCGTCCAAAATCCGCCATTTTTCCTTTTTTAATTTTAATGCAGCCATTGACACTCGCAAGATTAAGACAAATCGATTGACGTAAGAATCATCAAAATCGCTCAACGCGTTTGGTCTCTGGAACGATACACAGGAACAAACATACATACTTACATACATAGACTGATAAACACATTACACTCCTCTCTCCCGGCAGTCGGGTAAAAAAGAGACACATTACTAAGACTCCACGATCCGTCTGTCTCTGTGTCTGTCACCAGGATGTATTTCATGAACCGTGAAAGCTAGACATTTGAAATCGTCACAGATTTCTGTTGCCGCTATTACAACAAATACTAAAAACAGAATAAAATAAATATTTAAGTGGGGCTCCTATACACCAAATGTGACCTTTTTTGCCGTTTTTTGCGATAATGGTACCTTAACGTAACCCTTGGTGCGCGAGTGCGACTCACACTTGGCTGGTCTTTTATTAATAGGCTGCATCTGATCACTAACTGACCTGATGTTAAGCGATGATGTGGTTTACGATGGAGAAATCTTAAGCATAATCAAAATCAGCCCACAAAATTCACACCAGGCTTGCCTAAAACTCATAAAATTTAACCGGGGATGGATCTTGAATTATAGACCTATAGATCATAGCTATCTAGAAAACACTGATTTACTGTATTACATTGTGCATACAGCACGCAATGAATGAATAATCAAACAATTTTGTGCGTATGAGTGGGATATTCATCTACCATTCATGTACCAATTGCACAGTGCTGTTGGTACTTCTTGCTGTCCGATAATGGTACGGGCTTGCCGAAAATAAAGTGTGGTTTGGTGCACACTCCCCAAAGTTGGCGTTTCTTAGGTCCTGTCTTGTAGTGAGATGTTGCACTGTAAGTTAATACACTGTGGTACTATAGGTAGTAATGTGTGAGCCGTGAAAGGTTTACGTACTTTTGCGTTTTGTACCTGCAGATTGTGAATAGTGTTATGGTGGAAGTTTCCTGATGAGGTCCGTTCGATGTTAGGTTTGTTTTTTTTTTTCCTTATGAGTGGAACAAAGTTATTAGGGTTAGCTATGCTGTTCTTGGAAGGGTGGGCGAGTAGAGATTTTTTTGGAAATATGGTAGAAAAACACATGCTTAATTTTAATTTAAGATAAGCGTTGTCTGAAAAATAAGGCATTACTTCTTACTTTATGATAAATATACGTAATTAATTACTAAACAAAGTAATTGTTAGACAACTACACCATGCAATAGTATTTAGATTCTAATCGTCTTTTACACTTTTGATGATTTTCACTCAGAAATGACTAAGGAGTAGGATTTCATTTGATAAACAGTGTTTAACGTCTCCACAAAATCCAGAGTTAGCAGATTAAAGGTCTATCCACACATATCAGGTGCCCGGGACGTGGACGGACCGTATCCCGCCAGGGGCTCAAAAAAAAACCGTTGTGTACATTTTATATGGACTCGTTCACACACGTCCGTGCACGGGCCGTGCACGGGCCAGAGACGAAGCTTCAATGATTGGGACCGGCCCTGTCACTGTCCCGGGCACGGCCCTGATATGTGTGGCACGTGAACAGTGCATACCATCGATGGAGTCTAGCTCTAAAATCTAGCTTTCTAGGTCGCTGGGATCTTTCGCTACTGTGTAGAAAATTAGTCGCCTCTATGAAGCTAATGAAGTCAGCCTTAGTGGAACCGTGCCGAAAATATGGCTCTCAAAATGTGTCATAAGGGTTCAAGAGTCGTGACACATTAGCCGAGATTCTACTGTAGGTATAATAGGACCAGAGTCCCTACATAAAGTGCCATTTTATCAGCGATAATATAATTGTCAAACAGTTCAAAATGTTTGAAATTATTATGGGGAACCAAAATGTCACGTTATTATGCCCAAATTTATTGGAATTTTGACAAATGTTATCGCTGTTAGGATTCATTTAGTTTTCTAGTCCTTGCAGAAAATGCAGATTAATACGTATAATTATGTTATAAGATAAAAAATACACCGAAAATATATAAAACAATACAAAAAGGTAAAACACTTGATTAATAAAAATACAGAAAAATCACAGGTATTGATATCGAATTAGTTAGTTAATATATTTAGTAAGAAAAAACTTAGGAATTAAACTTTAATAAGGTTTGAAAGTATTAAGCTCCTCACACGTACCTATTCTCAACGCAGTTGTAACCGGTTAGATTCTAGCTTATGCATCCATGTGGAAACCAATCCATAACGACATAAACCTAGGTTTTAATCCTTGGAATAAAAAAATATAATATCACTTAATTAATTAGGTTAATTCTAACACCAAAATAAATGTAACAAAACACTGATACGTCGGCCACTCGTCGACGCTCCATGCCTGACGAAAAATTCCGCCTTCAGTAGTACCGTTCCAATGCAATTCAGGTAAATCACGCAATTATCGTAGCAAAATTCAGACCGGCCGTTGAAAACAATTTAAGGAACCTGTTGTAATAATGTACGGGACCATGCGGTCTCCAGGCTCACAAGATGTCCCGGGCTCTGCCCGTACGGAAGAACCGCAGCCAAATTGCGTAAGTGAATTCGGCAAAGGAAACAGTTTGAACCTTCACAAAAACGACTTTACGTATTGCATATTACACTCTGAAAAGGAAAGGAGATGAATCTTTCCATGACCTATATTTTGAAGTAGAATTGATTGTAAAGAATAATTGTTTTTTTTTAGTTTTAAGGAACCATTATACGTTTTTTATTAAAAGCATTAGAAGACCATTAGTTGATAGTAATACAAAATTAAATTATGTCCTAATTATTTGGAAATAAATCATCAGGAGGATGATCGTACTCTTCCCAAATTAGTTTCGCAATACCGAAAAATTTGGAAGAAATGATTCTAAGTGAAGGTTCCAAACTGTTTCCTTTCCTGAATTCACTTACGCAATTCGGCTGCCGGAGTCCGGCTTCTAATAAGATATCTATAGACGAAGAAATGATTAGTCAAAATCACATTACAAAAAGAATCTGAGATATCAGAGAATATGGAACTCTAAAAAAAATTAGAACGAAACGAACCAGTTTATTCTTGATAAGTACGCTTACATGAAGTGCGCTATATTCGCGAGACGGCACGATCGCACACAAGAAGACAATAAATGTTTATCTATACTTCTATCTCTATACTACATTATATAATCTATATCTGTACTAATTACCCGACTGCCGAAGGAGGGTAATGTGTTTATCAGTCTATGTATGTATGTTTGTTCCTATGTGGCGTTCCAGAGACCAAACGCGTTGGCCGATTTTGATGATTCATACGTCAATCGATTCGTCTTAATCTTGCGAGTGTCACTTGCTACATTAAAATTGGTAAAATAAAAAATGGCGGCTTTTGTGCGCCATATTGTGGGGGCCCAATTTTTTTTTCTTCCAATCCCATCGTGTGGGGAATCAAAATAAAGGGTTATAAGAGGCGATTTCAAAAATATACAACACTTATATGTTTAAATGTACCTAATTCGAAAAAAAATGTTAACTAAAAAGTGTTAAATAAAAAAATCATGCTGTGCAGTCGGAGGATACATCTGGTTTTGATCAGCCACCTCGCGAATATGTATCCTCCGACTGCACAGCATGATTTTTCTTGTTTACGTCTTTTTAATTCGCTTTTAAGCAGTCGGGTTTTTTGATTTTTGAATGAATTTTATTATAAAGAGGAATGATTTGTATTTTTGTATGTAACGAATAAACTTAAAAACTAGAGGACCGATTTCAAAAATTCTTTTACAGTTGGGAAGCTACACTATCCCCGGGTGACATAGGCTACTTTTTATCCCTGTATGCCCATGGGAACGGGAACTACGCGGTTAAAACCGCGAGGCGTCCGCTAGTACTTAATATTTTGGCTTACAAATCAAGCAAAGAAAAATAATTGTTCATTCTACCACGATATTTTTGTAATGACGTTTTTTTATCATAATAATGTTTACTTGTATTCGTATAATGTGACCTGTCAGCCTGTCAACTCTAAAAAAATCGTGATGGCAATAGTTCGTCAGTTAAATGACTTAAAAATATTGGACACGTTTTTTTTTCTTTTGCTACGTAAACAAAAAAATACGACGATACAGTGCGTCGAAATATCGTGTGAAGTCACGGTGTGCTACACTTTATACTGACATAGTGACGTCTCAAGCCCCCACTTCTGAACTTTAATGCGCTATATCTATGTTAATTTATATTAATTTCATAAAGCAAAAAATACGGGTCCAATATTATTTGATAATCTCACTGACGGACTAAATAGAATTTTATTTTTCTACCTAGGATACTACCCAATTACATCTTGTAGCGTGTGGCTACACAGCGTTGCTGTATTCCAGTTTGAAAGAGCTGCTGAACATACCGCACGAGTACCTTAATCTGAATAGATATTGCCATTTTAAAAATATGTAATACATTCTCCTAAGTTCCGTTTTAAACCCATACACAAAGAAATAACCAAACTAGCACTATATCTTTAATTTAAAGAAATTTAATAATATGATACAAAACTAATTAACAAATAGCAGAACTCTATTTTGTTGCTAGTAAGACCTAGTTCACAAGTTCCAATAAATGCCTTAACCACCAAATCTTAAGAAACTAAAAATTTATTTCAATGTGCAGTTTTTCGCCCAGTTTAATGTATAATTACCAGCTTTTACTTAATCATAACAATAACTCAATTAATTATCATTATTCACTGGCTAATGTCAAATTGTCCCACATGTTCATATTGTCTATTACAGGGTTTTATTACACTATTACGTGCAATTAAACCTGGTTATGCATATAATATGTAACTACCCCGCTAACGACAACTTTGTGTAGTGAAGCGTAGATTATGTCATCAATATCTACGATATAATGGATTTAAAACCATTGCTGAGACACAAATGACTTCAGAAGTTGGAACTAAGATCTTGTGAACTTTGCAGGAATCCGCTTAGTCTGGGATGGACACGACTGGTCGTTTAGGCAATGCTTCGTGGGCTGGATAGTGTTGAAACCAGGTTACAATTTTTTTTTTCGTGTGAGGATGTGTCCTCTGGTGTCAGAGTTAATTGGGCTTGGACTTGGCTATTTCAGACTTACATTAACTATATAAGTCCAGGTTTCCTCACGATGTTTTTCTTCACCGTTGCCTGTGGTGTTCAAGAAAAACTTAGAAAGTACAAATGAGCTCGAAAAAGTCACATTGGTATTTGTCCGGATTTGAACCCACGACATCAAGCACGTGAGGCGAGGTCTTAGCCACTATCACACCACGTTTTTAGGGTTCCGTACCCAAAGGATAAATACGGGACCGATGACTATGACTATGACTCCGCGATCCGTCTATCTGTCTGTCTGTCACCAGGCTGTATCTAATGAACCGTGATAGCTATTAGACAGTTGAAATTTTCACAGATGATGTATTTCTGTTGCCGCTATAACAACAAATACTAAAAACACAATACAATAAATATTTAAGTTAAAAAATCTCGTTTGTTGTATGGGAGCCATAAAATAAACGTGATTTTTTTGCCGTTTTATGTGATAATGGTACGGAAAAACTCAAACCGGCACTACAAATGAAAATATTGCAATATCCTGGTAATATTATTCTTTCGCTTTTGTATGGTTGTGAAAACAATATCTACATAAAACAATATTTAAAATATAAAGACCCAAGGACCAGTCTCAGTTGATGGCATCCGTTCATGATCATGGCGTGTGCATCAACACAATTCCGTTCAACTATTTTGAAACCAACTGAATGATGCAACACACCAGCTACCATCAGCGATACATTTGAGTGAACATGAAAGATTTTTTCTTTTCCATTATACTTGGTAGGCTCGCGTTTGAGGGCTATCTCACCTTTTTTGTGGTGGAAATTCATCCAATGACTTCACCCGTCATGGGTGAAGCGGGAGGGCGTGTAAGATTTTTAATGACTAAAACGCGATCCCTTAGTTGCTTGTGCTAAGACCGCGGTAACTCTCTTTCAAATTTCTCCGCGACTCAGGCAGGCTTTGGCTGTAACGGACCCCGTCCGTTTTGGCTGATATCTCTTTTAGGCACACGTGGAAAACTATGCGCCGTCGACTTGGGCCTGGTCCTTATCGGACGGCGAGCTACCCATTACTCTCCGTCCTTAATCCCGCAACATTACCCACTTGTGGCACCCGACGCCCAGGGCGTCTCCTGCGGTGGCTAGGGGTGTGAGGACGTCTCCGTTGCACGCTATCTCACCTGTAGGTAAGCCATGACGTGGTCATCGATAAATCATCTCTGCTTAGAAAGCGCAAACGGGTAAAATAAAGGATTTAAACATATACAAATTCTAATAGCGCAAACGAATGCGCTTTGTGTATAAAATGTGGTAACGTGTAACTGCTAGTGCTGTGCACACCTATAAGTGATAAGTTCGCTATAGTCTGTAGTCAATTGTGATTAATTTATTGTCAATGTTATTGTGAACAATTTGTTGGAGTGCCATAACAATAAATAAATAAACATACTTGTAATACAATGTGCCCATACTAATCCAGGATATCTACCCCAATCTGAGAGCTATTGACAGGTAAATGTCAACTTGAATTGACTAAAAAGGGAAAACTTAATAAATTATTATGGCAACCTTCAAGCTTCTATGTATTTTAAATTTTGAACTATTTGCAGCGAAAACTCACTCAACATTAGGTGTTAAAACGCGAGCTATTGAAATAAAAAATAACAAATAGATAATAGCAATCAAAAATGTACGGGATTAATTCACCACTAAAATATTACTTGGTTTTCCGAACGATAAACAACAGTTTACTAGTCGATGATAAAATGTCACTATCTATGCGCTTTTAGACCAATCCGTCATCCTTAAAACAATCCCGAAATGTCAGTCATTCCATAAATTTCTTCAAAAATATTATGAGCCAGATTATTGTCATTGTCATTGTCATTGCGGGGACAGAAACTGTGTCAATAATTACAGACCAATATCAGTCCTGCCAGCACTATCCAAAATTCTTGAGAAGATCCTTAACAAATGTCTAAGGAGCTTCTTGGACAAACACAAAATAATTGCTGACAATCAGTATGGCTTCAGGCCAGGGGTGTCAACAGAGGATGCTGTACTTGATCTCACCCAATTGGTAGCTACGAACTTGGACAAAAAAAGAAAATGCCTGGGTATTTTTCTGGACCTTTCTAAGGCATTTGACACAGTTTCTGTTCCCATACTTACCTCAAAGCTGGAACTTCTCGGGATTCGTGGTACCCCTCTTAAAATCTTTAAAGATTACCTCCGAAACCGCAAACAATGCGTTAAAATTGGCACATACCTTAGTGACGAAGAACTTGTGACTTGTGGCGTCCCTCAAGGCAGCATACTGGGCCCTATACTATTTCTAATCTATGTCAATGATCTTTGCAGGATGAACTTCCCAAACTGTAAAATCTACGCATATGCTGATGATACTGCTATCCTCGTTTGTGGATCTACTTGGGACATCGTTAAGGCAAATGCAGAAGCAGCAATGTCGGAAATAATGAGTTGGCTCAATTCAAATTTACTCACGTTGAACCTCCACAAAACCATCTATATCCCATTTTCAATCCGACGAAATACCACACCATCCCACAATTTCTCCATAACTGCTCATACATGCTCAAACCTACCAGCGCCGTGTAGCTGTCTAGCACTTAAAAGAACTTACTGTGTGAAATATCTGGGAGTGCTTATAGATGATGGACTAAGATGGGACATACAAATCGATGCCCTCACCACCAGAACGTTGAGACTTATACATATCTTTAAGGCTCTCAGGGAGTCTACAAGTCCTAGCACTCTAAAAATGGTTTATTATGCCCTAGTCCAATCGGTCATTGGGTACTGCATTACCGTTTGGGGCGGTGCCACAAAAAGTAACTTCCTTCGAATAGAGAGAGCGCAAAGAGCCATACTCAAAGTTATGACAAGAAAGCCCTACAGATATCCAACAACGGAACTGTACTCTAACTGCAAGGTTCTAACGGTCCGACAGCTCTTTGTGCTTCAATCGGTTCGAAGAAGGCATTCTACCCTGCCAAAACCAGACTCAAAAAAGCGAACAAATCTTCTCCCACGAACTCAGCACAAAACAACATTCGCAACACACCAATATTACACATTAAGTACACACATCTACGGCAAGATTCATAAAGAACTAAATTTGCTTGTTCTAAATTCACACATAGTTAAATCTAAAGTAATAGAGTGGCTACTACAGAAGGACTATTCCTTTACGGAGTCTTTACTCACCTACATTACCTAATATATACATAATACCACACACTCTCTCTCTCTCTCACACACACCCTCACGCACACACACGCATACACACAGTCACTCAGTCACTCACAGACACGACACGCAAACGTACACACACCAATACAGACACCTACCCAAAGCATTCATTCAACTCCTAATACATAAATAAATAAACATACCCCATACATTGCTACACGAACTTTAAATTAGAAAAAAAAGTATTATTATGGTATTCATTAAGCCAGATCGACACAGCTCACTTTTTGTTGTATTGTATAAATTATGTTATAAATGAATCTCATGGCCGAACACTGTCTCTTAAGATACAGGTTATCCTAGTTTAAGAGGCAGGGTTAATCTATTAAGTACAGTTTATGCAACATACAATTCTGTGTCATAATAATATTCTAACTATTAGTTGTAACATATCCTCATTTTTCTTGTACCAAACTGTAATTTTCCGTGAATAAATTTATTATTATTATTATTATTCCACGAAACAAATCTCCAAGCACAATCCGTGATATGCCAAAAGTACAATTATTTCTTACTAATAATATCTAAAAGAAACTGAAATTGCTTTTGCAGTACAATATTGGTAATTGGTATTACAATATAGAATAACAGGAATATGTCTCCGAAATAATCCTCTGTACTTCACCCTGATCCCACGCAAAGACACAGGGCGGGCTATTCTAAGAAGATTGCAAGATATTTTCAATGCTACGATATCAACGCACCATAGTCTTAAGGTGTATAATTGTTTGCACCTGAAGACGCACTACGAGTACGAAGTAGGTTTCAGACCTTATTTGATAATCCCTAGGCTATAATATCGAATGTCTGTGTTCAGTCGGCCATGCGAGGCTTTGTTGACAAGTACAGTTAAGGTCACTCGAGTTGCCTGAAATCGAAGTTAAAATAAACAGTCTCCAGTATGTAGGCACCTTGAATTCTGTTTATTGTCTTAGAACGGGCTTTCTAGTCTGTGGTTATCTTTGAACGGAATCAACGATGAATACATGAATATTATGATTTACGTTTATAGCCTACTAAATTATTTAAAAATAGTAATTAAGTAATCTTTAAAAAAAGCCTTTTTCGTATTCTTCTCAGCAAACCCTTTCATTTGATACCTATGTCATGGCAGCGCACAAAAAATAACTGGTCCGCCATCTTGGGCCGTCCGCCATATTCGATTTAGAATGAGGTCATTTAGGTAACCATGCATTGTCATCCAAACTAAACGTGTATGCAAAGTTTTATCTTAATTGATAGCGGATAACTGCTTTAAAATTCCATTGCAAAATTTGACCAGAACACGCATACATACACTGCAAGTTAAATAAAAGCTTGTAAAAATAGGCATGAATTTTAGTTAGCCTAAAATAAAAATAAATCATTTGCGGTCTACTTTCAAAGTCAAATATATTTATTCAACTAGGCCAAAAAGCGGCACTTTTGAACGTCATACACAAATTAAATTTTACAAGTAATAAAATTTGATTCTACCGTGCATTCGGAAAAGTAGCTTGTTATGGAAAATAATGCACAAGAAACTCCATGCTTACTCTTTTTAAAAAAATATTGGTGTCTTACAATATTTACATAAGTACATACATTAATAAATTCATATATGTGAGGACCATGCACCCAGAAAAGCACTACACACTATAGTACGTACAGGTATAAAGTATTAACAGGTAAATTCATTAATTTTATAAATAGGAACATGGTTCTCACATGCTTACATATATTGCAAGCATAGGTAAAATACCTAATTCAACAACAACGGAACAATGTGTATGTCAATTCCTTAAAAAAGAAAAGAATGTTATAACTATGAATATAAATTAACAAATTTGATTTTGTCTACACTAAAGATTGCCCTATGGAGCAGGACCAGCATGTTTCCAAGCATTCTTATCTTGAATATAATCATCTAATTTGTAATATGCTTGTTTACAAAGTGTGCTTTCAACTAAAGTTTTAAATTTACTTTCATTTAGTTTTAATATATCACAAGGTATTTTGTAATATCTTTTAACACAGTTCCCCCTGAAAGATGAGTGTACTTTAGCTAGTCTATAAGATGGTTGGTCTAACTTTCTACCTTATGACTAAAGTCTGATCCTTATTACACTAACTTACATAACTAGAACCGTTTTCCTTGACAGTACCATTTAATACCGCAACATAAATGGCCCAATAGTCCGGAACACCTTGAGGTTCCAGCGGCATGCGTCCATTGCCACTCAAGCACAAATAGGACGAACCTCAGACCCTTTTGTATTCATAGCGCACTACCGAAAGCCTCTCCAGATAACCAGACCCGTATGATACACGCTGCATAGTTCGCACCCCACTATTTCGACACATATAAATTAAATATATCATCTTTGGAATTGGAACACGAGTTTTTATGACAGCTCCGCGTTTTCAAAGAGGTACATTAAGGTAAATGGTTCAATAGTGCGGAACCATAAGGTCCGGGCAGATTGGCATGTGTATGGCACAACCTCGGGATCCTTTGTATTCATGGCGCAGCGTGCCGAACAAGCCGGATTCGGGTAAGCCGATCTAAATGGTAACGTGGTGTACACTGCTAATGTTTTCCCGACCAATGTAGTTATTTTTGCTAATCAAGTGAGGGGTCGGTACTTGGTTCGTTTTTTTGTGTGTTCATCAAGATGAGAAAGAAAATGGATTGAGGGATTTTATCACCCAATTGTAGACAAGTAACGAGGTTTTTTTATCGCTTGTCCGTGGACTGAATTCGGTTAATTACTGCAATTATCTGTTGGTAAAGTTCTTGTGGTGACCCAGATGGTTAAGGACCCGAGACGTAAGCACTCTATGTGTTCCGAACTTTCTAAATTAATCATGGACAGCTCTTCGACGTTGGTGACGGAAACGTCTTAAAGATTCATAAGAGTAGTAAGACATCACCAATACACAAAGAGCAAGTGGACTGATCAAAGTTCATTTCTTCTCTTTGTAAGAAGAGGCTTTTTCCTACCAGTGTTACATAATAAAGTCTCATATAATCATTCAGAATCCAACATAGACTAAGGGTACGCGATTACAAAATTTAAATTACATTCAACAAAATGCCTTTTCCTACTCCCCTCTCAATTCAAATAGCTTTTCCCATTACGGAATTCCCCCTAAATCTTGTAAAATCTTTGCCACCGATATCCCATTGATGAATATTCCATTCATATGGCCGTAAGGTAGGAAGCAGTGTATTCCCCTAGGCATGTGTATGTGTATATCATGACGTGTGGTAGGTATCCTGGATGATACAACGCCCGCAGGTATTTGTGCCAACAATATGGTTGTATTGCAGGTAAAGAGAACTTACAAATGGTGTGTAGATAATTTGATCACGTTCACAGAAACAAATGCCAAAACAAAACATTGTTCAGTAAGAGTTTTTTGTTCTATTTTTTGTTTTTTTTTATCATTGTTGAGTTTCGCCAACTGGACACACACGTGTCTCTCGCGTCGAGTTGGTGAATAACCCACTTTTGGATCAACTTTATCTTTCAGTCCAAAGACGTCAGACGCATCGAAACGTAATATTGACAGGTTCTGAGCTACACGCATGCCGCGCATCATCAGCAGCACTATATTCTAGACTAGGTCTAGTTTATGCTCTTCTGGTTAGACGTCATCCAGTCGGCACTGAATATCACTGAAAAGCTTTGTGGTTCTGTCTCGCACACAAGTCCCAGCATTATACTGAGCGCTGGCCAGTTTGCGTGGATCGGACGCATAGTTTCCTTATTATTTGTACTTAAGGCGTATATATTCCTCAACGTTAACACAGTACTGGCCGTGCGCCTGCTTGGAGCCAGAATGTCAATATTGAACCTCCTTTTGGACAGTTTTGTTTTCAAAATATTCTTTGATTTACATATACTATTTCAGTTATGAAGAAATTCTAGCAATAAATTTTTCTGTGTAACAATATTTTTAAACATCCAAGTCGTTTTGGAGCTACGGATACTTCAAAAGTATGGTGAAAAATATCGTGTAGTTAATTATTTTTTAAAACAAAACTATTAGTTACACGAAAAAACTGGTATATGAATCAAATTTTTTTTTTTTTTCAAACCTTTTAACCTAGCCTAGTGGAACACCCTTAAGTATTTTTTACTATTATGCCTGGTATGCGTCATGCCTGGCGCAAATAAAATATTTCTTTTCTAGTAAGTCGGTCGTGTGGAAGTGAAACGGTTAAGTTAACACTTTCATTCTCCTAAAGTTTGAAAAACGTAATCCAATAGGGTTGTCACTGCAGCTTGTTCTTCGACTCCGTTTAACGAGAAACAGATACCTAGCGAAGTATTTAGAAGTACATAGCCTCATTAACGCCCATATTTTGTATATAATTTGTCTGCGTTTTTCAAGTTGCTGATGAGGATAAAAGGAATGAAGTTTGCTTGTTACTGTTAGGTTTGCCAAATGGTGCTTTGAAATTTTTAATATTTGTTTTTATTTAACAAAATTTGACATTTATGATTGTTATGATTTGACATTTATCATCATTCGTGTTGTATTTTTTAATTTTAGAATTGAATATTATTTGCATGCCCATGCGACGGTAGAATATGGAGGACATTATTATGTTAAATAGAACATCTTTGTACCAATTACCCATGTTTGCAAACAAATAAATGATTTGATTTTATATGACAGTACCTAAATGGTTTCTTATTTGGCCAGAGATTGGTAACCCACCGGAGGAGATCTTTTCACAGCTGTGGGTAAATATAGGCTGAAAAAAATTGGTCATGTAAAACTTTTGGATAATTTATTTATTATTCTTTATTGTACACCACAAAAATATATATACTGGACCAACAATCATAAAAGCAAGTGTACAATGGGCGGTGATAATAGGCATTATTATTATAGACTAGTTTCTACCAGCGGCTTCACCCACGTGAAAATCGAAAATTATCCCGAGGGAACACATTCCTGGGATAAAAAGTATCATATGTGCTATTCCTGACTATAATTTGTCTCTGTGCCAAATTTCAACTAGATCCGTCCAGCCGTTCTGACGTGAAGAAGTAACAAACATTCACATTCGCCCTTATAATGTTTTGTATTAATAACATTAACCAATGAACATTTGAGTGAAACCTTGAAAGCTCGATTTCCCTCAAAAACCTGACGGCCATGGGAAAACGTAGACTTAATTTTGGAGTATACCTATACAGACATTATTCCCTACAATACTACACTGTTGGTGATGTGTCTAAAATGTGTCGAAATTAAACTTAGAATCTCACTTTCAGGGTTCCTTCAACAAAGAATGCCTCGTGCCAACATAACCTTGTTGCTAAGCCTAGAACTATTTTCATTATTTAACCTGGAAGCATTCCAACTATCCATTTCAAATGTTAAGCGTAATGTTATGAAAGCTCTCTGAATATTTATGTACACCAAAGTTATGATAGCTACTGAATAAAGATGATTATCTTTGTTACAAATAATTATTCAGACGAGATTTAAAATGTAACAGGTACCGTGTTAAATTCTTTATCTACACTCAGAACGTAATGTTCCAAATATGATTTCAAAAAATATTGTATAGACACGTACTTTTTTTTCGTGGACAGGTAAAATTTAAAAAAATATCATTACGGTGCAACATTTTCCTTCGATTTTCAATCATATCGATTTAATTTTTATAGAACACTTTTACTTTTTAATTTATTAGCACGTATGGGCTCATTGGCTTAATATAGAAAAATAGTATCATATTCTATGAATGCGCGCGCTGCAAAGTCAATGCTCAATGAGAATCTAAATTTACCACTTATTTGGTATTAAAACACTCGTGTGGGACTATTATCACACTCGGCGTCGTGTTTTATTACCTCCTATTATATAAATGTTGCATAAACTACTATCTTATTACTTAACAATATTTTAAGGTTCTTACACGCACATCAGTCACATCACCATCAAGTTGCCGATCCGTCACTGATTGTATGTGAAGGACTGATGGCTCTCTTTCGGGCAGAGCTGCTCGGCGACGATGACGCCGTGACACTGGAAACTCGAGGAATTTCGAGTGTTGCGAGACTGGACATCCGCGAAGGAAGGTCTCGTTAGTTTATCAGTATCGCAGAGCCACTTTTCCCTGAAGTGAAGCTTGACATGCACTGACCGTGACTATCGTATAAAGGCCTATGTCCAACGACTTCTACCGAACTATATTTTTGGCAAGCCTGATTGGCGACTTGATGGTGTCGTGACTGTATAACTTTATTAATTTATCTTCGCATTGGAACGTCATACAGCAATGAAACATAGGTTCAAAATTGACTTCAACTGCTGCTCCCCATAACTCTTTGCGCGATGGAGTGATTGACATCGAATGAAAAGATTGGCAGTATCATTGCTCCTCTATGGTTCTAGGTATATAGTCCATAAATCGCACATTTTTGGGGTCCGCCTCTGTAAATTTGTGTGCTTAAAGTATTAAATGCATAAATAATAAATTAGGTTTACATTGTTCAAATTCGTTGCAATTCAGCCACATACAGCATGTGATTTTAGGTAAATCTACTCTCATACCTACTTAAGTACTCATTACGTAAAGCTTTTCCATGAAAAAGTTCAATAACTAAGATCCTAACCACTATTAAGGTCTCTCGGTTGAATTAAAGTCATATATAGGTATTCAACTATGCTCTAATTAGGTAAAACATATTTAGTATAATTTGCAATTATATTAAAATAATTTAAAATAATCGTTATATTTTAACGTTTGTTCAGTACGTCCAAGGGTTGTTCGGTAGACATCGCTGTTAGCGATAAGACCACCCTTGTACCCATAGAAATAGCAACAGTGAAAAAGAGTTGTCTCATAATATCTGTCACAAATGTGAAAGTTTAAATACGTTTGTGATTTGATGTTTTTACAATCACGCAAAAATAGGTCGAATGAATTGGGATGAAATATTTTTAATTGACCGTCTTTAAAAAAGGGGGAGGTTATCAATTCGAATGTATTTTTTTTGTGTGTTACCTCAGAACTTTTTACTAGATGTATCGTTTTTGATGATTCCTTTATCATTTGAAAGCTGGTACTTGTCATGTAGTCCCAAGATGCCATTTCAAAAAGATCTGATGAAGAACTTCGGAGATATACAAAGGAACTCTTCAATAAATGACGGCAAATCACTCGGGATAGCTGCAATCGCATGTCTGTTTATTGTTTACACCATTTCATAACATAACATCACACTGGTACGCTCTAAAGGGGTACGCAAGTATAAAGTTCACCGTGGTATATTCCCATTCCACCGCGTTTGTTCAAGTTTCATTTTACTGGGTTAATCTATTCTGGCATCACTTTAGACATTATAGGTACCTAACTATAGAACTGGTCCATTATGTACCACAACTAAAAAGTGAAAAATAAAAAACCTTCTACAAAAAAATACAACCGACTTCCGAAATTGGTGTCAAAAACGAAAACAGGAACACCGACTGCAGAAATTGAAGCAATTTTTCACTTTGTTGTGTTTTTATTTGGAAGTCGGTTGTATTTTTTTGTAAAAAGATTTTTTTTTTGGTTTGAATACAGACACTTTATAACGGGTAAAAATATAAATAATAACACATAGTATACTTATCATCTCGGTATAATGTTGCCTTGGAAATAACAAACACTTTCACGCGAGCGAACCCGTGGGCTGAACTTAGTAAAGCATTTGCTACATATCTACCTATCTTCTACTTTCAGAACACACTACAAGCATTTGTTAAAGATAAAAACAAAAGCAACACGTTCACAACCAACTTAGAACTATCATTAACTATCTTGAAGAGCGAACCACTTCCAACAGACCACAGATAAAATAATTACTGCAATATCAGTCGGACGCACACTCAATAGCCAAGGAGTGGTGACTACAATAAAACTAACATCCCAGGTTCCCGTAGCCAACTATTTTCTATCATCAGACTCCGCTATTGGAAAACTTTTTCGATCTCCTGAATAGTGCTTGGTACGTGGGACATAAACGGTACAGATGGTCTCTCTTTTATTATTCCACACACAATGCTTAGGCAAGCTGAACTGTTTTATTGTTTCGCTTTGATACATTTAAATTGATTACTATTGTTCCTGATACGGTTAATGTTCTAGTTTTATTGCCGGCCAGGATTTACTTTATTGACATTACGGAGATTTGAAAGTCGTTTGAAATTGCGGAAAGGTTTGAAATTCGAACCGTTTATTATGTCTACAAACTTTTCTAAATATAATTTTTTCCAATGATATTCAAATAAACAGATACGTTATACACTCACAAAACAATTGAAAAAAGTGTTCCGCACACACACTTTTCATTCATCTGACATTTTGCTACAAGTCGAAAGGGATGGCTTGATAAAACCAACAAGAACAAAAGACAGCTAGTGTTTGTCACTGGCGTGTGAATGTAAACAAACATTATTCTGACCACCAATGTTGTTTTTTTTTCTAACCTCCTAATATCAGAATATTAGGAAAAAAAAAATTAGTAAGTTGAGGCGTATTGCGTACATACATTTGGTATCAGATCCCTTCTGTTTTATGTACTTTGGTATCATAATTGGTACAATTACTAAATAAACACGATGTATTTTTTTTAATATTTTGTTTTTGTTTCAACAAAGCCTATCGCTCTTCGCCATGCGTGACATAAACTAAAGACTAAAGGTCACAATTGTGACCTATTCGAGTCTTCACAATTCACGCGCTCATAACATATCTGTTTATTTGAATATCATTGATCTTTTCAGAATCAATCCCAAATCATTGCTCACTCAGTAGATAAATCCCCAATGATGTATCATAAATAATGTATAAGCAGGAATAACTTGAGGATATTGGCATGCAACACGTAACGTTACGTAAGCGATGTTGTCGCCGCAGCGGCAGGTGTCCCCGACACGTGCATGTCATTAAGCGAGCTTCATTTGTGTCGATGCCTTCAATTGCATGTGCAAGCCCGTGTAATGTCTCATTTACATTAAGCGCTTAAACGCCCACTGCTATTAAACCTTCCAATAATGACTCATGTAAACGAACGCTCGTTTATCCAATATATGATAGATTTCTGCAATCCCCAATATCGACTTAATAGAGCTGATACATACACTTCCATCTTACCTTGTTTACTCCCCAGAGACACCCAAATATCGACTCACAGTCCAACAATACTACCACTGAAATATTTAAAATTATAATACCATCGCACTCCTCTGAATATTGCAAGCGATTCCCACATTCATGAAAGTCGTTAACGAAATCTAACACATGCGGGACAGCGTATAATGTAAATGAGCCATTATGTTACTCGCCTTGGGATACTAAGCGATGCTATCAGAACTTACGTTCGTGGATTAGTCGTACCGATCGGTAACTATTGCTAATATGGCCGCAAGGCGCCTCAGTACGTTAGGTAAATAGCAAATCTTTTCACAATATGGCATTACGTCTCGTAAACTAAGATGTTTCATTCTGAAAACTTACCTTTAGGGAGCCCTGTGTTCTTGGGAATGCCAAGTTAGTGGATGCCGTCGTTTTCAAACCCACTGGCGCAAATAACATTAGCATAGTTATCGAACGCGCCGGGATGAGACCTCCGTAAAGGTCCCGCCGGGGCTGGGACGGCTCTTAAACCCGCTTTTCCGATAATGACTATCGATGATTCTACCCCGAATGCGGCCCGAGCACAATATTATTACGTAGTTTGGCCGTTGTGGGGAATTGCGAAATATAACATGCCCCCGGTATTCAGTTATTTGAGCTGAGGAATGCCTTTTGCTTCTCGCGCGGAGTGAGTGCGCGCTGTTACCTGCGAATGAATAGTTTTTAGTTTGATTTTACTGGTATTTGGGTGATTCATGATTAGTTTAACTTGGAAATGAAAGCGTTCCATGAATTGTTTGAGTGAAAATTGGCCTAATCTGAATGTGATTGCGATACTTGATTGCGTTTAGTTTTCTTAGCACAGATTATTGGTCAAAAGCCGTTCGATAAATTCTCTCTATAAACTATATTTCCTAAAAACACTAATTACCTACTTATAAACTTCAGCTTTGTTTCCACAACAATACCAAAACGCTGAAATTAAACAATACTGTACAATCTTCACACCGAATCCTCAGGGTATACCCAGGAGCGGGCGTAAGCAGAGTTGTGCGTTCATAACTCTTTGTAAAATAGGCCCGCTGTCAAAATAACTCGTTCATCTAAATTATCGTGTTTGATTTTACGTGTTTGTAACTGAATAGGGCCCTTGGGCAGTCCGTTTTGTTTGTCCATTTGTAATAGCCTCGTTCGTCTATATTTGCTGGCTGAAATCTGGATTGTCTGATTAATATGTGGTAGACTTTGTGGATTTAGTAGAGTTTTGTACAATATATTATCTTATTTAGAGGGCAGGAAAAGGCTTTGCCTGAATCATGACTTTTTCTATTTCATGTTATTTTTTCATAATGTTTGTTCTTCGCGAGAGTAGACCACTGAGACCTTACTCCGACGTGTTAAAGCTATCATGATTTCACAGAGGAGGAGATACAGAGCTATGCTTACAGGAATAAGGCGCAAGATAGGGCAAGTACTGCCCTATGTAACAGTTGAATCATGATGGCGTTGCCACGTTGATGATCAGATCAAGAAACGTTTATATATTTTTTGTATTTAGTAGACTACATGCTGAAAAGTGTTTTTTATCCCCGGTGAACATTATACCAGCATGAAAAGTAGCCTATGTTATATTTCAGACTATAATCTATCTCTGTGCCAAATTTCAGTCAGATCCGATTAGCCGTTCTGGCGTGATTGTGTAAGAAACATACAACCATCCAAACTTTCATATTTATAATATTAAGTAAAATATGTTGTCCCACAACGGAGTGAATAGCAGAGTTTTCTTTCGTGTTCGAATCAGAAATGAAAACCACAAGAGAACCAAGGTTAACGAAATAGCCCGAAAAACTTAAGTGGCAGTGAGCAGGGCACATTGCTCGCAGAACGGATGGCCGTTGGGGCCGAAAAGCTCTAGAGTGGCGACCGCGTACTGGTAGAGGTTGCGTTGGAAGGCCTTCCACTAGTTGGAGCGACGACCTGGTAAAGGCTGCGGGAGTTCGGTGGATGCGAGACGCATGGGACCGATCAGTGTGGTGATGCTTGTGTGAGGCCTATGTCCAGCTGTGGACGTCTTTTTGCTGAAATGATGAAGATGATGTTGACCCACAGGGCACACAGGCCTCCCTAACATCTCTCCAGTCAATGTTATCTGTTGACTTCCCCGGCCAATCTATCAGGAACGTCCAAATTGCCATTACAGCGTCTTTTAGGTTACGACGACCGTTTTCAGGTATCCATTATAAATAGTTTACTATGTAAATAAACCCACCAAAATATCAGATTCCGTATAAAATATTAATGTAAAATGCTTTATATTTTATTAATTTGAAGTATGTCATTACAGCACTACAAATTATTGCATTGGACAAACAATAAGCTGAATGGTTAATTATGAAATATTGTTGTTTATAATTAATTTGAGTGCGTTTATTTAATTAATTGATACGCCCATGTTAAGTAAATATAAATAGATTTCAGGAATATTTTATTTCGTAGATGAAAATGTCATACAACCGGTTTTTGTTTTAAACTTGTAATAAAAGGTATTTGACAAATATTTCGTAGAATTCGTGAATATTTTGTATGAAAGAGAGTAATTTATTTTATTTAAAAGTAGCTGATCCAGAAAATTTGTAATGAGCACACGAGAAATTTTGTAACTTGTGATTTGATAAGCTAATCGAGCTATGTTTCGCTCCTTTCGCGCTTGAGATCGCGGGTCCAAATCTAAAAAATCATAAAAACAAAAGTTTTTTTTGACACGAAGATAACACGTAACATGATGATGCTTACTTGGGAGTACTACCTAACTATGCCTGAGCTTGTATTTTGGGGGCTAGGGATTCAGCCATGATATTGATGTGAAAAAATACATAAATTAAGAGGTGAAGCTACTAGTTTATCCTCGCACTGGACCGCCTTGCAGCAATTACACCAATGGGGCAGAATCTTATTTTAAACTTATATAAGTCCAGGTTTCCTCACAATGTTTTCCTTCACCGTTGTCAGTAATGTTCAAGATAAATTTGGAAAGTACATATGAATTCACAAAGTCACATTGGTACTTGCCCGGATTCGAACCTACAACCTCAAGCACGAGAGGTGAGGTCTTAGCCACTGGGCTACCATGACACATTGCCACTACACTACATTGCCTTATACTATTATGAATTAAAATCAATAGACAGATCTCTAAATCCTTGAAGAGTGACCTCCACCGCTTTAATTCCGAGCGTATTAAGGTGATATATACGCCCCGATGTAACGCAGTACTGGCCGTGCGCCCGCACTGAGCTGTTACTGAGGAGTATGCTTTAGAAAGTTACCGTTTTACGGCACTAAAGCTTTAGTGCGGCTAGGTTAAAAGGTTTGCAAAAAATATATATTTATTATTGATTCATGTACATAATTTTTAACACAAGGTTTTTTCGTGTAACTAATAGTTTTGCTTTAAAAAAATAATTAACAACACGATATTTTTTCGCAACTTTTGGAAACTCCTCCAAAACGATTTGGATGATTAAAAATAATTTTATACAGAAAAATTGATGGCTGGAATTTCTTTTTACCTAACATAGCATATGTAAATCAAATAATATTTTGCAAACAAAACTGTGCAAAAGGAGATTCAATTTTGATATTTTGGCATCGAGCGGGCGCACGGCCAGTACTGCGTTACATTGGGGCGTATATATCACCTTAAAGACGCGATTGAGCGAAATAAAGGCTTCAAGGTGTTTTCAAGGGATCTGGGTATTGGGCAGAACCAGCTCACGATACTGAAGACCGACAATGGCAGGATCGTACCAACCAAACCGGAGCTTCCGAGGCAGATCCAGACAATCTATGGGCAGTTGTACACATCGATCAGCAAGCCCGTTGCGAGTCTAGCAAACGACCCAAGAGCTAGATTGACCCGACACTATACCGAAGATATCCCGGACGTCAGCCTGTACGAGATTAGGATGGCTCTGAAACAGCTTAAAAACAACAAGGCGCCGGGTGATGACGGAATCATCACCCGGCGCCTTAAGGCCCTTCAGAAGCTGTTTGATTTCGTCATACACGAGGGCAAAACGCCACAGGCATGGTGCAGGGGTGAAGTGGTACCCTTCTTCAAGAAGGGTGTCAATACTCGGCTGAGGAACAATAGACCTATATCACTTCTTAGCCATGTCTACAAGTTGTTTTCAAGAGTCATCACAAATCATCTCGCACGCATGTTTGACGATTTCCAGCCTCCCGAACAAGCCGGTTTCCGAAAAGACTTTAGCACCGTAGACCACATTTTTTTAACTGCCTCTCTGTTTAGCGTTTGTGGACTACGAGAAAGCCTTCGATTTGATCGAGACTTGGGCTGTACTGCAGTCTCTTCAACGGTGCCAGATCGACGACCGGTACATTGAGGTGTTGAAGTGTTTGTACAAAAACGCCACCATGTCAGTCCGTCTTCAGGATCAGACCAGAAGACGTCACTTCTCCGAAAGTTGTCACTGCTGCGCTGGATCTCTTCAAGGTTGTGGACTGGAGGGCTAGGCATCAACGTCAATGACAAGTACATCCATCACCTTCGGTTTGCCGACGACATAGTGGTCATGGCTGAGAGCATGGAGAGCCTCAGTACAAGGCTCGATGACCTCAGTAGAGCTTCCGAAAGAGTGGGTCTGAAAATTAACATGGACAAAACCAAGGTCTTGGTGAATGTCCATGTAACACCCACTCCTATAGACGGTTATGTCTACCTGGGACAAACGGTCCAGTTGGGTAGGTCTAACTTCGAGAAAGAGGTCAACCATCGAATCCGACTCGGCTGGGCGGCGTTCGGGAAGATGCGCGGTATCTTTTCGTGCAATTTACCGCAGTGTCATGACCAGTGTGTGTTGTCAGTGATCACCTATGGGACCGAGACGTGTTCACTCACAATGGGCCTTATCAGAAACCTTAGTCACCCAAAGGGCAACGGAGAGGGCTATGCTTGGCGTTTCCTTGCGTGATCACGTCAGAAATGAGGATATCCGCAAGAGAACCAAAGTTAACGACATAATCCAAAGAATTGCGAATCTTAAATGGCAGTGGGCAGGGCACATTGCTCGCAGAACGGATGGCCGATGGGGCCGAAAAGTTCTGGAAAGGCAACCGCGAACCGGAAGAACTAGTTAAGGTTGCGGGAAGGCGCTGGATGCGAGATGCATGGGGTCGGTCAATGTGGCGACACCTGGGGGAGGCCTAGTGGACGTCTATCGGCTGAAATGATCGAAATTTGAAAGAAAAGAAAGAATGAATAGTATAGGTGATATTACAATTACTCACACAGCGACTCCTTTATTCATAGCACCTTTAGTTAAAAAGGCGTCAATCACCAGACGGAACAACAAACAAAACAAAACGATTTAGAAACGAAAGCCTCGCCTTTGACAAATCCAAACAGATGGTTCCCAACTAAGATGGAAAATTTTCGATTAATAATCTTTTCTTCGCATTAAAGAGAGACGATGAAATAAAGGATTGAGCCGGCGTGAGATTCAATTTGTTACAATCCTTCAGGAAACGCTTTCAAATGAAACATTTTGTGTTCACGAGGAAGTTAAATTGTATTTCTTACAAGAACCTTGTTGGTTGGGCTTGTTTGTATCGGGGGAACTTAACGTAAGCCCTTTTAATACTGAATAAATACTTTGAATACATTTTTCTAAGTCGATTTAGAATGTTCTGTTTGAAGTTGCGGAATAAATGGGACACGTCGTTCATTTATTTTCTCAAGTTAAATTTTTGTGTGAATAAATGCAATAAAATAAAACCGTGTTTAAACATCAATAAATAACCTACGCCTGCAATTTTCCAATCATCGTTTAGAACCTCCCCTCCGGTGGTATCCAAGCGTGAAATATTTAAATATAATAAGACTAAATCTGCGACCATTTCACTGCTTGTTTGATTAAAATGCGAACACATTTGCGATTCAAATCTTTCTTTTTACTGATCATAAAGAATTCAAATGTTCAAGTTAATATTTTCAACACGTCGGTTCTCGGTGGCGGCGTTTTTTTTATAGATATATATTTTTGTTCTTGCCTCCCAACAGGCTCGAGTGATTTATTCCCCTTTACGGTTCATTTTATCCGTTACAACTGTAGTTATATTGCAATTATTAACGCCTATTTAATTATGGCATAATATACGAGTTGGCAGACATAATTTTCATGTCGCTCCGAAATGATTTATTATTGCGTGGTACTTTATTTGTGAGCACATAGCTCGTTTGTGGTGATAACTTAAGTATGTAACGTTTATTTTATTAATGTTGAGTGGGTTTTTAATAAGTTGTGGTATTACAGAAATCATATTTGGGAAAGAAACAAAAGGGAGTAAAAGATAGCATGCCGCTTGACAGGAGAATGGAAGAAACAGACGTGTTGCGCAAACACTAAGTTCCTTATTCGAGTTCATCACTGACCAGCGGTGGAGAGCATTGGTGGCCCAGTGGTAACGGCCGCGACTTACAAGTTGTAGGTCGTGGGTACCCAGGCAGGCGCATTACATTGTATAGACATGTGTAATCCACCTAACCGCACTGGACCCGCGTGATGGATTGGACGGACGGCCCATTCTTGGCAAGGCCTGTGTTGCAGCTGTGGGAACATTAAAAGGCTGATGATGATGATGATGAATGACCAGCGTGTAGGTGATGACTCCGCGGTCTTTTTCTGTTCCAGGCCATCTGGTTGTCTCCGGGCGATATCACCATACTTATTTCTGATTTAATAAACTCCATCTTCCACGTGTCTCCTCTCGGTGCTGTTAGAGATATTTCTGACTTGCCAAATTCTCGGCGTTTTGCTCATAGCAGCTTTAGTCATCTGTGTACGCCTCCAAATTTCCCTGTTGCAGCCTTCCTGATCGCTGTTCATAGAGCTGAGGTACACAAACCCATACAATCAAAAAAGAAGATCACAAACACACTGAACTACAAAAACTACTTATCGTAAATTAATCTTATTTAAGCAAAACAGAAACCCGTATAATGTTTGTATCGAGAGCAACAAATGCAATACCTCTCAAGCAAGCACGCACTCAGAGGTTATTGCCGCTCCCTCCCGCATCCCGCGCCCCCCCTTGCTCGCCCTCGCTCGCCCGTTCGATCGGATGAATATGGCCCGAAGGAAATGATGAGAGTGCCGGCCTGCTATCAGCGCGCCTGTCGCGAGGTAATGTCATCCAAACATCATCGTAACTAGGGGCTAGAGAATAAGCGGTTTTGGGAATAGGAAGGTAGGATTAATATTAGGTTCTGCTACCGAACATCGGTGGTAATACGAGTCTTTGGTCAGCTGGACCCACTCGCTACTGGACCCGCGAGTCCACTTGACCACATTATTTATTTTGCTCTACGTAAATCACTCACAAATCACACATTAATACTAAGACCGAAATATATCGTCAATGTTTCATGTTTACCACTGCTATGCAAGTAAGTATACCTACTCTCCATGAGGTTGTGCTGATTCAAGTTCTCTTGTAGCTGGATTACCACAGATGGGACGATAAAATAATAAAAATTCGTGCAGTAATTAATTATCTATACTTTACTTAATCTATACTCAATATTATAAAGAGGAAAAATTTGTATTCTTGTATGTAACGAATAAACTCAAAAACTACTGGCCCGATTTAAAAAATTCTTTCACGGTTGTGAAGCTACACTACTCCTGGGTGTCATAGGCTACTTTTTATACCTGTTTTCGTCGGACGCCTCGCGGTTTCACCCGCGTAGTGCCCGCTACGCGGGTGAAACCGCGAGGCGTCCGCTTGTTTTATTATATTATTTCGCAGGCGACTGAAGATGCGAAATTATTTATCGATTAGCAAACTAAAACTTATTATAAACTGGTCAAATATTGTTGTGTTGTGTACTGTGTTTGATCCAATGATTGTAGTAAGTAGGTGTTCTCTGGCAGTTGACACTGAATAGATTAAATAACTTTCGCTGATACAAAACTATATTATCGATGAGTATCAAAGGCGACCTTTATCCCGGTATACATGGTTCGAAGCGAAGCCACGAGAAAAATTACAGCTAGTCTCACAAAACATGTTTTATATCTAAACCAGCAAAAACAATTGTTGAAAGTAATATCTCCTGTACATAACAATTCATTTCAAACTGCTAACCTATTTCAATATTTGAATAAAAGGTAAATCTGACCTACTTATTGTTTAATTTGAGCGACTATCAAAATGAGCAGCCCACGCTAGGACTAACACAGTTTTGACAAATACAATTTACTTGGTAATATAATATTTCAAGGTTTTCATAGTAATTCTGGCTCATTTTGGCACGTGTCACCCACGAGGTTCAATATGACAAGGTAAATCCTACGCTTTAGGTCGTTTTAAAGTAAAATGATTATTATTAACTTTACTTTTACTAATTCATAGTAGGTGAAAATCATCATCATCTTCCTGCCCTTGTCCCATGCTACTTGGGGTCGGCGCAACACGTTTTCTTCTTCCATACCGTCCTGTCCCCAGTCACGCTATCACTGACTCCCTTTTCTTTCATATCACTCCTCACACAGTCCAGCCATCTACACTAATATTTATAAAACTTTTAGTAACACGCGTTTCATCCCTCTTCATCGCATGACCTTATCCAGACAAACGGTTCCTTTCAACTTGCAGGTAGGTAAAATGTTCGTGGAGGCGATCGGCGGTGACGACCTCTCGAGTCCGGCCCTGGTCCAGACCATGGTACGGAGGAGAGGGCATGGGAAGCTGTCACCTCCTTCTGCGAAGCAGTAATGCTCGCAAAGGAGGAGGCAGAACGCGTGAGGGAGACGCAACGGAGGCGCCCTCTCGCCCCAGGCCACCGCAGGAGACGCCCTGGGCGTTGGGAGTCGTAAGCCGATTCCCGGCCACCGTAGGCGCGGGCTTGTGGACGGCGAGTAATGGGTAGCTCGCCGTCCGATAAGGACTAGGCCCGAGTCGACGGCGCGTTGTGTTCCACGCGCGCCTCAAAGATGACGGGGTCCATTAGGGCCGATGGCTGTCTGGGTCGCGGATAAATTTGAAAAAGAGTTACCGCGGCCCTGGCTCAAGCAACTGAAGGAACACGGGTGGGTTTTAGTCAGTAAAAGTCTACCACGCCCCCCCACTTCACCCAGAGCGGGAGAAGTCATAGGATGATTACCAACCAAAAAAAAAACAGGTCGGTAAAATTTTAAGTAAATTAATCTGCCGATTTTTTATAAAGCTTCAATTTTTTCATTAAACATACTGTCTGTACTAATGACCTATTCTTTATTCAAAAATATCCAAGACGATCCGAGTCAAAGGAAGGCAGGACACTATCTATCTTTTCTCGGAGAGTTTCGTCATTCTTTGGAACCCTAAGGCCTCGGTCTCGAATTTTGCGGGCGGCGGAGCGGCAGCGGCGGCGGCGCGGGAGAGCTCCCGCCGCGCCGCTCCCGCGCCGCTGTTTTCGAGACCCGGTCCATTTGACGATACGCATAAGATCCTGCCGCTCCCGCTCCGCTGCCGCCGCCGCCCCGCTGCCCGCGGAATTCGAGACCGAGGCCTAATAGCTTTGGTCTGGATAAAAATATAGCATACCTAAATTTTCAGGATAAGGACTCTTTCAATTTAGATGTTTCGAGTCGGGCTGCTGCGGCATTGCCGCGGTGCGGGTGTTGTTTTGCGCACGTTCAGTTATTTTTTTCCATACGATGCACGTATAATATATATGTGCAACTTAGGGCTCTTTTTTATGGTTTTGACACATACATCAAAAAATATGTGTACCATAATTTCCTGTGATTTATGGATTTGTAACAAAAAAAAATAATTACATAGCTTCATTCGAGCTTCAGTGTTAACAGTCCGCACTTTTAATGGCCACACCGTGCACATTCAAAGACACTATTTTTTTATATAAATATGCGATATTTATTATTCTTGATTCTCCGTGTGTCGTTATGTATATCTTGCATCCCTTTATATTGTCCGGAAACTGCCTTTATAACTTCTCTATGTAATACACATACCTGCCTCTCGGTTTCTTCATAAAGGAAAAGTGTATTTTATTAGATGTGCTGCCTACAAGCAAATATTTCTCCCTGCAATATCGAAATACGCTAACTATCCATCCATACTCAATAATAATATTATTTATTATTATTTTATCATTGTGAAAGTAACTTTGTTTGTTACCTTTTCACAACTAAATGACTGAATCAAGTTAGATGAAATTTGATATACTTAGAGATAGTTTGCAATCCTGGGAAGTACATGGGTCAAGTTTCATCCCGGTAGTGCGTTCCATTGGGATGATAAAATACTTTCACGTAGGCGACGCCGCGGGCACAACCTAGTTTTTTACTATACTTTGACTACGGAGTAACTGCTACGAACTTGCTACGAATTCCGTAGCACTTGGTACAAATTCCGTAGCACTTGCTACCAGTCTCGTAGCTCTTGCTACGGCGTAGCTTGTTACTGTCTCACATAAACAAAACTGCAGAATTTTGTACATTTATTTATCAAAATAAACATGGATACGAAATATCTTCTGTATGTATATTTTATTTTTAGAAAGCAGATTTTTAGAATATCTTCTTGTTTTTTACCATTTACAAACGCAATCGAAACTTATGGCTTTAAAAATCTGGTGTAAGTCGCGTCACGAATCCGCAATATGCAAAAGTGGAGCCTATGTCCAGCAATGGACGACTTTCGGTTCAAATAATAAGGTTTACGAATGATAAGCATAATATATAGTCATAATTTACATTGGCATAACGAAATTCAGCATAATGATCATTACGCATAATATTATTAGGCATAAATGTTTTTCCATAATGTTTCTTGCCATAAATACTGTTGGCATAATAATAATAAAGCATAATTTTATAAAGCAAAATGTTATAAACGCATAATGATATTTACACGTTAATAATAATAAATAATAAAGCCATTTATTCCATAACCCTTAAATTTTACATTTCAAATGTTGTTAGTATTGTTTTATAGATTTGCTTAATATTTAGTGTTAGTTAAAGTTAAAAGTAATTAAATTAAATCTATTTATTATAGGATATGGACCCCATTTTGGGTATAGGCCTCCCCCAACCTTTTCCACCTTTCTCTATCCTTGCTCTGGTCGAACCAGTCTCTCCCTACCGCCTGCACGATGTCGTCTGCCCATCGCTGCTTTGGTCTGCCGGTTTTTCTTTTGCCTGATTTTCCTTTCCCGTCATTTACACGTTACAAATACATAATTATATTTACAATATAACTCTTATAAAAACAAACATGATTGTGGCTCAAGGATGGCCAAAGGGCCACGGCCGTCGCACCCTAACCTAATCAAATAGAGTAATTCCCAAATTATAATAAATAATGTAACACCAAATTTTTTATATTTCAGATTTAAAAAAATGCGCATTAAAATGTATGCAACTCCAAATTATGCCAAAACAAATTAGACAAAATAAAATTTATGCTAACCTTTGCATTATGCCAAAGTATTATAATGCCACAATATTATTAAGCTAATAAAAGTTATGCAAAAACGTTATGCCAATCAATATTGTACCTTAAAACTGTATGCCAAGATGGGATTCCCAAATAACAATGATACCAGCTTGTAGGTAGCATTATTATTGATTGCTGGAGGACAAAAGCCTGTGTTTATACGGAAAGCACACCCATTAATCACCACGCTTGCTTAATGCAGCTTGACGATTTAAAACTTATATTAAAAACTACATAACGTTCAGTTTTATTCACAATGTTTGTATTGATAATTTTATTATGAATGTTCAAAACAACTAATCCTACTTAAAATGCTTCACATATTACATAAAAAACATACAACTGCAAACTTTAATAAAACACTTTTCATCTCAACACTCATAAGTAGAATTTCAGCAGCCGCCCACAGTTCGCTGAGCACAATATAGAGATGCCTCATAGTATCAAATTAACTAGATTTTGCAGCAATAAATAGACGCTATAAGCTACCAGAGTTAATTGCTCAAAGAATGGTGACAAAAATAAAATTCGTATGTAGATGTAACCCACTGCATAAGAAACACCCAGAGCCGGAATTGACGGAGTAATCGGTGAAAACACAAAAAGAAAAAAAAAACAAACATGAAGTCGAACATAGAACCTCCTCCTTTTTGGGAAGTCGGTTAAAAATACATTTGTTCTTAAAATTACAAACCTACCAAACTGCGAGGCAGTTAGTCGGCAGGAGGCAGTTTGTCGGCAGTATTTGTTAACCATCCTACCTGATAGTAAGTGATTGTGTGTGGTCGACGATGATGAACGCTTTCCTATAAGTACGAGTAACCTTTGCTCTGGAAACTTAAACACATCCAGGTTACACCTATTCAACATAAGATGGATGAAAAGTGATTGCATGTAGCAGAGATGTGAATGTTGAGATGGATGTGCGGATTGACGAGAATGGCTAAAGTGAGAAATAAGTAAAGAAGGAAACCGTTTATGAGAAGGGTTGAATGTTCATGGTCAGGGTCATGTGATGAGGAGGGATAAAATGCATGTTACTAAAAGAGTTATGAATATAAATGTGGATGGATGGAGAGAGGACGGCCAAAGAAAAGATGGATGGACTATGTGAGGAGTGATATGAAAGAAAAAGGAAGAAGAAAACGTGTTGCGCCGACCCCAAGTAACATGGGACAAGGGCAGGAAGATAGACTTTTTATTTTACAAAAGAAATGTATACGAATTCTTGCCAATATAGATAACGCAGAAAGCTGCAAGCCATTCTTTGTAAGATACAAAGTCCTTACACTAACTGGTATCTATATTTTAGAAGTTAGCAAATTCGTAAGAAAACACCAGGCACTGTTCCCACTAACTAAGGACCTTCGCCCGCAACATCGCAGTATTAGACGCCAAAACAAAAATGAATTAGCCTTACCAAGCTCAAAATTAACTATATTCCATTCAGGACCTTTAGCCATGTGCGTGAAAATATATAATAAGCTTCCAAATTCAATTAAGGACATAGAATACGAAAATAAATTTAAATACAGTCTCCAAAAATACCTTATTTTAAAATCGTATTACACAGGATCGTATTATAAAGGAATTCTTTGACGATAAGTAATTTTTGACATGGAAATTCATACCTGTACACAATACTCATAGCACTTACAATTTTGACTTACGACCTACCTATGTTATTTAATGATTATTATTGTTATCGCTGTTTGTTTTAATTTGATTTAAATTTTTATCTTATTTTATTTTTTGAATGGAAATGATGACCAAATTGTTCTCACCCTATCCTATATTATATCATGACAGTTACTTATTTAAATATCAAATGTTGGACACTTAATAAACTTGATAAAATTAGTGTTTGTTTAAGCACAGTGGTTTGTTCTATTATTGTGACACTGTAGCACTTTACAATTTAAATATTGCTGTGCCCTAGCAGGGTTCATGTATGAAACCTATATACTTGTAAGAACTTTGTAAACTACATGAATGCAATAAATGATGATTATGATTATGATGATGACTCCCGACAGATACAGTTTTCTTCCCCGACAGATACAGTTTTCTTCACGATGTTTACCTTGATGATAATAAATGTTTAAAAATACTCATCCTTCTTTATAAACGCTTCATATAATACCAAAGAACACATTACCACAACCTCTAATGAAACACTTTTCATAAGTAGAATTTCCACAGCCGTTCACAGTTCGCCGAGCACAATATAGAGATGCCTCATAGTATCAAATTAGCGAAGTCTTGCAGCAATAATTAAACGCTAGCTGCCAGAGTGAGGAAACTGCGTTTGACTAGTTCAAATTAAACTAAGTTAACTTGTTCAAACTATCTGCTGTATCTTTGACAACGTATTAAACGTACTTTGTAAGTTCTTGCTAATTTTGAGTTCGTTTATTGTTGATTAAGTGCTTGAAGTTAATTTGTGTGAACCATTTCTTTTGCTAATTATTTTTGCCCAAGAAAATGGTGAAAACATCCTAGTTAAGTACGTTCACCGGAATTATGTTTATTTTGGTAGTAACAAAGCTTTGTCTGAATAGTCCCTATACGAAAGAAAGAAATCTTTTTTATATTTTTTTGTTTTTCTTTTTAGATCCAATCAATCTGCCTAGCCTTTTCCCAACTATATTGAGGTCGGCTTGCAGTCTAACCGGATGCAGCTGAGAACCAATGTTTTACATGGAGCAATTGCATATCTGACCTGCACAACCCAGTAACTGGGTAACACGATACCCCTTGGCAAGACTTGTGTCAGATCTCAAGCTTCTGACTACTCGTAACGACTGCCAAAGATCTTCAAATGACAGCGATGGAATTGCATGATTTAATTCCGCCCAGCCCGTTCCATCATCGGACAACCAGACGCACGGTGATGCGTCATCGGTACATGGTGGACATCCCACCCATAACAAAACGTTTTGGGGACACTTTTATTATGCGTACAGCTAAGGAGTGGAATTCCCTGCCGGAGTCTGTGTTTCCCGATAGCTACAATCTAGGGGTCTTTAAGTCAAGAGTGAATGGGTTTTTTCTAGGCAAGCGTGCTTCACCGTCGACCACATCATCGCTTTCCATCAGGTGAGATAGTGGTCAAGCGCGAGCCTATTGTAAATAAAAAAAAAAAAAAAAAAAAGCCGGGACCAACGGCTTAACGTGCTTTCCGAGGCATGGAGGAAACTCGGTATGTTGAAATGGTCACCCATCCACTGACCGACATCGTCAAGCGTTGCTTAACCTTGATGATCGACCAGTGCGGCTGTTATTATTTAGCCACGAACTCCTCCTTGCTTGTTAGCGAGCTTTTCCATTTAGATCCAATGAGTTAAAAATAAAAATGGCAGAATTTGGTTTGTTTTTTTTTGCAATTTGTGCTAGGCAAGTTTAATCCTTATTAAATTGTGCACAAGAGTCGTAATTTCAAAGAAGCATTTTAAACACTTTTAAAACAGGCTTTCGTTTCAATGTGATTGCATTTTTCACCCAACTATGGCGAAGCCAAAAGGAAGGGTTATGATTTTAGCAGTCTATGTATGTATGTTTGTATTTACGTATGTTTCTCCGTAGTGCCTAAATTGTTCATCCGATTTTGATAAATAAGGTGTCAATCGATTCGTTATTTTGGCCTTGCAGCTTCTTTCTCTTGGTCTAATCCCACAGAATCGTGGATTTTTTTGTTTCGGGTTTAAAGACGCTTATTACTTTTATAGATTTCTATTGGTATAAGTACTTTCGTAATCAATTCCACCTCTATATAATATTATTTAAGAAAATAATCATTTCCGAAACCAGTGACATAATATATAGGTAGGCAAATTGGGTCTAACTATTCCAAAAAAACTTATACACGGTAGAACTATTTACCTATGGTATATGTTTATGTATATTGAGTACATAAACATGATACCTGTAACATCTCGTTATCTTAAGTAAAGGGCGGCGTGTAACTGTTTACTGTGTATGGAGTCCAAACCAATTTCTATTTATGGCGGGATGGTCAGCAGAAAAATCTTTTGAAAGTATAAAAAATATGTGGCATATGGAACTCCCTGATTAGTTTTTCTTTCTAAAAATATAAATGTATGTTCCTAACATAAAGAGAAAAATCCGGCCAAGTGCGAGTCTGACTCGCGCACAGAGGGTTCCGTATAAACAACTGCATTCAAAAAAATAAATGGGTATCATTACTAATATTCATAGACAAACTTAAGATTGCCACTCCAAAACTGTTGTCCACATACGTGTATATACAAAATGTTTACTTTTCAAAGTACATTTTATAAGTTGGTCGACTATTACTAGTAAACTTTTAAAGCCAACTTAGCTGTGATAGTTTTCCTTTTATATTCGTTATATATAATAATAGTTAAGTAGTAGGTACAACTGCCGTGATTTTTTTCACATATCTAAAAGCATGCAACCATTTAGCTGACAGGGGGAGGCCACTTGACTCTAACAAAAATTTGCTAGCAATTTAAAGCTTAATTTTACGCAAACGCGAATTGAAAAATGATTTTCACAGACCCGTAATATTTTTGAATGTCCTCTCCAACGATACCCCAAACCATGATTGAGGAAAAAAAGCATCACCACTTTACGTGTACATGAGGTACCCTAAAATTTTACCTAGGGTACCCTAAAAATAGGTTATCCTCTGAACACCACTATGAATATGTATGAAATAAAATAAAATATTTACTACATGTAACTCCTTATTTAATACCCGATACATATTGAATGGTTTGTAAAAAAAAAAACTTTTTAACAAAAAATCAAACCGACTTCCAAACCAAAACACTTCAAAGCGAAAAATAACTTTCTTTTCCGAAGTCGGTGTCTTTTGTACCCATTGTTTTCCGTTATTCGACTCTTTTTAGTTTTGGTAGGTAGATCTAATTAACAAAAAAATCATTTATAGCCAAAGTATATCTTATGACGATTCCAATAAGCCCAAACACGACTAGGATACATTGTTTTATTTCGGATTTCCAGTGGCCATGATGGTCTTCTTCATCAGTTCTACTTCACCAAATGATACTTTCTGAGTGCAAATGATTGCATTATTGATGAAAATACCAAAATCGCTATATGTATGCCTATAATATTTGAGGATTTTCCTCGATTTCTCTAGGATCCCATCATCAGATCCTTATCATGGTACTACCCTTGAGATATCTCCTTTCCAACAAAAAAAATAATCATCAAAATCGGTTCATAATCAACGAAGTTATCCGCGAACACACATAAAAAAAAAATATGTACGGTCGAATTGAGAAACCGCCTCCTTTCTGGGAAGTCGGTTAATAATTTCAGATGAGAACATTTTCTTGTTTCATACTTTTTAAAACGAGATATTATTCAGTAGTCGGGTTTTAGTTTTTGAACTTATTATTTCTGGATGTAGAGTTCAAACCAAAGGCTTAGTGAAATTTTATTTCCAAACATCACCGCGGTTGACCTTAAGTATGTAGCTTTTTACTTTTGTTGCGTACTGTACTAGCTTACAAACATTCAGATCTCGTTTCTTCGTATTAATTCTGTATTTTTCCAGGCCTATCTGCCCACCCATCATGGCCGCATTAGATTGAATTGGGTCTCATTCCATTCGAACGTACGCCGCGTATAGTTTCCATCTTTATTTTTCGAAAAGATACAATCATTAGGTTGTTTATTAAATGGGTGTTTTGTATGGTTATTTTCGTATTGTAAGTGTAAATTACCTTTTAAAAATGAAGATACTAGTATGGTATTAGGCATGTGTTTGGTGATGTATTCTATACAGGCGAAGCTAGCAACGGTAGTAGATTCAGAATAAATAAAGTATTTTTAAACCGTATTTTTCTATTTTTTTTTTAAATATCCTAACAATTATATTTCCTACTAATATTATAAATGCGAAAGTTTGTGAGGATGGGTGGATGTATGTATGTATGTTTGTTACTCTTTCACGCAAAAACTACTAATCGGATTTGGATTAAACTTTACAGTAATATAGGTTATACATCAAAATAACACATAGGCTACAATTTATAATGTTTTTTTTTGTAATTTGGTCATATTATCACGATAAATATCAAGTAAGTCGGAAAAAATCTGCCTTCTGAGAGCTATCTTCGCGTGCGCTGCCTAAACCGTTGGAGGTACACAAATTTAATGTACCATAGGATTGTTTGTCATAAATAGTTCTAAATAAAAGTCCGCGAGAGCATATATCTGCCTTTTATGTGGAAGCCTCTATGATCAAAATACAATTAAATTGGATACTTTTTACAATGCACATTTTAGAATATTTATCAAACTCTTATCAAAATCAACACATTTGTCGCTTTAAATATTTAATGTAGATAAACTTTTCCTTTTACACTAAGTAATTTGAACGCATAGTTTAAAAGTTATCACGATAAGATTGACTTGAATGGAGCTCGAGCGACATAAATCCGCGGCGGGTAAAGTGGGGGGAGGGGTGATGTGATCCAAGCAATGATGCGTCGGAATCCATCATATGAAGATAGACATCTGAAATAACGGATACGGGTAGAAATTATAGTAAGAAAAAAAACTATTGTTTGTCACGAAACTTTATGAGGCAGACCAAATTCCACGCGAGCGAAGCCGCGGGCAAAAGCTAGTATTTTATAAATCAAGCATGTTCCTTTTTGTATCAATTACAATTACAAAACATTCGATAATGTTTAACTACAATAAATTAATGAGTATAATTCATAAAATCCTCTATTAAAAATAAATATCGTATTATGAACAATATTAAAACACATTTTTTTAAGAGTATGTTGTATTACGCAATTTTCAAGCTTATTTGGGTTATTATAGAAAAAATATTGTGGATGTAAATGAAACGTGCATTATTTAACTAAATTGAGGTCAAGTATTTTTTTTATAAAAGTCTGCTTTAGCCTGAAAACCTCCTAAATTTTGACTATTTGTTCATTTCCCTAATTCAAGAAACTGGCCCTTAGTTATATTAACCCTGTTAAAACAGTAACTGGAAAAGGAGGGATTACTGATTCTCTGACAGGGACCACACGGCCACTTGACACCGTAAACACCAAAAACCTTTATAATTTAATTCGGCAAGTTCGCTGATTCGATTTGATAACACAATTTTATAAGTTACTAATTACTCTCGGCCTCATCTCGATTCTAAATTGTAGAATTTGTGCTGTTTCAATTTGATGAGGCCATTTTCAGTTATATGTATCTTGTTTATATAAATAAAAAAATGTGTGTGTGTTGTGTATATGAACTAAAAATATAATCAAGGCAGCTAAAAAAAAATAAGTAGGTTTAGTGTTTGGGGCCTCCTTAAGGGCCTACATACGCTTTAGTGCCGTAAAAAGGTTACTTTCTAAAGCATACTCCTTAGAAACGGCTAGGTTAAAAGGTTTGAAAAAATAATATTTTTTATTGATTCATGTACATAATTTGGAACACAAGGTTTTTTTCGTGTAACTAATAGTTTTGCTTTAAAAAAATAATTAACAAGATGATATTTTTCGCAACTTTTGGAAACTCCTCCAAAACGACTTGGATGTTAAAAAATATTTTTATACAGAAAAATTTATGGCTGGAATTACTTCATACCTATCATAGCATATGTAAATCAAATAATATTTTGCAAACAAAACTGTTCAAAAGGAGGTTCAATATTGATATTTTGGCACCGAGCGGGCGCACGGCCAGTACTGCGATACATTGGGGCGTATATATCACCTTAAGCAAATAATGTCTGTGCTAGGAGACTCCGCTCTTCTATACCAATATTAAAAAGAGGAAAGATTTGTATGTTTGTATGTAACGAATAAACTTAAAAACTACTGGACCGATATCAACGGCACGGAGGAAACTCGGTACGTTGAAATGGTCACCCATCCACGGACCGACCTCGTCAAGCGTTGCTTAACCTTGAAGATCAACCCGTGCGGCTGTTATTATTTAGCCACGAGCTCCTCTATTAAGGAAATATAAAACAAAAGCATTTTTAAGCATGGACAATCGAAATGTTTTGACAGTTAAAATCTTGTTTTATTTTTACTTGGTTCAAATAATGACATAACATCAAAACGTACCAATTTCGAAATCCAAATTGAAACATTAAATCCGACCCAAAGTTACTTTATTTTCCTCTTGACCTCGGACCACTCCATAAACAAAAAAAAACACAATAAAAAAATGATAAAAAACTCAACTCATTTTTATTTAATTTATTTAATTACCTCTCTAAACATCTCGGTCAAAACGTCTCGGTGCCAAAGATAAAAGAAAAACATCATAAAAGGGAACGGGCGTATAAAATTAACATAGAAACGTACAACAAGTACGGACAGACAGCGTCTGACCGGTCAACGCTAGCGGCGAAAATCTAGACCAGAGACGGCAAACCTTTTATACCTACATCATATATCTAGAATTTTTTATATTATGTTGTTGACTAGACTTATTTCTAAGCCATTTTCACATTTTTCTTGAATATAATTTTCTATTAAAATTTTGAAAATTCTAAATAAATTATAAACTTAAACTACTTATTTATTAGTTTTATGAAACATAGATATTATTATAATAAATCTGTGAAAAAGTTGTTTTAGTACATCAAAATAAAAAAAAGCCAGGGTGTTAAAGGATAACCAACAGAACCCATTGCCAGCAATTTTGTCTGTTTATATGTTTAGTTGTGCACGCATCACGAAAAATGTACGAAACCAATGCAGATAACTTTTATACACAAAAAGTGTGCGTAGTTACGCACACTTTTTGTGTATAAAAGTTATATACTAGTAGTTACTAGTATTACTAAGTTTTTTTCATCGCAATTGGTTCACCCTTAATCGGACAGTTAAATTCCTTATTTGATAGATAGCGTTGTGTATTTGACGTCATTTTCTGAATAGGTAGCAAGGTAAGTAGGGTAGGTAGGTAGGTAAGCAGGGGAGGTAGGTTGATCTAGGTAAGTAGAGTAGGATAGGCAGTTGACGGGAACGAAGCCGCGGGCACAGCTAGTACAAAATAAGAATGAATTCCAAAAGCATTTACAAAACAGTAAATATCACTTCCGCATGTTTCTCTATTTTAGAACCCGTTGATATAAAAAATAAAGATAATTGCAGATGGTTTTATTAAAATATTTTTTGAACAATGGCAATATACATGTAAAAAAATAAAAATATGTTGGATTTTGGGCGCCATATTTGTGGGGCACAAATTTTTTATATGATGGGGATATGCTACATCTGGTTTTGGTCAGCCTGCTCGCAAACATTTAACCTCCGACTGCACAGCATGATTTTCTTCTTGTTAACGTCTTTTTAGTTCGCTTTTTAAGCAGTTGGGTTTTTAGAATTTTTTAATTAATACCTTTTAGTTGTTTATTTTTTAGAATTAGGTAGATTTAAACATAAAAGTTTTATATATTTTTGAAATCACTTCTTAAAGCCCTTTATTTTGAAAGCCCACACGATGGGTTCGGCAGAAAGAAAAATATTATGCCCCACAATATGGCGCCCAAAAGCCGGCATTTTTTTATTTTCCAGTTTTAATGTAGCCAGTGACACTCGCAGACATGTATGACATGTAAAGACATGGATGTAGACAGTGACGTAAGATTCATCAAAATCGGCCAACGCGTTTGGTCTATAGAACGCCATTTAGGAACAAACATACATACAAACATAGACTGATAAACACATTACCTTCCTTCGGCAATCGGATAATACAATCACTTTGTGATTTTGAATTTTGTCCTCGAATGAAGATAAAATATTTTTCTAGATATATTTATCTATCTACAATCTTTGTTACATAAATTCACTTTTATCGATGTTCGTGATCCATATATTTTTAACAACATGTTCTTACACCATATTAATTTAAATGATCACAACTAAGTACTCAAATTAACGCAATGGCCACAATTTCTCATCATGCTCCATTGGTTGGCCATCCCTGACCTCAACCATTAATGTTACAAAGGCTCTTTGTAATCTATCTATCTCTAATTAACTATCTCTGGGCAAGCCAAAATGCTTGTAATTAATTTCCAAACCAGCAAGCCATAATTACAAATTAGGTCAAAATACGGTCTTACTGGTCTTGTCGGGCAACAAAACAGCCATTATAGTTTTAGCCACAGGTAGTCTAATACTCTGACGTGCCATTGCTAACATCTTTCCGTTTTGAAAAAGAGGATAGTGCTATTCATCCTCTAGGATAGGATAGATGACCCTTTTACCGCACTTGGCTAAAATTTGGTCCGTTGTGCGTGCAGGCCTCCTCTCTGTTAGAGGGAATGGGCCGTAATCCACCACGTGGGCCGTTTTGGTTGATGGAACATGTCTTCGAGTTTTTGGTTATAAGACATGCCGGTTTCCTCACGATGTTTTCCTTCACCGTTTTGAGAGTAGTGGTGATGAAATAATTTACACAAAGTAAAGCGCCTGCCTCGATCTACATCTTGTTAGTCGAGCCATTACCACTGGGCCACCACTGCTGTTTATTCATCCTCAATAACTTCGTCTCTTTGTCACAGCGGAATCATGATGACATTGGCACGTCATAGTAGGGGGCGGCTGTTTTAATATCCCTCTCCCAGGTTCTACTTTATGGACAACTATAATTCCTCCTTATAAGGCCTTCCACCAAGTGGACCGATGGCTTGATGAAGGTTGCGAGGATCCGCTGGATGTAGACGCACGATACCGGTCAATGTGTTGACGCTTGGGGAAGGGCTATGTCCAGCAGTGGACGTCTTTCGGCTGATATGATGATGATGATGATAACTCCTGCTTTGCGCAAATGCATGTCTTAATGACTCTGTAAGCTGTTGCACAGCAGTGGGTCAAAAAACAGGATAGTGAGATGGATACAAATCTCTTATTCGTGTCCGTCTTTTACTGATGGAGGCAGACAGAGACTATAAAACGCTACCTGCTGCGTATACATAATATTATCGTTAGGTGCAGGTTCTTGGTCGCGATAAAGAGAGTTACCGCGGCTCTGGCACATGCAACTGAAGAAACATGGGTGGGTTTTAGTCAGTAAAAGTCTGACACGCCCTCCCGCTTCACCCAGAGCGGGAGAAGTCATTGCATGATCTACCAACAAAAAAAAAGTTTAAGTTCCTTCCTTACATTATATACTCATACGTACATACATACATAAATTCACGCCTTTTTTCGATGGGGGTAGGCAGAAACTACCAAACGCCACCTGCTACGATCCTTACATACTTTTTTTGCTTCACTCACATTCATACATCTAGTCATACACACGCGCCGTTTATGAGTACTGCGCACCTGGCCTTTTTGGACAACATACATATCTTTGTATGTTTTTCTAGGGCGTCCCCTCCCGGCGTTTCCATTCAAATCTGCCTTGTAAATACATTTCGTTAGTCGCCTTTCATTCATCCTCTCAACATGGCCAAACCATCTTAACATACTCTTTTCAATTTTAGTCACTACATCATCTCTTAAACCACAACGTTGTCTTATTATCTCATTCTGCATCAATACTACTTTCATGTCTTTTTTGCCATACCCACCCTTCACTTCCATATATACATATATATTTACTCCTTTTGATTTATTTAAGCTGACACAAACGTAATAATTAACCATACATAGTTACTTTAACATTAGATTCTTAATCACGTTTTCCAATAATTGCCTTTGACATATGAATATACACTTACTCCTACGATAATGTTAAGTAGACATAATAATATTATTTCATATAAACTGTACTAATGAAGCTTTGTCAAGTGTAATCATAGCTTTACTTTTGCGTCTTATGTTACAGCGAACCACAAATACCTTGTTTTAGTGAATATATTAAATCACGTTGACTTTGACATTTAAATAATGAATATGAATTGAACTCCTACACACAATTTGATTGTTTATTCGTTTTTCCGGTGAAATCTTGCGTATAATTCTAATTTCAGTTCCTGTAAGTAATATATTAAGAATATCATAACCTTCCTCGGAGTTACACGTGCGAGCCATTTTAGAAACGTTAACATCGGATCCAAGTGACTACCAAGTTTTTCAAGGCATCTTCGAGCCGTTAGTGGATGCACGTGACCAAAGGGCTAGGCTTTCTTACGGGCAAAAAATAAAAAACCGGCCAAGTGCGAGTAGGACTCGCGCACGAAGGGTTCCGTACTATTATCGCAACACGGCTCAAAAATCACGTTTGTTGTATGGGAGCCCCAATTAAATATTATGCCTGAACGCCTCTAAGGCCGAAGAGCCAGCCTAGCCGAATCCGGCAAGGATATGCTCCCTGTGGAGACCCGAGAGTCGGGAGGTTTATTTTATTCTGTTTTGAGTATTTGTTGTTATAGCGGCAAAGGAGCTCGTGGCTAAATAAAAACAGCCGCATGGGACGATCTTAAAGGTTAAGCAACGCTTGACGAGGTCGGTCCGTGGATGGGTGACCATTTCAAAATAGCGAGATTCCTCCGTTTCTTGGAAAGCACATTAATCCGTTGGTCCTAGCTGTCATTTGAAGATCTTTGATAGTCGTTACGGGTAGTCAGAAGCCTGAGATCTGACAACAAGCTAGCCAAGGGGTATCGTGTTACCCAGTTACTGGGTTGTGGATATCAGATAGGCAGTCGCTCCATGTAAAACACCGGGACTCAGCTGAATCCGGTTAGACTGGGATCCGACCCCAACATAATTGGGAAAAGGCTAGGCAGATTGTTATAGCGGCAATAGAAATACATCATCTGTGATAATTTCAACTGCCTAGCTATCACGGTTCTTGAGATACAGCCTGGTGACAGACGGCAAGATAGACAGACAGACGGACCGCGGAGTAATAGGTAATCCCGTTTTTACCCTTTGGGTACGGAACCCTAAAAAACAGCATTTGTCTCGTAACGTGTTAATGCTGCTAAACTTTTGGGCAATTTCCTCATAGACGGCGTTGTAAACGTATTTATTTTGTGCCCTTTGATAATTTCTCCTACTTTTTGGCATGTGAATAATGTGCTTAATATATATTGAAAAATAACCCTAACATTTTGCAATTAATTAACAAACCTCTTGCCAAAACTTCATCAAAATCAGAACATTAGTAGTTTAGTCGTAAAAACCCACGAAATACTCACTCTGCCATTTATAATATTGGCCTGAACTAGACATACTTCAGAAACATAACTTAGAGAGCATTATGAGATGGTGTACGTAAAGTTATTTTATGTTTATTCATGTTTTAGTAACTTTTGGGAGTAATTAATCTAAGTTGAATGTTCGTACGTAGTGAAATGGAATTACCGCCCATGTAGCGGGGGGCGGGGGCGGCCTGGAGCTATTTTACCCGACTGCCGAAGGAGGGTAATGTGTTTATCAGTCTATGTATGTATGTAAGTATGTATGTATGTTTGTTCCTATGTGGCGTTCTAGAGAGCAAACGCGTTGGCCGATTTTGTTGATTCTTGCGTCAATCATTCGTCTTAACCCTGCGTGTGTCACTGTCTACATAACAATTGGAAAAGAAGAAAATAGCGGCTTTTGGGCGCCATTTTGTGGAGGAAAAAATTTTTTTTTCTTTCCAACCCCATCGTGTGGGGTATCAAAATAAAGGGTTTTAAGAGGTGATTTCAAAAATATATATCACTTACATAAATGTACCTAATTAAAAAAAAATAACTAAAAAGTTGTAAATAAAAAAGTTAATTATAAAATCAAAAAAAACCCGACTGCTTAAAAAGCGAACTAAGCAGACGTAAACAAGAAAACATTCATAGTATTCGTCGGAGGATACATCTGGTTTTGCTCAGCCAGCTCGCGAATATGTATCCTCCGACTGCACAGCATGAATTTTTTCTTGTTTACGTCTTTTTAGTTCGCTATTTAAGCAGTCGGGATTTTTTTAGGTGTCACTCACTAAACTTAAGTAAATACATCTTTGTATGTTGATATTTTTCTAATTGCAAACTTTGAGATACTTGACTTAAGATTTTATGTCCCCTAGCTGGGGCAGAGGCGTTCAAAGTAGTCCTTCATTTTGAATGGTCTTGAGCTTCTTGCTTCACCTCACTCCACGTCACTCCGATGCTCGTCGCTTCTGCGAGCAAGGTGCGTCGTCAGGTTAGACGGGGATGGCCACGGTTTCTTTTCCATTGAGGATTCCAATCCATGCCTTGTTTAGAAATGGGATTGGAATCCTGCCGAAGTGTGACCAATTCATCTTTACTCATAGGTGGATTTCAAAAGAGAACGTAATGTGGTTTTGAACAACTTTTAGAACGTAAAAACCCTAGTATTTCAGCTAAGAAGAAACTACCCCGTTACCTTGACTTGCTTCTCGCAGAGAAGATGTTACTTCCGAATTACCTTTCTTAATAGTGTAACCTTAGTAAGGGCCATAGAAATAGCAAGGTCACTGTAAAACTCACCCAAGTGGAACAGTTTAGGAAGTTCTCATCAAATCTCGGGCGGAGCCGAGCGGTTGACCTAGTCAAAGAGACGCTTTGATAACATTTGCCGTCGACGAACCGTGAGCTTAATTTGAATAAATCAAATTTGCTGTAATTTAAACTATATCCAGCAGAAATGTACATCTATTGGGAAGCGCCCTGATCAATTACCTGCCTAGAAAGGAGCTTAAATGAAGAGAGTTAGGGACTTTCCTATTGCCGCGACGCGATTTAAATTGCGTCAATAGGTGATATCCCGCACATATTTTCTATAGATATAAAAGTGAAAGTATGTATTTATGTTCCTCGTACACTCCGAAAGGGCTGGCCCGATTTAAAAAAATCTTTCACCGTTTTATTTCTTTTTTCACACTATCCCCGGGTGATATAGGATATTTTATCCCTGTATTCGGGGACGGGAACTACGCGGGTGAAACCACGATGCGTCCACTAGTTTTCTATAGAAATCAAGTGGAAATAAGTCGAATTGTGTTGCGTCCATGTGAACGTACTAGCAATTTCACTAGATAAAAATCGCGAATCGCGTCGAACCTTCAGGAAGTTCTCTAAATGAAGAGAGCAAGTTAAGTTCAATATTGCTTTATATAGTGTTAATATTTCTGGCTTCATAATGTATTTTAGATTGATATCAAAGTTGGAATCTGACTGGCTTTATTAACTCGTCTTCATGTATAATTTTTGACAAGGTGGGTAGGTACCCCTGTGCGTGGCTGACGGAGAATTTCATTTGATGTTGCAAAGCTACGCGAGCAAGTTTGTATTATGAACGAAATATTAATCTTGTGCATATTTAATTTCAAATCTAGAAAAAATTTATACAGACGAATGGACTGAGATGACCGAATAGTTATGCCAAAGTATATTAGGAATAAAACATTATGTACAAAGATGGGAGCTCGTTTAATGGCATAATTACCAAGTCTCTACAACACCAAAAGGTGCGAAGTGCCCTCTGAACTTTTTTTACCCGACTGCGCGATGCAAAGGAGGGTAATATGTTTATCAGTCTATGCATGTATATAATTACGTATGTATGTTACTTCTTATATGGCGTTCGAGAGACCAAATGCATCGGCCAATTTTGATGATTTTTAATTGCGAGAAACACTAAAGACTGATATTCAAAATTCACCACAGCGACAACCAGACGCCAAATGATCAAAACGAACTATGTTAAGGGGGTATCGTGAAGTAAATTTAACAAATAAAAACCCGACTGCTTAAGTATATGTAAACAAGAAGAAAATCAAGCTACTTATGAAGAAAACTAAAAAAATAGAAGAAAATCATACTATGCAGTCGGAGGATTGCAATAAAGTATTGAGTATTGAGGATACTCATAATTTTTTTGGTCGGCCAGCTCGCGAATCCTAACAGAATCATAACAGAATTTTCTAAAGTCGGTTTTTGTTTTTTTTTTATTTACTTGAAGGAAGTATTCAGAGGTTCTAATATTTAAAACCTTACCTAAGAATAAATTTAATGTTTGATTTATATCAATCAATATATCTGAGTTCCCCAAAGATGTGTATTTTAGTATGGCCGCTTTCCTATACACATAAATTCTCGCCTTTTTCGGGTAGACACAAACTTCTAAACGCTATCTACTACGATCCTTACATACTCACTCACAGCGAGACCGTGACAGGTGTCGCACACAAACTATTGTCGATTTTACTCGTTAAAGTCAGATATATTGTTGAAAATTATTATTCTATATTATAATGGAAAGCCAAGTTACTATTGTAGGAAGAAGAATACGATGATATCTATATATAAAAGAAGACATTTACTGTCTGACTGACTCACTGACTGATCGATCAACGCACAGCTGAAACCTCTGGGTCCAGAAGCATGAAATTTTGCACAATTAATTTTCATTAAATGACGTAAGTGTGCACTAAAAATATTTTTGGAAATTCCACCTCTAAGGGACAAATAATAATATAAGTAAATTATAAAGGTTGTCATCATTCATTTTTCAAAATACGATTTAGGGGGTGTTGAAGTTTTTACGGAAGAATCTTATTTTTTGGGTAAATAAATATGAAACTTGGCAGAAATACTAATCTCAATAAAAAACTAAAGGTTGTACTATAAGTTCTCTAGGTTGTTAGGTTGTATGTTAATCTTATTTCTTGAGTTATAAATTTAAAACTGGAATTATGTCAAAAACTAATAATCGTATTTATATACGATTATTAGTTTTTCGAATCTATCCCTGAAAGACGATATAAAGTGTATTAAAGCGTTTTGAAGAATTTTATTTCTTATTTAACTTGAAATAAATTTGAAAGTCTACATATTTTTTTTATTTTTATTTTATTTATGATGGGTTTGCTCTTGACTCTAGTCTAGGTCAGAAGTGACAGAGACAAAGTCGACGATGGGGTGAGCTTACCCAGAAGAAGCCTGTTCACTATAACTTTGAAGATATTCGGGTTGTATGCGTTCGGAAATACAGACGCAGGCAGTGAGTTCCACTCTTTTGAAGTGCGCATTATGAAGGATGTTTGGAAGCGCTTGGTGCGAATTGGTGCGAATTGGTGGAATGGCAACTATGTGAGGATAGTAACTTGCAGTGCGTCTAGATGTCCGATGGTAGAAGGGGGGATGAATGCCAATCTAAGTAAACAAAAAGGTTGTCATTATTAGTTTCTCGAAACTACCCCCTAAATACGATTTAGGGGGTGATGAAGTTTGCATGGAAGAATCTTATTTCTTGAGTTAATTAACTTGAAACTTGACATAAATACCAACCTAAAAAAAAGGTTGTCATTATGATTTTTTTGCAACTAACCCCAAAATACTAATAATATAACTCTGACATCAATTAATTAATTTGTGCCAAAATCCTAATGCATGAGGTATTTTTCTTGTTACTGTTTATTTTTATTATTAGTTATGACATTCTTAATCTAACATTATTTGAACTGACATAGGTTTAATAATGTAACTCTGACATCAATTAATTAATTAGTTCCCTCAGAATCCTAATGCATGAGGAATTTTTGTTATTACTGTCTATTTTCTAAATTTATTAAAGATAAGTTTAGATGATAGTACAAGCTAAAATTAAATATTTGCACACCATATTTAATGGTAGAATGTATAGGGACCGTCATAGATTTAAGATCATACTTTGTAAACCTACATTCTGACAAATAAATGAATTTGAATACTTTTTAGCGGGTGTTAATGTATACTGAAATTTTTTTCGTCTTCACTAACTGCAAATAAGAAAGTCATCTGTAGAACAAAACACGAAATCACCCGAACGAAGTCGCGGGTGGAGTGCCAGTGATATTAAATTATAATTATAAAAAAATATACAAAGATTGGCTATCAACGAATTATATATATCTAATGGCCAAAGGTCAAAAACCCTCAGGTACCAATTCAACAAAGAAGAAAATATTTAATTCATGCATTTTACCCGTCATGACATATGGATGCCAAACATGAAACCTGACGAAACAAAATATGCACAAACTTGAAACCTGCCAACACGGTATGGAGAGAAGCATGCTCAACGTCAAGTTACAGGACAGAATAAAACTAGAAACATTAAGAAAACAAACGAAAACCAATGACGTAAGATATTGCATTAAAGAACTTAAATGGAGGTGGGCAGGACATATGATGAGGAGTAAGATAGAAAAATGGACGAAGGATGTAACAGAATGGTGTCCAAGGCAAAATAAAACAAAAAGAGGGAGGCAGAGTCTAAGATGGGAAGACGATATCCGGCAAACCGCTGGTGTAACTTGGGGGAGGATGACCCATGACAAGAGAATGTGGCAAGTTCTAGGGGAGGCCTTTGCGAAATCGCAAGCGCAAGAAAATCTTAATACCGATGTCAAATATTAAATTATATTAGTAGATAAGTTAATAATTAAGTACCTTATGTTATATAGTTAAGTTATTTTAGTTGTTAGTTTACTTGTACTCGTAAAACCTTTTTATGTAAGATTCGAAATAAAGGCTATATTATTATTATTATATTAATAATGGCTAAAGAACATAACTTTTAATATCAAATGTCAATCTAGAAATGGTTCTTTAATTGTTAAATGACAAATTAATTTACGTCAGAACGCGACCGCGTCGCGTACTCACGTCGCGGTCGCGCGGTGATTTCGCACCTTTATACTGCGAAAGCACTGCGCGGAAGGCAAAATGTGTTACATCATTCAGTTTCAAATACCATTTAGCCTACAAAATGTCCATGTCCAAAACAGTTACAGATTGCCTTACCATCCAATGCATTCACTCAATTCCATTTAAAAAACAAGTCTTACAAGATAAAAGATACAAAGTCTTTCGTTACAGTAAAATGGAATCACGTAAAATATGATTTTGTCGAACGTGTCTCGGAACAGCCGGAATGTACGGAATACACCGGTTGGTGGAGGCACCCACACCTGCAAGTGAAATGCGCTTCGAAGTCACGTCACAGAGTGCGGACCGCGATAACGGTGGCTGAGAAAAAAAGCAGGAACAATTTATTTTAACTTAGAAAATGTTACGGCAAGTTGATGGATGCTCTTTGGTGGTTAAAGCCGGACACTGACCAATAAACCTTGAGAATTCCCCCCTCTTTGCCGCCACCATGGATAACAGTAGTGAATATGCCCAGATTTTAAAATAAAATCTTTATAAAATCTAATTTTGTTCTTTTGAACAAAATATTTGTTACAAAATGTTCGTTATTAAATTGTCTATCCATTAGTGTTAGTAGAAAAAATAATTTATTAACACTTTGCGATGAGATGCATGCTATCGATCATTATTTCTCATTTTTTATGGTTTTGTTGGAAGAAGATTAATTAAACATATACTTCTATAAAAAAATAAAGAAATGTACCATTTTGGAATCAATATTATGTAGAAATTTAATGTATTTTTATTAGTTAATAATTTTTTTTAAATAACGAGTAGATAGTTCCTGAAAACTGCACAAAAACGGCTAACGCGGCGTTTTGTTCGGGGAGGCGCCTTAATAGGAAATAGATTTGTGATATTTTGTGTTTGTCTTTTTTGTCGTTTATTAACTAAGAACAGCAATAAACATTTTGACTTTGACTTAACATTTTTACAAAAATTGGGTTAACGTATTAACATACCTACTCAAACCATGGCGGGTATAACAGCAGTATGTCAGACGCGGCAACTCAGTGCCACAACATAATTTCAAATAAACAGTAAATAGGTACATATTGCCCGTCATTTGAAAATACACTTCATAAAAGATAGCTTGATCTCTGCGACAGCTGTCAGTATCAAAACAGCAACAATAGCGCTTGACAGGCTAACTACAACGTATACGTCAGTTTGACATATGTCGCAGAGATCGAGCTATCTTTAACGAAGTATAGATCGCATTGCAATCTAGAAAGTATCTTTGCAGAACACTTGAGCAGTTCTTTGAATTTATTGCATTACAGATTGCCTGTAAGTCATTTATACAACATGGTAGCATGCATTCCCATGTCCGTGCTCCATAGTCATTATATTAATAGAATTTTATTTGTTCATCTTAGATACAGTACACCAGTAGTAAACATTAAAACGTAATTATAACTAAAGTACTTACAAGTTTTTAATGTACACTCACTAAGTTTATAAGGTATAATTGCACTAATACACAGTAAAATCAAAACTTAGATAACGATTATTAAGTATAACAAAATTATATTGCAACTATGTACATTAAACTTGCTTACTAGTAACTTAAACGAATTATAAATGTCCATTGACGGTATACATAAATAAAGTTCTTTACCTTCCGCGCTAGTTAAAACTGTGTTACGGCAAGGTAAGATTCTCGTTCGATGATTAATTTTCAATCGTATCGTAATGAACATAAAACACCATTTTGATAAAAGTTTTTTCTTACAATGAGAAATAGACGTCGATGACGAGTTACAGGTTTAACGTAAACAAGTAGTAAATATAAAATAACTAGACAAGCATGATGCGTAATAAAATAAATATGATATTAGATTTAAATGTAAATACTAGTATAAATATAGTTTAGTAATGATCGCACTAATGTAAATAGATAGGTACATCAATATTTTGTTTCTTCGTGCATTATTTGGATACTAATAAACTGTGTACCTGCACTCTCCTGCACTTAAATTTATTTATTAATGTTGTATAATTATATTATAGTTCATTAAAACGTGGAAGTCATTAAAATGATAATTTCCATATTGTAACATATGGGGGTATAAAATAAATAACATAGCATATATCTTTATTAATTTTTCAGTCCGTTCGTAATCCAATTTGCCCAGAAACTCATCCAGTGCCTTTCTACAAACATAACTAGTCATATCTTTTAGGGGTTTTATTTTACTAACACGATTGTACAATAACGGAGCCAGGAAAAAAGAGAAACTCTGTGCAAATGTTGTTTTATATGCTGGGACAACGTACACCTCATGTGATCTTCTGGTAGATTTATTAGTTGGTCTTTCGCGTAAATGTTGTTTTAGAACTATATTCTGTATAAAGAGTTGACGAACGTTTAGGACTTCAAATTCTTTGTATAGTGCAGTTGTTGGATACCTAAATCCCTTGAAATTAATAACTTTCAGAATACATCGGTGTACCCTTTCTATTTTTATGATAATACTTTTCCTAGCACCACCCCAAGCAGAGATACCGTAAGAAAGTATTGATCGACACAGTGTAAAATAGACAGTTCTGTTAGTGGTTTTATCTTTTAAATTTCTTATTTTTTTAAAAATTGGTATCAGTTTGCGTATTCGAGATTTTAAATTACTAATATGCTGTTTCCAATTTAAATTTTTGTCGATTTCGATGCCAAGATATTTGGTACTATCAGTTGAAGATAACAATGAACAATTGCAATTATTAGTATTCACACAATTGGAATAATGAGCTTTCAAGGTGAAATCTGAGGGAGGTTGTAAATTATTTTTTATACTGAAAGTTATATATTTTGTATTTAGAAGATTCAAAGTAAGTAGGTTGTAATCAAGCCATTTAATTATCTTTTGAAGTCCTTGCTCGGCTGACAACTTGACGTCGTCCCATGTATCTTGTTAGAATAAGATTACTGTATCATCAGCGAAAGTAGTCACTTTAGCGTCGGCTATTTCAATATTACAAAGATTGTTTACATAAATGAGAAACAATGTGGGTCCAAGGACTGATCCCTGAGGAACACCGAAATTAACAGGTCTCTTAGAGCTACAGATATTACCAATTTTTACAGTCTGTGACCTGTTTGTCAGGTAGTCCTGGAAAAGATTTAGTGGCTCTGTGTACTATGGCCTCCAATTTACATATGAGTAGGGGAATTGAGACAGTATCGAATGCCTTGGCTAAATCTAGAAAGATACCAAGGCATTTTTTCTTGCAGTCAAGATTGTCAGCTACAGTTGTAACAAAGTTTTCAACTGCATCTATGGTTATGGTTTATCCGTGTGTCAAATATCCAAATCTATTAAGTCGTTGACGAGTACTTTATTACCAACAATCATAAATCACTGGATGCAACTCGCAAAGGACCGGCCGATCTGTGGTGACCATAGTGGTGACACTAGGTATAGTGGTCAGCAGTGGACGTTCGACTGAAATGACGATGATGATGAACCATAAGATTATCATCATCATTATTTCAGCCGAAAGACTTCCACTGCTGGACATAGGGCTCCTCCAAGCGACGCCACACTGATCGGTCATGTGCATTTCGCATCCAGTGGTCTCTCGCAGCCTTGACCAGGTCGTCGCTCCACCTAGAGGGAGGCCTTCCAACGCTGCGTCTTTCGGTACGGGGTAGTTACTCTAGAACTTGTATTATTATATCTAAACATAAAGACATTCAGATTTATAATATTCGTAGAATATAAATTATATAGAGTATAATTTCCTAGATATAAATTATGACTAAGAGATATAACTGATGTTATGTTTGTGTTTTTGTTGGCAATTCACATTGTCGTAACAAAGACAATGACGTCAACTTGTCGTCACAAACACTTATGTCACGTTCGTGTCGTGTTCCTAATATTTTAATCACGGGATTGCAAAGCACATTAGCCACCTCTTCATTGTAGAAATTGTAAGTCCTTTACATGGAAGTAATAGGTGTTATAAATGCAGCGAGATATCGATTAATGGTACATCATCTACAGTAGACAAAACCCTTTGTATAAGTTTCATAATTAGTTAGGTACCTATGTCTCAAAGATGACCCCTTTAAGCACCGTTTTGAATTTGTAAATACGAAAGGCTCGTCGTTGCCTATTTTGAGATACTTACCCACGTTTATCGTAACTAAATCTAATATGTTTATGGAGCACGGACATAGGAATGCATGTGTTAAAATCATGAATGAAACACTATATAAAATTATTAATATCTACCAAGAAAGCAAGCTTTGAATGTCAAGATGGTTGTTCGTTATTTACTGTGTATCTGGTTCCAATGTATATGGAGTGTAAGAGAAGGGTTTTATGAATAAAAGCACAGAAAGACAAGACTAGGTATTTATTTAAATAAGGCTTGTCAATTAATTCATTTTGTGAAGGCTCAGTGAGCTTACCACCCACATCGCTAGACTAGTTCTCGTGGGGAAGCAGGGCAACAAACCCCACGGAAGCTCTTTCATAGTATTTTTCGATACCTTTTACAACCACACAAAGTATATTTACAATATTATAGAATCAAAATAACAAGGATAAGGCAAAGAACATAGACTAGCCCTTAAATTAATGTAACATATTAGGAATAAAGGCCATATTATTACATAGATACAGTTTCAACACAACCATTAGCAATAATAAAGTTATAATATCAAATAACTTTCGTTATTCTTGTGAAGTCGAAAGTCGATCGTCTTCATTCAATCTTACACCAAGTATAGTAGTAGTATATAGTAGTAGTATACTTCTAAATAACAATATATGGCCTGTACTGGCTTGTAGTTCACAAAAATTAAGTCAGCTTATCAATTAAATAATATGTTATAGTATCGAATCTATCTGTTACGTCTTGTCAGCTCACACGGCGTGGCGCGAGGAGCCCGAAGTTCCACTAGCAACATGGTGGCTGGTGTGTTAGTTTTTCTGTTATACTCACTGTATGAATGTGCCCCGCGTAGGAAGGGTGACCTCTTTTCATACTTATTTTGTGAATTTATGTTTTTTCACTCACAATCCAACAGTTAATTGATGCAAATAGAAAAACATAAAACGTATGTCAATGCCTGCGTTTTGTTCACTAAAAGCATAATCATTCGCAGGACTCACAGTTAATTGACCATTTACATGCGCCACCGAGAAGGAATTAAATGCATTTCTGCTGTTTTTGCAAGTTTGGACACTGATCGAATTTTAATTTTTACTGCGGTCCAAAGGAGACGGTCGTTCGAATTAATTGCCGAACGAATTATCTTTCGAATCGAATGTTAGATTAACATTTTTTAACACGTGACACTCTGTTATCAGCAATTTCGTGGTCTGATTTAAGTTCAAAAACATGGCGAAGCTTATCAAGTAATGGACATCTATAAGTAAATTATCTCTTAATCACAATAAAGCGCAATCGCATTAAAGCGTAATTTTCAATGTATTACGTGAATTGTTCGCAGCAAAAGCTATTTTCATCTGAAAGTTGTAAGACATTAATTTCTCAAGTTCTACGTGAAAGCCATCTTTTTCTTATCGTATTGGGTTGTGATTTAAGAATCACGTAAGAGATCTATTACTGTTCATAAAAAATATAGAAGTCAGACTTTTTGTTTGTGTGTTGAACCGTAAATATTATCTTGACTTATTTAATTATTACACAAACATTACAAAAGAGAAACAAAAGCATTTGATTACAGTACAAAGTCTATAAAAAACTCGCTATTGTACTCCGAGATAAAAAATCAAGTGAATCCTTACAACGGAACAAAGCGAGCCAGTAAAATGTGCACTGAATCTCTCGTTTACTACAAACATTCTTGAATTTAAATTGGTTACCAGGCCGAAGCTCTCAACTCAACCTATTTTTCCACGTTTCTGAACGGTTTTTTTGGGATTAAACTTCACCAGATTCTATCAAACAAGCCGTAGAACTAACTACTTTTTGTTCAGGAAAAATAAACAGCATTTCTTCACTGTTATAATAATGATTTTATTTCCATTGTAAATTCAACGTTACAAGATTAAATAAATACGTAATACAATTCACGACTTATATTTTGACAAGTAACAAATACGACTAAATATTTCAGCTATTTTGCCAACGGATTGCAATCTCAAATATTATTTCATAGAATTTAAAACGATTATGTAATTATACGACACAATTTGGGGCGGCATTTGCGAAATCTTGTCATAAAATTTATAATTGTTAACAGATTTCGGTCCTTCGGATTCAAGCCTAAAGCGGCGACGCTTTGTCGTGAGGATAACTTTAAAGCCGTTCGCAAATATTTAGAAAAACATCAGTGAGAACGATAAATTTATTATCATGTGCCGTGTAAAGCAAAGTCAGTGAAGATGCACAGTTTAACTTATTCTGCCAAATTGTTACGTAGCCAATTAGTGAAAGTTTCTCGACTCTTACTTCAAACAGACTAAATTTATTTACAGTACAGGAAATGGGAGGGACTTCTCGTTTTGAATTTTTAATACGGTCCTGCGATAATTTAAGAAAAAGCCAGGTGCCGATGAGACAATTGAAATCGCTAAAGAGTTTGTTCCTCAGTTTGGGACGCAATTTGATCAGGGATCAGGTTGTTAACGTAAAACGAGGTGTTTATTGCGAACATTGTTCCTGTCTTCAACTAATCAACGGAGCTCGCAACTAATTAGAATTTTGGAAAGGTTTGCACCTAAATATCTAATTATTAAACACCTATATAAAATCATACTAAGTGCAGTTATATTCGTCAGAACATCCATCTTCCTTAACGGAGTGTCATAGCACAGGCGCGGCAGGAGTGCAGGCGCGGTCGAGTCGTGCCGAATCGCTGCCGCGTCTGACCCTATTCGAGAGCCTACCCAGGAGCACATCCGGACTGGACGAGTGACTAAGGGCCCGCCACGATTGTGCGGAATCAACAACAATGGGGCGTGTTAACGGCTGTTGTAATGTGCCAATATGTGTTGGCGTTCGCCGATGTCTGCAAGGAATCCGTATGGCCCGCAGTTATTGTAGGGTTAAGTGTGCGGAGGGCGGATCATACAGCGTGCTCATCGATAAATATTAACATTTTCTGTCTGTATTTCGGATCCGTTTTTAGTATGGAGGTGGTATGTAAATTACGAAATAACAAGCAAACCTTCGTCGTAGGTTTAGACCAAAATATGTTCAATATAAGCCCATAAATTCAGCGCAAGTCCCAGCATTAATACAAAACAGTTGACTTTCCAACAAATACTTCAGATTTGTCGAAATAACTCAGCAACTTTAGATAAAGGGAGGCTGTAGTTGTCGGTATCAGCCCTGTGAGGTCGTAATTTAATTAGAATTTCTGAAATGGAATCTCACGAATGACTTTTGTTTCTGATGTATTTACTCGTTATGTAAGCAAGCAACGAAATGTTTTGATTTGGCTGCTTTGTGGGAAGTTGTAGAACAATTTATTGAATGGTTCGCTCCCTTTGCTCTACATATGCGCTGACCCTGTACTTTATTATTTGTTCGACTATTGAGGGGAATTAAATAAACGTCAGCGAAATGCTTGAACTTTTAATTACTTCTCCGTCTATGTCGGTTCGGTTTGCTGGGGCTTAATTTTAAAATTTTTGATTAAATCTTGTACTTAACCGTTTTAAATTTCGTTTAAGTCACTTGGGGTACCGGACGGCTGTGAATGTGGATGTCGCATAGACTTCAAACAAAGTTGTAGGTAATTTGTTCGTAATTTAATTAGTTAATAATGTTACTGATTTGTGGATAGGTTGTTATTCATTTGTCTTTAGATTCGATAAATGATAAACGACTTTATTTCTGTAAGTTGGTTTGTACGAACACTTTTACATGTCGATCATTGTTTTAAAACTAGATGAAGTCGGCGTTTCCTATCTGACTACTCTGAGAAGGAAGGCCGAAATAAACTCAGAGGTCACAGTCTCTTTTAAAGTCCAGACAAAATCTTGGTTAGATCATGTGAAGACCATGTAGATTGAAGTCTGAAATGGTCTTTTGAGGAAAGAACCAGCCAGATTGAGTGGACCTGTCCAGTTCGTGCACGCTTTAGTCAATAACCGTGCAGCTCAACACAGAATTTAAGGAGCTCAACGATTCGATGAACAATACCAAAGAAAGGACATTCGGGTAGGCCGCATAAATTAATCAAACTGCCAGACCATGACTAAAAACTAGCTGAAAAAAAGAGATGCACGTAGTCATAATCACATTCACAATAATTAATATAAAATAATATAATACTTTATAACTTTAAAAAGTAAATATTCTTGTCATTACAAGAAAACCAAAAAACATTAAATAATAATCGACGCAAAAAAAAAATTGGAGCAGCTCAATCCCAAGCCCTTTTGTCCTCAACGTAATCGTTAACGGTATAAAATGCTTTCTGGCACAACTTACGTTTAGTGAATGATTTGAATTTATTAAGGCTTAGATCTTGTACGTGGCTTGGAAGCTTATTATAAAAGCGTATACATTGACATGCCTTGTTGTATGTACTACAAGTATTTGTTTTGGTTTTCGTTACTGCCTTGAATTACCGTCTGTATTAAAAGTGTTACAGCCTGGATTAAAAAATCTACGAAACGATTATCAAATGAACGGGTCTTAAAAAGCTACACCAAATCGAATGGCTCCCACACCGCTGTTACAAATGTTTACAAACATTTTCTGACACTAATACGTTTATTTATTTATTTTTATTTATTTAATCCCCAGCCAATTTACTAACCAATGTTAGGTTAAAATGTAGTAAAAAACATATGTTTTGAGTGCTCCCACACTGATACTTACTAACATTACTACATTTTAATACACAATGGTTACTAACATTACCTAACATGAAAACAATTTTCAGCAGTGTGAGAGCAACTTACTAGTGTGATCACATATTTGTTTATAAAATGTTTATTAATGTTTGAAAACATTTTTAACAGCGGTGTGGAAGTACCAAAAGCCACAGTGCAGCGTATCTAAAACGAAAATAATTTTTAGATCAAAACTTAGCCTACCTACACATAAAACATAAAAAATTGCTGCCATAAAATGGCTTATCAAATTAATTAATTTCTAAAATACATAAACATGTAACTCACTATAATGAGGATCGTATTTTGTTGAGTCTGAATGAATAACTTGCTCCTCAGACGAGCACGTAAAGCGAAGTCGTAAAAATAGTGAATAGTCCAGGAGTCTGCGCGTGCTCCAGTGAATTCATACTTTACGTGATTCTGAGCTAAGAGCTCACTGCTAAAGAAAAATTACTCGCTGCGGCTGGTACACACTGGTGGGCATTTGTATCGTGGATGCTAGCTAGGCTGTGGGATGCAACTTCACTTGTTACATGTGGTGGAGGAGCGTAGGAGCGTCATTTGTACGTTTGTGTTGTAAGGAAAAATTGTTTTGTTGAGATTTTCTTAGAGCTTCAGCTTTTTTTTATGCTCACTAGCGTGTTTCTACTGGTCTTTGAAAAAGTATGGAATTCATATTATGAAATAAGATACTGGCACGGGCCACACCCTTGTTTTTTAATAGGAAAACGTCGTCAAAGTTGCCAAACAATCGATGTAAAAAAAATATAAGAAAGCCATGACAAAGTGATAGTTTAGAAGCGAATATGAAAAATCCTAAATGGTCGGCTTTGACATGTTCCATCGAAATGTCATGAGGTTATTCCCGTACATTTTGGGCTATAGACAATCGTTATTGGTGATAGAATCACTCTATCTGGACACCTAAGTCGTGTCAGTAATCTTCTATGTCCAAACATCGTGGATACGAAACAGGGCGATATTTAGGATTTTATATATTTATAAAGGTAGGGTAGGGTAGGTAGCTTGGGTTTATGGGAGCGAAGCCGCGGGCACAACTAGTATTTATATAAAAAGGTAGGGTAGGGTAGGTATGGTAGGTAGATTGGGATGACAGGAGCGTAGCCGCGGACACAATTATTATATATATTAAAATGAATTGCTATTCGTAAGTCTCGCTATAACTCGATAACGGCTTGACCGATTTGAATCATTCCTCTATTGTTTTGTTCGCCAGAATAAAGGTAAGTTAAAAATAAACAAAAATATGTTGGTAGGTAAGTAGATAGGGTAGAGTAGGAAGGTAGGGTAGGATAGTTAGGGTAGGCAGGTAGGGTAGATAGGATGGTAGCCAATAGACGGGAGTGAAACCGCGGGGACAGCTCGAGTATTAATATAGGCTATGTTACTTGTCAATACGATAATTTTAGGTTCATCTGTACACCTACGACCTACATATTTAACGCAAGTCAATATTCGGTGCCACCTTGTACAAATACAAACACGGTACGTCCACAATGCCTAACACATAGCTCAAAGTGCTCTCCGTTCCTTGAAGTGACCGCATCACAAGTGTGGCCATTCCTCACACTATGGCCCCAGACACAATCGTGCCTATATTTGTATGTACAAATTGTCCCATCTCCATTCTATGTGTACAGTCTGGCCAAGCCTTTATTCCGTCCTAAGACATTGCACAATTACATTGTCACAAGTTAGCTAAATTAAAAAATTAGGGGTTTCTCTACAAGTTGTAGTGCCATAATTTCTGTGTTGGATTGCAATATTCTTGCAGATTTTTTATGTATTTGTGAGGCAATGTTATAAGAAATTTTAGCAGCTTTGTTAGGTTTTAGTTCTGTTTGTATTATCGTAATATTGCGTGTTATTGTTGCAATGTATTTTCCTGTAACACTCGTCAATCACCTAGCACAGGAGTCAGGGTATTTGTATGTTTTCTTATGTAAATAAAGTTATTATTTATTGAGTTGATAAACCAAATGACCACACTGTTGGCGTAGTGGTTGAGCAATTGGCTGCTGCGCTGCGTGTCGTGCACGGAACTCATATCTGTATGGGCTATAGTTGTTCCGGATCTGGGTGTCTTGTGTATGTGAGTTTAAATGTTTGTAAAGGCACCCACGATACAAGCAGAAATTCTTAGAGTGTGGCAAAGTTTTTTTAAAAAGAAAGCATGTAAAAGAAAGAAAGAAACCAATATATTTATCGTTACCATAAAGGCCTGTGCAGACGAGAGGGACTTTTGTCCGCAGTAACTGTAACTTCACTCTGTCTAGAATCGCCATATAAGAATGCTGATTTGAATTTATGTCTAAATCTGATTTAGGTATCAATTACTCAACCACTGTTGTGTTATGCGCACGGTTTGCGTATCTTGTTTGCTACCTCTGCTAATTCTGCGGACAAAAGTTCCTCGTCAGCCCTAATAAGATACGAAAGTCCACGATTCTCAGTCGTTATCTAAGTAGTCCCCTCCTTTCTAGACACCCCCTTCCCACAGTTCATCTATCGTTTTCTTGGTCTTTCCTAATCTTATATAACCCTCTACGTTGACACTCAAAACTTACCTCAATACATTTTCCTCATCTTCAAAGACAATATGCTAATATTGCCTAGTAGCTGCTGCCCATGGCTCCACCCGTGGGGAATTCGTACTTCATCCAATATATTCACAAATAAACTAGCTGTTTCCGACAGCTTCGCTCGCGTTATTATAGATTTTGTCAAACAATTTTCCCATAGCAACTGTGGTTTTGCCGGGATAAAAAGTAGCCTATGTTACTCCTTATAACATCAGCTATCTACTAGTGAAAGTCCAGTCCAGCCATTTCGGAGATTACCCCGAGCAAACAGACAGACAGGCAAAACACATAAAATGCATATTTGTTATTAGTACCACATATACTTTCACATGCATTCAATAGAGTCTTGTTATTTTGATATTACATACAGACACTTCAATTTTATTTATTTCTATATAAGTATAGAAGATAAAGAAACGAAGTATAGCTTATTATAGCCTATGTGTTTTTGTGTGGTTTCATAAAATCCGTTTAGTAGTTTTTGCGTGAAAGAGTAATAAACATCCATCCTCCCAAACTTTCACATTTATTAGTAGGATTCCGAAATCTGTGGGCTGCCCATCATCTTGAAATAATAGCGTAATTTCTACTTTCGAAGAAAAAGGTTTCATCAGAAATTAAAATGTCTGCGCACAATAACCCGAGATATCTAGAGACCATAAGTAATAAGTTCCGTGCGTGAATAGAATTCGTGATTCTCAGAAAGTCAATCACTCAGCAATACTCTAAAAATCTGTTCTATTTTTGTACTAAGAAGAGATTTTCGCAACCCTGTCAAATATAAGACGAACTTATACTTGACTAGCTGACCCCCGTTGCTTCGCTCCCTTCAACTGGCTATTTACCTACCTACCAATTTGTTAAACTATTTATATAAATAAGAATTAATACTACAATAAGAATGTGACCAACTTTTGTTCCTACCGGCGATCTAACAAAATATTGGAACACAAAAGCGGCTATTGTAACTTAATTGTGATAGGGAGATATATTCTCTTGTAAACTTTTTGTAGGTAATAATGAGTACTTTAATCATGTAGTACATAATTTTTATGTATCACCAATAGTTTTCTCAGCGCACGCCAAATGATGAATTTTATAGGCAACATTTTGTTACTTTGGATTACATTATTGCAAATTTTATAAGCATCTCTAATTATTTTGAAAATAAATTATTGCTTATAATTTTTAAAATAATTAAATATAAAAAATTTTTAAAATCGGTACAGTAATTTCGAAGCCTAGTTGGTACAAACAAACAATAAAATCTTTCCTCTTTATAATATTGGTATAGATAAATTCGAGTAAACAATTCTAAGAATTGTGAAGCTTAGAAAATTGACCGAAGAAAACCCGGTATATAAGCCGCTGTAGTCGACATTGGACGGTAAAAAGCGCCTATTGTCATAATACAGCTAAAACATCGAAAGCAGAATAAAACCGACCGCTTCGTTGCCACTTTCATGAGACACTTCCACCATAAGAAATCCAATTTAACTTTGTCGCCGAACAAAATGTTCCAATAGAAATAATTTCGTCAAGGACTTCCAACAGCTGTACAATTCAATCAGTGCGGAGTCTTCTGTTTTTTTATCTCTCAAGTATTTTTCTTTTGAGCTCTAAAGTTAGTCAATGTGGCGCGCTTCACACTAGTAAGATAATATTGGTGAAGTTCTTTAGGGAATTGACGTGCATTATAAGTAGGAACATGATTATATTTTTAACCGACTTTCCAAAATGGAGTTGATCTATGTTCGACTTCAAGTTTGTTTTTTTTTTTTTTTTCTTTTTTGTGTATGTTCACCGATTACTCCGTCAATTGTGGACCGATTTTGAAAAGTCTTTTTTTGTTTGAAAAAGTATGTTCCGAAATTGGTCCCATTTTAATTTGGTGAAGATCTGATGAAGAACTTCGGAGATATACAACAGAACTCTTCAATAAATAACGGCTAATCTCTCGGGATTGCTGCAATCGCATGTCTGTTTGTTGTTTATAACATTTCATAACATAACATCACGCCAGTTCACTCTTAAGGGGTAAGCAGATCTCTCATTTCACCGGTTATGTTCAAGTTTCATGAAATCTATTCTGGCGAAATAGTTCCCTTACTAACTTGCCTATTAGGTACGTACAACTAAAAAGTGAAAAATAAAAAAACTTTTTGCAAAAAAATACTACCGACTTCCAAATACAAAACTACAAAGTGAAAAATAACTTAATTTTTTGAAGTCGGTGTCCATAACGCAAAAAAATGGTACCTACGAAACACACCGACTTCAAAAAATTAAGTTATTTTTCACTTTGTAGTTTTGTATTTGGAAGTCGGTAGTATTTTTTTGCAAAAAGTTTTTTTATTGGACAATTAAACACAAGATCAATAAAGTAACTTTAGTAACAACTCAGTCCGCTACTTTTTCTAAATCTATAATGAAGCCTTTTTTTATGGCAATTTGCCGAAGATGATTCCTGCCAATGTCGTGTAGTGAAGACTACCCATGGGTATTATTGAAATTGCAAATTAATTTTTAATTAATATCTTGAGCTTTTGTGGCGATCCTTTGAGGAATTTACAGGATTTTGTATTTTTGGATGAATTCTAATAATATGCATTAGAATGCGGATGTAACAGATTCTAATGTTTTTTTGGAGTATTTGGCAGCAAATTGTATCGAGTCAGCCTTACCAATAAGCTTTGCGGAGGTAGTCAATACTACAATGAAATTCTCCGCACCACTATCCCGAGATCACTTCTGTCAACGATTTCACATATTGTCCATTTGCGTAGAGAGTTCAGACACAAAACTACACCAATTTTATATCAAAATAACCACTAGGAATCAATCTGCAAATAATATTAACAGACGCTGAACTTCACCCGAAAAAAATCCGCCAAAAAGCCGCCTAACGAAGCCTTGATTGGCATAAACATAATAGCATGAAGTTATAGATAAGTCTATGGTGTGTGAGTCTATGGTTAATGGTGTATTCATCATACATTACAGTAGAACAACTATTTTTCAAACATTGATCATTGTTAAAGTGACGTGTTAATCTTAATTGAATGTAATGCTGGATAAATAAAATTTAATAAATATTTGTTGCCATGTTTTTGACCTTATTTATGAAAACTGTTTCAAAATTACAATTTTCTATGTAGAATTTGAATTTAGAATTCACTACAAACTAACTACTTAAAATGGTTAAAAAAATATAAATAAGGTTGTTAGTTTATAAACACTATACTTCATAAAAGATAGCTTGATCTCTGCGACATATGTCAAACTGACGTATACGTTATTGTTAAGGTATCGTTAGCCTGTCAAGCACTATTGTTACTGTATTGATACTGACAGCTGTCGCATAGATCGAGCTATCTTTTATGAAATATAGCTTATTTTTACCAGCGTTTTCACCCACATGAAATTTGAAAATTATCTCACGAGAATATGAAATTTATGGAATAAATATTATCTTATGTCCTAATTTTGTTCATGGTTTATCCGTGTGCCAAGTATCCAAATCTGTTAAGTCGTTGATGCGTACTTTATTACCAACAATAATATATAGCTGGATGCGATTCGCACAGGACAGTTCGGTGTGTGGCGACACTTGGTCTATGGTCAGCAGTGGACGTTCGACAGAAATGGCGATGATGATGAACCATAATATTATCATCATTTCAGCCGAAAGACTTCCACTGCTGCACATAGGGCACCTCCAAGCGTCGCCACACTGATCGGTCTCGCGGTGGTCTATGTGGTGGTTGCAGAGGAGTGGCATGTTGTCTGCTCGGCTATGTGTGGGCCGAGCGTCATTCCTCGCGCGCAACAAGTGTCTGAAGTTACCGGCCCAAGGCAAAGGGCCACCTGGTGGTCAGACGCGGGGTTCGTGAGTAACCCTCAAGCAAGTGAGCTCCTGTGAGCGAGCTGCATCTCCGGCACTTTCCTGGATAGAAAGAAGAGGACTACCCGTTGGATTAGTTTTCCGGCAACCCAGCTGTAGGCATTGGGTAGATGCGATGATTTGTATTCGAGAGGTGAGCGTGCTTACAGCTCCGGGACCATTCTGGAGAAATGGGAGCCAGCTTCTCTGGCGTCCTTAACGGGGATTGAATCCGCTAGCACCAACTGCGCTGGTGCTGGTGCTTGCACTAGTGCTGGCGTGCTGGGGTGCGTGTGGTGAGCGGCTTTATTGCTCCGGTACCATTCTGGACAAATGGTAGTGAGTAATCACGGTGCAACTCACATTTTCTCTTGAGTACCAGGGGCGAGTGCTCTCGGAGGCGTGACCTACCGAAGATGGTCCCAGACACCTCGTAAGGGGTTGCCTGGTATAGTGTGCCGCTTTCCATAACGTAAGGTTGGTGAAGGAGGCCACTATAGGAAAACTCAGTAGACAAATAGGGGTACGTGATCGGTCCTGTGCATTTTGAATCCACCGGACTCTCGCAACCTTGACCAGGTCGTTGCTCCACCTAGAGGAGGGCCATCCAACGCTGCGTCTTGCGGTACGCGGTCGCCACTTCACTAGTTTTAATCTTCTTCTTCTTCTTCTTCCTGCCCCCTTCCCAATTTATTTGGGGTCGGGCCTCCTTGTGCGTCTACGCCAGGATGGTCTATCCTGGGTTGTCGATGGTGGCAAATTTTTCTCCTTGAGGTCTCTCTCGACAGTGGTCCACCAAGAGGCTGGTGGTCTGCCCCTTGTTCGTTGCTTGGTGTTGACTTTGAGCATTGTCTTCACGGAGTAGCTATCTTCACGTCTGATAATGTGCCCATACCATCTAAGTCTGCTCTCTCTGATCTTGTCGGCGATTGGTGCTACCTTGAATGATCCTCTTACGTATTCGTTCCGCACTTTATCCAAGCGCGTCACGCCCCCTGCCCAGCGGAGCATTTTCATCTCCGCTGTGTGTAGCTGTTGTTCGTGCTTCTTCAAGGCTGCCCAACATTCAGCGCCGTACAGCAACGTAGGTCTAACGGCTGTTTTATATACTTTTCCTTTTGTTTTGATCGGCATTTTAGAGTCACATAGGACGCCCGACAGAGATCTCCATTTCATCCATGCCGCATGAACTCGATGGGTAACATCCTCATCTATACGAGCGTCAGCAGTCAGCATAGAGCCAAGGTATTTAAATCGGGACACCTTTGGTAGGTCGGTGTCTTGTACCTTCAGGTCACAGCCCACTTCCTCCGCGCCGCCAAAATCGCATTCCATGTATTCGGTTTTAGTGCGGCTGATCCGAAGTCCATGCCTTTCAATCTCCGACAGCCACAAATTGAATGCGTTCGGGAGCTCTGAGGCCTTCTTTTCCACAAGCACGATGTCATCAGCATATAGCATGGTCCAAGGGGCTTCTTTTTGAACATGCAGTGTTATGTGGTCCATAGCCAGATTAAACAGCAATGGGCTGAGGGCTGATCCCTGGTGCAATCCAACCTTGACCAAAAATGGTTCACCCATACCCGCAGGGCTACGGACCTGTGTGCTGACGTCATCATACATGTCTCGAACTAGATTAATGTAGACTTCCGGTACTTTTTGCGCTCTCAGTGACTGCCATATAAGCTTTCTTGGGACTCGGTCGAAAGCTTTTTCGAGATCGATGAAGACCATATATAAGTTTTCTTTATTTATCCTGTACTTTTCTAAGAGTAATCTGAGAGCGTGTATGGCTTCTGTTGTGGACCTGCCCTGAGTGAAACCGAACTGGTTCTTAGTTGTTCTGGTCATCGCCGTTAACCGAGCACCCAGTACTCTTTCCCATAATTTGAGAGTGTGGGACGTCAACTTTATTCCTCTGTAATTGTTACAATTGGCAACGTCGCCCTTGTTCTTGTATATTGGACACAGGTAACTTTTTCGCCATGAGGGTGGTATTTTGCCATGTGTCTGTACTTTGTTCAGCAGATCTGTGAGCCATGGGAGCGCATCTTCACCCAGGATTTTCCAGATGTCAGCTGGGACTTCATCTGGCCCAAGGGATTTATGGTACCTCATGTGATTGAGGGCTTGCTTAACTTCTGCTGGGTCTATACGGTCTATTGGTCCTTCGCATAGAGATAACTCAGGCAACGGCTCACTCTCGTTTTCCTCGTTCATAAGCATTTCTTAATATTGCTTCCATCGGCTATTTATTGCAACGTTATCTGTGAGCAGCTTACCCTTGTCATCCTTGATGTATTTGTTGCATTTGATATCCAGTGTGGACCTATGGCGATGTTTAGCTATTTTAAATATGGTATGTTCATCCGGAGCGGCATCTAGTCGGTCATAGAAATTCTGCCGTGATGCTGCTTTAGCTTGTGCTACTGCCGATTTAGTCACACCTTTCAGGGACTTGTAGTCAGCCCGGTCTTCAAAAAGGCCAGAATTTTGCCAGAGCTTAAACGCTTCCCTTTTAGACTTGACAAGTTCTTTTATTTCGCTATTCCACCACGTGGTGTCTTTTGTAGTGGTTAGGTTGCCCTTAGCTACACCCAAAATCCGTCTAGCGCTTGCCTGGCAGAAAGTTTCGAAATCTGCCCACATTTGATGAGCCGGTTTGTCCTTAGCCAAATCCAGACTGAGGTAGGTTTTTATTTCGTCAACAAATTTATGACCTTTGTTGTTGTGTAATTCCTTCCATTTAATACGTTCAGTCCTGCTGACGTGGACTTTAATAGGTTTTGGTAAATCCATAACTGCAACCAAGAGTCTGTGCTGGGATGTCAGTGCCTCTCCTGGGATAACTTTACAGTCCTTGTACCTATGTGACATTGCTCTGGAAGCAATTATGTAGTCTATTTGTGTTGACGAATTCCCGCTTTTGTAGGTTATCAAATGCTCTGGCTTTTTCTTAAAACAGGTATTAATTATTTTAAAATTATGTTTGCTTGCGAAGTTCAAAACATTAGAATATTTACTTTTTAAAGTATTATATTATTTTATTTTAATTATTGTGAATGTGAAGACTATGTGGATATTTTTTTTTTGTTTTATTTAAATTTATCTTAGTTTTTAATCATGGTCTGGCAGTTTGAGTAGTTTATGCGGCCTACCCGAATGTCCTTTCTTTGGTATTGTTCGTCGAATCGTTGAGCTCCTTAAATTCTGAGTTGAGCTGCTCGGTTATTGACAAATGCGTGCACTGACTGGACAGGTCCACTCAATCTGGCTGGTTCTTTCCTCAAAAGACCATTTCAGACATCAGTCTACATGGTCTTCACATAATCTAATCAAGATTTTGTCAGGACTTTAAAAGAGACTGTGACCTCTGAGTTTGTTTCGGCCTTTCTTCTCAGAGTAGTCAGATAGGAAACGCCGACCTCATCTAGTTTTAAAAATATGTTCGACATGTAAAAGTGTTTGTACAAACCAACTTACAGAAATAAAATCATTTATCATTTAAATCCCGATTGATTTTCAGTTCCATATCCGTATCCCCCATGTACGTCACTGAACGTATTGCTTTTGTTACCCACGTGTCCATTTAGATCCCCGCCAATATGCACAAGCTCACTAGGTGGTATTTCAAGCAGCACTTCATCGAAATCTTCCCAGAAGTTTTCCTTTTCCTCAGATCCGCATCCAGTCTGGGGGGCATAAGCCGAGATTATGTTAAGGACCGGTTGGTTGTCCATTGCCAGCTTGACAGCTATAAGCCGGTCGTTCTTTCGCTCTATGCTGACTATTCTTTGCTTCAGGTCTTTATCTAATGTTATAGCTACTCCGTTACGTTTTAACCGTGGCCAATGTCTCGTGATTTGGAACCCTTCCACTTGGTTTCCTGGATGCAGCATATGTTTATGTCTCTATCATTGAGTATATTGCTCAGTTCTGTACTGCGTCCGGTCATGGAACCCAAATTCCATGTACCCAATCTAAGGCGCGTAGATTTAATTGATCTACTTGTCTTAAGCGAACTTTTGTTCTTGTCAGTTTCGTCGCTTCGGGGGGACGCCCTAGCATGGCCACATCCATCAGAGTTTATAGTAATCGCATTCTGAGCATCGACGTCGCTTACGGGGAACGCCCTAACTTCTATCGTTATTCCTTTATTTGTATGTATCATGATGCACAAGGAGACATGGTTTGGTTTTATATTTTACGGCCGGTTACCACCTGACGCCAAGACCGTCGCCTTCACAAGGCGTGGGCGCCGCCATTGACTCATTCGAGTTCATCTGCCGCCATCCCTTCTGTAAGCCTGGCCCAACTTACAGCACTGTCCCGACCTGATCTCCGAATACGTCGAAGTAGCTCGGGACAGGGGTTTTATACGGAGTGTCCATCTCCGGCCTGTTGGTCCGCGGGAGGTATTTGATTTCCCTCCTACCCTGCATATCTGCCGAGCTTTCCCCGATCCGCCACCTGGGGACGCGTTCTCTAGGGGTGAGGCTCCCCCGAGAAACTTCACTAGTTTTAATATGATATCTAAACATAAAGACTAACATTTATAATATTTGTTCAAGATACAAATTGTGTAGGAATAGCAGGATGGGCACGACTTAAGCTCTATCCACACATATCAGGGCCGTGCCCAGGACGTGACAAGGCCGGGCCCGGGACGTGACAGGGCCGGGCCCAATCATTGAAGCTTCGTCACTGGCCCGTGCACGGACGTGTGTGAACGAGTTCATATAAAATATACACAACGATGTTTTTTTGAGCCCCTGACGGGGCACGGTCCGTCCACGTGGCATGGCCCTGATTTGTGTGGATAGACCTTAAGAGATATACTGTTGTTATTTTTGTAACAATTCACATTGCCGTAACAAAGACATGACGTCAACGTGACGTTCGTCGTCACAAACTTATAAATCCCGTTCGTGTTCCTCATATTTTAATCACGGGATGGCAAAGCACATTAGAAATTGTAAGATCTTCATTATGGAAAAATAGGTGCCATAAATTCAGCAGGTCATCGAATAATGGTACACCATGTAGAGTAAACAAACCCCTTCAAAAAAGTTTCTTAATTAATTAGTTAACTATGTCTCAACGATGACCCCTTCAAGCACTGTTTTGAGTAGTAGTTAGACGAACTTACCCACATTTATCGTACCTAAATCTAATAATGACTATACTATTCTATTCTATTCTAATTCTATTCTATAAACCATGAACAAAATTAGGACATAAGATAATATTTATTCCATAAGTTTCATATTCCCGTGGGATAATTTTCAAATTTCATGTGGGCGGAAACGCTGGTAAAAATAAGCTATACTTCATAAAAGATAGCTTGATCTCTGCGACAGCTGTCAGTATTAATACAGTAACAATAGCGGTTGACAGGTTAACAATAACGTATACGTCAGTTTGACATATGTCGCAGAGATCTAGCTATCTTTTATGAGGTATAGTGTTTATAAACTAACAACCTTATTTATATTTTTTTAACCATTTTAAGTAGTTAGTTTGTAGTGAATTCTAAATTCAAATTATCCACTGAAAATTGTAATTGTGAAACAGTTTTCATAAATAAGTTCATGTTTTACCTGGAAACAAGTATTTATTAAATTTTATTTATTTAGCTTTACAGTCAATTAAGAAGAACACGTCACTTTAACAATTATCAATGTTTTAAAAATAGTTGTTCTACTGTAATGTATGATGAATTACCATAGACTTATCTATAACTTTATGCTATTATGCGAATCAAGGCTTCGTTAGAGATTTGGGAAAAGAAGCGGATTGAGTTGTTATTAAATTTATTTTATTGATACATACATAAACTCACGCCTTTTTCTCATGGGGGTAGGCAGAAACTACATAACGCCACCTGCTACGATCCTTACATAGGTACTTCTTCTTGCTTCAATCACATTCATACATCTAGTCATACACACACGTGTTGAGTAACGTACACATGGCATTTCTGAAGAACATCACCAATAAGGTCTGTATATGTCTGTCCCGGTGTTTCCATTTACGTCTGCCTTGTAAATACTTTTCTTAAGTCACCTTTCATTCATCCTCTCAACATGGCCAAACCATCTTAACATACTCTTTTCAATTTTAGTCACTACATCTACTTTATTGACCTTGTGTTTAAGTTCTCAAAAATAAAATCATCCTACTTATAATGCACGTCAATTCCCTAAATAACTTCACCAATATTATCTCACAAGTGTGAAGAGTGCCACATTAACTAATTTTAGAGCTCAAAAGAAAAATACTTGAGAGATAAAAAAACAGAAGAATCTCCGCACTGATTGAATTGTACAGCTGTTGGAAGTCCTTGACGAAATTATTTCTATTGGAACATTTTGTTCGGCGACAAAGTTAAATTGGATTTCTTATGGTGGAAGTGTCTTATGAAAGTGGCAACGAAGCGGTCGGTTTTATTCTGCTTTCGATGTTTTAGCTGTATTATGACAATAGGCGCTTTTTACCGTCCAATGTCGACTACAGCGGCTTATAATCCGGGTTTTCTTCGGTCAATTGTCTAAGCTTCACAATTCTTAGAATTGTTTACTCAAATTTATCTATGCCAATATTATAAAGAGTAAAGATTTTTTTGTTTGTTTGTACCAACTAGGCTTCGAAATTACTGTACCGATTTTAAAAATTCTTTCACCTATACAAAGCTACATTATGCCCGAGTAACATAAGCAATAATTTATATTCAAAATAATTGGGGATCCTTATGAAAATTGCAATAATGTAACCCAAAGTAGCACTATAAAATTCATTATTTGGCGTGCGCTGAGAAAACTATTGGTGATACATAAAAATTATGTACTACATGATTAAAGTACTTATTATTACCTACAAAAAGTTTGCAAGAGAATATATCTCCCTATCACAATTAAGTTACAATAGCCGCTTTTGTGTTCCAAAATTTTGTTAGATCGCCGGTAGGAACAAAAGTTGGTCACATTCTTATTGTAGTATTAATTCTTATTTATATAAATAGTTTAACAAATTGGTAGGTAGGTAGATAGCCAGTTGACGGGAGCGAAGCCGCGGGGGTCAGCTAGTCAAGTATAAGTTCGTCTTATATTTGACAGGGTTGCGAAAATCTCTTCTAAGTACAAAAATATAACAGATTTTCAGAGTATTGCTGAGTGATTGACTTTCTGAGAATCACGAATTCTATTCACGCACGGAACTTATTACTTATGGTCTCTAGATATCTCGGGTTATTGTGCGCAGACATTTTAATTTCTGATGAAACCTTTTTCTTCGAAAGTACGCTATTATTTCAAGATGATGTGCAGCCCACAGATTTCGGTTTCCTACAAATAAATGTGAAAGTTTGGGAGGATGGATGTTTATTACTCTTTCACGCAAAATCTACTAAACGGATTTTATGAAACCACACAAAAACACATAGGCTATAATAAGCTTTAAGCGTTTTCTTTATCTTCTATACATACATAGAAATAAATAAAATTGAAGTGTATGTATGTAATATCAAAATAACAAGACTCAATTGAATGCATGTGAAAATATATATGGTACTAATAACAAATATGCATTTTATGTGTTTTGCCTGTCTGTCTGTTTGCTCGGGGTAATCTCCGAAATGGCTGGACTGGACTTTCACTAGTAGATAGCTGATGTTATAAGGAGTAACATAGGCTACTTTTTTATCCCGGCCAAATCCCAGTTGCTTTGGAAACTTATTTGACAATATCTATAATAACGCGAGCCGGGGGGGCCTGGGAAACAGCTAGTTTATGAATATATTGGATGAAGAACAAATTCCCCACGGGTCTAGCCATGGGCAGCAGCTGGTAGGCAATATTAGCATATTGTCTTTGAAGATGAGGAAAACTGTGGGAAGGAGAGAGGGAATCTAGAAACGAGGTGACTACTTAGAGAACGACTGAGAAGTGTGGACTTTCTTATCTTGTTATGGCGTGCGTAGACGAGGGACTTTTTTCCGCAGAGGTAGCTTAGGTAGAGCGCAATTCTCAGAACGCGAGAACGTAAACCATGCGCATAACAAAACAGCAGTTAAGTAATTGAAACCTAAATCAGATTTAGACGTAAATTCAAATCAGCATTCTTATATGGCGATTCTAAACAGAGTAAGGTTACAGCTACTTTTTACAAACATTTTAACTCACGTACACAAGATACCCAGATCCGGAACAAATGTAGGCCATACAAATTTTTCTCGACCTTATGCGTCTCAATTCGAGATTTGTTCCGTGCGTGACACGCAGCGCAGCAGCCGATCGCTCAACCACTACACCAACAGTGTCGTAATTTGGTTTTCAACACACTTGCTCATAAAGTGACTCTAATTTCACCGCAATTAGGCACATAATGACACCTGTTATCAAACTGTGACTTTTTCATTACTATTATTCACAAGTGAGATAAAGAGTTTTTTTTCTAATTTATTGGTTGAGTTGCTTTGTTTTAAAAAAAGTTTCGATACAAAAAAGATCGTGCTCAATAGTACAAATGCAACACATTTCATGCAACTTCGTATTTAAATAGATAATTTCAACTTGTACTTGTTTAATAAATAAAACTTTCACTTAAATATAACTTTTGTTTTTGTCTGTAACAAAGAAAACTTGAAATACCCCATTTTGTACGTGGCTAAAACGCTATCCGCGAAAAGCCAAAAAACAGATAACTCATTATTTTTAGTCTATGGCCGATCGCCATTGTTAGATGCGCGCGCATAGGAAAACTGATTAATTTTGCCCGCCATTGCGAAAAAAAATTCACAACTCGTTTTCACTGTTGGAAATGATTTTTTTGTATTAATTTCTTCACAAGTGTGTTGAAAAACGTCGTATGATACACGTGTGTATTGATGATTACCGTCCTCGGCTCTCTTAAGACCCTCACCTAACGGCTCGGGTCTCAATGGCGCCTCAGCGGTAATCACCAACGTTACAGACTTGTACCATAATGTACTATTGTCAACTCAATAAATAATAACTTTATTTACATAAGAAAACATACAGATACCCTGACTCCTGTGTAGGGATTGCAATCCCGCAAAACGGGATCAGCATTCCCGCGGGATCCCGCTGCTTTTATTAATCTGCTGGATCCCGCACCTTCAAAGCGCGGATACACAAATCCCGCAAATAAAAATTTGGCGTTAAAACTTTCACGTAAATCGCGAGTAGCAAGACCGCGATGTACCTGACGCTCGCCTATGAATATATCCTGAGTTCCTGACGGTTCAGCCTACTAGCGTAGAAGCCGAGAGAGCGGTTTCCGCATCAGGATATATTTGCAGTTCACTCAGAAGCAGCCTCGGAGATGATACAATAAATGCCATTTATGCCATCAGCGTATTTACAAAAGTTATCATAATAGGTTTATAACATAGTAATAGCATCTAAGAGAAAGTTGTGATTTGATTATTAGTCAATATATGAAAAAGACTGAAAAAAAAAAAAAATCTGTTGTTAGGAGTAATGTAAAATTAAACAAAACTATTAAACTATGCCAAACATTTAAAGATGAATCTAAGAAAACAGATTACTAATTACTTATACTAAAAGATTTTTTTAAATTTATGTTGCTTAGTGTAGGAAATGTTCAATACAAGTAAAATTTCAAAATTTAAAAACCCCTGACACATTTATCTTGTGAAAACATCACGATCTTAACAATAAAACGCGCATAACTTTTGAACGGCTGAGCCGATTTTATTCAAACATAGCTAAAAACACTCTCGATATAATCACCTTTCAAACAAAAAAAAACTAAATCAAAATCCGTTCATCCGTTGAGGCGCTATGATGCCACAGACAGACACACAGATACACAGCAACACACCTCAAACTTATAACACCCCTTTTCCGTCGGGGGTTAAAAAGTAGGTTTTTACACAGAAATCTGTAGTTTCAATTTCATTTTATAACATAATGTCAAAGATGCGGGATCCTGCGTAATCACACGGGGGATTGGGTAATCCCGCATATCAATCCCGTGGGATTCAATGAGCTGCGGGATTTCAAGCCCTACTCCCGTGCTAGGTGATTGACCAGTGTTACAGGAAACTATAATTTAACAATAATACGCAATATTACGATAATACAAACAGAACTCGAACCTAACAAAGCTGTTAAAAATTTCTTACACCATTGGCTCATAAATAAATAAATAAACTGCAAGAATATTGTAACCCAACACAGAAATTATGACACTACAACTTGTAGAGAAACCCCTACTTTTTTAATTTAGCTAACTTGTGACGATGTAATTGTGCACTGTCTTAGGACGGAATAAAGGCTTGGACAGACTGTACACATAGAATGGAGATGGGACAATTTGTACATACAAATATAGGCACGATTGTGTCTGGGGTCATAGTGTGAGGAATGGCCTCACTTGTGATGCGGTCACTTCAAGGAACGGAGAGCACTTTGAGCTATGTGTTAGGCATTGTAGACGTACCGTGTTTGTATTTGTACAAGGTGGCACTGAATATTGACTTGCGTTAAATATGTAGGTCGTAGGCGTACAGATAAACCTAAAATAATAGTATTGACAAGTATACATAGCCTATATTAATAGACTAGCTGTCCCCGCAGCTTTGCCCCCGTCAACTGGCTACCTTCCTATCTACCCTACCTACCTACCCTCACTACCCTAACCTACCTATCTCTTACCTACCCTACCTACCTACTCCACAAATTTATCTAACTTTGTGTTTTTTTAAACCTTCCCTATATTCTGGCGAACAAAACAAAAGAAGAATTATTCATATCGATCAAGCCGTTTTAGAGTTTTAGCAAGACTTACGAATAGAAATTAATGTATATATATATACTAGTTGTGCGCGCGGCTTCGCTCCCGTCAACCCAACCTACCTACCTAACATACCTACCCTAGCCCACCTACCTACCTATCTACCTTCCCTACCTACCTACCTACTTACCTACCCTACATACCTATCTACCCTACCTACCTACCCTACTTACCTAGCCTTATAATCTATCATTTCTACCTACCCTGCCTACCCTCCCACGTCATCAATTTTTATTTTTAAACCTTCCCTGTATTCAGGCGCACAAAAAAAAAAAGAATGATTCAAATTGGTCAAGCCGTTTTCGAGTTCTAGCGAGACTTACGAATAGCAATTAATTTTATATAAATACTAGCTGTGAGGAGCTCGTGGCTAAATAATAACAGCCGCACGGGTCGATCTTCAAGGTTAAGCAACGCTTGACGAGGTCGGGCCGTGGATGGGTGACCATTTCAACATACCGAGTTTCCTCCGTGCCTCGGAAAGCACGTTAAGCCGTTGGTCCCGGCTGTCATTTGAAGATCTTTGACAGTCAGTACGAGTAGTCAGAAGCTTGAGATCTGACACCAGTCTAGCCAAGGGGTACCGTTGTTACCCAGTTACTGGGTTGTGGAGGTCAGATAGGCAGTCGCTCCATGTAAAACATTGGTACTCAGCTGAATCCGGTTAGACAGGAAGCCGACCCCAATATAGTTGGGAAAAAGGCTAGGCAGATGATGATGACTAGTTGTGCCCGCGGCTTCGCTATATACCTACCCTACCTATATAAATAAATTAAATCCTAAATATTGCCCTGTTTCGTTTGATCCACGATGTTTGGACATAGAAGATTACTGACACGACTTAGATGTCCAGATAGAGTGATTCTATCACCAATAACGATTGTCAATAGCCCAAAATGTACGGGAATATCATCATGACATTTCGATGGAACATGTCAAATACGACAATTTAGGACTTTTCATATTCGCCTCTAAACTATCACTTTGTCATGGCTTTCTTATATTTTTTTTACATCGATTGTTTGGCAACTTTGACGACGTTTTCCTATTAAAAAACAAGGGTGTGGCCCGTGCCAGTATCTTATTTCATAATATGAATTCCATACTTTTTCAAAGACCAGTAGAAACACGCTAGTGAGCATAAAAAAAAGCTGAAGCTCTAAGAAAATCTCAACAAAACAATTTTTCCTTACAACACAAACGTACAAATGACGCTCCTACGCTCCTCCACCACATGTAACAAGTGAAGTTGCATCCCACAGCCTAGCTAGCATCCACGATACAAATGCCCGCCAGTGTGTACCAGCCGCAGCGAGTAATTTTTCTTTAGCAGTGAGCTCTTAGCTCAGAATTACGTAAAGTATGAATTCACTGGAGCACACGCAGACTCCTGGACTATTCACTATTTTTACGACTTCGCTTTACGTGCTCGTCTGAGGAGCAAGTTATTCATTCAGACTCAACAAAATATGATCCACATTATAGTGAGTTACATGTTTATGTATTTTAGAAGTTAATTAATTTGATAAGCCATTTTATGGCAGCAATTTTTTATGTTTTATGTAGGTAGGCTAAGTTTTGATCTAAAAATTATTTTCGTTTTAGATACGATGCACTGTGGCTTTTGGTACTTCCACACCGCTGTTAAAAATGTTTTCAAACATTAATAAACATTTTATAAACAAATATGTGATCACACTATTAAGTTGCTCTCACACTGCTGAAAATTGTTTTCATGTTAGGTAATGTTAGTAACCATTGTGTATTAAAATGTAGTAATGTTAGTAAGTATCATTGTAGGAGCACTCAAAACATATGTTTTGAGTGCTCCCACACTGATACTTACTAACATTACTACATTTCAACCTAACATTGGTTAGTAAACGTATTAGTGTCAGAAAATGTTTGTAAACATTTGTAACAGCGGTGTGGGAGCCATTCGATTTGGTGTAGCTTTTTAAGACCCGTTCATTTGATAAACGTTTCGTAGATTTTTTAATCCAGGCTGAAACACACTTAATACAGACGGTAATTCAAGGCAGTAACGAAAACCAAAACAAATATTTGTAGTACATACAACAAGGCATGTCAATGTATACGCTTTTATAATAAGCTTCCAAGCCACGTACTAAATCTAAGCCTTAATAAATTCAAATCATTCACTAAACGTAAGTTGTGCCAGAAAGCATTTTATACCGTTAACGATTACGTTGAGGACAAAAGGGCTTGGGATTGAGCTGCTCCAATTATTTTTTTTGCGTCGATTATTATTTTATGTTTTTTGGTTTTCTTGTAATGACAAGAATATTTACTTTTTAAAGTTATAAAGTATTATATTATTTTATATTAATTATTGTGAATGTGAAGACTACGTGCATCTCTTTTTTTCAGCTAGTTTTTAATCATGGTCTGGCAGTTTGATTAATTTATGCGGCCTACCCGAATGTCCTTTCTTTGGTATTGTTCATCGAATCGTTGAGCTCCTTAAATTCTGTGTTGAGCTGCACGGTTATTGACTAAAGCGTGCACGAACTGGACAGGTCCACTCAATCTGGCTGGTTCTTTCCTCAAAAGACCATTTCAGACTTCAATCTACATGGTCTTCACATGATCTAACCAAGATTTTGTCTGGACTTTAAAAGAGACTGTGACCTCTGAGTTTATTTCGGCCTTCCTTCTCAGAGTAGTCAGATAGGAAACGCCGACTTCATCTAGTTTTAAAACAATGATCGACATGTAAAAGTGTTCGTACAAACCAACTTACAGAAATAAAGTCGTTTATCATTTATCGAATCTAAAGACAAATGAATAACAACCTATCCACAAATCAGTAACATTATTAACTAATTAAATTACGAACAAATTACCTACAACTTTGTTTGAAGTCTATGCGACATCCACATTCACAGCCGTCCGGTACCCCAAGTGACTTAAACGAAATTTAAAACGGTTAAGTACAAGATTTAATCAAAAATTTTAAAATTAAGCCCCAGCAAACCGAACCGACATAGACGGAGAAGTAATTAAAAGTTCAAGCATTTCGCTGACGTTTATTTAATTCCCCTCAATAGTCGAACAAATAATAAAGTACAGGGTCAGCGCATATGTAGAGCAAAGGGAGCGAACCATTCAATAAATTGTTCTACAACTTCCCACAAAGCAGCCAAATCAAAACATTTCGTTGCTTGCTTACATAACGAGTAAATACATCAGAAACAAAAGTCATTCGTGAGATTCCATTTCAGAAATTCTAATTAAATTACGACCTCACAGGGCTGATACCGACAACTACAGCCTCCCTTTATCTAAAGTTGCTGAGTTATTTCGACAAATCTGAAGTATTTGTTGGAAAGTCAACTGGTTTGTATTAATGCTGGGACATGCGCTGAATTTATGGGCTTATATTGAACATATTTTGGTCTAAACCTACGACGAAGGTTTGCTTGTTATTTCGTAATTTACATACCACCTCCATACTAAAAACGGATTCGAAATACAGATAGAAAATATCAATATTTATCGATGAGCACGCTGTATGATCCGCCCACCGCATACTTAACCCTACAATAACTGCGGGCCACACGGATTCCTTATAGACATCGGCGAACGCCAACACATATTGGCACATCAGAACAGCCGTTAACACGCCCCATTGCAGTTGATTCCGCACAATCGTGGCGGGCCCTTAGTCACTCGTCCAGTCTGGATGTGGTACTTGGTAGGCTCTCGAACCGGGTCAGATGCGGCAGCGATACGGCACGACCCGACCGCGCCTGCACTATGACACTCCGCTAAGGAAGATGGATGTTTCTGACGAATATCACTGCACTTAGTATGATTTTGTAAAAAGTGAAAAGGTGTTTCAAAATTAGATATGTAGGTGAAACTATTGTTTTATGTATTACAGTCGAGTTTTTGCAAGTGGCAAGGGAAATTATACGATAATCACAAGGCAACACGAGATGACTTAAAAACAAACCTTTCCAAAATTCTAATTAGTTGCGAGCTCCGTTGATTAGTTGAAGACAGAAACAATGTTCGCAATAGATAACTCGTTTTACGTAAACATCCTGATCCCTGATCAAATTGCGTCCCAAACTGAGGAACAAACTCCATAGCGATTTCAATTGTCTCATAGTCACCTGGCTTTTTCTTTAAGTATCGCAGGACCGTATTAAAATTCAAAAAGAGAAGTCCCTCCCATTTCCTGTACGGTAAATTAATTTAGTCTGTTTGAAGTAAGAGTCGAGAAACTTTCACTAATTGGCTACGTAACAAATTGGCAGAGTAAGTTAAACACTGCATCTTCACTGACTTTGCTTTACGCGGCACATGATAATAAATGTATCGTTCTCACTGATGTTTTTCTAAATATTTGCCTACGGCTTTAAAGTTATCCTCGCGACAAAGCTTCGCCGCTTTAGTGTTGAATCCGAAGGACCGAAATCTGTTAACAATTATAAATTTTATGACACGATATCACAAATGCCGCCCCAAATTGTGTCGTATAATTACATAATCGTTTTAAATTCTATGAAATAATATTTGAGATTGCAATCCGTTGGCAAAATAGCTGAAATATTTAGTCGTATTTCTTACTTGTCAAAATATAAGTCGTGAATTGTATTATCTCTATATTTAATCTTGTAACGTTGAATTTACAATGGAAAAAGAAACATTATTATAACAGTGAAGAAATGTGGTTTATTTTTCCTGAACAAAAAGTGGTTGGCTCTACGGCTTATTTGATTGAATCTGGTGAAGTTTTATCCCAAAAAAATCGTTCAGAAACGTGGAAAAATAGGTTGAGTTGAGAGCTTCGGCCTGGTGACCAATTTAAATTCAAGAATGTTTGTAGTAAACGAGAGATTCAGTGCACATTTTACTGGCTCGCTTTGTTCCAACATGCCGCGTTGTAAGGATTGGTTCACTTAATTTTTTATCTCGGAGCACAATAGCGAGTTTTTTATAGACTTTGTACTGTAATCAAATGCTTTTGTTTCTCTTTTGTAATGTTTGTGTAAGTAATGAAATAAGTCAAGATGATATTTACGGTTCAACACACAAACAAAAAGTCTGACTCCTATATTTTTTATGAACAGTAATAGATCTCTTACGTGATTCTTAAATCAAAACCCAATACGATAAGAAAAATATAGCCTTTCACGTAGAACTTGAGAAATTGATGTCTTACCAACTTTCAGATGAAAATAGCTTTTGCTGCGAACAATTCACGTAATACATTGAAAATTACGCTTTAATGCGTTTTTGAATTAGCAAGTTTTGCTAATTCGAAAACGCATTAAGAGATAATTTACTTATAGATGTCCATTACTTGATAAGCTTCGCCAAGTTTTTGAACTTAAATCCGACCACGAAATTGCTGATAACAGAGTGTCACGTGTTAAAAAATGTTAATCTAACATTCGATTCGAAAGATAATTCGTTCGGCAATTAATTCGAACGATCGTCTCTTTTGGACTGCAGCAAAAAATTCAAATTCGCTCAGTGTCCAGACTTGCAAAAACAGCCGAAATGCATTTAATTCCTCCTCGGTGGTGCATGGTAATGGTTAATTTAGTATGAGTCCTGCGAATGGTTATGCTTTTAATGAACAAAACTCAGGCATTGACACACGTTTTATGTTTTAAATTTGCATCTATAGACAGTTGGATTGTGAGTGGAAAATCATAAATTCACAAAATAAGTAGAGAAAGTGGTCAGCCTTCCTACGCGGGGCACATTCGTACAGTGAGTATAACAGAAAAACTAAATGGCACACAAACACGCCTTTGCTTATGTGCGTAGTCACATTAGCCACCATGTTGCTAGCGGAACTTCGGCACGGTAATGATATCTATCATTACCGTGACTTCGGGCTCGTTGCGCCACGCTGTGTGAACTGACAAGACGTAACGTGTAACTTTTTATTGAAGATTAGAATTTTCATGTTTTTGACAAAATAGTAATGATGAGTTAAAGTTTACACAGTTTATTTTGAGTTTTAATTGTAACATTTCTCATACTAAATTAGGATATATATATAGTTGTAATTTAATGTTGTGTAGGGCCTGGGGCACATTCGGACAGTACTATATAGGGCACATTCATATTAGTAATTTTAATGTGTATTTAATTGAATTTGAATTAGTTCAAAAGTAACAACCAAATGTTTAAAAGCTTATTTTAAGTTTAAATTGTCAAAGATTAATTACAAAAATCGCATAAAAAATGTGAATGTTAAAATATGTTTGTTAGTTTCCTCAAGAACAATTATTCGATATGAGTCAAGTTAAATATTATTAAGTTAATTTTATGATAAAACTGATGTTCCTTTTGATTTAATAAAATTTAACCAGTTTAATTGTTTTTTACAATCTTTTACATAATTTGAAATGTATGTATAAAAGTGTGTTCGGGTCAAATCTTGCAACTGAATTTTAAAGCAGTCATCCTCCACCGATTAAGATGAAATTTTGCATATACCTTTAGTTTGGATGACAATGCATGGTTATCTAAGTGGCGTCATTCTAAATCCAATAAGGCGGATATACTATACTTGTTTATTTTTTGTGGACGGCCATGATATGGGTATCAAATGAAAGGCTTTGCTGAGAAGAATACGAAAAAAGCTTGATTTAAAAAAATATTTTGTTTAATTTAATTATTCTGTATGAATCATAATGTACGAAAGTACCCCACACGTGGGGTCTGTTCGTATAAATATCTTATCGTTGAAAAATGGATATGACTTTTTAACCTTTTGTCATAATACTTTCAGACGTTTTTGTAACTAACTATTTTGATAATTAATCATAGAGTAAAAAAAAAAAAAGTGTACGAATGGTGACCACTTTCCTCTACCTTTGACTTTTCTTCAGGATTTTTCATGACTTTATGAAAAAGTTTTTAGAGACTTAATTTTTGCATAAATGAATTTGTTAGTCTCGCGCGACAGTACAATTTTATTATAAGTCTACTAATAAACAGACTTCTCTAGACTTCTAAGTAAATATCGTGTCTATGATCTTAAAATTCGGCGAATAAATACAAAATAACTAAATCTGAACGATCTGGAATAAATTATATTATGCGTCAAGTTAAATTTGATATTTTATTTTTCATATTTTTATCATCTGAGCCAATAAAGTGTACATTAGTCAACTTAAATAAAAGAATCACGATGTCTTTTATGAAAAAATGAATATTTGTATTATTCTAGTTATCACGTAGTGGACAAAACTAAATAAATTGAAGCTTTTTCATTCCTATCTTTTATGAGATGTCTAGGAGACACTGAATAATTCAGTAACTCTTTGTAGCAAAGCATGATTCTCATAATTTTTCGTCTGTGAGCATAGATATGTCAAGCTTTTCACGAATACAGTAGGACAGTACTTATAGATTCTAGTAAATATACTCATATAGTATTGTGTATCTAATACATGTGATCAGTTGAACAATTTTATTTATGTAGCTATTTTGATTTTCGTAATAAAGTGTGTAGCGAGTAAGTATTATCGAGTTTATCGAAGACAAGAGTCAGCTACGTAGGTAAAGAAATTGCGTTTTCTTTTCTTTAAGAATTTTCAAAGGACAACAAAGGAAATAACTTTTCTCTTGCAAGCAGGGTTGGGCAGTTTTTTAATTACTTGTAATAAATACGTAATTGAAATACAAATACGTATTTTGCATTTGTAATTCAATTACTTCTTAAAAGTGTAATTTGTAATTGATATTTGAAATATCACGCTGAGGCTTTATTTCAAATACTTATGGTTTCAAAATACATTTGAACATAAATTCACTTAGCGATCTTATTCGAAATAATTCTGCAGAAAATAGCGCTCAATAGCTTTCGTAAGCAAAATGGCGACAGCTTAATATGTCAATCATTAAAGTTGGCAACACTGCACCTGTACTGTACGTCAAATTGTCAAGTATCTTGTCATAATAACGCCTGGCTGTATTTTATATTTCAAATACACGACAAAAGGTTATCGATATGATACAAATTGAATCGCGTCGAGTCATCGGAAAGATCGCTAACTCTGCAATAGCAAGCTTACAAAAAGTATTTATTTACCCTAAACTTCACCTCCGACCACAATACACAACATAATTACGTGCATACCACTGTTATCTGTATACCAAACAGCTGTCTCAGCGTCCCGCGACGTTATCTCCCTCCCAAGATATACGCGAGCCTATCCCCCGAGAAAAATCGGAGGCCCTGTCAGTATGGCGTGAGAGGACCATTTCTCACTGTGGCAACGCGACGCCACGGCCACGCGGGGCGTATTATACATGTGTGTAGACACGGCTTAACTTGCCCAATGTTCATTATAGTCGTTAACTATAATTTGGTTCATCTATTTTGAGAACTAAAGGCGGATTGAAGTGGTCGAAAGGGGACAGGTGTATTGGGTGATTATAATTGGATGTGCTTGTTGTAAGTGGGTTAGTAATATTTAGTTTTGTGTCTTGGTGAGTTTGATTTGGAGTAGAACGCTTGGATTTGTTTTATTTATCAAGTATGATTACATAGGTTAGAGTTACGGACTCAAAAAGATAGGCATTTCATTTATCACGTCACCAGCCACAGAATTGTTTTTTTTTAAATATATATTCTATAGACTCGCGCTTAACCACTACCTAACCTGTTGGTAATCGATGATGTGGTCGACGGTGAAACACGCTTGCCTCGAAATAACCTATTCACTCTTGACCTAAAGACCCCGAGATTGTAGCCGTCGGGAAACACAGACTCCGGCAGGTAATTCCACTCCTTAGCTTTTCGCAAAATAAAAGTATTTCCAAAACGTTTTGTGCGTATGGGTGGGATGTCCTCCATGTATTGAAGGCGCATCGCCCTGCGTCTGGTAGTCCCATGACGTAATGGGCTAAGTGGAATTAGATCGTGCACTTCCATCGCACACTGCCCGAAAAAAAAAAAATCTAGAGTGAAAAGTTGGTCATCATCATATTCCTGAGTGAGAACAAATCCATGTTACTTGGGGTTGGCGCAATACGTTTTCTTCTTCCATACCGTCCCGTCCCCTGTCACGCTATCACTGAGTTTCGTGCCTTATCGCTAAACGCCGACGCGAAGCTGATATCTCGCTTTATTATATGTCCTATGTAATTTATTAACCCTATCATAAATTACGAAATATTTCGGTTTTGGACATAAAGCGAAAGCAATTCAAAAGATTTTTAAGTTGTAATATAAGGTTTTAAAAAGTGTGATAAGTTTTTGATATTATTATTTATTTATTAATACTTTATGCACAAGAATGAAGGCGGACTAATTCCTTAGGCATTTTCTAACAGTCGTCCATAGGGTGTTGCAGAGATAAAATAAGGCACCTGCCTTATTTGCAACTAAATAAAAAGGTAAATGGAACAAAAAAAATATATATTGAAAATATATATATACTTAGATACATACATAAACAATTTTATTGATAAACCGAAACTAACAAATCAATTTTGAGATGAGTCTGCAAACTACTTGCGAATTTCGTCACGTGCCCTTAATTTGAAAAAGAACCGACTGCTTGCCATCTGAGGGTTGGCATCTCATATTCTGAGGGATCGCATTCCAAAGAGAGATCGCCTGGACAAAGAAGGACGAGTGGAGTATTATTGTCATCACCAATCAAAAAATTATGTGTGTCGCAGACCAGTGCTGGACTCCCAAGTTATGCCACAACACCATGTCCTTCGTCATCATTGTCTACATCAAACCGTAAAAAAGAAAAATGCAACAATGAACAGGCGGTCCTTTTAAAAATCTAAAACACCACTATTGTATTTACATAAATAATCATTATTAATGTGAATTAATGCGTATTAACTAATTAAATTCGAACAAATTACCGACAACTTTGTTTGAAGTCTATGCGACATCCACATTCAAAACCGGCCGGTACCTACTCCAAGTGACATAAACGAAATTTAAAACGGTTAGGTACGAGATTTAATCAAAAATGTTAAAATTAAGCCCCAGCAAACCGAACCGACATATACGGAGAAGTAATTAAAAGTTCAAGCATTTCGCTACATACATAAACAATTTTATTGATAAACCGAAACTAACAAATCAATTTTGAGATGAGTCTGCAAACTACTTGCGAATTTCGTCACGTGCCCTTAATTTGAAAAAGAACCGACTGCTTGCCATCTGAGGGTTGGCATCTCATATTCTGAGGGATCGCATTCCAAAGAGAGATCGCCTGGACAAAGAAGGACGAGTGGAGTATTATTGTCATCACCAATCAAAAAATTATGTGTGTCGCAGACCAGTGCTGGACTCCCAAGTTATGCCACAACACCATGTCCTTCGTCATCATTGTCTACATCAAACCGTAAAAAAGAAAAATGCAACAATGAACAGGCGGTCCTTTTAAAAATCTAAAACACCACTATTGTATTTACATAAATAATCATTATTAATGTGAATTAATGCGTATTAACTAATTAAATTCGAACAAATTACCGACAACTTTGTTTGAAGTCTATGCGACATCCACATTCAAAACCGGCCGGTACCTACTCCAAGTGACATAAACGAAATTTAAAACGGTTAGGTACGAGATTTAATCAAAAATGTTAAAATTAAGCCCCAGCAAACCGAACCGACATATACGGAGAAGTAATTAAAAGTTCAAGCATTTCGCTGACGTTTATTTAATTCCCCTCAATAGTCGAACAAATAATAAAGTACAGGGTCAGCGCATATGTAGAGCAAAGGGAGCGAACCATTCAATAAATTGTTCTACAACTTCCCACAAAGCAGCCAAATCCAAACATTTCGTTGCTTGCTTACATAACGAGTAAATACATCAGAAACAAAAGTCATTCGTGAGATTCCATTTCAGACATTCTAATTAAATTACGACCTCACAGGGCTGATACCGACAACTACAGCCTCCCTTTATCTAAAGTTGCAGAGTTATTTCGACAAATCTGAAGTATTTGTTGGAAAATCAACTGGTTTGTATTAATGCTGGGACTTGCGCTGAATGTGTGTGCTTATACTGAACATATTTTGATCTAAACTTCCGACGAAGGTCTGCTTGTTATTTCGTAATTTACATACCACCTCCATACTAAAAACGGATCCGAAATACAGATAGAAAATGTTAATATTTATCGATGAGCACGCTGTGTGATCCGCCCACCGCACACTTAACCCTACAATAACTGCGGGCCATACGTATTCCTTATAGACATCAGCGAACGCCAACACATATTAGCACATCAGAACAGCCGTTAACACGCCCCATTGTAGTTGATTCCGCACAATCGTGGCGGGCCCTTAGTCGCTCGTCCAGTCTGGATGTGGTACTTGGTAGGCTCTCGAACCGGGTCAGATGCGGCAGCGATACGGCACGACCCGACCGCGTCTGCACTGTTACACTCCGTTAAGGAAGATGGATGTTCTGACGAATATAAATGCACTTAGTATGTTTTTGTATAGGTGTTTAATAATTGGATATGTAGGTGAAACTGTTTGCAAGTGGCAAGGGAAATTATACGAAAATCAGAGGGCAGCAGGAGAAGGCTTAAAAACAAACCTTTCCAATATTCTAATTAGTTGCGAGTTCCGTTGATTAGTTGAAGACAAGAACAATGTTCGCAATAGACAACTCGTTTTACGTAAACATCCTGATCCCTGATCAAATTGCGTCCTAAACTGAGGAACAAACTCTTTAGCGAATTCAATTGTCTCATCTTCACCTGGCTTGTTCTTTAATTATCGCAGGACCGTATTAAAAATTCAAAACGAGAAGTCCCTCCCATTTCCTGTACTGTAAATAAATTTAGTCTGTTTGAAGTAAGAGTCGAGAAACTTTCACTAATTGGCTACATAGCAAATTGGCAGAGTAAGTTAAACTGTGCATCTTCACTGGCTTTGCTTTACACGGCACATGATAATAAATGTATCGTTCTTACTGATGTTTTTCCAAATATTTGCGAACGGCTTTAAAGTTATCCTCGCGACAAAGCGTCGCCGCTTTAGGGTTGAATCCGAAGGACCGAAATCTGTTAACAATTATAAATTTTATGACAAGATTTCGCAAATGCCGCCCCAAATTGTGTCGTATAATTACATAATAATGTAATGTATTATGTTTATGCATTGTGTGCTTTACACGTATTTGTGTAGTGTATTTAGTTAGTAAGAATTTAAATTTGTTTTTAAGTTTCTTTTTTGTTGTGCGCTTTTGTTCACTGTCCTAATTGTGTAAATCTTGCTATAACACTGAGGTTTGCTGTAAGAAAACCCAATTGTGGGTTAAGCTCGCCTTTGTACATAAGTTGTCCTTCTGTATTTGTATATGTTTGTTTAGTGTACAATAAAGAATATGAATATAATCATTTTAAATTCTTTGAAATAATATTTGAGATTGCAATCCGTTAGCAAAATAGCTGAAATATTAAGTCGTATTTGTCACTTGTCAAAATATAAATCGTGAATTGTATTATCTCTATATTTAATCTTGTAACTTTGAATTTACAATGAAAATAAAATCATTATTATAACAGTGAAGAAATTCGGGTTATTTTTCCTGAACAAAAAGTAGTTGGCTCTACGGCTTGTTTGATTAAATCTGGTGAAGTTTAATACCAAAAAAATCGTTCAGAAACATGGAAAAATAGGTTAAGTTAGAGCTTCGGCCTGGTGACCAATTTTAATTCAAGAATGTTTGTAGTAAACGAGAGATTCAGTGCACATTTTACTGGCTCGCTTTGTTCCAACATGCCGCGTTGTAAGGATTGGTTTACTTAATTTTTTATCTCGGAGCACAATAGCGAGTTTTTTATAGACTTTGTACTGTAATCAAATGCTTTTGTTTCTCTTTTGTAATGTTTGTGTAAGTAATGAAATAAGTCAAGATGATATTTACGGTTCAACACACAAACAAAAAGTCTAACTCCTATATTATTTATGAACAGTAATAGATCTCTTACATGATTCTGAAATCAAAACCCAATACGATAAGAAAAAGATAGCCTTTCACGTAGAACTTGAGAAATTGATGTCTTACCAACTTTCAGACGAAAATAGCTTTTGCTGCGAACAATTCACGTAATACATTGAAAATTACGCTTTAATGCGTTTTCGAATTAGCAAGTTTTGACCAGAGATAATTAACTTAGAGATATCCATTACTTGATAAGCTTCGCCAAGGTTTTAAACTTAAATCCGATCACGAAATTGCTGATAACAGAGTGTCACGTGTTAAAAAAAGTTAATCTTACATTCGATTCGAAAGATAATTCGTTCGGCAATTAATTCGAACGACCGTCTCTTTTGGACCGCAGTAAAAAAATAAAATTCGCTCAGTGTCCAGACTTGCAGTGGCACATGGAAATAGTCAATTAAGTATGAGTTTTGCGAATGAGTATGCTTTTAATAAACAAAACGCAGGCTTTGACTTACGTTATATGTTTTCAATTTGGATCTATTGACTGTTGGATTGTAAGTGGAAAATCATAAATTCACAAAATAAGTAGGGAAAGAGTTCACCCTTCCTACGCGGGGCACATTCGTACAGTGAGTATAACAGAAAAACTAATACACCAGCCACCATGTTGCTAGCGGAACTTCAGGCTCGTCGCGCCACGCTGTTTAGCTTTTTATTAAACTTTATAATATTCATTTTTGAATCAGATGATAGAGAAGTGTACTGATTTTAGGATTCCTCTATATCTGGCGTTCGTGGACTACGCCAAAGCGTTTGATAGCATTCACCACGCTTCACTATTTGATGCCCTTCTCAATCAAAACATAGATACCTCCTATGTCAAATTATTAAGGGCCATATATCGTAATACTCGTAGACCGTAGACCGTAGACCACATACATACGCTGCGGCAGGTTATACAGAAGACCGAAGAGTATATAACCTGCCTCTATGTTTAGCGTTTGTGGACTACGAGAAGGCCTTCGCTTCGATCGAGACTTGGGCTGTACTGCAGTCTCTCCAACGGTGCCAGATCGACTACCGGTACATTGAGGTGATGAAGTGTTTGTTCAAAAACGCCACCATGTCAGTCCGTCTTCAGGATCAGACCTCGAAACCAATCCTTCTGCGGCGCGGCGTGAGACAGGGAGACGTCATTTCTCCGAAACTGTTCACTGCTACGCTGGAGGATGTCTTCAAGGTTCTGGACTGGAGGGGGCTGGGCATCAACGTTAATGGCGAGTACATTACTCACCTTCGGTTTGCCGACGACATAGTGGTCATGGCTGAGACCATGGAGAGCCTCAGTAAAATGCTCGATGACCTCAGTAGAGCTTCCGAAAGAGTGGGTCTTAAAATGAACATGGACAAAACCAAGATCATGGTGAATGCCCATGTAACACCCACTCCTATCAAGGTCGGAGACTCTACACTCGAAGTTGTAGACCATTATGTCTACCTGGGACAAACGGTCCAGTTGGGTAGGTCCAATTTCGAGAAAGAGATCAACCGTCGAATTCGACTCGGCTGGGCGGCGTTCGGGCAGTTGCGTGGTATCTTCTCGTCCAATTTACCGCAGTGTCTCAAGACGAAAGTCTATGACCAGTGTGTGTTGCCAGTGATCACCTATGGGACCGAGACGTGGTCGCTCACAATGGGCCTTATCAGAAAGCTCAAAGTCACACAAAGGGCAATGGAGAGGGCTATGCTCGGAATTTCCTTGCGTGATCACGTCAGAAATGATGATATCCGCAGGAGAACCAAAGATACCGACATAGCCCGAAGAATTGCCAAACTTAAGTGGCAGTGGGCAGGGCACATTGCTCGCAGAACGGATGGCCGATGGGGCCGAAAAGTTCTGGAATGGCGACCGCGAACCGGAAGACGATACGCTGGAAGGCCTCCCACTAGGTGGACTGATGACCTGGTTAAGGTTGCGGGAAGGCGCTGGATGCAAGACGCACGGGATCGGTCAATGTGGCGACGCCTGGGGGAGACCTATGTCCAGCAGTGGACGTCTTTCGGCTGAAATGATGATGATGATGATGATATCGTAATAGTACAGCAGCTGTAAAAATTACTACCACAGGACCATCCTTTCCTATTAAAAGAGGCATCAAGCAAGGAGACCCGCTGTCTCCCAAGCTGTTTACTGCCACTCTTGAAGAGGCTTTTAGAAAACTAGCAGATCTTTGGGCAGATAAAGGTGTTGTCGTTGGCGAGAAAAGGTTGACTAACCTCCGTTTCGCCGACGATATCGTCCTGTTCTCATCTTCGGCAACTGAACTTGGCGAAATGCTGAGTGACCTTAACAGGGCGAGCCTCGAGATTGGACTTCGGATGAATATGTCAAAGACCAAACTCATGACCAATAGCGTCCAACAGAAACTGTGTTTAGGACGTGTGGAGATTGCATATGTTCCAGAATATATCTACCTGGGCCAAATAGTCTCTTTCCAGGCGAGACAAGAAAAAGAAATTGCTCGCCGCACCGAAAACGCCTGGAAGAGCTATTGGTCAATGAAGGCGCTCATGAAGGGAGACCTCCCAATTTGCTATAAACGCAAATTGATGGATATGTGCATTCTCCCTATCCTTACATATGGAGCTCAAACCTGGTCTTTGACAGCTCACCAAAGGTTCAGGCTTGAGGTTAGCCAACGAGCAATGGAGCGCAGCATTCTGGGAGTCAGAATAACGGACCGCATCAGAAACACAATGCTGCGCTCCAAAACACAAATCGCCGACGTCACCAGGAAAGCAGTCAAGTTAAAATGGGACTGGGCCGGACATGTCTGCCGCATGGCAAACGGTTCATGGGCTAAAACAATCACAATGTTGGTCCCGGAAAATGCTAGGCGACACCGCGGCAGACCCAGGCGAAGATGGCGGGATGAATTTGATGCCTATCGACAGGATTGGTCCACAATTGCCCTAAACCGAGAGGATTGGAAGGAAGAAGGGGAGGCCTTTGCCCTGCAGTGGTACAGAAAAGAATTAAAAAAAAATGTATATTCATGTTTTTGATAAAATAGTGATAATGAATTAAAGTTTATACTAAATATAAAGTAATTTATATAAAGTTGTAATTTAATGTTATGCGGGGCCTGGGGCACATTCGGACAGTACTACATAGGGCACATTCGTATTAGTTATTTTAATGTGTGTATACATAATTTGAATGTGTTTAGTTCAAAACTAACAACCAAATGTTTAATTCCCTATTTTAAGTTTAAATTGTCAAAGATTAATTACAAAAATCGCATACAGATTGTGAATGTGAAAATATTTTTGTTAGTTTCCTCATGAACAATGATTAAATATGAGTAAAGTTAAATATAATTAAGTTAGTTCTATGATAATACTGATGTTTTTGATAAAAGTTAACAGGTTTAATTGGTTTTTACAAGCCTTTATTTAATTTGCAATGAAAATGTGTTCGGGACAAATCTTGCAGCTGAATTTTAAAGCAGTCATCCTCTACCGATTAAGATGAAATTTTGCATTCACGTTTCGTTTGGATGATTGTCATCCAAACGAAACGTGAATGCAATGTTAGCTAAGTGACGTCATTCTAAATTCAATAAAACGGACGGGCCAAGATGGCGGACTTGTTTATTTTTTTGGACGGCCATGATACAAGTATCAAATGAAAGGGTTTGCTGAGCAGAATACGAAAAACTATTTTGTAATGAATAATTTAATAATCATGTATGAATCTTAATGTACGAAAGCATCATACGCACGGGGTGCGTTCGTACAAATATATAATGGTAAAAAATGTATATAACTTTTTAACCTTTTGACGTAGTATGTCAAAAGGTTAAAAAGTTATATACATTCCAGACTTTTTGTAACTAACCACAAAATATTTGTTATACTTAGGAGCATAAAATAGGTAATTTTGATAATTAATCATAGAGTTAAAAGTACGTAGTGTACGAAGGATGACCACCTTTGGCTTTTATTCAGGATTTTTTTAAATGAATTTGTAGTCTCGCGCGAAATTACAATTTATCATAATCGTACAAACAAACAGACTTATCTAGACTTCTAATTTAATATCGTGTCTATGATCTTAAAATTCGGCGAATAAATTCAAAAGAAGTAAATCTGAACGATCTGAGATAAAAAATAATATAGTTATTTGTCAAAATGAATTTTACATTTTAATGTTCAAATTTTTCAAAGTGTACATTAGTCATCTTAAATAAAAGAATCACGATGTCTTATATAAAAAAAATATTTGTATTATTCTAGTTATCACGTAGTGGACAAAACTAAATAAATTGAAGCTTTTTCAGTCCTATCTTTTGTGAGATGTCTAGGAGACACTGAATAATTCAGTAACTCTTTGTAGCAAAACATGATTCTCATAATTTTTCGTCTGTGAGCATAGATATGTCAAGCTATTCACGAATACAGTAGGACAGTACTTATAGATTCTAGTAAATATACTCATATAGTATTGTGTATCTAATACACGCGATTAGTTGAACAATTTTATTTATGTAGCTATTTTGGTTTTCGTAATAAAGTGTGTAGGGAGTTGGTATTATCGAGTTTATCGAAGACAAAAGTCAGCTACGTAGGTAAAGAAATTGCGTTTTCTTTTCTTTAAGATTTTTCAAAGGACAACAAAGGAAATAACTTTTGTCTTGCAAGCAGGGTTGGGCAGTATTTTAATTACTTGTAATAAATACGTAATTGAAATACAAATACGTATTTTGCATTTGTAATTCAAATACGTGACGCTGAAGTATTTTGTAGTTAGTATTTCAAATAATATGGCTTCAAATTACAGTTGAGCATTAATACATTTAATTATACAAATATAAACATAACGTAAAATAAATGTTATAAATATACTAAAAACAATATCACAAATAACATTAGCAATGGAAGTAATAGTATATATCTTGAACATTGCACGCCCAGTGAAAGCCAGAAAATAATTGCATCACTAAATAATACCAACGCAATGGGATATGATGACATTTGCACCTACAGAATAAGATCATGTGCAGACATATTGTCTCCTATTATAACTCACCTGGTTAATTAAGTTTGTATGAAGTAAAGTTCCCGGACAAATTTAAGTTCTCAGTTATATTATGGCGATTTTAGACAGAGTGAAGTTACACAGTTACTGCGGACAAAAGTCCGTCGTCTGCGCAGGCCTTAATGGTAACGATAAATGTATTGGTTTCTTTCTTTCTTTTCCATGCTTTCTTTTTTAAAAAAAACGTTGGCACACACAAAGAATCTCTGCCTGTATCGTGGGTGCGTTTACAAACATTTAAACCCACATACACAAGACACCCAGATCCGGAACAACTGTAGGCCATACAAATATTATTTCCGTGCGGGACACGCAGTGCAGCAGCCGATCGCGCAACCACTACGCCAACCAGGTCGACATTTGGTTTGTCAAGTCAATTATTAATAATAACTTTTTTAACATAACAAAACATACAAATACATGGATTTCCTGACTCCTGTGCTAATTAATTGACCTGCGTTACAGGAAAATACAATGTAATAATAACACGCTATATTACGATAAGACAAACAGAAGACAAATCAAACAAAGCTGCTAAAGAATATTGCAATCCTACACAGAAATTATAGCACTACAACTTGTAGAGAAACCCCTACTTTTTTAATTTAGCTAACTTGTGACAATGTAATTGTGCACTGTCTTAGGACCGAATAAAGGCTTGGACAGACTGTACACATAGAATGGAGATGGGACAATTTGTACATACAAATATAGGCACGATTGTGTCTGGGGCCATAGTGTGAGGAATGGCCACACTTGTGATGCGGTCACTTCAAGGAACGGAGAGCACTTTGAGCTATGTGTTAGGCATTGTGGACGTACCGTGTTTGTATTTGTACAAGGTGGCACTGAATATAGGCTTGCGTTAAATATGTTGGTCGTAGGCGTACAGATGAACCTAGAAATAATAGTATTGACAAGTAAACATAGTCTTTATTAATAGACTGGCTGTTCCCGCAGCTTCACTCCCGTCAACTGGCTACCTACCTAAGTACCCTAGCTTACCACCCTACCCTACCTACCTCGTACCTACCCTACCTACCTACTCTACAAACTTACCTATTTTTGTGTTTTTTTAAACCTTCTCTGTATTCTGGCGCACAAAAAAAAAGAATTATTCAAATAGGTCAAGCCGTTTTCGAGTTTTAACGAGACTTACGAATAGCAATTAATTTTAATATATATAATAATTGTGCCCGTGGCTTCGTTCCCGTCAACCCAACCCACCTACCATACCTAACCCACCCCACGTACCTACGTATCTACCTTCACTACCTACCTACCTACTTACCTACAATACTTTACCTACCTTTCCTACCTACATACCTATCTACCCTACTTACCTAGCTTTATAATCTATCCTACCTACCTACCCTCCCACGTCATCAATTTAAATTCCTACGTCATATTTTTAAAACTTCCCTGTATTCAGGCGCACAAAACAAAAAAGAATTATTCAAATCGGTCAAGCCGTTTTCGAGACTTACGAATAGCAATTAATTTTTATATAAATACTAGTTTTGCCCGCGGCTTCGCTCCCATAAACCCAAGCATCCATACCTACCCTACCCTACATATACAAATAAATAAAATCCTAAATATCGCCCTGTTTCGTTTGATCCACAATGTTTGGACATAGAAGATTACTGACACGACTTACTCGTAGGTGTCTAGATAGAGTGATTCTATCACCGTTTATAGCTCAAAATGTACGGGAATAACCTCATGACATTTCGATGGAACATGTCAAATCCGAACATCCTTAATTAAACATGTGACTTTTCATATTCCCCTCTAAACTACCACTTTGTCATAGCTTTCTTATATTTTTTTTTACATTTGGCAACTTTGACGAGGTTTTTTCCTATTAAAAACAAGGATGTGGCCCGTGCCAGTATCTTATTTCATAATATGAATCATGAAACATACTTTTTTCAAAGACCAGTAGAAACACGCTAGTGAGCATAAAAAAAGCTGAAGCACTAAGAAAATCTCAACAAAACAATTTTTCTTTGCAACACAAACGTACAAATGACGCTCTTCCACCACATGTAACAAGTGAAGTTGCATCCCACAGCCTAGCTAGCTAGGATACAAATGTCCGCCAGTGTGTACCAGCCACAGCGAGTAATTTTTCTTTAGCAGTGAGCTCTTAGTTCAGAATCACGTAAAGTATGAATTCACTGAAGCACGCGCAGACTCCTGGACTATTCACTATTTTTACGACGTCGCTTTACGTGCTCGTCTGAGGAGCAAGTTATTCGTTAAGACTCAACAAAATACGATCCTCATTATTGTGAGTGAGACATGTTTAAGTATTTTTAGAAGTTTTATTAATTTGATAAGCCATTTTATGGCTTAGTTTACTTTTGATCTGAATATTATGTTCGAGGCTTTTGGTGGGAGCACATCGCTGTTAAAAATGTTTACAAAGATTAGTAAACATTATCTAAATAAAGATTTGATCATTATGTTAAGGTGCTCCCACACTGCTGAAAATTGTTTTCATGTTAGGTAACGTTAGCAAGCATCAGTGTAGGAGCACTCAAAACATTTAACAATTCCGAACACAATGTAAAAATTCCTAACATTGGTTAGTAAATGTAATAGTGTTAGAAAATGTTTGTATGTGTGTGTTTTTTATGGCAGTAATTTTGTATGTTTTATGTAGGTAGGCTTAGTTTTGATCTAAAAATAAAGTTGGAGGCTTTTGGTGGGAGCACACCGCTGTTTAAAATGTTTAAAAACATTAGTAAACATTTTTTAAACAGACATTTTAATCACAATGTTAAGGTGCTCCCACTCTGCTGGAAAATGTTTTCATGTTAGGTAATGTAAGTATACATTGTGTAATATAATCTAGTAATGTTAGTAAGCATCAGTGAAGGAGCACTCAAAACATTTAACAATTCCTAACAGAATAATCAAATCAAATCAAAATTTCTTTATTCAATTAGGCCATTGACCTTCGAACGTCAAAAAAAAAGTAATAATAATTGATTTTACCGTCCATTCGGAAATGAAGCTACATTTGTGTAGTCCGTTCTTCTCCATAACAAGCTTGTTATAGAGAAGAACGGACTACACACTTACTCTTTTAAAAAAAATGTGTTTTACAAGTATTTGGTTACAATAATCTTGTTGGAAAAATACATACAAATATGTGAGAACGATGTAAAAAAAAACGCACTTAAAAGCATCTAGAGTAACACAAACAATTAAAAATACAATAAATAGGTAATTAAAAACAGGCGGAGGCAGCTAAGATATCACCAATCCCAACTGATGGCGCCCGTTCACGAACATGAGACATGGATCGGCACTACTCAGCTCAATCATCATGAAGGGAACCGAATGATCCAACACATGTGCCACCATCAGAGAGACATTAGAATGACACACTCAACTGCCAGGGCACACTGAAGTCAACGAACAACACATAGGTACAGTAAATGGTAGATTTACAGTTGGTACATAGTACTCACATATGTGTTGTGCAGTTATATAATCCAAAATAAATTGATTTTATACAACACAAATACGAGTATATTCATACAGTCTTCAGCAGGTCCAACAATACTTCAGAACTTTTCTGCTTATCTCTTTTTTTTGTGCCTTAGTGGCTGTGGAGCTGGAATAGCGTTAGGCCAAGCATTTTTTATCAGCGATGTAATCCCCCAACCTATAATATGCCTGCCTGCATAGTGTGCGTTTTATACAAGTTTTGAATTTCGCCTCACTCAGTTCTAGAATGTGTGGCGGTATTTTATTGCAACATTTATACAGTACCTCATAAAAGATGACGCTACTTTAGCCAGCATGAAACCTGGTTGAATTAATTGGTCCCTATTTCTAGTAACATAACTATGTCTATCGCTGTTTTTACTAAAAAGATGTAAATTCTTTCTAACGTACATGATGTTTTCGTAAATATATTGACAAGGTACCGTCATGATGTTAATGTCCTTAAACAGTTCCCTTAGAGAATCGCGCCGGCGAAGATTGTATATAGCTCTGATGGCTCGTTTTTGCAGAACAAAAATTGACTGAATGTCTGCAGCCCTTCCCCATAGTAATATGCCGTAAGACATTATACTATGAAAGTAACTAAAATAGACCAGCCTCGCGGTATCTACATCAGTAAATTGACGAATTTTCCTAACAGCATAAGCCGCCGATCTTAACCGCCCCGCAAGTGATATTAAATGAGGACCCCATTGTAACCTTGAGTCTAGCGTGATACCCAGGAAAACCGTTTTGTCGACGAATTCTAGCTTCTCCTTGTAATAATGTCACAATCATAACTTTTGACATTCGGCAAGGCAAATTTTACACACTTAGTTTTTTTAGCATTCAAAACTAAATTATTAGCAGTGAACCAATTCAGAACTTGCTGCAATGAATTATTTACGTCGGCAACCTTACTCGTACGCCTGTTTATCTTAAAAATCAAAGAAGTGTCATCAGCAAATAACACCATGTTTAGTTTTTTTTCAATAGATGGGGTAAATCGTTAATGTATACTAAAAATAAGAAAGGACCCAAAATTGAGCCCTGGGGTACCCCCATTTTCACGTTCAACCCCGACGAATTGACACCGTTCATTTGAACTAATTGCTGTCTATCATTTAAATAGGATTTTACTAAACTAAATGCTTATTGGCCCAGCCCGTAATGCTAAAGTTTCAAAAGCAATGTTTCATGATCAACGCAATCAAACGCCTTCGACAGGTCGCAGAAGATACCTATGGCATCTTGTCCCTCCTCCCACGCATCAAAGATGTGTTTTATTAAGGTGACACCAGCGTCCGTTGTACAACTTCCTTTGGTGAAACCATACTGTTTCTCGTGTAGGATGTTTTTCGTATTAAAATAAATGAGCATTTGATTTAGCATTATCTTTTCAAATACCTTGCTGAAACCGGCAACACGGATACTGGTCTATAATCATTTGTGTCTTTACTGACCCCGGATTTAAAAAGTGGTATAACCTTACTATGTTTCATTAGATCCGGAAAGACTCCTTGATCTATACACAAATTAAAAATTAAAGTTAAGTACGGCGCTATAGTCTGAATAATGGAGGTACAAACTTTGATGGACATTCCCCATAGATCTTCGGTCAACTTTATATTTATTTGCTTAAAAGCTTTTATTACTGTTATTGGGTTTATATGTGAAAAGTTAAATTTAGTCGGGCAGGCTGAAACGTTAGCGTGTAATAAACCATAAGCGAGCGACGGCGAAGAACTCAAGGTTTCAGTAGTTTTAATTGGGATGCTGGTAAAGAAATTTACAAATTCTTGAGCAACTTCTTTGTTATCTCTAATAAGTCCATGTGTAGTCTCAAGCGTGTAATCGGTATTATTTCTTTTGTTCCTGTTTGTTTCATTGTTTATAATTTACCAAACCGTCTTAATTTTATTTTCTGCGAATTTACCCTTATTTCTAATGTATAAAGCCGTTTACACGTATTTTTTAAAATTCTTGAGTAAGTAGCAACATACTTATTAAACGTTTCAGTGTTATTATAAGGCTTAAGGCCATACAGCTCATAAAGTCTTTCCCTACTTTTCCTGATTCCTTTAGTCGCCCAGTCACTGAATAAAAACTTAGGGCATATAGTTTTAGTTTTCTTCTTAAAAGTGTTATTGAATTCTGTTTGAACAACTGAGAAAACTTTTTTGTATAAAATATTACCATCGTTCACTGTGAGGTCCTGATAACTTAACTTACCAATTAAAGTGCTGTTAAATTTATTTAATTTACCGGATGTTATTGGTCTGTATTGAATCTGCACTTGTTGTATTGGTATGCTGGACTCAAATGTTACCAGTAGCCCACTATGATCTGAAGGAAGACAATTCATAATGGCTTTGTTTAAGTAGTCGCAGCAACAAAAAACATCATCAATACATGTAGCAGTAGTCACAGTTGTACGGGTTGGTTCCTCAAACACATTCGACAAATTAAATGATTTGAAGAGATTTAATAGTCTACTGCTATCTGAATTATTTTCTAAAATATTTATATTAAAGTCACCACAGATTATGACTAGTTTATTACCAGTTGCAAGTTTTGCCAAAACATCTTTCAGCACTGACTCAAATATACAGTAGTTTTTATAATTGGGGGTCTGTAAACGCACACTATGATATGCTTATCCAGCTCAACACAGGAGAGTTCAACACTATGTTCAACTGATAGATCTACAATATCTTTACGAGGTTTTGATTTAATACCATTTTTTATTAAAATAAGTGAACCTCCACGCAACATAACATTTCTGTTAAAACAGCTGCCCACAGTATAATTTTCATAATTAATAAGCATTGAATAATCTTTCAGCCAATGTTCAGTAAAACAAATAACTTCAAACATTGTCTTTTCTAAAAACAGTTATATTTCCAATTGCTTTGCAGAAAAACCTTGAATGTTTTGATGGAATAATTTTAAATAATTCTGCTTAGCCCCTTTTTTTAAATTAACTATGTGAGAGCAAGAAGGTACCTTCTTGTTGGTGGATGTACTCCTATTTGGTTATTGGTACCCTCCCTTGTCCTACAAACTAGTTTAAATTATAAATATTAATAGCAGAATTGCTAACGTTATTAATGGTATTGGAGACCTGTAATAGTACATTACTGCAGAATCCAGTAAGTAAGCCTTCCTGGCCAAGTATGAGTTAAACGGACCGAACCGCAGGTGAGGGCCGGTTATATACGAGGCCAGGATGGCTTTCTTACTGGTTGAGGCTTGTATAATGCTTTTCTCAAAAATGATAGAAAGTTTAACAACAAATTCTTTTAATTAATATTTTATCTACTTCGGTTTCGTTACATTCGAATTACAAAATTAACAGCGGTTTTATTATGGTACCCATAACGACATCGGATTGCATTATGCGAATTAAATTCTAAAACACAACCAAAGGCATTCTGAACATACAGCCACGTACCTACAATATTACTTCGAAATCGAGACAATGTAAATGATGTTTTTAAAAATGGAACAAGTTTAGAACACAAGTATCACTATTTGGCTGTTGCGGCTACATGATCTTTGCCTTATACCTAATAAAGACTAAATAAAAATATAAAATAAAAAGTGGACGCGGGATAAACCATAGTCAGTGTGTAGTTAAGTTTCTATTAAAAATACTTATTTTTCTATATCTGTGTTTTGTTCCTTTCTTCGTAGATAAAATCTTGTATGCCACAGTACGTTATTGGTTTTTTAATAACTCGTGCCCACATATTTAAATCAAGAAAAAAAAAATGGCACTTGTATTAAAAGACTGACCATAACGTAACAGTTGCATAAGTAGCTATTAGATTAGCTTTATATTAGGGCAATTGCTGATAGATATGAGTGATCGATTTACCGGGGGTATTTATTTATATTTGTTTGCTGTACAGCTTGATTAATGGACTCGAAAATATATCTTTCTCATAAAATGCCATACCAAAAAGAGAGATAGATATATATTTGGAGCCTCCTTCCTATTAACATGTTATATGGCTAAACTCTAATCTGTGTCTGGTACTGTTATGTAACTGATATAAAATTTCATATCTATATCGAAAACGGTTTTCAAATATCAATACCAGTAGTACAGTTTGCAAAAGTTAACATGTTATTTAGATGAGCATACTAACAACGAACGCGAAATAATACTTAGAAAGACAGGTAGCGCATATGGTTCCTATAGTTTGTAAAGTTTGCGTTTTGTTCGTAGTTTTTACGTTTTTGCATTGTTACGGTTTTAATTTTTGACTTATTCGTTCTCGCACGCTAGTAAGGTTTTTATTACATACAGTTTTTGTAATATCGTTTATTTTGATATAGATATCGATATGATATGATATTTAACACATATCCGATATAGTTACGTTTTAATATATCCGACCTATCCCTACTACTGTCCAGTAAGTAAATTACATACTTACTTACTGGACAGTAGGAGATTCCAAATTTAAAATCTCGCTTCTTCCTGGACAGTTGTGAATAAGTCTCCGGTAGAATTCACTTTCTGGATACTTTTTAGAGCTGTTATGACAACATTACATACCATTTTTGAGAAAATTAGTATTACTACTAATATCAACTACAGTACATGACTTCGACATACTATTTATGTCTGAGTTTAAAGTAAAAGATAATAGCCTCGCTATTTGACGTCTTACCCTAATAGGCAGATACACTGTATTGCCTGTCGACTTTAATTTATCAACAAAAATGTTGATGTCAAAGAAAACTAATTTGTCACTGTAATGGCTGACAAGGAAATGAACATGTTTATTCAGCATGTGAATATAATAATTTTGTCTACTAGACAATTTTTCCAAATATGGAAAAGCACACAATATAATTTTATTGCAATTTAATTTTAGTAACTTTATTACACACTCAGTGGTGTCATCTTTTTTTACATCCAAACTGTTACCTATAAAGACAGTTACATTGGTGTCTGATTTATATACATTGTTTGTTACAGATTCCATGATATGATTGTAAGATGACCCAGGCATACAATAATTAAAAGTCGAATAACTCTGATTGTAATTTTTATTTATTTATTTATTTATATACACTTTATTGTACACCATAATAAACAAGAAAAAGAAACTTAATACTAAAACAAAATACAATAGGCGGCCTTATCGCTTTCCGCGATCTCTTCCAGGCAACCTGGAATGGACAGAGATTACCTGGACATGACATGGGGTTGTCAGTGGTGCGACAATACCAACAATGAACATAATAAACATACAACAATACTCACTAGTAGCAAAAATACATATTCTTAATAATATAAACATAAATATATACATAATATATAAGCAATGAATAAAAAAAAGAAAAATATAATTACGACATTCATAGCACATTATATTAAAAAAAAAACCAAGAGCACAATCACAGCGATAGGTAATGTTCTTTGACGAGTTTTTTAAATACCGGCAACGACTGAGCACGTTTTATTGAGTCAGGCAATGCATTCCACAGACGAGCAGCCTGGACAGTAAAAGATTTATCCATAAAAGTTGTGGAATGCATTGGCATTTTAAGTCGCAAGTTATCTGATGACCTTAGAGATTTCGTGTGGGAATCGCAGATAAACTGAAAACGATCCTTGAGGTAAAGAGGGGTGGAAGGAGTAAAGAGCACATTAAACAAAAGAGAAAGAATATGAGCATTCCGGCGAAGGCGAATTGGCAACCACTTGAGCTTTACACGAAATTCGGAAACATGGTCATATTTGCGCAAACCAAATATGAACCTTATACAAAAATTTTGAAGCCGCTCAAGTTTATCGAGTTGTTCTTGAGTAAGGTCAAGATAGCTGGCATCAGCATAATCAAGGATGGGAAGAAGAAGAGATTGTGCAAGCGCAATCTTAGTGGCAGTCGGAAGAAAGTTACGCAGTCTCCTCAAAGTTGCAGCAGATGAAAACAACTTGCGGCTGACTTCTTGCAGTTGTGCAGTCCAAGAGAAGCTCTTGTTGATGAATATCCCCAAGTTTTTAACTTTTTCACTGAAGGGAATTACTGAATTGTCAAAAAGAACTTGGGGAAGACACGTCCAGTCAATCCTAGAAACCATTCTAGAACTGCCCACTACAATTACCTGCGTCTTTACAGGGTTGACCATAAGCCCATACCTCCTGCTCCAATCGCAAATGCGAGCCAGATCAAGATTGATGGTAGCTATAGCCTCAGACAGCTTTCCGAGAGGAGCTCGCGAGTATAATTGCAGATCGTCTGCATAAAGATGGTAGGAAGAAATTAGTTCATTAGAGATTGAGTTTATAAAAACTGCGAAAATTAAAGGGGATAAAACGCCACGCTGTGGTACCCCGGCTGAAGTACTACACCAGGAAGACAACTTCTCTCCGATGTTAATACGTTGCCGGCGCCCGAACAGGTAACTACGAAACCAGTCAACCACCGATGGAGATATATTAAGAGAGCATAGTATGCCAAGCAAAACATCGAAATCAACAGTATTAAAAGCATTACTGAAATCCAGCAATGCCAAGACCGTGAGATTGCTACTTTCCATGGCTGACCGAATATCATCCGTAATGTTGAGAAGAGCTGTGGAGGTGCTGTGACCAGGACGGAAGCCGGACTGGAAGGGATTCAGGAGATTATTTTTGGATAGGCAAGTACTTATTTGATTATGGATTAACCGTTCTAGGACTTTGGACAGGAATGGTAAGACAGATATTGGACGGTATTCAGAAAAGGATGTGGGATTGGACTTTTTTGGTAAAGGAATTATCTGTGCATCTTTCCATGAGAATGGAAAGACACCGCTAGACGCAGAAAAGTTAAGGATGTGGCAAATGACAGGAAGGATAACGTCCAGCACCGGGAGTAACATTTTACGGCTGATACAGTCACTTCCTATTGCATTGGAAGTAATCGATAGTATGCTCTTCTTAACATCACATGCGGTGAATTGACTAAAAACAAATGGAGCATAACTGGGAGTCGGAAGAGATGAAAGATAATCCAATGTATTCAATTTTACTGTCCTATCGAAATTGGACGAAGCTGTGAAATGATTATTCAATGCATCGATATCTAAATCTTAAGGGATTGACTCTTGTCGCGCTTTACCGACCCCCAATGATCTTAGAAAATTCCAAACTTTGGATGCGTCTCCGTTTTGGACAGAGTTATGAATGTGTTGGCGATTAGCATTCCTACACACCTTGTTGCAGAGTTTGCGGATTGAGGCATATTTGTCTCTATTTGCATCAGTAGGTCGTCGCTTATATTTGGCCTTCGCCGCAACTTTTTTGTGCATTAACTTTTTGATCTCATCTGTCAGCCACGGCGCCGGCAAATGCCTGACTTTAACAGCTCGAACAGGTGCATGAAATCATACAGCTCGATGAGTTTAGCAGTAAAGACATTAACCTGCTCATCGACCGACGTGGAGGCAAACAGAGGAGACCAATCAATGTTGCTGGCATCCTCGCAAAGACTGTCAATGTTCATACCACCAAAATTGCGTTGCATGAGAATTTTAGCTTTAGCCTTAGGTGGACGAATTTTATAAGATAGAAAAATCAGGTCATGATGCGAAAAGGCGTCAGCTGCGCATTGGCCATGCTTAGCCACGCGATTAGGAGAGGAGACAAAAATCAAGTCAAGAAGCGAAGGAGTACAGTTTGGCAAATTATGAGTAGCGCATAGTGGCAGAATGGAAAGATTGCTAGAAGTCGCAACACTAGTCAGAGAAGAAGAGCGATGGTCTTTTTTAAGGAGACAAGTGTTAAAATCACCCATGATTATGCTATGACTGTAAGAAGGGACCAGAAGTTCTAAGAGATTTTCAAAAGATGCGAAGAAATTGATGCGTAAGGAGGGACAATAATAGACGCCAAGAAGTAATTTCGAGTGATGTAGTTCGACCTCAAGAAAGAGGTGTTCACCAGCATTTGATGGCGGTGGTTGCGCTGACACATGGACTATGGAGAAGGGAATGTGTGCACGGAGGTATATGGCAACACCACCACCACCACCAACCGTCCTGTCGTTTCTTACGAGTACGAAACCAGGTAGAGAGTAGCTAGTTGAAGGGAGACAAGGTTTAAGCCATGACTCGGATACAAGAATAGCATGTATGTTTTTACAGTCAAAACTTGCCAACATATCGTGGAAATGGGCCGGAATACTCTGGGCGTTAATATGAATCACGTTAAAATTCCTCGGAACATCAGAGAACTGCGCCTCAAGACTGTCTGCAAGAGAAGGGATGCTCACAAAACTGTCATCACTGCTTGCCGAAAAATAACTATTGTTATCGCTGCTGTCAGCCCTCTGATCTATAGACATAAATATTTCCTATAATAATATTAATATATAAAACCCTATCTAATAACTAAAAACCAATCACAAGTTCACCTGCTAGTTGCGTTATTACGTTATAAAGATTTAAACAAAAACTAGATGAGTGACCGGGTAACACCAGCACAACCAAAATAACTTGTGACGTGCTTGTGACAAGAAACAATAAAACAGTTTATCAACAAGAAACATATAAATAAAACAATAATCTAAATTTTGCCCCTTACCAGTGCGCCGTTACCTAAAAACGGAACGCACCCATAAAAATCAAAAGGAAAGAAAACAATTGACGTTGAACTGACAGTACCTAGTGACGTACGTACTGCATTGACAGTGACTTATGACAATTGTGTCTGACGTAAAATTGTAAACATAATTATTGTGAAGGTGAAAAAAAACATAAGAAAATAATATTGGTTATTACCCAGCCCTTCAGTAAAAAATCACAAAGATGAAATTACTTTTTCACAGCCGCAGCACGCTATAATCTTGCGGTCTTCATAGCAGCAGCGTTCGGAACAGAGCCCGGCACTGGCGCTTTGGGTTCGCTCTGCTTCGGCTCATAGGGAATCGGCGCAATCTTATCCAATTCAGCAAAGGATTCGACCCTATGTCGCGTATCATTGGCACCAAGGACATATACGCAGCCCGCCTTAGTCCAGCTCTTGGAAACGCCAAATGTTTCCCTTGCAGCTAAGAATATGTCATGCCGCCCCTTTGTCAAAAATTCAGACAAGGTGATGCCCGAACCTCTTAATTTGGCTTTAGAGAACCAAACTTTATCCCGAACAGCGAGGCTGCCAACCTTGAACAGGATAGGCCGTGTTTTGCTTGCCACTGCTCGTCCCATCCTGTGGCACCGGCTGATGTCCGCCACGGTGAATTCAGTTATCTGGAGCCTGCTACGTACCACCTCAGTTATCACCTTGGCGGTATCTTCCTTCTGCTCCTCGCTCACGCCATGCAAAAGCAAGATCTTCCTCCGTCCTCGCATCTCTATTTGGTCAACACTTTGGGCTAGAAGCTCCACCTGACTCTGAAGGCTGTTGAGAGCTTGCGAGATGAAAGTCCGAAAGATAACAAACTCCGCTGCTAGGCTGGAACTTGTGACTGGTGATGGAGGGGCCTTCTGCAGTTCAGCCTCAAAGACGGACATCCGTGTGTGAAATAACTCCTTGGGATCACTCAAAGTGCTTGCCAGCGAATCCATAGTGATGAAATGATATTAATAGTGTTTTGAAAAGAAGATATTGTGAGGAGATAACGCTACACCAGCAGGTACCGATTATGAACTTTTAAAATATGACATTAAATGACTGCAAATATTATTATATTAAATTATTATTAAATTTTAATTAAGAGCGTTTGTTTTTAATGCAACTGGTACAACTACCCACAAGGAAAAAAAACTAAAAAAAACTAAACAATTTTTATAATTTACCTAAACCTCTTCCAACACTATCTGCAAACATAACCGAATTATGCATCTGCAATTATGTACCGTGTGGTGACGGACGTACAGAATTTCACCATCCCATATCTTTCCATGGGTGACGTAAGAGGCGACTAAGGGATACACCAGAGAATGGGCAGCAGCGTTCTCTGTGCACTTTACCAACAAACTGCGATCGCTAAACAGCCTGCCAAAAAAAAAAAATTGTGTGGGAAATCATCCAGTGACTTCTCCCGCTCTGGGTAAAGCAGGTGGGCGTGTCAGACTTTTACTGACTAAAACCCATCCTTGTTCCTTCAGTTGCTTGAGCCAGGGCCGCGGTAACTTTTTTTCAAATTTATCCGCGACCCAGACAGGCATCGGCTCTAGCAGACCCCGTCAGTTTTGCTGACATCTCTTTGAGACGCGCGTGGAACACAACGCGCCGTCGACTCGGGCCTGGTCCTTATCGGACGGCGAGCTACCTGCTGCTCGCCGTCCGCAAGCCCGCGCCTACGGTGGCCGGAAATCGTCTTGCGACGCCCGACGCCCAGGACGTCTCCTGCGGTGGCTGGGGGGGTGAGCGCGTCACCGTTGCGTCTGCCTCACGCGTTCCGCCTCCTCCTTCGCGAGCATTACTGCTTCGCAGAAGGAGATGACAGCTTCCCATGCCCTCTCGCTCCGTACCATGGCCTGAACCAGGGCTGGACGGCCGGACGAGAAGTCACCACCGCCGATCGCCTCCACGAGGACACGGCGGTGCTCCACCCAAGCGGGGCAGACCGTATGCTCCACCGTGTCCTCCGGGTGATCCACACAATGGTGACACCCGGGCGTTTCCTCCCGCCTTATCCTGAACAGGAACCTCCCGAAACAGCCATGTCCGGTGAGAACCTGCGTCAGGCGGAAGGCGAGGACGCCATGGTGCCACTCAAGCCACTCCTAAAAGAGGGGCCTTATCGCCTCAATTACCGGTACATCGAGGTATTGAATCATCCGAAAACTTACAGTCACTCAAAGGGCAATGGAGAGGGCTATGCTCGGAGTTTCCAGGCGTGGTCTAATCAGAAATGTAGAGATCCGCAAGAGAACCAGGGTTACCGACGTATCCCGAAGAATTGCCAAACTTAAGTGGCAGTGGGTACGGCACATCGCAAAACGGATGGCCGATGGGGCATAAAGGTTCTGGAGTAGCGACCGTGAACCGGAAGACGTTGCGTTTGAAGGCCTTCCACCAGGTGGACCGATGACCTGGTGAAGGTCATCGGTCCACCTGGTTGCGAGACGCACGGGACCGGTCAAAGTGGCGTTGCTTGGGGGAGGCCTATGTCCAGCAGTGGACGTCTTTCGGCTCATATGATGATGATGATGATGATGATGAACAGAATGTTACAATGCCTAAACTTGGTTAGTAAATGTATTAGTGAAAGAATTTTTTTATAAACATTTGTAACAGGTTGTGGTAGATTTGGTTTAGCTTCTTAAGTCCCGTTAATTTGATAAACGTATCGTAGATATTTAAGTCCAGGTTGTAACACACTTAATACAGACGGTAATTCAAGGCAGTAACGAAAACCAAAACGAATATAAGGACAAATGAATAACAATCTACTACTACTAATTAATTTCGAAAAAATTACCGACAACTTTGTTTGAAGTCCATGCGACGTCCACATTCAAAGCCGTCCGGTACCCCAAGTGACATAAACGAAATTTAAAACGGGTAGGTACGAGATTTAATCAAAAATTTTAGAATTAAGCCCCAGCAAACCGAACCGACATAGACGGAGAAGTAATTAAAAGTTGAAGCATTTCGCTGACGTTTATTTAATTCCCCTCAATAGTCGAACAAATAATAAAGTACAGGGTCAGCCCATATGTAGAGAAAATGGAGCGAACCATTCAATAAATTGTTCTACAACTTCCCACAAAGCAGCCAAATCCAAAGATTTCGTTGCTTGCTTACATAACGAGTAAATACATCAAAATCAATTTTTTTATTTCACATAGGCCTGCATGGGCACTTATAAAACGTCGACAAAAGGTGCACGGTTCGGGTTGGTCGTTGTAGGGTGCTTCCCTAACATAAGTAATGTCAATGCAGATGTAAATGTCAAACTTAAACTTAAATGCAGAAAATGTCAGTGAATGCTCAACGGGATGAATCTAAATAAAAATGCAAGTTGTCCGACTCAAACCACGTCTAATTGAACACTAGAGTGTAATATACATAAACTGCATAGAACAATGCAATATGTCAGTGTCAATGCACTGCCAAATGTAGGTTGCGTCCAAAGTGCAAATACGCGAGCCTACTGGCTAACTTATTGTAATGAATATAATTATTTTAAAACCCATGTACGTACACCGTACATATTGCCACAACACAGAAAGAGAATAACTAAATAAAACAATCCCAAAATATGTAAAAAAATAAAATAAGAATGTAAAAAATAATGTAAAAATGTAGGACTCTAATGTAAATATGATTGATTTACTATGAATATCTAAAGTCTATAAATAGAATGTCATAATAATAAATTAGCACACTTCACTATGTTTTTCAGTGTCAAATTTCACTTCACTTGTGGTAGGGTTAGCACATAACACTTTGTTCACCTTTGAGTCCCGTTTGTCGATCTTGCTGATCCTGTCCTCGATGTCATGATCTTCTTCTCGTCTGCTTCTGCTTCTTGCGTCTTGCGGACCCTCCCCCTGTCTTTGGATGGCCATCTTTCGCCAAAAATATACCGATGTTACAAACAGTGCAATGCTAATCGCAACAACCACATAGATTGCAATGTAGTAATGAACGTCGTGAGAGGATAAGCTGTCTAGCTTAGACTGTTCTTCTATAGAGCGTAGTTGCATGTCAATCTTCTTGAAAGTCTCTTCGTGCGTTTCAATATGCAAAGATGAGTTACGAATCGAGGTATTGATTATGTTGTTGATTGGAGAGCTCGTGGGCACGATCATCGCATATGGTTCATTGACTAAAATATCACTTGTGTGTTCCATGTATGCGTGCAGTGTGAATGAGTCGCCTTGCAAGTTGCATCCTTGTTTCAGCGATATCAGACTCGAGTGACGTAACGTCTCCGATGTCATTTGAGTACCGCACACTAATTGTACTTCGCACGTGTCACAGCAATAATAAAACCAGGTGTTTTGTTTATGTAATTTGACCCATTTGTCGGCGCGATGTCCTCCTACGATCCATACTCTTTGTCGTAGATGTGTCAGGGTTAACTTAGGACCTCCATGTAATGTTCTTCTGTGAGCTTGCCAAATTAATAACTCTGCCAGTTTATTGTCATGTGGTAGTAGAATTGGATGTTTACTGTCTTCAGGTAAGTTTGAGTTACGTAACTTGCCACCTACTCGCAGAATGTCATGTTTGTCAAGGAATGGGTTTAAACTCAAAAGGTTACTTTTTGTGCTCAAACCTCTGTTTTCCTTCAATCTCATAATCTCGCCATTGAAGGCGTGCAATTGAATATGTTTCATTATTAGGTTTTCAACGCTTTGTAGTTCTGTAGATGTCAAATAAGTAGTAGTACGATGAGTGTGGGTGTTCAAACAGCTGTTTATGAAACGTTTCATCCAAGCAATGACCCTTGTAATACGAGTCAAATCGCTGTGTCTGTCTAATAACTCAATTACTATTGAAGACGGTTCACATTTCACAACACACGTTTGCATTTGTTTTTGTTTTGATTCGCATGTTGTTGGTGTAATTGTAATTTTATCAAAAGTATCTTCACTGTTATTTTTTATCCAGTAGGGACCTTGCCACCACAAAGAATGTTGCAATAGTTGGGAACAACTGATTCCGCGTGATGCACAATCTGCAGCATTTTCCCCGGACTTGACATAATTCCAGTGCTGTTTTGGAATTACGTTATGCACTTGTTGTACTCTGTTGCTGATGAACGTCTTCCATTTTGTGACGTCCCCATGCAGCCAGCCTAATACAATCATAGAGTCCGTCCAGGCGTAAGTATTTTTGTGCACACTATCCCACTTAAAGGCTGTCAGAACCTTTTTCATGAGTCGTGAAAGTAGTAGCGCTCCACATAATTCGAGTCGCGGTAGGGTCAATTTTTTGTTGATTGGTGATAACCTCGATTTTGCAGCGATAAGTCTAGTCTCAGGCTCGTTTTTGTCATTTGTTGTCAGCAGGTATATAGCGCATGCGTAGGCCTTTTCGGACGCATCACAGAACCCATGTACTTGGAATGGTTTCGTAATATCTCCCAGCCACCTTGGTATTTAGTATTCGGTTATGTTGTGTAAATCGCTAGTAAACTGCTTCCATTCTTCTTGCACGTTGTCAGGTAAGGTTTCATCCCACTCGCATCCCGATAGCCAGACGCTTTGGAACAGCAGTTTTGCTTTTACTGTCAAAGGTGTCAGCCAGCCCAGTGGGTCGAAAATTTTCGAAATTTCCGATAGTAGCCTTCTTTTTGTCAATTGGTTTTTATTGTCAAATTGTATTTTGTTTGTAAACGAAAATGTGTCAGTTGTAGGATTCCATTGGACCCCCAGGGCCTTTATCATTCCATCATTTGTAAAGTGCATTGTCGTTTGGTTTAGATCTGAAGAAGATAAGCTTTCAATCAAGGTCTGGTCGTTGCTTGACCACTTCCGTAGTGTAAGGCCAGCTCCACTCAGCATGTCGATGAGTTGTTTTTGAATTTCTTGAGCTCGTTCGATGGAGTTGCTGCCACTTAGGACGTCATCAACGTACATTTCGTTGACAATGACATCCGCTGCTAACGGGTATTTATGTGCATCATCGTCTGCAAGCTGTTTCAGCGTTCGAAGAGCTAGAAATGGTGCTGCCCTGGTGCCATACGTCACTGTGCACAACTGGAACTCCTTTAAAAGACCTCGGTTGGATTCCCTCCACAGGATCTTCTGCAAGTGTTGGTCTTCTTCATGGACAAGGATCATGCGGTACACCTTTTCACAATCTGCAGTAAAGACGTACTTGTATAACCTCCATCCTAATAATAATGTCAATAGATCTTGATGAAGCTTAGGGCCACATTCCATCAAGTCATTCAGGCTGTAACCTGTGTCAGTTTTCTGGGAGGCGTTAAAAACCACCCTCAATTTTGATGTCACTGAGTCCTGTTTTAGAACTCCATGATGAGGTAAGTAGCATGCCGTGTTGTAGCCAGGTTTGCTCTCCTTCATATGTCCCATTTCCAGGTACTCTTGCATAAATTTGATGTAACTGTCTGATATTTTTTCATCCCTGCCTAATCTCCTTTCTAATTGCATGAACTGTGCTACAGCTCGTGGCTTTGACTTGCCCAGCAGTTGATTAAAATTAGGCTTCATTGGCAAACGAACTGCATATCTGCCATCACATAATCGCTTGGTTGTTGCAGTGTAGAACTCCTCACAATATCGTTCCTCTGACGTCATAGAATTGCATGCATCTCCGTTGATGTCTTCCACTTCCCAGTATTTTGACAAGTCGTTAACTTCATTAACTACGACGTTGCAATTAAATGTTTTGGTGACATTGCCTGACAATATCCACCCCAAACGTGTTTGTTGAGCCATGGGCTCATTAACCTCCCCTTTGACTAAGCCATTCATCAGTATTTCGGAAAATACGTGTGCATCCAGAAGTATGTCAATCGGCCTAGATAAGTTGTAATCTGGGTCGGCTAGGGTGATGTCTGTCACATGAGGCCAAGGTTTCTTTGCAAATGTAACGTTAGGCAGATTGTTTACTACCCGTGTCATGATTAACGCTTCCGTTTTAAGCTGGAAGTCGTTATATAAGGACTTGCAAGATAGATGAACCTTTCCTTTGCTCCTGTTGGATAAAGTACCGATGCCGCTTATGTTTGCACTCAGCTGTTGACGCTTTGTACCCAATCTTTGTGCTGCATTCTCCGTTATCAACGTAATTTGCGAGCCTTGGTCAACTAGAGCCCTTAGCGTAATGTAGTCATCTTCAGCTGTGGCTACTTGCAATAATGCTGTTGGTAATAATATTTCATCATCATTATTTGATGCGAAGTTGTTTTGTAGATTTTTATTTGACCTAGTTGAAGTCGATGACGACAGTTTCGATGCTGTTTGTGTTGCTGAGGGCGTTTGCACTGACTTCGCAATATCGCTGTGCAGAAGTGTGTTATGTTGTTCGTTGCAATCTCTGCATCTTTTCTGTGATGCACAGTAACCCTTAGTATGCACATATAAACAATTTTTGCATATTTTATTGTTTTCCATAAATGCCATTTTTTCCGGACTCAGCATGTCAGCGAATTTAGTACATTGAAATAATGCATGATTTATATTGCACACTGGACAAACAGACTTGCTGAATTGTCCAGCGTTTGACGCATGGAAGTTGCGAGCGTATTTTTCTGAACTTTTATTGGGTTGTGACCTGGAATTTTTTCCGAATGGATGTGGCATCTTAAAAAGTGGTTTTGATGTAGGTTTATCACCGTTTTCTGACCTTTTCCTGTGCAATGGTTCTAATGCCATAAACTTGTTTTCGACGAAATCCATAAAATGATTGTATGTTGGTATCTCTCGCGGATCCGACCTGGACTGCATGTATTCTGAATACGTTTCGGAGTCTAATTTTTCACACAATACGTAAACTAGAATCGGGTCCCATGAGCTTGTATCAATGCCCAAGTTGTGTATCGCGTTTATTGTTTCATTGGTAGTATCATATAACCGCTTGAGGTCGAACGCAGATTGTTTTTGCAAATTAGGTTGACGCATAAATACCTGGAAATTTCTGGTGAATAACAGAAACTTATTATTATATCTATGGTTCAAAATTTCCCAACACGTGTCATAATTTTCGGGTGCTATGTGTAAATGCTGCACGAGCTTTTCCGCTTCACCCCGAAGTCTACCCTTCAAATGCTGCATTTTCTGAGATTTTGCTATCGCTGGATTATTATGAATCGCTTCTACGTAGAGATCCATAAAAGTAGGCCATAAGGTATAGTTGCCGTTAAAGATAGGTATGTCAATTTTAGGCAATGTTTGCTGTTGATGTATAGAAGCGTTTAATTTTGTGTTCAGCGCCCGTTTTATATTTGTAAATGCATCTTCGTAACGACAGAACTTGTCATAATAATCTTGTGAATTCCCCTCTAATATGCCATCAATTTGTAAATGTAATTTGTCAATCGCAGTCCACCGAAACTCTACAGTCTTAAGCATATCCTCAATTTCCCATTTCTCCTTAACCTTGTCTAGGCTTCGATTTACTAACCTAGTGAATGCACGGAAGTTAGCTTGTTGCAACTGCTGTAACTCGAGTAGCTTGTCCTCTGCTCCTACAGATGTCTCGAACCGGGTTTTGTCGAACTCAATATTTAGCTGACTATGGCCGGCGTTACTGGGTCCAGCAAGAGTCTTCATCTCGAACGTTGCAATCTCCTGACGCGTTCCATGATACCAGCCTTTAATGACCTCAAAAATGTTACCGGTGAAATATTGATGATCTTTCTCCTCTACTGCACTCAGCTCCCGGTTTTTCTCTTCACATTCCGCCCATAGTACATCTAACCTCTCAAGCCTTTTACGAATGTAATCGGTGGTCTTCCTGCTCGCTGAATCCTTCTTAAAATTAGAATGGATTTTCTTCACTTCCTCGAGGATCTCCGCTTGACGCACGATTAAACCCAATTTTCCAAAATTTCAAGTAAGATCGTTCATTATTTATTTTACGACTTTACAATGGATGTAAAGTCGTAAAATAAATAATGAACGATCTTACTTGAAATTCAGGAAATCTCCCTGTATGCAAATGCAATGCAATGTGACGCTCTGGAACCTGGACCGCTGCTACCTCCCCGAATGCTCCTGCACGGCAACACACGTGGCACGGTATGACACAACACGAAACAGATCCCGCGCGGCGGACCGACGTATCGGACTGTATAGTACTTGCAATAGTCTCGAAGGACCAAAAAAAACTATGTAGGGTGCTTCCCTAACATAAGTAATGCCAAAGCAGATGTAAATGTCAAACTTAAACTTAAATGCAGAAAATGTCAGTGAATGCTCAACGGGATGAATCTAAATAAAAATGCAAGTTGTCCGACTCAAACCACGTCTAATTGAACACTAGAGTGTAATATACATAAACTGCATAGAACAATGCAATATGTCAGTGTCAATGCACTGCCAAATGTAGGTTGCGTCCAAAGTGCAAATACGCGAGCCTACTGGCTAACTTATTGTAATGAATATAATTATTTTAAAACCCATGTACGTACACCGTACAGTCGTTTCCTATGGAGAAGAACCGGCAAAAAACTCCATTTTTACTCTTTTAAAAATGGTTTGGTTTTACAATATTTCCATGTTACAGCATTAGTACTTAGACATGGGGGGACAACGTAGGCCCCACTTATGACAATAAGTCGTAAGAAACTAAAAAACTAAAATAAAAGGATTATATATTTTATAAAAAAGTTAACAAATGTTAACTAGCATCTAGAAGGCCTACAATGTTCACACATTCACAAAACAATCGGTAAAAGAATCTATACAAAGGTAAATAAAAATAAGTATTACATGACTAAATTTAACATGTGGCACAAATTTTGTTATCAGTGCTGTAACTATTCTTAGCAAAGGGCTATAAAGATGTTTGAAAACCATTGTAAAAAGTCTAATTAAAAGAAGGAAAGAAAAATGAGATTGAGAATAGTTAGAGACATCCACATATTTGTGCCGTTTACAAGTTACCAGGGAAGCTGCATGCGCAGAAGGAGCTAAGGCCAAATGTTTTTATCTTCAACGTAGTCCTTGATTTTATAATATGCTTTTTTAATAAGGATACGTTTGATGTACGTTTTGAACCTTCCATCGGTCAGTTCTATAACTGACTTTGGCAACTTGTTATAAAAGCGTATACTGTTTATAAGAAAAGACTTGCTAGTTTTCGTTAATCTGAATTTGGGTATTACAATTTCGTGCTTACTGCGTGTATTTAAATTATGGAAGTCGCTTCTAGTTTTGAAAAGCCCCCGATTTTTACGGACATACAAAATACATTCCAAAATATAAAGTGAAGGTAGAGTCAGTATATCGATCTCTTTAAATTTTTCTCTGAGGGACTCGCGAGGACCCATTTTATAGATTGCGCGGATTGCCCTCTTTTGTAGGATGAAAATTGAGTCAACGTCTGCTGCTGATCCCCACAGCAGAATGCCATAAGACATAATACTGTGGAAATAAGCATAGTATACTAACCTAGCTGTAGCTACATCGGTTAGCTGCCTTATTTTCCTTACTGCATATGCAGCCGAACTTAACCTACCCGAAAGAGTTCTAATGTGCGAAACAAAAGTCATTCGTGAGATTCCATTTCAGAAATTCTGATTAAATTACGGCCTCACAGGGCTGATACCGACAACTACAGCCTCCCTTTATCTAAAGTTGCAGAGTTATTTCAACAAATCTGAAGTATTTGTTGGAAAGTCAATCGGTTTTTATTAATGCTGGGACATGCGCTGAATTTATGGGATTATACTGAACATATTTTGGTCTGAACCTACGACGAAGGTTTGCTTGTTATTTAGTAATTTACATACCACCTCCATACTAAAAACGGATTCGAAATACAGATAGAAAATGTCAATATTTATCGATGAGCACGCTGTATGATCCGCCCACCGCACACTTAACCCTACAATAACTGCGGGCCACACGGATTCCTTATAGACATCGGCGAACGCCAACACATATTGGCACATCAGAACAGCCGTTAACACGCCCCATTGTAGTTGATTCCGCACAATCGTGGCGGGCCCTTAGTCGCTCGTCCAGTCTGGATGTGGTACTTGGTGGGCTCTCGAACCGGGTCAGATGCGGCAGCGATACGGCACGACCCGACCGCGCCTGCACTATGACACTCCGTTAAGGAAGATGGATGTTTCTGACGAATATCACAGCACTTAGTATGATTTTGTAAAGGTGTTTCAAAATTAGATATGTAGGTGAAACTGTTGTTTTATGTATTACAGTCAAGTTTTGCAAGTGGCAAGGGAAATTATACGAAAATCAGAAGGCAACACGAGATGACTTAAAAACAAACCTTTCCAAAATTCTAATTAGTTGCGAGCTCCGTTGATTAGTTGAAGACAGTAACAATGTTCGCAATAGACAACTCGTTTTACGTAAACATCCTGATCCCTGATCAAATTGCGTCCCAAACTGAGGAACAAACTCCTTAGCGATTTCAATTGTCTCATCTTCTCCTGGCTTGTTCTTTAATTATCGCAGGACCGTATTAAAAATTCAAAACGAGAAGTCCCTCCCATTTCTTGTACTGTAAATAAATTTAGTCTGTTTGAAGTAAGAGTCGAGAAACTTTGACTAATTGGCTACATAACAAATTGGCAGAGTAAGTTAAACACTGCATCTTCACTGACTTTGCTTTACACGGCACATGATAATAAATGTATCGTTCTCACTGATGTTTTTTTTAATATTTGCGTACGGCTTTAAAGTTATCCTCGCGACAACGCGTCGCCGCTTTAAGGTTGAATCCGAAGAACCGAAATCTGTTAACAATTATAAATTTTATGACAAGATTTCGCAAATGCCGCCCCAAATTGTGTCGTATAATTACATAATCGTTTTAAATTCTATGAAATAATATTTGAGATTGCAATCCGTTGGCAAAATAGCTGAAATATTTAGTCGTATTTGTTACTTGTCAAAATATAAGTCGTGAATTGTATTACGTATTTATTTAATCTTGTAACGTTGAATTTATAATGGAAATAAAATCATTATAATAACAGTGAAGAAATTCGGTTTATTTTTCTTGAAAAAAATGTAGTTGGCTCTACGGCTTGTTTGATTGCATCTGGTGAAGTTTAATACCAAAAAAATCGTTCAGAAACGTGGAAAAATAAGTTGAGTTGAGAGCTTCGGCCTGGTGACCAATTTAAATTCAAGAATGTTTTTAGTAAACGAGAGATTCAGTGCACATTTTACTGGCTCGTTGTAAGGATTTGTTCACTTATTTTTTATCTCGGAGCACAATAGCGAGTTTTTTATAGACTTCGTACTGGAATCAAATGCTTTTGGTTCTCTTTTGTAATGTTTGTGTAATAATGAAATAAGTCAAGATGATATTTACGGTTCAACACACAAACAAAAAGTCTGACTTCTATATTTTTTATGAACAGTAATAGATCTCTTACGTGATTCTTAAATCAAAACCCAATACGATAAGAAAAAGATGGCCTTTCACGTAGAACTTGAGAAATTGATGTCTTACCAACTTTCAGACGAAAATAGCTTTTGCTGCGAACAATTCACGTTATACATTGAAAATTACGCTTTAATGCGTTTTCAAATTAGCAAGTTTTATCCAGAGATAATTAACTTATAGATGTCCATTACTTGATAAGCTTCGCCGAGTTATTGAACTTAAATCCGACCACGAAAATGCTGATAACAGAGTGTCACGTGTTAAAAAAAGTTAATCTAACATTCGATTCAAAAGATAATTCGTTCGGCAATTAATTCGAACGATCGTCTCTTTTGGACCGCAATAAAAATTAAAATTCGCTCAGTGTCCAGACTTGCAAAAACAGCAGAAATGCATTTAATTCCCCCTCGGTGGCGCATGTGAATGGTCGATTTAGTGTAAGTTTTGCGAATGATTATGCTTTTAACGAACAAAACGCAGGCATTGACATACTACGTTTTATGTTTTCAATTAGGTTCTATTGACTGTTGGATTGTGAGTGGAAAACCATAAACTCACAAAATAAGTAGGGAAAGTGGTCACCCTTTCTACGCGGGGCACATTCGTACAGTGAGTATAACAGAAAAACTAACACACCAGCCACCATGTTGCTAGTGGAACTTTAGGCTCGTCGCGCCACGCTTTGTCAGCTGACAAGACGTAACGTTTTTTTATTGAACTTTAGAATATTCATGTTTTTAAAGTAGTGATAATGAATTTAAGGTTATACGAAATATAAAGTAATTTATATAAAGTTGTAATTTAATGTTGTGCAGGGCCTGGGGCACATTCGGACAGTACTACATAGGGCACATTCGTATTGGTATTTTTTATTGTGTGTATATATAATTTGAATGTGTAATTCGTTCAAAAGTAACAACCAAATGTTTAATTGCCTATTTTAAATTAAAGATTAATTACCAAAATTGCATTCAGAATGTAAGTGTGTTCGGGTCAAATCTTGCAACTGAATTTTAAAGCAGTTATCCTCCACCGATTAAGATGAAATTGTGCATACATGTTTAGTTTGGATGACAATGCATGGTTAGCTAAGTGACGTCATTCTAAATTTAAATGGCGGACGGCCCAAGATGGCGGACTTTTGCACGGCCATGATATAGGTATCAAATTAAAGGGTTTGCAGAGAAGAATACGAAAAATGCTTGTTTTAAAAACATATTTTTTAATTAATAATTTAATTATCCTGTGTGAATCATGATGTAATAATACCCATACGCGAGGGGTGCGTTCGTACAAATATCTTATCGTTGTAAAATGGATATAACTTTTTAACCGTTTTACATAATACTTCCAGACTTTTTGTAACTAACTACAAAATATTTGTCACACGCTACACGCTTCTAGCTTCTCTTGGCGGCATTTGTGGCGGTCGCGTGAGGCCCGTGTGTGGCGACCCTTAGGAGTATAAACCAGATATTTTTTTATAATTTATCATAGAGTTAAAAATACGAAGTGTACGAAGGATGACCACTTTCGCCTATCTTTGACTTTTCTTGAGGATTTTTTCATGACTTTATGAAAAAGTTTATAGAGAATTTTTACGTTACCATAAATTAATTTGTTAGTCTCGCGCGACAGTACAATTTTATTATAAGCTTAGAAACAAACAGACCTTTCTAGATTTCTAAGTAAATATCGTGTCTATGATCTTAAAATTCGGCGAATAAATCTGAACGATCTGGAATAAAATGTATTATCTATCAAGTTGAATGTTATATTTTATTTTTCATATTTTATCATCTGAGCCAATAAAGGGTACATTAGTCAACTTAAATAAAAGAATCACGATGTCTTTAATAAAAAAATGAATATTTTTATTATTCTAGTTATCACGTAGTGGGCAAAACTAAATAAATTGAAGCTTTTTCAATCCCATCTTTGGTGAGATGTCTAGGAGACACTGAATAATTCAGTCACTCTTTGTAGCAAAGCATGATTCTTTTAATTTTTCGTCTGTGAGCATAGATATATTAAGCTTTTATTTATTTATTTAATTATGGCACTCCAACGACTTATTCACTACATTATTTGGGGAACTGTAACAAATTAAACTTAAATCTAGACTGAATTTGTCACTTACAGGTGTGCAAGCACTTACATGTTTAAAGTTTTATAATATTACATAGTACTTATAGGCTAACAAAAAAAAACTACCTACATGAAAACATTAAAGAAAATTAAAAAAAAAAATACATCTATTCTGTTGCTCCAAAAATCAACACAATCAATGACAAAATAAATACAATAGAATAATAAATGAGTTAGTGATAATATTAATATTAAAAATGTAGATTTAGATATTAACTGCGGACACTGTGGATCAGCAACAATTGTGCTTCGGAACTTGTATGGATCCATTAATGATTTTGTGAAGCAAAATCAGGTCGTTATTATGCCTTCGCTGTTTTAAAGTTATCATTTTGAAGTGACTTAGCCTTTGCGAGTAATCAGCGTTTAGAGGACAATTGTCAGAATTATACCGCAGATAGCGTGTAAAGCTTTTTTGTACCCGTTCTATGCGATTCACATGTGTACCATAAGTTGGATTCCAAAAAGGTGAAGCGTATTCCAAAACAGTTCGTACAAGTGAATTATAGAGTACTGTTAAGATTTGGACAGTTTTAAAGTCATAACAGGAGCTTTTTATGAATCCCAGTGTTTTTGCAGCCCTATAAACAATAGAGTAAACGTGAGGTATGAAGGAAAGCTTACTGTCAAGGAGAACACCTAAGTCTCGGATTTTGTCGACCCTTTGAAGTGGTCTTCCGTTGAGCGAATATGAAGAAGTAAGCGTACGGCGTTTTTTTTTGAACGTTATTTGGTAACACTGACAAGTGTTTATTAACAAACATGTGATTTTTAGTGCACCAGCTATAAACAGAGTTCAGATCTTCCTGGAGTAGGGCAATGTCTGTACTAGCGTCAATAACCCGATATAGTTTCAAGTCATCTGCGAAGATGGAACAGGTACTGTGTTTGATACTGTTTGCTATATCATTGACGAATATAATAAACAGTATTGGGCCCAAATGGGAACCGTGTGGTACTCCAGATGTTGAAGGGTAAGGTAGAGACTGATGGCCCTTTAATACAACTCTCTGTTTTCTGTCGATCAAATAAGATTGAAACCACAGCAAAAGTCGACCAAATATCGGAGGTTTGACAGCTTTTGCAGCAATATTTTGTGGTCTACTTTGTCGAATGCCCTGCTAAAATCAGTGTAAATAGAATCGACCTGCTTGCGTGAGTCTACTAATTTACAAAGGTCATTAACGTCAAGAACTAAGTTGGTCGTAATGGATTTTTGAGCGCAAAAACCATGTTGTTGAGGAGCCATCTCTATTCTGGCATGATCAGTTAAAATAGGACACAAGAGAGACTCGAAAACTTTTGAAAATATAGATAAAATAGAGATAGGTCGGTAGTTCCTTACGTCATCAGCCTCACCTTCTTTAAAGACGGGCACCACATGTGCTAGTTTCCACTAATCAGGAAATACAGAAATTTTAATAGAGTGATTGAATATTATTTTGAGTGGAAGACTTTCACGAATACAGTAGGTCAGTACTTATAGATTCTATAAATATATTCATATAGTATTAGTGTATCTAATACACGTGATTAGTTTATTAATTTTATTTATGTAGCTATTTTGATTTTCATAATGAGGTGTGTAGCGAGTAGGTATTATTGAGTTTATCTAAGACAAAAGTCAGCTGCGTAGGTCAAGAAATTGCGTTTTCTTTTCTTTAAGAGTTTTTCAAAGGACAACAAAGGAAAATAGCTTTTAGGCTGAAGCTCTAAGAAAATCTCAACAAAACATTTTTTCCTTGCAACACAAACGTTCAAATGACACTCCTCCACCACATGTAACAAGTGAAGTTGCATCCCACAGCCTAGCTAGCATCCACGATACAAATGTCTGCAAGTGTGTACCAGCCGCAGCGAGTAGTTTTTCTTTAGCAGTGAGCTCTTAGCTCAGAATCACGTAAAGTATGAATTCACTGAAGCACGCGCAGACTCCTGGACTATTCACTATTTTTACGACTTCGCTTTACGTGCTCGTCTGAGGAGCAAGTTATTCGTCCAGACTCAAAAAAATAGGATCCTCATTATTGTGAGTTACATGTTTATGTATTATTAGAAGTTTTATTAATTAGATAAGCCATTTTATTTCAGCAGTTTTTGATGTTTTATATAGGTATTACATAGGTAGGTGGTTATATAGGTATTACATGGGTTTATATAGGAAGGCTTAGTTTTGATCTGAAAAGTATATTCGTTTTAGGTAAACTCCGCGCTGTGGCTTTTGGTGCTCTCACACCGCTGTTTAAAATGTTTACAAACATTATTAAACATTTTATAAACAAACTTTTGATCACAATGTTAAGGTGCTCCCACACGACTGAAAAATGTATTCATGTTAGGTAATTTATTATTTATTCCAGTGCGGACATGCCGGTTTCCTCACGATGTTTTCCTTCACCGTTTTGAGAGCAGTGGTGATGAAATAATTTTCAGAAAGTAAAGCGTCTGCCTGGGCTCGAACCAACAACTTGTAAGTTGCGGTCGATGCCAATGGGCCACCACTCATCATCTAGCCTTTTCCCAACTATGTTGGGGTCATAAGTCATAAGTCATTTATTCATTTGTTTAACATAGGTAAAATAATTGGTATATACAGGTAATAAAGAGTGCGCTATGTTATGCCAGAGGGCGTACAAATGTTTGCAAGTAGGTAATTAAAAATAAAAATCTCAATAATCAAATAAAATAAGCCTGGACAATAAAACAACAATTATAAAGAATTGCATAATACAAATCAATGAAATCAAAGTCAATGTAAATATCAATATAAATCAATGTCAATAAAAAAGAAAAACAATAATAATAACTTAAAAAACAAAATGTTAATACAGTACATGTCAATGCACAGACTGAAAAACAGATAATAAGACTATGTCAATATATGTACAAATGTGAATACACAATATTAATGACAATATACAATTTTTATGTCAATATACAATACCAATGTCAATATACAAATTCTAATGTCAATATACAATTCTAATGTCAATATACAATACAGGTTTCAATATACAATACTAATGTCAATATACAAAATTTATTTGTAGTTCTGCCTACAAATAAATTCTGTGTGTACAGTCGTGTATTACATTAGAATTCATTCTGTCATTAGATTTTTGTCCGTTAAAAATTCCGAGATACTGTAATATGTTTTGTTCACAAGTAAAGATTTTAGTCGTTTCTTAAATAAACTCACGTTCAATTCTTTGATTGACCGTGGTAAGTGGTTAAATATGACTGGCGCCATGCAAAATACACTTTTATCTACTCTCATATCGTAATATTCGAATTATAAAATTCAAAACGAGTTTATATTGGCATACTTTATAAACACAATACCGAAATTTAAAAATAGAATCTTATTATAACACTATTTCTCTAACAAAATAATGCTATAAAACAATTTTTTTTCTATTACGATACAGGACAAATCCAAGAAGTTAATCACTAAGGAGTTTCCATCAATATTTTTTTTGTAATGCCATTTTATAGTACCTATTAAAAAAAGATTTGATTCCAATTTTAAATTGTCTATGACAATGCCCGCTTTAGACTTAGCACGCACTGCGATTTTTCTTCGCGCGAATTTTGTTTCCTTATACCTGTTCATAGAGCTCAAAATATTCGGGCGAATAAAATTCGCGCCGTAGTGCGGTGGATTCTGTGGGAAAACACGGATTTCTTGCGGTATTATTTTCGCACGATTTCTTTACCGCAATGCGAACAACTTCATACAATTCCATAGGTCGCAGAATGGGCGGAAAAAATCGCGCGAATAAAGATCGCAGTGCGTGCTAAGCCTTAGCGCATGCGCGGTTAATGCGGTGATGTGCTGGGTTTTGGCGCCATTCGTACGTTTTGCAAGTTTTGTTGTACTGAATTTCATGAGTTATTTAAATTATTGTTTAAAAATGTCTGATATCAGTGAATGTGAAGAAAATTTGACTCCACCCGATATTTTAGATGCGGCGAAGGAAATTACTCTTAATTTATTACCAGCAAAGTCGAGAAAAGTATATGACAAATGCTATCACGATTTTATGGCATGGAAAATGCAAAAAGAGGTATTTAGTAGGTTCAATCCCAATTTATGAGTGTAGATAAAGTAGTGTATGAAACTGCACATAACTAGGTATTAAAACATTCGTGTGAAAGCTATTAAAAACCTCGCCTACGGCTCGGTTTTTAAACACACACTCATGTTTTAATACCCCTCATTATGCAACAGTTTCATAAACTACTATTATATATCAATGCTGTGTGGGACCTTCTTACGCATAAGCTACTGTTATCCCTTCGACTTCGGTTTTTAATGTCCGACATTTTTTTAAACAACTTAGGATTGGTCTTAACAAATACGGCAACTTCAAAAACATATAATATAAACATATAAATACATATAAGCATGGAAGAGTCAATATTTTAAATTTAATAAATAATGGTTTACATGTATCTATGACTTGTCGGCTTCCAGTCTAACCGGATTCAGCTGAGTACCAGTGTTTTACATGGAGCGACTGCCTATCTGACCTCCACAACCCAGTAACTGGGTAATACGGTAGGTACCCCTTGGCTAGACTGGTGTCAAATTTCAAGCGCCTGACTACTCGTAACGACTGTCAAAGATCTACAAATGACAGCCGGGACCAACGGCTTAACGTGCTTTCCGAGGCACGGAGGAAACTCGGTATGTTGAAATGGTCACCCATCCACGGCCCGACCTCGTCAAGCTTTGCTTAACCTTAAGATCGACCCGTGCGGCTGTTATTATTTAGCCACGAGCTCCTCACCTCCTTGGCCAATGGGCGACCACTGCACTGCAATAATATTATTAACTAATTAAATTCGAACAAACTACCGACAACTTTGTTTGAAGTCTATGCGACATCCACATTCAAAGCCGTCCGGTACCCCAAGTGACATAAACGAAATTTAAAACGGGTAGGTACGAGATTTAATCAAAAATTTTAAAATTAAACCCCAGCAAACAGAACCGACATAGACGAACAAGTAATTAAAAGTTCAAGCATTTCGCTGACGTTTATTTAATTCCCCTCAATAGTCGAACAAATAATAAAGTACAGGGTCAGCGCATATGTAGAGCAAAGGGAACGAACCATTCAATAAATTGTTCTACAACTTCCCACAAAGCAGCCAAATCCAAACATTTCGTTGCTTGCTTACATAACGAGTAAATACTCGTACATCAGAAACAAAAGTCATTCATGAGATTCCATTTCAGAAATTCTAATTAAATTACGACCTCACAGGGCTGATACCGACAACTACAGCCTCCCTTTATCTAAAGTTGCAGAGTTATTTCGACAAATCTGAAGTATTTGTTAGAAAGTCAACCGGTTTGTATTAATGCTGGAACATGCGCTGAAATTATGGGATTATACTGAAAATATTTTGGTCTAAACCTCCGACGAAGGTTTGCTTGTTATTTCGTAATTTACATACCACTTCCATACTAAAAACGGATCTGAAATACAAACAGTAAATGTAAATAAGTATTCATCGATGAGAACGCTGTATGATCCGCCCACCGAACACTTAACCCTACAATAACTGCGGGCCGCACGGATTCCTTATAGACATCGGCGAACGCCAACACATATTGGCACATCAGAACAGCCGTTAACACGCCCCATTGTAGTTGATTCCGCACAATCATGGCAGGCCCTTAGTCGCTCGTCCAGTCTGGATGTGGTACTTGGTGGGCTCTCGAACCGGGTCAGATGCGGCAGCGATACGGCACGACCCGACCGCGCCTGCACTATGACACTCCGTTAAGGAAGATGGATATTTTTTACGAATATCACTGCATTTAGTATGATTTTGTAAAGGTGTTTCAAAATTATATATGTAGGTGAAACTGTTGTTTTATGTATTACAGTTGAGTTTTGCAAGTGGCAAGGGAAATTACACGAAAATCAGAGAGAGCAACACGAGATGACTTAAAAACAAACTTTTCCAAAATTGTAATTAGTTGCGAGCTCCGTTGATAAGTTGAAGACAAGAACAATGTCCGCAATAGACAACTCGTTTTACGTAAACATCCTGATCCCTGATCAAATTGCGTCCCAAACTGAGGAACAAACTCCTTAGCGATTTCAATTGTCTCATCTTCACCTAGCTTGTTCTTTAATTATCGCAGGACCGTATTAAAAAATCAAAACGAGAAGTCCCTCCCATTTCCTGTACTGTAAATAAAATTAGTCTGTTTGAAGTAAGAGTCGAGAAACTTTCACTAATTGGCTACATAACAAATTGGCAGAGTAAGTTAAACTGTGCATCTTCACTGACTTTGCTTTACACGGCACATGATAATAAATGTATCGTTCTCACTGATGTTTTTCCAAATATTTGCGAACGGCTTTAAAGTTATTCTCGCGACAAAGCGTCGCCGCTTTAGAGTTGAATCCGAAGGACCGAAATCTGTTAACAATTATAAATTTTATGACAAGATTTCGCAAATGCCGCCCCAAATTGTGTCGTACAATTACATAATCGTTTTAAATTCTATGAAATAATATTTGAGATTGCAATCCGTTGGCTAAATTGCTGAAATATTTTGTCGTATTTGATACTTGTCAAAATATAAGTCGTGAATTGTATTACCTATTTATTTAATCTTGTAACTTTGAATTTAGAATGGAAATAAAATCATTATGATAACAGTGAAGAAATGTGGTTAATTTTTCCTAAACCAAATGTCGTTGGCTCTACGGCTTATTTGATTGAATCTGGTGAAGTTTAATACCAAAAAAATCGTTCAGAAACGTAGAAAAATAGGTTGAGTTGAGAGCTTCGGCCTGGTGACCAATTTAAATTCAAGAATGTTTGTAGTAAACGAGAGATTCAGTGCACATTTTACTGGCTCGCTTTGTTCCAACATGCCGCGTTGTAAGGATTGGTTTACTTAATTTTTTATCTCGGAGCACAATAGCGAGTTTTTTATAGACTTTGTACTGTAATCAAATGCTTTTGTTTCTCTTTTGTAATGTTTGTGTAAGTAATGAAATAAGTCAAGATGATATTTACGGTTCAACACACAAACAAAAAGTCTGACTCCTATATTATTTATGAACAGTAATAGATCTCTTACGTGATTCTTAAATCAAAACCCAATACGATAAGAAAAAGATGGCCTTTCACGTAGAACTTGAGAAATTGATGTCTTACCAACTTTCATACGAAAATAGCTTTTGCTGCGAACAATTCACGTAATACATTGAAAATTACGCTTTAATGCGTTTTCGAATTAGCAAGTTTTGACCAGAGATAATTAACTTAGAGATGTCCATTACTTGATAAGCTTCGCCAAGGTTTTAAACTTAAATCCGATCACGAAATTGCTGATAACAGAGTGTCACGTGTTAAAAAAAGTTAATCTTACATTCGATTCGAAAGAAAATTCGTTCGGCAATTAATTCGAACGATCGTCTCTTTTGGACTGCAGCAAAAAATTAAAATTCGCTCAGTGTCCAGACTTGCAAAAACAGCCGAAATGCATTTAATTCCTCCTCGGTGGTGCATGGTAATGGTCAATTTAATATGAGTCCTGCGAATGGTTATGCTTTTAATGAACAAAACTCAGGCATTGACATACGTTTTATGTTTTAAATTTGCATCTATTGATTGTTGGATAGTGAGTGGAAAATCGATAATTCACAAAATAAGTGGGGAAAGAGGTCACCCTTCCTAAGCGGGGCACATTCGTACAGAGAGCATAACAGAAAAACTAACATACCAGCCACCATGTTGCTAGCGGAACTTCGGGCTCGTCGCGCCACGCTGTGTGAGCTGACAAGACGTAAAGTGTATTTTTTTTATTGAACTTTACAATTTTTATGTTTTTGACAAAATAGTGATGATGAATTCACTTTTACACAGTTTATTTTGAGCTTTAATTGTAATATTTTTGATACTAATTTAGAATTTATATAAAGTTATAATTTAATGTTGTGCAGGGCCTGGGACACATTCGGACAGTACTACATGGGGCACATTTGTATTAGTAATTTTAATGTGTGTGTGTATACATAATTACAATGTGTAATTAGTTAAGTTTTAAATTCTCAAAGATTACAAATTGTTAAAATCGCATACAGAATGTGAATATGAAAATATTTTTTGTTATATTCCTCAAGAACAATTATTAATTATGAGTCAGGTTAACAAGTTTAATTGGTTTTTACACTAATTAGCAATGTATGTATGAAAGTGTGTCCGGGTCAAATCTTGCAATTGAATTTTAAAGCAGTTATCCTCCACCGATTAAAATGAAATTTTGCATACACGTTTAGTTTGGATATCAATGCATGGTTAGCTAAGTGAAGCCATTATACATGGTGGACGGCCCAAAATAGCGAACTATTTATTTTTTGTGGACGGCCATGATATGGGTATCAAATGAAAGAGTTTGCTGAGAAGAATACGAAAAAAGCTTGTTTAAAAAAAATGATTTTATTAAATAATTTAATTATCCTGTATGAATCATAATGTACGAAAATACCCCACACGTGGGGTGCGTTCGTATAAATATCTTATCGTTGAAAAATGGATATGACTTTTTAACCTTTTGGCATAATACTTTCAGACTTTTTTGTAACTAACTAATTTGATAATTCATCATAGAGTAAAAAATAAATATTTTAAAAGTGTACGAATGGTGACCACTTTCCTCATTGACTTTTCTTCAGGATTTTTCATGACCTTATGAAAAAGTTTTTAGAGACTTAATTTTTGCGTTACCATAAATGAATTTGGTAGTCTCGCGCGACAGTAAAATTTTATTATAAGTCTACTAACAAACAGACTTATCTAGACTTCTAAGTAAATGTCGTGTCTATGATCTTAAAATTCGGCGAATAAATACAAAAGAACTAAATCTGAACGATCTGGAATAAACTGTATTATCTGTCATGTTGAATTTTATATTTTATTTTTCATATTTTTATCAATAAAGTGTACATTAGTCAACTTAAATAAAAGAATCACGATGTCTTTTATAAAAAAATGAATATTTGTATTATTCTAGTTATCACGTAGTGGACAAAACTAAATAAATTGAAGCTTTTTCAGTCCTATCTTTTGTGAGATGTCTAGGAGACACTGAATAATTCAGTAACTCTTTGTAGCAAAACATGATTCTCATAATTTTTCGTCTGTGTGCATAGATATGTCAAGCTTTTCACGAATACAGTAGGATAGTACTTATAGATTCTAGTAAATATACTCATATAGTATTGTGTATCTAATACATGTGATCAGTTGAACAATTTTATTTATGTAGCTATTTTGGTTTTCGTAATAAAGTGTGTAGGGAGTTGGTATTATCGAGTTTATCGAAGACAAAAGTCAGCTACGTAGGTAAAGAAATTGCGTTTTCTTTTCTTTAAGATTTTTCAAAGGACAACAAAGGAAACAACTTTTGTCTTGCAAGCAGGGTTGGGCAGTATTTTAATTACTTGTAATAAATACGTAATTGAAATACAAATACGTATTTTGCATTTGTAATTCAATTACTTCTTAAAAGTGTAATTTGTAATTGATATTTGAAATGTCACGCTGTATTTCAAATACTTATGGTTTCAAAATACATTTGAACATAAATTCATTTAGCGATCTTATTCGAAATATTTCTGCAGAAAATAGCGCTCAATGGCATTCGTAAGCAAAATGGCGACAACTAATTATGTCAATCATTAAAGTTGGCAACACTGCACCTGTACTGTACGTCAAATTGTCAAGTATCTTGTCATAATAACTCCTGACTGTATTTTATATTTCAAATACACGACTAAAGGTAATCGATGTAACGCAAATCGAATCGCGTCGAGTCATCGGGAAGATCGCTAACTCTGCAATAGCAAGCTTACAAAAAGTATTTATTTACTCTGAACTTCACCTCCAACCACAATACACAACATAATTACGTGCATACCCCTGTTATCTGTATACCAAACAGCTGTCTCAGCGTCCCGCGACGTTATCTCCCTCCCAAGATATACGCGAGCCTATCCCCCGAGAAAAATCGGGGGCCCTGTCAGTATGGCGTGAGGGGACCATTTTTCACTGTGGCAACGCGACGCCACGGCCACGCGGAGCGTATTACACATGTGTGTAGACACGGCTTAACTTGCCCAATGTTCATTATAGTCGTTAACTATAATTTGGTTCATCTATTTTGAGAACTAAAGGCGGATTGAAGTGGTCGAAAGGGGACAGGTAGGTATTGGGTGATTATAATTGGATGTGCTTGTTGTATGTGGGTTAGTAATATTTAGTTTTGTGTCTTGGTGAGTTTGATTTGGAGTAGAACGCTTGGTTTTGTTTTGAATATAAGCAAGTATGGTCTTAATAAGGTTAGAGTTTCAGACTCTAAAAGATAGGCAATTCATTTATCACGTCACCAGCCACAGAATTGTTTTTTTTAATATATCCTATAGACTCGCGCTTGACCACTATCTCACCTGTTGGTAAGCGATGATGTGGTTGACGGTGAAACACGCTTGCCTCGAAATAATCTATTCACTCTTGACTTAAAGACCCCCAGATTGTAGCCGTCGGGAAACGCAGACTCCGGCAGGAAATTGCGGTCCTTAGCTGTACCCAAAATAAAAGTGTTCCCAAAACGTTTTGTGCGTATGGGTGTGATGTCCACCATGTATTGATGGTGCATCGCCGTACGTCTGGTAGTCCGATGATGTTAACGGGCTAGGTGGAATTATATCGTGCAATTCCATTGCACACTGCCCGAAAAAAATATATAAATCAATCTAGACTGAAAAGTTGGTCATTATCATATTCCTGAGTGAATTCAAAACCCATGTTATTTGGTGTCGGCGCAACACGTTTTTTATTCCATACCGTCCTGTCCCCCGTCACGCTATCACTGACTCCCTTTTCTTTCATATCACTCCTCACACAGTTCATCCATATTTTCTTTGGCCGTTCCTTCCCTTTCCATCCTTGCACATTTATATTCATAACTCTTTTAGTAACATGCATTTCATCCCTCCTCATCACATGACCATACCAGGATAAAAAGTTACCAAAAAAAAAAAAAAAAACTGTCACTTGCTCCACTTTCAAACTTCCTCTAATATAATTATTTCTCACTTTGTCTATGCAGACTCAAAAGTCGGTCGCCTCCCGGAAATGTTTTATGCATTTCATCCCTCCTCATCACATGACCATACCAGGATAAAAAGTTACCAAAAAAAAAAAAAAACTGTCACTTGCTCCACTTTCAAACTTCCTCTAATATAATTATTTCTCACTTTGTCTATGCAGACTCAAAAGTCGGTCGCCTCCCGGAAATGTTTTATGCATTTCATCCCTCCTCATCACATGACCATACCAGGACAAAGAGTTAACAAAAAAAAAAAAAACTGGCACTTGCTCCACTTTCAAACTTCCTCTAATATAATTATTTCTCACTTTGTCTATGCAGACTCAAAAGTCGGTCGCCACCCGGCAATGTTTTATGTACATCTGAAGGCTACTCTCAACTATCAACGACTTTTTCTGACCCCAAGATACAGGCACATGCCTGCCACTTTATCCAAATTTTTTTAATAAAATATTTTTCTATAATTTGATAAGATTTTTAACTTGATTAAATTTACTTTCTCTTCCATGGAAACAGGATTACTAAAGACTAAGAGGTTAGTTGGAAAAATACTCAAGTACTCGTACCATCAGAGTAAAGGTCTATCCACACATATCAGGGCCGTGCCCGGGACGTGACAGGGCCGGGCCCAGGCATTGAAGCTTCGTCGCTGGCCCGTGCACGGACGTGTGTGAACGAGTTCATATAAAATGTACATACTGATATTTTTTAGCCTCTGACGGGGCACGGCCCGTCCACGTCCCGGGCACGGCCCTGATATGTGTGGATAGACCTTTAGTCGAATTACTAAAAATTGTCCAATCAAAAGTAACAAAAAAAATTCTTCAAAAGTAAAATTTAAAAAACCCCTGACATATTATTATTTCATGCTACATAATTTATCTAGTAGTAAACCTACATACTTCGATCGACAATTTATTGAACACGTAATTATGACACGTTACCTGTCATGCGAAAACACCCTGATTCAAACAGTACAACGCCCATAACTTTAGAACGGCTTCAGCGATTGTCATCAAACATAGCTCTCTCGATAAAGTCACATTTAAAATTAGAAATAAAAATTTTGTTCATCCGTTTTATAGCTATGATGCCACATACAGATACACAACTATACAAACACACATGTACACACGTCAAATTTATGCATATGTCGGGTTTAGTCAATAGTACGGACGTCAAAACAAATCGCAAGCACGCCATCTGAAGGCAAAGCAATAGCAACTACGCATTCGCGCGCTTTTTCTAACCGCTTAAGTGACGGGGTCAGTAGAATATGGGAGTTGAGTACTGACTGACTGCTTCAGAGCTAACACGTCGTAGAATCAGTGTCGGTCCGTAATATTAGAAAGCAAGATTGTAACTGTAACTGTGTCTATTTGAATAAACCCAGTGTATCGAATAATTTCTGTGATTTCATTTGCACGATTATACCCACCGACCTGCCCACACACGATGTCTTAAGCTAAGGGAATACATCCTAACTTCCAGATGGTTTGCATCTATCGGCCAGCCTTGATGTGACACATAGTTATAGCTTGTGTATAGTATTTAATATAGTAATATTTTTTTATATTTTAATGTAGCAATACACCAAAGACTACCCCCTGTTTTATTCTTAGTTCTTAAGGTCCATCCAAAGGTTGTCTGGTAGATAACCTTTCGGTTTCAGCGTTAAGGCCGCCTTTGTACCCCTAGAAATAAGTTTTCTTGTAAAAGAGATTTGCATTTTTTTTTGTTGCACAATAAAGTATATATGTATATTCTATTCAGTTCTATTCTTATAACACCCCTCTTTTTACCCGACTGCCGAAGGAGGGTAATGTGTTTTTTAGTCTATATATGTATGTATGTATGTTTGTTCCCATGTGGCGTTCTAGAGACCAAACGCGTTGGCCGATTTTGATGATTCTTACGTCAATCGATTCGTCTTAACCCTGCGAGTGTCACTGGCTACATTAAAATTGGAAAAGAAAAATATGGCGGATTTTGGGCGCCATTATGTGGTGGATTTTTTTTTCTTTCTAAACCCATCGTGTGGGGTATCAAAATATAGGGTTTTAAGAGGTGATTTCAAATAGCTATTTATGCAACTGTTACGTTATGGACGGTATTTTAATACGAGTGCCATTTTTCGGTACAAGCGTAGCGCGTACCGAAATAGGTGGGCACGAGTTATTAAAAGACCAATAACGTACATTTGCATACAAGATTTTATCTACGAAGGAAGGAATAAAACACAGATATAGACAAATAAGTATTTCAGGAAGTGTGTTTAATCATTTCATTTCTCTTACATGTCTTGATTTTTCTGGTAGTAAATTATTTGTAGCCGCAACTGCTCTATTTGTTATATATGGTGGAGTATTTTCACACTTTTCACTTGATGTTGAAGACATTTTTAATAAAATTTCACTCAGAAATTTTTTCGCGCGTCCATTTTATTTTTTATATTTATTAGGTATGGTATAAGGCAAACATCTTGTAGCCGCAACAGCCAAATAGTATACGATACTTTTGTTCTAAACTTGTTCCATTTTTAAAAACATCATTTACATTGTCTCGATTTCGAAGTAATATTATAGGTACCTGGCTGTGGCGATTCACATAATGCAACCCGATGTCGTTATGGGTATCGTAATGAAACCGCTGTCAATTTTATAATTCGAATATAACGAAACCGGAGTAGATAAAATATATTATGACACTTATATACCCGTGAGTTAGGGTAACCACCATTTTGAAATTAACCACGTTAGTATTAATTTGTTTAGTTTTGTATAAAATATTTTTATTCTTTCTTTTTATTATATTTACATTGTACCTATTCGTATTTATCTATGCATGATCCTGTCGACTTAAATGACAGTTTTTTCTCGTGTGCTTCTTCGACATGTAGTTTTGTTAGTGCGGGAAGTGAGGCTCCGCTTCTTACCTTGCATGACAACATCTCCAATCTTTTTTCTAAATATCCCAACAATTTACATGTAGCCCACATTAATGCTCAGAGTGTTCCTGGCCACTACTCCGATCTTCTGGCATCCTTTAGAAGTGCTCATCTTGATGCACTCCTGATATCTGAATCTTTTCTAAAGCCTTCTCTCCTTTCTACGCACTATGCACTTCCTGGCTTTGTCCTAGTCAGAAATGACAGGACTGGCAAGGGTGTTGGTGGTGTTGCGATTTACATACGTGCTGACATACCGCACAAAATTGTGAGCGCGTCTCCATCTCAGTACTCTGGGTCGGCTGAATTCCTTTTCCTTGAAATCACCTTAAATCATTCTAAAATATTACTCGCGGTATTCTACTCCCCTAATCTTCACATCAAGTATTTTGACTCTTTAGAGCCGTCACTGAATTATTTATGCCCATCGTATGAGCATGTTATTTTAATGGGTGACTTTAATACATGTCTCATTAAAAATGATTCTCGTTCAGAAAAACTCCGTTCTCTCCTATCTTCTTTTAATCTGAAAATTCTACCTCTTTCTGCGACCCATAACTTTCCGAACTGCAGGCCCTCTCTTCTTGACCTAATGATTGTTTCTTCCCCTCACAATGTTGCTGAGTTCGGGCAGCTCACTGCAACCTTCTCTTATCATGACCTCATCTATCTTACTTATCGTATCCGGCCTCCTAAACGCAAACCTTGACTCTGTTATTTGCGCAATTATAATGGAATTGATCTGGTGGCATTGAGTCGTGACGCTGATGATATCGATTGGGCTACCGTCTTCAAAAGCACTTGTGTCGATGAAAAAGTAAACTGTTTCAATGCCAAACTGTTGAGCCTTTATGAAAAGCATGCGCCGCGTCGGCGAATTAAAATTAAGCATGATCCTGCTCCGTGGATGACTCCTAAAATTAAAGACGCTATTGCTAGTAAGGACAAGGCGAAGAGCAAGTACAGGCGTAGACCCACGGATCAGAATCTTGTTGGTTTCAAAGATAACCACTGCAATCGTCTGCGTCGAGATGCAAAGAGACGCTATTTCCACGAATCTCTAGTCGATCGCAAATCGTCTGACATCTGGAGATTTCTTAAGTCTGTCGGTATCGGCAAATCTCCCACTAATACCTGTAAAGATGTCGACTTGTCGGCTCTTAATAGGCACTTTTCCCTTCCACCTGTCTCTCTGGACCCTAGTGTCAAAACTTCTACTTTGACTAAAATTGCCCACTATTTAGTTTAAACCCTGTTTCTGATGACGATGTCAAAAAATCTCTTCTTGCTATTTCTGCCTCTGCTGTTGTCCATGATAATCTATGTTCGAGAATGATAATACCTATTTGCCCACAACTCCTTTCTATTCTCACTCATATTGTTAATTATTTTCTTTTCTCTGGCATATTTCCCTCATCCTGGAAACAGGCACACATAATTCCACTTCCCAAAATAACCAATCCATCTTCTTTATCTCACTTCCGACCCATATCCATACTACCTTTCCTATCTAAAGTTCTCGAGCACATCGTTCATGATCAAATTTCTAGATTTCTTGCTTCTAATGCACTTATCGTCCGTTCCAATCTGGCTTTCGTGCGGGTCACAGTACTGTAACTGCACTTCTGAAGGTCACTGATGACATCCGCAGGGCTATGGACAATAAGTCTCTAACCGTGTTAGTCCTACTTGAATTCAGTTGTGCATTCAACTCTGTGGATTTCGATATTCTGCTTGGGATCTTGCAATCTATTAACTTCTCTTCTTCTGCATTAGCCTGGTTTGACTCATATCTTCGGGGCCGCTCTCAGTGTGTCCGCCTTGAAGATATCTTCTCTGATTGGTGTGATCTCACTGCTGGTGTTCCTCAGGGTGGCGTTCTCTCTCCTCTTCTTTTCTCTATCTTCATAAATACTGTTACCAAGATTATTACCTCCAACTTCCATCTTTACGCAGACGATTTGCAGCTTTATAACCATTTCCTGCTCGCAGACGCGGAGTTAGCGATTAATGATATGAATCGTGACCTGGAGAGAATTAGTGAATGGGCTAAGTCTTATGGCTTACAGATTAACCCTTCCAAGTCCCAAGCCATGATCATAGGCCGTCGATGTTATCGAACTGCGCTTGACACTTCTACCTTGACGCCATTATCCCTTAACGGCTCGACCATTGCTTACACCGATACAGCAAAGAATCTCGGTGTCTTATTTGACAGCAATCTTACTTGGCGAGCGCAAGTAAATGAAGTTAGTCGTAAGGTGCATTTCTCCTTCCACTCTTTAAAAACTCTTCAAAGGTTCCTACCATTTAAAACTAAAATGTATCTAGCCCAAACTTTAATTCAGCCGATCATAGACTACGCCGATGCCTGCTATCTGGATGCTACTGAGGAGCTCTTAAATAAGCTTGAGCGCTTGCAAAACCTGTGTATTCGTTTTGTTTTTGGTCTTAGGAAATACGATCATGTCTCTCAGTTCCACAAGGATCTCTTGTGGCTCCCTATCCGTCTTCGCAGGAACACTCGCATATTATGTCTCCTGTTCAACATCCTTTTTAACCCTGCATCCCCTGGCTACCTGCGTGACCGTATTTCGTTTACTCGCCCTCCTGACGTCCTGTGTAGATCCCGCCTTAAACTCCATCTCAATTTCCCATCCCATAAAACTCGTTTCTATTCCCACTCCTTCTCTGTTCATGCAGTGCGACTGTGGAACTCACTTCCACCAAAGATACATCATCATCATCATATCAGCCGAAAGACGTCCACTGCTGGACATAGGCCTCCCCCAAGCGTCGCCACTTTGACCGGTCCCGTGCGTCTCGCAACCAACGTATCCCTGCAAGCTTCACCAGGTCGTCGGTCCACCTGGTGGGAGGCCTTCCAACGCAACGTCTTCCGGTTCGCGGTCGCCACTCCAGAACCTTTCTGCCCCATCGGCCATCCGTTCTGCGAGCAATGTGCCCTGCCCACTGCCACTTAAGTTTGGCAATTCTCCGGGCTATGTCGGTAACCCTGGTTCTCTTGCGGATCTCTACATTTCTGATTCGATCACGCAAGGAAACTCCGAGCATAGCCCTCTCCATTGCCCTTTGGGTGACTGTAAGCTTTCTGATGAGGCCCATTGTAAGCGACCACGTCTCAGAGCCATAAGTCATCACTGGCAACACACACTGGTCATAGACTTTCGTCTTGAGACACTGTGGTAAGTTTGACGAGAAGATACCGCGCAACTTCCCGAACGCTGCCCAGCCGAGTCGGATTCGACGGTTGACCTCTTTCTCGAAGTTGGACCTACCCAACTGGATCGTTTGTCCCAGGTAGACATAGTCGCCCACAACTTCGAGTGTATAGTATCCGACCTTAATGGCCATGGGCATTCATCATCACTTTGGTTTTGTCCATGTTCATCCTAAGACCCACTCTTTCGGAAGCTCTGCTGAGGTCATCGAGCATTATACTGAGGTCCTCCATGGTCTCAGCCATAACCACTATATCGTCGGCAAACCGAAGGTGAGTGATGTACTCGCCATTGACGTTGATGCCTAGCCCTCTCCAGTCCAGAACCTTGAAGACGTCCTCCAGTGCAGCGGTGAACAGCTTCGGAGATATGACGTCTCGCTGTCTCACACCTCGCTGCAAATGTACGGGTTCCGAGGTCTGATCCTGAAGTCGAACTGACATGGTGGCGTTTTTGTATAAACATTTCAACACCTCGATGTACCGGTAGTCAATTTGGCACCGTTGAAGAGACTGCAGTACAGCCCAAGTCTCGATCGAATCGAAGGCTTTCTCGTAGTCCACAAACGCTAAACAGAAAGGCAGGTTGTACTCTTCGGTTTTCTGTATAACCTGCCGCAGCGTATGTATGTGGTCTACGGTGCTGAAGCCTTTACGGAATCCGGCTTGTTCGGGAGACTGGAAATCGTCAAACCTGCGCGCGAGACGATTCGTGATGACTCTTGAAAACAGCTTGTAGACATGGCTAAGAAGTGAGATGGGCCTATAGTTCTTCAGTAAGGCATTGTCACCCTTCTTGAAGAAGAGTACCACCACACCCCTGCACCATGTCTGTGGCGTCCTCCCCTCGAGTATGACGGAATCAAACAGCATCTGAAGGGCCTTAAGGACCGGTTTCCCACCAGACTTCAGGAGTTCGGCCGTGATTCCGTCATCACCCGGCGTCTTGTTGTTCTTAAGCTGTTTCAGAGCCATCCTAATCTCATACAGGCTGACGTCCGGAATGCCTTCGGTATAGTGTCGGGTCAATCTAGCTCTAGGGTCATTGGCTAGATTTGCGACGGGTTTACTGGTTGACGTGTACAACTGCCCATAGAATCTCTCGATTTCCCTCAGAAGCTCCGGTTTGTCGGATACGATCCTGCCATCATCGGTCTTCAGTTTCGTGAGCTGGCTCTGCCCAATAGACAGATCTTTTGCAAAGACCTTGGAGCCCTTATTCCGCTCAATCGCGTCTTTAATACTTTCGGTATTAAAGCGGCGGAGATCGCTTTTCAAGGACTTTGAGATCCGTCTATTTAGCTGCCGGTATTTCAACGCATCGTCTGAAGACTGCAGAGCCATATCACGCCTCTCTTTCATGAGCTTGAGAGTAGGAACAGAGAGCTTTCTGTTCCTATCTGTACGGCGGGTCTTGAAAAACTTAGACCCGACCGTATGGACAGCTTCCACGAACCCATCGCTGTATTCGTCCACGGAGCTCCCTAGGCACTCGAAACGATTCTGGAGTTCGAGTTGAAAGGTTTCGGGGTTTTGGACCTGGATTTGTGCTGGGTGGAGCGTGGACTTCATCAGTCGAGACCTTTCAAGCTTGACATTAATGTTCAATGTGCCTCTTACCAAGCGGTGATCGCTTCCGGTTTTCACCGAGTTGATCACAGAGACATCATTGAACATTTGCTTCTTGGTTGACATGATGAAGTCGATCTCGTTTTTGGTTGCACCATCGGGGCTTTGCCAGGTCCACTTCCTGTGCTCACGCTTTCTGAAGAAGGAGTTCATCATGTAGAGGCCCACCTTCTCCATAAAACTGGCCAGTAGGTGACCACGGTGGTTCCGACGTCCAACTCCAAATTGCCCCACTTGCATCTCATCCTCGTCTCGTTTGCCCAGTTTCGCGTTGAAGTCCCCCATGACAACGGTGAAGTAAGTTTTAGAACCATGCATGGCTATAGAGATATCCTCATACATGGTCTCTACCTCGTCGTCGGGGTGTGCCGAGGTCGGGGCGTAGACCTGTATGACTTTCAGCAAATATCTTGCGGATATTCTGAGTATAAGGTACGCCACCCTGGTCGACACACTCTCGATCTTCACCACGTTGTTCACAAGGGACTTGTGGACGATAAAGCCGACACCACCCTGGGACTGCCGGTCACCCTCTCGGAAATAGAGCAGGTTACCGGATTTGAGGATTATCGAGTCCTCCCCCTCTCTTCGGACTTCAGATAACCCTATAATGCTCCATCGTAACCTGCTCAATTCTTCCTCGAGTTCGGCTATCTTCTCGTCGGTCCGGATTGTTCGTGTGTTATACGTTGCCAGGTCCAGTCGTCGGTGTTTATTGGGGTAGCCGGGTCCACTCCAGAGATTCTTTGCACCCCTTGCCACGCCATCACCTCGACCGCTACCGTAGCCGAGGGTAGACGGGCTGCCGGACACTCGAGGCCGTTATTTTGTTGTGCTATTCATATTGGTTTGGGGGGGTTTGCCATAATCGCCACGCTTGGCAGACGGGTTGGCGATCGCAGTTGGTTGGTAAAGTGCACAGAGAACGCTGCTGCCCATTCTCTGGTGTGTCCCTTAGTCGCCTCTTACGACACCCACGGGAAGATATGGGATGGTGAAATTCTTTACGTCCGTCAACATTTGGTACACCAAAGATACGTGACGCTAAAAGTATCTCTATTTTTAAAAAGCAAGTCAAAGAAAACTATCTTTCTTCTATCACGTGATCTTATATGTTATAGGTATTTGTTTATTTTACAGTTATGTATTTTTTTTTCTGTATATAATAATCTTTAGGTGTTCATTGTATTTTTTTTTTATATACTGTTTTTATATTAGTTAAGGTTTACAGTATATTACCTTTCCTTGTACTTTTTACACACTGTGTCTATGTTTCTTATCCAACTCTCCTATCGCAGGTCTGCTGGAAGAAATTACTCTAGAAATAAGCAGCACCTTTGTGCTCTTCTATCTTTATATGTATTTTCTCTTTTAAGTGTTTTGTGTGTACATAAATAAATAAATAAAAAAATATATGTTTTAATGTACCAAATTCTAAAAAAAAATAACTTAAAACTTGTAAATAAATAAGTTAATTTAAAAATCAAAAACCCGACTGCTTAAAAAGCGAACTAAAAAGACGTAAACAAGAAGAAATTCGTGCTGTGCAGTCGGAGGATACCTCTGGTTTTGGTCAACCAGCACGCGAAAATGTATCCTCCGACTGCACAGCATGAATTTCTTCTTGTTTACGTCTTTTTAGTTCGCTTTTCAAGCAGTCTGGTTTTTTATTTTTTAAATTAACTTTTTTCCGTCAGGGGTTAAAATACCTGCTAGTTTGTTTACAAACTGTCTAACTAAATCTAGTTAGACTAGAATATATTATTAAACATTGTTTGAAGGTTGGTCCCACTGACTCACTGAGTTTCGTGCCTTATCGCTAAACGCCGACACAAAGCTGATATTTCGCTTTATTATATGTCCTAGGTAATTTATTAACCCTATCATAAATTACGAAATATTTCAGTTTTGAACGTAAAGCGAAAGCTATTCAAAAGATTATTAAGTTTTTATATAAGGTAGGTAATTAAAAAGTGTGATAAGTTTTTTATATTATTATTTATTTATAAAAAAATTACGCACAAGTACAAAAGCGGACTAATGCTTTCGGCATTTTCTACCAGTCGACCTTAGGGTGGTGCAGAGATTAAATAAGGCAGATGCAACTAAATGAAAGAATAAATAGAGAAACAAAAATTTATAAAAAGATTATATATACATTAATAATGTTATTGAGAAACCGAAACCAACAAATCATTTCTGTGATGATTCTGCAAACTTCTTACGAATGTGCTCACGTGGCTTAAATTTGAATAAGAACCGACTGGTTGCCATCCTGATATTCTGAGGGAGCACATTCCGAAGGGAGATCGCCTGGACAAAAAAGGACGAGTGGAGTATTATTGCCATCACCCATCAATAAATCTAGACACGCGGCAGCGTGTCAAGCCTAGTACAAGCAAAAAAGGAACTGGCGTCGCAGCAGCTGTGTGTAATATTACACGAACCATTTGAAGCCACTTTTGTCATCTTAATAACTCAAAATCTATATAACATAAAATTGGACACATAAAATTTGGTTTATATATTAAAATCTCTAAGATGAACTATAAACCAAAATTTAATCAATATAGCTCAAACGGTTATTTAGATATTAACGTCCAAAAATCGTTATTTTTATCACTCACTGACCTATAGATCAAAACTCTAACCCAGTTGCAGATGACCTAGAACGTTCAAATTTGGCATCCAGATAGGTAATTGGGTGAATACAAAGGAATAAATCAGAAACCAGTAAATTTGTATTAATTGATTCTATTAGGAACATTTTCTTATAGTGCCTGTAATGTAAGAATCAGCAAACAAAATTGATGACAGCCGGTCTTAATGAAGATTTTAAGGTCTTCACGTGAATACATAACGAGTGGAATACCACCCTTATTTTTTTTGTAATCCAAACATTTTAGTTTTAGTACTTATAAGTTATAACTACTTATAACAAAGAGTATAGTCAACTTTCGTATTTATTACGATTTTGTTATGAGGAATTAACTGTAAATTTGAGGCACAATAACGACCAAATTTTGGGCGTAATGTTGATTCGCTTAAGAATGGGTGTAGTACTAAGTCAAGACAGTTGCACTTTATCTAATCTACTCCTCAAATTAACCGCAAAAAATCAAAACGACAGGCTTAAAGTAAACATATCTTATTTTAGACTGCTGTCCGATGATACAGTATGTTTATTGCCCACTAAAAATATGTGTAACCAGTTTATTGATACTGCAATATTGGCAAGTATGGAGCAAACAGAAATTGAATTCGATAGACGAAATAGACTGTTTACAGTATTTAAAAAACGAGAAAATGAAGTACTCAAAAAGAACGAGGATGATTCGTCGCTAACTGCTGGCTTAGAAAATGTCATCTCGATAAAATAGGTGCACGTGTACTGTTGCAAAGAAACATAGATGTCAGTAAGGGACTGGTACACGGATCCATTGGAAAAATATAAAGGTACATTTAGACGTCGACAACAGCAATAGTGCACGTAAAATTACAATACAATTTAAGCATAACTTAATTTACGAACTAGAACGAGTCAAGGCCAAGTTTCAGATATAAAGTAATGTACCTATATGTTCACAGGAAACAATGCCCTATTTGCTTAGCATATGCCCTTACTATCCACAAATCACAAGGCCATTGCCTTGACAGCGTTCTTCTTGACATAGGCTAGACTATATTTAGGGTCTCCAGGCTTACGTTGGTCTCTCCAGAGTTAAAACCTTAGATGCAGTACATCATATCAATTTAGATCCAAGTCAAATCAAGGCACAAGAAAGATCTATTGTAGAGTACAACCGCCTGCGCACGTTTTATCGTCCTGACTTGGCCAAATCAAGTATAAACAGAAAACGCGTACAAAAATCGGGTTACGGAATGGGCAATCCACTTGAACATTACAAAGGTAAAAGAAAATATAGAAAATAACACAAAAAGACAATTAAACCCCGTAAACGTAGGAAAATACAGTAGATTAACAAAAACCATTTGGTATTAATTTTATCATGAATAAGTACCTAGTAATAATTTCTGTACAAAAACTAATGATATCCCATGTAAAAACATAAATGTGAAATAGGGAGCCGACTTCAATACTAAGATTATGCGCGGTTCTTGACTACGCTGATAAAAGAATTGGGATCTAAATGGGTGCCAAGTTCTGTATCCTGAAATTTATTTACAAAAACATAAAACATTCTAAAATAAATTAAAAACACAATTTCTTGCTATTTCTGCTACAACAATATTTGCTATTTTATAATATAACTTCTTAAATTTGAAAAGTCGAATTATTTACAGCAGATAACTAAGGATAAATTGTAGCTTGAGATTTGAATTGGCTAAGGGTAGACAGAGCATCAAATATTCATTAAATATCACGACGGAGATGTGGATACGACAAAGAAAAGCACCACATTTAACATTAACGTCCCGGGCCCGGTCCCGGGCCCTGATATGTGTGGATCAGCCTTACATGTAAGATTGACATGACAAACGCCCGCACAAAGCACTCGTGACAGCCGCGACTGAGCTCTGTCCAATATTGCCCAATATTCCCTGTAAAATCGCAATGTCAATGTGTGTGTGCAAAATTACGCTTCGTTCGTAGTGGACTCTCGGTCTGCGACGCGGCGCGCCGCCGCTTACCTACTTTGTGCTCCAAGTAACAAGTGGCAAGAGTAGCAAGATCATCGGTGCACAATTGCACATTGTCTCCTCAACAATTCAGTGGCACGAACACTAACCCGAAAACTAATTGGTAGACTAATATTAATATTTCAACGATCTCACAAAACCATAATGCATTAGGTATCATCTTCAAGTCACTTTATACAATAGCCCCTCTAAGAGATGGGATAGCCAACCGGGGACTTAGCTCAGAAGGGTGGTTATTGCCTTACTTAACTGGAAGGACGGCTAGTCGCCTCTGTCAGGATCACTAAGCTTATAGTAATTCCAATAATATTACACTATATACGACTAGCTTTATACATGGCTAAAATACGCGGGTGGTTATCGTTTCGTATAAACCGATGCTTCACATAGCTGCCTCGTACCCTCGGCCGCGGGCTGGTGTGTCATCCATCCTTGGCACCTGCTTTCGCTCGAGGTTGGGAGGCCTGTGGGTAAAAATGAATATGTTGCTTAATATTTTAAATTCTAAATGGTTAATATTATTGATGGATGACACACACTTGGCTTCTATCAGACACTTACCTTCTATCCTTCTGCCAACGTCCTTATTTCACTTTGTTTCGCCGCTCCGACAAAATTTTAAAAATGATGTACATATTGACCGCAATATTTCTCAAACTACCCGAATATAAAAACAACTTTTAATATTAAAAGTTACTTGCAATCCGTCTATTTCGCTCAGCTGCTCATGGCATAATGTTTCGCACAAAATTATTATACATAACTATACCTATATAGTTTATAACACACTAACTTATATTTATTTACCTGTACATATTCAACACCGTAAAACTGATTCACATCCGTACACTTCAACGTAAGGTTCAGTTGAAAACCAGCGTCAGGCAACTCCCAGTTGTCTGGCATTTTGCTGAACTGGACCTTTTTGGCGCAGCCGCGGGGCACACTATGTATGAAAATGTTGTAAAATTAAGATTTATTTGTACCTACATTGTGTGTATCTGTGTGTGCCAAATAAACTAGTTTTCTTTCTTTCTTTCTTTCTTTCTTTCTTTCTTTCTTTCTTTCTTTCTTTCTTTCTTTCTTTCTTTCTTTCTTTCTTTCTTTCTTTAGTCTGCATAAAATAAGTTCAAAAACTAAAAACCGACTACTTTAAAATCACGTTCTAAAAAGTATAAGTCAAGACAATATTCACGTAAATTTACCGTGGTCCTATGCTACCTACCGTAACAACACAATACATTCGCAAAGAAGCATACGACTACGGTAAATTTACGGGAATATTTTCTTGTTTTATACTTTTTAGAGCGTGATTTTTCAGTAGTCGGATGTAGTTTTTGAACTTATTTTTTATTTCAAATATTTTGAGGTTTTTGCAGAGCCTGAGGGACCAAATAAACATAAATTAATTTAATTTTTTTATTATTTAAATTAATTATTAAATTAATATTATTAGTTCTGGTCTTGGTTTTAGTTTTGGTCTTGGCACTGTGTTTTAAACGTTATAACTACTATTTGAGGTATGTTACTATGTCACTTTTATTTCCTGTATGATTTTGTTTTTCTTTTTCTTTCTTTTGTATGTTGGCACCTTGTTTTTATATACTTCGTACAAATTGAAAATTTAATTGTGATTTTGTGTTTTGTGCTGTGTCTTTTGTGTGCACTAAATAAATGTTTTATCTATCTATCTATCTTGATTTCTTAATTGAGATTTGTATTTGAAATTTAGAAGATATGACAGAACGAGAGAAAAATGGGCGTTAGCTTTGTTAGTTTGGTTTTGGTTGCGAAATTTGAAGGATATATTTTAGCCTTAAATTACAAAGTATATTCTTATCTACTTAATACTATAATACCAAGTGTATTTTCTATTCTGAAAACTCTCTTAAACTGTGAATTTCCAGCTTGTGAGGGTTCGTATCTACGGCGTGTAAAGCCACAGCCCGGTTCCTGACACTCTTGCTGCCTGCCTTCCTGCCTACCTACCGGACGTGGTGCATGAGCTGCAGCAGTAAAGTCTAAAGCGGCGCGCGCGGCCACAACGCGCCCGCCAGCAGTACGCGCTAGTTGCGCACTGCGTTCACTTCAGTCTAGATCTCGCGGTAGCGCTCCACCATCCGTCCCATTGCACCGTATCACGCCGCTCTGGTCTGCGGTTGCCCCTTCGCCAATTTAGAAGAGGTGGCAACGGCCGTAGCTGATCCCTCAGCCAGTAATTTTTTTGCGCGGGCGGCCTTAGTTTAACTTATTTTATTAACGTAACTTACGTTTAGCTCTCCTGAACTACACGTTACCTTACAGATCACACGTGCATCCAAATCTGTTCTGCCGTTCAGGCATCATTGATTAATCAACTTCCAAACATACAGACTTTTATACTTCTGTATCCTGGGTTCAAGTCTTGGTTTACCATAAGTCCTTACCTACATATGGGAAACGAAATATTTGTCCCCAATTTAGAATGTTATATTTGACAGATCTACCTACGATGTTACGAAGGTTCTTATGCAAACTAAACTTCAAAAGGAAAGGATAAAATACGATTAACGCGATTAAATACAGGAATTGAATATTTACACACCCTTTCAGGTACTGGCAGGTCGCTCGCACATTGCTAAACTAAACAAAACTCCACAGGTGAAAAATAAAATCCAAAAACCAAATGGAGAAAATAATATTATGTTTAATTTGGTTAGTCGTATTTTCTCTAACGAACGTGTTTACATAAAATTAAACAAGCAATCCCAAAATATACATAAGTCAAAAAGGTTTTTTCGATGTTGCCAAGCGGGCTTGAACACATTTTGATTAAAATTTCATCAAACTTCGTCCTGTAATATTTTCTGTATACAGGGGGTGTGCAAAAATCACAAACCCGCCGTAAGCCGGCCGCAGCGGCGCGTACGCGCAAACAAACAAATTTAATTACACGCCGAGGTAGCCGCTTGGTATTGAAATTCGTATCAAACAATATTGTGACCCGCATGACAGTAATAACTGAACATTTCAATTTCCAATTAAGCACTCATACATTACAGCGCAAAACGGTGAGCGATTCACCGCTACTAGAGATGTAATTTGAAAAAAATACGAAAATTATTTGGCATCGTCGTTTTTAGGGTTCCGTACTTCGAAAGGAAAAAACGGAACCCTTATAGGATCACTTTGTTATCCGTCCGTCTCTCCGTCTATCTGTCTGTCTGTCAAGACCCTATTTCTCAGGAACGCGTGGATGTATCAAGCTGAAATTTATATCAAATACTCCGGTCTAATGTTCCTTAAAGCTGTGAAAACTTCTAAGCCAACGCAATCAAACGATATAGCCGTTCATGTCGCAAATTTCCGCAAATTTTCGACACTCGCAAGGGAATTTAAACCTACAGGGTACTTTCCGTGAACTCAGAATCTTGAAATTTGGTACGAAGCAACGTCTTGTAGCACAGATAAAGGAATAATTGCGAAAACCGTAAATTTTTAGTTACATCATATAATAAAAATATTTTTAATAATTATAACTTACTACCCCTTTCCTCATGAACGCGTAGAGGTATTAAATTGAAATTCATATCAAATACTCAGGTCTATAATACCTTTAAGCTGAGGCTTGTACGGAACCCTCGGTGTGCGAGTCCGACTCGCACTTGGCCGGATTTTTTTCAATTTTTTTTTTTTCTCGTTTAGTGAAACACAAAATTTGGTTGTTTTGTTTTTAATAAAAGTCAAATTATGTTTAAATCAATGGTACCCTTTATTATGAACTTAGAAAATACTTAACTTGTTACAATCAGAATCATCTTGTCTTTCTAATTAGGAAAATCCCCGTCCGTAAATGGTAAACTTCAGTGGGTGTTGCCAATTATTTTAAGACACTTATATACTATTTAACAAAAATCAAATGGTATTTACTTATTAAAAAAAAAAAATATCAACTCATATACGATAACCGCCTTAATATATTCGTACTCTTGAAAAAAAACCTACTCCAGAAAAAAAAACATTTTAAAACTCTAGCCGCTACCGACAGATATAGACGTCATAGTTAATCCAAAAGGGAATTTTTGATACAATCCTTGTCTTGACAAATTGCAAATTTAATTATTTAGCAATGGCTGTCTTATTTCAAACGGTTTGTAGGCCGATTCCGTGTTCTGATAGAATATGAAATGAGCCGTGACACCTAGAGGGAGAATTGTTACATCACTGTTCTGAAATATCCTACATAGAAATATTATAGTCATGACGTGATGTGATAAATGGCTGAAGTTCCGCTCTTCCCGTAGACATCGCTTTGTAACAGGTCTTTCAAAATGGTCGTGTGTGAATTCAGAGGCGTATGTACGACGTTTTAAAGTTATTTCCCCAGATTTAACCCTGTAGCTTTCTTGAGATTAACTTAGTTACTATTCTATTCAAACTTAAACCTTTCTGAAAAAACGAATAAGTAGGTGGAATTCTTTTAACAATAAAAACCTTTTTATAAAAAAATACAACCGACTTCCAAATAAAAAAAATACTTTGAGCATTCATGGTACTTTACTATTAAACATGCTATTTATGCATTACAACAACAAAGTGAAAAAAAAAAAAAACATTTTTACAAAAAAAATACATCTGACTTCCAAATAAAAACACTACAAAGTGAAAAATAACTTCAATTTCGGAAGTCGGTGTCAAAAACGAAGAAATAAAAACAGGAAAAACGACTTCCGAAATTGAAGTTATTTTTCACTTTGTAGTGTTTTTATTTGGAAGTCAGTTGTATTTTTTTGTAAAAATGTTTTGTTTTTTTCACTTTGTTGTTGTAATGCATAATTTGCATGTTCAATAGTAAAGTACCAATAATGCCCAAAGTAATGCCTGAATAGATTACCCTAATAACATAAAGCTTGAATATAACCGGTGAAATGAGAATTTACTAGGGTGAAATACATATCTGCGTACCCTTTTAGAGCGTACCAGCGTAATGTTATGTTATGAAATTGCGTAAACAATAAACAGACATGCGATTGCAGCAATCCCGAGAGATTTGCCGTTGTTTATTGAAGAGTTGTGTTGTATATCGCCGAAGTCCTTCATCAGATCTTGATCAAATTATAAAACCACATGAAAAGCATCATCTTTCAAATATGAAAATAAAATATTAAAAAGATGTAAACAAGTAGAAAATCATGCTGTGCAGTCGGAGGATCAGGTGGTCAGCCAGCTCGCGAATATGTATCCTCCGACTGCACAGCATGAGTTTCTACTTGTTTACATCTTTTTAGTTCGCAGTCGGGTTTTTGATTTTTAAATTAACTTTTTTTATTTACAACTTTTTAGTTACCTATTTTTTTTTCGAATCGCATTTAAACATATAAGTGGTATATATTTTTGTAATCACCTTTAAAAATCCTTCATTTTGATACCCCACTCGATGGGTTTCGAAGAAAAAAAATATTAAGTTGCCCCCAATATGGCGCACAAAAGCCGCCATTTTTGTTTATTTTTAACGTCACGTATCTAAGAACACTTGGGCGGCGAAGCCCTATCTAACGATGTATTAGTTATAAAAATCCATCTAGCCGTTTGCAAGATATGAGGTAATAAAGAATATTACATACATACAAACATACAAGATACGCGCGAAAAACATAACCCTTTCCTTGCAGCCGGGTAAAAAAGACCTCCTCCATTTTGATGTTTGCCCCACACTATGAATTACTTCCTGTATCGTGGGTGCGTTTACTAACATATAAACTCACTAATATTAACATTATAAGCGGGATATTTACCATGTTTACTGTTTGTAGCGAGTTTCCGATATTTCGGTGCTGTTACAAGCACCATGATCACGGATAAACTGAAGTCATTGCGGGTGGGTGTTTATGAGGAGACAAAACGGTCTACCCTCTTTCTTGTTCGTTTTTTGCACTCGGTACCGCTACCATTGTCACTCACAACTCGATTCTGTTCTCGACAAACGAAACTCACTGTGTCCGCTCGCGAACTTTTTACGGCACTTTTTCGGGGTTTACACAGCTGGACCACTGGATTCCAAGCTCTCGACAGTTGAAACCCATCCTCCCGGTTGAAATTTTTATATTTGGTAATTTCGATAGCTTCCCTCACCAGTCTAGGGATATAGTGGCGTTCTGTCGAAATGACCTGAGGGTTATGTAACTCACTTTTTCGGGGTTATGTAACCCCGAAAAAGTGCCGTAAAAAGTTCGCGAGCGGACACAGTGAGTTTCGTTTGTCGAGAACAGAATCGAGTTGTGAGTGACAATGGTAGCGGTACCGAGTGCAAAAAACGAACAAGAAAGAGGGTAGACCGTTTTGTCTCCTCATAAACACCCACCCGCAATGACTTCAGTTTATCCGTGATCATGGTGCTTGTAACAGCACCGAAATATCGGAAACTCGCTACAAACAGTAAACATGGTAAATATCCCGCTTATAATGTTAATATTAGTGTTAGTGACCATGACAGTTTAAAAACATATAAACTCACATACACAACATCCAGAGCCGGAACTACTATCTGTAGGTCATACAAATATTTACTCCGTGCGGGAATCGGACCCGCGACACGCAGCGCAGCAGTCAATCGCTTAAGGGCCTGCATACGCTTTAGTGCCGTAAAACGGTAACTTTCTAAAGCATACTCCTCAGTAACAGCTAGGTTAAAAGGTTTGAAAAAAATATATATTTATTATTGATTCATGTACATAATTTTGAACACAAGGTTTTTTCGTGTAACTAATAGTTTTGCTTTAAAAAAATAATTAACAACACGATATTTTTTCGCAACTTTTGGAAACTCCTCCAAAACGACTTGGATGTTTAAAAATATTTTTATAAAGAAAAATTGATGGCTGGAATTTCTTCATACCTAACATAGCATATGTAAATCAAATAATATTTTGCAAACAAAACTGTTAAAAAGGAGGTTCAATTTTGATATTTTGGCATCGAGCGGGCGCACGGCCAGTACTGCGTTAACATTGGGCGTATATAGTGTCTTAACCACTGCGCCAACTGTGCGCCCAAAAAAAACGCGTGGTTAAAAAGAGACTCGTATAGTTGGGGTCAATAATAGAGCAATTGAGTGCGTAATCGAATTGAATATAATATGTAATGTGTAATCATCATCAACATTTTAATGTTCCCACTGCTGGGACACAGGTCTCCTCTCATAGAGGGAGTGGGCTATAATCCACCACGCGGGCCCAGTGCGGATTGGTGTATGTCACATGCCTTTGAACTTTTGGTTCTATGACATGTCGGTTTCCTCACGATGTTTTCCTTCACCGTTTTGAGAGCAGTGGTGATATAGTACATTACTGCAGCGGCCAGCAAAAGAGGCATTGATGGACGAACGTGTAAATGTGGGCCGAGGCGAAGCCGATGCACACATACGTAAGTCCATCAATGCCTAGTTGTGGCCAAGGTTTGTATAGTGCTTTTCTCAAATAATGCGCGGAAATTAAAACTAAGTAGTACCTAGAATTCATTTTGTCAAAATCAATGACGAACAACAATAATTGTTCCCGCGTTAGTGTTCTTCTGTTTTTTTTAATAAACAGCGTTCTATTTGCAAGCCAGTTCGAAATTTAAATAAAACCTTTGATAAGTTACCTCCTTGGTTGCCATGTTTCGAAGTAAAAGATAGTTCCATTTTTAAATAACACGACAGATATGAGTTTTCTATGTAATTTATTTGGCCCTAGCGGCCAAATAAATTACATACACGACAGATATGGATTTTCATACAACTTTTGCCGGCCGCTGCTCGCATGTATTTGGCCAGTACAGCAATTTCGATTTATCTCGAAGAAGATTGTCAAAATAATGCTCTAATTTCCAAGCATGTTTGAGAAAAAATAATTTACACAAAGTAAAGCGCCTGCTTGGGTTCGAAGCCACGCCCTACAACTTGTAAGTTGCGCCCGGTACCACTGGGCCACCACTGCTCTCAATATGTAAATGTGTACTGATATGAAAAATAAAGTATTGTATTAAATCGTTAAAATATAGTTTGTTGAATTTCAATTTCATACCTACGCTAATTGTAATTACATTCAAACCTTAGATTAACATCTATAAAAACACATTCATTTAATAAAACTGAATTGTTAAATCAATCTTAAAAGTGTTGAAAGCTCTCGAAAGTATACGGTTATATGAATTTTAAATAACTCAAACTCAATATTACTTATTTGGGATAATTAATTTAAAATTGAAGTACATATTTATAATATTCTAGATCAAATTGAAAAGTGGCTACTGAGAAAATCGTTTTAAAGTATCTAGACAAATATAGTTTTTTTTTTTTTTAAAGTATAGTTTTATAGGCATTTATTACGTAAGTAGAAAATAACAGTAAAACGAATAATATATAAGATTAATGAATAAATAAAACTGTATTTTTTCGGGGAAAATATAATAAATAAAAAAAAGCATTATCACGGTCATTTCTACATTTTTAGGCAATGATATTGAAATAAACAGATTCGTTATACACTCACAAAACAATTGAAAAAAGTGTTCCGCACACACACTTTTCATTCATCTGACATTTCAATACAAGTCGAAAGGGATGGCTTGATAAAACCAACAAGAAAAAAAGAGACAGCTAGTGTTTGTCACTTGCGTGTGCATGTAAACAAACATTATTCTGACCACCAATGTTGTTAACTTTTTCTAACCTCCAAATATCAGAATATAAGGAAAAAAAAAAAATTGTAAATTGAGGCGTATTGCGTACTTACATATGGTATGAGATCCCTTCTGTTTTATGTACTTTGGTATCATAATTGGTACAATTTCTAAATACACACGCTGGCATTTTTTATTTTGTTTTTGTTTCAACAAAGCGTATCACTCTTCGCCATGCGTGACATAAACTAAAGACTAAAGTTCACAATTGTGACCTATTCGAGTCTTCACAATGCGCACGCTCATAACATATCTGTTTATTTGAATATCATTGTTTTTAGGATTAAGAGATATTGCCCACTACATATTGATTCCTATACTTCGTAAAAGATAGCTTGATCTCTGCGACATATGTCAAACTGACGTACACGTTATTGTTAACGTCAAGCGCTATTGTTACTGTATTGATACTGACAGCTGTCGCAGAGATCAAGCTATCTTTTATGAAGACTGACTTAACAACAAAACAACGAATGGTGAAATGAACGTTTCCTGATATTCTCAAGTTAAATCAGATATCAGATTGGTAAAATACATAGGTATTCGAAGGATGAGATTTTTTAATTTAACGCATACCCTCTTGTGAATTTTCCTCCTTTCTATCACAAATCGACTCAAATGTCAGATGAAAATAATGTACCTACCTATGTTCGGTTCATTTTAAAAAGTTTTTATTTTTATTTTCCCGAATCTAAAAGACCGCTCGAGACGAAGGCCTGCTACGGGCGTAGTCCATTAAAAATATATAGATACATGTTTTATTCTGCATAAATAAAAACAAGGCACACTGTTAGACTTATGGGGTCTGTATTAGCATGCCATAGTATGACATCATGGGTCTAGACACAGATAATATAAAAGAAATACAAAGAAACCGTGCCGAGGTAAATAGCGTTTCTCATCTGATTATACTAATTATTTTTTGTAAATCGATAGCGTTCGGTAACATTCCACGGCGATAGATAGATCACCATCTATATCCGTGGAACGGAACGGAACGCTTGCGATGTACAAAAAATGTCAGTATATTCAGTACTAGAGGACGCCTCGCGGTTTCACCCGCGTAGTTCCCGTTCCCGTGGGAATACAGGGATAAAAAGTAGCCTATGTCATCCGGGGATAGAGTAGCTTCCTAGCGGTGAAAGAATTTTTGAAATCGGTCCAGTAGTTTTGGAGCCTATTCGGTACAAACAAACAAACAAAAAAATCTTGCCTCTTTATAATATTGGTATAGATAGAACATAGACTAATATATAATACATTGAGAGTATAGAACGTCGGCGCGGTTTCTTTGTGATGAGACACCACTGGTCTAGGGTTGCCAGATTTGCTGGCGTCGAATCTGGGACATAAAAACAAAACCATTTTTTTGTGAAATATTTTTAACTGAAAAATTTCAGTTAAAAATATTTCACAAAACGCATTACTAAAGGCAATGGACAAAATAAACGAAACCAGCCTGCCAAGATTTCGACAATGTTCTTTTTTCAAGAACTCTATTTGGTCGTTCGTCTTAGTTTTCTTTCGGAAGAATGTCAAAGACAATTCGTAAACAAGAGAATTCTGTTTCGAGATTTAAATTGTTTTTAAGCGTTTTGTATATGATTTCTTGTTATGATGTTTTGAATTCCGGGACATTTTTCTTAATTCCGGGACCTGGGATATAAGATATACGTTCGCATTCCGGGACAATCCCGGTGGGTCCCGCCCACCTGGCAACCCTAGGGATCTTAAGTAACAATCCAAAATTCACATGTTAAGTTAATTGGTATATCTTTATATTGTTTTTGCCAGGTGACTTATCGATTTATTTAGGAACTCCAATCAAAAAATACAATGATTTAACAAAATGAAGTAATGATTGATCACTCCTTCAATCATAGCAGGCCACATCATCCCTTTGAGTATCGACTAAGAAAATCTATAAATACTAGGTAATATTAAAAATATTGTTTCCGGAGGCTCGACTCGCCGCCGCCGTTCACAGCAGCGTGCTGGTGCCTACACTATGGAAGTGAAGGTTGGGTATGACAAAAAAAAACATGAAGGTAGGATGAATGCAGTAGAAATGCTCTTCTTGAGAAGTATGTGTGGTGTAACTTTAAATGATAGATTAAGGAATGAGGTAATAAGACAACGTTGTGGTTTAAAAAAAGATGCAGTGACTAAAATTGAAAAGAGTATGTTAAGATGGTTTGGCCATGTTGAGAAGATGAATGAAATGCGACTAAGGAAATGTAATTACAAGGCAGACGTGAATGGAAACGCCGGGAGGGGACGCCCTAGAAAGACATACATATACCTTATAGGTGATGTTCTTCAGTAAGGCCAGGTGCGTAGTACTCATAACCGGCGTGTGTGTATGACTAGATGTATGAATGAGAGTGAAGCAAAAGAAGTATGTAAGGGTCGTAGCAGGTGGCGTTCTGTAGTTTCTGCCTACCACCATGAAAAAAAGGCGTTATTTTTTGTATGTATGTCATCATCATCTTCCTGCCCTTATCCCATGTATCTAGGGGTTGGCGCAACATGTTTTCTTCTTCCATACCGTTCTGTCCCCTGTTACGCTATTACTGACTCCCTTTTCCATCATATCACTCCTCACACAGTCCATCCATCTTTTCTTTGACCTTCCTCTTCCTCTCCATCCATCTACATTTATATTCATAACTCTTTTAGTAACATGCTCATCACATGACCATATCAGGACAAACGGTTTTCCTTCAACTTTTCTGCCACTGGTGCCACTTTCAAACTGCCTCTAATATACTCATTTCTCACGTTATCCAATCAATATATGACATACTTAAAACTATTTCGTTATTTTATATATAATTTAGCCTTAGGGTTTAATTTATCTAGAACTTATCTATAGAACAAGTCAAATAAACTGCCAGTTTTCTAGTTATTTACGATTCTCATTCCTAGTACATGTCTATTCACAAAGGAAATCAAACTCTTAACGCCCACCTCAGCCAATTACTGTTAGAATGGCATTACATCTGAAAAACAATAAGCTATCAGTATACAGTGTGCATGCCCGCCCACTTCATGCAATATATCAGATATATATTAAAATGGCACCCACACAAATTGTCCAAGGAATTTACATAATATCAAGATACCTACACAAGCTTTTCCCACGTCTTTGCTACCGTGGTGTACTATTATTTATTTTTCAACACACTTGCACGTAAACAGTATCAAAACACCTGTATGTTAAGTTGGCCGTAATGCCCCATATAAAACCCTTGAGCTTTTTTGTTTGTCATGAAACCCTAGGGCGGTAAGTAATATTTTTTTTAATTTATGGCACAGCACACAGGTCATGCAAGTTCAAGCAAGGAGTTTACACACAATTGAAAAATTGTCTTAAAATGTTATCTAAACAGGAATTTCTTTGCAATCTCGCTACATGTTACTTAAATACTCAACTAATGTTCTTAATAATCGATTTTAATAGTTATAGTATGAAAACGTCGAAATTATTTAATTCTTTTTACACTCCGTCATGGCTGTATACCTACGTAAGTATTTGCCCTTAAAGTTTCTGAACGAAACACTGTATAATCTGTGGTGTGGGCAAAAATTCGCCAACCGCTTAAAAAAAAGTTCACGTATTTCGTAATAACAGCTGAGCTGACTTGTGTATTAGAGCTATAATTCATAATTATTACTCGCAAGTGCGATGAAAAACATTGTATGTATCACGGGCGGTACGGGAATTACGAACCTCGACTCAGAAAGCCCTGAGTCTTCGACTTCGGGCTTCTACTAGAGTCTCGATCGTAATTCCTTACTTACCGCCCTTAATACACAATGTACTATTGTGCCGTGGTATCCACAGGATCCGTTGATCGAAATCGGATCAGTACTTATTGCAACCAAACAAAATAATGTTACCAACTTTTTTATAGTATTAGTGGCAGGGAATGGGCCGCACAGGCCTCCCTCTCACAAAAGGAGGCCTGTGTCCCAGCAGTGGGAATATTAATAGGCTGATGATGATAATATTAGTAAAGATATCAAGGTAGGTAGGTATCCTACTATCCTATTCGTAGCCATAACTAGTTCATTGAATATAACGCCTATTCAATGACATTTATTTATCTATACTAATATTATAAAGAGGTAAAGTTTGTGAGTTTGTGACGTTGTAAGGGGTAATCTCTGGATCTACTGCTCCGATTTTGAAAATTCTTTCACCAATAGAAAGCTACATTATTCCTGAGTGTCATAGGCTATAATAAAATTTCAAAAAAATTAAAGATCCTTATGAAAATTGCAATAATTTAACCCAAGGTAGCAAAATGTTGCCTGTAAAATACATTATTTGGCGTGCCCTGAGAAAACTATTGATGATAGATAAAAATTAGTAGGTAGGTAGGTAGGCTAGGCAGCGTAGGCAGGGTAGGCAGGATAGCCAGGGTAGGTAGGGTAGCCAGGGTAGCCAGGCTAGGCAGGATAAGCAGGGTAGGCAGGGTGGCCAGGGTAGCCATGGTAGCCAGGGTAGCCATAGTAGCCAGGGTAGCCAGGGTAGGCAGGGTAGCCAGGGTAGGCAGGGTAGCCAGGCTAACTAGGGTAGCCAGGGTAGCCGGGGCAGCCAGGGTAGCCAGGGTAGGCAGGGTAGGGGCAGGGTAGCCAGGGTAGCCATGGTAGCTAGGGTATTCAGGGTAGCCAGAGTAGGCAGGATAGGGGCAGGATAGCCAGGGTAGACTGGGTAGGCAGGGTAAGCAGGGTAGGGGCAGGGTAGGAAGGTTAGGCAGGGTAGGCATGGTATGCAAGGTAGGCAGGGTAGGGGCAGGGTAGGTAGATATGTAGCCATTTGACGGGAGCGAAGCCTCGAGGGTCAGCTAGTAATATTATAAAGAGGAAAGTTTTGTATTTTTTTATGTAACGAATAAACTTAAAAACTACTGGACCGATTTAAAAAATTCTTTCACCGTTGGAAAGCTACACTATCCCCGGGTGGCATACGCTACTTTGTATCCCTTTATTCCCACGGGAACAGGAACTACGAGGTTGAAACCACGAGGCGTCCGCTAGTAAGAAATACTTATAAAACGAAATTTTCTTTCAGTTATTGAAGCTTTTAGAGTAAGGTTATTTTGAGTGTGCGTAAGTTACAGATGTATACAAGTCATATACATCTGTCCTTTACACACACTCAAAAAATCTTACTCTAAGAGCTTATTGGTCATCCCTCAGATGGGCAGTCGTTCTATGTGATCGACCGACGACCCACGACACGACCGAACCCACCTGACGATGCCTGTGACGAGTCTTTGCATATGTGTGTTTTGTGTTCAGTGTATGTGTTTGTGTTTTGGTATTCAGCTGCACCCAGTTAGACTGGAAACCGACCCAAACACATTTCGAAATGGACAGATTTTCTTACATTTTCAGCATAACTTTATCATCAACAGATTCCTTGACCACATAAAGCCAGTTACTACAATCGAAATAAAATAATAATTAAATAGTTTTCTTTTATTAAGTTTCAAAAGCTTTTCTCAAATTTTAAACTTAGTACATTGTAGTGGTTAGCACAACAATTGAAAAAGAATAAGTTTTAAAACAACTTAAGAATACGTATTGAGCTAACTCAACTTCAATCCCTAGTCAAATCAATTTTCTGATTATTTTGAAACATCAGTTTTTGCCATAAAAAAGGACAAGCAATGCATTGTTAAATTTATTCTTACAAGCCTTTTTATTTTACAAAGCAGACGCCAATCAAAAAGTACATGGCTGGCTTAACATTCCAAATTCAAAACTTTTTCTTAATTCAAATGGTGTTAATTCGAAATATGTTTCTTTCAACACAATCGAATCGAGATGAGTTCCCCGAAGGCAGCCGAAAGTGGCCGAGGGTGCGCGATATCCTCACCTTTGGAAAACATCGTCCAATGCCGAATCAGTGCTCGTTCGCAGTTCGTCGCGAATGGCTGTGGGCTCGCCAGCCCGCCCGTAGCGCGCGCGTTTTGACACACAATAAAATAATCGACTATTTAATCTGTGCTCTGTGACGTAAATATTCTTCACCTGTTGAAAGAAGTCTATTATTTTCTTTTTAATCAGTTTTCTTAATTAACAGTGATTCTAAAGTATTTTGAATGGAAAAATAAATTTAATTTTACTTCCTTAATTTTTTAAATAATAAAACAGGTTAAAAGAAAATTTTACTTAAAATATCTATAATATCGTCACAATTCACAAGGGATGGAACACTCATAGTAATTGGTACGTAATAATTAACTTAAAAGTGTTAAACTGTAATTAAAATTAAACCTTTTTGACGTCTGAAAATTACACATGCCGACGCAGATTAATTCTAATAGAATTTATAATACTATAATTTTTTATTTTCTTAACCTAAATTAAAACAGTAAAAAACCCGTATTTTTAGTTGAGGTTAATTAACCACCGTTATGCTTATTTTATTCATGGCCATTTACATACATTTCTAACAGTAAGACCGCAAGGATATTAAATACTCACAGACGTATTCTTCTTAGGCAATATAGGTACCTAATTAACCCTAAAATAAACAGTAAATAAGTCTAACTAACTAAGATTTCTCTGTAAGATTTCTGAGTAACCGAAATTTCTTATACAAGGGTCCTGGATCCGTGTATGGTTATTTCTTGTTAAGCAATTGCCTCTACGCACAGACAAAAACTCTAACTAGATGACGCGATAGTATGTACTTTGCGTGCCAAAAACCGGACTAAAGTTACGACAAATGATTGTAATCTGAGCTTTTCATTTAGCATTATTCACCGGAAATCTAGAAACATGCCTTTTTATATGCCATATTGAGCTGTAAAGAATGTATAGAATAAGTTGGCCGAGGCATTGGAAATGTCTTCTTCCATTGGTAAGTAAATTTGATTTTAAATTGTTTGTGAAAAAGTGGCACGCTTGGTTTTCATACAGATGGAGGGACTTGCGTTATCTATTTAGATTTATGTCTGTGCCTCTACGTATTCGGAGTTTTCATTTGTTTTCCTTATGACTTACTTACACCTCTACGTGGGTATACCACGTCGTTCTTCTGCCAAATGATTGTTTGTTTTACAGTATTTAACTATACAACTTGTTAAATTCTTAGGTGCTACAAATAGTTTTTAACCCCCGACGGAAAAAGATAGGTGTTATAAGTTTGACGTGTGTTGCTGTGTATCTGTGTGTCTGTCTGTGGCATCATAGCTCATAAACGGATGAACCGATTTTGATTATTTTTTTTGTTTGAAAGGTGATTTTGTCGAGAGTGTTCTTAGCTATGATTGAATAAAATCGGTTCAGCCTTTCAAAAGTTATGGGCGTTTTACTGTTTGAATCGGGGTGTTTTCGCAATATAAATGTGTTGGGGTTTTTGAAATTTTGGAATTTTACTTGTAATGTGTGTCTTCTAGTTTAGTTCAGATAATCATGGATTTTTCTTTGATACGAATGAAAGAAGGTTGTTTGAGGATTCTTCAAATCTGACTGCTTGACGATTGAAAAGTGTCTGTTAATATCAAAATGAAATAATTGCTTTAACTTTACCTAACTAACCAGCAGATTCACTAGCTTTATCATAACAAGTAAATCAAGAAAACTCAATTTAATTGAAAAAAAAACACGCCCAAACACTTTCAGTCAATACCAATAAAGATTAGAGCGACCAAATAAATACAATCTTCTTCTTTTTTGTCTCAATTTTCTCGAAACACAAAGCAGTTTCACAAATAATAGGTGTCTTGCCCATTCAACCGGCTAAACTGCTTCGGAGATTACCTCAAATACAATTTTCTGTCTTTACAGTTGGTAAATATAAAAGGTAATAGTGTTCATCCAATATCGTGGACTCAAGACAACTTATTAGTTATCGTCTCTTGACTACGGCTTATCTTTGAGCTATCGCGAACAGTATTAAAAAATAGAGCAAAATGGGTCGTTGAACATCGGCAATTTTCGCATTTTTTTGAAATATTACCTTCTGTCAGCGGGTTCGCCAGCGTGAAAAGTGTTTTTTTTTATCCCAAGGGAACATCATACCGGGATGAAAAATACCCTATGGGATATTCTAGACTGTAATCTAAGTCTGTGCCAAATTTCATCCAGATCCATTCAGCCGTTCTAGCGTGATTGAGTAACAAACTTACATCCACACACCCATTAAAACTTTCACATTTATTATATTAGTAAGATTTTAACGATGGAATGACGAAGCAATTAATAGAAAAAAAAACTTTTTGCAAAAAAATACTACCGACTTCCAAATACTAAACTACAAAGTGAAAAATAACTTAATTTTTTGAAGTCGTCGGTGTGTTTCGTAGGTACCATTTTTTTGCGTTATGGACACCGACTTCAAAAAATTAAGTTATTTTTCACTTTGTAGTTTAGTATTTGGAAGTCGGTAGTATTTTTTTGCAAAAAGTTTTTTTATTTTTCACTTTTTAGTTGTACGTACCTAATAGGCTAGTTAGTAAGGTAACTGTAACGCCAAAATAGATTTCATGAAACTTGAACATATCCGGTGAAATGAGAGATCTGCGTACCCCTTAAGAGCGTACTGGCGTGATGTTATGTTATGAAATGGTATAAACAATAAACAGAAATGCGATTGCAGCAATCCCGAGAGATTTGCCGTTATTTATTGAAGAGTTCTGTTGTATATCTCCGAAGTTCTTCATCAGATCTTCACCAAATAAAAATGGGACCAATTTCGGAACATACTTTTTCAAACAAAAAAAGTATTTTCAAAATCGGTCCACAATTGACGGAGTAATCGGTGAACAAAAAAAAAAAGAAAAACTTGAAGTCGAACATAGAACATCCTCCTTTTTGGGAAGTCGGTTAAAAAAGACGCACTTTGATGTAGGATAGCAGAAGATATGTCTGTACTAAAAAGGAATGGTTTTTTAGTTTAAAAATGACCATTGTTTTTAGTTCCTTAGAAAATCTCAGGCTCATTATTTTTAGTTTCACAGAAAATTAAGGTAGGTAATTTGTGAGGGGTTTTTACTGGAATTGAATGTTGCTATACTTCTTCCTACATCAATCTTTACTGTCGTATGCAGTTTGAATGGCAGTTTCATGTTGCTGAGTTGTAAACTGACTTAACAACATCGTTTTTTTACCGCCTTCAAAAAAATAGAGGTAATCAATTCGATACGTATTGTTGGAGCTGCACAATATTCACAACTGTACCTCTATGTGGGCTTCTAAACACGTGTGCCAATTTCATATGTGTATGTTTGTCCACGCATTTCTTCGAAACTACTTATTGGATCGTGATCATTCTTTTTGTGTTGGATTGAATATCTTTCAACTTAGGGAATAGCAAGTTTTATCAAAATCGGTATAGCAGTTTTCAAGAAATGGAGCCTACAACCGAACTCCTTATGGACAAACTAAGTGTAAATTAAGTTATTATGGGTATATTTTGTCAATCCTTTAAGTACCTCACTATAGAACTTACTATTTTTTTGTGATGGTATACTAAAACTAAAAATGAGAAATAAAACATTCTCACAAAAAAATAAATCGAAGTGTCGAAAAATTATTAAAACAAGAGGTACCAAAGACACCGACTTCTGAAACGCAAGTTATTTTGCCTTTGAAGTCGGTTTATTTTTCTATGAAAAAGATTTTTCTCAACATATTTTATTTTTTAAATATTAGCTTTGAATACTAAACAAATGACTGTGTAGATCTTTGATAGTGGTTACGGATTGTCAGGAGCCAGGCCATCTGACACCAGTTTTGCCTAGGGGTACTGTGTTACTGGATTGTGGAGGTGAGTCAGGCTTTCTCTCCGTATAAAGAATACGTTCCCAATATTTGTAGTTAGGGACACTAACTTTGTGTCAATTATTTCACCACCACTGCTCTCAAAACGGTGAAGGAAAACATCGTGAGGAAACCGGCATGTCTTAGAAACAAATATTCGAATACATGTGACATCCACCAACCCACATCGGGCCCGCGTGGTGGGTTACGGCCCAATTCCCTCTCACAGCACTTAAAGATTTGGGAAAGGGCTAGTCAGATGATGATGAACATGATAAGGTTTTTATAAAAGAAAATTTTAGAACAAAAAAAAAAGGTTTTCACGAATTTAGGTGGTACGAAGATCACCGGCAGCCTAATTGCGTGAAAAATTCGGCAAGGCGAAGAGATTGACAACATGAAAGAGTATGAACAATTGGCAAATCAAATGCGAGATGAAACACTCGATGTGGATTTCCGTCTATGTGATTGTTCGTTTGTTCATACTCTTTGCCTTGCCGAATTCGTTTACATAATAGGGTAGTTTACAAAAAAATCGTTTTTTACCAGTCAGGTAGATTAATACCACGTAAACATAAAGTGACGTCGATATAATGCGTTGAAATATCGTGTGACGTCACGCCGCTAGTATATACTGCCTTAGTGACGTCACAAGCCCCCACTCCTGAACTTTCATGCGCTATAACTTTGTCAATTTTTATTGATTTGGTAAAGCAAAAAAAAAAATACGTGTTCAATATTATTTGATAATCTCACTGACGGACTAAAATGAATTACCATTTGTCTACCTAGGAAACAACCCTATTAGGCTGCTTGTCAGTTAGTTTATAAAAAAATTGTACCTAACCTGACCACATAAAAGCAATATAGTCACAATGGTCAAGGTAATGTTTCACTGATTGTGACCACAATAATTTTGACTGATATCGGACTATCGTTGTCCATTAGAACTTACATGTAATGGACACATTGTTATGATTTATTGTAACGTGACCAACAACTGGTATTTATAAAAGAATCCTTTCAATCAGTATTTTTACCTACCGGACTAAATATAACGAGCTCACATTAGTGAAATATGGGTACCAGTACAATCATGCTAAATACATATATCTTATCTTTAAATATTACTAAGGGGTAGGGGGGGTATTATTTAAGGGTAAACATCGCAACGAAAATAATGAAAATTATAATTTTAAACCCATAAAAGAGTTTTTAACAAAGATTTTATAATTTTTTCTGCCTTCGAGCAGCAGCTGCATCAGTAGTTGGACCTTGTGGAAACTAGAACATATTTCTGTGCGTTCAAGCGTTTTTGCCATACCTATTATTGGAATCAAATATAATAAACAGCTCACAATGTTAGGACCCATTAATATTAATGGTAATTTTTATCCGTGGCGCTAGGCAACTGGGCTTATCCCAGTTGTAAACGACCCTTTGTGCCTATTGGCCTTGTTTGTTCTGTCTCCTGCTTGATATGGATGGAAGTGGAAATTTGTATTAGTTCTTACTCCTCCGTTATTCTTTTCTGATTAATTTCGTTGCGGGATCCAAGACAGTTAAAATCATTCTCCAGAACTTCGTCGAGCTTCATTGCCTCGGTGTTTTACTGGTGGTCGCCACTGTTGATTCTGGCTTTCAGGAGTTGCAGTGGTTTGGAAATAGTGCGGTGGGATTGTTTGCCTTCGAACAGTCGTTGCAGTAGATACAGGAATACCTTCCATTACCTGCTCTTTTTTAGAATGAAGAAGAGTTTAGCGAGGGATCAGGTTGTGTTGGGCTCTAACTATAATTACTGCAAAAAGCTAAACCCCTTCTAAGAAGCAATAACAAAGAAAATGTAGTATGGTCACATGGTGTACTCAAAAAATCAACATAAATGTTTTTTTCTGTCTAACTAGCGGACGCCTCGTGGTTTCACCCGCGTATATCCCGTTCTCGTGGGAATACAGGGATAAAAATTAGCCTATGTCACCCGGAGATAGTGAAGCTTCCCAAAGGTGAAATAATTTTTGAAATCGGTCCAGTAGTTTTTAAGTTTATTCGTTACATACAAAAATAATACTTTATAATATTAGTATAGAAGTATAAACTGGTATAGATATGGATTACAAGATTACCGTAGTTTTGGTTAACATACTAATATTTCTGGCTTCATTTGAATAATGTTCAAGAAAGATTATTTGCAATCCCTTAACAACAAAAACATGCTGACAAGTTACAACTTTCAGTTTTTAATCGTCTCTTATTACGGCACGGGTCTATTATTACTTTATTAAACAAATTCACCCGACACCGTATCGAATCATTATAACTACCAGTAAAATAACTCAAATTACTTAATATTCAAGAAATTATAGCCATGAGTAATTTAAAAGCAATTGTTTTAAGTATATATCGGATTAAAGGCTCTGAAACTGCCACAGACATAAATCTATCTAGATAACGCAAGTCCCTACATCTGTATGAAAACCAAGCGTGCCACTTTTTACCCGACTGCCGAAGGAGGGTAATGTTTTTATCAGTCTATGTATGTATGTATGTTTGATCCTATGTGGCATTCTAGAGACCAAACGCGTTGGCCGATTTTGATGATTTTTACGTCAATCGATTTGTCTTAACCCAGCGAGTGTCACTGGCTACATTAAAATTGAAAAAAAAGAAAATAGGCGGATTTTGGGCTTTTTCTTCCAAACCCCTCGTGTGGGGTATCAAAATAAAGGATAATAAGAGGTGATTTCAAAAATATATAACACTTCTGTTAAAATGTGAGGTATCAAAATAAAGGGGTTTAAGATGTGGTTACAAAAATATGAAACACTTTTTATAATCATATAAATCGTTTAAAATAATACGAATAAAATAAATATACTTAACCAAAAACTTATAAATAAAAAAAGTTAATTCTAAAAATCAAAAAAAGTTAATTCAAAAAATCAAAAAACCCGACTGCTTAAAAAGCGAACTAAAAAGACGTAAACAAAAAGAAAATCATGCTGTGCAGTCTACGTCGTTTTAGTTCGCTTTTTAAGCAGTCGGGTTTTTTGATTTTTTGAATTAACTTTTTTTTCACAAACAATTTAAAAACAAATTTACTTACCAATGAAAGAAAACATTTCCAATGCTTCGGCCAACTTTTTCTATACATTCTTTACTCAATATGGCATAGAAAGGGATTTTTCTAGATTTCGGTGTATTTCCGGTGCCGATAATGCTAAATGAAGAGCTCAGATTACGATCATTAATCGTAACTTTACTCCGTATTTTTGGGCACGCGAAGTACTTACACTCGCGTTATCTAGTTAGATTTATATCTGTGGAAACTTCATTGTTATATTTAACACTAGCTTCTGCCAGCGGCTTCACTCGCCTGGAAATTTTAGACATAGAACATAGACCTGAGCCAAAAAAAGTATCCATGTCCATGTCATGTCATGATCTACCCGCGAAGGTTCAACCAAATCCGTTAAGACTTGAACAGGTAACAAACAGAGAATTACTTTCTCATTTAGCTTTAATTTATTAATTTATTACCGACTTAAAAAAAGGAGGTACTTAATCAATTCAACACGTAAGTGTTGATTTAACACGTAAGTGTTGAATTGATTAAGATTAATAATTTTCAACGAAGATTAACAACAATATTCACATATGTTACTCTGTATGGGCGTCTAAACACGTGTGCCAAATTTCATAAGTGTATGTATGTTTTTTTTGTATATATGTACATATGTTTTTTCGACGCATTTCTCTGAAACTACTCATCAGATTGTGCTGGTTATTTTTTATTGGATTAAATATATCTCTACTTTGGAAACAGTGCAAATTTCACCAAAATCGGTTCAGCAGTTTTTAAGATATTTTAGAAGACATACAACCGAACCCCTTAGCGACAAACAGCACGAATGTGTAAATTGAGTTATTATGGGTATTTTGACAATCCTTTCGGTACGAAAACTAAAGTAAACTTAGTTGCATATAATTATATATTATTATTTAAGTATTTATGACATTAGTTAGTATTTATTATTGTAATATTTATATTTTATTTTATTAATATACATGTAACTATATAAGTGTATATATTAATTATCTATACTGTATTCTTATTTATTGTGAATTGTTCAATATATTTTTCTTTTTATTTCCCCTCTACACACGGTGTCTACATATCTTTTTTTGCTACTCTCCTCTCGCAGGTATGCTGGAAGAGATTTCGTTAGAAATAAGCATACCTTTGTACCTATTTTCTGTTCCCTCTTCTTGTCTTTTTTACTATGTGTGTGTACATTAATGGTTAAATAAATAAATAAAGAACGATAACTAAAAACGATTGTGTTTGTATGTTTGTTACTTCTTCACGCTCAAACGTCTTGACGGATTTGTATGAAATTTGACATAGGGATTGATTATGGTCAGGAATAGCACATAGGATACGTTTTATCCCGGGAATACGTTCCCTCGGGATAATCTTCCACATTCACGCGGGCGAAGCCTCTGGCAGAAGCTAGTTTATGATATCACTAGCTTCGCTATTTTTAGCTAGCTTCTGCCAGCGGTTTTGCCCGCGTGAATAGTGTTTTATCATCCCATGGGAACATTATACCGGGATAAAAAGCAGCCTATTTGCTATTCCAGATCTCGATCTTGATCTATCTCTGTGCAAAATTTCATCCAGATCCGTTCAGCCGTTCTGGCGTGATTGTCTAACAAACATCCATCCAAACTTTCACATTTATGATATTACTAGCTTCTGCCAGCGGCTTCGCCCGCGTGTATTATACATATAAACCTTTCTCTTGAATTTCTCTATCTGTTAAAAAACCGCATCAAAATCCGTTGTGTAGTTTTAAAGATCAGAAGCATACATAGGGACAGACAGCGGGAGGCGACTTTGTTTTATACTATGTAAGGATAAGGATTAGTAAGATAAGATAAAGTATAGATTTTCCTATTTCACCAACCTATTAAGCCTATTTTGCTTCGCACACTTCTGTTCCTAAAATCGACACGACTCTGAAAGCCGATTCATCCCATTTCACCCCTAACTGGTAGACGAGATTTACCTATTATCGGGTTAATCATTGTACCTACAGAGTTTTCCCCGTAGGTAATGTAACTGGCTTATCTGCCGAAAGATATTATGTTGCATCATCTGTGGCTTTGTTCATCACTCTTTGTTATTATTATAGGAGTATTAGGAAGGTAGGGATAGGATAGATGGATAAAAGACCATGTTAAACCCTCGGGCTTCGTGAGGGTTTTGGGGGTGCTCGCTCACCTTGCGAGCTGGTATGTTCTTGAAACTGTTAGTTAGGTCATGCGAACCCTAGGGCTTCGTGAGGGGTCACAACGACACTTTGAAGGTTCCCTTCATTAACAAGGACCGACTTCAAAAATGAAACGAAGGGTATCTTTATAGATCAACCAACAGATTTTTTTACAAGGCACAATTGTTAATCTCAATCTCGTTACCATACAAATTAGAAACTTACAACTAAATGCTATATGTAATCGGCGGAGAATCTCAACACCGCGATCTAACTTTTGGACTCAAATAAAAAGCGCCATCTATTAGTCTCGATAGTAACTAATTCAACATACACCAAGCTAAGTACAGTTAAACAACATTGATTTGCGGGCGATGTTGCTAATTGCCGATATATGGCTGCAAAGCAACCATGGAGTTTCTTGCCGGTTCTTCTCCATAGGAAACGACCAACCCGAACCGTGCACCTTTTGTCGACGTTTTATAAGTGCCCATGTAGGCCTATGTGATAATGGTACGGAACCAATCGAGCGCGAGGCCGACTCGCACGGTTTCTCCTATCCCATGTGTACTTACTAATCTTGCTAATATTACTCGAAAATAATTGTAAAAACAAGTCAACAAGTGGAACAAGTCGAGCAAACAAAGGCATTAGCCGTACCATCCTTTTCTCGTCAGGACATTTTTGGCTGACTTGCTTTTGCATTAAAAGGACACAATAATGTCGACCCCTTATGTAAAAGTAAAACTAAGTCGGTAGTGTTTGTTTATAACCTAATAAGGTACCTATCGAATAACTTATTCGACTTGGTTATCGATCTCCCAATTTTTCTCTGTAGTAGAACTGCGCCGCGAGACATGTGTTTTTACATGTTATGTTTGTGTTGGGCTTCTACCTATATTTCTGGATATTTGTTTAAGAATGTTGTCTCAACGGCAAAACAGAATTAGATGAAATTTGGCACTAAACTAGACTATGGTCTGGATTATAACATAGACAAATTACAGACTTTTTAGCCGTCGAAGCCGATGATAAAACAGCTCATTATGAAAGTCAACCGTTCCAAACATTATTATTTATTATATACTTTATTGTACACCACATACAAATTATACATTAATTAAGGTTGCTATGGACAAAGTGTTTTGCCCCAATTTCAACTTGTTCTGTTCTAAATAAATAGAGAAGGGTTCACTTACAGTGGATGACTTGACCCTCTAAACACTTCGATGTAATAATTATAAGACACTTAAGAATGTATTATGGAAACAATAAGGGAGGAATATTCTGTAGACAAAACACGTGTAAGGAATTAATTCAGCCTTGTTCCCATATTATAATTAGTTATGTTACTAAAACATTAATAAATAAATACACCACATACACCAAAATAAATAGTTTACATTACTAACGTTCGTAAACAATGAAATCACCGAACATTGCTATAACGAAGGGAAAAAATTAAGTTTGCTGTTCGAAAACTGTTGTCACATAAATCATTATGTATTTTTTTTACTTTTCTAAGTATATTTTATAATTTCGTCGACTATTACTTGTAAACTTGTAAAGCCTACTTAGCGGTGATAGTTTCCATTTAAATTTCGTCATATATACTACTGCCATGATTTTTTTCACATATCCACATTGCCATTTAGAGCTTAATTGTACTCGTATGCAAACGGATCCTTGAATCGAAAAATAGTTTAAAATACCCGTAATATTTTTGAATAGCCTATCCAACGATACCCCACACCATGGGATAGACGAGAAAAAAACATCCCCACTTTACGTGTACAGGAGGAAAAATAAAAATGATTTTATTTATTACTAGCTGTCCCACGCGGCTTCGCTCCCGTCAACTGGCTACCTACCAAGCTAGCCCACCTACTCTAAATACGTTGCATCTCAAAAAGAATAAATCTTCCCCGTTTTTGGAACATTTTTCATTGATGCTCCGCTCCTATTGGTCGTAGCGTGATGCTATATAGCCTATAACCTTCCTCGATAAATGGACTACCCAACACAAAAATAATTTTTCAATTCCAACCAGTAGTTCCTGAGATTAGCGCGTTCAAACAAACAAACAAACTAACAAACTCTTCAGCTTTATAATATTAGTATAGATATATATTTTATATATATTATTATATCTATATAGCTGCGGACGGATGGACATGGCCAAACTATAAGGGTTCCTTGTTTACTACGGAACACTAATAAGGGGGTATTCTACGGAATACTGCTTCTGTAGTTGGAATAAAAAACATTTTTACAAAAAAATACTACCGACTTCCAAATAAGAAAACTACAAAGTGAAAAATAACTTTATTTTTGGAAGTCGGTGTCTTTCGTAGGTACACATTTTTTTTTGCGTTATGGACACCGACTTCCAAAAATAATGTTATTTTTCACTTTGTAGTTTTTTATTTGTAAGGCGGTGGTATCTTTTTGCAAAAGTTTTTTATTTTTCACTTTTTAATTTTAACTACCTAATAGGCAAGTTTTTTAGTAAGGTAACTATAATTCCAAAATATATTACTCGAATATCATGAAACTTGAACATAACCGGTGAATTGAGAGATCTGCGTACCCCTTAAGAGCGTACTGGCGTGATTTTGTGCTATGAAATGGTATAAACAATAAACAGACATGCGATTGCAGCAATCCCGAGAGATTTGCCGTCATTTATTGAAGATTTCTGTTGTATATCTCCAAAGTCCTTCATCAGATCTGCACCAAATTAAAATGGGACCAATTTCAAGACATACTCTTTCAAATAAAAAAAATAAAAATTCACGGTCCACAATTGACGGAGATAAAGGTGAAAAAAAAAAAAAAAAAAAACCTACTCCATGTCGAACATAGAACCTCCTCCTTTTTGGTAAGTCGGTTAACAAAAGGAGCAAGTATGTAAGAATCGTAGCTGGTGTCCATTTAGTGAACTTATTATATAATAGGTAGACCTAATTCAGTAAGAAAAACCTTAGTAAACGTTTATGTATAATGCTCAAACTACCTCCTGAAAAGTCAAACTCCACTAAAACTATACTTCTACAACTTCTAAAACTGTATGAAAACCTAACACTGAACTCGTACAAATCGCTTTCAATACTTAATGCCTTTTGCCGCCATTCACAAGCCGCCATTTTGAGATCGTTAGCTAATGTTGTTTCTCAGTATTTATAGCAAAGATTATTACACAAGTACATAGGTATTTACATAGGTACAGTCAACAGCTTAAATATCTTTAATTTCGGTAAATTTAATTTTGTGATTACGAATATCTTTACTTACTGACCAATCTGTCAGGTTTTTTCTGAACTATGTTGGAAGCAGCTTTTGGTTTAACCGGATGAAGCTGATCAGTGTTTTTAACCGACTTCCTTAAAAGGAGGAGGTTTTTCAATACGAACGTATTTTTTTTTTAAATGTGTGTTCGTGTGTGTTTGTTGGAAAGGAAACATCCCAAGAGTGGTATCATGATAAAGACACCAGAATCTGATGATGGAATCCTAGATAAATCGAGGGAACTCCTCAAATATTATAGGCATACATATAGCGATTTTGGTATTTTCATCAATAATGCAATCATTTGTACTCAGAAAGTATCATTTGGTGAAATGAAACTGATAAAGAAGACCACAATGGCCACTGGAACTCCGAAATAAAACAATGTATTCTAGTCATGTTTGGGCTTATTGGAATCGTCATGGAAGTACTTTGGCTATAAATGATTTTCATGTTAATTGGAGGTATCTACCAAAACTAAAAAGAGGCAAATAAAAAACTTTTTAACAACAAACTTTTCGCTTTGTAGTGTTTTGTTTTGGTAGTCAGTTTGATTTTTTGTTAAAAGTTTTTTTACGTAGATCGACTGCTTATCCAACCTCCACAACCCAAGTAATGGTAGTCGTAGGGACTACCGTTTCCGCACTTCAATACCCATTTGGTCTGTTGTGCGTGGGGGCACTGGCTAACTAGCCAACCTAGCTCCGTCCAAAAGCACAGAAATTTCCTGGGGAATTCACAGGCTTCACGGAGTGACCTCACTGTTCCGAGGATTTATTTGCATTGAGATGCCACGGCCTCGCATTGCAGGATTACGTGGGCGGCTGATTCTTCGGCATTAAAACAGCCCTGCAGAGTACGCAGTCTGTGGCGCATATCTTGGAAATATGTTTGTTATGTTGGAGTGTATGGACCGTTATTATCCCTACAGTTATTTTTAGGTTATTTCTACTTAAGCAGATAAGTTTTTTAGTTAGACATTTGGGTATAAAGCCATTTTTCACTGTCTACAGTCTGTTGCCCGTGACCATCTGTTATTATGAAGTTCTGTTGGTCTTTGGCGAATTCACCCACGAAATTGCGAGAATAACTCGGTAATACCTTACCTCTTGGAAATACTGATGTCAGACGTTTGAGCTACTGACGACCAGTTAAATTGAAGAAGATCTACACAATATGACAGCCAGGACCAACGGCTTAAAGTGCTTTCAAAGGTACGTAGGAACTGCCGCGGTATGCAATGCTTCGAAACACCACAAAATGTATATCTCTAGGAGAAAATCACTTCTGAATTTTGCGTAAATATCACACATTTACGGTCTTAACTGTACCTAAAGTTGGGAACGATTGAATCGGATCAAAGCGCAAGGTAGCATAAAATATTAAATGTGTTCGAGACTTCAAAGTGTTTCTCAAACTGTTAACTTTGTTTTTTACTTGGAAACAAAATTCATTATTTAGGATTGCAATGCGACAATTGGTATAGGTATAAACCTGCAATTAATTGTTGTTTTTATTTTAAATTTTAGCAAAAAACGCTTTCATACTAATTATAAAGTGTGTTTCTTCTTTTTAGGGTTCCGTACCCGAATTGCTGTAACTCAAGTGTCCGTCTGTCTGTCTGTATGTCCGTCTATCCATGTGTCCGTCGTCTGTCACACGGGTATTATGGCCAAACAGTTGGAGCTACAGTCTTCAAATTTTCACAATATAAGCATCTTGTTGACCCAAAGCGATGCAAACTGTCAAAAATATTTATTTTTATTTTCAAGGGGGCTCACATACAGCTTAAGCGAGTGCGAGAAAATAAAAATTTGACCTACCCCATCGAGTAAAATACTGTATTTTTTAACCCCAACGGAAAAAGAGGCGTGTTATAAGTTTGACGTGTGTTGCTGTGTATCTGTGTGTCTGTCTGTGGAACCACAGCGCCTAAACTGATGAAACGATTTTGATTTATTTATTTTTTTGTTTGAAAGGTGATTTTGTCGAGAGTGCTCTTAGCTATGTTTGAATGAAATCGGTTCAGCCGTTCAAAAGTTATCGTGTCATAATTACGTGTTCAATAGATTGCCGATCGAAGCGTATCTACTATGTACTAGATAAATTATGAAGCATAAAATAGAAATGTAACGGTGGTTTTTTAAATTTTGAAATTTAACTTGTTGTTTTAAAAAATATTGGAAAACAAAGGAATGAGATGTTTATTATTACGTATGTTTTACTAACAAATACCAACATATTGATAAATTAGATTTTTCCTTTAAAATGCCCCCTTTTTCCTATTACAACCAACTTAAATTTGCGGTTTGGTATGGAACCCTAATGTGCGAGATCCGATACTCACTTGGGCGGTTTTTTTTTACATATACTACGTTATCTGTATTTACCAACCAATAATACGGCTGATTTAGGTATAGAGGATCTGAAATCAAACTATTATTCTTACTTGCACTGTACATCTAAACTGATTCTATCTATAAAGGCTCCCACAGATATGCGAAACGCGAATTGTCTCGTCATACCATAGAAATATAAAATCTATGCGTCATACTATATTAAGGCGATGACAGTCGCCAACGACCTTGAGGGAATAAAACGCGCACTCGTTTCACACCCGCGCGACCCAAAATTAAGTAGATTTTTGTACTTGCCGTATTATTCTATGAATTTAAAAAAAGCTTTAGATGAAAATGTAGATATTTAAATTGTCTTTGAGATGGTGTCAATTTAACCAAATACGCCCAGTGTTTTTGGTGGAATTGTCGTTTAGATACGTTACGTTTGTCCGTGTTAGATATAACTTTATAAAATTAATTACACTATGTGATACGAATAAAACTCAAAATTTTCTAAGAAAAAATTAAGAAAGAAATTTCATAGAAAATGGTCTAATGTAACACATATTTTTGCCAAAAAACTTCGACTAGCCGTTTAGACGTGATTCTAATTTTAAACTCAGCTACTCAGTGGTATCTGCGCCTTAATACCTATATAAAAAAATGTTGTCGCACCGTCTGTGTCGCACCGTACCTGTCTGTGGGCCTTAACTAATTAATTTCTTTAGAAATAAAAGTATAATGAGCTACTAATTTGACATTTATTTACTCTGGTAGTAAATAAATATTAGTCGCGTTTCTTTTTGTTATAAATAAGGACCCGTTTCTGAAATAGGAATTTAGAATTAAGAACGCGTCAAACCCTACTTTACTAGTAAAGTTTGACAGGTTTCGAGGATAAAATAGAGTTCGACAAATATTATTAAATGAGAAACCGTGGGTTAATATTCAATTTAAGTACAATATCAAATTAAATTATTGATTAGCAACTCAAATAATAGAACCTCGTGAGTGTAATTAATAATTTATAACAATTATTAAAACACGTTACTATCCAATTTTCATTAGGTACATAATTATTATTTAAAGGCTAAATGGTTCACACTAGCGCTGAATTAGAACACATCTAGGTATTTGATATTAATTATTGTTAGAGATAATGGGAGCCTAGTAACATGAATTACACGTTATTGTGTGTACGCTATCTATAATATTAATTAATGCTTTAGTGATAAATATTAACTAAATAATAATTTATATGTTTAATTACTTACTGAATATTTGGTTCTAGTCAAAAGTTATGATTTTGGTATAAAAAAGAAAGCTAATTAGTATTCTAGGGAATCGATTTGTTCTTAGTAAATTAAAATAAACAAAAAAAAAAAAACAAAAAAAAAATATCGGCTGCCGGCCCGATTAGTCGGTGTCATTGGTCCCTATATTTTTTCGTTTTTCTAGACTGACTTATGAAAAGAAAGTTTTTTTTTGCTTTGGAAGTCAGTTTATTTTTTTTGTTAAAAAGCTTTTTATTTTTCTCTTTTTAGTTTTGGTAGTTCATATTACCAAGTTAATCATTTATAACCAGAGTACATCTCATAACGATTCCAATAAGCCCAAACACGAATAGGATACATTGTTTTATTACGGAGTTTTAGTGCGGGCCTTCTGGTTTCACCATCAGATCAGTTCGATGGTACCATTTTCATCAGTTCCATTTATTTATATGTATTTGCTTCTTCATAGTCGCTTAACTATTACCCGTACCATACTCGTGACATAGTTATCATTAAGGAGTTCCAGTGGCCATTTGTGGTCTTCTTCATCAGTTCAACTTCATCAAATGATACTTTCCGAAAGCAAATACTTGCCATGATGATGAAAATACCAAAATCGCTATATGTTTGCCTCTAATATTTGAAGTCAAGAGGCAGAAGGTGAAATGTCTGTAGAGTGATGGTTGGAGTTTGAGAGCGAAGACGAGAATATGTACTAAATTATTATATGAAGATTTTTATTCTGTCGTGTCCAGCATTTTACTTGCCCCGCAAATCCCACAATTCTACATTTTGGGCAAGTAAAATGCTGAACAGTTTCCTATTGGTTTATTATTCAACACGACACAATAAAAATCTTCAAATAATAAGTAATACATCTTCTCGTCTGCGCTCTCAAACTCCAACCATCACTCTACTGACATTTCACCTTCTGCCTCTTTCTCGCACTATCATTCCTTCTCTCTCATCCCGTTGCATTTCATTCCTCATAGATTTACACTAATAAACACTCGTCCTATATTCGGCCATCCCCCGATTTGCATTGGATCCCATCATTAGATTCTGCCCTACCCTGACCATGTAACCATCTGCAAAGTATACCCTTACAAACATCGTCATCTGCCTAGCCTTTTCCCAACTATGTTGGGGTCGGCTTCCAGTCTAACCGGATTCAGCTGAGTACCAGTATTTTACATGGAGCGACTGCCTATCTGACCTCCACAACCCAGTAACTGAGTAATACGGTACCCCTTGGCTAGACTGGTGTCAGATCTCAAGCTTCTGACTACTCGTAACGACTGTCAAAGATCTTCAAATGACAGCCGGGACCAACAGCTTAACGTGCTTTCCGAGGCACGGAGGAAACCCGGTATGTTGAAATGGTCACCCATCCACGGCCCGACCTCTTCAAGCGTTGCTTAACCTTAAGATCGACCCGTACGGCTGTTATTATTTAGCCACGAGCTCCTACCCCCTACAAAACCCAACCCTCAAACAAAATAAGAAATTTGCAAATCTGTCCAGGCGGCTTTAAGTAATCGGGTAACATAAATAAAAAAGTCGCCGACGAATTGAGAATCCCCTCCTTTTTTTGAAGTCGGTTAAACATCAAGATGCAGAAACTGTATGTAAATACAGAGCTGTACGATAGTACAATGTCCGGTCCTTACCGTTTCAATTCACAAAAAATGTATCAAAAATCGATGTGTCTTATTTCTTAGGTACGAGTAGCTTCACAAAATTCTTGATCAGCAATTTTATTACCTTCGTTCACATCTGAATCGTACAAGTAATGAAATAAGCAATAGGTATAGTGCTCGCCAAACTTCTGGGCCTCCCTGAAGTTGGCTTTCCGATGCACAAGGCACGTAACGGTGCTGTTTTACCCGACTGCCGAAGGAGGGTTATGTGTTTATCAGTCTATGTATGTATATATATTTATTCCTATGTGGCGTTCCAGAGACCAAAAGCTTTGGCCGGTTTTGATGATTCGTACGTCAATCCATTTGTCTTAACCTTGCGAGTGTCACTGCATTAAAATTGGAAAATATAAAAATGGCGGCTTTTGGGCGCCATATTGTGGGGGATCAATTTTGTTTTTCTTCCGAACCCATCGTGTGTGGTATCAAAGTAAACGATGTTACATTATAACACTTAAATGTTTAAGTGAATCAAAAAAAAAAAATAGTAAAAATTTATTCATAAAACAATAAAAATCTAAAAACTCGACTTAGCAACCGACAAAGTCGAGATTTTTTTTTTTTTTATATTAACTTTTTTATTGTATGAAATTTTCTACTGCGCAGCCATTGTAGCCAACTTCAGGGCGGCCAAGAAGTTTTGCGAGAACTATAGTTGAATAGACTTAATATATTTTAAGTCGAAAACTGATATGATCATTTAGGTATTTACCGTATAGCACTACATTTATAAAAATAAGTTTGAAACCCGACTAAGAAAAGGTCCCACTTCCCAAAAAACGAAACAAAAAAATTTTGTATTAATTATTACTAAATTATAATTTATCAACTACTTATTTGAGAGATCCAAGTAAGTAGGTAGTTGTAGAACCGTAAAATAAGTACCGCAACAATGCGGTAGAGTTCGTACTTTGAGGAAAGTCGGTTGATAAAAAAAACCTGATAAAATCGTATACCTATCAGAAAATACTAAGCATACTTTTAGAAGTCAATAATTTCTTTTTCTTTGAAAATATCCCGGTGAAAAGATTGTCTAAAGAAATCAGTATAAAAATCCCATCATCCTAAATCGCCTATAATCATTTTTATTGGAATAAAACACTAAGCACCCGTTAGGGAAATTATAGGGAGGGTTGAAGAGGGAGCAGGATGAAACAAGGGGGAGTGGGGAGGGCCATGGTTGCAATCAAGGTGTCGGGGGTAAAACGATCCATGACAATTTGGTTTGCATTTTTACAACATTTTTGTATGACATCGCTTTAATAAAATACTTAGTTAAATCGCGAATCTATTGAAAAATCAATGTCTTCAATTATTTTTATTTACAGAAATAGTTGCCGTTAAATTGGATAAAAATAGTTTTTTTTTGTTTTTTGGGTCCGTCCCACCGCACTATTCCCAAACCACTGCAACTCCTGAAAGCTAGAATCAACAGTGGCTACCACTAGAAAAGCGCCGAGTCGATGAAGGTCGACGAAGTCCCGAAGAATGAATTAAACTGTCTTGGATCTCGAAACGAAAATAATCAGAAAAAATAACGGAGAAGTAGGAAAAATACAAATAAATTAGATTTAAAAAAAATATAACTTCTAAGAGCGGTGGTGGCCCAGTTGTAACCGAACCTAGTGGCCGCGATTTACAATTTTAGGTCGTGGGTTCAAAATAAATTTTGCCAGGGATTCCCCCGCGTGATAGTCGCAAATAGCCTAGGAGAAACAACTACTCATATAAAAGTTACTTATATCTAGAGGCCTAGATGAATTGTAGAGAAGCTGCTTAAGTAATAATAATAATTAGAAAGCCTAACTATCAAACGACAACACGGAGGGAGAGGCCTAATAGACATTCATCATCTTTGGCAGAAACAAATAACTAGACTAAAATCATTCTTTGACACAAAATCTCACACAAGTAGCATACATAAAGCCATAGTCACAAACGATATTAACTACACCCCCTTAACTTAAGCGAAGGGAATACAAGTTACAATATGAACAATGACCCTCAAAAACAAAAACTAGAAGATTGGAAGAAGAAGGTGCTACACGGACGACACTCCCATGATCTATAACAGTCTCATATAGATACGATAGCTTCAAATAAATGGCTCAAAATAGGAAATTTATTCCCGGAAATCGAAGGGATAAACCCTTCGATTTCCGGGAATTCCTGAAATTTCCTATATATATATAGGAAATTACAATATATAGCAATACAAGATCAAATCATCAATACTAAAAACTACAGGAAATACATAATTAAAGACCCCACAATAACGAATGACAAATACCGTAGGTGTCGCAGTCAGCCAGAAACTATAAAACACATTACAGGAGCATGCACAACGTTCACACAGACTGACTATACTCACAGACACAATCAGGTAGCAAACTTCAGTTACCAAAATCTAGCAATAAAATATAAACTCATACAAGATACCAACACGCCGTATTATAAATACGTTCCACAAACTATTCTAGAAAACACCACACATAAACTCTACTACAATCGCGCAATTCTAACCGACAAAACAGTTCACTTCCATAGAACATATATTACTCTCCAAGACAAAGTTAACAAAATCACTTACCTTATAGATATCGCAGTCCCCAACACGCATAATTTGCAAAAGACGATAGGAGAGAAAATAAGCAAATATGCGGAACTAAAGGAAGAGGTGACCAGAATCTGGAGGCAAGAAAAAGTTTACATTGTACCCATAGTTGTCTCCACTACTGGTGTTATACCCAATCATCTCCACCATAGCCTCAAACTAATAGACGTAAAATATTAAATTTACATTACACTTCAAAAAGCCGCAATTTTGAACACATGCAGAATAGTGAGGAAGTTCATGCCAATTGAAGAAAATGAAACAGTTCATAACACTTCTTCATTATAAAAATTCAACACACGCTACATTGACTTGTCTTTGTCCCATTGAGATAGCTTAAACTAGCCAAAGAGCTAAGAAACAGTCCATGTTTACCAAAAATAATAATAATAATCTTAATACTAATTTGAGAGTATGCCAGGCTGCCACTACACATCAGGTGAATTATTCGCAGAACCATCGCTCATACAAGTTTTTTATCGTATTTATATATCAAAATCGCATCATATAGTCCACTATCCTTGCAATAGCTTGTTTAATTAGGATAAACAGTATAACATTTGTAACTCTTTCAACTCTCTAGCTATCACGGTTCATGAGATACAGCCTGGTGACAGACAGACAGATAGACAGACGGACCGCGGAGTCTTAGTAAAAGGGTCCCGTTTTTACCCTTTGGGTACGGAACCCTAAAATAGTACATTATGGTACAAGTGTGTAATGTTGGTGATTACCGCTGAGGCGCCATTGAGACCCGAGCCGTTAGGTGAGGGTCTTAAGAGAGTCGATGACGGTAATCATCAATACACACGTGTATCATACGACGTTTACACACTTGTGAAGAAAATAATACTAAAAAAACATTTCCAACAGTGAAAACGATGTGTGATTTTTTTTTCGCAATGGCGGGCAAAATTAATCAGATTTCCTATGCGCGCGCATCTAACAATGGCGATCGGCCATAGACTAAAAAGAATTTATATATTTTTTTTGGCTTTTCGCGGATAGCGTTTTAGCCACGTACAAAATGGGGAATTTCAAGTTTTCTTTATTATATTTTAGTGAAAGTTTTATTTATTAAAATTTCAACTTGTACAAGTTGAAAAAGTTCTATTTAAATACGAAGTTGCATGAAATGTGTTGCATTTGTACTATTGAGCACGATCTTTTTTGTATCAAAAGTTTTTTAAGAACAAAGCAACCCAGCCAATAAATTAAAAAAAAAAACTCTTTAACTCACTTGTGAATAATAGTAATGAAAAAGTCACAGTTTGATAACAGATGTCATTATGTGCCTAATTGCGGTGAAATTAGAGCCACTTTATAAGCAAGTGTGTTGAAAAGTGCTGATTATGACAGGTACATTTGAACTTTCAAGAACCGTTACCGCTGATAGAATGTTTCTATGTTTAAAACCCAAGCGTAGTAGCAATGATACTTATTAGCCGGGGAAGAGCTATAATCACATTTACCGATTTCTGCCGCTGCGCCCCATTATTGAGATTCAGTTTGAAGAACTCATAATTCCAGTGCAATTACTAACCTATGGTATTTTCCGCTGCGTATTTGAGGTTGGAAGTGCATCGGAAAAGCACTTGATGTTGCAGTTTTGAAAGGGTACCTACTAATTATTACTCAAATAGACCATCATCACCGTCGGTGTTGTTCACTGATGAGGTACCTAGATACCTATAATAACAAACAATGGAATACTTCAAATAATAAAGTCCCCTACAGACAGGCGCGACGTGAAACTGCGACAGTGATCGGAATTCTTTTCATCATCATATACAGGCCTCCCCCAAGCGTCGGCACAGTGATCGGTCCCGTGCGTCCTGCATCTAGCGGATCCCCACATCTTTCACCAGGACATCTGTCCATCTGGTGGGAGGCCTTCCAACGCAACGTCTTCCGGTTCGCGTCACCACTCCAGAACTTTTCTGCCCCATCGGACATCCGTTCTGCGAGCAATGTGCCCCACCCACTGCCACATAAGTTTTGCAATTCTTCGGGATATGTCAGTAACCCTGGTTCACTTGCGGATCTCTACATTTCTGATTCGATCATGCAAGGAGAATTATCTTACGTATAGTTTATTCCATGCCGTAACGTTGTTGAATTGTCGATTGCGCCTGGCTGCGACAGCCTTAATATCGCAATTGTACGTTATAGTACCTACCTACAAAAATATGGTTAGATAATAATAATAATAAAGAGAAAGTAATGGACCTATAATAAAAGAAACACTCTTTCCACTCAAATCAAGTGTCTAGTGTAACAAAACAAGGCTTTTGGAAGCTGTCGACATGGCAAATGACAGCCGTCTAATAACGCTCGAGTATCTAAATGTGTTTGTGTGTAACGTGCCTTTGTAAACAATGTTAGGAGTAAATAAATAAAATTACGACGTATCTCGAATTCTTGGTACATACTTGTTGAAAGTCGGGATCGAGTAACCTACGAGACGGTATTCTTTGGTTTCAACATTATTGTCTTTGTTTTTTTTTTGCATAATATGGCCAAGATAAATATTATAAAGAGGAAAATTTTTACGTCTAATAATATTTGTTTGTAAAAGGTATTTCAGAGATTACTCTGGAAGCACTGGACTGATTCGAGAAAATTCTTTCGCTAATAGAAAGCTATTCTATCGCTAAGTTTCTTTTACTTCTGTGGAATAACCCAGGATACCTGCGGCGTAACTTAATATTTCTGCGGACCAACACATGTTTTCTGCGGAATATCCAAGATGTTTGCGGAATTACCCTAGTATTCTGCGGATTGACCCAAGGTACCTGTGGAATAAATCCCAAGGTCTCTGCGGAATATGCCACTGGAGTGAAACTGCGGGAAAAAGCTAGCGTCAAAATAATAAAAGACTGACACTGAAAAGGAAATTAGAATTATAGAAAACATTTGACCAAGAAATGTTTTCTATACTTCTAATTCTAATTTCTATTCTAGAGGCACGGGATCGGTCAATGTGGCGACGCCTGGGGGAGGCCTATGTCCAGCAGTGGACGTCTTTCGGCTGAAATGATGATGATGATTTGACCAAGAAATTGTGCCATGTCCCAACTATGTTGTGCTTCCAGTCCAACTGGATGCAGTAAAATACTAATATTTGACATTAAGCGACTGCTTATCTGCCCTCTACAAAACAGTTTCTGGGTAATACGAGTACGATACGTATCCTTTGGTAAGAATGGTTTATAGAATTTCTGTCTTCTGTCTATCCGTAACAGTTGTCAAAGACTTATAAATGACCACCGGGACAATTAAGAGGCAGTAAAACATAGTTTCATCATCATCTCTATCCTTGTCCTATGTTACTTGGGGTCGGCGCAACACGTTTTCTTCTTCCATACCGTCCTGTTCCCCGTCACGCTATCACTGACTCCTTTTCCTCATATCTCTCCTCACACAGTCCATCCATCTTTTCTTTGGCCGTCCCCTCCCTCTCCATCCATCCACATTTATATTCATAACTCTTTTAGTAACATGCGTTTCATCCCTCCTCATCATATGTCCATTCCAGGACAAACGGTTTCCTTTAATTTTTTCTGTCACTGGCACCACTTTAAAACTTCCTCTTATATACTAATTTATCACTTTATCACAAAAACCTAGTATAACAAAACAATTTTTACTTTAATTGAAGTCACAATTCATACAATATTAGTTTTCCCCAAAGGGTTAGGCAGAGGTGCACTCATAATACACTCATATTTTGCTATACTCCTTTTGAAATAGCATTAGAAATTTTTACAATCCCTTTTTACAGTGCGTTCAACAAATTTTGAGTTCTATCCCGTAAAGATAAGGATGGCATAAAAAGCATAAACCTGTTACCGAGACTAACTGTTTAATACAGTTGCCATTTGTCATATCACCAAAGCAATAGAAGTTAAAATCGGTTGAACGGGCTGTAAAATGGGATTATTTAAATGTCGAATGTTATCTCAAATGGCGTATAGTTATATTTAAGCCTCATGAAAGCCAGCTAGACAATGGTTGCACTCTACCGGGATATATAAACTCCGGGCTGGTACTAATACATTCCAGATTTGAAAACCCAATCACAATTCATTCGACAAATTTCGGCTTTCCCGAAAGTTACCGATGGAACTTGTACTAAGGCTTCCCGTATCATCTAACTTTAACTTAGTACCACAGATTACCTGCCTCCATAGTACACGTAAAAGTTAGTAAGTAAACGGTATAGTTTTATGAATGCGGAAACGAAGGTATGATGATATCTGTCATGCGAAGGCGTTTCGTGCGATCGCGGTGAATGCATGCGTATAAAATAATGTGATGAATGAAATTCTTTGACAAGTAAACTTTTGCTTTTAACGGTAAAAAGCTAAAGTAGTCGATATTGAGAGAGTACGTGTCTGTTTTGTTTAAGTAAGAATTAATATTCAAAATGATATTGTATCTATATAGTTGAAAGATTTAAGAGCAAATCTTAAAAGCCTAAAAGTTCTTTGAGTTTGAGTCACGCAAACTTTGATCTTTAATAATCACGACATAATATTACAGACGGCATGTTGTCGAATATCGTCTAGTATACAACTGTCGGGCGGTTGCAGTGAGCAGTGAGTAAGTGAGTGAGTAAGCTACTGAGTGAGCGACGTGCCGTGTGTCCCCGTCGTTTGGCTCCGTCACTTAACGTTCGAGTTGTAAACAAATGCTTGTAGCAGAAGATGAAGACAATTACGCCGGGCCGGGCCCGAACGGCACGCCACTGTTTGTTCGTGTCAACCCGCTACACGATTCTACACAGAATTTCTTTCAATTCAAATTTCCCGATACAACGTTCGTGACTCACTCGATGCCGCCGTGTTGACTTATCACGACTTTCTACTTACATAATGGTGATTAAGTACAAAGCTAGGTAAATTAACGAAACTCCAAATTCAATTAAATGATATAGCTACATAATTATGCAAACCCATTACTATAAGGATTTCTGGACTTAATGACCCGTTCACCCCAAACGAAATAATATATAAAGATAAGGAAAATTACTTGTCTCAAGCTTAATTAAACCAATAATTCAAATTTTATTAAAGTAGAATCGTCACCAAAACCATCTTAATAAGCCAAGGTTTAAAACAAATCCTGGGAGTTTTTCGTGAAATGAAATTAGCCGAAAAAGGCGACGCCATTAAAATTACATTAGCATAAATAAGAGGAATGCTAATCTAAGGAAAATAAATCTTGGGTAAGAAATAAAAATAATCCTCGTGGCTAGCCGTTTAATGACGGCATGACAGATTTGCTTAGCGGCTTATTTTACGACTGTCGAATCTCCCTTCAGCAGAAAATAAAATGTCCCGCTCGAAGATATGGTGTCGAACAGTTTACCCGATGTTAAATATTTTATTGGGATCCGGAATCGCCTAAAGATTTCCGTTCGAGATAAGGTTGATTTTCCTTTACTTTAGTTGGGAAACTTTTCTAACTCTCTATATAAGTTTTCATTCACGATAGTTTAAGCGAGCTTTGTTTGCGGATTAACTTTGAACTTTAAAATCGATCTCTTCTTAGCCTAAATACCAACAACACATTATTTAGATACTTTACATTGATAAAACAGATCATTACTTTCAAAAAATACTGGCTTCGAAAGTCAGGTTTGCTTCAGAAAAACCAGGCGCCCGCCATTACGCGTAACCTCTTTTCATGCCTTAACATTGAATAAATGACCCTCGCTTTTAAATAAAACAGACCCTGCCAATCTACCGCGAAAAGGTCGGCTAAAGGAGAGTTGTAAAAACTTTTGAATTAAAGTCAAACGAGTCATTACACATTTCAAAGAAGTGTACAATAGATTGAATTGCTTTCGCTGTCTTTTATAAATTATAAGTTACATGGCATATTATTTGTAATAAAAGTTGTAGATAGACTAAATTAAATATTAATAACTGATTTGTATACTTTATCTATCTTCTAAACATATAAAATGATTTGTCCTGATTGACTGACCCTGAAACCTCTGATCGTAGAGACCTGAAACTTGAAGAGTGTATTCATTCTATGACGTAGGCATCCGATAAGAAAGGACTTTTGGAAATTCCACCCCTAAGAGGGTTTTTTTTTTTTTTTTTTTTTTTTTTTTTATTTAAAGGGCTTTGTCGCTTAGCGACCACATCACCCAAAATAGAAAGATACAAAAAAATTACTGACTACCTTAAAACTAACTCATACAGTTGCTTGGCTTTATCAGACATTGGAGATGCGAGGATTGTATTACAAATGCCCATATCGTAATTTTTACAGTATCCAAAGACATTGATTCTTCTATTTTCATTCCGGACACACTCCATCAGGATATGAAAAACATCATCAACTACTCCACAATCTTCACAATTCGGGGACAGAACTTTTTTCATTATATAATAAAATTTGTTTGATGGAATATGTCCAGAACGAAGTCTTAAAGCTATGGTAATTAAGTTTCTATTAAGGTTACAGTCAATCCATGGAACACGAGAAATCCCTGGCTGGATAGTTCGGTACCATATACCCTTTTCTTTTGACCTTTCGTTAAAATATTCCTGCCAAAGTTCTAAGCATTTATTTTTTGCCTTTCCAACGTAGTTTAAATACAGTGGAGTAATATCCATGGGGACTCCATCAACACATGCTTGCTTGGCGAGCAGATCAACCATATCATTTTCCTTTAACTGAACATGCGACGGAATCCATTGAAGACATACAGTTTTTGAATTGGATTGAAGTTTTAAAATCAATTCATATATAACATAGGCTGTCGGAATACCTCGCACATGAGAAGTGTGCCGAGCCAAGTGTTGCAGCGAACTTTTGGAATCTGTCAGAATCACAAATTTATCGCCATCAATTGATAGAATATAGGATAAAGCTTCCAATATTGCGATCAATTCAATGTGCATAATAGAAATATCTGAATCAATTTTAATCTTCATCTGGTTCAAAAGAATGGGGTCTAAAAAGGCAGCGCCTCCGAATTGTTTGTCTTTGGAACCGTCAGTAAAGATTGTATGATAACCTGCATATTGTTCTCGGATATATGACTCACCAAGGTGTTTTAATTGTACAGTACTGTAGCGGCGTTTAGCTTGGGCAATACCAGGTATTTGGTCAAATACCACATTAGACATATTGATACTACTTACCCATGTGTCCAGTGAAAACATTTCAAGTCGGTCGCATGAGTGTATTGGAACTGAATTATATTCTGAAAGAATATCAATAAGTAATGGCAGTTTCCTATTAAGCCAGTAATTAGAACCTGTAACTAGTGAGAGATTTTCTAGTGACTTAGTAGTTTTACTGTACGAAAAAGATTTTGATTTTAATATAAATTTAATAGCTAAATATCTCCTACGAATATGAAGTGGAGGAAGGCATAGCTCACTTTCCATAACATGTATCGGGGTACTCCTTATAAATCCGCCGACTACACGTAATGCCTGGTTTTGAGCCCTATCCAATTTAATTAGTTTAGAATTACAAGCATTGTCAAACAAGAAACTGGCATAATCAATTCTGCTTCTAATTATAGAGATATATAGACGTCTTAAATGTTTTTGGTGGAGACCCCATCCCGGACCAGATAAAACTTTAAGTAAATTGATGAATTTCATTACCTTCTGTGAGGTTTCGTTGATATGTTTACCCCATCTTAATGAGCTATCCAACCACATACCTAAATACTTAACATTGTTAACTACTTCAATTGAAATGTCGTCACAATCAAAATTAATAGACCTCCTAAAACAACCCTTTTTAAAAACACAAATCTTAGTTTTACTTGGTGACATAGTTAAACCTAGCTTATCAATTAACACTTTGGTATATCGTAAGGCAGACCGAAGTTCTTCAAACGCTAGATCTAAATTACTCTTTGAAGAATACAAGACAAAATCATCAGCATATTGAGATATATTCACCTGGCCAACATTCTTACATATATGTAGTGTTAAAATATTAAATAAGAGTGGGGACAATGGATCTCCTTGAGCTAACCCACGGCCAGTACATCTAATCATCTCAGAATCATATGTTACCACTTGCAGATGTCTATTTGATAAAAAAGACCACAAATAATTACATATTTGTGATCCAACCTCAAACTGATCTAGGACACGTAACAGGCAAGGAATATCAACATTGTTATAAGCGCTGTCTATATCTATAAAACATGCCGCTGTAACTAAGTTCTTAGAAAATCCATGTTGAATTTCAGAAACTAGCCGTGTTAGGTTATCCAAACAAGATCGTGCCTTACGGAAACCCACCATGTCCTCAGGAAAAAGACATTGTTTTTCAAAGAACCACTCTAAACGTTTGGTCAGAATGGCATGGAAAATTTTACAAACACATGATATTAGGGAAATAGGACGTAGCGATGAAGATGGACTACTATTATGCTTGGGAATTGGAATTATTTTAATTTGGCGCCATTGTGCGGGCACAAAACCGAAAGAAAAACATTGATTATATATTGAAAGTAACATAAGTTTACCGGAAAATGGAAGGTGCTTTATCATTGAAAAAGAAATTTGATCTGACCCAGGAGCTGTGTCAGCATTTTTAATACAGTTTACTAATTCTGGCATTGTTATTGGTGACTCCATCGTAGCATTATTGGAATTAAAAGTAGGCTGCGAGGGACAAACAAAATCTGGAGTAAGGTCGCTAAGCAGACGCTCGGCTTTTTCTTTATCCACACAAGAGTTAGAGATTTGCCGACCCTTTAACCACCTCATCTTACGCCATACTTCCGAAACTGAAGAGGTTTCATCTACAGATGAACAAAACTGCTGAAAAGATTTACACTTAGCAAGACGAATAAGCCTTTGTGCGGTGCTAATCTTTTCTTTAAGAATATCTAAGGTTCCTGGAGAAGGGCAGAATCTCAGATTTGCAAGCGCCAAGCGCCGCTCTGCAACAGCCCTGGATAGCTCTGGAGACCAGTATGGTTTTGGCTTAAATGTATTGCTAATATTTTGAGGAATTTTAATGTAGGGAATATATTTGTCTGCAGCTTTTTGCATAATATTGTAGAGAAGGTTATATAAATCCTGAGGATCTTGGGGAGCCACGCAATGTTGCAAGAACTCGTCTATGTATGTGGTATATGAATTCCAGTCAGAATGTTTAAAATTTCTTTTGTTTTGGTATTTACGGATAACAGCAAGTACTACGTTTAGATTAATTATTAAATGATCACTACCTAGTGATTCGTTAGTTGGTTTCCACATAAATAATAAAGATAAATCTGAGGACACAAATGAGATATCAGGGCTAGATTGCTGGAGTACTCCATCAACCATTCTGATTCTTGTGAAGCTACCATCATTCAAATGAATGAAATTATAGTCTAACATGGAATCAAATATTTCGGAGCCACGTCTATCAGTTTTGAGAGACCAATTTGAGTGATGGGCGTTAAAATCGCCCAAGATAAGGGTTTTACTGTTTCCTATAGAAAATACAGCGTCCCAATCACTTTGAGTGGTGTGTACAGTCGAAGGGCAATATATGAAAATAATATTCTCAATATGCTGACAATTTAAAATTCTAATATGTAACAATTCAATACCAGGGTTACGACTTGTCGTTGTACAAACAACAGACTTGACAGAGCGATGAGTCATAATCGCAACACCACCATAACCATCTTCTCTGTCCAATCTATGTGTATTATATTCACTAATTTTAAAAAAACTCTCGGGTTCCAACCAAGTTTCACTTAAAACGGCAATGTGGACTTTTTCTTGACTTAGGTGTAATTCAAGTGAACGTGATTTGGGTCTTATACTTTGGCAATTCCATTGTATAATATTCAAGTTTATATAATTATTGTTATTATTCATTTACGAAACAGAAAAAATCTAATGTCTTTTTTATGATGGGCCAGTCTGAAATATTTTCACACACAACTAAAACTAACCATTCAATGCAACACTTAAACATACTAGAAAGTTTTCCTAAGATAGACGCATTTTTCAAAAACAATATCTCCTTCAATCTTTTTATTAATTCACCAAACGACACTTCCCTTTCTCTTTTTTCTTCAACTTTCTCAGTGACCATACCTCGTTTGTTGGTATCATGAGCTTCTGGGTTTAAATCACAATCATTTCCGTCACGATTAGACACGGATTCCCTATGTCTCACTTGCTTTTTCGACAATGATTGTGAGTTTTTCGAGATCTGTTCCCCGTTGTGAATTTGTGCTTTAGTCTTCAGTATGTTAGCATATGATGTTGACTCAGGTTGCGATGGAGTCATAACTTCTACTGGCGATCGATCTTGACGTAACGTGATGTAATCGTAACGTCGTCGACGCGACTTTTCCTGTTCAGCATTTGTGGGTGAACTTGGGGGAACATAAATAGTGAGGGCCTTTCTAAGAGGGTAAAAAGGGGGTTTTTAGTTTGTTTGCAAAATCTAATTCCTTCGGTCAAAATTCTTGATATTTGGTACAAATATTAATCTAAATAAATGATAAAGGTTGTCATTATTAGTTTTTCGAAACTATTTACGTTTTGTATGGAATAATCTGATTTTTTGGGTCAATAAACTTGAAACCTGGCGCAAATACTATCCTAAATGAATAATAAAGGTTGTTATTATAATTTTTTGAAACTACCCCCAAAGGATTTCGGGGCGAATATTTTTTTGAAAAATCTTCTCACTTTCATTTAATAAACTTGACATAAATACCAATCTAAATAAACAATAAAGGTTTTCATTATTAGTTTTTCGAAACTACCCCCAAAAGATTATTGATGGGTTGTTATATGTAAATATAAATACTGTTGTTTGGTAAGCTCGTCACTTGAGAACGGCTGAACAGATGTCGTTTTTAAATGTTCGTAATAGCCCGAGTAAGGTTCTTAGCGAAAGAAAAATTGCCAAAGTTGCCATGAAAATGCGATACTCCTAAGAAATCAGAGTGTGCGTTATTCTATGGGATTATTGTACCTATGAACTCGATGAGTTAAGTAGGAAAACATCTTTAGGTTCAGCTAATAAGCAATTTAATTCAGTCAACATGAGAATGTAGACAATTACACTAAGGAATGTTTATTATGTACAACGATCATTACAGATGTCAGTGCAATAAACCACGTTGTAAATAATAAAATATTCACATCGTCACGGGAGGAGATACTCGTGAAGATACCCTAGAGAATGGAGTGTAGCCAGAGCACTGCCCAAAAGCGGCCATCAGTTAGAGCAAGTTTAACACTCTTTTATTCTAATTAGTCCTTAGGGGACAAACTCAGAGGGTCCACTCTCCAAGCCAGGACAGGAAACGTTGGCTTCTCATCCTCCAGGGACACTTGTTTAATTAACAGAGTTATGATATCTAGACCATGTTTTATAAGGTTTAATAGAAACGAAACGAAATAACATAGCCAACAGCAATCGAAATAAAAGTTTCATTCACAAGCTTTTAAAACTCATAACTCTGTTTTCAATGCATTCCTGTCAAACATTTCCTGAAATATAAAACTTAGTTTCCGCATATCCATGCGGGAAAACTAATAAAACAACATCCCACGTCACATGCAACAACGAAAAACTATTGCATAAAAAGTTGTCCCAACAAACCATATATTACGAACTGATGACGCAGTGTACGTACGAACGTACGGGTGTACGGGTATATCTGCCGATTCCAGCAATTTTCTGTCCTATACGGCGCCTACACGTATTCAGCCGAATTCAATTCTGGCCTCTCAGATATTCCACGTGCACAAAAATAGTCGATTCGGCTCCCGGCCGGGATCGATGGAACTACGCCCTGGAAAAGATGGCGTAATATCACAACAGATGTCGACGACGGTTATGTCAACGGGCCGTCCATTCACGAAACTAATAAAAGATTCAGCATTGTCGTTTGGCCAAAAGAGGGTCCTTCCAAAGCATTGGCGCCCATTCCGAGCGGTGCGTACGGCTCGTACCGGACCTTAGGCCGTCATTATCACTGGATATGGTTTAGAATGAACATGGCTGTAATCTCTCGCGTTATTCCTTTTTTTTAGAGCGCCCCTTTTGTATTGGTGGTTTTTGTCATATTGAGTGCGAATGAGTATTGCTCTGTATATTGCGTTGTATCTACATCGAGTGAATAGGGATTCGAAGCTGTTTTGCAGCGCACTGAATTTGTTCTCACCTTTATGATGTTATTAAAGCAGAGATTGTGTTTATTTGCCGTATGTTTCTCGTCATGGGCATGCTAATGATCCTTTTGATTATTATCATTACTGCCGTTATTATCTACGTTCACATACAAAAGAATTGTCACAAAAACCGCAACATTGATAAAAAATACAAATAAGTCGCGTGACCTAAATTCATCTTGACGGAACAATTCCCCGAAACCATTGTAAAATAAATTGCAATCATGTAAAACATGGAAAAAAATAGCAAGAAATATGAGATCGGAAAGTTACAGCATAAAGTATATATCAAATAGCAATTGGCAATTCGGGATAGAAAGGTTGGGCCTATAAAGTACGTGGGGCGGTCAAAAACAAACTTCTACCATAAATAACCAGATCGGATAAGAGAAGGTACGCACTCAGCCATTTTATATTCAATAAAAAATGAGATAAACTAAATTGTCTTGCGATACAGTCGGTTACAAGATTTATGGGGACGGAACAATATTCATGTTTATTAAAAAGTTATCAGAGTATGTCCCTTTTAGTATGGGGGTCAGACACTTGTGGAATACAAGCGTTTATGTGTTGGAGACGATATTGAAGACTACCGTGTTTTATTAGATATACCAACAAAAGATCAACTACAAGATAAAAATATTTTGATTCTCTATTGGTGATGCAAAGTACCCTAAACAGACGTATCTTATGAGATTATGACAGATTTAGATTGTTTTATTTACGGATGACGATTTTTTGGTGACACGAGTAATAACTGTAATAAGAGTACATATTTTACGCAAATGTTGTCACTGTTACTTTTAAAATTCTAATTTGGTTTTTATTATGTTGACTGTTTTTATAGTTTTATTCGAACTTTATAGATCGATAATTTTTATTTCTATTTTTTTATTATTATTTGTACGACATTTGGCTGAATGCTTGGCTTTGGCTAAACGTGTATAGTTATAAATAATGACTTGATTTAATAATTATTTATATATTTTTAATATTTCTATTTTGAGATTCTAGAATGATTAAAATAATCATTCTAGAATCTCAAAATCGCTGTAAACTTATATATTTTTTTAACATAGTTTACACGACTAACAACTGATGGAGAAGTATGAAAGATAAAACATCATCATCACATCAGTCGAAAGGCTTCCGCTGCTTGACATAGACAACGCTAAAGTGATCGGTCCTTTGTGTTTCGCTTCCAGCGGATTCTCGCAGCCTAAACCAGGTAACCGGTCCACCTAGCCCTCTAGGTGTACCGATAACCTGGTTTGGGCTCTCCCTAGAGGCAGAAAAAAAACTTTACTTTCGTTTACAGAGCAAAAAATACACTTTCCTTATAGGTATTTTATTGACCAAGTAGTATATTGAAAATTATAGTATTTTTAAACTTTTGCTTGCAGCTCTACCTATATGATAGTCAAAAATTATCACGGCAATGTACTACCAGGAATTGGTGGTGAAAAGTGGACAAAAGTATGTTTGTCTTAATTCTGGCTGTTATTATTTAGCGACGAGCTCAAACAACTGTTTCGAGTATATTTGGACAACGACGCAGCAACGTATCATCATAGAAGTGTTCTATTTGTAAAACGCCTTAAAACACAATCTTTTGCAGATAGAAAAGAAAAAAAACTCAACACGATTACAAAAAATCATTTATATGATAGTCAAAAATTATCACGGCAATGTACTACCAGGAATTGGTGGTGAAAAGTGGACAAAAGTATGTTTGTCTAAATTCTGGTCATGGTCTACTCCTATGCCAAGTTTCAGTCAAAACCGTTAAATCAATGGGCTGGGACAGATTAACAAACATCCAAACACAGATATTTACATTTATTATATTAGTAGGAAGGATCGTTTTATTTACTTGCTATATTGTTATCAAGGGTAAATAAAGGAAATACACGTGTTTAATAAAGTATCAAGGAAAATCGCAAAAGTAAGGATAAGGAAATAAAGAGAAAATCGTTAAGCATTTATTGTTCTTTGTTGTAATATGTTGATACGATTTGTTTATGTAAGATATTTAACTTTTAACGAAGTAAAATTATGTCTTCAAATCATTTTACTTTTATTTATTTTTCAATAGACTTTTTTTTCTTTTGGTGCTCTGTGGGAGAAAATATTCGAGGGTGTAAACAGTTCCATGTAAGATTATTATTTTAATTATATACGGCACACAATTGTCAACATTATGTTCTATTTCAATGTTAAAATGTTAATGTTATCTTGTTTTAGTTTACAATGGATTGTTAAGATCCAAATAGACCAAGAAGTTTCTTGATCATTGCTATTTTATAAAATCTGCAAGTTCTTCAAGAAAAGCTAAGAACATCTACTCAAAATATACTGAAAATACCATCATGTGACTGAAATTGTAATGAGGTACTGAGTATTTGCGTCGCCTTGTGTTCGAAAGGCCTTATTAGCAACTATAAAATTTCATGAATCTTTTTCTGTCTCATTAAAATAGAATTTCGAATCTGCTTTAATTAAATCTTGCTACCCGACTGCGCGACGCACAGGAGGGTAATGTGTTTATCAGTCTATTTAAGTTTGTTTTTATGTGGCGTTCTAGAAACCAAACGCGTAGGGCGATTTTGATGATTCTTATGTCAATGGTATCGTTTTAACTTTTCGGATGGCACTGGCTACATTAAAATCGGAAAATAGAAAAATGGCGGCTTTTGTGCGCCATATTGTGGGGGCCCAATTGTTTTTGTCTTCCAAACCCATCGTGCGGGGTATCAAAATAAAGGGTATTAAGAGGTGATTACAGAAATATATATAACACTTATTATAATATGTTTAAAATAATACGAAAAATATAAATATACTTAACTAAAAACTTATAAAAAAAAACGGTTCATTCAAAAAATAAAAAAAACGCGACTGCTTAAGAAGCGAACTAAAAAGACGTAAGTATGAAGAAAATCTTGCTGTGCAGTCGGAGCATACATAATACATATATGGTTTTGGTTAGTCAGCTCGCGATTATGTGTCCTCCGACTGCGCAGCATGATTTTCTTCTTGTTAACGTCTTTTTTAATAAACTTTATTATCCCAAGTATGTTGGAGTCGCCTAATCTGATGCAGCAGAATACCAATATTTTACATGTAGCGACAGCCTATTTGACCTCCACAACCCAGTAACTGGGTAACACGATACTCTGTGACCAGACCGGTGTCAGATTTCCGGCTTCTGACTACCCGTAATGACGGTCAAAGATCTACAAATGACAGCCCAGGAATCTCGGTATGTTAGGAATGGTCACCCATCCACGGGCCGACCTCGGCAAACATTGCTTAACCTCGAAGACAGACCCGTGCTGCTATTATTATTTAGCGCAGAGCTCGAACAACTGTTTCGAGTATATTTCGACAACGACGCAGCAACGTATCATCATAGAAGTGTTATATTTGTAAAACGCCTTAAAACACAATATTTTGCAGATAGAAAAAAAAAACTCAACCCGATTACAAAAAATCGCGCTCTGGAAATTATGACACAAGTAAATATTTCTATAGAATAGCCGTGGTAGCCCACCTTTTGGCATAACTGTAGTCGGGTTAAAACAGTTGAACAATAAAACTACAACAATTTACCTGACTTCCACATAATGTAATTCATATTCAACCCCTAAATGGCTCCCATTCTCCGAGCACCACAAAACATAATCGAAAAATAAACGTGACGTCACTGTTCCAACCTTCCTGGAAAGTTTTATTCCCCAGGACAAGGGTCAGAGGCTTCTGTAGAGATTAAAAGACATTATTTACCCGTATATATATACGTAACCAAGCGTCAAAGTTTTATATTTCTGACAGGGGACTAAAACAGAACCTTTGTACGTATTCTTCTAACCGTTTCAATGGTTATGACAGAAACGATTTCCTTTGAGTCCAATGTACTCTAATTAATGAAATACACGCATTTTCTTGAATATATGTTCTTCAGCATTTTGTAGGTTGTAATATACTATGTTTAATACGTTGTTTAACACGTTACGCCTTTGGTCCCGGCTGTCATTAGAAGATCTTTGACAGTCGTTAAGGGTAGTTAGAAGCCTGAGATCTGATACCAGTCTTGCCAAGGGGTATTGTGTTGCTCAGTTACTGGGTTGTGGAGGTCAGATAGGCAGTCGCTCCATGCAATACACTGGTACTCAGCTGAATCCGGGCAGACTGGAAGCCGACCCCAACAATAATTGGGAAAAAGGATGATGAATAGACAATTTCGGGAACTTGGGCATCCTTTTCATAAATAATTTTTATGTTAGTACTACATGGTTATCTGAAGATATTAAAGAAGGGTGTTTAGTGTGGCTATTACGAGGACTAGAGACAACAGTTGTTAAACAGTTTTTTTAGGGTTCAGTACCTCGAAATAAAAAAACGGAACCCTTATAGAATCACTTTGTTGTCCGTCCGTCCATCCATCTGTCTGTCTGTGACGCGAACGCGTGGAGGTATCAAGCTAAAATTTATATCAAGTACTCAGGTCTACTTCCCTTAAAGCTGTGAAAAATTCAAAATTCAAGCAATTCAAGATACAGCGGTTTATGCGACACTCGCAAGGGAATTAAAACCTACAAGGTACTTCCCGTGAACTCAGAATCTTGATATTTGGTACGAAGCAACGTCTTATAGCACATATAAAATAATTTTTAGTTACATCATTTAATAATTTTAAACTTACTACACATTTCCTAATGAACGCGTAGAGGTATTAAATTGAAATTCATATCAAATACTCAGATCTATAATACCTTTAAGCTGAGGTGTGTACGGAACTCGCGGTGCGCGAGTCCGACTCGCATTTGGCTGGTTTTTTAAAAAAATGCGCTTCAATTTTAAACTTTTCTGAGCTGTCCTAACTAGGACAAAAACAAAAGAAAAACGTGAACAGTCCGCAAATAATAACAATAGCCCAATCGTTTATCGCCACAGCATCAGCAATATTAACGGAGCACTCGATGACACCCTCTTTTATTACCAAAATACCCTCAATTTCGTTCAATATGGAACTGTTAAAAACAGGTTAAGGATTATAGAGCGTCCGCAACTCCGCGCAAACTACTGGGAGGCAATTGACTGGAATATTACAATTTCATTCCAAATGATTTTCAGAGAACCAGCATTCAATAATAAAATAAATGCTCAATTTCTTCTTTTTGACATCATTTATCTTCTCAATTTCTTCTTTTTGAATTGTTTTCTTCTGTGTATTATTCTGCCAGTGGCTTCACCCGTGTAAATGTCGAAAATTATCCCAAGGGAACATATTCCCGGTATAAAAATATCCTATGTGCTATTCCAAACTATAATCTATCTCTATGCCAAATTTCATATAGATCCATCCAGCCGTTTGAGCGTAAAGAAGTAACAAACACACACACACTCACAAACTCCCGCCTTTAAAATATTAGTGTGATTTATCTAGAAATAATTAATTGTAAGTATTTATCTCGGGAATAATCCTTTATCAAAGTAAATCTCAAGAATTTTCCCTAAACAATTTAGAGTTGGTTTTCAGCATCATTATTTGCTTGAATATCAGTGTTTTCCTCGAAACAGCTACCTTTTTGTCTAATAGGACCAAGTTCTGGGAAGTAGGATATACTGAGATTACACCGGATCCAGGCTTTTGAGCATAGATAACGAAACTGGTATAGATAGTTCAACCCACCTTTGCGCGTGGCGCTATGAGTGGGTAAGCATGTGTGGGTGGTTGTTTGCTCGGACGACTGCCGCGTCACTGCCACAGAAAAGCATAATATATAATTACAAACGCACACAAACATGGCGCCGCGCGCACAGATGAGTTAAACTATCTATATTAGTCCAACAAGCAAACATAAAAATAAAAGTTGTTCTCCGAAATACGAAATGGCCATCAATGAACTGAGAACAAAGTGATTCCAGGAGTTTTTATCTTTAGGTACCTAATTTTATCATACCACAAAAAGGCTTCCTTTGCAAATAACAAAAAAGGACTGCTCACAAAACAGTTTATTCTCGTTCGAAGGCTTTCAACGCGCCTAAACAAAAGATTATAATATACCGCGAATATTTTTAGAACAACCAGAAAAAAATATCGAATGGAAGTCAATTTCCTGTTGGAAATAATGTCCGACGTTTTGTTCCGGGCCTTATTAGGAGAGGAACGAGGAGAATGACGGCTGAATTGGTTTGAGACAGGCGGCCAAAGGCTCGTGGTGAACGTGCTAAGGCTACAATGCGGTTTCGGCAAAGATTTAGGCTACTTCCCGAAATAGTTTGGTAGAATCTAGCTCAATAGACAGGTTTTTAAATTTAGCATTCCAATTTTAAATTGCTTCGTTTTCGAACTTCGTATTTGGTCTATGGTTTTGGTTAATCAAATCAGGTTACTAAACTTTTTTGTCGTTGTTTTTGCTGCCAATATTTGACCCTGTTGGCTCTTTCTCTCTCTCGCTCTTTTGGGTCTACAATTCTTTTACACAGACAAAGTTAATTTAAAATATTTAGTCTCTACAAGCTTGAAACAGCAGTACGCCTGTTGTCAATAAAAGAAAATGCTAAGTTTTCAAATATTAAGTATTGTTGTCCTCGTAACAAAATGACTCTTGTTTCGACGGCATAAAAGTCACGTCGCCTTCGTGAGATAGAACATTTTTTATTCCAAAGCATCGATTTTCGGAAATAATAACGCCGAATAGATACGTACTTATCAAATGTCAATGTTGGTGTCAAGATAGCTAAAGACAAGTACGGTCCACCGCACGCCTTAATTCCATAGTAGTAAGGGTGTTTTTTGCAGTTCAATTGTAATTTTTATCTTGCCGTTGACCGTACGTAATTTATTATTAATGTAACGTTTTGCGTCACTTAATTTTTTCATGCCATTTAACCTTCAGGTGACATCACTCATAATTACCGGTTTATTTTTATTTGTATTGGATATTTGTTAAACCACCGTGCCATATGTTGGTTCAGTTAGAATATCATTCTAATAAGGTTTTCTTGTGAATGTGGAAATAGGTAATAAAAAAATCATAAGAAAATAAATTTATTTTGTGAACAAAGAGTAATACAAAAATTGTTTTCTGTCTTATTTTTCATCACTAACTGATTTTTTTTTGTCCTGCCAGATAAACAATAACAAGTGAACATCGGAGTTGCAGCATTCTATTCTCAACTTCAAATAAAGAAAATGGTGACATCACTAAAAAGAACATTACCAAACAAATCAAAACACTGGCACAACGCTCGGGACGGTGACAGAAAAGTGTAATTTAAAAAAGGAATAGTGTCTGTGGTCGTGTGTGTGATGATGTAAAGGAGTTTGGTGATCATGTGCTCAGTGATGTGGCTGCGGCTGCTGGTGATGCTTGCGGCCTGCTGGGCCCAGGAGGGCGAGTGGAGTGAGGATGCTGAGGACCTGGGTAAGACTTCCCTTTTTTATCATTATCATTTCAGCCAAAAAACGGCACTCGAGAAATTATCAGGTTTTCCGTAGTAAAAAATAAAAGAAAAAAAAGAAAAGCCTTTATTCAGATCAACTTATTAATCTATTACATTTAAACTTAATCTAGTCTAAAATTTAGTTCCTGGTATTTTTTCAGATCTGTCTGCCAGTCGGCAAAGACCTCCACCAACCTTTTTTTTAAGGAGGCTAGTGTGTTCATCAGTCTATGTATATATGATTGTTTGTTCCTATGAGACGTTCTAGAGACCAAACGCGTTGGCCGATTTTATTGATTCTGACATCAATCGATTCGTCTTAACCTTGCGAGTGTCACTGGCTACATTAAAATTAGAAAATAGAAAAATGGCGGATAATGGGTGGCATATTGTGGAGGCCCATTTTTTTGTTTGTTTCCAATCCCATCGTGTGGGGTATCAAAAAAAAGGGTTTTAAGATGTGATTTCAAAAATATATAATACTTATATATTTAGATGTACCCAATATGAAAAAAAAATGTTATCTCTTCTTGTTTACGTCTTTATAGTTGGCTTAGGTATTAAGCAGTCGGGTTTTTGTTTTTTTTTTCATTCGTGTCTTTCTGGAGCCCTTCTGTTCCACATTACTCCTGCCACTTGTCTGACGTCGTCTTTCCACCTTTTATGTGGTCTTCCTCTTTTCGTTTCCCTTCTCTGGGGTATCATCGTGTCACAATTTTACTCCATTTGTCCTGCCCTCTTATCATATGCCCTGCCCATTGTGCCTTCTGATTTTGTAAGTTATATCAGGAAATTTCGTCTTACTTCCGATGAGAGTTTTTAAGTCTGTCTGACTTCTTCACATTCTGTCGTAGTCAGTATTTATTAGATTTACGCCATATTTAGATATTATGTGATAACACTACTTTGGGACATGGCAAAGCATGTTCAATGGCAGTTTTGTAAGTGTCAATTAGGCAGCATGACTGTGTAATTGAGTTACTCACCCAATGCAGGCCCATTCTTGGATGACCCCATAAATCCTGTATATAGGCTAATCCATCGAACTCAACATACATATTAAGGAGTTCGATAATTATTATAGTGCAAGTCACCTAACAGGCCACTTATTTTTGTGAAAAGGTGTTTACCATCACATACAAATAAACCTTAACGTTTGGTCTAAAAACAAGCGAGCTTTCTATTTTTGCACCCAATGTCCGGGTGTTTGTTTTCCAACTCGGTCTGTGTGTAAATCCGAATGGTTTGGAAATGGCGCCGCAACTAACTTTTGAACCCATTTCGGTCCTAATATTTATGATAATGAGAGATGCAAAACTTTTAGCTCCAAATCAAAATGATTGAAAACAGATAAATCAATCTGCCTAGCATTTTCCCAACTACACTCAGCACTCAGTTTGGGGAGGTGCAAAAAACTTGCACCTTCCCAAAACTAGCATTCAAGACCATCCTGCCAAAAACGCATGTATTAAACCAAGTTAAGGCACAGATACCCCTCAGTAACTGATTTTAAAATGAGAACCACGTCTAAACGGTTAGTCGTAATCTTTTTGGAAAAAATATATGTTACATGAGACCATTTTCTTAATAATTTAATTTAAGGACATTTTGAGTTTTATTCGTGTAATGTAGCGTAATTAATTTTTAAAGTCTAACACGGACAAAAAACGACAATCGCACCAAAACCTTCTAAAGGCTTATTTTAATAAAATTTACAGTATACATAGTGCATATAGTGACAGTGTATATAGTGTGTAGTAATGTATGTACTTATGTACCTAAATATTGAAAAAAAACTTATTTTTATGGAGTTTCTTGTAAGTTCTTCTACACAAGATACTTGCCGATTGCACGGTAGAATTTATTTTTATTATTTGTAAGTTTTAATTTTAACGTTCAAAAGTGCCGCTTGGTGGTCTTGTTGAAATACAATATCTTTGTCTTTGTCTACCATCTCAAAGACAATTTAATTACCTATCTACATTTTGATCTGAGGCATTTTTTTAAGTCATAGATTAATAAAGAAAGTACAAAATACTGCTTAATTTTGCGCGGGTGTGAAACGAGTGCGCGTTTCGATCCCTCAAGGTCGTTGGCGACAGTCTTCGTCTTAATATTGGTATCTGCTGAAAGTATGTTTAATGTCCTTTAGATTAACAACAGTTAGATTTCATAAATGACACAATTTGTCAGAGCAAGAGCAGTTAATTAACTGTTGTTAAAGTAGGCTTTACAAGTGCCACTTAATTGGACCACCATAGAAGGGTGGAAAACGGCGTATCAAGGTCGAATGAGAGTCTTTTGCCTTCCATACTTTGAAGTGAACACAACTGAATAAGTATAGCAAGAAAAACAATCTTGAACTTAATTTGCTTGCATTCAGTTAATCCGTTTTATTTCATGCTTTGGTTAGTATAACCAAAAACCCGTAACTTTTTCTGAGAGCTGATTAAATTGCCTTTCAAATGGTGTACCGTAGTCATACTCTTACCATTGCATCAATATGGTTTAAACTATTTTTAAGGATCTATCTATCTGCCTAACCTTTTTCCAAATATATTGGGGTCGGCTTCTAGTCTTACCGATTCAGCTGACTACCCGTAACGACTGTCAAAGATCTTCAAATGACAACCGGGATCTACGGCTTAACGTGATTTCCGAGTTACACGGTATATTCCCGCTCACAACAAAGGTTGACTGGTAGAGAATGACTTGCTGCATCAAGTCCGCCTATGTACCATTATTGTACATGAAGTTTAAATAAATAAATATGTTGAAAATGGTATTTGCATCATTACATAGAGCGACTGCTTGTCTGACCTCTACAACCCAGTAACTTACAAAAAGTAAGGAACCAACCTCTGCAAGCGATGCTTAACCTTAACTTATTATTACTTAACCTCGTTACAGATAAAAAATGTTTAAAAGCTTCGTTTCCGGTATCAAACGCTCTATTTATCATGAAATCTGTTCAAAACAAAGCTTCGTTTACAAACTGAGTGACGGCCAACAATCAAATTAATGAAACAACCTACCACAAACAATTCAAACAACAATCACATACACTTCATACAGAGTGCGTAGCAGTCCATTAAAAACTGACTACTAATTAGTATCAAACCGCTATTCTGTCCAATAACAATAGGAAATGTTACGAGTATTATAACAAAATTGAAGTATCAGTCACGAAGTTATTAATTCATGTAAATTAACGATTAATGAAATGGGTATTTTATCGGCTTGCCTTGCCACACCTCGCCGTGAATCGCTGAAGCGATCAAATGAAACAAAATCGAACAAACTCAAGTGGGAATCGAGCTCAACCCATTAAACGCGATTGCTTGTCGAAAATGAAAATGGGGAAATATATTTTCGTTTGTTCGACGGATCGTTGTGCCATGTTTTTTGTCTGATTTTTATGCAATCCATCGGGAGCTGCGTTTACACACAACAAATTGCTCACTTTGATATTTGAATGAGAGCGACGAACGTGTCGTTTCAAACGTACATAATGACCTCAAAGGAAACTTTTTAAGTGCAGATACCCTTGAGTAGCTGCTTTTATAATGAGAATCACGTCTAAACAGCTAGTCGTAATTTTTTGGAAAAAATATATGTTACATTAGACCATTTTTTTAATAATTTGATCTAAGAAAATTTTGAGTTTTATTCGTATAACATAGTGTAATTATATTGTAAAGTTATGTCTGAAAACACGACAATCACACCAAAACCGCTAGGTGGATTTTAATGAAATCGACGCCATCTCAAAGACAATTTAATTATCTACATTTTGATCTGAAGCTTTTTTTTCTAAAGTCATAGAACAATAAGGAAAGTACAAAAAACTATTAAATTTTGGGTCGCGCGGGTGTGAAACGGGTTCGCGTTTTGTTCCCTCAAGGTCGTTGGCGTTAGTCATCGTCTTAAATGAATAAATTCGACATATTATTATTCATTAGTCAAAGTTAACTCGTAAGTTAATAAATAAATAGTTTTAAGACCACAACTTCGTCTTCGCTAATACTTCGAGAACTCCACACAGGTACGGAAGAAGTTTTCGAGAGCGAATCGTATTTGGAACAAACAATGCTCGTACAAGGAGAACGGAGGTGTAGCAGCGAGGAGTTATGTCTAAATGTAAACGAGAGACTTACTCAAGTTCGATTTCTCGTATGGTTGCCTGCGAAAGGAGCAAAAAGAGTGACCCAATTAAAAAGTGTTCATGCATCGGTGGCTCTATTCGGCTCCAATTTTATTGGAACGATTAATTTTATTGCGAAAATTTCTGGACAGCGGAACGAATGGAAAACGAGAGTCGGCCGAGGTGGCTTCAGCGACTTTTTTGTGGTGGCGCAATGGATGGGTTTGTTCAGTACCGAATCTAATCAAAGGGCACGCAGCCGAAAAAAGCTGCTCATTGTGCGCGTGATGAATGAATTGAAATTTTAATGTAATTGGATATCGGCGATGATCGAGCGCGCCCGGTGCGCGGTGCCGCTATGTACGACAACAATAAATATCCGCCACTAGATATATTGCCTCGCCCGCGGCGGTTTATTACAGTTTTTCTTTCTCGTTTTATTTAGGCACTAATACGAAGCCTTGGTTTGATTGCTGAGGGCAAATTAGCAGATCGTTAGCGTAAACTAAAGAGCTTTTCTTAAGCTGCGTCTACGCTAGACGAGCCGAGCACAAGCCGAGCACAAATTCGAACCGACAAAACACCGAAAAATAAAAATGAACCACAAAAAATTTAACGTTACATCGTTACATTTTTTGTGGTTAATTTTTTATTTTTCGGTGTTTTGTCGGTTTGAATTTGTGCTCGGCTTGTGCTCGGCTCGTCTGCGTGTGTATGTGTAATTTGTGTTGTAATGTAAATGTGGACCGACTTACGAGCCTCGAACGCCGCGGACAAAGACGCGTACGGCTCCGGTCGTGCTCGGCTCGTCTAGCGTAGACGCGGCTTTACATGTATTTCGAATAAATTAATCGCGGGTACGCGGCTATAACACATTAGTTGTATTATAACTATGGTAATTTGTAAAAGTACAAAACCCTTATTAGGTAATAAATCATACTATAGTGAGTTGAAGTACAAGAAAACACAGCACATGCTCGTTAATGAAAGTGCAAATTATTTGTTAGCGTCATGCCGGAGTTCAGACTGCGGTACACTCGCGCACACCCGCTGTCATTATTACCTGATACGCTTGTGTTGTTAAGTGTACGTAGTGGTGCTACTGTAAACTTACTAACGAGTGATTCCTCGAAGCCATAATGTCCGTGTTGACCTTTATTTAGCCTCAAGCTTAATATTAAACCGGGCGAATTTCATGGAAAAACAAAGTACACGTAAGTGACGACGAATTTTTGTTTTAAGCTAAAATCGAGTAATTTGCGTACAGTGGAATTCCCTGCCGGAGTCTGTGTTTCCCGATAGCTACAATCTAGGGGACTTTAAGTCAAGAGTGAAAGGGTTTTTTCTAGACAAGCGTGTTTCACCGTCGACCACATCATCTCTTACCATCAGGTGAGATAGTGTTCAAGCGCGAGCATATAAAAAAAAAAAAAGTGTGTTTCCAAAAGCAAAAAAATGTTAATTAAAAAAAATCAAAGTCCCCGGTCGGAGGATACAATATTCGCGAGCTGGCTGACCAAAACCAGATGTATCCTCCGACTGCACAGTATAATTTTCTTCTTGATTACTTCTTTTTAGTTCGCTTCTTAAGCAGTCAGGCTTTTTGATTTATTAAATTAACTTTTTTATTTATTACTTTTTAGCTAACATTATTTATTCGATTTAGATACATTTAAACATATAAGTGATATTTATTACTGAAACTGCTTCTTAAAACCCTTTATTTTGATATGTCCCCACATATCAAAATAAAGGGTTCGGAAGAAAACATTTGTTTGGGCCCCCACAATGGTGGGCCCAAAAGCCGTAATTTTTCTGTTTTCCAATTTTAATGTACCAGTGATACCCGCAAGATTAAGACGAATCATCAAAATTGGTCTAGGCTTTGGTCTCTAAAATGCCACATAAGCACAAACATACATACATAGATAAGACTGATAAACACATTACCCTCCATCGGCAGTCGGGTAAAAAAGAGATTTACGTTAATATATTTGCGGGACTATTCCGCAATATGATGTACAGTGACTGTTACAATGATAGTTAGTCAAACTTCTATCGCAATGTACATACCGTTCTGCTGAGCAATAATGTGCACATGTGTGGTACAGTTGAGAACAGCAGAGTAGTTCGCGCTACTCGAGTAGGTCAGGCCCGGGGCTTGCGACGTGTCTCCACAATAATTTTATTAATATTACCCCCGGAAGCCTGTCACGCGCGAAACAACCGCTCGTATATCTTGAGACTGCGAAAAAATATGATATATTGAGAAAACGAGAGACGTAAGAGCTTTTCTTAGCTTCCCTCCGCGGAGTTTAGCGTCTTTTTAGTGTACTTGAGTACGTTGTAAGGTTTTACTACACCTCGCAATGGGACGCTAATATTATCAATATATATAATAAATCTGTAGAAAAGTCGTTTTTGTGCATCGGAAATATTTCCAAAAAAATAGACACGGTGTTAAAGGACCCACATACAGCATTTTTGGATTTTTTTATCTGTTTAGTTGTACCCGCATCACATAAAATGTAAGAAACCAATGTAGATAACTTATATACTTAAAAATTGTGCGTAACTTGAAGTATTACTTAGTTTTTGTTTCATCGGAATCGGTTAACTCTATGAAAAGTTAGATGAATTTAAAGTTATCAAGAAGTAAAATATCTCAACACACGCAATTCAGAAACTCTGACAGTTGAACTCCAAATTCAATAGATGGCGTTGTGCATTTGACATCATATTCTGAATGACGGTGTTAAAATTGTCCGTGGAATAATGACATTGGAAAAAGAATTGGTAGGTGGCAAGGTAAGTATGGTAGGTCTAAGTAAGAAGGATAGGAAGGTAGTTGACGGGAGCGTAGCCACGTGCACAGCTAGTCTTCACATAAAATTAATAGATTTTCTATGTCGTTTTCCCAGACTTTTCTTAAGTTAATTTATAAAGCCAGTTAGCCTTGAGTGAGCTTACGCAAAACCATTTTCATTTATGAAAAAATCGCTCCGAAATGCTGAAATGTTGTCAAGGAAATTCGGAATATTTTCATCGTCCGTTTTTGCTTTATGTATACCGGCACGACAAGAATTGATCAAAGGCACAATATCGCTGCACGTAAAACATATTTGTAGAAGCTTACACTCGAACGATAGTCTTAAGTCTGCTGTCACGTAATACAAAATTACGTTGATGACTACATTTTTCTGTTGCGTAATAATTACCTACAATACGTAGCCAATAAGCCTGCTATTGTGGTTGTAGACCGAATCGAGAGGCGTACAATGATTGTTGACTTTACCGTCCCGCATGACGGGAACCTCGTGAAAGCCGAAAAAGATAAGCAAATCAAATATCTTGACTTGGCTCGCGAGGTTGTCTGCAATCATTGTGCTGATAGTCGTATGAGCCAATGGCTTAATAGCCACGAGCCTCGACCAGCACCTTAGAAGGCCCTCGTTAGGCGGCTGGGTCAAGGGCCTAATACAAAAAGCAGTATTGCTGGACACGGCTCGTATTGTTAGGTTAGTTTCTAGATACCGGTGGGCCTCTATTTTTTATAATTTTAAATGATTTTGTTTTTCAATTAATTTTATAAAAATATTTAAAAACGTACAAAATAAGAAAACAAATAAATAAAGGACATACAATACAATAATTAATGTAGTAGTATATTTAATGACACTAACAACCTATCTATAGAGCTCACTAGCTAACTAAATCAACTGACTCGACACACAAGTGAACCTAAGTCTAGCAACTAAAGTTATAACCCACACAGACTTCAAAACGCATTTAGTTCCCCGAGGCAAAATATTCAGATCGCGTTGAACATTAAACGTGCAGAGATTGTCGAGGCCCACACGTGGCCGTGTCGTGACATGCCCCCACCACTCATCTGGCCACATTCGGCACCGCAGTAATGAGTGGCGCAATTCTTTAGTGCCCTCTGACACGACACTTCCATGCGGCCGCGTTATGGCTACCCATTACAACCTCGAACCACCAATCTAATATAATTTATATTTCCGATACATTATGCGTGACATTCAACGTCGAAACTTCAGGCTTTGTCAGAACAGCTTTATTGTGGAATTATTCTACGCAAACGCGGCGGTGTCGTCGAAATAAAGGGGCGGGACCGATTTGGAATTTCATTTCTTTCCTCTTATCTTAATGTGAGGCGTCGTGTCTCCTGACTAGCTGGGATTGCTCTTTTTCTTTCGTTTTATTTACATCAAAACTTTTTGTACCTTTCTTTAGCACATTCATTTTAAGATAAAAAGTTTATATCACTAACAGTAAAAATAAATTGCATTGCAATATTCATTGTCATTTCAACAGCTGCGTCTTAAGGTTACACTAGTCGATCATTCTTCCATACAAACGTAGTCTGGCGATTACTCCACTGTTTAACGATGTACTTCCAAAATTAAAAATTATAACAATTTGTGTCATCATTACCTAGACTTGTATGGAAACAAAAAACTAAAAAATAAAATATTTGAAAGTTATGAGCGTCGAATGTTCCATATTTCAACACTAATTTTAACGCATCTTTGGGCGGAAATAAATATCATAAAAAGAAAGAAAATTGCAAAACGGCCTCCATACAGGGATATATTAGTAATTAAAAATGCGAATAATTTTATTCTGAAAATATACATTCAGTCGTTTTTTCATGTTATCTAGACTCCCAAAGGTCTGTTTATAAAATTTCGAGCGCTCGTTTTCGTCCCAAATTATCATCCATTTCGATACAAATTTGCAAAAGTGCTAATTTGTACGTGAACTAGCCTCTTACTGCTTATCACAGCATCTATCTCTTTCGCACGTGTTGGCTGATGGGATAGCATGCATTTTAACCTCGCGCACAAAATAGCTGGCGCCGTCGACTAGGGGAACCTTAAGTAAATCTACCGAAACTTTTCAAGATTGACTAATATTTTTATAATAACGCTTACATAACTTCTTACTTTCAATATGGTAAGGGTCAGTAAACTTAATAGGAAACTACGGAAATTCTCACGTTTTATAGTCCCCTTTACCACGAAATTCACTTAAGTAACGACCAGCTAAAATAGAGCAGGTACCGACGTAGTAAAGATTGTTTGATAAAAAGCATATTAAGGTTTTGGCACAGACGTATTATAAATAGCGACAAGGTTCCAAGGTTAGTTGCCTCGGTAAGGGCTATTGTACATAATTTGTCTAGGACATAAAAAAGTTACGCAACATATATATCGGGGGCACAATACCTCTCGGGTCTTCAAGCAAATTGATACCCGACTGGCACCGCGAGACCAAGTAATCCGTCTTTATTAGGGTAGTCTTCACACTGAGTAAATTGAAAATTCCTTCTAAGTATGACTGATGGTGTACATTACTTGCCCCCAACACGGTGACAGTTTTTCCTTGAAGAAAAGAAGATTATTTCATGCGGTGTGGAAACGGAGCGTTTTAATATTGCGTCTATTTATATTCATGGGCTCTTTATCGCCTCGAGAAATGGAAGCCAGGAATCGTAACGATGTAAGTACAGAAAAACAGTGATATTCACTTAGGCATTCTTTTTCTTGGAGTTATACGAAGGCGGGGCCTGCTCCAGAGTCGAGAGCGCGGGCCATAAATGTTTTGTGTCGACGATTTGGGTACCGAAATTAGCTTTCGTCTACTGCTCTGTACAAAGGTATGCATGCATTTTAATCTAACGAGTATCATGGCTGGATAGAAGCGAGCTTGTACGAGCACAATTTCCTTGATATTACCTAACAAACGACGCGTATTCTCACTCGCTCCTTGCAACACTAAAAAGAAAAATGAGAATAAAATTATGTTTTTCATAAAAGGGATTTTCGTGATAAGTTTTCGTCGACTTACTCATGCGGCGGGGTCGTATACTCGTAACTTGTATTAAATTAACCAAACGGAAGAGGTAGTACGTATGAGAAAATTCTTGGTGTAATTTACGGCGTCTATAGTATAATTATGGCACGGTAGGGCGACTATTGAGGGGTACAGAGAGGCTTAAGACTGTATTATAACGTGTAATAACGTGCGCACTATGTCCTTGTGGGTGAGCACTACAGAGGGTACCGAGGGTGCACGGATAATGAAAGAAATAATGAGGAGTAGAACCTAAAAGGTAATATGCGACCCTTCACAATAGCCAGACTTAAAATTAATTAAAGTTTAACTAAGAAATCTAGGGTGAGAATGAAGCCAATGAGCTGTGATTGGTCGTTGTGAGCCGTCCTTGAGACAATAACCATGTCTCCGTAATTGAAAGGAATAAAGGGGAGAGGCAGCCGTAAAGATGTCTGGCTTCAGGGCTTATTTTTGTCTTTAAAAAATATTAGGGCAAAAATGTACTGGTAGTACATTGAAATTGCTGACCTTTAAATTGTAGTATAAACACACTTGGACAATCTAAGCGACGTTCCTGTAGCTCGACGCGATTCGATTTATATCATACAGATAAGCAATTAGCGACTTAGCAACTTGGTGAAATTGCAAGTAAATTTACATAGACGCAATGCGATGAAATTCAACCGATTTGCACTTGAAATGTTTATAGAAAATACTTGCGCGATATCCTCAATAAGGTCCCGAAGGGTTTAAAAAGTATTCCACTCTTTCAGCAATTGTAAAAAACTCTTACAAACAATATTGTCAGTCATGTAGTGTTCACGCACACACATCCAAAACCATCGAACACACTACGGCGTCGTCAACGAGCGACGCGGCACGGCGGCGGCGCGGGGGCCGGTAGCACAGCAGCGTCTCGGCTCGACATTGCATCGTCTGACACGACCGCGCTTAGACATATACTTACCTGTTTAATAATACTTAAATTGCTATTATATTGTAAACCACCTAATAAACCTATATACAGTCCACTTGCTTTCCTTTAACCTGGGCCTATTCATGATCCGGCTCGAAGGACCATGAATAGGCCCAGGTTAAAGGAAAGCAAGTGGACTGTATATAGGTTTATTAGGTGGTTTACAATATAATAGCAATTTAAGTATTATTAAACAGGTAAGTATATGTCTAAGCGCGGTCGTGTCAGACGATGCAATGTCGAGCCGAGACGCTGCTGTGCTACCGGCCCCCGCGCCGCCGCCGTGCCGCGTCGCTCGTTGACGACGCCGTAGTGTGTTCGATGGTTTTGGATGTGTGTGCGTGAACATGTAGACAGTGGAAGGATTAAACCGTTTTTACAAATCAATATGTCTACAGCGCTCACCTAGTATTTTATTTTCAGAATTCTTGTTGCTAAGCTGGGTGTCGTTTTGTCGATCCGGTTTTTTATTCGATCGAACAGTATATTAGTCCGTTTTACTTCTGTTCTTGTATTGTTGATGTCAACTTATGAATGAATATCTAAGTCAATTGAAACTACCTTATAGACTTTGGTTCCCTTGTGATTGTCAAGATTTGCGATATATCTACCCGTATCATTTGATTGCACCGATTTAGAAGTTTGATTTTTTCACTGCAGACTAGATATATAATTATAATTTCAATTCGATACTTCCATTGGTTCCTGAGAAATAGGCCTTGATAGGCTGACAGACAACCAAGTCATTCTATAAAGTTTACTATTTTTCCTTTTGAGGAACAGAACCCTAAAAATATTGTAACGAAACTGATTTTTAACCCAACTACGGATGTTTTTAGTCTAATATACCCGGACCATCATAACGAATCGATTGACACCTTATTCATCAAAATCGAATGAATAGTTTAGGCACTACGGAAGAACATACGTAAATACAAACTTACATACAAAGACTGCCCTGAATCAAAACCCTTCGGCTTCGCCGTAGTCGGGTAGCAAAATTGTCCATCATTTACAAAATGAAAGGATTAAACCGTTAACACCATTCAGTTGTATGTCTACAGCGATCACCTCGTATTTTATTTTGGAAGTTCCCTTTGCACATGTAGGAGTTGTTTTGTCGATCCAGTTTTTTATTCGATCGAACAATAAATTAGTCCATTATTTCTTTTCTTGTATCGTTGAAGTCCACTTTTGGATTAATATGTTAGGAACTGGTTAATATTGTGAGTATCATTCGATTTATTTGAAGGAATATTTACAGCAGTATTTATGATGTGTCACGAAAACAGAACTTTTAATTTCTTAAGTAAGCCTAGGTACCTTATTACTTTAATATACAATAAATAGCCAGTAATTTTTACATTATCCATTTATTGGAAATTAATGCGATGGATGCGTTTGCAAAAGGCAGTTCATCAGTTTGTGGATAGGCTTTCAGTGGAACTATGATATTAAAATAAATATATGATATTAAATTGTTTAATTAGCCATGACGAAAAATCGATAGCAATTTTTCAGTATAGCTAACCGCTGTACTTTGACAGTAGGACATTCTGATAATAGGTCGTTTTACATAGCTACGTCATTTTGAGAATTTGACGTTCTGCTCATAGGTCGTTTTGCGAATAGGACGTTTTGACTCCGTAGTCTTATCGTTTGGTTTAAAACTTCTTCATCTTCTACCAGACCAGCATGTGGCCATGTTTATAATGAATGTCTTTTATTTCGGCTAAAGAATAGGAGAGAAGAATAGAAAACTATTGATAAATTGAAAAATATACTCATTTCGCCAATGTTGTAAATATGTATGACATGCATCTATCTTTTTTTCTTTTATCAACATTTGGTTTTGCTAACTTAATTTCCTTTGTTATAGTGTCGACCGTGGATGTGGACGCAGTACTGGGGCGCACAGCGTCGCTGCCTTGTGACGTCACACCCGACACTCATGAGGACAGGGTCTACATGGTGCTGTGGTTTAGAGCGGGGAAGGCTACTGGCGGAAAACCTATATACAGGTAATTCATAACATCATAATATAACACATAATCATGTCAAAAACATTATTTTAATCAAACATTTAAAGAAAACCATACATTATTCATAGTTAAGATTTTTTTTACAAACCTGTTCAAGTTTGCACCCGTGTGTCGGGCTGTTCCAATCATTAATAGCAGCTCGCAGTGGTTGGACATTTTTTCCTGCTCTTTGGCGGCATTCCAGAAGGTGACAGTTAGTGTGTTGTCCTCTATGTAACTTGTGCCAGCACACGGAGCCGTTCAATCATATCCGGTCAATCGTGGACGCGAGTACTAATCACCAGTTCTCGATCTCTGGATGTCGTCGCATTGTATGGCTACTTTTATTTCTTTGGATTCTACCTGTAAACATAATTGTATTGTATAAATGAATAAAAAAATAAACATTTAATTTGAGGACATGGTTGGCGATTTGTTAAACGTTTGTAAGTTGTTGAGCGATCGGCTGCTGCGTAGCGTGTCGCGGTTTCGATTCCCGCACGGACCAAATATTTGTATAGCCTACAGATAGTTGTTCCGGATCTGGGTGTCTTGTGTATGTGAGTTTACATGTTTGTAAACGCACCCTCGATACAGCAAGAAATTCCTAGTATAGGGCAACGTTTTTTTTTTTAAAGAAAGAAATAAAATATAGAAAGAATTAGACCCACCAAAACACATAAAAGTTTGTCGGCGAGGTTAGCATTCTTATTCCCAAATTTGGTTAAATCAATCTAAGATCAAGTAAGGTCAGATCTATAAGGACTACAAATATATAAATACATGTTAGATAAAAATTGTAGATTAATCAATCACAAATTTAATAATTTTACATAAAATCAATATCAAACAGCGATAACACGATCGTAGCAATAAGACTGCAAACATGCTACGGCGTAGCACTTCCTAGCATCGCGTAGCAGCGTAGCACTAGAAGTTTTGAATAAAATGAGTGCTACATAGGGCATTATCAATGAAAAGTCAGATGGTAGAGACACGGTTTTAATTGGTCTATTTTCACTTGATGATCGCCTAAATACACACAATCATTTCTAAACAGCAAAAAATATGCATTTTTATTGTATTCCCAACATTTTATTACAAACACTGACGAGCGTACCACTCTTCTTCTTCTTTTTCGTGTGAGGTGTGGCCACCTCTGGTGTCAGAGTTAATTAAGCCGCCTCTGGGAAACCCCAAAGGCCTCTGACTTGGCTATTTCAGACTTACATTAAGTATATAAGTCCAGGTTTCCTCACGATGTACCACTACGACCGCTACCTCGAGCGTACCACTATAAAATATAAACTATTTTTATTTTTTTAAAGGCTTCATGTATTGTATGATAGTATGGCAAGAATTCAATCTAGATTAGTATGAAAAATAAAAACTATAGCGATGAAATAAATATTTAAAAACAAAAAACACATTTTATTCAAACCTCATAGTACCTACGCTGCTACGCGATGCTACGAAGTGCTACGCCGTAGCACGTTTGTAGCTTTATTGCTACGACTGTGTTATCCCTGTTTGATATTGATTAATAATATCTAATCACAGTATGCAAATATGAAATATAATTATTTGCTACAATGTAAGCAATTATAACGCTGTGTTAATAATGTGTTTTAATGTCTGATTATTTGAATATGTTGGTAATATTACATCAATTAATTTCTAGTTTCGTGGTGGTTGTTTTGATGTAGTGTTAGCTCGGTTTATACTTACGTAATGTTTATGGGCTACAGTAAGTATTATTTACTTACTGCACACGTTGCCGTGGTCGACATGGAAAACTCTAAATAGTCAGTGTGCGTAAGGGACAGATGTATATGATTTGTCTCTGGATCAAGAACTGGACTGGACTTGAAGCTGTTCCTTTTTCTCAATCGAACTCTATAGTTTTGACACGTCATGGTACGGGAGGAAGTCGGCCGCAGAAAAGACAACCTCTACAGTTGGAGGTTGTTGGATGGTTCCAATACCCAGTGCTTGGGTGGTGTATCTCCGCAGACCAGGGCACATCTTTTGTCATGTACTACATGCTCTGTAACTTGTGCATGAGAGGACTTTATGGCCACGTCAGTGAATGGTGTTGCCATGGCTGAACACTGGGCCAAACATCTAACAACTGTATTTGCCATCGAGACGCTAAGAAGAAAAAAAAATACTTAAGGGCCTTCCACCGCTTTAGTGTCGTAGAATGGTAAATTTCTAAAGCATACTCCCAAGTAATGGCTAAGTTAAAAAGAAATATATATTTAATATTGATGCATGTATATTATTAGTGAAACATGTTTTTTTTTTTTGTGTAACTAATAGTTTAGCTTTAAAAAAATAATTAACAACACGATATTATTTCGCTGCTTTTGGATACTCCTCCAAAACGACTTGAATTTAAAAAAATATTTTTCATAAAAAAATTCATGGCTAGAATTTCTTCATAACTGAAATAGCATATGTAAATCAAAGAATTTTTTGTAAACAAAACTGTCCAAAAGGAGGTTCAATATTGATATTCTGGCTCCGAGCGGGCGCACGGCCAGTTCTGCGTTAACATAGGGGTATATGCCTTAAAACGAATAATTACGTATCTGGAATTTGATCTAAAGGGGAGGTTTGCGTATTTTTGAGCGACGTGTACATTCTTATATGTGTGTTAAAATGTCAGTAATATCTCTAATTTCCCTAAATGTTGACAAATTTTTGAAAGATTTTCGCTTAGATGAGATTGCAGTTATAAAAAACTCGTGATTAGTTTTATTGACCATCATGTTTCATGTCATCAGCGACAGTCAATGGTGTCAATTATTAATTAGGGCAACAAAAATCAATCTGCCTAGCCTTTTCCCAAATATGTTGGGGTCGGCTTCCAGTCTAACCGGATTCAGCTGAGTACCAGTGTTTTACATGCAGCGATTGCCTATCTGACCTCCACAACCCAGTAACTAGGTAACACGGTACCCCTTGGCTAGACTGGTGTCAGATCTCAAGCTACTGACTATTCGTAACGACTGTCAAAAATCTTCAAATGACAGCCGGGACAAACGGCTTAATGTGCTTTCCGAGGCACGGAGGCAACTCGCTATGTTGAAATGGTCACCCATCCACGGACCAAACTCGTCAAGCGTTGCTTAACCTTGAAGATCGACCCGTGCGGCTGTTATCATTTAGCCACGAGCTCCTCGGTTAATTAGGGCAACAAATATACCTTTTCTTTATTCTAGTAATCTAACGCTAAACTGAAGTCTAAAATCATTAAACAATCCCGTCTCTACTAACACACCAATGTACTAACATTCTTCAAATTCTATATCCCCTTCCATAATTTTACATCGTTAGTTAGGTTCGATTAATTGCCTACAGTGGAGTAGTGGTCGGACAAGCCTGCGGCTCGAGATAAGCCACCGCCCAAGACATCAATCATCCTTTGACAAATTTATGTGATTCCGACACCAGATCTTGTACATGGACCGTCCACTACATCTGTATTGTAGGTTATATAGAGTGTGGGTAGTAATGTTTTATTTAGGAAGGTGGTTACCTGAATGGAGGTTTTACCTGACTGCCGAAGGAGGGTAATGTGTTTATCAGTCTATGTATGTATGTATGCATGTTTGTTCCTATGTGGCGTTCTAGAGAACAAACGCGTTGGCCGATTTTAATGATTCTTACGTCAATCGATTCGTCTTAACCCTGCGAGTGTCATTGGCTACATTAAAAAAATAAAATAAAAAAAATGGCGGATTTTCGGCGCCCTATTGTGGGGAACAAAATATATTTTATAAAGGGTTTTAAGAGGTGATTTGAAAAATATATAACACTTGTATGTTTAAATGTACCTAATCATAAAAATATTACTAAAAAATTATTCATAAAAAAAGTTAATTAAAAAAATCAAACAACCCGAAAGACCCTAAAAAGCGAACTACAAAGACGTAAACAAGAAGAAAATTATGCTGTGCAGTCGGAGGATACATCTGTTTTTGATCAGCCAGCTCGCGAACATGTATCCTCCGACAGCACAGCATGATTTTCTCATTGTTTATGTCTTTATAGTTCGCTTTTTATGCAGTTGGGTTGTTTGATTTTTTAATTAACTTTTTTTATCATTTAACATTCTAAATAATTACTATAAATATTGTTAGATGTTTGTGTATAATAAACGATCACTAGAAGTACTATTTTAATTCCGAAAACTACTTCGTTACAAGCTACATTATCACTGAGGCTACTTTTAATTTTTTCCAAGGCATGATGATGTTGATGATGGGACCCCTTTTCCGCACTTAGAAGAGTCTTGGCTTGGTTCGTATTTCCCAGGGGTTTTTCCACGGAAAAATCTGATCAAATAATAGCTCATATTTACGAAAATGGATGAGAAACTTTACAATAACTGAACATTATATATCAGGGCAATGGTTAGCTTATTATTCCCATACACACACTTTTGCCCATATATTTATTTTGTAGTTTACTTCTGATTCAATTAATTTGTATATATACCATACATAACACTGAGCTTGTATTCTACGAAGGAACCATGATGTCCAGATGCTTCTTCAATTAAGTTCCCTTTCAGTCGCAAGTAATAGGTACCAAACTTAGGCCCATTCACCGGTCATAAATCTATACTGGTACCAAGAATTTCTTCATGGAAAAACATACTATCTTTTATAGGGAGCGAACACAATACGCCAACTTATAGTCCTTACGACTAAACCAACGAGACAGTCAATAACTACCGTATCTACGTTACATTAAGGTCAATAATCATTTATTCGGATGTCGTCGAAAAACATACTGTCTGTTCTAGGGAGTGAACACAATAATTATACGTCCCTTGCTCAACTTACAGTCCTTATCACTAAACCAACAAGGCAGTCAATAACTACCGTATATACATTATCATAAAGGTCAACTTTAATTTATCCTTATGCCATCATATACCTATAAATGATAGCATAAACAGCACGTTAGCTCCTTTGATACAGAATAGCTAGGTGCAGAACAGAAGGTCGACTCACTCTCGACTGGCATTTATTTGAGATTGCCGTATAAGGCCCAGGTTTTTGATCCGTAGTTAATCAACATTTGAATAGGCTAATCAATGGTTTAAAATTTCGATAAAATGATCTTTTCACCAATTCATAGCATCACAAATGGTCGATTAAGATCGTTAATTATTTCACCATTTGTTAGACTAACAATTGATGAATAAACGCGTTTTAGTCTAACAAATAGACAAATAATTAAGTCTACAATTTATTTGACCATTGTAAGGCAAAAACTAACTATTTCCCGAAATTTTCAACTGTCGGTTAGCCTATTAACCATTCACTGAGTTAACTACGGATAAAAACACTGGGCCTAAGTGCGTCTAAGTTCCCGGTTACGGTGAGGAGCTTGCGCGAATGAATGAGGGCGCGAAGAATTAAACCGCCGTTTGCGGCCATACTGAAGTGAATATTTCGTGTCGAACGATTGTCTAGAAAATACGTCTTGCGTGTCCTACCTGCCACAAAACGATGCATGCTCGCGATGCAATGTGGCCACGTAATCGTGCACGCCACAGTTTACGCACCCACCTTTATCACCGCTCGTTTACCCTGAACAAGGCCTATGTGTGCGTGCTTCTGTGTTGGCTCGTTATATATGCAGTTGACCTTCTGCACCTAGTTATTTTGTGCCCTTTATCTCAAGTATAAACTTAATCTGCTGCTCAAGAGTATCATGTTAACATTTCCTCTCTGAGATAGCATACAATCTCATTTTACTATCACCTCACCTAAAGGCGGTATGCTTTACTATGATATCCTGCACTATCCTTGCGTGAATGATAATGTTAGATGTGCAAGTTATTTTTGTCGTTTCAAAGTAGAACCATAGATAATATAATACTAGCATACAGATGCCTTATCCCATACAAAGAAACCATGCCACGTAACTAGCGTTTTTCATCTGATTATACCAATATTTTTTTGTAATTCGATCGCGTTCGGTTCCGTTCCACGGCGATAGATAGATCACCATCTAATAAGCAATCGATATCGATAGCTAAATCAAATAATCAGTATAATCAGTACAGCACGTCAGCACAGTTTCTTTGTATGGGATGAGACACCACTGGTAGAACGTAGAAAAATATTTACAGAAGAGACAATACAGGGGAACGCTGTTTCTTTTTATTGTTTCTCCCTCGTGAATGTAGAAAATTATCACAAGGGATCACATTCATTTAGGATAAAAAGTATCTTATGTGCTATTCCAGACTATAATCTATCTCTCTTCCAAATTTCATTCAGATCCGTTCTGTAGTTTTTTCGTGAAACAGTAACAAACATACAAATCACAAACACACTCACAAACTTTCGCCCCGGCTTCGCCCACGTGAATAGTGTTTTATTATACTGGGATTATCGGGATAAAAAGTAGTCTATGTTGGATAATTTTTAGGTATTACTAACTCGGTATAATTATATTAAACTATCTGTGTGCAAAATTTCGTCCATATCTGATCAGCCGTTCTTGCATGATTGAGACAGAAACATACAAATTATCACATTTATAATATTAATTAGGATTCAGTGAAAGAGTTGCTAAAAATAGAGCAGTTACGTATTTTCAATGTTGAAAGGTTTCATGTTTTACTTCGGTACTTCTCAATGTTATTTTAGCTGTTTTTCGCCGTAATAATAATTACTTATCAACTTGTATTCTAATTTTATCATAATATTACATAATTGTTTTGACTGGGAATCTTGTATTTTACTTAACAAGTTCTGTGAATTTGGGGTTTAATTATTAAACTGTACTTGAAGTGAAAGCTTATCCACAAATTATTCTACATTTTATATAACGTTATAACGTTTTTATCACGACACGACATACAAGAAATACAACATATTTTTTGCATGCAAACCTGATGGGATGCCCTTCGACCAAAAATATTAAATGCTATACAAACATATTCAAAGCTTTTAAGGGGATACATTTTTAAGAATTCTTCTTTAGTGCTCACTTTCATTGTACAAGGAAACATACATACATACATAAACTCACGCCTTTTTCCCATGGGGGTAGGCAGAAACTACAGAACGCCACCTGCTACGATCCTTACATACTTCTTTTGCTTCACTCACATTCATGCATCTAGTCATACACACACGCCGGTTATGAGTACTGCGCACTTGGCCTTTTTGAAGAACATCATCTATAAGATCTATGTATGTCTTTCTAGGGCGTCCCCTCCCGGCGTTTCCATTCAAGTCTGCTTTGTAAATACATTTAGTTAGTCACCTTTTATTCATCCTCTCAACATGGCCCAATACAAGTCGAGAGACCTTCCTCGAGAACATCAAGTTGAGCCACAAATCGGGAAAGAAGGGCCTTCCTACCTGCAACTACATCGTTGAACTATCCGCTAGCATAAGAAAAGTGCTTATAAACCAAAGCCGAATTTTTATTAACTGGACTTCATGCCCTGTGCGAGACTTTACCATAGTCACGAGGTGCTTCAACTGCCAGCAGTTTGGCCACGCAGCCAAGTTTTGCCGTGAAAGCAGTTCTACGTGCGGCCACTGTGGAGAAACTGGACACTCCTTGAAGGAATGCAGCGGCAAATCTTCTTCCCCTCCATGTGCGACGTGCAAGCGGTTTAAGAGGAAATGTGACCATCCAACTGGTGATTTAAGTTGTCCAGCACGTAAATATGCAGAGACCAACTACATTAACTCCATAGACTATGAGGGCACCTAAGATCGTCACATAATATTCTTATATCATGCTCAAGGTCACACGCGTTGAACGTCTGCTGCTGACACCACAGTGACCTACTTACCGTAAAAATTATGTGTTTTGGTTTTACAATATTGGCTGTTACAATTCTGCTTATGCGACTAATTTATTTGTGTGTAATCATAGTGCACGTTTAACAATATAGATAAATATGACATTTAATTATATAAATAATTATGACCTAGTAATTTTGTTCTATGTTTATAGTGTTTAAGTAAACTAGTTTTATTTTTCCAAATTTATTTAGTCTTGTTACTATTTTAAGAATTTCTTGGGTTAAATATTGTTTAAATTCTGTTGTTCTAACATAAGCATATTTTTAGAGCTCCTTGCTGCCTGTGATACAGGATTACCTAGTACAGGCATCTTCCATTATTATACCTACATTAGTTATCTAAGATTCATACAGTGTTTTTACCTTTTTATTATCTGAATAAAGATTATTATTATTATTTCATTTATTCATTTTATATTACATATTTTTACATTTTTAAATATTATTCTATAAAAAATAAAATAAAAAAACATTTAAAAATACAAAAATAGTAGCCCACCGGTATCGGGAACAGGGTCCAAGCTACCGGTGGTCAGGGCTCCTGAGAGAGGAACCTCCTAACGATGCGCGCCGTGTCCAGAAGTACCGCTTTCTGGATCAAGCCCTTGATCCAGCTGCCTAACGAGAGTCTCCTCAGATGTTCGTCGAGGCTCTTGGCTATTATGCCATTGGCCGTAACGACTATCGGCACAATGATAGCTGTATTCACGTCCCACATGTCGACAACCTCGCGAGCCAGATCAAGATACTTGCTTTTCTTATCTCTCTCAGCCTTCACGAGGTTCTCATCATGTGGGACCGCTATATCAACAATCATTGCGCGACGCTCTAGTCGGTCCATCACCACTATGTCAGGCTTATTGGCAACAATAGTCCTGTCAGTGATGATAGACCGATCCCAATACAACGTTACATTGCCATTTTCGAGAACTGGGTCGGGCACATACTTATAGTAAGGCACTTCCGACTCCACAAGATTGTATTTAAGAGCAAGTTGCTGATGGATAATCCTGGCTACAAGGTTGTGTCTATGCAAATAGTCTCCGTTAGCCAAACTAGAACAACCGGAGATAATGTGACGGATTGATTCACCCGGCCGGTGACATGCCCGACAGATGTCAACCGTGCCGTCCTTCACAATGTATTTCCGGTAGTTGTTCGTCATCATAACTTCGTCCATAATCGCAAAGACAAAACCTTCGGTTTCCCCGAACAGGTCACCAAATCGCAGCCAGGCCACGGACGCTAAAAGATCTACATCGGGCCCATGTAGGACCCGGTAGAAGCGTCCGTGAAGCTCCTTGCTCTGCCATACCTCCCTGCGGTCATTAGTATCTAATACTATAGGTTTGCGCCAGTTCTCGTTAGCCAAGGAGAGCGGGGTAAGGCCTTTGTCCACCGCTACCACATCTCGATACATACCCACGTCAGCGGCCTGGAAGTATTCCCTAAGACTGCATACCTCGCGGTTGTGTAGGGTCTTAGCATTTAAAAAGCCACGACCCCCGCACTTCCGAGGGATATACAGTCTCATAACCGATGAACGTGGGTGATGCATACGATTTGCGGTAAGCAGCGTGCGGATCCTCCTATCCAGGGCGTCAAGTTCAGTCTGAGTCCATTTGAGTATGCCGAAAGAATACATCAATACCGGCATGACCCAGCCGTTGAAGGCGCGCACCTTGTTACCGCCCGATAAAAGACTATTTAGTACTCTTTTCAGGCGGCCAAAGAAGCGCTCCTTCAACGACTGTTTCACGTCAGTAGCATTGATGCCTAGTGCTTCCGACATACCCAAATACTTGTAAGTTTCGGTTGAGGAAAGGGATCGAAGGTGTATGGAATCCGAGAGTTGTATTCCCACGGATTCCATAATCTCCCCTCGCTTTACATGCATGACTGCACATTTGTCCACACCAAATTCCATACGGATGGCGTCACTGAAGGTTTCTGTTACCTTCAGTAGCTTCATCAGTTGCAAGTTGTTGGGGGCAAAGAGCTTCAGATCATCCATGTAAAGGAGGTGTGATATGACCTGACCACCTCTTCTCAACCGATAGCCCAGACCTGAACCCTCCAGCAGTGTACTGAGAGGGTTCAGGGCTAAACAAAACCACAGAGGACTCAGACTGTCGCCCTGAAATATGCCGCGCTCGATCCTTATAGGTTCGCTGTTTTCCTGAATCTGTCGACATCCTGGATAGTGAAGGACCGTCCTCCACTGCCCCATACATGACGTCAGGAAGGCGCGCAGAGTTGCATCAATTTTATACAACTCCAGCACCCTCATGAGCCATGTATGTGGCACTGAGTCATAAGCCTTCTTGTAATCTATCCAACATGTCGCCAGATCCTTGCGGGAACGGCGAACCTGTTGGCTAATGGCAATGTCTATGAGGAGCAGCTCCTTAGTACCGCGGGACCCGTTCCTACATCCATTCTGAGAAGCAGACATGATGGCGTTATTGTCAATATGTTGATTAATTTTCGCTCTCAGAATGGATGTAAGAACTTTATAGACCGTCGGTAAGCACGTTATCGGTCTATAATTTTTAGGATCCGCAGTACTACCTGATTTGTGGAGCAGGTGGGTTATTCCTGTCGCTAGGAACTGAGGTAGCGATCCTGACTCTAAGGCAGACTGGAACTGAGTTGCCAAACGAGCGTGCGAACTTTGGAACCATTTAATCCAAAAGTTGTGCAGTCTGTCCGGCCCAGGAGATTTCCAATTAGGCAACGGGCGGACTGCACGAGCCACATCTTGGGGGCTGATGGTAATTGCCCCCATTTGTGGTATCGGATCGCACGCTCGTTCGACCTCCCGAGTCCAGTCATCCTCGGTGTGACTGACAGGCACCGACCAAATATCGCGCCAGAACGAAGACATGGCGTCATTATCCGGTAGGCGCGTATCAGTCACACCTTGGTTGGGTTGCTCCCAAGCCCTATAAACCCACCTTTCGTTGCTCTGGAATGTGCGATTCTGAGTGTATCGCTCCACTCGCCGCTTGTACCGACGAATACGGTTTGCCCATGCATAGATTTTCTGCTTCAGGAAGTCGATACGCTCTGTGACGCGGGACATATAATCTCGAGAACTGATATCAGTCCCTGAGAACGCCCGCCTCACAAAGCGCATCACTCTAGGGCGAGTGTTGCCCTCCCTGAAGCAGATAAGCTTGCCGATGAGTGCTCTAGCCTCACCGATACGACGCTCAATCCTGCACTGCCAAGCTGGTATAGCTGGTCGTGTAGCTCTGTCAGTTTTGGGAAACTTGACGTTAGCTACACGACATGCTGCTGCAGCCGCACAGTACAAGATCGAGTGGGTGTCGGCAAGGTCTTTGCTGCTATCAAAAACATTTGACAGCTGCGAATCTAGAGCACACACCAGCGCCCTATTTTTCTTATGCATGGGCAAACGAGGTAGTCGAGGTCTAAGCTCAGGCGGTGTGGAGCGATACTCGCTGAATGCACATTCCAAAGCGCTCCTCAAACGTGCATTGCATTGGGTACTCACAGATATAGCCTCGTCGTCGTCATCCTCGCCAACATGGTCGGGTCGCGGTGAAACACTGGGTTGCAGTTGCACCGCGGCCGGTGGCAAGGCAGGTGAGACACGGCTACTCTGTGATTCCTCACGCAGTCTATCAAGTACGGCGTCATCCAGCATACGGTTACGTTGGATGACCCGCACCTGATCCGATAGACGTTGGGCCGACACGTTGACAGCTGGCTCAAGCACCTGAAACAGAGAGAGCATCCGACCACGGTACGCAGTCAGGTTACTTCCCCCCTCTGTAGCCCCAAAGTATGCGCGCATGACGTTTTCGTTAATCGATTGCGTCCATCGCATGCGCTGCACACTTCCACCGGGAGCGGGGACCCTGTCAGAGGCCGATGGGCCTCGAGGTCCTAGGCTGTCCGGTGGCCGGCGTCCTCCCCGTCGACGCGTAGGTGGTGGTGTCGTCGGCGGAGAGAAGTATTCGTCGCTAGAGCTCGACGCAACTGCAGCATCCAGGATCGCTTGACTTACGGTTGTAGGGGATCCCGGCGACTGCGAGGCGGAGCTGAGCGACGAACCCGAAGATGTTGGGCGTGTGTTTTTGGCTCGGGCCTGGCTTCGTGTCAACATTTTCTTCTCAGCTTGTCATTCTGGTTTATTGTACGAGTAGGTTGTTCATTTTAATTATAGTTTGTTTTTATTATTATTATTATTATTATGGCCCAACCATCTTATATCTCTTTTCGATTTTAGTCAACACATCTTCTTTTAAATTACAACGTTGTCTTATTACCTCATTCCTCAACCTATCATTTAAAGTTACCCCACACATACTTCGCAAGGAGCGCATTTCTACTGCATTAATCCTACTTTCATGTCTTTTTTGCCATACCCACTCTTCACTTGAAACAAGGAAACACTTTTGAAAATATCTAGCGTTTCGACCTAGCGGTTAAAGGTTGTAGCTCATTTACACGACCCCGCTCCAACACCGTTCCCGCACAACACCGCCTCAAACGGAGATGACTACTTGCTGTCGACGCGCCAACAGCTAGCACACAACCAGCTGTCCCCGCGCCGACCGCTTTCGTCTTCTATTTTCGACAAGGTAGCAAAGTGCTTCAACCGAACATTCTGCGTGCGTACAGCACGTTGGCCGCCCGCTTGAAGCGCGTGGTAAGCATGCGGTAAGCGAGACATCAACTATTGAATAGTACGATGGCGGTTAGCTCTCCTACAGCGAGCTGTCTGCAAATTTGTCTTGTTAATGAAAAGTATATCTACAGAGGACTCCATGAAGCTCACATTTCAATGAACATTATTTTCCCGGGTCGGAGCGGTGTTATATGTATAAATCGGCTACGACCTTAAGACTTTGCATCTTGTCCGTTTTTCTCCACGTAGGCTTTTCCGAACGGATGGTAGAATCACTTTATTAGATCCGGCCTTAGCCTTCCCCCCAGCGACGCCCTGAGCCGAGGTCCGACCCCAACTGGGGTAGCCCTTAGTGCTGTCGTTTTAGGTTTAGTATTTTGAAGCCTGGCCGGAGGCTAAGAGATTAGTCTCCACAGGGTAGCCCGGTTAAGCAGAAGACGACCACTTTGGTCGAACTGTGAAACGCCACGAAATAAAAAAAAATAAAAAAAGTCTTTGCATTAATTGAATGTAAGATTGTGTTTAGTAGAAGAAGTGTATTAATTTTGTACCATCCCCATATCTTGCGAAGGAAAAATAAAACCGCAATACAAAACCTAAAAGTAACACTAAAACACAAAAGCCAGAATAAATTAGCCCGCAAGAAAATCAATTGAAAAAACGAACCACCACAAACAAGTCATGAATAAAAAAGAAGAAATAAAAGAAAGAAACAAAGCACGAGAAAACAAAGGGGTGTTCCGAAGATTGTGTTACAGCTTCCTGTGGCAAATACACATTTACACTAATGTCGGGGTAAATATGAAATATGAGATGGAAGACAAAAATGGCAGATTGATTTACCGTAGCCGCCGGTGGCCGGATCTCAGGGAGATGGGGACTTCCGTACTACAGATATATGTTACAAGCTAGGGCTGTGATGACGGATCTTTTTGTGATTGCGGTAGGTATTATTATGTGGGTTTAATAAAATGGTGGAGCTTATGATGTGATGATAGGGGTATTTTTTTAATTTGTTTGAGACCGAAGGGTGACTTGGATAGATTATTAAGTAGGTAAGTTATGAGTTATTATGTCGTCAATCAAGTTACAGTATTTTTGTCAAAAAAAAATAACAAACCGAAATAATAATGAGTAGAAAAAAATATTTACATACATAAATAAACCCACGCCTTTTTCCCATGGTGTAGGCAGAAACTACAGAGCGCCACCTGCTACGATCCTTACATACTTCTTTTCATACGCACACGCCGGTTAAGAGTACTGCGCACCTGGCCTTTCTAAAGAACATCATCTATAAGGTCTATGTATGTCTTTTTAGGGCGTCCCCTCCCGGCGTTTCCATTCACGTCTGCCTTGTAATATATAATACCTTTCGTTAGTCGCCTTTTATTCATCCTCTCAACATGGCCCAATTATATTAAATCACTTTTAAATTTTAGTCACTACATCTTCTTTTAAACTACAACGTTGTCTTATTACCTCATTCCTCAATCTATCATTTAAAGTTACACCACACATACTTCGCAACGAGCGCATTTCTACTGCATTAATCCTACTTTCATGTCTTTTTGTCATAACCAACCTTCACTTCCATACATAAGTGTAGGCACCAGCACGCTGTTGTGAACGGCTAAAAAATATATTTAAATACTCCTAATTACCAACCTATGTAATAGGTCACAGTTTACATGATAGACGTAAATCTAACTAGATAACGCAAGTCCCTCCATCTGTAAGGAAACCAAGCGTGCCACTTTTTCACACTCAATTTAAAAACAAATTTAATTACCAATGAAAGAAAACATTTCCAGTGCCTCGGCCAACTTTTTCTAAACAGTCTTTACAGCTCATTAAGGCATAATTAGGCATTTTCTAGATTTCGGTGGATTTCCGATGCCGATAATGATAAACGAAAAGCTCAAAGTACGATCATTGATCGTAATTTCACTCCGTTTTTTGACACGCGAAGTTTATACATTCGCGTCATCTAGTTAGCTTTATATCTGTGGTTTACATCTTGTTTATAATTTTGATGAAATATACGCATTACAATCATGCTGAGTAAATAGGCAGGGGTAGGTACATACCCTATTCATCTTACAAAACAATTTCAAGTAAATCTCCGCAAATACAAAACGAAAACATCTTCGAACTTCAAAGGGGCACCCCTACAACTTACACGAATGACCGCCTGATACGATTGGAATTTGAATCAACCCGATTCCGTCCATATTTTATTTGGACTTGAGTTCATTATCCAACGAGCACAGTTGAAGTGGATTGAAATATCTGATCGGGATCACGTCGTAAACGGACCAGGTAGTTTTCATATTTTATGGAGTTTTATATTTGTCTTACAGAGATGTCCACGTTTTATTATTTTATAAGATAGTTCTGGTTTCGATATAAAAGGAGCAATATTTTGACCTCAATTTACCGTGACGGACTTTTTCTTCGATCGGGAAGAAGCTTTTAAAATAACTATTCATATTTAAGGTTCTGCGTTACACGTTTGCTTCAATACAATATGGGTCATATTCAAAATAATTGTAAGTTACGGATAGGAAACAAATATGAATATTATTTTATTGTAACAGAAAAATAACAGAAAGGAATGATTAGGGCAAGTTTAAAAAGCATACATTTGTAAAATAAATAATTAACATTGATCTAATTGAAACACCTGGGATAGTAGAATACCATCACCACTATCACTACCTATACATACTTCAAATAAAAAGAAAAAAAAAAGTTTTGGCTAACCTGCGGTGCAGTAAGTTGAATAATATTTTATTATCATTAATTCATATATGACACTATGTGAATAACGCCTAATTATTCATATCTGTTACGTAACAGAAAAAAGTGATGGATAAAATAACGTATATGAATTAATTGCACGTGTCTAACCTACAAATCTATTTATTTCCACATTAATTTAAATGTTATACGAATATTTTATATTTATAACAATTAGCACAATACAGTTATTTCCTAGTATGGGTAATAAAACAGTAAACTTACTTACCGCTATTTTAAACGTCTCACATTAAATATTTACTTTTAAAAGTCTAATTTTCTTCGACAACGAAACGAGCTGAGAAACTATATTGAACAAAATGGGCGATCATTTATTTTTACGTCGTGTAGTGACAGGTAGTGGACTAATTTTGCCAGTAAATCAAATTTCTTTATTACCATGGAAATAATGTTAAAATAGCATAACAGAGAAGAATAACAGATATGTGTAAAATCAGGAGACTCATTAATAAATTAAATTTGAAGAATAATAAATAGTATTTTATATTTTGTTTAGTGAAGTATTGAAAGTTTAAACAGTATTCTCTGAATATAGTTTTTTTTTTAACCTTTGTGTAATAGTTAATAATTAAATTATTTTTTTTAGTTAACAGTCAAAGACGTGGACATTGAGTACTTGTATGAAACGGAATCTACGCAATGTTTGGTTTCATTTTTTTTTAATGAATTGTTTAGCTATATAAAATGTTTCGTTGTTTTTTATTAAATTCAAATAAACATTTAATCTGTTTGTTTATGAAATTCTAGTCAGTTGTATCTCGTTATAAAAATAATTGGGTTGGACACTATGACAGTATAATTATTACAATTATTTTGAATATGACCCATATATAATGGAAACTAGTACTATATCCACGAAAATCGAATCACCAGTTCTTGCTAATACGAATAATACCAACAAATTGGTCGAAGAAAATTTAAATTAGGCACAAAGAATGATCGACTTGAAGAAGGAAAAGATTAGTCGCCCAGTGATCTAAATTCGACTGTTAATTTCAAATTAAAATAGCTTTCACTACGCCTTATTAAGAACTAGCGGATGCCTCGCAGTTTCACCAGCGTAGTTCCCGTTCCCCTGGGAATACAGGAATAAACAGTAGCCTATGTCACCCGAGGATAGTGTAGCTTCCCAACGGTGAAAGAATTTTTGAAATCGGTCCAGTAGCTTTTAAGTTTATTCGTTACATACAAAAATACACATCTTTCATCTTTATAATATTAGTATAGAATAATAGAAGTATAGATATATTAGTATATCTATGCCAAACATCGGTGCAATATGCTTCGGCGGAACAAAGTTTTACTTTTACGTAGTTATGTACCTAAGTATTATTTGTACAGATTACTTATTATGTCAATCAGTATCCATTTTGTCACATGTATCCACAGCTGTATAAACCTCAATTTTCTACCTTGCTGAATCATAACACAAAAATATTGGCTTCGAACCGTTTGGCTCTGTCCCACCCAGGTCCTATCCGTGATTCTTTGTAGGTCACTCGCTGACCTGGTTCTGCCAACACTTTCCCTAGTCTTTTAGCGACCATTTTATTTTGCTCGTATTCCACCTGCCAAGCTAAGTCTCGCCAAATGCTTTTGAGTTGGTTTTTGTTTTTATTGATCATGACGTGAATTTCCACTGTAACAACTATAATAATATCAGTCCCTAATTGTCCAACCGCAAGCCAAAAGCCAAAGAACGTACGATTATTAAACACTACGCTCTCTCAAGGCGGTTTGGTGATTAATAAGGATCGGATTATATGCAACAAAAAACAGCTTGAAATATGCATGCAGATAGGCCTGAAAAATTAGTAAAATATGCATTACAATTTGCAAAATATGCAACATGAAAGTAATAGAAAACGAAAAAAAGTGGTAGGTTTATTTTATTTTATTTTAAATTAGCATACAATTATTGATTTAATCATAAATTATCAATACCAAAATATAACAACTTTGTAGATGATAATAATGCACTAAAACGAAAAATTATTTGACATTTTACACGTCAACAATCAGGTAGGTAGATGTTCTAAATGTATCAGGTAGGTAGTCTTCAATCAATCAAAATATTTTTATACATGAAAATTGTTAGTGTATACGGCCGAAATTTTGGTTGTAGGGTTAATTGCTACACACTTATCAGTAGGATAACTACCGAAGAATATAATAAACTAGAGGACGCCTCGCGGTTTCACCCGCGTGGTTCCCGTTCCCGTGGGTATACAGGGATATAAAGTAGCCTATGTCATCCGGGAATAGAGTAGCTTCCCAACGGTGAAAGAATTTTTGAAATCGGTCTAGTAGTTTTGGAGCCTATTCGGTACAAACAAACAAACAAACAAAAAAATCTTTCGTCTTTATAATATTAGTATAGATATAGCGAAAATATGCATTATCACTAGATATTAGATATAATATGCAATTCCCTCTGAGAATGGGGTAATTATGCAATAGGGATCATCCCTATTGAGGGACTTCTGAGGGACTAAAAAATATTTTTAGTCCCTCAGATAGATTTCCAAAAAATATTGGAAACGTATTTTTCTTTTGTCACGTTAACAAAAAAATATGACGATACAGTGCATTAAAATATCGAATGACGTCATGCCTTGGTACACATTTTACATAGAAGTGACGTCACAAGCCCCCACTCCTGAACTCATAATGCGCTTTATCTTTGTGAATTTTTATTGATTTGAATAAGCAAAAACTACGTATTTTTTGGAAATCTATCTGACGGACTAAATTGTATTTGCTGTTTCGTACCCTGTCATCATCCCTATTGCATATGCAAATATGCAAATGCATATAATCCGGTCTTTAGTGATTACAGACATATAATATGAAATATATTACCTACATAGACATACATAGACCTTATAGGTGATGTTCTTCAAAAAGGCCAGGTGCGCAGTACTCATAACCGGCGTGTGTGTATGACTAGATGCATGAATGTGAGTGAAGCAAAAGAAGTATGTAAGGATCGTAGCAGGTGGCGTTCTGTAGTTTCTGCCTACCCCCATGGGAAAAAGGCGTGAGTTTATGTATGTATGTATTACCTACCAATCCAGGGTTTTCAAGATGTTATATTTCAACTACGTTATCTTATACAAACGTTATCTTTATCAACTACGTTATCTTAAAAAAAAGATACTTTCACAAACATGAGACGTGAGGCCTATGCTATGGGGTCATAACGATTCATTTGTTTCAAAGGCAGCATCATTATTGAATAGATCACTGCTTAGTCCGCTAGTGCACTACCCGGAATTTCAGGTACTGTTACGCAGTGAACTCTCCATACAATGACCGAATGATCTCGAGGCATTTGCTTGAACATCGAAGCGCCGCCGGACCGGAAAATTCCGTGCAATACACCAGCGACCTTAACATGGCCAATAATTACTTAGAGGTTTTTGTTCAAGTTTGACATAAATAAACGGGTCAAGTCAATTTGTGTTATTAGCAGATGAGGAAGTGATTGACTACAACATTGATACTAGTACATTATGGTACAAGTGTGTAAAGTTGGTGATTACCGCTGAGGCGCCATTGAGACCCAAGCCGTTAGGTGAGGGTCTTAAGAGAGCCGAGGACGGTAATCATCAATACACACGTGTATCATACGACGTTTTTCAACACACTTGTGAAGAAAATAATACTAAAAAATCATTTTCAACAGTGAAAACGAGTTGAGAATTTTTTTTCGCAATGGCGGGCAAAATTAATCAGTTTTCCTATGCGCGCGCATCTAACAATGGCGATCGGCCATAGACTTAAAATAATGGGTTATCTTTTTTTTGACTTTTCGCGGATAGCGTTTTAGCCACGTTCAAAATGGGGAATTTCAAATTTTCTTTATTATAGACAAAAACAAAAGTTATATTTAAGTGAAAGTTTTATTAATTAAACACGTACAAGTTGAAATTATCTATTTAAATACGAAGTTGACATTGCATGTTGCAATGAAATGAAATGCATGTTGCATGTTGCATTTGTACTATTTAGCACGATCTTTTTTGTATCGAAACTGTTTTTAAGAACAAAGCAACTCAACCAATAAATAAAAAAAAAAAAACTCTTTATCTCACTTGTGAATAATAGTAATGAAAAAGTCACAGTTTGATAACAGGTGTCATTATGTGCGTAATTGCGGTGAAATTAGAGCCACTTTATGAGCAAGTGTGTTGAAAAATAAATAATACTGCGTGGGTACATTATAATTATTACATCATCATAATCAGCCTTTTTAATGTTCCCACTGCTGAAACACAGGCCTCCTCTCATAGAGGGAGTGGGCTATAATCCACCACGCGGGCCCAGTGCGGATTGGTAGATGTCACATGTCTTTGAATTTTTGATTCTAGGACATGCCGGTTTCCTCACCGTTTCGAGAGCGGTAGTGATGAGATAAATTACACAAAGTATAATTATACTTTCCATTAAACAATAAATTATTGTTTTGCCTGTTACCACGCTTTTCATTCTTTAGTTCTGTGAATAGGCTTTTAATTTGTTTTATAACAAATTGTGGGTTTTCCTATTATTTATCAATATAGAATTCCAATGAAATATTTCAACGAATGATAGGCTGATAACTGGATTGTTGGTGTACCACAACAACGTACTAAAAACATCCTTTGTGTCAAGCTTTTGTTAAAGCTTAATGAGTCAGGGGAATTTGAATAAAATGCAAGCAGTGAAATGAAAAACAAGTGAAGGGTGCCCCTCGGTTTTGTCCAAGTTGATGTTTACTTTGTTTTTTATTTGGCTCTGTTCTGAAATATATGTCAACCGCATTTTCAGGGCTTGCACGGTTGGTTTGCAGATTTGTTTGTGCTGACGACATGTTTGTCACATTTTTTCGTTCTACAGAATAAAATTTTCTGGCGAGTGAATAAGTTTATTGTGTGCTATTAGCTTCTGCAAGCGGCTTCACCCGCGTTAAAGTCGAAAATTATCCCGACGGAAGATATTCCCGAGATAAAAACTATCCTATGCGCTATTCCTGACTACAATCTATCTCTGTGCCAAATTTCATCCAGATCCCTCCAGCCGTTTGAGCGTGAAGAAGTAACAAACATACAAATACATACACCCGCACACACACTCACAAATTTCGGCTTTATAATATTAAGTGTGATGTGATTGTTCCGGGTTCTAGAAAGACATACATATTTACATACAAACTTTGACCTAGTAAGTCATAAAGACTCGTTTATGACCAATATTCACTAACCGATATATTCACGAATCATTAAATTGATTCAGACACCCACGAAACTTTTAATCTTTAGACATTAAAGCGATGGCGTAATTAAATATTAAATAAAAATACCTGAAGAGCCTAACGCATCAATCCGTCTCATCATCATCAGCCTTTTAATATTCCCACTGCTGGGATACAGGCCTCCTCCCTGTGAGAGAGGGAATGGGCACCACACGGGCCCAGTGCGGGTTGGTAGATGACACAAGTCTTCGAACTTTTGGTTCCAGGACATGCTGATTTTCTCACCAATCTGTCTAAAGATCTTAAAATAGCTATAAATATCTTCAGTGAACATAGTAACTAACAATTACAATAATTATCTTACCCACAGATATAAATGTAACTAGATGACGCGATTGTATGTACTTCGCGTTCCAAAAAACGGAGTGAAGTTACGATCAATGATCGTAATCTGAGCTTTTCATTTAGCATTATCGGCACCAAAAATCCACCGAAATCTAGAAAAATGCCTTTTTATGCCATATTGTACTGTAAAGGATGTATAGAAAAAGTTGGCCGAGGCTTTGGAAATGTTTTCTTTGATTGGTAAGTAAATTTGTTTTTAAATTGTTTGTGAAAAAGTGGCACGCTTGGTTCTTAGAAGGGACTTGCGTTATTTAGTTAGATTTATATCTATGATCTTACCCTTCAACCTTATACAGATTTGAAAGCTCTATTTATGTACCTTTGAAAACTGCGAATGAATAGGACATTTCTATCTTTATGAAAGTCGAATGAACTGTAGGACTAACCAACCGGAATTTTCCTTCCTTGAATAGGTCATAATTAAATAAGATATCATTATGCATACAACGAATTAATTATATACACTATTTATTATTTTATTTATTGCCCCGATGCTAGAAAATTAGTTTTAATATATCAGAAAAGTGCAGCAATTCTTTGCAGAATCAATTCCTATTCTATCGCGAAAACACTTATATTTTAAAGAGTTTGATTCCATATTAAAGGCACACATTCATCACAGTACATATGTAGCAGCCATCTGGTTAAATTAGCCAGCTCATTGGACGCCTAGGCCGATAGTTATTTGAACTAGAATCATTCAGCGTTTAATTACTTGGCGTATTAAAAGTCAGCCCTTTGAAGATGACTACCAAGACTCAGCCAATTGATTCTTTATTTCAGTTTTTTGCACTGTGGTCAAAAGTTCAAATGTTGAGCTCAATGAGTTGCTAGTTGTCCATCAGCCATTTATTTGGATGCGGGCGTTTAATGAACGGCCTAGACGTCCAATTAGCTGGCTTATTTAACCAGATGGCTGCGACACACACAATAATACTATTTTTAAGTGATAATGTAACAAAAACATTGGTGAATTCTTAAAAGACAATTCAAATAAATAATTGATTTATGTGCAATTCGATTTAATGATTATTGGTATCTAATTTAATGTTAATAATAATTTAAATAATACAATGCATAAAATATATATTTTAAAATAAGAATTATGTTTCCAAAATTTTTATGCCTATTAGGTTAAACATAGCGATCCTGACACTAGAATAAGATCTTATTATATTGTACCTATGTTTTTACAAATAAATAATTTGAATTTGAATTTGAACAGTAAGAGAGAACATAAAGCGATTCACCATTTCATTGCCCAGCATTATTATGACAAAAGAATAAGAGGAGTTTCGGGAAATCGTCTCAAATAATTCATTTTACTTTGTTTCATTTACTTTGAAACAGGATTATTAATAACATTCTTATAATTTTAACTCATCAAAGTCTGATAAATAATTTTACAAGTTGTTTATGTTTAACCTACTTTACTAAAATTCGGAGAATCCGGTTCCGGTTTCAAAGAGAGACTGAAACTTTGAAGTATTGAAATGCTTTGTGACACAGGATATTAGCTTTTCGTTTTAAATAGCGGTTTTCTGTCCAGTCTAAATTTTGTAAATAGAGCTTTATCTGAACTAAGATTGTGAAGGGGCAAATTGTTTGTACTTTTATAGAAAAGGTAATCTCTAGATGGACTGATTAAGTTGATTAGTGATAAAAGTCTTTTTATCAGTAAAAAGTCTTTCGAGAAGCCTATGTCTAAATTTCTTAAAGCTTAGGTCTTTTATCCTGGCAATTCAAGGTTTCTGTGGGCAAGGTTTAAAGGCTTCGACCAATAATCTATACTAAATATATAATTTTATAAAGCTGAAGAGTTTGATTGTTTGAACACGTTAATCTCAGGAACTACTGGTTGAAATCGAAAAAATCTTTTTGTGTTGGATAGTCCATTTATCAAGGAAGTTTATGTAACTTTACGCTACGACCAATAGGAGCGGAGCATAAATGAAAAATGTTGCAAAAACAGGAAAAAATATTCCTTTTTGAGAGCTTCCGTTGCGTGCGCTGCGTAAAGGGTTTAAGTTACGCAACAATCAAAGTTTAAGTATGTAGGGTAGGTAGGGTAGGTAGCCAGTTGACGGGAGCGAAGCCGCGTGGGACAGCTAGTATACTAGATTAACAATCCCATACAAAACTTCTCTTCAAAACTGACGCCAATTGTGTTTAGGTAATTCTAGGAATTCTAGTCGAAATAAATATACATTAATACAAATTCAACCTTAAGGGCAATTTTTAAAGTTGCTTTCACAGAACTATGTACGAAAAGCAATAAAAAATGTGTGAGCTTGCTTCGCTGCTACATCAAAACAAATTTAGTTTTACACGCATGTTTTAAAGTCTAAATTACAAAGTTCCAGAACAGTCGATGTGTGTTACAATAGCTGGCGCGTTGTCGACGCAAACTTTGGTCAAACAATCATAATATTTGGTAATTGATTCATATTTACTATTTAATACGGTTTTTACTTTATGAAAAACGCTTAAGGATATAAAATTACCGGCAAAAATATATTCCTTCCAAAATCAAGGTGTTACGGTGGTTATTTGCACAAATTTTGAACGCACATTGCAGACATTTTTAATGTCTTAATGTTGGCTATGATTGGACCATACTAATTTGATTATTTGAAATAAGACCACAACCATATTTGTGGCCATATTTTTCGACCCGTTTTTGAAGCGCTGACTGGACATCTAGTGTATTATTGATCGAAGCATTAAGGCAAAAAATTGCTATGAAATGGTGTTTATCTATGCCATTAATTTAGATTTCTAGATTGATTTAAAAATAATAACACACAGGCGCATCACAAACTCATCACCCAACATTAACAGTGAAAGCAATTACCACAGAGTAGTTTCAACACAGAAGCTACACACGTCAAACTAGACAACACACCCGGCCCTGCCCGCTTAAGTCATTAATCACGTTGCGTCGTTTAGCCCTATTATTAGGGTAACTGCCGACGGCTTTTAAATATCCTCCTAGCGATACTAAAAACCTTCGGTGTCAAGGTGATAACTGAACTGGATTGAACCGTTCCGACGCACAAACTTACCTTTTTGAATAAACTGAAGAAATCGTACAATCATGCTACGATTGTTAATTCCGAACGGACGTTTTCAATTTCGTTGTTACCATGATATTGAAGGAGGGAAGGTTTATTCTTATAATCAGACAATTCAAGGACTCTTGTTGCCAAGGTCGGATTGGAATTGGTAGTAGATGTCAAAATAATAAGTAATGAAAGTACACGCGACTGCTGAGAGGCTTCAGGCATATGTCACTATGTTTTTAAACCCCGACGGAAAAAGAGGGGTGTTATAAAATTGACGTGTGTCCCTGTGTATCTGTCTGTGGTATCATATCCCCTAAATGGATGAACCGATATTGATTTAGTTTTTTGTTTGAAATATGACTTTATAGAAAGTATTTTTATGTATGTTTGATGACAATCAGTTGAGCCGTTCAAAAGTTATAGGTATTTTACTGTTTGAATCGGGGTTCCGCAAGATATCGTGCCATATATACGTGTTCGATAGATTATCGATCGAATCGTCTATTGTCTACTACTAATTAGGTAGTTTAAAAAGCAATCAATCTGCCGAGCCTTTTCCCAGCTATGTTGGGGTCGGCTTCCAGTCTAACCGGATTCAGCTGAGTACCAGCGTTTTACATGGAGCGACTGCCTATCTGACCTCCACAACTCAGTAACTGGGTAACATGGTACCCCTTGGCAATGTAGTTTTAAAGTAAAATGTAGTTTAATAAAAAACCGGCTAAGTGCGAGTCGGACTCGCGCACGAAGGGTTCCGTACCATTACATAAAAATCACGTTTTTTGTATAATAAATATATAAGGGGGGCTCCCCTTAAATATTTATTTTATTCTGTTTTTAGTATTTGTTGTTATAATAGCGGCAACAGAAATACATCATCTGTGAAAATTTCAACTCTCTAGCTATCACGGTTCTTGCGATACAGCCTGGTGACAGACATACAGACAGACAGACGGACCGCGGAGTCTTAGTAATAGGGTCCCGTTTTTACCGTTTGGCTACGGAACCCTAAAAAGCATGAAATAAAAATGTGTCGGGGGTATCTAAATTTTACTTGTTCTATTAATATTTGCCGGGTAGCAACCAGAAATCGCCCGGGTATGTGACGCGCTAATGGCTCGACTTATAAGCCATCCAAGTTAGCTTGATCTGGAGAAATAATGAGCTGATCAAAGATGTTATTAAAAACCGGCCTAGTGCGTGTTGGACCCTCGCACATTTAGGGTTCCATACCGAAATCAAGTTGGTTGTAATAGAAAAAAACCGGCCAAGTGCGAGTCGGACTCGCGCACGAAGGGTTCCGTACCATTATCGCAACAAACGGCTAAGAAATCACGTTTGTTGTATGGAAGCCCCACTTTAATATTTATTTTATTCTGTTTTTAGTATTTGTTGTCATAGCGGCAATAGAAATACATCATCTGGGAAAATTTCAACTGCCTAGCTATCACGGTTCATGAGATACAGCCTGGTGATAGACAGACAGACGGACAGACAGACAGACAGACGGACCGCGGAGTCTTAGTAATAGGGTCCCGTTTTTACCCTTTGGGTACGGAACCCTTAAAATGTAGGCATTTCAAAGAAAATATCAGATGTATTAATATATTGGTATTTGATGGAAAAATATAATCATCATTCACCAAATTTCAAGTTCAAGGATCAATGGGATGTTAAAAAATTCTTCGGTACAAAAGCTGACTTTGGTGGGTTCTCATTTCTTTGTTTTCCAATATTTAAAACAAAAACTTAAAATATTTCTTAAGATTTGTATTGGGTCAACAAGATGCTTAAACTGTGTTTTTTTTTTAAATTAATTTAAAATAACTGCCTTTATTTTAACTGTAATCAGCTCAAAATCGTTATTTCTCTCTGGCTCAATTAGATTTGTAATTATTCTCTGGTGTCGGCTCGCCAATAAAGATAAAAAGTTCCGACGGCGTTGACCTCTATCATGAACGTTAGGCAATCAGCTGATAGACCTTTTTGATTTATTTTATTTTCATTGCTGTGTTTTGTAAAAAAAGGGAGTCAATGTTTTTTTTTTCAAAAATAGTAAAACCCTACGAAAATGCCAGCCCTAGCGGGTCCAGAATCATGTATTAAATTCATGGTATTTTTTTACCCGACTGCCGAAGGAGGATAATGTGTTTATCAGTCTATGTATGTATGAATGTATGTTTATTCCTATGTGGCGTTCTAGAGACCCAACACGTTGGCTGATTTTGATGATTCTAACGTCAATCGATTTTTCTTAACCCAACCCTGCGTGTGCTACATTACGGCGCCATATTGTGGGCGCCCAAATTTTTATTTTCTTCCAATACCATCGTGTGGTGTATCAAAATAAAGAGTTTTAAGAGGTTATTTCAAAAATGTATAACACTTCTATGTTTAAATATACCAAATTCGAAAAAAATAACTAAAAGTTATAAATAAAAAAGTCAAGTAAAAAAACCGGAGGATATATCTGGTTTTTTCGACCTGCTCGCGAATATGTATCATCCGACTGCACAGCATGATTTTCTTCTTGTTTACGTCTTTTTAGTTCACTTCTTAAGCAGTCGGGTTCTTTTTCGCGTTGGTATCAGACACACCCCGTATATTGTGGCACACTCTACTTATCGAAGCAAGGTAAGCCGTTAGTCTAGAGAATTACTTTCCTCGCTCCATTTGCCCACAAGAGGTTCATCAAAGTGGTTAGTGATGGAACGATGATTTTAATCCTCCCGAATAGGCTGGCCAGTGTAGCAAGGAGCAATATTGTTCACCCTCTGTATCAGGTGTTACCAGTATTATATAGGTAGGTAGGGTGCGAACGTCATTAATGGATGCTGTACTGTGTGGAATTTATTGGTTAAATCTATTACTTATACTACAGCCATTTTGAATATACAATATTTACTAACACTAACAAAGAAAACAGCATTTTTTTGGACTACCCTCTACTCAACAAAAAAATTAAAACGTATTCAGTATAGAATGTTGTATATCGATTCAACTGAATTAGTACAGATGAAAGATAGTTTGCGAACATAAAATCAAGGTCATAGGACTAGAAGAATAGATGAGAGCGAACCTAAACCGCCTCCACACGCTTGGTGTTTGCCACTGTTTGTGGCAAACACCAAACACGTGCCACACATTGACCACAATCACCCAACACAAACATGGCATCCACAGGCTTGGCGAACGTGCAAGTATATTCCGCATTGGCAAACATGGCAGACGAAGAGCTTGTTGTGTGCTATTACTTTCGGGTTAACCTCCTCAGACCAATCAGACATTAGTCCTTACAATTTAGCTTAGGATATACAAAATGTCACGGTTCGTAAACGCGCGTGCTACTGATTAAACAAGCGTCTGGATACATCGCAAACACGTTTGTCAAAAACCCTTTGATTTGTGCACAAAAACCTACACCGATGCCGAACACGGGCAAACACAAATAAAAACAGGCAAACACAAAGAAACACCAACCCACATGTTCGTGTTTGTTGTTTTGCGTTTGCTGTTTGCCATTGTTTGCAAAGAGTGTGGAGCCGGCTTTACACTGTTTACTTCCTACTGTCAGCTGATTGACCTGTCAGTGCTTTTTTAGTAAATATTGTACCTTCATCTTGACTAGAGTATAGTTTGACAAATCGACAACAACGTCTTTATAATTTTAGTTCAGATATAGCACTATTTATAAGACTAAAAACTAATTTTCAGTGTCACAAAACATTTCAATACTTCAAAGTTTGCGTCGTTTTATAAACGGGGACCCGATTCCCTAAATTTTAGTGGATTAAATTAAACTTACATGACTACTAAAATTATTGATCAGTCTTTAATGAGTTGAAATTATTAGGATTTTATTAATAACCCTTTTCAATGAAGATATAGCAAAGAGTAAAATAAAGTGTTTGCGACAATTCACCGGACAGTTATACGTTTGCAAATATTAGGTTAGCTAAATGATGCGACGCTTTCTGAACCTCATAGCGACGTTGCTGAATTTTCACTTAAGGCCCTTAGTTACTCCGCTTTAGTGCCGTAACGACTAAGTTAAAAGTTTTGGAAAATATATACCTATGTTTATTTTTGATTCATGTAAATTATTTGTAAAACATGTTTTTTTCGTATGAATAATACTTTTGCTTTAAAAAAATAATTAACAACACGACATATTTTCGCTTCTTTTGCAAACTCCTCCAAACGAATTGACGTTTAAAAATAATTTTACACGGAAAAAAATATGATTAGAATTTCTTCTTAACCTACATAGAATACGTAAATCAACAAATATTTTGCAAACAAAACTGTCCAATATCAATATTCAGGCAGCGAGCGGGCACACAGCCAATACCGCTTTAGCATTGGGGAATATATACGCGTTAAAAGCTACTTTAACAGTAAGTCACACATAATATTGAGAATCACTCTGTTTAGATTAGGAACGAAGGATTCCGGTCCGTGACTTCGCCTGTGTGAAAACTTTTTCAGCTGTTAAACTAATCTCAAGAGAACATTAACTAACAGAACAACGAGAGAATTAAAAAAAAAAAACACAATTTTATTTCATGCTACATAATTTATCTAGTAGTAGACACGCTTCGATCTATAATCTATTGAATACGTAGATAATTATGAGACGATATCTTGCGAAAGCACACCGATTCAAACAGTAAAACGCTTATAACTTGTGAACGGCTCAACCGGTTTTCATCAAACATAATTAATAACACTCTCGATAAAATCACCTTTGAACAATCGGTTCATCCGCTTAGGAGCTATGATGCCGCAGACAGATACACAAACACATACATACAGACGTCAAAACTTATAACACCCGTCTTTTTCCGTCGGGGGTTACAAAGTAGCCTATGTCATCATAACCCAGTTTGTCTACCTATCTACCAAGAATCATCAAAATCCGTCCAGTCGTTTAAGCGTGATGGATTAACAAAAATATATAGGATTTTCAAGACTTGAAAATTGACAATGAGGATGTAGGAAAATAAAACCCGAACTACTGTTACTGTTGAATATTTAACTAATATTAATATTTAACACCAGGATCTCAGAATCATCCGTTCTGTATCTAAATTTTCACACAAGGAACCCTACAATTACTCAGCACGTGCCAAGTAGCATCGATTAAAGCCTTACATTCATCACTATAAATATATGTAAATATTAGAAACCTTTCTTTAGCCTCAACGTTGACCTTGAAGGCTCCACATGAAGTCAAGGAGATTCTTTCACAAGTCTCTATACAACGGACAGGCTTCTTTATCAGCTTTAATTTATTATCTTAAGTGGTTGCTAAAGTACTGTTTGTATGTGAAGTAAATGGGTGTGAGTGGGCATAATAATTTTATAATTTTCAGTAGGGAAATCATTGAAAAATGCATATTATGTATTGATATCAGCACTGATGATTAAACATTGAAATTTTTCCTATTCCTTTCAATTATTTTAACTTGAAATAAATCGTAATATAGAGCACTTGCTTTGATATGGTTTATTCTATTAACGCAATATATGTTTGAATAAAAACTACTACTACTTAGCAAAAAATAAGATATCGAATCAAACCCTCAAAAGACGACATCTCTGGCAGATGGTTTCCAAAAGCAACGCCTTAAACCTCCTACAACTTTTTGCAACCCTGGTACTTTCCAAGCAACAAACAGTTAACGCATCAAGTTGGCTGGACGCAACTGAATAAGTAAGCGTTCGGTTTGATTTATTCTTTTGAATAATGATGTGTTTGAAAGTTTGAAAAAAAACATTAAAAATTAAAATAATAATTCTCACCTTATTCTCACAATTAATTATTTCAAACACACAGAGACGAAAAAACCGTTTAGCTAGCCAGCAGTTTATCTAAAAAAGCAACAACTAAAATTTTCTACAGTTTTCAGCAATCCTAGTAATTTCCAAGCATTTTCAACGAACAGTTTAACTCATTAAGTTGGCTGGACCTAATTGATAAGTATACGTTCGGTTTGTTTAATTATTCTTTTAACGCACAATGTGCTTGAAAGTTTGAATTAAAAAACAATAAACACGTAAACGACCTTTTCGATTGCTCGACGTGATTCGATTTCAATCACACCGATAAGGTAGTTTTACTTAGCGAATTTGCAAAAGTACCTACATTCACATGGATTCAAGGCAATGCAATGAGTATTTTCTGAAATAATGTGGACTAGTTGGCATCACTGAAACGTCAGGTCCAGTTACCTGTCAAATCCCTTATGTATTCTGACATTAGTTAAATTGACATTAACGTCATCTTGATGTCATAAGTTACGTTATTTTGTCAAATGGAGGATCTCTCGCAAAAATGGCGCCAACTAGTAGTGTAAATTTTCCTGAAAACCCTCATTCGATCGGTTTGGCCTTGAAATTTTCTAAGAAAATATGTCGGCGATATCGGTAATCGAATCAATTTAAATACGTCGCCATCAAGAAGGTCCCTAAGACGAATTTTCAAAACGAATTATCACAAATATTGGAAAGCCAACATCCCTGTAGCTTATCTATAAAAGCAACCATAAAACCTCCTACAACATTCGTAACTTTCTATATTCTATTAACGCACAATGTTTTTTTTGTAAGTTGAATAAAAACACTAATAACAATTAGTAAAATTATGATATATATTATCACATCGAATTCAGTAAACATTCATAAGACCCAAGCATGTCTCCCAAAGCAACACCAAATACCTCCTACAGTTTTCTGCAACCCTAGTACTTTCCAACAAACAGTTCACGCATCAATTTGGCTGGACGTAACTGATAAATAAGCGTCCAGTTGCTTTTCAGTTGGGTTATTCTTTTGACTTACGATGGGTTCAAAAGTTTTAATATAAACACTCAACATAACCAAAAGTAAGATAAATTTAGTCATACACTCAAAAGATCCGAGCACTTCCTACAATTTTCTGCAACCCTAGTACTTTTCAAACAGTTAACGCATCAAGTTGGCTGGACGTAACTGATAAGTTAGCGTGCCTCAGTGTTTATTTGCATTCAGTATTTACTGCCTGCTTAGGGTTAACAAGTTCTTACAACTAACGTTAACTGCCACACGCCGTAAAGTGAAAGAGCAGTGCAAGCTAAGGTTAGTTAGATAGCGATGTGGAATTAAATGGCTGAAGTTTAAACTAGTAGAAATTACGTAGCAGCAAAGTGTCGAGTCGTAAATTAAAGACGCTGAATAACTTCGACGAAATGTGTCTAATTGAACATAAGACTATTCGATTTATACACGTAACGTTATATCCATATTATTAATATTTAACTATCAATCATAAACTCACAAAACACAGAAACTACAGAACGCCACCTGCTACGGTCCTTACATACTTCTTTTGCTTCACTCACATTCATACATCTAGTCATACACACACGCCAGTTATGAGTACTGCTCACCTGGCTTTTCTGAAGAACATCACCAATAAGGTCAATGTATGTCTTTCAAGGGCGTCCCCTCCCGGCGTTTCCATTCACGTCTGCCTTATAAATAAATAAATACCTTTCGTTCTTTTTACCAAAAAAATACCTTTCGTTAGTCGCCTTTCATTCATCCTCTCAACATGGCCAATCCATCTTAACAAACTCTTTTCAATTTTAGTCACAACATCTTCTTTTAAACCACAACCTTATCTAAACCTACTGTTTGTCTGTGCGTTTGTGTTTAATCTAAGAAATTTGAGTGCGGTTTTCACTTCAAATTTAGTGTTTGTTTTATTTCAGTCAGTTCATTAATAAAAAAGTTCATAAAGAAAAATGCAAGCTCGGTTAGATTTTCCGTCATTCTCCAAGAGACCAGACTCATGAACTATAAAAATTCCGGGCTGGTATCATGAGTTGTGAATCTCAAACTATCAGGAAAACAGAAAGGTTAAGGAAAGAAGTATATCTGGGGATGGAATCAAGTGTGGTAAAGACTCTCAAACTACCAGGAGATCAGAATCATGAAAGAATAAATCAATAATGGACGAAATTTGGACGACAAAATTTAGATTAACGCGAGCGAATCCGCTGCAAAAGCTATCTAAATTTTCTATTCGAAAATATATAATTTTTAACATACCCTAATAAAGAACATCTTTTGCAAACAAAATTCACAATTATCTCGATCCTAGCCTTTACAACAAAGTAAGAAAAGATCTAAAATTAAAGAATCTTGACATATATATATACAGCTATATATATATTTACCTACATCCATACCCAAACACAAAACAACACAGAAAATATCAACCATGTAACTTAATTAATATAACTGTACTAAAATGTATTACATTAAGTAATCAATCTGCTTAACTATGTTTCTAGTAACTGGAACCTTGTAGGATTAAAGAAAGAAAGAAAGAAATAATATACATTTATTTAGCACAGACTAAAAGTTACACAACATATTATTATACTTCAGATAAAATAAAATTAAAACTAATAAAGTCTAACGTAAGAAATTAGCAGGCAAGTGTGCCTCACGGCTGCGCCAAAAAGGCCCAGTTCAGCAAAAATGCCAGACAACTAATGTGACGGATGTAAATCAGTTTTATACTCCATGGTGACGTGTAACGACTGTAAAGACAGTGAAAATGAGTTGGTAGAAGGTTGTTTTGTGGTGCTTGGTTGGTGTTGGTTGAGTTGAAATCTGTTGTTCTAAGGTTGAGGAAGACTATACACTCGTGATAAAGTTTTATACTAGTACGAGGGGACAGAAAGAATCATTCCAAAAACAACCAAGCCATTTTTACAATCTATCTTTCCACATTCTCCACCGCCTGCCTGAATTTTATTGTCAAAATAACTTTAAATGATTTTTTCATCACACTTGCACGTAAACAGTATCAAAACATACAGGTTAACTTGGTAATGCCCCATATAAAACCCTCGGGCTTTCTTTTTGTCATGAAACCCTAGGGCGGTAAGTAATATTTTTTTAATTTATGGCACAGCACACAGGACATGCAAGTTCAAGCAAGGAGTTTACACGCAACTGAAAAATTGTCTTAAAATGTTATCTAAACAGGAATTTCTTTGCAATCTCGCTACATGGTACTTAAATACTCAACTAATGTTCTTAATAATCGATTTTAATAGTTATAGTATGAAAACGTCGAAATTATTTAATTCTTGTTACACTCCGTCATGGCTGTATACCTACGTAAGTATTTGCCCATAAAGTTTCTGAACGAAACACTGTATAATCTGTGGTGAGGGCAAAAATTCGCCAACCGCTTAAAAAAAAGTTCACGTATTTCGTAATAACAGCTGTGCTGACTTGTGTATTAAAGCTATAATTCATAATTATTACTCGCAAATGTGATGAAAAACATTGTATGTATCACGGGCGGTACGGGAATTACGAACCTCGACTCAGAAAGCCCTCAGTCTTCGACTTCGGGCTTCTACTAGAGCCTCGATCGTAATTCCTTACTTACCGCCCTTAATACACAATGTACTATTGTCTATCTTGTGTTTTTTACTCTGTATGGTTGTCTCATCATCATAGATCTATTGCAAATTATATCATCGTGATCGATTTAGATAGGTAATGTGAATGTTCTAAACAAACTACTGTTAAAAGTTTGATCTACTATGGACCATCATCACTTTGATCCAACCAAGTGTATTGCAAAGTTACAATAAAATAGGAAGTCTATGGTCTTTCTAAATAGGTGCCGATCTGACTATCCAACAATTTTAGTAAGATTTTTTCATTTGCTGCTAGTTTAAGCCACCTGTCGCAAAAATGTATCAATTAGGTAGTTTATTTTTCACAAATATTGTCGCATTGTCAGTTGTATTCTGAGTTTGTTTTTATTGACAAGTGAAAATACCATTTATAGATTCAGCTTTTGTTATCTTTCGACTATGTCTTTTTCTTCTTTTTATGGAGTTAAAAAAAACTGCAGTCAAACTTTTAGTTCTTAATTGTAATCCTGGCCTAACTGAGTCGTGTTCAGTATCTAATAACTAACTACTCAACAAAGATATTACCCATATTAATATTTTATAAAGTAAGTATCGGAGCCGACTTTCTTATCAGATGAATTTTAAATCAGGATCTGTTAGCTCTTATTAATAATTTAAAAACTTCGGCGTAGTACCTGATTTAAGTTTTACTTAACAAACTGCGAATTAAATTCTTATTTCATAAATTATTGAGCAACTGCTGGAATATTTCTCATCTAGAGTAGCGCAAAAAGAAATATTTTTTATTGTACGTGGAGTTTCATTTTCATTATTATACCCAGTATCAAACTAGTTCTTACATTTCTAAGCTTGTTTATTGACGATCCTCACAGGACATTATGAATAATGTACAATCAGCATATTTTTTTTTTTTTTTTTCATAAACGTAGCAAATAACTGTTTAACTAGAGAAGCATATATGGACTGATACTTGTGTGTACTTTTGGCAGAAATTACATGATTCCCTCTCACAGAGAGGCGGCCTGTGTCCCAGTAATGGGAACATCACAAGGCTGATGATGTTGATTAACCCGTGCCACAGATAATATAATACTAGCATACAGATGCCTCATCCCATAACAAGAAACCATGCTGACATAACTAGAGTTTTTCATCTGATTAAACAGCTTTTTTTTTACATCGATCGCGATCGGTCCCGTTCCATGGCGATAGGTAGATGGTGTTAGCAGCGACTTGCAAGTAAAAGGGTTTACTCGGTTCGTGAATATTTGTATCTTTAAATACAGTGACTATTTGTTTTATAATACTTTTTTGCATGTTTTTAGTTTCATTGTACCGAAATGTGTTGCAATACAAATTTAAACAATCGAGTGGCAAGCCTCAGATATTTAAAACCGCGCCATCTATTGGTATCAAATTTAAATGATCCGTTGAAATAATCTTTGAAATGTGAATTAAGAGCCCAATACTCCACAGTTTTATGTTTAGAAGAGTTGATTAAACAAGAACATACAATTTTTATATTAAATTCCAGAAAATGTTAATTTTAAACACAATTCAATAACAAATCGATGCATATCGCGCCATCTAGTGAGATTTATTTGAACCAAATTATCATTCTTAGCGCTAGGACTCCGTGCCCGTGCGCTTACGCTTATCAATAACTTTACTTGCGGAGTAATTACCCAAATCACATTATTTGTACAAGTACATTATTATGTTATTTATTGTGGACTAATACTATTCTAAATCCAAGCAAGCCCAGAGCACAGGTATTCCTGCAGCAAAACCAACAATACAAAATTCATTATCCCTCTCCTCAGCAAACAGAACCACGTTTTTCCATTTCTTGCCCGCGACTGCTCGACCAATAACCCGCAGGCTTATTACGTATCTTTTGCAAGAGCAAAACGATAGCGACCAAACGCTTTATGTCATAAAAGTCAGAATTACCTGCAGTGTAGGTATAATAGGTCCTACACAATCGTTTGCTAATTGATTGCTGTTTGTCAAATGAACTTATTTAAAAAAAAACCGCCAAATACTCTAAAACTTCTGTATGGAAGAGCAATTATTGCGCAAAAATCGCTATCATTTTGCTCTTGCAAAAGATACGTAATAACCCTGCAGGCCTAACCTTTTAACTTAACGATGCTAGCTAGTGGATAAGTTGCAGTATTGTGGAAGTTAAGTAACATCCTAAACCCGTTTGCCGAAGGTCGGTGCTCCAGTTATCTGTGTAACGGCAGGTGATTGGCATAATCACTGAGTCCATTTCGGCTGGGTTTATGAGTTTGGCGGGTTGCTGAAGATTTTTATGCTTGAAAATGTCTTAATATTATCATTAAATTAATGATGTTGAGAGTAATAACCACATAGGTCGATCTTCAAGGTTAAGACTATGACAGTCGCCAACGACCTTGAGGGAACAAAACGCGCACTCTTTTCACACCAGCGCGACCCAATATTTTGTATTTTATTGTAGTTTTTCCTTATTATTTTATGACTATATCTATCTAAATTTATATAGTTAAATTGTCTTTGAGATGGTGACAATTTCATTAAAATACGCCCGACGGGTTTGGTGCCATTATCGTTTTTTTGTCCGTTTTAGACATAACTTTATAAATTAATTACACAACTTTATACGAATAAAACACAAAAATTTTCATGTCAAATTATTAAGCAAATGGTCTAATGTAACATATATTTTTTCCAAAAAAATACGACAAGCCGTTTAGAAGTGATTCTCATTTTAAAATCAGCTACTGACCATCCTCGTCAAGCATTGCTTAAGGCGCAGATACCCCTATCTGTGGATGGGTGACTCTGACTATCTCACTACATACCGAGAATCCTCCATGCCTCAGAAAGCACGTCAAGCAAGGTCCCGGCTCTATGTAAACACTTACCCATATGTTAAGAAAGAAAAAACTACACAGATTGATTGATGAATTTTGGTGTTCCAAAGAAAATGGTCAGTAGAAAAGAGTTCCGTATAAACAGTTACATTCAACAAAATAATTAGGTAACATTACTGACGTTTGTAAACAATGAAAGCACCGAACATTACTCTAACGATAGGAAAAAGAATAACCGTTCGACAACTGTTGTCCCCGTACATCAATGAAAAAAGTATTGACACACGGACAAACAGACAGATACACAACTAAGTGATCCTATAAGGGTTCCTTTTTTTCTTTTGAGGTTCGGCGCCATAAAAATCAAACCAACTTTTAATACAGATTTTATACTACCACAAATTCACATCACCTAGAACAACCCACAAACAACATGCATACCAAGAACAAGGAAAACGCAATAACGAGCTAAGTAATAACTTTAAATTATTCATTACATAAACTTACAAATGTTTAATTATGCATTTCCTTCGCTTGACTTTTCTGAGTTGGAACTTAGTCGCTGTGACAAGGACTGCAGTGTTTGCAGGCGTTTGCTAAGACTTCTTAGCCTTATTAGACAGGTAGACTAGCAAGTTTCTGAATGTTAAGGTTACACTAGTCGAAAATTCTTTCACACAAACGTAGTCTGGCGATTACTCCACTGTTTGACGGTGTTTGTTCAAAACAAAAATGATATCAATTTGTTTCATCATTATCTAGCCCTGTATGGAAACAGAAAATTAAAAAAAATACAATATTTGAAAGTTATGAGCGTCGAAAGTTCCATATTTCAACACTAATTTTAACGCATCTTTGGGCGGAAATAAATACCACAAGAAGAAGGAAAATTGCAAAACGGCTTCCATACAGGGATAGATTAGTAATTCAATAATGCAAATAATTTTATTTTGAAAATATACATTTAGTAGTTTTTTCATGATATCTAGACTCCCAAAGGTCTGTTCATAAAATTTCGCGCGCTCGTTTACGTACTAATTCATCATCCATTTCGCTACAAATTTGCAAAAGTGCTAATTCGTACGAGAACTAGCTTCTTACTGCTCATCACAGCATCAATCTCTTTCGCACGTGTTGTCGGATGAGACAACATGCATTTTAACCCCGTGCACAAAATAGTTCGTGCCGTTGACTAGGGGAACCTTAAGTGTCATGTCAACGTTTATAATTGTTTTTAATTTTTTATGGCATTTTGCCGAAGACAATTCTTGCCAATGTCAGGTAGTGAAGACTTATGGGTAATGTGGAATTTGCAAATTAATTATTAATTAATATCTTGAACTTTTTGTGGCGATCCTTTGAAGATATATCAAAAGAAGAAGTATTATTCAACTGGCATTTGAGCGCGTGAGTTATTCTTTAGTATGCATTAGAATGCGGATTTAACATATTCTAATGTTGTTTGGAGTATTTGGCAGCAAATTGTATCAAGTCAGGCTTCCCAGTAAGCTTTGCGGAGGTAGTCAATACTACAATAAAATTCTCCGCTCCACTATCCTGAGATCACTTCTGTCAATGATTTCCACATTTGTCCATTTGCGTAAACAGTTGAGACACAAAACTAGACCAATTTTTTATCACAATAACCACTAGGAATCAATCTGCAAACAATATTAATAGCCGCTGAACCTAACCCGAAAAATCCCGACAAAACTCCACGTTTTATACGTTTAAATTGTGACTTTTAAGTTCGTAGACTAAACTAACTGGTGACAACAAATGACCTTTTTTTTTTAAATGTTGCAAGCGCGGAGCATAGTTTTGTAGGTATTGTAGGTAGGTTCAATCATAAGTGATTCGCGAATCGTTGTGACATAACTCCTCAATTTAATTTTATTAATTTGTATAAATAAATGTTTTATTAATATAAACGTAATATATTTAAATATAACAGTATGAATACACATTGTACATACATTTTTATTGTAATAAAAAATAAATTAACAACCAAATAAATGCGATGATCTATAGAATGAAGTCTGAGATAAATGAGTAGGAATTACAAAAGGGTGATTCGTTTTTAACACATGGATTTTATCTGCCGTAAAATTGTTCCATTTTTGATCTACTTCGAAGCAGAAGCTCGTGGCTAAATAATAACAGCCACACGGCTCGATCTTCTAGGTTAAGCAACGCTTGACGAAGGCGATCCGTGGATGGGTGACCATTTCAATATACCGAGTTTCCTCCGTGCCTCGGAATGCACGTTAGCCGTTGGTCCCGGCTGTCATTTGAAGATCTTTGACAATCGTTACGGGTAGTAAGAAGCTTGATACCTGACACCAATCCTGCCAAGGGGTACCGTGTTACACAGTTACTGGGTTGTGGAGGTCAGATAGGCGTTCGCTCCATGTAAAACACTGGTACTCAGCTGAATCCGGTTAGACTGGAAGCAGACCCCAACATAATTTGGAAAAAGGCTAGGCAGATTGTTTTGTCGATCTACTTTGATTGTCGATGAACTTTCGATCACTTAGACCCAGTTTTCTTATCCGTAGTTAACTCAACTAATGGTTAAATATGTTTACCAATGGTGTCAAATTACGGTTAAACGCGTTTATTCCCAATTGTTAGTCTTACAAATGTTCAAATAATTGACGCTCCAACTAATTGACCATATGACTTTAAACTTTTATATTTATCACATTGTCTGGTCATTATGAATATTGCTACGTTACGGTTGGGCAATTCGATAATTAAAGTCAATGAATTAGTCCAAGAGGGAGCGAAGCGTGCTCGGGAGCTTAGGGCACCTCGATACGGATAGGTTAGGTTCGAAAGGGATGACGGGTGCTGAAGTGAGTGATCAAAGCGAGCGAACTCGGCTCCCGACATCAATTATATTGCTTAAATAGTAATTGTTAAATACAGGTCTGCGGATCCAGAGCCAAGGAGTTCAAAGCTGGGGCCTATAGCAGCCTTGCGACTCCTGCATCCTGTCAGATCCTGTACCCCACGAAACTGCCGTACGCAGCAGTGGTAAGCTAGGTGTCTGTGATCTAAAGCTGACAACAAGGGTTGGACGGTACACTTAGTGACTTACCTGAAATTCCCGTGGTGATCTTCTGTTCCTCGTTTAATCCCGTGCCTGCGTTGTACAGGGAGAGAAAAGCATATCTATACTAATATTATAAAGCTGAAGAGTTTGTTTGTTTGTTTGTTTGTTTGAACGCGCTAATCTCAGGAACTACTGGTTGGAATTGAAAAATTCTTTTTGTATTGGGTAGTCCATTTATCGAGGAAGGTTATAGGCTATATAACATCACGCTACGACCAATAGGAGCGGAGCATCAATGAAAAATGTTCCAAAAACGGGGAAAATTTATTCTTTTTGAGACGCAACGTATTTAGAGTAGGTGGACTAGCTTGGTAGGTAGCCAGTTGACGGGAGCGAAGCCGCGTGGGACAGCTAGTATATAATAACCAAGGAAAATGATGCGATGAGGATTTGAGAGAGACACAAACGCGTTCCGAGCCGGGGTCCAGCCACCAGCCCGCGTTCCCGGGAAAAGCACTTCGATGCGCGTGAAATATACGCAAAACCGACTGCTGCCCCACAATACCGATCGCGAAAGGCGGGCGCAATTACAAATCACGGTGAGCTAATTATATCTCGATTAGCATATAATTTCAAGAAAGCCCGATTTCTCCGTGTGCTCGGTACAAATTTTCCTTTTCGACTCTTGTCAAGTGTCAGCTGTAAATCAAACGCTGTCAAAATTAAAATGACAGCGAGCTGTCACAGAGGTGTAACAAAATAGCAAAACAAGGAACTAAACGTTTTCGTTCCGAACAGTAATCGTACTTACCTATTCTATATTAAAACCAATGTCATCGTTAAAATAATAAAAAAAAAACATATTTTTATTACCCTGTCCAATAAGTGATTAGCATTATTCAGAAAGCCCAGTCAATTTAATTATTTCAATAGTTTTTAGCAATGGCTACTCATATTTGACAGTTTTCAAATTGTCTGGTCATTATAAATGCCGTATAAATAACTTGGTCCATAACTTATACAGCATTTTCTTCATAACGTTAATTTGTTACAACATACTTTCAAAGACTGTTTAGAAACAACTCATACTGATTTGATGTGATTAAATCACCTCGTAAAATACTCAGAGGAATGGTAGTGGCATAAATAAAATCTATTATTAGACATCTTTGCAACATGGACGTGAGTTTCCTAAATTCTGCTCAGTCTTGCGCATCCACGGCAGTTGGATAAACCTATTTATATACTGTTTTGACCCAGCTCACCACACCTATAAACAAACTCATATTTTTATTGCACGTAGGTAGGTTATGTTATTTAGCTTTGAAGTATGATAAAGATATTTACGCTAAAGAAATGTATTAGTTCCTACTTTAATAAATAATAATAATAACTTTAAAATAATGATGTTTTTTAGGTATAACGGGTGTGAAAAGGACGTATCCCACATTGGGCACCCGCTTTGACGGCACCTTAGTTAATGACACCTGAGGTATTCCACATACGGCACCTATCGATATTTTTCGCAGATACCAAATGTGGAATAATGTATTATTTAAAATTTTATTCCTCATTTAGCACCTACCGATCAGTACTTACTGATCCGTAGGTGCTAAATGAGGAATAAAATTTTAAGTTTTCATCATTAGTACTTACTAATGTTGGAAAGCAAAGAAGTCTTAGTATTCGCGGGGCTGGAATCATTACCGGTAAAAACTAACTCAAGTACCAGGTAATCATGAGGAAGTACCTATTACCGAGGCTGGAATGTTGAGATGTAAAAAGAGAACGGGAGATTTTAGATTGTGACCTCCTGGTACTCCGTTAACCTCTACCGCTTATGATTATAGGCCCGCAAATGCTTCTTCATGATTCTGGCCGCCTGGTAGTTTGGGTATAAATGCTTACAATGGAATACCCCAGGTGCCCTTAACTCAGGTGCCGTGAAAACGGGTGCTCAATGTGGAATACGTCGTGCAAAGATTTATCACACTATCATCATGCTGTTTTCGAATTATGTACATGTAACTTCTGTACATGAGTACCTGCGATTAAGCAAATAATTAATGACAAACATATACCTACAGTTTGTAATTTTATCAACTTCCACTAGATATAGTTATAACAAAAAGTATTTTATACGGTGAGAATTGCTTAAATATGACCTCCAGAATTCAGTACTGGAGTGTTTTATACGATAGGTATCCCTTGGTAATTTTCCTATTAATATATACTAATATTATAAAGCTGAAGAGTTTGTTTGTTTGTTTGAACGCGCTAATCTCAGGAACTACTAATTGGAATTGAAATATTTGTGTTGGATAGTCCATTTATCGAGGAAGGTTATAGGCTATATAACATCACGCTACAACCAATAGGAGCGGAACATAAATGAAAAATGTTGCAAAAAAGGGCAATAATATTCCTTTTCGAGAGCTTCCGTTGCGTGCGCTGCGTAAGCGGTTACAGTTACGCTACATTCATGTATGTAGTGTAGGGTAGTTAGGTAGCCAGTTGACGGGAGCGAAGCCTTGTGGGACAGCTAGTCCAGTACGTAATTCAAGTTATACGTATTCACTACTGCAGACATACTATACCAAACAATATTTATTATTCACACCCCTAACATACCCTTGAGGTCAAAGTGTAAGAAGAGCCAAATCTTCAATATAATAACTCAATGGCGCACGAGTTACAAACTAACTTACGTGAAACATGTTAGAAACAGAGCATAAGTTATCAAAGTTTTTGTACAAATTATATCAAATGTGTTAAAGCTCACCGTTTAAGATCTAAGTGATTTAAATGTTGTTTTACAAGTTCAACGATTGAGCAGTCTTTAGAAATTAAGATAACTTTTTCAAATGAGGCCTGTGTCTAACAAACATGTTGAATTTGTTTGAGAATATGTTAGCACTTCAGTCACACGTAATGGCTGAAATGATTAGGATTCAAAGTTTTGAACTGAATGTTTACAAAAAAAGACGTAAACAAGAAGAAAATCATGCTGTGCAGTCGGTGAATATGTAACCGCCACCTCGCGAATATATATCCTCCGACAACAGCATATTTTTTTCTTGTTTACGTCTTTTTAGTTCGCTTCTTAAGCAGGGGTATGTTTTATTTTTTGAATTAATTTTTTTTAGGGTTCCGTACCCAAATGGTAAAAACGAGAACCTATTACGAAGACTCCACTGGCCGTCTGTCTGTCTGTCTGTCACCAGGCTGTATCTCAAGAACCGTGATAGCTAGACAAATGAAATTTTCATAGGTGATGTATTTTTGTTGCCGCTGTAACAATAAATACCAAAAACAGAATTAAATAAATATTTAGGTGGGGCTCCCATACAACAAACGTGATTTGTTTTCCGTTTTTTGACGCGCTGAAACACTGCCAGCTTTTAAGAAAATGGTAAAGGAGCATTACCTTTCACTATAATGTTTAGTCTTTTCCTTTCTCTGTCATATATTCAATATTTATTAGTATATTAGATACGTAGTATAGTATGTATGTATTTTATGTTATTATGTATAAGTAAGTTATATTATTTATCATCTATTGTACACTGACAGCCCTTAATTCTCCTGTCGTTCTATCCATCCAAAGTTTGTCGGTAAGAGATTGCCCTGTGCGATAAGACCGCCCATTGTACACAGTGCTTGAAAATGTTTGTCCTGTATGTATTTTTTAATGGTGTACAATAAAGTATATAATAAATAAATAATGGTACGGAACGCTTCGTGCGCGAGTCCATCTCGCACTTGGCTGTTTTTTTTCGTATAGAAATTGAGAACCCGCAATAAGGCCTCTGTCCCTGTATTTTCACGCGGATGTTAAAAAGGATTATGTTTTTTACCGCTCATTAGCGACGATAAGCACTGCACGAAACTAAATCGTTGCCATAAAATCATTGAGGTCAGTAAAAAAGGCATAACATTAAAATATACCTACAAAAGTTTTTTATCAAAACAGAAATCAAATCATATTTTATTAGTCAGCCATTATGTGTACAATCCATCTTCCGCTCATAAATGAGAAACTATAAAATCGCAATTAGCCGAGCCATTTCATAGTGTACGGTATGTTATTTCACTTCGTGTAGGTTATATTTACCTGACGAAACAATAGTTTAATGTGATCGAAAGCTTTGGAAAATACTACGGAACCAAGCAGAATAAAACTCTCGACTTTGCTGTCGGGTAAAATCAATTAATGTAAATTTAAATCGTCTATATAAAAACACTACAAAGTGAAAAATACTTCAATTTCGGCAGTCCTGTTTTTGTTTCTCATTTTTGCTGACACCGACTTTGTAGTGTTTTTATTTGGAGTCGGTTGTTTTTTTTTTCTCAAAACATTATTATTTTTCACTTTTTAGTTACATAATGCGCAAATTCTTTATTTAGTTACCTATGGCCAAACTTATGCCAGAATATGTTACCCGAATAACATGAAACTTGGACATAACCGGTGAAATGAGAGTGTACTAGGGTAAATTGTACTCATCTGTGTTTCTCTTTAGAGCGTACTGGTGTGATGTCATATTATCATATGGTGTAAACAATAAACAGACCTTCGATTGCAGCAATTCCGAGAGATTTGCCGTCATTTATTGAAGAGTTCTGTTTCATATCTCCGAAGTTCTTCATCAGATCTTCACCAAATTTAAACGGGACCAATTCGAGAACATACTTTTCTAAACGAAAAAATACTTTTTAAAATCGGTCCACAATTGACGGAATAATCGGTAAACATACACAAAAATAACCATACAGCTGAACTTAGACCGTCCTCCTTCTTGCCAAGTCGGTTACAAAAAGATAGTCTAACACAAAGGGGTTAGATGCGAATAAGAACAGACTAAGAACCCATTAGGCCGCCCATTGTGTCACCCAGTGTATTTTTTGTCTTCATCTATACTTTCTGTAACATATTTGGTGTACATAATAAAGAGTATTCTATTCTATTCTATTCTAAGAACCTCTTTAGCTCATACTTAGGTTCCTAGCTAGTTTTAATTTAACTTCTACAATGTCCCTTTTACTACCAAGACTAACAGTCGCACTCGGTTGATATCTCGACTAGTTGTACTCAGCGCCTTTCATCTGTTTTCTTACGAGCGCAGCGAACATGTGAAATTCTTTTCAACACACTTGCTCATAAAGTGGTTCTAATTTCACCGCAATTAGGCACATAATGACACCTGTTATCAAACTGTGACTTTTTCATTACTATTATTCACAAGTGAGATAAAGAGTTTTTTTTTATTGGTTGAGTTGCTTTGTTCTTAAAAAAGTTTCGATACAAAAAAGATCGTGCTCAATAGTGCAAATGCAACACATTTCATGCAACTTCGTATTTAAATAGATAATTTCAACTTGTACGTGTTTAATAAATAAAACTTTCACTTAAATATAACTTTTGTTTTTGTCTGTAATAAAGAAAACTTGAAATTCCCCATTTTGTACATGGCTAAAACGCTATCCGCGAAAAGCCAAAAAAAAAGAAACATTATTATTTTTAGTCTGTGGCCGATCGCCATTGATAGATGCGCGCGCATAGGAAAACTGATTAATTTTGCCCGCCATTGCGAAAAAATTTTCACAGCTCGTTTTCACTGTTGGAAATGTTTTTTTTGTATTATTTTCTTCACAAGTGTGTTGAAAAACGTCGTATGATACACGTGTGTATTGATGATTACCGTCCTCGGCTCTCTTAAGACCCTCGCCTAACGGCTCGGGTCTCAATGGCGCCTCAGCGGTAATCACCAACATTACACACTTGTACCATAATGTACTATTACCAGCGTATATTTTTTAATTTAAAATAGGCTCACACTTAACCACTATCTCACCTGATGGTAAGCGATGGTATAGTCGACGGTAAAGCACGCTTGCCTAGATGTAACCTATTCACTCTTGACTTAAAGACCCCTAGATTGTAGCTATCGGGCAACAAGGACTCCGGCAGGCATTTCCACTCTTTAGCCCAAAACGTTCAGTGCGTATTTGTGGGATGTCCACCATGTATCGATGGCGTATCGGCGTACGTCTGGTAGTCTAATGATGAAACGGGCTAGGCGGAATTAGATCATGCAATTCCATTGCACACTCCCTGAAATGTAAACGATATATATAACGAAAAATAGATAATAAAAAACATTTTTGCAAAAATATACTACCGACTTCCAAATAAATATTTTTGGCAGTCAGTGTCTTTCTGTACCAATTTTTTGCGTTATGGACACCAAAAATAAAGTTATTTTTCACTTAGTAGTTTTTATTTGGCCGTTGGTAGTATTTTTTGCAAAAAGTTTTATTTTTATTTTTCACTTTTTAGTTGTACCTACCTAATAGGCAAGTTTTTTAGTAAGGTAACTATAATGCCAGAATATATTACCCGATTATCATGAAACTTGAACATAACCGGTGAATTGAGAGATCTGCGTACCCCTTAAGAGTGTACTGGCGTGATGTTGTGCTATAAATTGGTGTAAACAATAAACAGACATGCGATTGCAGCAATCCCGAGAGATCTGCCGTTATTTATTGAAGAGTTCTGCTGTATATCTTCGAAGTTCTTCATCAAATATTCACCAAATTATGAAATGGGACCAATTCGAGAACTCGGAGAAAATCGGTCCACAATTGACGGAGATATCGGTGAACATATATAAAAAATAAAACATACACGAAGTCGAACATAGAACCTCCACCTTTTTGGTAGGACGGTTAAAAAACCGACAAGCTGGCAACTCGGTGACGATGTTCAAGCCTCTGGAGCTTTGAATTTGTGTTTTCTGTAACCAGTCTTCAAAGAAAGAGTGAACAGGCTTCTGCAGGGCACACTTGTTCCATTGTAGTACTAATCCGCTTTCCATCAGACGTATCTTAGGGTTCTTTCAATTTATACGTTTCGTGGTGAACTGCTGCGGCGCCGCAGCGGTGCGGGTGTCTTACTTCCAGTAGGGTCTCATCCCATACAAAGATACTGTCCCGACGTACTGTACTGATTATAATGATACATTTTTGTACATCGATTGCGTTCGGTTCTGTTCCAAGGATATAGATGGTGATGTATCTATCGCCGTGGAACAGAACCGAACGCGATCGATTTACAAAAAATCATTAGTATAATCAGATAAAAACGCTAGTTACGTCGTCGGCACGGTTTCTTTGTATGAGATGAGGCATCTGTATGCTAGTATTTTATTATCTGTGCTTACTACGCACGGACAGTTGTTTTTAAAAGGTTTTATTTAGCTTGCCCTGTTTTTAACATACAATTTATACACCAAGTGTGCGCGGCAGTGCAGCGCAGGTGCCGCGCACGCTTGGCTTCAGGATGAGTAGGTATGTAGTAGGTGTACAGTACGACACCCGCACAGCTGCGGCAACGCATTAGTCCGACACAAAACGTCTAAATTGAAAGAGCCCTTAAGCTGCCTCATTGTAAAAAATCTTGACTTTCCTGAAAGTATTTATCCTTTCTTTTTATATTTATTATGTACCTGCCAGTCACGTGTTAAAACACTTCATGATAACCTTGCTAGGGATTTTACTCGTGGCGTGAGTTTCTTCAATTAGCAATCATCGCTATTATTCGCAGGGAACTCGTACCTCGTGTCCTCGTCTTTAAGTCTGCTTCTATATCAAATTACTTAGATCTATAGAAACAGATCTAAAGGACTTGAAATTACAATGTCTAGCCAAGCCACGTGTATAATTATTTCGGGAGGAACATTGGAAAACATAGGCTCTTGGTCTATTTGGAGGCAGAAATTTGACCTTGTGTTTGTCTCTATGTACAACATTGACTTTTAGTAACTGAGTAACTAATTAGTTATTTTAATGTAAACGCAAATAAACCTCAACCAGTGCGTCCTACCTGTTATGACCTACGGGGCCAAGACGTGGGCACACACAATACGGCAGGTTCATCGGTTACAAGTTGCTCAATAAGCTATGGAAAGGGCTATGCTTGAAGTCTCTCTAAGGTATCGAATTCGAAACGAGGTGATCCGGCAGAGGACCAAATCTGCCCACGATTTGCCCTCGATCTGAAACAAGAAAACTCAAAAAAGGACATATAAAATACTGTACAAAAGTACGATTGCCTCTAAATAACCTACCTAGATACTTGAAATATTAGTACCAAGGCTATTGATCTCCGCAGTCATAAAACGTGCGAGTAGCACGGTGAAGTAATTTCTAAAAACTCTACATTGATTCTTGTTTTATCCCGCTCTCGCTTTTCATGAAACATGACAACGGTTGCCAAGAACGTTTACAAATACCGGTGCCTAAATTTACTTAGGCGTTGAATGTTCAGATATTTTAATAGCTCTTCGTAGGAACCCAAATAATAAATAATGTATGTATATTTTTCATGAGTAAAAAAAGTCTTCTATCTTTTCGTTTCTGAAATGAAAAATGAGACAATAAATGAACCGAGGTGAGGTTCATTTACCTTTATATTTCTGGCACCTATCATGCGCAGTACCTATTAGGATTTTTAACCCCCAACGGAAAAAGTGTGTATTATAAGTTTGACGTGTGTTGCGGATTTTTAACCCCAACGGAAAAAGAGGGTATAATAAGTTTGACGTGTGTTGCTGTGTATTTTTGTGTCTGTTTGTGGCATCATAGCTCCTAAACAGATGAACCAATTTTGTTTTTTTTTTCTATGGTAGGTGACTTTATCAAGAGTATTCTTAGCTGATTCTTGTTGATTAAAATCGGTTCAGCCGTTCGAAAGTTATCTGCATTTTACTTTTTTTTGCAAGATATCGTGTCATAATTACGTGTTTCGATAAATTGTCGCTTGAAGTGTGTCTACTAAGTATAAAGGAAAATTTATTTTTGTAATTCTCGTGTCTCCTTTGCGGTTATTTTCTTTCTTTTACCTACTTGCTTGAGTAAAATTCCTTTCTCTTTTTTCCAGTTTCGATGTCCGTGGCCGTTCGTTCAACAAGGCGCTACAGTGGTCGGACCCCAACGCGTTCGGCCCCCGAGCCTACTTCGCGACGGTCGCCCGGCCTGCCGCGCTCACGCTTGACACAGTCCAGCTGGATGACGAGGGCGTGTACCGATGTCGGGTCGACTTCAAGAATTCGCCGACGAGAAATTTTCAGATACGACTCTCTGTTATCGGTGAGTGATAATTTGAATTTGGAATTACACATTGCGAACTAATTTGAGTGTATTGGAAATGTAATTTTCTTTTTCTTTTCTTGACGATCTTTCTACTCTATCTTTCAAATTTCCAACCAGGATGTGGCTATTTGAACAGCTCTTTTATTCGCCTCGTTCGGATCCTGGAAGGATTCTACAGGTGATTGGGCATGAAGAGAAAGAAAGGACGAAAGAAAGATATCATTTGTTACCAAACACTGTACGTGTACAATCTTAATACTAAATAGTATCAAGTACAGATGTGGCAATAAGAGTACATTCAGTGTGGTTAAAGGAGCGGGCTTAGCAAATGCTGATCTGTGTGTAGTCCACCCCCTCTCAGACCAAAAAATAACGTGGGTAATACCCTGCGAATAGGCTTCACACTGGTACTGTGTTTGTGATGGTTTATTGCTTGAAATCATCAAGTCATGACTCAAAAAATATGGCCTGAACATCAATTAAGATGGCCTATACACATAAACTCACGCCTTTTACAATCTATTAATTAACTTGCAATGTATGTAAGTGTATTCGGGTCAAATCTTGCAACTGAATTTTAAAGCAGTTATCCTCCAACGATTAAGATCAAATTTTGCATTCACGTTTGGATGAAAATGCATGCTTAGCTAAGTGCAGTCATTTTAAGCCCAATATGGCGGACGGCCCAATATGGCGGTCTAGTTATTTTTTGTGCACTGCCATGATATGGGTATCAAAAAAAAAACTTTTTGTATTATCTTTTATTTTCCATGGAGGTAGACAAAAAGAAGGTCACCAGCTGTGATCCTTACATATTTCTTTTGTTTCACTTACGTTCATACATCTAGTCATACACCCACGCCAGTCATATACCCTTCAAGCTTTTGAAATGCAAGGCAATCTTTCATTATTTAACATTTAAATTAAATTACACATCATCAACAATTAAAACCCAATTTACTTCTAACAAAGTAAATAAAGTCACATGCAGATAATTACGCCATTACTAATTTACAAGCTCTCATACAGCAACACTGAAAATTAATATTGAACTCATTTCGTTTCAACTTAATTTTTACATTTTCAAACAACTCGCCAAGACCGGGCGTGAAATTAAAGTCTTTCACAAAGTTGTCTGGAACCGACGAAAAATAAATTAACCACTTTGGAATACCAATAAAGTTCTCAGTAACAGACGTCCTTCTAATAACTGCATCAAACAAAAATGTAACACGAAACATAAAATATATGGCACAAAATTAAATAACAAAACGTTGATATTATGAAACATTTCTATCAGAATCGTGTTCACGTACTGCGAGCAAAAACAATAATTTACCGTGTTAAAAACTACTTAAGCTACACAACTAACATTTTCAATTACAGTCTGAATATAATTGCCACCTAACGAGTGAAACGGTTTCGCAAATAACTCTGCCGCAAAACGTCGACCCACGAAACTAGAATGGGAATCGCGGCAGATGTTCGCATTCCCACACTGAAAAACTTTAGCGCAAAATGTCTGCTCTATGCTGGAAATTTATAAGAGAACCTTATCTAAAAAGCCAGCCTTTCAGCGGCTTTCGCCGAGCGAGCGATGCAAAACAAAGCTTTGTTAGAGCTCCTTTGAATTTCGGTAAGGAAAATGAGAGGTTACACACGACCCCTACCCGTCAAAGAAGCTCCGAGTGCTGTTATTACAATAATGTACTGCGATATCACGTTTGGAGTGGCGCGATGTGCTCAGCCGACGCGGCCCGACGCCCAAGCTATCTCACTGGAGATTCGCGAACCTTCTGCCCAGGGCCGTCTCGACGCCGGGGTGTGAAAATCAGCCTGCGCCCCTGCCGCTCTCGCCAACGAAAATAACACTATATAATTTTTATGTTTCATTTATTTATTCCTCTGAAAAATTATATTATACAAATAAAAATCAACTTATTTATTTGTCAAAAGCCAAAATAAATACTATGTAAATATTTTTTATATTAATATAATTATAATATGTAGATATATTATTTTTTTATCATTTTATAGTATTGTATAAAAATTATATGTATACAATATTGGCAGATACTCTAACAAATTGAATAAATCTTGGCCATGAATATCTGATCTATTTTCATATGTTAATTTTAGTCGTAGGTTGAGACGTTGTTTTTTTTTGATCCGTCTCCAATTTCCTCCAATTCTCAATGTTTTTCAAAAATGAAAAACATTGTTGTGTTCTGTTAGTAAATTGAATATCTCAGTTAATTTCATAATAGCCGTGTCAAGTAAAAGCCCAAGCATTAAGACTCAATTGTCGTGACCAACACTCACTGGGCACCGCCGCGCCGGTACCTGTGTCAAATTCAAACGAGTTGCACCTAATTGTGGAGATTTAGAAGCCATTTCGCTTCAAGTGCGGGCCGCTATGTCAAAGGGCTAGGACTCCGCACCCTTTGGACCGCCGGGTAAAGACGGCCCTGCCACACTCAGAAATATTCTCAACTTTATGCTTTATCATAACTCCAATAGAAACGTAAATCGCCTAATCAAAAGAGCTATTCAGAAATAATTCAATACTTTCACATTTCAATGATATGATTAATGATGCGCTATCTTCATTACTTTTGAAAAGAGATGTTGTTCAACCCAATTAATCGTGTTATTCATTTTTGTACGAATTTTTATTTTTGAATATCACATTTATTTCGCTCGTTAAATCCGTGCAAAAAGTAAAGTGATTAACTGGTCTATGTATGTGTATCGGGCTATAGGCGTGCAAAACGCGGAATTGACTAACAAAGTGATTTTATTAACTCCACTGCCCTAGTACATCGGCCGGTGTTGCCTGACCCGAGAATTTATTATACCTCCCTTATCTACATATGTTTATCGTGGAATTTTAAATTGTAAACGAGCTCTACTTGAAAATACCAGTTCAGTTTCCGCATGAATTTACGCTACATTCTGTTTGGCGCAACGTATTTTTTGCATCAAATTACACTGGCCATGATTCATTCGATTATGCGATTAAAATATCAAGTATGCGTAGACTACACATTATGACACTAATTATGGACGTTTTGAAAATCACTGATGAATTTCACCAACGTTTGATTCAAAATAATCCCATTATTACGTTGGCTCAAACGTTGGTGTTCGTTTGGAACGCATTCAAAAATTCACTGCAGGTAGTAAATCGGTCGCCAGAGCAATTGGTCAGTATGCACGTCGGCTTCATTAGTTAGCGTTTAGCGGGCAGCGCAATTTATATGGTCGGCAGTGTAATGTGTTTGTGTCTGTGTAGCGTAAGTCCGCGGCCCGCGATCCACTTCCGTACGTAATTCTTTCCCTAGCCGGGTTTTGAGTTAAGTGAAGCAATATGTAACAGTTAAGTGGGGGGTTGCAGCGGTGCTGTAACCGTAAGTCATCGCCTCTACGACCGCTGGGCCACGCCAAGGTATTGCACAGCAAACCAATATTTCACAGTGTTTAAACAAAGCCTCTTTACGAGTTCAGATTACTACTTGAACACACATGGAGGTTGATTATGTAGTGTGCGAATTAATGGTCTGACAACAGGGCTACTAGAATTAGCTTTCATTGTGTTAATCTGATCTAAATTATAATATCCCAAACGTTCATTGTTAAGGTTTACCGGGAGGACCTGTTCCAGAGACTAATCTGTGTCAGACAGCATGTTTCAATCAATCTGCCTAGCATTTTTCAAGTATGTTGGGGTCGCCTTCCAGTTTAACCGGATTCAGCTGAGTACCAGTGTTTTACATGTAGCGACTGCCTATCTGACCTCCACAACCCAGTAACCGGGTAACACGATGTCCCTTGGCTAGACTGGTGTCTGATCTCAAGCTTCTGACTACTCGTAACGAATGTCAAAGATCTTCAAATGACAGCCGGGACCAACGGCTTAACGTGCTTTCCGAATCACGGAAGAATCTAGCTATGTAAAGATGGTCACCCATCCTTGGAACGACCTCGGCAAGCGTTGCTTAAACTTGAAGATCGATCCGTGCGGCTGTTATTATTTAGCCACGAGCTCCTCTGCGGAAAACATGATTGACAATCATAATTAAGAGAGATAACAAAACCTATCCCATAAAATTTCTCCGTCAACTTCCTCTGTGTAATATTCCTTAGTCAAAGATTAACAAAGTTAGCAACAGATACACATTTTATAATACCGCCTAGAGAGCGGAGACAGAAAAGTTACTCACATTCTTACGAGAACTGAAAATAAATTCGCTCACAGAACACGGCCTAATGGAAGTAGAAATGCTCCTAATATTGTTCCCAAGTTTCGGCTTCTAGATCAAAGTTCCGGACAAAGGTTATATAAAAAGGTAGCAGACAAAGAGACGACATTCTTAGAGGAGTTTTGAATACTTATGTGCATTGTTTACCTACGCCTGTTTTAATACATTTGTCGCTCGCTGTATACCATGTCAATAGAGGCGTTGGAGCTCATTAGGAGTGCGTAAGATGATTCATTGTTTCTTTGGCGTTATTATGACGACCCTAATGAGCATCCACTTAAAAGGAATCTCCCAAAAATTTGTTTGCGACTCAAGTATCCATCATATTTCGTTGGAGTTGCCGAGCGCTCACAGAAACACGCCAAACAAAGTTTCTACTTTGAGAAATGTGATTATGTAGCGAACTTTAAGTGAATTGCTTTACATGAACTTGTGAAACTTAATTGTTCTAATATAAACGGCTTAGCTGTTAAACTTTGCTTACGTACAATCTGACTGTGATACTCCAACACAAGTTTGCGTGTTTTTCATTACGACGAAAAGTATGGCGGAATATTAACAAGATCTTTAATAACGCTTATTTTATTAACAATGGATGTTAACGAAGGCTAATATTGTTATACAATTAAAGCCATATTGTAGACAACTTCGGATTACCAAAGTGAAACAGAACAGAACTTGGCAATTATCGCGATACGATATAGAACCCTTTTGGAGAGCGTTCGAATTTCTCGAAAACTTCCTCGAGCCGATGTGGAGACGACGAGAATATAAAAAGCAGCCCGTCTCGGCTCGACGTGCGGGGAAAGCGCTCGCCTGAATTAATAAGTACAACACGAAATTTGAATTTAATGAAACAAGTTAGCAGCAAGCAGCTGAGCGTGTATCGATCCTACAAGAAATGTAGAACGATTTGCGCCGCCATCGCGGGCCTACTGAGGTGTCGTTCAAATGTATGCTAATGCGAAAGTGGATACCTGCCTTTAAAAATGTTATGCCTTTTTTACTGGCTATGAATACAATTTCGTGTCGTGTATCAGACATGCTATAGTTTATAAAAATGTCTCGACCAGCAATCAATCAAACGTACCCGACATTTATGTCACACGTATCGACATACTTGTGACACTTCTCGTAATAAATATCAGTCTACGAACTCTTCATAATTATAGCATTTTTTCCGTTGATTGAATAGATGATAAGAATGTGTCTGGCCCAAAATAGAATATAATGAATGATGGACATAAAATACACACGACTCTTGGAACGTTAATAGTACATTATTGCAAAGGCCGGGAAATAGGCAATTGCAGGTCGAGTATGAGGTTGACTAACTAATACGAGACAGGCAATTGCCATTTCCGCTGAGGCACATAAAGTTCTTTTCTGAAAAGAATGCAGGGAAATAAAACATATTTTTTTATATTATAGATTTAATTTATTAAAAGTTACAACATTGCTGGAGCGTTGTAAACTAGTAATGTTCCAAATTCAAAAAACTCTCCTGCAATGGATTTGATCAACATTGCTGGAGCGTTGTAATGTTCCAAATTCAAAAAATGCTCCTGTAATGGATTTATTTTTCTTTGTCCGTAAATTCGATACTTCGCGTGTTCTGTTTTCGAAGAGAATGACAATATTCCCATGCATGTTTGAGAAAACTACATTTACGGTGATATACAATTCGCCATTAACAATACATGATTACCGGAACATAAAGTTAAGGGTAATAAATTATGAGAACTAAAAATCCAAACATGTGTTTACCTTTCAAATATACACCCACTTATAATAAAACTACCCTATATTCTTGAACACTTAAAATTATTTTCACATTTGCGAAATAGCTATGCAATTTCGCTGTACTGCAGTCTCAAAATGGAGTAGGGGTATAGTTAGCACTCGATTTGAAGACGAAATGTTCGAAATAGTCTTGGCAATTTACATTGATATAAATAGGTATAGATGTTACTGCAAAAGCCGGAACTACGGTAAAACTGGGCTTTGCCGGTAAATCCTAAGATGTACCACGTTTTAATAGTAAAAGTCCGAAATGATCAAAAATAATCGCTAATTTCGAGTTTGTACTACTACGGTAAATCTTAAGTTTTAAATATTGATAAACTTTAATGTACATATATGACACACTGATTGATTAGCTTCACTAAATTAAGTATTATGTAAGTTGATTATTTTAATTACAATACATTTTTGGCCATTACTTTTTCTACATTTCATAACAAAACATACAATTACTAACAACAAAACAAACATAGAATTTTCAACATAATTATAGATACAAATTTCTGAGGTAAATCCTAAGATTTACTGTGTGCTTGCTAGTATCATCAACATCATCAGCATATAGCAGTCCACTGCTGGACATAGGACTCTCCAATTGATTGCTAGTAAAAGCCCGAAATTAGCGGAGTACCAGTATGACTTGGTAAATCTTAGGTTTTACCGTAGTTCGGGCTTTTACAGTAACATAGACACTAGAAAGCCCCGTGTTTCAAGTCGCGTTACTAAGTCGCCCAATATGGATACGATGTAAGAAAAGGATGAAAACAAACAGTCGATTCAAACGAGTGTATAAAACGCTAGAAAATCGCTTGTCGTAAAACTAGTCTCAGTTTTAAGTTATGGCTCGTAGCGTATAGGACAAATTCTCTACTTATAAGGAGTGTCGAAAACTCGTAAAATATATAGTAGGTATACCTAGTTGTATAATGCGGCCGGCTATAAAACAGGGTTGGTAGACTTACCATAGATTTGTTGACTGAATAATTCTGACAAAAAACGGCATACCCAGAATATTCGAAGGTATGACAGGTTCATCGGAACTGTTGCTTCACTCGCGTTTATTGATCGCAGACACCGGCACTGTATTTTACCCGACTGCCGAAGTAGGGTAATGTGTTTATCAGTCTATGTATGTATGTTTGTTCCTATGTGGCGTTCTAGAGACTGAGAGAGATTCTTACGTCAATCGATTCGTCTTAACCCTGCAAGTGTCACTGGCTACATTAAAATTGGCAAAAAAAAATGGCGGATTTTGGGCGCCATATTGTTGGGCACCAAATTTTTTTTTCTTTCAGACCCATCGTGTGGGGTACCAAAATAAAGGGTTTTAAGAGGTGATTTCAAAAATCTTAAACACTTATATGTTTAAATGTACCTAATTTAAAAAAAATAACTAAAAAGTTATAAATAAAAAAAGTTAATTAAAAAAGAACAAAAAACCCGACTGCTTAAAAAGCGATCTAAAAAGACGTAAACAAGAAGAAAATCATGCTGTGCAGTTTTTGTTTTTTTTTAATTATCTTTTTTTCACACCCCGGTTACCGATATGTATACACCTATGTGGCAGGTTTCATCAATTTCAGCCCAATTTACCTCACCAGTCAATAGTCCGCTACTAAATAAAATTCGAATACAAACCGAAAAATGATAAACGAGACATACCGTCGGCCGGCTGGTAACCCTGCTATAAAGTCAAGCTATTTGTGTACAAATAGTGTTCTGCCGGCCGGCCGCCTCGTCCCATCGACAGGCACTTTTACAACCTCTAGCGTGTTGTGGCTAATGCATAATTCAACAGCTATAATTTCAGCTGTAGTCTCAGCTATGCGATTTATCGCCGCATCAAACGCGTTATCGCACAACGGAGACCACGCGAATTGATAGTATCCAATGCTCCTTTATGATATATGAGTGGAAGTGGACAGGATACGGAGCTGCGATTGTAAAACGTATTTATAGTTTGTAGTGAAGGTAAGTCTCTATTTATTGTTTGCTGAGCCTATAATTACTACCAAGCTGTGTTATTTGCTAAGGAAAAGTTTTGAAGGAGGAAGGAAATGTTTTTTCGTTTTTCCCCGACAGCCAACAAAAACGGTAGTTACGAGTTGTTTTGAAACTATCCCTTACCAACAAAAAACGTTTCAAAGAAAAATTCGGAGCAATTAATTAGAGCAATGAATCAAAAGCAAATTGGTTGGCAATAGTCGGCAAAACAAACGTCATATCGACGCCGACAGTCGTGTTTAATTGACGCCGTTGCCTATGAAATTACGTTTAAATTGGATGTTGTTCGTCGGCCACCGATTCCGCTATTGAGGACCAACTTGCCGAATGGCTGCCTCTGTAATGACTACTAACTAGCCAGGACGACCGTCCGGATTCGGGCCTTCGGGGGAGCGGGGACACTTTCGTTGCCAATAGTGGAAGGGCCGTAATTCGGTTTTGCGGTGGTCCCTCTTAGTACGTGCTCGAGAACTATTGTTTTGTTTATAGAACCGTAATTAGTGATGTTTGTCATGTTACTTTAGCGGTTTTTGAAGTGTTTATTTAGACGCACTACTGACCATTAATTTTGTGGGGATGAATGTTAACACGTGGTGAATAGTTTTCGATATTACGAGGGTTGAGTCCGGTTTGTAGATATTTTATATTGAACTGAGGAGATACATTCTTATGCATAGCTGTGGAGGTTCTAGCTTAGAGCCACTATGGTCTAGACTGAGCTAACGCTACAATTTACAGCTAGGATCTTTGCTCTAGGAAAGACTCGGGTTTTCTCCATTTACATAGTGATCTTACCATATTTCTACAGCCTTTATGTTTTTACATACATTACGTGTACCTATATATCTTGAAATAGTATACGGACACGTGTACTGTATCTTACTTGTAGTGGGTAATATCTCGGTTATATTTAAATCTAATGGCTACTAGTGATAAAATGTTGTGCTGAGTTGATCCTTCAATTTTCATAGGAAGAAATGGCTTGCTATTTTTAACCGACTTTCCAAAAAGGAGGAAGTTCTATGTTCGACTTTACGTATGTGTTTTTTTTTGTGTTTTCGATATCTTCGTCAATAGTGTCCGATTTTATTTATTTTTTTGGTTGGAAGAATTCTCAAATTGGTCCCATTTAAATTTGGTGAAGATCTGATGAGAATCTTCGGAGATATACAATAGAATAATAATAATAAATGACGGCAAAACTCTTGGGATTGCTGCTATCGCATGTCTGTTTATTCCATGTCATAACATTACATCACGCCAGTATGTTCTAAAGGGGTACGCAGATGTGTTCATTTCCCTTGGTACACTCTCATTTCTCCGGTCATGTTCAAGTTTCATGATATTCGGGTAATCTACGAGTATTCTGGCATCATAGGTACCTTACTAAAGAACTTGCCAATTAAAATTAAAATAAATAAAATAAAAATAGCCTTTAGTATAAAATAGTTTTTGCAGTATTCATTAATAATCCCACTTTCTCACTTTCCAACACAAGTCGTTCTAGTATATATATTGACCACAATAGATCCCAATGGGTCGAAGTGTCCGAGTTGTTTCTAGGCCCCTCCACAAGCTATATATTGTAAGCTAATTGGGTCTTCAGAAATAAAGCTAAGATCATCGGCAAACCAAAGGTGGTTTAATTCCACAACATTTATATGTAGTCCGTAATTATTCCACTCAAAGCGTCTAAATACGTATTCCAGAACTGCTGAAAAAAGTTTGGGTGAAATTGGATCACCTTGTCTCACTCCTCTATGTAACGGAAAGTATTCTCCTTCTCTTTCGGTTCGTATCTTTGCTGTCATGTTCTTGTATATGTTGATAATCATGCGTATATATTTTTTATGAATCCCTTGTGTTTCTAGAGCTTCCAAGTACTTGCCTATTAGGTAAAACTAAAAGGTGAAAAATAAAAAAAACTTTTTACCTAAAAAAAAAATCCGACATCCAAGTAATAAAACTACAAAGGGAAAAATAACTTTCTTTATGGAAGTCGGTGTCCATAACGACAAAAAAAAGGTACCTACCAAAGACACTGAGTTCCAAAAATAAAGTTATTTTTCACTTTGTAGTGTTTTTATTTGAAAGTCGGTAGTATTTTTCTGTAATAATGTTTTTTTTCTGCCTCGGCTTCTTATAACCATTTATGCCGAACGAAATCCATTGCTTTACATAGACTCCAAGCGTTCATATCGACCGGCCCGCAACTTGCCCAATAAACCATAATAGTGCGAGCTAGAACTTGTCATTTCGAAAATGGAAATCACCCCACTAATTTTAGATCAGCGCTAATGTAAAGCCAGGCCAACATCCATTTGTTGGCCTATGTTTATCAATGGAAAACATGGGCCAAAATTCTTGGTCCCATGTTTTTGTGCGGTTGTGAACCTTACTCAAAGTGCTGACGTTAGGGCGGCGGCTATTGTTGACACCGCTGCATTATTCAATTGCTTGATAGTATATATTAGGAGCGGTTGGTATGTAATACAAAGCGTTTACAAGTGATAGGGGACCACTGTGATGCCCCTTGTATCGCTAAGTGAATGCGTCTTCGTCTGTTGTGTAACGGGTAGGAGTCACAACAAACTCAGTATCAACATACTGAGTTTGTTACTGTTTGCATTTTATTTGATGGACTGTGTTTGTTTTAAATGTATAGGGTTTTTATTTCTGTAGGGTTTTTTTTATTTGTTTTGGGGTTGCTCTTGACTGTAGTCTAAGTCAGAGATGAGAGAGACAGAGTCGACGATGGAGTGAGCTTACCCAGAAGAAGCCTGTTCACTCTAACTTTGAAGAGATTCGGGTTGAATGCATTCGGAAACACAGATGCAGGTAGTGAGTTCCACTCATTCACTGTGCGCATTTTGAAGGATGTTTGGAAGCGCTTGGTGCGAATTGGTGGAATGGCAACAAGGTAAGAATGGTAACTTGCAGTGCGTCTAGATGTCCGATGATAGAAGGGGGCTGGTGGGATCAGGTCGTGGCAGTTGCCGGTTACTCCGCCCTTCTAAACAAGACACGTATTTTCTGTGAAGAGAATCACAAGGAACACTCAGGGCTTTCTTAGTATTTATATAAGAAACAAACATGAATTAGCGAGCAGTGGTGGCCCATTGGTAACGGCCGCGACTTACAAGTTGTAGGTTGTGGGTTCGAACCCAGGCAGTCGCTTCACTTTGTGTAAATTATATCATCACCGTGCTCTCAAAATGGTGAAGGAAAACATCGTGAGGAAACCGGCATGTTTTTGCGGCCAGAAGCTAGTTCAAAATATTTATCCTACACCTCCCGACACATAAGAACCTCGGTAGTCCATTCCCTCTCGTCTTTATACGTACACTGTTTGTTACTGTTATCTACATAATGACTGTTGCCCCTTTAAACCAAAACAACGGCATCTATGGTAAATTCTAAATTTAAAATTTTCAATAAGTAAAAAAATCTTTAGATCTATGTGTGGCGGGAATACGAGACACATTCGCCTTTTTAAATTACGAATAATAACTAAGTGAGATTTTTTTCGTTGATAATTCCTTTAAGTAGTTGGAAATATTATAATCTATACCAATATTATAAAGAGGAAAGATTTTTTTGTTTGTTTGTACCGAATAGGCTCCAAAACTACTGGACCGATTTCAAAAATTCTTTCACCGTTGGGAGCTACTCTATCCCCGGGTGACATAGGCTATTTTTATCCCTGTATTCCCACGTGAACGGGAACTACGCGGGTGAAACCGCGAGGCGTCCTCTAGTACTTTATATGCGAGAATTGGCAGCATAGTTTTGTTTTGTTTTCACTAAAACTGTTGTCAGTTTTAAATAAATCGAAGGCGTGTGTATTCACGGGCAGATAAAAGCTAGTAGTTACAAAATATTTATCCTCCGCTTCTCGATACATTAACCTCGGTAGTCCGTTCCCTGTCGTCTTTATACATGCACTGTCCTACTGCTACATAATTACTATTGTCCCCAACCGTTATTGGTATTAACCGTAATAATTAAATATTTACTGTCTACCCTATCTACGGTAAATTCTAAATTTAAAATTTTCAATATGTAAAGAAAATTTCATTTATTAATTTTTTGGCCGGGAATATGAGACACATTCGACTTTTTTTAAATTTCGAATAATATAAACACTTTTTAAGCAGTCAGGTTTTTTGATTTTTTTATTAATATTTTTTATTTACTACTTTCCAGTTATTTTTTTTAGCATTAGGTACATTTAAACATATAAGTGTTATATATTTTTGAAACCACCTCTTAAAACCCTTTATTTTGATACCCCACACGATGGGATTGGAAAAAAACAAAAAAATGGGCCTCCACAAAATGGCGCCCAGATCCGCAATTTTTTTTTTCCAATTTTGTTGTAGCCCGTGACACTCGCAGGGTTAAGACGAATCGATTGACGTAAGAATCATCAAAATCGGCCAACGCGTTTGGTCTCTAGAACGCCACATAGGAACAAACATACATACATACATATATAGACTGATATACATACATAGACTGATAAACACATTACCCTCCTTCGGCAGTCGGGTAAAAATTGTGAGAATATTTCCGTTGATAGTTCCTATAAGTAGGTGGAAATGTTTTAATACTTTATATGCGAGAATTGGCAGCATATTTTGTTTTCCTTTCCACTAAAACTGTTGTTAGTTTTAAACAAATGAAATGCGTATTTCCACAGCCAGAAGCTAGTACAAAATATTTATCCTCCGCCTCTCGATACATAAAATAACCTCGGCAGTCCATTCCCCCTCATTGTCTTTGTACGAGCAGTGTTCTACTGGCATCTACATAATGACTATTGTCCCTATATTGTGTACGTCGTTACTTTCAGTGTCTTGTCGCAGTATCGTGTGTATGTTTGACGGTTATATGCGATAAGCATTATTCTATAGGGCTATTATGCCTGCGATTTGTACAAGTAGATCTGAAAATAAAAAAAAAACTTTATCTACACTCACAACTTAATGTTCCAAATATGAATTAAAAAAATATTGTTTATACACGTAATTTATATTCGTGGATAGGTAAAATTAAAAAAAAAAACCATTACAGTGCAACATTTTCCTTCGATTTTCAAACAATTGCATCATAAAATAACTTTATCTACTCTCATATCGTAATATTCGAATTATAAAATTCAAAACGAGTTTATATTGGCATACTTTATAAACACAATACCGAAATTTAAAAATAGAATCTTATTATAACACTATTTCTCTAACAAAATAATGCTATAAAACAATTTTTTTTCTATTACGATACAGGACAAATCCAAGAAGTTAATCACTAAGGAGTTTCCATCATTTTTTTTTGTAATGCCATTTTATAGTACCTATTAAAAAGAAGATTTGATTCCAATTTTAAATTGTCTATAACAATGCACGCTTTAGACTTAGCACGCACTGCGATTTTTATTCGCGCGAATTTTGTTTCCTTATACCTGTTCATAGAGCTCAAAATATTCGGGCGAATAAAATTCGCGCCGTAGTGCGGTGGATTCTGTGGGAAAACACGGATTTCTTGCGGTATTATTTCCGCACGATTTCTTTACCGCAATGCGAAAAACTTCATACAATTCCATAGGTCGCAGAATGGGCGGAAAAAATCGCGCGAATAAAGATCGCAGTGCGTGCTAAGCCTTAGCGCATGCGCGGTTAATGCGGTGATGTGCTGGGTTTTGGCGCCATTCATACGTTTTGCAAGTTTTGTTGTACTGAATTTCATAAGTTATTTAAATTATTGTTTAAAAATGTCTGATATCAGTGAATGTGAAGAAAATTTGACTCCACCCGATATTTTAGATGCGGCGAAGGAAATTACTCTTAATTTATTACCAGCAAAGTCGAGAAAAGTATATGACAAATGCTATCACGATTTTATGGCATGGAAAATGCAAAAAGAGGTATTTTGTAGGTTCAATCCCAATTTATGAGTGTAGATAAAGTAGTGTATGAAACTGCACATAACTAGGTATTAAAACATTCGTGTGAAAGCTATTAAAAACCTCGCCTACGGCTCGGTTTTTAAACACACACTCATGTTTTAATACCCCTCATTATGCAACAGTTTCATAAACTACTATTTTAATTTTTATAGCACACTATTAATTTTTTTAATTTATTGGCGCTCATTGACTTAATGTAGAAAAGTAGTGTCTATGGATGCGCGCACTGCGCAGTCATGCGCAATGAGAATCTAAATGGCCCACCATACCACATATTTTTCCGTTTCCACTTTTGTTTTACTTCAACTGTATGAGTGAAGATAAATTAGTGTATGCAACGGCATATAATTAGGTATAAAAATACTCGCGTATTATTATTATCAAAAATAATTCAAAACAATTAAACCTACGCTCGTGTTTTAATAACCCCTATTATAATGACCATTGCATAAACTACTATTTTAACAAAAAAGTTAAACCAACTCCCAAAGCAAAAGAGCGACAAATAACTTTCTATTCTGAAGTCGGTGCCTTTGGTACCTTTTGTTTTTCGTTAATCGTCAACTAGAAATCACAATTGTTACTAAAACTGAAATAGCTTAGAAAGACACACCTCTGCTTTCCTGGTGAATATTGTATTATGTAACGGCCTATTTTTGGGGTAGAAAACACAGACATAAATCTAACTAGATAACGCAAGGCAATTTAAAAACAAATTTACTTACCAATGAAAGAAAACATTTCTAATGCCTCTGCCAACTTTTTCTATACAGTCTTTACAGCTCAATATGGCAGAAAGAGACATTTTTCTAGATTTCGTTGGATTTCCGGTGCTGAAAATGCTAAATGAAAATCTCAAATTATGATCATTGATCGTAATTTTATTGCGTTGTTTGACACACGAAGTACCTACATACAATCCCTTCATCCAGTTGATCCAGTAATTTATATCTGTGGTAGAAAACGAAAAGACAGACAGCGCTTCAGCGCTGAAGTAAACATAGTGTTGAGTACACGTCATATGTTCGAATTCCCAAAGAAACTTCTTGTTTACCTAATCAAAAGTCTTCCCTTGTTATAAAGTAAGACGCTAAGTAAGATAGTACAAAGTTCATATTCAAACATAATTCGAGTATGAGCGTCGAATACTTTCTTCGTAATATTTAATGGGTTTTTATTTATTTTGAAGTCAATATTTTCATTTTTGATTTGCCTCAATTTACGACTAAACGCTTAAACGTTAAAGGAAAATTGTTCCACGTGTTTCGAGAAGGTCATTAATATTTATTTCTACTCATTTTAATAATGTTCCGCTGAATCATATTTTTTATAATTATTCATGAGTGAATGCAAAATTAAATCTGTTAGTTTTAAATCTGAATCAATAATAACATTATAATAATGTAAAAGTAAAATTTTAAAATTAAAAAAAAACCCCGACATAATTTCCGACCCCGATTCAAACAGTTAAACGCCCATAACTTTTGAATGGCTGAACCAATTTTATTCAAACACAGCTAAGAACACTCTCGATTAAGTCACCTTTTAAACAATAAAAAACTAAATCAAAATCGGTTCACCCGTTTTGACCCTATGATGCCACAGACAGGCACACAGATACACAGAAACACAGCAACACACGTCAAACTTATAACACCCCTCTTTTTCCGGTGGGGCATAAAAATGGAGAATTCATTCGATTTTTTCTGTCTGTGCCACGTTAAGAAACTTGATACGGACGATTCGAAGTTTAAAATTTTCGTAATAAAGAACACTGATCGACTTTGACAGAAATAATTTTCTTTGTGGTAAAAAAAAATATTTGTGGAGTTTTTTATGAGTTGGCAGAATAATTTGTTTACCTTTGCTTTAATTTTTTTAAATAAAAAATAAACTATCGAACGCGTGAAGTAAACGGCGCGATGCATGGCGCGCGATTATGTATTCATTTGATTTTTTTTCTGGTATAAAATAATACAATACATGATTTACGCACCGATTGGCTTATTAAACTACACACAGTTTCTAGTTATTCAAATACAGTGTTTCAACATGATCGTTTGTTGCAGTGCCTCCACATCAGCTGATCCTGTACGACAAGTCGGGTCGAGACGTGTCCGGAGTGGTCGGGCCACTAGAGGAGGGCAACGAACTTGTCCTCGTATGTGAGGTCAGAGGAGGTAAGGATATTATCATATTTGTTCATAGATATGTACCGAATAAGGGTATATCTGTAGAATAAGCTTCAGTGGTTATTTAGTTAGATAGGTACACTCTTTCGTCTCCTCTCCTTTACTGAATACGTAACTTGAGCTAATCTATATATATAATAAATCTATAGAAAAGTAGTTATTGTACATCGAAAATATTTCCAAAAAAAATTTGACAGGGTGTTAAAAGATAACCAACAGAACCCATTTCCACCATTTTAGTCTGTTTATTTGTGCACGCATCAGGTAAAATGTAGATAACTTTTATGCATAAAAATATGCGCAACTTGAAGTATTACTTAGTTTTTGTATCATCGCAAACGCAATGGTTTACTCTATTAAAAGGTACATGAATTTAAAGTGTTCAAGAAATAAAATATCACAACACATACAATTCAAATAGGTACTCGGACAGTTGAACTCCTTATTCGATAGATGGCGTGCATTTGACGCCATTTTCTGAATGGCCGTTGATTGACCCTAGAAAAAAATAGGTAGGTAAGGTAGGTAGTAAGGTAAATAGGGTAGATAGGTAAGTAGGGTAGGCAGTTGACGGGAGCAAAACCGCGGGCATAGCTATCTTTGAATAAGTGAGGATGATGAAAGTTGCAATTTTAGCATCAAAAGGTATTTAATTACTACTTCGTACAAAATATTGATTGCAATTACATAGTTGCGTTTTTCTAATCCTTCCTATTGTGGTGATTTTTCGAGTCGGATTTGCGAAGCCATCATTATCATCTCAGCCGAAAGGCGTCCACTGCTGGACATAGGCCCAAATGTAAAGTGGGATTTGCAAAGTAGGTAAACCTATTACAGAACTTTTAGCTGTCAAACGAAATTGATTATTAAATCTATACTAATATTAAAAAGCTGAAGAATTTGTTTGTTTGAACGCGCTAATCTCAGGAACTACTGGTTGGAATTGAAAAACTTTTTTGTGTTGGATAGTCCATTTATCGAGGAAGGTCGTAATAGTAGCGGCGCATAAATGACAAATGTTGCAAAAAAGGAAAAAAATATTCCTTTTTGAGAGCTTCCGTTGCGTGCGCTGCGTAAGCGATTAAAGTTACGCAACATTCATGTACTCGTATGTAAGGTAAATTAGGTAGGGTAGGTAGGTAGCCAGTTGACGGGAACGAAACCGCGTGGGACAGCTAGTTTTAAAATATATATCTACAACTTCGTTCGTTCGTTCTTCGTTTAAAATTTCTAAGATAACATCATATTCAACTCAACAGTAATTAACATATAGGTACACTATGTATATGTACTACGTTAGTACCTACTTAAAACACTTTACCACTTCTTTTTAAAAGTTTATCGTGCATCCTATATTTGACTGAACAGTCTCAAAGGCCGATTTATAAAAAAAAGGAGTTTGAAGTAATAAGGATACATAGAATATCTCCAGCATTCCCCCGAGTTTCTCAAAGGAACGGTTACTTTATGTCAATAAAAGTAGTTAACATTTTTAATCTGTCTAAATAATTTCGTGCTAGTACGCTCACTGAAAAAATAAACTCTGTGCTTCCGGATTTAAAAACCCTGTTGGGTTTTGGTATGTAATCCGGCTTTAATAATTTTCTAATCTTTATTTAGCATTGTAACAAATTACATCGGTAGGTACTCGCTACATGGCTTTTTCTTCTGCTCTTCGTATCCATAGATTATTATTAAAATTTTGACAGACGAGTATTGTAACCACCTGTACAGCTCTGTCATTCATCATCAGCCGAAAAAACGTCCACACTGGACATAGGCCTCCCCCAAGCGATTCTCGATTGAATGGAAGGCTTTCTCGTAGTCCACAAACGCTTAACAGAGAGTCAAGTTGTAATCTTCGGTCTTCTGTATAACCTGTCGCAGCGTATGTATGTGGTCTACGGTGCTGAAGCCTTTACGGAATCCGGCTTGTTCGGGAGGCTGGAAATCGCTAAACATGCGCGCGAGACTATTCCTGGTGATGACTCTTGAAACTATTATCTGTCATTCGCCTCATTCAAATCATCATCATCTTCCTGCCCTTATCTCATGTTACTTGGGGTCGGCGCAACACGTTTTCTTCTTCCATACCGTTCTGTCCCCTTTCACGCTATTATTGACTTCCTTTTCCTTCATATCACTCCTCACACAGTCCATCCATCTTTTCTTTGGCCTTCCTCTTCCTCTCCATCCATCTACACATGTGGATGGATGGAGAGGAAGAGGAAGGAAGGGATGAAACGCATGTTACTAAAAGAGTTATGAATATAAATATATTCATAACTCTTTTAGTAACATGCGTTTCATCCCTCCTTATCACATGACCATACCAGGACAAACGGTTTCCCTTCAAATTTTCTGTCACTGGCGCCACTTTCAAACTGCCTCTAATATACTCATTTCTCACTTTATCCAATCTCGTCACGCCGCACATCCATCTCAACATTCTCATCTCTGCTACATGCAATCTCCTTTCATCCATCTTTTTCACAGCCCAACATTCTGATCCATACAATATGACAGGTCTAATCACGGACTTGTAGATTTTACCCTTTAACTTGAGGGGCATCCGTGGATCGCAAGTTGTTCCAGTGACCTGTCGCCATTTTATCCATTCAAATATTGAGGCCTTACTCCGACGTGTCAGAACGAACATGGTTCTACAGAGGGAGAGAGAGAGACGGAGGTACAGGATGAAGTGTACTATACTTTTTAACAGACTTTAAAAAAAAAGAGTATCTCAATTCGTCGGCATCTTTTTTTTATTTTTATTTAAGATCCCCGATTACACAAACACGCCTTGACCGATTTGAAAAATTCTTTATTTGTTTGAAAGGGTATACTTTTCAAATGGTCCCATGGTCATCAGGTCAGGATCAGATTATGGGATTGTAGAGACATCGAGGGAACTCCTCAAATATTATAGGTATACATATAGCAATTTTGGAAGTTTCATCAACAATGCTATCATTTGAAGTGAAGTGATGAAGAAGACCACATATGGCCACTGGAACTCCTTAGTGCTAAGTATGTCACGGGTATAAGATATATCGAATATTAACCGACTATGATGAAGCAAATACTTATAAATATACTGATGAAAATGCTACTATCGAACCGATCTGATGATGAACCCGGAAGGTAGTATTGGAACTCCAAAATTTATCAAATTTATCCTAGACGTGTTTGGGCTTATTAGAACAGTCATGAGGTTTTACTTTTGATATAAATGATTTTCATGGTAATTGGGGGTACATACGAAAACTATAAAGAGATGAGAGATAATAATTTAAATGAATATCTTAACATTTATAAATAAATTAAGGCGCAGATAACCTTCAGTAGCTAATTTTAAAATGAGGATCACTTCTTAACGGAGAAGTATTTTTTTGGAAAAATATATGTTACATTAGACAATTTTTTTGATAATTTGATCTAAAATTTTGAATTTTATTCTTATAACTATAATTACACTATGTAATTAATTTGTATAGTTATGTCTAACACGGATAGAAAAACGACAACAAAACACACCAAAACTGCCGGGCGTATTTAAATAATTGTCACCATCTCAAAGACAATTTAATAATCTACATTTATATCTCAGGCTGTTTTTTAAGTCATAGAATAATAACAAAGTTAGTAAAAAAAGCTACTGAATTTTAGGTCGCGTGGGTGTGAAACGAGGGTGCGTTTTGTTCCCTCAATGTCGTTGGCGACTATCGTCGTCTTAAGGTTCCCCTAGTCAACGGCACGAACTATTTTGTGCGCGGGGTTATAATGCTTGCTGTCTCATCCGATAACACGTGCGAAAGAGATTGATGCTGTGATGAGCAGTAAGAAGCTAGTTCTCGTACGAATTAGCACTTTAACAAATTTGTATCGAAATGGATGAATATTTAGGATGAAAACGAGCGCACGAAATTTTATAAACAGACCTTTGGGTGTATGGATATCATGAAATAAGACTAAATGTATATTTTCAAAATTAAATTATTTGCATTGCTGAATTACTAATCTATCCCTGTATGGAAGCCGTTTTGCATTTTTTCTTATGGTATTTATTTCCGCCCAAAGATGCGTTAAAATTAGTGTTGAAATATGGAACTTTCGACGCTCACGACTTTCAAATATATTTTTTTTTTCCTTTTTGTTTCCATACAGGGCTAGATAATGATGAGACAAATTGATATATTTTTTTTATTTTGAACGTACATCGTCAAATAGTGGAGTAATCACTAGACTACGTTTGTATGAAAGAATTTTCGACTAGTGTAACCTTAAGCGCGAGTCTCACACCGATAATGGGAAGAGCAACAGATGAAAAAAATATAGGCATAATGTTATGCTCTACTACCCCTGTGAAGTCGCTAGTACCATATAAATGTGATAAATATATATATCTCTATTAAATATTAGGATTCAATCTAGCTATTCGTTTTTAATATCCGTTCTGAATGCCTAATCCGAAATCCAGAAATATATTTTTGCAATCATATTTGCGACCCGTCGAGTAAATAAGTTGGCAAATTAAATATTAATCTGTTATTGATGTTCCTCATGGGAGTATCCTGAAAAGTATATATCGACTTTCTAATTTTAATTATTTATAAATCATAATGTATGAGGATGGGGAGATTACGAACAAAAAGAATATGGTATGGTCAGGCAACAGACGCAATATTGTAATGGTGTTATTATACAAATTAATATTAATTGTCTGTTATTTTAATGGGGTGAGTAATGATGAAAAATGTGCCACAACTTTAATAATTTTCTAATTATGGTGCAAGCATGTTACACGATTAATTTATTCACTTTCCATAAATATATTAACATATTATATACAATTGTTTATTCTAAAAAAATAAAAAAATAAAACATACCTATATACAAATACAAAGGGGAGAGGGAAAAGGGCTTATTGTGCATAAAAAAATTCGTCCACATCATCGATGAATATTTGGCCATTATATATTTTTCTTATTAGGATTTTATTTGAAGAAGTTGCAAATGAAGAGCCACCAGGTTTTTAGGGTTCCGTACCCAAAGGGTAAAACCGGGACCCTATTACTAAGACTCCACGATCTGTCTGTCTGTCTGTCCGTCTGTCACCAGGCTGTATCTCATGAACCATGATAGCTAGACAGTTAAAATTTTCACAGATGATGTATGTCTGTTGCCGCTACAGCAACAAATACTAAAAACAGAATAAAATAAATATTTAAGTGGCGCTCCCATACAACAAACTTGATTTTTTTCGCCGATTTTTGCGATAATGTTACGGGACCCTACGTGCGCGAGTCCGACTCGCACTTGGCAAGTTTTAAGTTTTTTGGTCCTTTGAAATCATCCAATGATATCTCCCGCTCTGGGTGAAGTGGGAGGGCGTGCCAGGGCCGCGGTAACACCCTTTCAAATTTATCCTCGAACACCATGTATGACGTCGGTTTTTATATCGAAAAAAATGTGATGTTTGATCGCAATTATGTGAAAGTTCACATAATTGTGATAATCATCATCATCAGAGGAAAGACGTCAACAAATCTAGTAGCAGACTATGCTAGAAGAAAACCCACATTATACCTACCAAGTAGGTCTCCCCCAAGTTAGCTCCTTAAGAGGACGACTGTCGCCAACGACCTTGAGGAAACAAAATGCGCACTCGTTTCACACCCGCGCGACCAAAAATTCTATGATTTAAAAAAAAACCTTAGATCAATAGATAATTAAATTGGCTTTGAGATGGTGTCGATTACATTAAAATACACCCGGCGGTTTTGGTGCGATTGTCGTGATTTTGTCTGTTTTAGACATAAAATTACAAATTAATTACACTGTGTTATACAAAAAAAGCTAAATTATCTTAGATCAAATTATTATGAAAAAGGGTAAGAAAAAGATAAAACTTATGTAACTTTAATTTTTTCCAAAAAATTACAAATTTAGACGTGATTCTCATTTTAAATCTGCGCCTTAAGCCAAACTGGTTCGATATATCCTTTCAGTGTGTCCATTAGGCGACTCATGTAGTTCTATATTATTTTCATCGTCTATGTTTATTTCCATGAAACAATTTATAAAAATCACTGTTACCAGGTATTTGATACCTACTTTCCATTGCGAATTCATTAGACCTTGTATCGTCCTTTCAGTTCTCCTACCCTTATTAACCTAAAAGTAAACCAGGCCGTATGTATCCCTGTATATATCGACCTACTTAGGTACATGCAATACAGCCTTCAGGTCCGCTCTCATTCTAGGATCCCGTTTCGTCGGGTTTTCGGGGTTCTAACCTCGCTTTCGGCATTAAAAACTATCTCATTTACCCTTGGTCCCTGACTTCAAAATTCGACCCGTGTATTGTATATAGCGTGTGTTATGTAGAAAGCGTATTCTGTATGATTACATGTAGTTTTTGCTTCATATCCCAAAAAAAACATGCGTTTTCTTAGTATTAAGGGGCTAATACGCCTCAATGTTAACGCAGTACTGGCCGTGCGCCCGCTCGATGCCAAAATATCAACATTGAACCTCCTTTTGAACAGTTTTATTTGCAAAATATTATTTGATTTACATATGCTATGTTAGTTATGAAGAAATTCCAGCCATTATTTTTTGAGTTTGCTTTAGAAAGTTACCGTTTTACGACACTAAAGGGTATGTAGGCCCATAACTTTTACTCCGTAACGGCTTAGTAACGGCTAAGATAAAAGGTTTGGAAAAAAAATATATTTATTATTGGTTCATATACATTATTTTTGTGGAACATGTTTTTTTCGTATGACTAATACTTTTGCTTTAAAAAAATAATTAACAACACGATATTTTATCGCTTCTTTTGCATACTCCTCCAAAACGACTTATGTTTAACAATATTTTTACACATAAACATTGGTGGTTAGAATTTTTTCTTAACCTACATAGGATATGTAAATCAAAAAATATTTTGCAAACAAAACTATCCAAAAGGATATCTGCAGCTTATTACGTATCTTTTGCAAGAGCAAAACGATAGCGATTTTTGCGCAATAATTGCTCTTCAATACAGAAGTTTTAGGGTTGTTGCCGGTTTTTTTTGAAATAAGTGCATTTAACAAACAGCGAGCGATTAGCAAACGATTGTGTAGGACTTACCATACCTACACTGCAGGTAATGCCGACTTGAATGACTTAAAGCGTTTGGTCGCTATCATTTTGCTCTTGCAAAAGATACGTTATAAGCCTGCCGATATTGATATTCTGGCACCGAGTCAGCGCACGGCCAATACCGCGTTAACATTGGAAAATATACGATAGTATAGAAAGAGCGTTCTATCAGTTACCGATTTTTTAACCTTTTATAAACTATACTTGCAAACCAAAAATTTTACCTCTTTATAATAACTAACTCTACTTAGTAACTTTTCAACGAGCACAACCTCCATAATTTGCTGTATGACACTTCAAACAGTTCCAAACTTATATTTCAAATTTATATATCCCCATTAGCGAAACAAGAACACGAAGAAAAGTCTCATAAATATCCCTTAAAACACCGTCGCCAAATCACCTCACTCACCGTAATACAAACATAAAACTATCAAAGTAAGTACATGTTCACAAATCACGACGGTATCAGTCAAGGAATAAGCATAAGTTCTACCCCAAGTGGTAGATGAGAAATTAAAGCGATTACTTTGATATATCCCTCTTAAACTTGCCGATAAGTCACTCTCTGAGAGATCGGCTCCAAATGGCACCCAGTGTAAAGTTATCCATCGCCCCAAGATACGCCACGGGGTTGAGGAGGGTGGAACGGCCGGGGAAATGGCGCCAAAACATTTTGCAAACTTTATATCAATTATCTTTGAACCAATCTACGAGCTTTTATCATATTGGGCTTATTGTAAAGGATTAATTAGCGGTGGGATTGATTTTTCCATTATCAAATTGAATTATGGAATTTACAGGATAGTTTTAACGCTACGTAAAGCGTATGATAAGCTGTTATTATCATCATCATTTCAGCCGAAAGACGTCCACTGCTGGACATAGGCCTCCTCCAGGCGTCGCCACATTGACCGATCCCGTGCGTCTCGCATCCAGCGCCTTCCCGCAACCTTAACCAGGTCATCAGTCCACCTAGTGGGAGGTCTTCCGGTTCGCGGTCGCCATTCCAGAACTTTTCGGCACCATCGGCCATCCCTTCTGCGAGCAATGTGCCCAGCCCACTGCCACTTAAGTTTGGCAATTCTTCGGGCTATGTCGGTTTGGTTCTCCTGCGGCTATCATAGTTTGTGACGTGATCATCCAAGGAAATTATTATCTTTCATATCATCTTCACTTATTATAATTAACTAAATTTTTTCCAGTCAAAGAACCTAATATAACAAAAATAAAACATTCCTTTGTCAAAGACTAGCTAACTTACACTTAGGTTAATTTCATTATTCGTATAAAAGAGACAAAAAGGTCGAAACAGTATACTTGACTAAATAAATAAAGTCTCACACAAACAAAGGCAGCTAAACGAATTGAAAGTAGATGCCTCGTTCACTTTATTATGTTCAGTGCCAGTAAAGAGACACATGTCAATCTACACTTATACGTTTGATTGATTACGGAGCTGTGTCACACTTGCGTATGAGGTTCGTTTAATCGTGTTCCCATTTCGATAGCCCCCAGTGTACGATACCTGATCGTTAGGGCCGGGAAAATTCTACGTAGAATTTGAAGCATGCTTATCATCTACTAATGATGTACTTTAGAAACTAGAGTTAAGTGCTCTAAAAACAGCAAAGCTAAAAACGGACGAACCGAGTGGAAACTGCCGTAATATCATAACCCGAACTACTCTCCTAATTATTTTTAAAACTGGGCTTGCCTGAAATAAAGCTAAGTAGAATAATTTAATTGACTGATGGCTTTTTAATATTTTGCCTCGGTACTTTATTACTTTTTATACGAAATTGTTCGAGATATTCAATCATAATCATTTTAGCATTATTTCTAGATAGAAAAATACAGAGATTAATGTTCTGATATAAGTATTAAATTATTGTTTACATTCTCTTGTGTACACAGAAATTGTTATTGCGAGACTTAACAAAACTTACGCACTTAGATTATTAAAGTTTGAAATATAACTATGAACAACAGACAACAGACTTGTTAATAAGTTGTATCAATAGTTTCTGTTAGCAACTTGTAATATGATTTGGGGTGGAAAACCTTCTTATATAAATCGCGGTAAGCCGCTGTAGCGCTTAATGTTTCGAGACGGATTTATGCACAGCCCTTGGGATTAGCGGGTTGTCATCCCGTGTCGGCCCAAAACGACTCGGCTAGATCATTTTCATGGTCCAATGTGCGGACAAATAGATACCGACACAAAATGGCTGGCCTAATGGAGTTTAGTCTAATATTACTTCGGCTTTGAGTTGTGATATGAATTGCCAAGTCAAGGTACTTTCAGAGTCAAATCGTAGAGTTGTATTGTGTCAATTACCCAATTATACTTCAAAAAAATTAGTTCGGCACTACGGAAGTGGTTGTTGCAGGAATGTTTTTACTCAATTAACGAATTTTTTGCAAAATGTCCCTGAAATTTATTCCCTTGATCTGACATCAAAATACAGGCTTAAGTGATTATTAAAGTTAAATGATAATATTTTAAATGTATTGTTTTGTTTAATGATATGGTTAAAATGGAAGTGTGTAGTATATAGATATATAATGATTGAAATTATATTAAAATTGTAATATTAACAATGCAATGTAATTGAAAATTTATGTAAGAATTTCATTAAATTGGAATTTGATTTTGCATGCCATTAAAACGGTGACACATGTAGCACTATGCAATTTTATGAAATTAACACTTCTGTAAACACCATGTTTCTAGCAAATAAATATTCTATTCTATTCTATAAATAAATATATCTTAACATTATCATAATTTGCTACAGTTGAATAAATATGTCCTCAGTATACGGAAGATGAAGACATACAGAGGCTTCTGTAGATCGCCAAGAAAAGCAAAAGGATTTCAGGAAATAACGAACGTCAAAAGTTGATACGTTAACGGAGAGGTTGTTGACTCTTATGTACAAACTTATGACATAACACTTTCGACAATGTGAAACAGCAAAGGCCCGTAAAGTAGAAGTAATGGCAGGTACTTATTCTAAATTCACAGGTTTAATTCTGACTGTAAAATGCTCTGAGCACAAAAGCTTGCTCTGAAAAGCTTATTGCAAGCAAATTAACTAAAATCAACCATTATTTTTGGTTATATTAGGATGCCCAAAATAACTGGGTAGCCATCTGGACACTTTAGATACGGGCTAACTTCGAAAATTTACCCAAATACAGTGTATTTACCGGACTGCCCCAGAAGGAGGGTAACGTTAAAATCCAAGTATCGAAAATGCCAATTCACCTGCACATTGTTGACTTGAACAAAGCCTACAAAGTTGTAATAAACGTGAACTAAACGTAGAATTTGATGAAGCATCGACATAAAAAGGAGAAGATTTAAATCTCTCGCATTCTGGCCAAAATCAGTACCGGTACTGAATTATTTAGCTTCCCACCAAATAACTCCGAAGAATTTCTTTGTGATGTTTTGTTTGCTAAACCGTACTACCAAATTACCTTGGGAAGACGGCTAATACATATCAATACGCCTTTGCTAACGGGCTAGCTAGGCAAGAGAGTTGAAAACAAAGAAGTTTGAGAGTTAACCACGAGTTTCTGGAAGCAAAATGATCGCAAAATGAATGTGACACATTGTCAAGCACGCGTTATCTGCTGTGATTGGTTGAATGTATTTTCAACAGCCAATCACTACAGCAGATAACGCGTGCTTGACAATTAGTCGCATTAATTTTGCTTCCGTGGTTAGTGGCGTAGAATCTAGAGACTCTAAGCGCAAATATATGCTTTGGTAAGAGTATTAAAACCAAATTATATAGAATCAACTATTATTTTTGGTACTTACTACAGACCCCAATATAACTGGATAGGATAGGATAGAAGGACCCCTTTTCCGCACTCGCATTTGGTCCGTTGTACGTGCAGGCCTTCTATCTGTGAGAGGGAATGTGCCGTAATCCACCACGCGGGCAGAGTGCATATTGGTGGATGCCACATATCTTCGAATTGTTGGTTCTAAGACATGCCGGTTTCCTCACGATGTTTTCTTCGCCGTTTTGACAGCAGTGGTGATGAAATAATTTACACAAAGTAAAGCGCCTGCCTGGGCTCGAACCTACGACCTACAACTTGTAAGTCGCAGCTGTCACCACTGGGCCACCACTGCTCTCTGTAGGTAACTAGACACAAATACAGATTAATGAAAATACAGTGTATTTTACTCTAATTCTCTCGCAATTTAGCTTCCTACCAAGTAAATCCAAAGAATTTATTTGTGATGTTTTGTTTACTAACACGAATACCTTAATACCTTGGTCGTGCGAGTGATACATCTTAATGCGCCTTAAAAAGTTAAATAACAAGTAAGTTTGAGAATCAGTGACGTAGAATCTGGAGACTCTCAGCACAAATACATACTTTGGAAAGCGATACAGTATTACCTAAAAATCGATCATTATTGTAAGTGGTACTATTACGGTCCCCAATTAAACTTGGTACTATGGGTGTGTCCAGTAACACAAATATGGGCTAACTCGGAAATATTCCCAAGAACAGTGTATTCTCGTATACAAGCCAAAATCTGAGCTGACACTAAATTTAACTTCCAACGAAATAACTCCTAAGAATTTCTTTGTGATGTTTTGTTTACTAACCAAAATACCTTGGACTTACACGTGGTATGGGTAGTATATCTCAATGCGCCTTTGGCAAAGGGCTGCTCAAGAAGTTGAGGAACAAGTAAGTTTGAGAGTCAGTGACGTAGAATGATCAATAGGCCGGGGGTCGGCCGGCGGCCGCGATAACGTAATTACTGCCAGAGCCTGGCAACCCCACCCTACGACAGACGCCTCTACATTGTTTCTGGCCCATAATCTATTGGGCTTTTTATGGGTTTATTTTCTTTAGTAGGGTCGGTTTCGGAGGGAGTAAAGGAGACGTTCGACTGTGTAGTTTTCCTGTAGGAAGTTCGATAGTTTTTATTGTTAAGCGACGGTTTGTGGTGTGGTGCAAAACTACCAGCTTCATATTGTTTGAAAAGCATACCAACGAAACTAGGACGCTCAGTCATTTGTCAAACATTGCAATTTTTCCGTAAAATATTTTTCCTCTTTTACTGTTTATTTCCATAAAAGAGTTTCGTAAAATATTCTCCAATCATAGTCGAAAAGAGCATTGTTACTATGCTCATAAAGAAAATGCTTGTATTCTAAGAGATGGCTCTCAACAGCTTCGGGCATAGCATTTCATGCTGCATTATGATGCATTTTTAACCTTTATAGGTACACTGCAGCTGTCATATAACATTTATTTACGACTAGAAGTTTCCACAGCTAGGGATGTTAAACGCACTACGAACTAGTATTTGTTTAACTGGCTAAAGTTAGGCCCCACGTGTATCGAATAATTTTAGAAAGCTCTATCTAGGGCGTTGCCCTTTTGATTTTGTAAATTACCTATAGCATTGAACTCTACGGTAGATCGTCAATTGTTTAACCAGCTTGATAATTAGCAACGGGTAGAACTTCAATAAAGATTCCAGTACTAACTGAGAACAAACAACGTCTTTCAAAAAACTTCTACTATGAGTCCAACATTGAAATGGTAAAGAAAACAAATAAATAATAATTAAACAACTGTTATGTTTAATTTTTATGGTTCCTTACTTCAAAAGGAAAAACGGAACCCTTATAGGATCACTTTGTTGTCCATCTGTCTGTCTGTCCGTCTATCCTTCAAGACCCTTTATCTCGGACAAACGTAGAGGTATCGATGTGAAATTAATATCATATACTCAAATTTGCAAACCCATGCATCTGTAAAAAAGTCAAACTTCTAGATCAATGACGTATATTTTCACTCACAAAGGAATCAAAATCTACAGGTACTTACTGTTGATCTAGAATCATGAAATTTGGCAAGAAGCAATGTCGTATAGCACAAGTAAAGGAAAAAAGCCGAAAACCATACATTTTTACCTACATCAAAATAAAAGATTATCTTGTTTGCTGTTGGAAAATTGACCACGACTTATGTCGGTGTTTGGGGACTACAGTTTTTCAACGGCAAGTTAATTGTGTCCCTGAATTCTGTTTATCTTATCATTAGAGCAATATTCGGTGCCTTCATAGTTTATAAACTTCAGTAATGTAATTTAATTAATTTTTGAATTTAGCTGTTTGTACGGAACCCTCAATGCGCGAGTGCGACTCGCACTTGGCCAGTTTTTTTTTACATTAAATCCAATAGTAAAGTTTTTCATATTCAGTAGTGATTTAATCCCTAAAAAGTTAAAAAGTCAACCTGTAGAATCACCGAAAACAATTCATCAAAATTGCTTAAACATACATTTACTAAGATTTAAACGACGCCTTCGAAATATAAAACAGTTTCAAAGTAAACACCCGTTCCTAAGAAAACAGGCACAGTTAACTGACTTCGCAGTGCAGTTCTACCGCAAGCTCCAGTATTAATAACTGGCCATGAAAAGTAATAGGACGATCAAGAAATATGTCCTCAAGCCATTCGCCGAGGCGCACTGGCAGCCCTCCAAAGTTTGCGACATGACTTGCCTCCGCACTATATGATTAAGTACATAGCATCTACTGGCTGCAGTACTCGCGTGCAAAGTTTTCAGATTTGGGCGTAGAAAAACATACTATGTGGCTACTGAACTTGACGTCCAAGTTTGGTATTTTAATCACTGGTAGTTTTGGGTGAGAATTTGTCAAGTAAACCCTAAACAGGAGGGCATGCTTTTGAATAAATTGATAAGTTTCTAAGTATTGCATAATTATGTCCGATCCAGGTCTACAGGATCGTGATTTGATCTACTTATTGACATACAGGTGTCTGATTATAATTGTGGGCGCAGAATTTGGGATACGGGTAAACTAGAGAAATATCTTCTGTAACTTCTACACAATTTTAATTCGTTACAGAGTCAATTACTATCACTATTTATTTTATTTTTCACATCACAATAAACATTACAGACATTGTATAATAATAAGGTACATGAAATAGTTTAGTTTACTGTGGTAGGTACTGGTGCCTAAGCTAGGCTGTAAGGGCCTGTTTCAGGTCAGCAGGTCTCCACCCTCTAGCAGTTAGATACATCTCTTAATAATTTAGAAAATAAATGATTGATTTTACAATTTGAATTACAGGTTGTATAATATTAATAGCTTTTAAAAGTCTGTAGCTCAAAATGGAGTGTTCAAAAAGAAAAATGAAAATACGGGCACAAAAAACCAGAACAATATTGTAGTTTGGTGTAGTGTTAGTATTGTTAGTAAACATTTTTGCGAGAGCGTGAGTAGGTAGATGTATTTGGTGTGTGTATATGTGTTTGAGAGTGAGTGTGTGGGTGAGGATTTATCAGACTATGCTACTAAGTACACACACTAAAGGAAACACTGAGCAGTTCCTAGGCCAGTATGTGTCATGTGACGGCCATATCCGAACGATCACTGTCGCTCTCCATGTACCATATCGACACCATACCTGAAACTAGACTCTGCACAATACCACCATTTTCCATTTTAAGACGACGACTAACGCCAACGTCCTTGAGGGAACAAAACGCGCCCTCGATTCACACCCGCGCGACCCAAAATTTTGTATTTTTTTGTACTTTCCTTAACACACTATGACTTTTAAAAAAAAGCTGCAGACGAAAATGTAGATAATTAAATCGTCTTTGAGATGGTGTCAATTTCATTAATATATGCCCGAAGGTTTTGGTGCGATTGTCGTGTTTTTGTCTGTTTTAGACATAACTTTACGAATTAATTACACTATGTTATACGAATAAAACTCAGAATTTTCTCAGATCAGATTATTAAGAAAATGGTCTCATATATAACATATGTTTTCTCAAAAAAATTACAACTAACCGTTTTGACGTGATTCTCATTTTAAAATCAGCTACTCGAGGGAATCGGCGCCTTAAGTAAACAAACCATGACAAGTTCTGACACTTAAATGTTTCTTACAAGCTTAGGACCGCATTAATCTGATGGGGACTAGTATAAACATATTTAGTGATGTTTATTATAAATCAACATACACGTTCATATGAATGGATATTTTAACTTTTATTGATTGCCATAAATATACATTGTAACACTCATTTCAATGTATGTATTCTGAAAGGTTTTTACACATGATCATAAAAAACAATAAACAGTGTTTCGAGCGTATGAATGTTTGTATGTATATATGACCATTTATATATCATGCTCTAAAGCCCATACGGCTTGACGGATTATGACATATGAGGTGTCGTTAGATTCATCTCAATTGTGGGAGTAACATAGGTTTTTTTTTAAGTCGCCTTAAAAAAAGTGGGTGATACATTTTATTCCGTTTTTCTAACAATATAGGTATCAAATGAAAGCTACTAAATATACCATTCCATATATATTGAAACACTTTTACGCTACTATTTTGGCACAAATTCAAGATAATCGTAACTTTGACAGCTAAATAAATAATCTCTTACCACAAGACTTATTTGGAGAACTCGTTCAATAATAATAAAAAATAAAAAAAAACCTGATTGCTAGAAAATAAGTACCTACTATTAAAATAAACAGTAAATATTCTGAGGTACCGCAAACGCGGGAACAACCAAAAAATATAGAGAAACCTACCAAAATTTAGTTTTTCACCGCTGGCAGCACTTCATAATATTTACGATATATTTTAATAGTAGGTACTTGTTTTCTCTTTTCAGTTAATTATTTTTTAGCAATTGGGATTATTATTTTCATAATAATTTGTTTTTGTTGTTCTATGTTTTCTGTGTCCAAGATGTTTTAATCTATTTTCCTCCCCCAGGCCGCCCAGCACCCACTGTGATATGGCTGATAGACGGCACTCCCGCGCCGCAGTACATTGGCGAAAAGACCGACACGCACGTGGTAGTAAACCGGTTAGAACTGCCTCATGTCAGGCGAACTCATCTGAATACCACGTTCAGATGTCGAGCTTCAAATACCAACCTCGTCAGCCCGCAGGAGAAGACTGTTAGATTAGAGATGAACTGTGAGTATTGTTTTATTTTTTTACTCTAGTGTTAGGAACTTATGATCCACGACATAATTGCTTCAACAGTTTACGCGAAATACCAGGTCAATATTTTTATCTATACTCACACCGCAATGTTCCAAATATGAATTCAAAAATATTGAATAAACACGTACTTTATATTTGTGGATAGTTAAATACAATAAAAAAAAACATTTCAGTGCAACATTTTGCTTCGATTTTCAAACAACTGCATCATAAAATAACTTTTTAATTTTTATAGCACACTTTTACTTTTTAATTTATTGGCGCTTATGAGCTCATTGACTTAATGTAGAAAAGTAGTGTCATTGTCTATGGATGCGCGCGCTGCGTAGTCATGCACAGTGAGAATCTAAATTGCCCGCCATACCACATATTTTTCCGTTTCCACTTTTGTTTTATTTCAACTGTATGAGTGAAGATAAAATAGTGTATGCAACGGCATATAATTAGATATTAAAACACTCGCGTGTTATTATTATCACATTCGGATTCGCCTCATGTGATAAACCCACACTCGTGTTTTAATAACCACTATTATACGACCATTGCTTAAACTACTATTTTTAACTAGAGTAAGCTCGAAAGTACCTAGCTGTCACATCACAAACAAATAACTCTTGAACTCTAGACAAAGGGAAATTATTACAGCAAAAAAAATAGTTTTTATTTTCTATCTTTTTATACTAACAATATAAATAAAATGTCGTATATAAGTGTGTTACTAACATAGTTTATAATTAATGTGTAATACTAACAAAACTATGGACCTTTGGACCTGCATTTTTTTAAATTTATTTAATCTATTAAATTAACAAAAATCAAATTATACTTACTCTTACACCTACTATACTTAAGTTACCTGTTGGGAACAAAACTAAGAGAGATAATTTTATATTTTCCTTTTAATAATTTCAACAATTTTTTACATAGCTATTTAATGACATCACTTGTCAGTCACTTTTTGTTTCTTAATAAAACCATAGATACAAACAAAAAAGTATCCTTTATGGAGTAGAGACTATGTAACCTAAGAGGCAACGAAATTATATTTTGAACCACCAGACTGTTATTCGTGCCAACGTTGACTTAACTTGTTCAAACTAAAATATGCACAGAAATTTAGTGCCCGGCATTTCAAGAATACGGCTTATAAAAGAAGCTTATAAAACTGCTCTGGCTTCTTCACAATTTTATATCTCTGTGATTCTCTGAATATTTTTGTCAGACATACAGTCCGATATAAAAACCTCACAATAATTTCTATAATTAGAGAAATTCTACTGAGTTCTACAATAAATCGTTCACGGTCCAGGCTGTGCGATTGTGGAATGAGTTGCCGATGTCAATAAGACAAGCCCAGTCACTAGCATCTTATAAAGAACCACTTCCTTCCTCTTTAATATTTTTCTGTATCTATCAAATTTCTTCTATCGTTGTTCAAACCTTCTTTGAAATTTCGTTACATGTACTATTATGTATGTATGTTTATCTGTAAGTTTGTGTATTATTTTATATAGCTATATAATTTGTATGTTTTAATTTTTTTTCTATGTACAGTACACCGTAGGCTACCCCTGTTTTTACCCGACTGCCGAGGGAGGGTAATGTGTTTTTCAGTCTATGTATGTATGTTTGTTCCTATGTGGCGTTCTAGAGACCAAACGCGTTGGCCGATTTTGATGATTCTTACGTCAATCGATTCGTCTTAACCCTGCGAGTGTCATAGGCGATATAAAAATGGATAAGAAAAAAATGGCGGCTTTTGGGCGCCATTTTGTAGGGGGGATTTTTCTTTTTTAATTCTTATCAAAATAAAGGATTTTAAGAGGTGATTTCAAAAATATATAACACTTATATGTTTAAATGAACCTATTTTAAAAAAAATACTAAAAAGTTGTAAATAAAAAAAACGTTAATTTAAAAAATCAAAAAACCCGACTGCTTAAAAAGCGAACTAAAAAGTTGTAAACAAGAAGAAAATTATGCTGTGCAGTCGGAGGATACATATTCGCGAGCTGTCTGACCAAAACAGGATGTATCCTCCGACTGCACAGCATGATTTTCTTCTTGTTTACATCTTTTTAGTTCGCTTTTTAAGCAGTCGGGTTTCTTGATTATTTTAATTATATCTTTAGTTATTTAGTCCATCCAAAGATTGTCTGGTAGATATCGCTGTCAGAGAAAAGACCGCCTTTGTACCCGTAGTATTAAGTTGCTGTAAAATATATGTGTAATTTCTTTTTTTTTGGTGTACAATAAAGTATTTTCTATTCTATTCTAATAGTGCGGATATAGTATAAATAACTTATATCACACTAATACTTAATTAAAAGGCGAAAGTCTGTGTGTGTGTTTGTATGTTTGTTACTTCTTCACGCTCAAATGGCTGGACGGATCTGGATGAAATTTGGCACAGGTATAGATTATAGTCAGGAATAGCATATATAATACTTTTTATTCCAGGAATATGTTCCCTCGGGATAATTTTCGACTTGCAGAAGGCGCTGGCAGAAGCTAGTCCAATAATATAACTTAAACTACAGATATTATTGTTATCGGTAATCTAAAGGTCATCGAACCATACTAAAGACATATACAATCAAACTAACACATCTCTAATTATTTTCTAATTAGGCAAGCAATAAACCTTAAAATCTTTCCAAAGAATCTTACAACACGCTCGACAAATCGCTTACAACATAACCTTGTCGCCACAAACTTGCATAAATAATAGTTGCCACTCGCGGCTTCGCCCGTGTGGAATAAATTCTTCCTCTAATCTTACTAATCACACTATATATAAATATTAATATTATAAAGGCGAATGTTTGTGAGTGTGTGTTTGGTACTTCTTCACGCTCAAACAGCTGGACGGATCTGGATGAAATTTGGCACAGGGATAGATTATAGTCAGAAATAGCATATAAGTTACTTTTTATCTCGGGAATATAATCCTTAGGGATGATTTTCATCCTTCATGCGGGCCAGGCCGCTAGCAGAAGCTAGTCACACTAATATTATAAAAGCAAAAGTTTGGATGGATGGACGTTTGTTTGTTAGTCAATCACGACAAAGTGTCTGAACTGATCTTGATGAAATTTGGCACAGAGGTAGATTATAATCTGGAATAGCACATAGGCTACTTTTGACCCCAGTACAGTGTTTCCTTGGGATGATACAACACTTTTCACGCGGACGATGTTGCTAGCGGAAGCTAGTATCTTTATAAGGCATAGCTTAGAGGAAACATTTGTATTTTTGTTTGTAACGAATAAACTTAAAAACTACTGGACCGATATCAAAAATTCTTCCACCGTCGGGAAGCTACACTATCCCTAGGTGACATAAAATCATTTTTATCCCAGTATTCTCACGGGAACAGGCACTACGCGTGTGAAACCGCGGGGCGTCCGCTAGTAAGCTATATTACTGTACAATTTCATCACAATATCTTCAGTAGTTTATGGCTGAAACAGTAAAAGACACCCATCCATACATCCGCACAAATTTTTGCGTTTAGTAGTAGGATTGTACGGCCTCATAAAATAGTGAACACGAACCAGCAACCTACTTGATAGTTTGTACTTGCAGTCAATATCAACGGCGACCACAATTTATAAAGTTATGACGTTCCGTGGTCAACACATCGACCACAGACCATTAAAATTTTACATGCCCCCAGCTTTATGGAGCGAGCTAGGGACGAATATATTTTTTCTACATTTTATGACGAAAACGCTTACTTAGTTTCGTCGTGCGTGTGGTGGGTATCGTAAATTATGCTCTTATCATGGTTTTTCAGTGCCCTTGCAAAAACCGGAAAGGTTGCTAAAACGTTTTGATTTTACTGAGTCTAAAAGTTGTATTATTGTGGAGGTTTTTTGTTATTACCTGTTTTTCAATATCTCTATACCCTATGAAAACAAAGTAGCTGGTAGTATGATACTAGAATAAAGCGAGAAGTGTAGGGAAGAACTTGGGTGAGGCCGTTGACAGCAACGACTAGACAAAAAAAAACTGATCTTTTCGTAAAATACGAGATTTTAGTCTTCCATTGTATCCACGTCATTTACTATAACATTTTCATTTTTCACTCATCATCATTGTTTTTTAAATCAATTCAGTTTGAACAACCTTACAATTAAGTTCTTTGTAAAACGGTTTTCCTGAAAATCGGCGTCAAGTAGTAATTATACACGTTTTGAATTGAGAGTTCAAATTACACTTCCGTGAACACAAAATTATACCGTGCGATTTAAACATTGCCTATTTATTATTACAACACGAATTTCATAGGAACTTTGGCTTGAAGGATTAACTTTTAAGTTAAGGGTCTTCCGCCGCTTAAGAGCTGTGAAACGGTTACTTTCTAAAGCATACCTATCCTTAGTAACTTAAGGTTAAAAGGTTTAACAAAAAATTATTTATTGATTCATGTACATTATTCGTTAAACATGTTATTTTCGTGTAACTAATAGCTTTGATTTAAAAAAAAAATGACAACACGATATTTTTTCGCTACTTTTGGATACTCCTCCAAAACGATTTGAACACAGAAAAATTGATGGCTAGAATTTCTTCATAACTGAAAAAGCATAAGTAAATCAAAGAATATTTTGCAAACAAAACAGTCCAAAAGGAGGTTCAATATTGATATTCTTTTTCTCTGGAACGCCTTGAGGTATGTATATTTGTATTTACATCACAAAAAAAAAAGAATTTTTAATCGATAATATACTTTTCTGCAGTTGGTAAACAGACCGATACTTTTTAGATGTATGGGGACAACAGTTTTACAACGGTAAAGTTAACTTTATGCCTCAATTCAATTCAAAGAGCAATTTTCGGTGCTTTTAGCTAATGTACTTCAGTACTGTTATCTAATTATTTTGGTGAATACTGTACAAACAAAATACCTAACTGCTTACAATTTCAAACGTACTTATTATATTACATAGGTACCTAAGTAGATGAATATTATCTTTGTTAACTTACAGCATTTGTCATCCATTAAAACATAAATAATTTATATGAAGTAATTTTAATTTTGTCACTTTTTCTTCAATTTTGTGCAATTTTTCGTTGAATTTTAATATACTTACTTTTGTTTTTTTTTACATTTTAAAACTTTGCGTACTTTCTTTTTCCTTCAGAGTATAAATAAACATAAATACACTCAGTTCAGAAACTTATTATTTTGGTGAATGTAGCTTTTTGTACGGAACCCTCGATGCGCGAGTCCGGCTTGCACTTGGCCGGTTTTTATTCAATCATCAGATAACTCATCTCAGGAATTAATATGACAGTTTCAAAATTTTTGTTTAGAAAATATATATAAAAAAGTTATCTGACGACAAAAATATCAGTCCAAAAATATTTTAATCACGGCTCTAGGTATCTCCAAATTAAAAACACGCCAGGAAAATATCCCAACATACTCCGTACCAACAATACAGGCCGAAAGTTTTTTATTTTTATTTGCAACTGTGAATAATTTTCGCAGTGCGGCCGACGTTGGTGGAGATATTAAACAAGCCGGCGACGTTATCGTCGGAGCGGTACGTCACCCTGACGTGCGCGTCGGAGGGGAGCCGGCCGCCGGCGCAGCTCACCTGGTACAAGGATAACAGGAAATTTAAAAGGGGAAAGGTAAGCATCGGCTTGTGAAAATTTTGGTGACGGTATTTTTGTGTAAATCAGACAGGTTTTTCTGGAACGAATTTGATACCGTCGTTGATAGTCAAATTCCGCGTAACTAACATTGTTAAATACAGCGTATGTACACTCTCGCTGATTATACAGGACCAAAAAACTAATTTTCTAAAAAACTTATCGGCAGAACTTTGAACGAACTTGAGTAATGATGAAAAAAAATGTGAACTAATGTAGGTACTATACTCGAAATCACACAATTTCAGAATAAAAAACATCACAATTTTATTTACATAAAAGTGTAGAATAAGTGTGTCATACCCACATTAAAAATAATCCAGTAATTACATACACAAATACAAATATAATACAAATATACACAATAATAATACAAATACAAAAAAAAATATACAAATACAAATCGGCGCGGATACGCGGTATTGTTACTCGTATTTTTGATATACCTACTCGTCTTCCTATGGGTCGATTCAAAAACTTGTCATACGGGTCGACGCCAATTACAATCAGTTACCTAAAACCGCGAAATCTTATTTTTGATTATTTTGTACATACGCGGTATTTAACAATGCTAGTTACGCGGAATTGGACTATCAACGACGATATATATATATTTTTCTCAATTTATCCCTTAATTTAGTTGCACCTGCCTTATTTTATCTCTGCACCACCCTAAGGTCGGCTGGTAGAAAATGCCTAAGGCATTAAGTCCGCCTTTGTACTTGTGCATACAATTTTAATAAATAAATATATGTACCAAAGTCCTAACCTACAGAGTGATTTTTAATTCATTAGTAATCTTTCAGGGAGTAAAAGTTCTTATAAATATGTGCATTTGATGTCTAGTAATTTGCTTCGACAATGACGTCAACTGTGAAAAAATCAACAGTAAGGCACAACAAAATTATTTTCATGGTTGGTCCCATACTAAAAGTTGTTCCGATGACCTGGTGAAGGTTACGGGGATCCGCTGGTTGCGAGACGCACATGACCGGTCAATGTGGCGACTCTTGGGGGAGGCCTATGTCCAGCAGTGGACGTCTTTCGGCTGATATGATGATGATGATTTTTATAGCTGTCAAAACGGGCCTTTTATTTTTTGATATCTATTAACAAATACCAATATATTCAACATTTGATACGGAACCCTTACTGTGCATTTTCCGGTACTTTTTCCTTCAATTTTCACAACCTTGCACGATGACTGCAACTGTGATGATAATATTAGGGCTTTTCCTAAACACAAGTCGAGTTATTGTTCGTGTAACTGAGTAATTGAACCTAATTGTTCACAGATAGTGGAAGCAATGAACGAGACATGGGTGAGCAGTCAAGTCCAGTTCATGCCTCTGCCAGAAGACGATGGAGTGCAGCTCAAGTGTCAAGCCGACAACAACGCACTGCCAGGACAGAGCCTGGAAGACTCCTTCAAACTAGATGTTGTCTGTAAGTTTATTTTCTGTTCTATGGTTTTGGTTTCCCTTTTAGCAGAATTCATGAGGAAAATTTTTATAAGATAAGAAAATCTGATCAACACATGTAACCAATCCGTATAAAAGTAATTTTTGAACATCAAAACGATGACCAACAATAATAGCCAGGTTTTTAAAGCATAATCGACAGAATTCATTTCCAGCATGTTTTGAATTTTTGTCTGTTTAGTTGTGCACGCATCACGTAAAGTTTACGAAATCAATGTAGGCAACTTGTATACAAAAAAAATTGTGCTTAACTTGAAGTATTACTTAGTTTTTAACCGACTTCCCAAAAAGGATGAGGTTCTATGTTCGACATCATGTTTGTTTTTTTTTTTTGAGCATGTTCTCCGATATCAACGTCAATTGTGGACTGATTTTGAAAATTAGTTTTTTATTTGAAAAAGTATGTTCCGAAATTGGTCTCATTTTAATTTGGTGAAGATCTGATGAAGAGCTTCGGAGATATACAACAGAACTCTTCAATAAATGACGTCAAATCTCTCGGGATGGCTGCAATCGCATGTCTGTTTATTGTTTATACTATTTCATAACATAACATCACACCACTACGCTCTTAAGGGGTACGCAGATCTCTTATTTCACCGGTTATGTTCAAGTTTCATGAAATCTATTCTGGCGTTATATACCTTACTAACTTGCCTATTAGGTTGGTACAACTAAAAAGTGAAAAATAAAAAAACTTTTTTGCAAAAAAATACTACCGACTTCCAAATACAAAACTACAAAGCATTATGGACACCGACTTCAAACAATAAAGTTATTTTTCACTTTGTTGTTTTGTATTTGGAAGTCGGTAGTATTTTTTAGCAAAACATTTTTTTGTTTCATTGTTATCGGGTCACTGCTCTATCAAAAGTTAGATGAATTTAAAGTTTTCAAGAAGTAAATTATCACAACACACGTAATTCAGATACTCGGAGAGTTTAACTCCATATTCGATAGATGGCGTCATTTTCTGAATGGCGGTGTTATGATACTCCGCGGAAGAACCATTCTAGAAAAAATTGGTAGTAGTTGGTAGGTAGCAAGGCAGGTAGATGAGTACAGTAGTCTCAGCGGACCTTTGTGTCTTTGAAGTTGCCAACCTACATATTACCTATTTAGTGCATAGAGTAAGCGAGATAGGACGATGCGACTAACGTAAGTGAGTGAAAGAGACATTTATACAATGCTTTCTTCACCTTCAACATTGACACAAAAATAGCTACTGCGCAGGGTCTTGCAGCAAATTTAGAGACACAAAGATCCGTATTGAACATTATAGGGTAGGTAGGCAGGTAAGTAGAATAGGCGGTAGGCAAGTAGGGCAGGTAGGTACGGTAGGTAAGTAGAGTAGGGTAGACAGTTGACGGGAGCAAAGCCGCAGGCACAGCTAGTTCTATTAAAACCTCAACAACTGGTTATTTTGTTTTCTCTTCGATCTTAAACTATGTTTAAATCTATCCTTCTTGACTTTCAAGCATTACACAAAATCTCGTTTTCTGAATTTATCTTTAAATTCTTATTTCATAGTACATTATCGCAAAGGCCGGGAAATAGGCAATTGCAGGTCGAGTATGAGTTTGATACTAATACGAGACAAGCAATTGCCATTTCCGCCGAGGCATAAGTGCTTTTCTCAAAAGAATGCAGGGAAATAAAACATAATTTTTATATTATACATTTAATTTATTTAAAGTTACAACAACATTGCTGGAGCGTTGTAATGTTACAAATTCAAAAAACGCTCCTGCAATGGATTTGATTTTCTTTGTCCGTAAAGTCGATACTTCACGTGTTCTTTTTTCGAAAATAATGACAATATTGCCATGCATGTTTGAGAATTTGATAAGTTGTCAGCTCCAAATTCTCAGCTCAATAAGCCGGATTTGTACCAGTTGCATAATTCGTTTCCTGTAAGTTATATCAGACTATTTCAAAAAAACTAGTGTGTATTTTGCAAAGACAACGTCCATGCTACCCAAATAATCCATACCCAACGAGCAGCATAAGTAATGGCGCATGGCTGTGTGAGAAATATATTCTCTTTTACTGTCTCATCATATAACGTCCTTAATACACAAGGCTGATGGAGGGATTTCATGGCAAATGACACATTTTCCTGTCCATTCTCGTTCCGCGCGCGTTTTGCCCCACCGATCCTTTAATCCGCCTCTGTCCTGTGTGATACGCATAACATAATACTCTCGTACGCTGTTTTCATAAATCAATAATATTAATTTACCAGCTTTTGCCCGTTTCGTCTGCGTAGCATTAGAAATTTGAAATTATTAGTTCACCATAAAAATTTCCAGCCCATTTCCCGTCTGATTTTCCAGGATGATTTCCAGTATAAAACTGGCCTATATTCTTTTCAGAGTCTCAAATTTCAACTAAATCGGTTCAGCGGTTTAAGCTTGAAAAGGTAACAGACAGACGAAGGGAACATATTGCCGGGATAAAAGTATCATATATGCTATACCAGACTATAATCTATCTCTGTGCCAAATTTCATTCAATTCCGTTCAGCCGTTCTGGCGTGAAGAAGTAACAAACACACACACAAACTTTCACTTTTATAATATTACGCTTTTATAATATAAGTAGGAAGTGTGGATTATAATATAGTTCCTGAAGTGAAAGGTTATTATTTATTTATTTATGTACACACAAAAACACATTACAGAAAAAATAAATAATACAGATTAAGAGCACAAAGGTACTGCTTATTTCATTACAAATTTCTTCCAGCAGACCTGCGACAGGAAAGTTAGAATGGTAGTTAGTTATTTTATAGAAATTAGAAATAGATCAGTTTTCAACCTGATTAAAACTTCAATAATTTCTTCGCAAAATTCCAATTCACCCATTTCTCGAATCTCATCTATTTATGAAACCAAACCCAATGAAAAAATCTTAATACAATAATACATTTCCACATAAATGTTGTAAAAATGCCGATTCTATGAAATAATGCCGTTTATCTGAAAATTCTTTGCCGACTCAGAGTTTTGTGATAGTGACTTCCTTTTATTTGCGAGTGTTGAGCCAAGTTTTTATTTGTTTCTAGATCCTTTTGTTTCAGCGTTCAGCATTGAGACATTCACATACGCGAACTTTGTGTATTTTACTATAAGAGGTTTTACTCTCAACAAAAGGAAATAAATAGCCTAAGATCCCACCGCTAAATTCTGCAGGTACATTTTGTTTTGATAAATAAGTTTATGAATTATAATTAATTGATAGTAGAATAAATTGCTGCAGCGTTGCCTGGTAATATCAAGCCGCAATTACCTTAATTAAATAAATAACAATTCATATTTGATAATTAACCCAAGATATGGAGTTTCTTGTGCAAATGGAGTTTCTTGTGCATTCTTCTCCATAAGAAGCTACTTTTCCGAATGCTCGGTAATATCAACTTTTATTACTTGCAAATTTTAATTTGTATTCAAAAGTAAGTTTGATGTTCAAAAGTGTCGCTTATTGGCCTAGTTGAATAAATATATTTGACTTTGACTTTATGAATGTTTTTCAAGTGAATCAAATGTCATTTGAAAGAAAGTGAAGTAGAAAATAAAAAAAAGGGTTACCAGCTCTCAGTTAGCCGCAATCTATGGGTTGCTGGTTTTATTGTGTAGGGCAAAGCTTAAAATCTATACCTACTAATATTATAAAGCTGAAGAGTTTGTTTGTTTGAACGCGTTAATCTCAGGAACTACTGGTTGGAATTGAAAAATTATTTTTGTGTTGGATAGTCCATTTATCGAGGAAGGTTATAGGCTATGTAACATCACGCTACGACCAATGGAAGCGGAGCATAAATGACAAATGTTGCAAAAACGGAAAATCATTTTTTTTTCAACGTCCGTTACGCAACAATCGTGTATGTAGAGAAGGTAGGGTAGGGTAGGTAGCGAGTTGACGGGAGCGAAGCCGCGTGGGACAGCTAGTAAAACATAAACGAATTGCGGCCACATATTGCCAGGCAACCCTCCAGTACCTTATCTCTTATACAATCAGCTATCACAAATAAAAATACGGTTTTATCAAAAACATTTACCAGCTGATTTTAGCGCTGGGATCTCGTACTAGAAAGATGAAAGTATCGAAACAAACAGGGAGCTTACGTCATAAGACGCAAAATGAGTCGTAATTGTTTGTACAAATCATCATTTCCATCTCCGTAAGATGAAACAGTTAGCGGAACTTCTTAATTCATTAAGAACCCTTCCCAAAAGGAATATAGCTGCAAAGTAAGCAATAAAGGAGCTCGACGGAACCAGTTTGCAGATCTCTAACATCGTTACGCTTAATTATCATTGCTACTTAAGCAGAACTCAGCATGTATGACGCATTGCCAACAAAGCGACGACACGGTTGGCGTAGTAAACACATCACGGTCTAGGGATATTTTTAAAAAAGCGAATTACTATCAATGTGTTAATTATTTATATGACATGTATATATTTAAAAGATACGTTATTTAATATTCTACCATTTTTTAATAATGGTTAAGGTACTTCGATTAAAATTTCAGGATTTTATGGAAAAAAATGAAGCATAGACGGAAACCGTATATGAATTAACTTTTGATTTATGAGTAAAAACTGAAAAAAATAGAAAAATCACTTAATTTGTGTTTATAAACTTGAAGTTAGTAGTCTGAGAAAGCGCCCATGATGTTCATAACACATCGGCAACGATTCGGCATGCTCAGAACAAGGTTGTCAATGTCTTGCTGCGGAATATTGTCCCATGTCCTTCTGAGTTGATCTTCTCTAGCCATATTTTCAGGAACTTCCTTCAGAGCTCTTCTTTGCAGCATATCCCACGCATACTCAATGGGATTTAGATCTGGCGATTGAGCAGGCCAGTCTAAGGCCCTAACATTGTGTGTATGTAACCAAGCTGCTACCGTTCTCGCCGTGTGTGCCCGGGCATTGTCGTGCATGAGCAGGAAATCTTGCCCCATTTGTGTTCTGTGGGGCAAGATTACGGGCCCCAGCACCTGTTGGACGTATCGTTCTGCCGTCGTATTGCCCCGCACCCAAACGAGATCCGTCCGTCCTCCAAGACGAATTCCTGCCCAAACCATAATTGTTCCTCCTTGGTATGGGTGAACTTCCTGAGGGTTCTGAAGACGGCTCCATCGTCCAGAAACTCGCCAAACACGCGTCTTTCGTGAAATTGGATGGAAACCGAACCTGGATTCATCCGTGAACAGCACATTGGACCATTGCTCACGGCCCCAGTCCACGTGGTTCTGAACCCATTCTAATCGTCGTCCACGATTGCCTCTCCGTAAAGGTGGGACCCGGAGCGGTCTACGAGAGCGTAGATTGCTTTCATGCAGTCGCCTTCTTACAGTTTGGTCACTCACAAGCACTTGGTGTTCCACTCGCAGCCTTTGGACCAATTGAGTCGCCGTTGCATTTGGTTGAGCTCGCGCAGTAATTTGCAAAAATCGGTCTTGTCTGGGGGTAGTGATGCGACTTGGCCCCCGGCGCCTCTCCGCTACTTCACCTGTGGCACGATAGCGTGTCCACAATTTTTTCGTTTCAAAATGAAAAAAAACTGTAACTAAACGTAATTCGTATTGTTTTCTAAATTTCGCACAAATGAAAATGCCCTCTCCTACACATTAAAACATTTTTATGCCACCGAAACAAAAGAATTTTCAAAAATTTGAATTTGGATTTAGTCTGAGATAAATTACAAACAAATCGGTGTATAAAAGATTCCAATGCGGCCAGTACTTTTCGAGTTATTTAATTGAGTATGAAATATCCCTAGACCGTGTTGATGTGTGTAGTTGAGCGATCGGCTGAGGCGCTGTATGTCGTGGCTTCGTTTCCCGCACGATACAAATATTTGTATAGCCTACAGATAGTACCGGATCTGGGTGTCGTGTGTACGTGAGTTTAAATGTTTGTAAAAGCACCCACGATACAATAAGAAATTACGATATTGTAGTGTGGAGCAAAGTTTAAAAAAAATAACGAAAGCTGATTTAATAAACTGCTCCCTTAAAAGCTATAATACTTAACAACACGCGTATTCCCCGTAAGTTTAGGCAGAGGTGCGTCTGTAGTAGATACACCCATATTTGCGCTGCACCGTGAAAACAGTGCTCAAAATCAACTCCAAGCAACAAACAAGGAGCAGACCACTGTCGAGAGACAACTGAAGGAAAAAATATACTATCATCGTCAACCCAGGATAGACCATTCTGGTGTAAATGGACAAGGAGGCCTGAACCCAATTGAATTAGAAAGACGGGAGTAAGAAGAAGATGTATGACATACTTCTATCAAAGCATGTATGTAAACGTACCCTCGTTACAGGAAGAAAACCTATTGTAGTATGAAGAAAGCTAATTTAATAAATTCCCCCTTAAAAGCAATAAAACGTAACATCACGCTGGTATTTCCCGAAAGTTTAGGTAGAGGTGCGCCTGTAGTAGATACACCGACATTTGCGTTGCTCCGTGAAAAGAATGTTCAAAATCAACACCAAGCAACAAAAAAAGGGCAGACCACTGTCGAGAGACAACTGAAGAAAAAAAATATACTACCATCGACAACCCAGGACCTTTCTTGTGTAAATGGATAAGGAGGCCCGATCCCAATTGAATTGGAAATAGGGGGAATTGGAATTGCTATCAAAGATGATTAAACAAATTCCCCCATAATAGCAATAGCATCATTGTCTGCCTAGCCTTTTCCCAACTATATTGGGGTCGGCTTCCTGTCTTACCGGATTCAGCTAAGTACCAGTGTTTTACATGGAGCGACTGCCTATCTGACCTCCACAACCCAGTAACTGGGTAACACGGTACCCCTTAGCAAGACTGGTGTCAGATCTCAAGCTTCTGACTACCCGTAACGACTGTCACAGATCTTCAAATGACAACCGGGACCAACGGCTTAACGGTATGTTTAAATGGTCACCCATCCACGGACCGACCTCGAATGGATATTGCCATAATAGCAATATCCATAATATAATTATTATCTTGCCTAAAATATCTACGTCTGACGTCAAAGAGAAATCGTTTGGCCATTGTTTGACTCCGAAAGTTTACTTTCAAAGTTGGGCGCTTTGAAATTAGGATCAATTTTGTTAATTGAAATTGGTTTGTTAGTTCTACGATTTTATTAAGAAGATTATTTATTCAAATAGAATTATTGAACAGTCTTCTGGAAAACAGTTGACGATATCTGTAACAATGGAAATTTGTATGAGTCTCGTGTAGTCTCTTATTAGAGAAACCAATTGCGTACTGTTACATTAAATAAAGCTTACCTTCTTTCCTAATTAAAATAAGTTTTTTTTTTATTTGAAACTAGAGGACGCCTCGATCACCCGCGTAGTCCTCGTTCCCGTGGGAATGCAGGGATAAAAAGTAGCCTATGTCACCCGGGGATAGAGTGGCTTCCCATTGGTGAAAGAATTTTTGAAATCGGTCCAGTAGTTTTGGAGCCTATTCGGTACAAACAAACAAACAAACAAACAATAAAATCTTTCCTCTTTATAATATTGGTATAGATGGGTGTGCTCTTGACTCTAGTCTAGGTCAGAGGTGACAGAGACACAGTCGACGACGGAGTGAGCTTACCCAGAAGAAGCCTGTGCACTCTCAGCTTTGAAGTGATTCGGGTTGAATGCATTCGGAAACACAGACGCAGGTAGTGAGTTCCATTCCTTCGCTGTGCGCATTATGAAGGATGTTTGGGAACGCTTGATTGGCAACAAGGTGAGGATGGTAACTTGCAGTGCATCTAGATGTCCGATGGTAAAAGGGGGCTGGTGGGATCAGATCGTGGAGTTCTTGAGCACACTCACCGAAGTACAGTCTGTAGAAGACCGACAAGCAGGCAACTTAAACTATTCTAAAGAACAAGCACAAGAAAATATAAATAATTCGTTCATTAAAGTAAATCTGAAGTCTCGCCCCAAAACAACTAAAGTAAACTAAGCACTTAATTTAAATAAAGTAATTACTACGTTACGTTTTCTGAAATAAGACTTTAATGATCGGACTTACCTATATATTTATCTTTTAAATCTAACCGTCAGCTCTTAATCTCAAGTTTTATAATGAAGACTTAAACCAAAGCAATGAAAAGAAATCTCAACACTTAAAATACAGCGTGAAAATCTTTAGAAAAAAGAGCGACGTCATTTAAAAAAAACCGGCCAAGTGCGAGTCGGAATCGCGCACGGAGGGTTCCGTACTTGGTAAATTGCGGTTTACGATTTATGACGTATTAAAAAAAAACTACTTACTAGATCTCGTTCAAACCAATTTGTTGTGGAAGTTTACATGGTACATCATATATTTTTTTTAGTTTTATCATTCTCTTATTTTAGAAGTTACAGAGGCGGGACACACATTTTACCACTTTGGAAGTGTCTCTCGCGCAAACTATTAAGTTTCGAAAAAAAAAAATTAGAACCCTCAATATCATTTTTGAAGGCCTATCCATAGATACACCACACGTATGGAAAAAGTAAAAAAAATAATTGAGTTTCAGTTCTAAGTATGGCGAAAACCCATTTTTTTTTTTTTCTATTTTTGTGTGAAAATCTTAATGCGTTTTACAGAATACATCTACTTACCAAGTTTCAACAGCATAGTTCTTATAGTTTCGAAAAAAAGTGGCTGTAACAAACAGCCGGACAGACAGGCAGATATGACGAATCCATAAGGGTTCCGTTTGGCTCCGGAACCCTAACTAGACCAGTTAACTGGCGTAAGTAAAAAAAGATTTATAATGGCGGACGACGTGACAGTAAAACGTATTCGTGTAGCGGTTGTACATCTTTAATGTAATGTGCTTATCTTGGTTCTTATCTGACGTGTCGGTTACCGTAAGCCGGCGTGACACAACAAAGCCCGCGGCGCAGCCCGCCCCCAGCCTCGGCCCGCGCTGTGTCCCCGACGGAACTTTCCTCACTGACAGTTTATCCTGCGCTACCAACTTGTTGGGAACTAATTCCGTCTAATTTAGTCTGTGGCAGGCGACTCACAGACGCACGGCTTACCCGACACCGTCGACTCCACGGTGACACCTTCCTGTCTGAAGGATTAATTTGGCTTTGTCTGCCGTGGTTCTGCTACATTTTGACATGCAATGTTTAGCCGTTACATCGATGTAACAGCACCGGGCTTGTCCTTGTGGTCTTACACAAGATGCTTTGCCGTTATGGATTATGAAGTGATGAGGGTTGGAATACAACACTTAATAATTAAGTGTCTCTGTTTCACCTGTTTTTGAAAGCTCCTATTCTCAAAGCTCAGCTGTTGCCCAAATCATAAATGTTATTTAATTAACAACCGTAATTAGCAATGGCCCTGCTATTTAAACGGCTCCCGGCGCGTAATTTAGTCAACTCATTTAACACGTAACAGGCTCTGTCAACATTTCGGAACAAACAACACATCTAACAATATTAAAAGCTTGTATGCGCCAACATGAGAAACTCAGTAAAACGTAATTAAAACCTTGTTAGCGCCGGCGAGCACACAACATCAACACTTAACATCCGCTGAGGACTCGCCAAAAACTAATTCGGACTAGTGGGAGCGACCGGCCCCGCCCCGCCACCGGATCCGGATCGCAAAACGCTCTAAGGGATTAAGCCAGATAAACGTAGCCACTGCGTTTACATTCTAATCGCAGAACATAACTTGCCAATTTATTTATGTGTAAACCAGTCATCCACACCAAAACTATTGCACCTGCTATTGTGTTTCCATCTGCGCATTCTCACGGCCGCAACTTTTTCTGAACCCTGGCAGAAAATCTGATCACTCAATCAAGGCACTAATTATCCGACGGGCCGGTCAATTTCTGAAAAGGCAGGCAACTTGCTGACTCTATTACGACAGACGCAAAACGCTCTAAGAGATTAAGCCAGATAAACGTAGCCACTGCGTTTACATTCTAATCGCAGAACATAAATTGCCCATTTTTTTATATGTAAACCAGTCATCCACACCACCACACACACCTGCTATTATGTTTCCATCTGCACATTCTCACGCTCGCAACTTTTTCTTTACAGACAATCTGATCACTCAATCGAGGCACTAATTATCCGACGGGCCGGTCAACTTCTGAAAAGCCAGGAAACGTACTGTCTCTATTACGACAGACGCAAAACGCTCTAAGAGATTAAGCCAGATAAACGTAGCCACTGCGTTTACATTATAATCGCAGAACATAACTTGCCCATTTTTTTTATATGTAAACCAGTCATCCACACCAGCACACATACCTGTTATTATGTTTCCATCTGCGCATTCTCACGTTCGCAACTTTTTCTTAACAAACAATCTGATCACTCAATCAAGGCACTAATTCCCCGACGGGCCGGTCAATTTCTGAAAAGGCAGGAAACGGTTTGACTCCATTACGACAGAGGAAATTAATTTCCAAATATAAATAAATTCTATTTACTTCTGCTTGGCGAACCGTAACGCATTTAGAGCGGGGAGAATTTCGCCGCTCACGGCGCGAATCGTTTTGGCAACAATTTAAACGGAGAAATCGTAAATGTTTATTTGGAGTACGGGCGTTTCCTCCGGCCGCGGGGCGACGTCGTTATACGTCTTTAATGGCCAATAAAGTGTCAACGCCCGCTCCTTGCCGCAGATAAGTGTTCACCTGGAGTAAAAACCCTTTCCAACCTTGGACAGCTCGGAAATAGACCGGCAATAATGGCAGACCTTTGTCCTGGACGATATGGCAAATAAAAATAATTTTGTTGGATAAACATCGCAGTTCAACAGACGAACGCAAAGATGTTGTTCTTCTTACCGTAACTTTTTAAATAAAGTCTTTTCAACCGACTTCAAAAAGGAGTCCGTATGTTTGTTACGCGATTATTCCGCCAATTATGAACCGATTTTGATGGACCTTTTTTATTTGAAATCTGTTGCTTCTCATGTGGTGCCATTTAAATTCAATCTTGATCTGACGAATATTTTTTTAAGTTATCTTTAATAATGCGTATTTTCATGGTAACATAACTTACCAAAACTAAAAAGAACATAATAAAAAACATTAAAAAAAAAAAAACAACCGACTTCCATACCATAACATTACAAAGTGAAACATAAATGTAAAAAACAAAAAAAAATGGCCAATGGGTTCGAATCCCGGGTCGGGCAAAGTGTTAATGGGTTTTCCATCTAGAATTTCTCAGTAACAGCCCGGAGTTTGGATTTGTGACCAGATGATGGCTTCTCAAACATCCCGCTCTGACAGTGTTGAGCCTGCAGAAAAGCTCCCTGCAGGTCATCAACTCCCATGGCCCTCCTGGAAATGTTTAAACCGACTCCGAAGCGAAGTGGGTTGCTACAGGCACAACTTAGTTAGATCTTATCTTATCTTGTGGAGGGGCCGAGAGACAACTCGGACACTTCGACCCATTGGGATCTATTGTGGTCCCCTAGATAACTTACTCCCCCCAATCTCGTTGAAAACTCTTTTTATGAATTTTACAACGAGACTAGGAGATATGAGCCTATAGTCTTCTGGTCTTGGATATCCAACCCCTAAGAGACTCATTTGCTTACCAGCCAGTGCATCGCATGTGCAAAGAAGGTGCTCCATGCGTTCCTTATGTTCTCCACACAACCTACACATGGGTGTCGTGATTAGACTCATCTTCATGAGCATGTTGTTGGTTCCAAAGTTAGCTCCAAATGCATTCCCGGGCTTTGAACGTAGAGCCTAGTAATTTTTTGGAGTGTTGTACTTTACTTAGTTAGATAGGGGTACACCAATGTCCCGCAGTGCGATTGCGGAGCTACATCCCAAACAATGCCTCACCTCCTATCGTGCTCTCTGTGCAACAACACCTGCACCCTGTAGGCCTTTTGTGAGGAAAATTAAAACGCTGTTGACATGGCTGAATTCTGGTTAAAACGTATTTAATTGTGGAAACATCGATACGACGAAGCATTTGTCTGTACACAAATCAAAATCAAAATAGTTATGTTTCATGTAAACCTTATATAGGTGGTTTTGAATTGTCAAACAAACAAAATATGAATCTAGTTGCACGTTCACAAGCGTCAGTAGGTCTCTATGGAGAACCCCCGGTGGGTTCCCGCATTGTCGAGGCGAGGGGGCTCAGTATTCGTGGCTTGGTCACCCTGGGTGAAGCGAAGAGGAACCCGAGGAGAGGCTGCTCGTGAGGGCTTTTGCCGATTAAGCCGATAGCGACGTAGCGGCCAACAAGTAGGGTGCGGTGCCGCTTAGTAACACAGGGGACATCGCTACGGAGGCAGGACGCGATGTCGTATGGAGCTTCCCAGGGCCTCCTATACGATATCGCGGCTGAGGGTTGAAGGCCGTGGTGGCAGAGGAGTGCTGGTATTGCCGTGCACCGCTCACCCTACATTCCGTGGCCTTTGCGGGGTCGCCACCGGCTGATGGCGGATCGGTGGAGCTGCAAGGGAGATACCTATACCCAGCGGTCGAAAAGCGGTACAAATGCCCTTCACGGGATCGTCTGGCACCCAACAATGCTCACTACTTGTTTTTGTGCCCTAGTGGTTGTGTCAAGCGTTTTTATCAGCGATGTAATCTCCCAACTTATAATACTATAAGTCCACGTCTGCCTAACCCCTCGGGAAATACATGCGTGATGTTTTGTTACATTAGATTCTTCAGATATCTGCCCTACTTTAGAATAGAATGGAATATACTTTATTGAACACCAAAAAGTCTCTTTACAAGAACTTAATACTATAAGTACAAAGGCGGTCTTAACGCTGACAGAAACTCAACTCCAAATACTGCTCACTTTTCAACCAAATTGCCAAACCAATCCCTACATAAAATAACTCTGTAGTTAGTTAGCAATGTTTACACTTCGTCCAGGTACGTTACCTAAGCCGCGATTACTGAGCAAACCGCAGATCGTTCCCCGCAACAATCACAACATGATTTAGTACTTAGCCGCTCCATCCGTGATTATTGTTTTCAATCTGCTCATTTCGCTATTGTAATCCTTTGTTATGTCCATTTACATTATGGAGTTTTAGGCTATTCTAAATAACTTTGACCAAAATAGCAAATAGATTTTATTTGCTTTAGATACATACATATATACATAAACCCACGCCTTTTTCCCATGGGGGTAGGCTACGACCCTTACATGCTCCTTTTGCTTCACTCACATTCATACATCTAGTCATATACACACGCCGGTTATGAGTACTGCGCACCTGGCCTTTCTGAAGAACATCATCTATAAGGTCTATGTATGCCTTTCTAGGGCGTCCCCTCCCGGCGTTTTCATTCACGTCTGCCTTGTAAATACCTTTCGTAAGTCGCCTTTCATTCATCCTCTCAACATGGCCAAACCATCTTAACACTCTTTACTCTTTTCAATTTTAGTCACTACATCTTGTTTTAAACCACAACGTTGTCTTATTACCTCATTCCTCAATCTATCTTTAAATATAAATCAATTTGGTTAGTATATTTTGCTGTAATAAGTCCATATCAGTGCTAATAATAGTCCGTTCCAGAAAATATCGTACCTAAAATCAATCATGTTAACGATATTTTTAATGATTGGCCCAAAACCAGTCAGCTATCGGTAAACTGCTAGTTGAAGTCTTAATAATACTTCTTACTAATTATAGGATATTCTTCTCGTGTTGACGAATGAAATTTAGTACGCTCAGTTATCAACTTCTACAGTTCTGTTGTTTAACTGATTTAAGTCCTCGTTGGTGTAGGTGAAACTACATGTCCGTCATGTAGTTTCATCTACACCAACGAGGATGCTATGAAGATATAGAGAAGATGCGGGATATCGTGAGACCATGCTCCACTGTGTTTGTGATGGATCGATGATACCTGATTTGCCCAGATTAGATCTGCATCGAACAAATCGTAGCCGCAGTCGGTTTACAGATTTCCATATTATCCAGTACGGCAATTTAATAGGATGTGGCGTTATTGGCGCATTATGCTCTTTTTTAGTACTAAATTCTATACTTAAAAAAACTCCAACGTACTAACAAACGTGCATTCTTTTCTAGATCCACCAGTGGTATCATTATCACTGGGTTCAACGCTCAACCCTCACGACATCAAAGAAGGTGACGACGTGTACTTCGAGTGCTCAGTGCGTGCCAACCCTAGAGAACATAGGATATCATGGTATCATAATGTAAGTAACATTTACCTATTTTATTTTCAGTATGTACAAGATGATACGTTGGAAGGCCTCTCACTAGGTGGACTGATGACCTGGTTAAGGTTGCGGGAAGGCGCTGGATGCGAGACGCACGGGATCGGTCAATGTGGCGACGCCTGGGGGAGGCCTATGTCCAGCAGTGGACGTCTTTCGGCTGAAATGATGATGATGATGAAGTACATGGTACTTTCAATGTCATCGTATCAGCTAATTGTCGTATCAGGTCACACGCAGTAAATATGATAGTTTTAGCGCACTCCGACTTCGATTATTATTCGTCAGCTAAGTGTATTAAGTGGGGTAAGGCTCAGATCCTTTCTCCAGGTATCCTATTTCCAGTTGTGGCATCTTGTCGCACTATCGTGTCACCGCTGACTGTGGGAGCTTATAGTATTTATTTTCGTAGTAGTTTTTTTGTTAGTACGAATCGTACACACGTATTAATAACCAACTTATATACATTTGTCATCGGCCCACCTGGCGGTGTTCACTGTTGTATACAGCTGCCGGATATAATGTTAACTATCTCCATTCTTAGTAAATGTATTAGTTATCATGGTATGCTGCTAATTGCACCCAAGAGGACGATCTATCCGCTTGACATAAACTCTTAATCGCCCTTTAAGACACACTAAATAAGTAACAAGTTCTGTTAAAATAATTTCTCACCACATGCCATACTTTAAACAGTATGAAATACTGACACTACCATGTTTGTACATACTAGAAGTAGCTGTGTTTGTTAAGTTGAATCCAAATCGTTTTAAACGTCTTGCCGATGTTGTTTCACGTAATAGACGCGACAATACCCTACTGTGTCATCACTCCGCTAAGACAGCACTAATGCGCAAAAGTGCTTACTGTATGGCTCCGGTCATATATGATAAAATACCGAAAAGTTGGAAAGAATCGCCGCTATCGTTATTTAAAATAAGGCTTCTGTTAAATACAGGTCTTCTGGTCCCAAGCCAAGAGCTATACACCGGGGCCCATAGCGGCGTTGGGACTCCTGGACCCTGTCTGAACCTGTACCCCACGAAACCGCTGTTCGCGGCAGTGGAAAGCTAGGGATTTGCTCCTTATTGGGAGATATCCTGGTACCTATCTGACAGTTGAGAAGTGGGACGACTACAAGATGTATCAATAGGACGACCTTAGATTCCTGCGGTAGAGTCCTGGGAGTCGATCAAAATCGTGCCGTGAGGTTAGGGATAGGAGAATATATATATATATTTATTTATTTAATACTTCATGCACACCAATGTACAGAGGCGGACTTAATGCCTTAGGCATTTTCTACCAGTCGACCTTTAGATACAATAAAGGACAATGATTGGATTGGGACCACCAACGCGTTCTGATCCGGGCTTCGGCTTCCAGGCAGACACACACGCGTTTCCCACAAAAGCACATCGATGTACTTGAAATATATTTTAAATCACCCTCGCGGGCGCCCCACAACGCCGATTGCGAACGGCGGGCGCGATTAACAAATACAATGGGTGAAACACATCTCGATTAGATATGTTTCTACAAGAACCCGACTTCCGCGTGTTCACGTTACAAATTTTCTCTTTCGACTGTCAAGTGTCAGCTGTCAAATCATTGACCGCCCACCGACACGGTGTTGCAAGTAAACATCGGGACGGAACAGCTTCGAAGCTTTTTGAAAGTCAAAGCATATTATAGCGTAACAGAATTCATAAGTGAAAAGAAAATTGAATCTTCCTGTTGAAATGTTTTGAAATAAGAATCATGCTTGGTTTTTGTTTTTCTTTGTACGAGTATTGTCTGTTAAAGTTTAGTAGATTAGTTTATAATTTTGTAATTTTTGCATGCCTATTGGCAAAATATGGCTGGACCTATACTATAAAATAAAATATCTTTATCTTACATATTGAACAACAGTTTGGCGATTATTCCACACAGATAATTAAAAGTCTTTTCGATATATTTTGGATACATGAAACTTATCTACCGGCCATGCTAAATATTTAGTTGAATTTAATTTGATGAATATTTGCATATTATAAATTGTTAAACACAATAATCCTATAGATTTTGAAATAATTAAACGAGACCACAGCTTAATCATTGATTAATCAAACCAGTGAAAATTGTTTATTATTTGTAATAATCAATTTATTCTGAATTGATCATTAATTCAGAGAATATTCATAAATCGTTTCTCAAATGATGTGAGCATATAGACGCTTTGTCTTCAGTAAAATAAAATAGAATTTAATTAATTAAATATTACTCATGATTTCAGCATCATAAGGAATTATGTTGATAATACTAAAGATATTAAATACACTTCCACACAAAGAAACTTAAATTCATTCATTCACTGGCAGAAAAACGCTCTACCTCAATCGCTGTGTCTAGACTCTAGAACAGCCTTTCCCAAAGTGGGCGATAACGCCCCCTTGTGGGCGCTGCAAGCGTAAAGAGATGCGGTAAGAGACCCACAAAAAAAATGGATGCGTTGTGTAGAGGCTTGGGGGGTGATTTGTAATTTCATTTAGCTAGGAGGCCTCTTAGAAACCGACTGCGTGAGCTCTCAACTACAACTTGTGAACATCAACTAATATTAGTTAAGAGATTGCTCAAACTTGGTTCGATATTTCTCTCCGCGTAGTTTATATATCTGTCCTGTTTTATTGAATATATAAAATAAAAATCATGTCAATCGGTCGCTCCGTTTCGAAATGAAAGTAGACACAAACAAACAAATAAACACACAACATTTTTTTTATCTGACATTCTAGAATGGTATTTTAGACTTGCATTATTTTATTGACATTTGCACATATTTTATTATTATTAAATTTGATAATCTAGAATAATTATTTTGAACTGTATTCTATATCAATATTTGCACGCCACTACCCAAGGCAAACATGACGTTCCATGATCTTTTTATTTTGACAACTCTTCATGCTGACAACTTGTTACGTATGTATGATACTCATGTTTTCTATACCAATATTATAAAGAGGAATGATTTTTTTGTTTGTTTGTTTGTACCGAATAGGCTCCAAAACTACTAACCCGATTTCAAAAATTCTTTCACCGTTGGGAAGCTACTCTATCCCCAGGTGACATAGGCTACTTTTTATCCCTGTATTCCCACGGGAACGGGAACTACGCGGGTGAAACCGCGAGGCGTCCTCTAGTAGCAAATAAACAATGATTTGATTTGATTAGACATACTTTCGAATTTTAATAGTTATTAGTACTCCTAGATAGGTAATGTTCGTAGATAGTAGACCGCGGGCAAACATGTTTTAACAAGTTTTTGTTTTGAATAAAAGATACTCTGTTTGAATACTATAAAGTTGCGTTTCAATAATCATTCTCAAAGGCAGGTTTAGCCCGTAAGAGTTAACTTGAGACCTGTGCGCCTTTACCTACTGCGTTCAGGTTTCAAATTAACTCTTGAGAGTTGTAATAAAAGTCTCGTTAAGAATTAATGTTTAATATCCGCTAATATAGCTCACAATAATTGATTAATTTAATTTTAAGTAATAGTGGTTTTTAAATAGGTGAAAACATGGGGGCGCTAAAAAATATTTTTTTCTCAAAGTGGGCAGTAGACAAAATAAGTTTGGGAACCCCTGCTCTAGAAAGATGACATTTTGTACTAGAATCCATACTAATATTATAAATGTAAACTGTCTGTCTGCCTGTTACATTTTCACGCTTAAACCGCAGTACCGATTTAGATGAAATTTGGTTCAGAGATATTTTGAGAACCTGGGAAGGGCATAGGATAGTTTTTTTTCCGGTAATCATACTTAAGGGTGTAAAGAGGGGTAGAAGGTGGTATGGAAAACCTACAAAATTATTGCGCGTTATAAAAATAAGTTATTCGAAGTACTAATGCTACGCAGACAAAGTCGCGGGAAACAGCTAGTTTCTTATATGTATAAAGAAGATAAATATTATCAAAAAGCCTGCCGCTAAGGCATCTCTTAAAGAGGTTGAAAATGGAAAATAGTAACACCAAAACAAAACAAATGTTAAAACTAAAAAAAACTTTTTAACAAAAAATACAACCGACTTCCAAATAAAAACACTGCAAAGTGAAAAATAACTTCAATTTCGGAAGTCAGTGTTCCTGTTTTGGGATCTTCGTTTTTTGACACCGACTTCCGAAATTGAAGTTATTTTTACTTTGTAGTGTTTTTATTTGGAAGTCGGTTGTATTTTTTGTTAAAAAGTTTTTTTTTATTTTTCACTTTTTAGTTGTGGTTCATAATGGACCAATTCTCCAAAGTGAAGCCAGAATAGATTAACCCAGAAACATGCAACTTAGACAAAAACAGTGGAATTAGAGTATACCAGGGTGAACAGATTCATCAAAATCGGTCCACCCAGTAAAAAGTTCTGAGGTAACAAACATAAAAAAGCCGAATTGAAAACCTCCTTCTTTTTGCGAAGTCGGTTAAAAAAACTGTAGTAAGTAGCCCCTAATAAAATCATTGCAGAAACCGAACAAAATAACAAACTTACAATTGATTGATCCTCTATAGATACTTGTAACACGATGAAGAAGGGTCCTGATGAATTGGATTACCGCGGAGAAGGCGACACGGCTGATGAATTACTGGCCCAACTTGAAGACCTGTTCATTATCGAACCCCAATAGATTACGTCATCACCCTTCTCCGTATTGACGTATTTCCTTCCACACTAATTATTATGATTAAAGATTCATAAGGGCTGGTAATGATAGCGTTATTAAATGGCTGATCGTTATTAAATATACATCTTTTACACATGTACGTACATATAAATAAATGTGTTTATCTACTCCGGTTTCGTTATATTCGAATTACAAAATTGACAGCGGTTTCATTATGATACCCATAACGACATCTGGTTGCATTATGCGAATCGTCATAAATTCTAAAACACAAGCAAATACATTCTGAACATACAGCCAGGTACCTAGAATATTACTTCGAAATCGAGACAATGTAAATGATGTTTTTAAAAATGGACCAAGTTTAGATCAAAAGTATCGTATACTATTTGGCTGTTGCGGCTACAAGATCATTGCCTTATACCTAATAAAGACTAAATAAAAAAATAAAATAAAAAGTGGACGCGGGAAAAAGTTTTTGAGTGAAATTTTATTCCAAATTTTATTAAAAATGTTTTCAACATCAAGTGATATTGAAAATACTCCACCAGATATAACAAATAGACCAGTTACGGATACAAATAATTTACTACCAGAAAAACCAAGACATGTATATGAGAAATAAAATACTAAACACACTTCCTGAAATACTTATTTGTCTATATATGTGTTTTATTCCTTCCTTCGTAGATAAAATTTTGTATGCAACTGTACGTTATTGGTCTTTTAATAACTCGTGCCAACCTATTTTGGTACGCGCTACGCTTGTACCGAAAAATGGCACTCGTATTAAAAGACCGTCCATAACGTAACAGTTGCATAAATAGCTATTATATGAAATATCAATATAACAACGTTTTATTGAATATAAGTACATATACGGTACTAATAACAAATACGCAATTTTAAGATTTTTGTCAGTCTGTTTGTACCGGGTAATCTCTGAAAGGGCTGGATGGGTGTTAACGGGACGTTCACTGGTAGATAGCTGATTTTATAAGGAGTAACACATGCTACTTTTTTTTCTTTGTAGGCTTGCTCTTTTATCCCGGCAATTATTGTGGGCAAATTAAATTAAAAAATATGAGTTTAATGCGAACGAAGTCACGGGCTATTTGAAAATATAAATAATCATTGGTCGCTGGTTGGTCTAGTGCTCGCAAGAGGTACTGCTAAGTTTGAGGTCCTGGGTTCGTTTCCAGGGTCGAGAATATTTTTTATGGAGTTTGATAGCCCGGAGGCTGGAGATGTGCCAGGTTGATGGCATAGGCTCGCCCCTTATTACATGGGACCAGGGTTGGGCAGTTTTTGAATTACTTGTAATGAAAATACAAAAACGTATTTGGTATTTGTAATTCAATTACTTCTTAAAAATGTAATTTGTAATTGGTATTTCAAATACCTAATGCTGATATATTTTGCAGTTAGTATTTCAAATACTTATAGCTTCAAACTACATTTGAACGTAAATATATTTAGTGATATTATTAATGGGTGCGATCTGCAGAAAATAGCGCTCGATAGCTTTCGTAAACAAAATGGCGACCGCGTACGTCAAATTGTCAAGTATCTTGTCAATTATCATTTGAAACGGTTATTATCACGATACTTCTGTGTATTAAATAAGTTTGTTAATAACGAATGTCAATATTGATAATCGACTGTATTTTGTCATTAGTATTTAAAAAAAAAAAAAAAATACTGAATAATTATTTTGTTAGCATTTTTTGGACCAATTTGAATGATGTTCTTTGAGTAAATATACAATTATTCGTTTAAAACTTATCGGAATTACAGACTGCACGTTATTAGTATTTTCATGAACTTCACAAACACGCTTATGAAACTTCTACTTAGTGTTTTCACGTCCATAACGCTACGGGCGAGGTTTAAATTCGCTAGCCAATCCAAAAACTTATCCGTTGGGCTATCAGAGCTTAATTTTGGAGTATGAGTGGGTTAGTTACATACATAAAAGAGCTGATCATTGAATCCTGGGTTCGAATTCCAGTTAGGGCAAAGTTAGTTGAGTTTTACCCGACTGCAAGGAAAGGGTTGTGTTTTTCGCGCGTATCTTGTATGTAATATCCTTATTACCTCGTACCTTTCAAACCACTAGACGGATTTATATAATTAAGACATTGTTAGATATGTCTTGACCGCCCAAGTGTAGGTGAAGTTAAAAAAACAAATATGGTATCCACCGCCATATTGTCCGGGTCCCAATTTCTTTTTCTTCCAAACCCATCGAGTGGGTATCAAAATGAAGGGTTTTAAGAGGTGATTATAAAAATATATACCACTTATCTATATATATAAAAGAAGAAACTGACTGACTGACTGACTGATTGACTGATCGATCAACGCACAGCCTAAACCGCTACGCCTAGAAGAATGAAATTTGGCAGAAAGGTTCCTCATATCGCGTAAGTGAGCACTAAGAAAGGATTTTTGGAAATTCTACCCCAAAGGGGGTAAAAAGGGGGTTGAAAGTTTGTATGTAATTTCTACAGTTTTTAAGTTAGGCACGTGAAATTTTAGATTTACGCTCTTGGTTGATAAAAAGAATTAATGTATTTATTAGTTTTTGGATATTCGACCCCTAAGTGGGTAAAAAGGGGGTTGAAAATTTGTATGAAGTTTTTACAGTTTGCAAATTGGACACATGAAATTTTACATTACGCTCTTGGTAGATAAAAATAATTAATGTCTTTATTGGTTTTTCTAAATTCCAACCCTAAGGGGGTAAAAAGGGGGTTGAAAGTATCTATGTAATTTCTACAGTTTGTAAGATGAACACTTGAAATTTTAGAATTACGCTCTTGGTTGATAAAAAGAATTAATTCATATATTGGTTTTTGGAAATTCTACCAGTGAGGGGGTAAAAAGGGGGTTGAAAGTTTGTATGATTTTTTTACAGTTTGTAAGTTGGGCACGTGAAATTTTAGATTTACACTTATTGTTCGTAAAAAGAATTAATGTATTTGTTGGTTTATGGAAATTCGACCCCTAAAGGGGTAAAAAGAGGGTTGAAAGTTTGTGTGTAATTTCTTCAGTTTGTAAGTAGGACACGTGAAATTTTAGAATTACGCTCTTGGTTGATAAAAAGAATTAATTCATATATTGGTTTTTGGAAACTCGACCAGTGAGGGGGTAAAAAGGGGGTAGAAAGTTTGTATGATTTTTTTACAGTTTGTAAGTTGGGCACGTGAAATTTTAGAATTACGCTTTTGGTTTGTAAAAAGAATTAATGTATTTGTTGGTTTAAGGAAATTCGACCCCTAAGGGGGTAAAAAGAGGGTTGAAAGTTTATATGTAATTTCTTCAGTTTGTAAGTTAGACACGTGAAATTTTAGATTTACGCTTCAGGTTCATAAAAAAAAAAAAAAAATGGGTTTTGGTAATTCGTCCCCTAAAGGGGTTAAAAGGGGGTTGAAAGTTTGTATGCAATTTCTACAGTTTGAAAGTTGGACACGTGAAATTTTAGATTTAATCTCTAGGTAGATAAAACAAAACCATGCATTAATTATTTTTTGGAAATTCTACCTCTATGGGGATAAAATAGGGGTTGTAACGTTATATGAAATTTAATCGGTTTGGAAGGTTAAACATCTCAAATTATAGGTTTTCGCTCCTGATTTATTAAAAAACAATGAGTGTAATTATTTCCGGAAATTCCACCCCTAACTAGGTTGTAAGTTTGTATGTAATTTCTATAGTTTGTAAGTTGGGCTTGGAGTTGATAAAAAGAATTCATGTAATTATTAGGTTTTAGAAATTCTACCCCTAAGGAGAATAAAGTAGGGGTTGAAACTTTATATGAAATTTCTTCGGTTTGGAAGTTAAAATATCTGAAATAGTTGGTTTACGCTCTTGATTTAAAAAAAATATATTTCCGGAAATTCTACCCCTAATAGAGGTTAAAGATGGCAATTTGTTGGGCTTATATGTTTGAAACTTGGCATCAATACTAACAGCAAATATTTTATACTTTTTTTATTGATTTTAAAGTAAAGGTTGTCATTACAAGTTTTTCAAAACTACTCGATTACACGCTTGAGACTACACATGGACTTGTTAGAGATAGCAAAGAGGTTGCTCAAGAGTTTGTAAATTTCTTTACCAGCATCCCAATTAAAACTACTGAAACCTTAAATTCTTCGCCGTCGCTCGCTTATGGTTTATTACACGCTAACGTTTCTGCATGCCCGACTGAATTTAACTTTTCACATATAAACCCAATAACAGTGATAAAAGCTTTTAAGCAAATAAAGATAAAACTGACAGAAGATCTATGGGGAATGTCCATCAAAGTTTGTACCTCCATTATTCAGACTATAGCGCCGTACTTAGCTTTAATTTTTAATTTGTGTATAGATCAGGGAGTCTTTCCGGATCTAATGAAATATAGTAAGGTTATACCACTTTTTAAATCCGGGGACAGTAAAGACACAAATAATTATAGACCAGTATCCGTGTTGCCGGTTTTCAGCAAGATATTTGAAAAGATAATGCTAAATCAAATGCTCATTTATTTTAATACGAAAAACATCCTACACGAGAAACAATATGGTTTCACCAAAGGACGTTGTACAACCGACGCTGGTGTCACCTTAATAAAACACATCTTTGATGCGTGGGAGGAGGGACAAGATGCCATAGGTATCTTCTGCGACCTGTCGAAGGCGTTTGATTGCGTTGATCATGAAACATTGCTTTTGAAACTTGAGAATGCTCAAGTTTCAAAAGCAATGTTTTTGCCCGTAATGACGGGCTAGGCCAATCAGCATTAAATTTAGTAAAATCCTATTTGAATGATAGACAGCAATTAGTTCAAATAAACGGTGTCAATTCGTCGGGGTTGAACGTGAAAATGGGGGTACCCCAGGGCTCAATTTTAGGTCCTTTCTTATTTTTAGTATACATTAACGATTTACCCCATCTATTGAAAAACAAACTGAACATGGTGTTATTTGCTGATGACACTTCTTTGATTTTTAACATAAATAGACGTACGAGTAACGTTGCCGACGTAAATAATGCATTGCGGCAAGTTCTAAATTGGTTCACTGCTAATAATTTAGTTTTGAATGCTAAAAAGACTAATTGTGTAAAATTTGCCTTGCCGAATGTCAAAAGTTATGATTGTGACATTATATTAAACAACGAGAAGCTAGAATTCGTCGACAAAACCGTTTTTCTGGGTATCACGCTAGACTCAAGGTTACAATGGGGTCCTCATTTAATATCACTTGCGGGGCGGTTAAGTTCGGCGGCTTATGCTGTTAGTAAAATTCGTCAATTTACTGATGTAGATACCGCGAGGCTGGTCTATTTTAGTTACTTTCATAGTATAATGTCTTACGGCATATTACTATGGGGAAGGGCTGCAGACATTCAGTCAATTTTTGTTCTACAAAAACGAGCCATCAGAGCGATATACAATCTTCGCCGGCGCGATTCTCTAAGGGAACTGTTTAAAGACATTAACATCATGACGGTACCTTGTCAGTATATTTACGAAAACATCATGTACGTTAGAAAGAATTTACATCTTTTTAGTAAAAACAGCGATAGACATAGTTATGTTACTAGAATAAGAATTCAGTAGATAGACAACTCGTATTTAGAGCCCAAAAAAGATGTGTCAGAGCTATGTGTGGCCTTAAAAGCACAGACAGTTGTCAACCTTTCTTTATACGTCTAAAGATTCTTACCTTGCCATCGCTTTACATATACGAAACAAGTAGGTTTGTCAAATCTAACATTTCATTATACAAAATTGCTACTAAAAGTAACTACAGAAAATTACGCGATAAAAATAAGTCAGAACTTGAAGTGACTTATGGAAAAACTGCACTAATGAATAAAAGTACTTTCTGTATGGCCACAAAAATATTCAACAAACTACCTGAAAGAATAAAAACGTTAAATCGGGACAATTTCAAAACAGAACTATTGAGAATTTTGATAAATAAATGTTATTACTCACTACAGGAATATTTGGACGACAATTCTATAATTACTGCTTCAGACAATTGTGCATCACCTCACCTATTTTGACGATTTTGAATTTTGTTTGACAATAGCATTAATATGACATGTAACGTAATATATTTGACATTTATATATAATTTTATTCGCAATTGACTGTATTCTTAAACTCGACAATGTTAATTAAAATATTTTTGTACACTTTGATTGATTTTGAATTTTGTTTGACAATAGCATTAATATGACATGTAACGTAATCTATTTGACATCTATATATAATTTTATTTGAAATTGATTGTATTTTAAACTCGACAATGTTAATTAAAGATATCTGTACGCCCTGATTGATTTAGAATTTTGTTTGACAATAGCATTAATATGACATGTACAATAATCTATTTGACATTTATATAAAATTTAATTTGAAATCGATTGTATTAAAATATATTTGTACGCCTCTGTGCAAAACATAGAGGATCTACCTATCTGTAACATCTCGCACTCTGTTGTAATTTGACCTATGTTTACAAATAAAGCATTCTGATTCTGATTCTGATTCTGATTCTGATTCTTGAAATAGGGACCAATTAATTCAACCAGGTTTCAGGCTGGCTAAAGTAGCGTCATCTTTTAGGGGGTACTGTATAAAATGTTACAATAAAATACCGCCACACATTCTAGAATTGAATGAGACGAAATTTAAAACTTGTATAAAACGCACACTATGCAGGCAGGCATATTATAGGTTGGGGGATTACATCGCTGATAAAAATGCTTGGCCCAACGCTATTCCAGCTCCACAGCCACTAGGGCACAAAAACAAGTGATAAGCAGAAAAGTTCTGAAGTATTGTTGGACCTGCTGAAGACTGTACGAATAATTATAATGTATATTTGTGTTGTATAAACTCAATTTATTTTTTGGATTATATAACTGCTGTCACGTATATAGGACGTGAACAAGAAAAGAGAAGAAATGAAACTCAGTTTGAAATTATAAAAAAAAAACGGTATATTAAAAAAAGAAAATAAGGTTCGGCCTAGGTCGTTGCGCACTTGTCTAGCCTTCCACACTTCCCTGGCGAAGTCCCGTCCTCCAGGCGTAGTCCGGTCAGCTCGGCCACTCCACTCAGGCGATGAAGGAGACAGAATGAGAATCCGGCTCAGTCAGTTGAACCGTGACGTAATTCCTAGGAACAAAAGCCGAATCATTAAGCTGCCGGTATAAGGGGCGCACGGGAAACGCCAGGATGCATGGCAAGAACTAGATTGGCAATTTAGGGCTTATAACGGCGGGAAGAATTCTGGGTGTAAGGAATCTAAATTAATAGTAAATTTAAGCAAGCAGAGACGGTTACAACGTTAAGCTTTGAAAGTTTTAAGTAGAACATAATGGAAGAAAGGCAACTATAAGCATTACACACAGGATAGAATAAAGCTACAATATCTACTCGGACTCGTACCTCCAAAATTAAGACAAAGAAAATACAACAGGTAGGTAACGGCCGTTAGAAATCTTTATAAATAAATGTGCACAACTCACCCAAGTTTGGGAATCACGGTCACTTAATTAATAATTACAACTGTTTTAAGTATATGGACAAAGGCAATCCACTCTTAAGTTGATAATATAGTTTAAATATTCGTAACTAACTTCACGTGCAAAATTGATATTTCGCAATGACGGTAGTACAGCGAGAAAATTAGTCAAGGCGACAGCGTCCGTGCCTCGAGAGGTTCGGCTACGGACTGCCTGTGTTAGCTACGTGCGCGCGCGACGCGCGGCCGCTGGCGGGCGGCGATGAGGAACCGGTTATTTCCGTATCTATAAAATAATGTGGTTGTCCGCATTACTTGTACACTTTGGTTTTTTTATTTTTATTTTTAATAGTTACATTTCAATAATAGTTGAATATAATTGAATAATTATTTTATAGCTTCAAGTAATAGCTTTATTTAGATTGTTTATTTTTTGTAAATAGTTTTATTTAATTGTTTATTTTTAAGTTAAGTTGTTTTTTTTTTTAATCAGTATTAATGAACACTATGTTACATTACCCCTCTCCCCAGAAAAAGGATTTCAACTTATTGAAATCCGCAAAAAAAAATGTTATTAACTTACTACGGGTATCTCTTAAGCTTGAGGTCCTTAATATGCCAAACGCCAAGGTCGCGACCATTCATGTCTTCTAGAACGTAAACTAATGGTGATCGTTTAACTTTTACCCGGCATTTTTGAAATTTAGGAGCTAATTTTTTACTAAAATGAGCATCTTTATCGCTCTGGAAGTAGCAACGCTTCCAAACGATATCGCCCACACTGAACTCTGCATGTTTGCGGCGCAAGTTATAATGCTGTGTATTTTTTACATGAGCTTCCCACAAAGCAACCTGAACTTTATCGAATATTGGCGATAATTGACCCGGGTTTGCAGCATAAGCATCGCGTGGTAGAAATATAAGGTCTGCTGGATCTGGATATTCGATGTAATGAGAACCACACACGACTAACTCTCTTCCGTGTACCAAGAAGGATGGAGTATAACCAGTGCTTTCGTTAACAGAATTATTAATAGCGAATTGGATTTGAGGAAGGTTGGAGTCCCAAGATCTATGATCCCCATCTACGAAACTAGAAACAGCAGTTATTATTGTTTTATTATATCTTTCCACTGTGTTGATTTGTGGAGTGTACTTTGGAGTAAAATGTATGCTAGGAATTTTGTACTTTTTGAAAAGCTTATCCAAATCTCGGCTAATAAACTGACTTCCATTATCAAGAATAATAGTTTGAGGAATTCCGTGGACGAGAAAGACGTCATCCTCAAGGTGTTTAACTATTAAATTTGAGGTAGCTCGACGAAGTGGAAAAAGAAGGCAATATTTAGAAAAGCAGCAAGTCACAACGAAAATAAACTGATTCTGTTTCCGAGAAGAAGGCAATGGACCAACCAAGTCAATTGATAGAACCTGGAAGGGACGAGAAACGTCTTTAGGCCTACCCATTTTTCCAGAGACACCTTGTGTAGAATGCTTATGAGCTAGACATGTTTCACAGTTAGAAACAAATTGAACTACGCTAGAATACATACCGGGCCAATAAAAACGAAGTGCTAAGCGCTTATATGTCTTAAACACGCCGAAATGACCAGAAATAGGTTCAGAGTGGCACTCAATTAAAGTGTCTGCTTGTTGTTCTTTAGGAATAACCTTCTTCCAAGCAAATTCAACCGTAAGGTCAACCTTAGTTTTCATGTACCTATATAATTCATTATTCTCCACCTTGTAATTTGGGAAATTAATAGGATTAGCCTGGCAGCCCTGGAAGATCTTCAGATACCAAGAATCCTGAGTATCAGGGCCTGAAGCCGCGGGAACATCGCCGTTTGAAATAACCTCAACTGGAACACATCTAGAAAGGGCATCTGGGATAACATTATCCTTTCCCCGGCGGTGTCTTATTTCAAAATTAAAAGAAGAAAGGCGAACTACCCCCTAACCCACCTTGCGAGCCGACCGGTTGGATTAGTGAGAGACATAAACCATTTAAGCGATGAATGGTCAGTGTAGACTAAAAAGGTTTTGTCAGTCTCAAGGTAACAGCGCCAGTATTCAAGGGCCGTAAGAACGGCAAGAGCCTCCCGTTCTGTTGTGCTGTAGTTCCTCTCCGGCTTACTTAAAGAACGGCTCATGTATGCGATTGGATGTTCCACACCATCAATAGTTTGGGCCAACATTGCACCGATACCAAAATTGCTAGCATCAGTGTGCACCTCAAAAGGAAGGTTAAAGTCAGGGCAAGCAAGGACAGGTGCTTGAACTAGTTTGGATTTTAATTCTAGAAAAGCCTTGTCAGCCTCAGGGTTCCATTGAAACGCAGGGGCGTTCTTTTTATTAGAAGTAAGCTTATTTAGAGGACCTGCTACGGTACTGAAATGTGGAATAAAACGCCTATACCAAGACGCTGTACCCAGAAAACGCTTAACCTCCTTCCTATTAGTAGGAGTGGGGAAGTCTAATATGGCTTTGACCTTATCTGGGTCAGTCCTTAAGCCATGAGCATCCACAATGTAGCCAAGATAACGTAATTGACTTCGGAAGAAGTGACACTTGTCCAGATTGACAGTGAGATTAGCCGAACGTAATTTTTGGAAAATCTTCTGAAGCAGTTCTACGTGTTCCTCGAAAGTTCTGCTAATGATAATTACATCATCTAAATAAGCAAAGACTTTGAGCTCGAATTCAGGCCCGAATAAGAGATCAACAAGTCTCTGTTGCGTAGCAGGGGCATTGGTAAGTCCAAAAGCTGTGACTTTGAACATAAAAGTTCCTCGACCAGGAACATAAAACGCAGTCTTCTCTCTGTCCTTTTCATCGATTAATATCTGCCAAAAAGCTTTAGATAAATCAATGCTGGAAAGATAACGCGCATCCTTTAGATTATCCAATATTTCAGACACATATGGCAGCTTATATGCGTCCTTCTTTGTAACAGCATTAAGTTTACGACTGTCTAAGCAGAAGCGGGGCTTTCCATCCTTCTTACCGACCACTAACACCGGAGAAGACCACGGGCTCTCACAAGGTTCAATAACGTCTAACGCTAACATCTCATCAACCTGTTCAGCAACAATACGTTGCTTTTCTGGTGACATGCGGTAATATCGCTGTCGAATAGGTTCAGCGTCACCGGTATCTATACGATGTTTAATGACGTGAGTACGACCTAAACCTCTCTCTGCGTACGAAATGTCCTTAAAATGACTTACGATATTGTCAGCTAACAGCTTTTCAGAAGAATTCAAAGCGTCATAGCCACACAGGTGATGAATAGATGACGAAGAAATTTCCGAGAGCCCGGGGTCAGTTAAGAATAAGTTTTCTTTCTCTGACAAATACTTAGGGCACAGGTTAAAAGTGTTCCAAAAATCGATTCCTAAGATTAAAACGGTTTCGATCGCTGGAATAACATGCGCCTTAATAATAGAAAATTTTTCTTCGAAGGTCAAGGGTAGAAGAATATAACCAAGGGATGTTATCCTTTGACCTCCTGCTGCAGTAACAGTTATTCTCTCATCGTTGCATAAAATCAGACCTAATTTTATTAAAAGTTCATGAGAGTTCTTACCTAGGATAGTGACGGCGGAACCAGAATCCAACAAACCATACAAAAACAAATCCTTATTGATTCCTACCTTCACATAAGGCCTAGGGTCATTACTCGGTTTGACATTGAAAATTGTAGAAATATGTTTTCTAGAAAAGAAGTTCTTTACAAACATGAGCCAATCATTCCAGTTCGAGCTATCTGTATGACTAACCGCATGTTTCCTACAATTTTCAGAAACTAGTTTTTTGGTTTGCAGTTTGGACACTCTGGTGTGCGAACTTCCTTCATGCCACACTTAAAGCAAAAAAATTTACGCTCAGCTGCGCAGTCTTTCATAGAGTGCGTATTAACACGGCAACGATGACAGTAGGGAACTTTGGTGATAGCCGAAGTTTCGACTTCAGGAGCCTGAATTTCAGAGACCTTGTGTGACCCTTGATGGTGAGCACCGTCATACCTACTACGACCGTAAAAATTACCTTGGCTACTAGTCGTCGACTTACATTTTGAAGACTGGTAGCCAAATTCTGGAGCCAAGGTATTAGCCGAAACCGAAGGTGGTTCCTTAAAGAATTCTGAACGAACCTTTATTTGTTCATAATTCTTGCAAATTAATTTTAAGTCTTCAAGTGATTTAATATTAGGACTAGCAGCTATAATAGTAGAGTAGCAAGGACGAATATTATGCAGAATAATTTCGAGTTTAACGTCTTCCTCTAAAGGTTTACTTAGCCTAGAGAACATGCCTTGCATTATAGATAAATAAATTGTTATGTTCTCTTCCTCGCCTTGTGTACGCTGACGAATTTCTGAGGCCATGCGATAATCGTAGTCAGGGACGTCGAAATCATTCTTTAACGCAATTAGTACCTCATTCCAACTACCGATACTACCCCTGATGTTACGGTACCAGTGAAGTGCATCACCAATGAAAATATCAGTAGCCGAACCAAGCATTTTATTTTCAGTTATATTTTTAGACGTACGGAATTCTTCAACTTTCTGTATAAATGATCTGACACAAGATTTTCCGTCATATTTAAACTTATTCAGTTCTCCTATTAACCCGCGATCACACGAAACTGCAATATTCATCCCGGATAAATTAGGTTTATCTAAAAAATCCTCTTCAGAAGTAACTGAAGACGTGGGCTGCTTCTGGTCTTTGACCCTTGGCTTATCAAGGCTCAAAAGCATCTCATAATACCCCTCGTAAATTTTCTTAATTTTATCTAATTCCGATAAATCATCAGCCGCCTGCGGTTTTTCAATACGTTGAAGCCTATAATATAAATGATGTAGAAGAGACTTAGTTCTACTAAAAAGAGATTCATCAAAGTTAAGTTTTAAGGCATCCAGATTAGCCCTAACCTTCTCTAGCGTCTCTTGAGAGCCTTTACTATCCTCTGAAAACCGGAAAACCGAATCGATTATGTCATCAGACGAATATAATTGAGTCAATTTAGTGACTTGACGTCTTAAACCCGCTACGTTGTCAGAGGGAAGTTCTCCACGGATAGCAACTTCATACATGAGCTCAGATTTCTGAAGCTGTAAATATTTTATTGGAATTGCCATATTGTTATTTAAATTTAAAAAAACAAAAAAAAATATATGATAAAAAACTGGGTAGGTTATGCACAATTTACTAACATAAATCAAGTAAAATCCGCTCTGTTACAATTTATTTAAGAACAAAAACCAATCATAAAATAATAAGACAGATGAAGTCAGGTGACATACACTAAGTTACTTTTATTTAAGCGACTCAAAATTTTATAACTACCGTTCAACACAATAGAAATAACGGTAAACTGCACAAAGTTTATGTAATTAAACCTATCATTTAAATGACAGAATTACTTAAAGATCTAAGAAATTTAAGACAAGTAGGCAAACACTGCTAAAAAAACACCACCACATAGAACCACTAAAAAGACCAAAACCAAGTGCGAAAGACCTTAAACCACGTTTATGGGCGCCATTGTCACGTATATAGGACGTGAACAAGAAAAGAGAAGAAATGAAACTCAGTTTGAAATTAAAAAAAAAAAACGGTATATTAAAAAAAGAAAATAAGGTTCGGCCTAGGTCGTTGCGCACTTGTCTAGCCTTCCACACTTCCCTGGCGAAGTCCCGTCCTCCAGGCGTAGTCCGGTCAGCTCGGCCACTCCACTCAGGCGATGAAGGAGACAGAATGAGAATCCGGCTCAGTCAGTTGAACCGTGACGTAATTCCTAGGAACAAAAGCCGAATCATTAAGCTGCCGGTATAAGGGGCGCACGGGAAACGCCAGGATGCATGGCAAGAACTAGATTGGCAATTTAGGGCTTATAACGGCGGGAAGAATTCTGGGTGTAAAGAATCTAAATTAATAGTAAATTTAAGCAAGCAGAGACGGTTACAACGTTAAGCTTTGAAAGTTTTAAGTAGAACATAATGGAAGAAAGGCAACTATAAGCATTACACACAGGATAGAATAAAGCTACAATATCTACTCGGACTCGTACCTCCAAAATTAAGACAAAGAAAATACAACAGGTAGGTAACGGCCGTTAGAAATCTTTATAAATAAATGTGCACAACTCACCCAAGTTTGGGAATCACGGTCACTTAATTAATAATTACAACTGTTTTAAGTATATGGACAAAGGCAATCCACTCTTAAGTTGATAATATAGTTTAAATATTCGTAACTAACTTCACGTGCAAAATTGATATTTCGCAATGACGGTAGTACAGCGAGAAAATTAGTCAAGGCGACAGCGTCCGTGCCTCGAGAGGTTCGGCTACGGACTGCCTGTGTTAGCTACGTGCGCGCGCGACGCGCGGCCGCTGGCGGGCGGCGATGAGGAACCGGTTATTTCCGTATCTATAAAATAATGTGGTTGTCCGCATTACTTGTACACTTTGGTTTTTTTATTTTTATTTTTAATAGTTACATTTCAATAATAGTTGAATATAATTGAATAATTATTTTATAGCTTCAAGTAATAGCTTTATTTAGATTGTTTATTTTTTGTAAATAGTTTTATTTAATTGTTTATTTTTTGTAAATAGTTTTATTTAATTGTTTATTTTTAAGTTAAGTTGTTTTTTTTTTTTAATCAGTATTAATGAACACTATGTTACACTGCACAGCACATATGTGAGTACTATGTACTAACTGTAAATCTACCATTTACTGTACCTATGTGTCGTTCGTTGACTTCAGTGTGCCCCGGCAGTTGAGTGTGTCATGCTCTCTCTAATGTCTCTCTGATGGTGGCACATGTGTTGGATCATTCGGTTCCCTTCATGATGGTTGAGCTGAGTGGTGCCGATCCATGTGTCATGTTAATGAACGGGCGCCGTCAGTTGGGATTGGTCATATCTTAGCTGCCTCCGCATGTTTTTAATTACCTATTTATTGTATTTTTAATTGTTTGTTTTACTCTAGACATTCGTTCACATCGTTCTCACATATATGTATTTTTCCTACAAGATTATTGTAACCAAATACTTGTAAAACACATTTATGTTTTTTTAAAAGAGTAAGTTTGGAGTTTCTTGTCCGTTCTTCTCCATAACAAGCTACATTTCCGAATGGACGGTAGAATCAATTATTATTACATTTAATTTTTATTTTTGACGTTCGAAAGTGCCGCTTAATGGCCTAATTGAATAAAGAAATTTTGATTTTGATTTTTTTTTTGACTCCTAAAATACGATTTAAGGGATGTTAAAGTTTATACGGAAAATCTCATTTCTTGGATTAATAAACTTGAGACAAATACTCGTACTAACGTAAGTAAATAATAAAGGATATCATTAATAGTTTTTCGAAACTACCCCTAAAATATGATTATGTGGGTGTTGAAGATCTTGGTTTAATAAACTTGAAATTTTGCACAAATACTAACCTTAATAAATAATGTGGGTTGCTATTAGTTATTCGTTTTTCATAACTATCCCCAAAATACTATTTAGGGGGTGATCAAGATTTTTGAAGTATTTAATTACACATAGCTTATTTTAATGATGTAAGTGAGCACTAAGGAAGGAGTTTTGGAAATTCAACCTTTATAGAGACATTTAATTGCATAAAAACTTTTTACAAAAATATATTACTGACCTCCAACTAAAAACACTACAAAGTGAAAAATAAATCTATTTTTCGAAGTTGGTGTCTTTGGTAGGTACCAATTTTATTCGTTATGGACACTGACTTCGAAAAAGAAAGTTATTTTTCACTTTGTAGTGTTTTTAGTTGGATGTCGGTAGTATTTTTTTGAAAAATAGATTTTTTGCTTTTCACTTTTTTTAGGTGGACCTAATAGGCAATTTGCCTTTAGTAAGGTACTTAATTATTTTTTGTGTATGTTCACCGATATCTCCGTCAAACAGCACTGTTCAAACGGTCCAGCTCGGTAGTTCCAAATCGAGGAAGAGGTCATCTTAGTGCCGTAAGATTCTTCAAAAAACCGTTGACACACCTAAAACATCTTCTGGGGGTAATTCTGAAAAACTAGGATGGCAATTTATTATTGCCCAAGGAATAAGATTTTTAACCGGCTTTCCAAAAAGGAGGGGTTCTTTGTTCTCTAAATCCTAACTTAAACCGTAGATATCTACGATAGCCCATTTATTATTGATTTAACAGCAGCTTATTTTTGATCGCCTTCACTAACTGCACATAATTTAGTTGAATAAAATAAAAAATCATGCGAACGAAGTCGCGGGCGGAGTGCTAGTATGTTATAAAGTAATTCTAAAAAAAATGTTACCTAGCTAAAAAGTTGTAAATAAAAAAAAAAAAAAAAAAACAAAAACCCGTCTCCTTAAGAAGCGAACTAAAAACCTATAAACAAGAAAAAATCTGGGATAGCAGTGTGGGCCCAGTGGTAACGGCCACGACTTACAAGTTGTAGGTCGTGGGTTGACCACCACAGCTCTGAAAACGGTATAGAAAACATCGTGTGGAAACCGTCATATCCTAGATCCAAAAATTCGAAGACATGTGACATTCACCAACCCGCACTGGGCCCGCGTGGTGGTTTACGGCCCATTCCCTCTCACAGAGAGGGGGCCTGTGTCCCAGCAGTGGGCACATTAAAAGGCTGATGATGATGATGATCTGGGCTTTGTCTGTAGCAGTCCGGAATCTGGATTAGTGCCCGTTTCACGGCAATAAGATCGCTCGGCCCCTATCACATGGGACCAAAAATAGCTCGTGAAATGTGTATGTGCTATTTCATGCACTTGTACCAAAACCCTTTGGGAAACAAAGGTGTGATATTATGTATGTCAAATCAGACGATTTACCAAGTCATACTGGTAAAAGTCCCAAATTATCTATAATAATCACAAAGAACAATGGCCAGAAAATTGTTGTTGGAATTATTAAGCGTCTACATATTATGTGGCCGTGATAGATACCGATGAAATAATTTATAAAGTTTTATCAAATCAAGATTATGGCCTATCAAAGTCTGGCAAAAAATCGACATAATTGACGATAATTAATAATATCATGGCTTCTGGCTAAGCTGTGTTGCCATAGATAATAATTAATCTGTCAACCGGCATAATGACATGAACCAGTACTATTAACATAACCTCTAGATTTCTAAAACTTCAAAATGAAATATCTTTAATGCCTGACCTCCTATAAAAGTATAACAAAACTGTTCAGTAACTCAAACATTTCAACATATTTTTCATCGGAAGACGCTAAGAAAAAATGTCAACATACATTTGTTTGGGAGTTGGCCATTGTTCTTTCGGGCTTTTACCGCGGAGACTAATAAATGTTGAAAAATTGTAAAGTCTATAATACGAAATGAGAACAATTAAGGACTGATTGATTAGTTTGCTTGTTTGTTTGTTTTTTCTTGCCTTTACTAACATAATTTAAGAACTACTAACACTACCGTTAAGGGGTTAGTTTAAGCTTACTTACTACCAACTACTTATTGTTTTTGTTCTTCTAATCTACCAATGTTTGGATGTCGTTTTGTGGCGATTAAATACTTTTATTTTCTTTTCTTTCACCAAAGTTGGTATTATGTTTGTAAGATGCCTATTTTTTGGACGAATTCGACTATTCAAATGATACAAACTATTTGATCAAAATGCATATTCGTAGGTATCATAGTGAGGGGTTTTACAGTGTGATTGCTGACACAAGTCTAAAATTAGCGATTATCAATGATGTAACCATAGTTCGGGTTTTTACTGTAACAACTATAATTATGTCACCGGGTAATTGCAAAAACAGTTAGTTTATAATAAATCGCGTTAGATTTCAAACTCTTTTTTTTTACGTGGAGATAATAAAGTATTGAATTTTGATGGCATTTATTGTATTTGATATTATTTGTTCACTATATATTGTGAGTAGGAACTCGTGGGTAAATAATAACAGCCGCACGGGTCGATCTTCAAGGTTAAGCAACGCTTGACGAGGTCGGTCCGTGGATGGGTGACGTTTTCAACATACCGAGTTTCCTCCGTGCCTCGGAAAGCACTTTAAGCCGTTGGTCCCGGCTGTCGTTTGAAGACCATTGACAGTCGTTACGAGTAGTCAGAAGCTTGAGTTCTGACACCAGTCTAGCCAAGGGGTACCGTGTTACCCAGTTACTGAGTTGTGGAGGTCAGATAGGCAGTCGCTTCATGTAAAACACTGGTACTCAGCTGAATCCGGTTAGACAGGAAGCCGACCCCAACATAGTTGAAAAAAGGCTAGGCAGATTGAATATTTATATATTGTGAGATTTTTATGTATTATGAAAATATTGCAAGATTCATTACAATCAAACCGCGTTTGCAATAATCCGGTGACATATATAATAAAAGGTATATCTAGGTAAAAAGAGATTTTATATTAGGAACAAAACTCCCATCAAACCTTTATTTTAATATTAAAAGAGTGACGTGCCCAAAACGATTTATCATTCCCGCAGTACCAACATGTTAATACAGAAGTATAATCATGAAACATTGATGAAGTACATATTAAAACAAAATGGATGACGTCAGCGTATAATCTAAATTACATTTGAATAAGTTCGCTGTAATCACAACAAGGGTTCGTGACCTTTATCAACCACATGAAAGGTCCTCACGAACTTTTAGTGTGAGTGTTGCGTCAGAGATCGATTTGTTTTGTTATTATTAGGGAATTAAAATGCAAACTTTTTGTAGAAAAAGGTCAACCGAACTTGGACTTTATTGTTATAAAAATGAGGTAATTTTGGACCATTAATCGCCCTACACATACAAGCAGGAAGACTACTTTATAACGCCTACACACATACAGACAGAAATGGAACATTCATTTCTAGTATTCTGTGAATAAGTTCAATATTTTTTTATTAATTACGTCTCTAGAGGCATTAAATCAACAGCTTATACCAATATATAATAGCGATATACGAATAGATTATACTGTGATAAAAATATTTACCAATCAGCAAAGTGGTAACGGTGTGGGTAGCTTGGGATTATCCCCACTCGTAGAAGTTAAAAATATGAACACTTACCAATCAATATAAATCAACTGTAATTATGGTATCTAGCCTATATTGTCCTACTGTAGGGTCTCCTTCTACATTTTCCATTCAATTCTGTTTTCTGCCAATGCGAGCCAGTCCTATCGATAAGAGTGAAGCTCTTCCCAAAATCTTTGCCTTGATCTGTCGCGATGCCGTTTTAGGTCTAATGGGCTTCGTCCGTATAAATAAAAACTTTTTAGTCGGTGTTCCTTTTTTCGTTTTTTGACACCGCCTTCCGAAATTGAAGTTATTTTTCAATTTGCAGTGTTTTTATTTGGTAGTTGGTTGGATTTTTTTTTTGTAAAATAGTTTTTATTTTCACTTTTTAGTTGTGGTATGTACATAATGGACCAGTTCTATAAGTTCAACCTATAATGCCCAAAGTGATGCCAGAATAGATTTACCCAATAACATGAAACTTGAACAAAACCGGTGGAATAAGAGTAGACCAGGGTGAACTGTTCTCACCTGCATATCCCTTTAGAGCATACCAGTGTGATGTTATTTTATGAAATGGTGTAAACAATAAATACGTAGACATGCGATTGCAGCTATCCCGAGTGATTTGCCGACATTTGTGGAAGAGTTCTGATGTATATCTCCGACGTTCATCATCAGATCTTGATAAAATGGGAACTCATGACAAGCACCAGCTTTCAAATAAAAAAGAATCATCAAAATTGGTTCACCTAGTAAAATGTTCTGAGCTGTTTCACACATAAAAAAAATACAGTCGAATTGATAACCTCCTCCTTTTTGAAGTCGGTTAAAAATAATACACAAGCTTGATAGCTAGATATTTATTACCATTATTTATTTATTTACATACGGAACTTATTTCACGTATCTACAGAATAGACACATACGTAAAAATATTGTCAATGAAAATCTAGATACAAAATAAGTCCTAGTTCTACCCGCCTCAAGCAACATTTAGTGCGCTGCGCGACTACACTTATTAGAAAATAGTGTTGCAAGCGTTGTTTGTATAAATTCTATTGACTTTTATCGACATTTATAGCCATGCTTGTTTATATTTGGTCGATATTCTATTTGAATTAGCTCTTGTTGTATTTGAATTCGCTACTTTTACATGCGGTATATTTCTGTTTTAAGTTTTTTATTTAGTGAATACTATTTTCATAACACTAATATTGAGCCAATTACCTATTAGTACTTATTTTTTTGTTTTTGGTACGTTGTTCTCGTTTTTAACCGACTTCCCAAAAAGGAGGAGGTTCTATGTTCGACAATTCGTTTGTTTTTTTTTTTTGTGTATGTTCACCGATATCTCCGTCAATTGTGGACCGATTTCAAAAATTCTTTTTTTGTTTGAAAAAGTATGTTTCGAAATTGGTCCCATTTTAATTTGGTGAAGATCTGAAGAAGAACTTCGGAGGTATACAACAGAACTCTTCAATAAATAACGGCAAATGTCCAGGGATTGCTGCAATCGCATGTCTGTTTATTGTTTATACTATTTCATAATATAACATCACGCCAGTACGCTCTTAAGGGGTACGCAGATCTCTTATTTCACCTGTTATGTTCAAGTTTCATGAAATCTATTCTGGCGTTATAGTTACCTTACTAACTTGCCTATTAAGTAGGTACAACTAAAAAGTGAAAAATAAAAAAACTTTTTGCAAAAAAATACTACCGACTTCCAAATACAAAACTACAAAGTGAAAAATAACTTTAGTTTTTGAAGTCGGTGTCCATAACGCATAAAAATGGTACCTAGGAAAGACACCGACTTCAAAAAATAAAGTTATTTTTCACTTTGTAGTTTTGTATTTGGAAGTCGGTAGTATTTTTTTGCAAAAAAGTTTTTTTTCAAACAAATGTACTATGAGCAAATTTTAATACAGGTTCATATTATGAACAGTTTTGAAAGATCTTATTATTTCCCAAAAACAACCAACATCTACATCAAAATCTAGAATGCATTACGATTATTCGGTAGTTTGACTATTTTTTGATTTACACGTTATCCCCCCGTGTTATCCCCTCATTTCCGGATAAAGCATGCAACAGGACACTGACAGCTTGGATGCTCCTGACAAGGGTGTGTAAAGTTCATACAAATACAGAAATGTAAACGTTTTTTGCTATTCCTGACGGAACATTGACGGGACCTTGACCCAGAAATGTGTGGATAGCGCCTTAAATTTGCCTACCATTTTATGAGGAATCGGCAGAGGTTTCCAAGTAGGTGTGGATGGCTAAATCTGAAACTGAGAATTAGTGAAAAACACTCAAAGGAGTCTCGGGCCCGATTTTGATGACAACTAGAATTCCATCATTGGATTTTGGAAAAAAAGCACACGCTGTATTAATTAATTTATCACACCATTCGATAGTGTCGGTAATAAATATCAAATTCTGAGCAGTAATGACATACAGCAAACCTAACATTACAAATTGCTTTTTGTTCAGGATAAGCCGGTGCTCCACAACGTGGTATCCGGCATCATTGTCAGCACCAAGTCGCTGGTGCTACAGAAGGTGACGAGAGACCATGGAGGTGACTACTCCTGCAGAGCTACCAACGCGTTAGGAGAGACGGCCAGTCAGTCCACGCATCTTAGTATACAATGTAAGTAATACAAAAATACTCTTCTAGACATACAAAGTTAATTTTATTATGAATTCTGAATTTGTATTATTTTGACTGTTAACTTTAATGATTTTATTTTATATTAATTTTCTATTTGATTGACTTGGTTTTTAATTTTAATTGTAGTTTGCTTTTGATTTTAATTTTGTTTTTAAGTTGACATACATTTTCCTTTAGATTTTAATTTGATTTGTAACATTATTATTTTATGGGGCATGCGATGCTAATCTTTAAGCAATTGTAATACGGACCTTAGACATAAAAAACTTGAAATTCAAATGTATCAGTATATACAATAAAATTGTTGGTTGACCAAAAATAATAAATAAATATATATAACTGAAATTTATTAAGTTCCTGTTACCTATTCTAGTACGCATAACTAAACTAAAAAAAACTTCGAGAATACAACTAACACTGAATAATATACAAATAATACACTGATTGAGATTATAACTCATACTGTGACTAGAAAGACAGTGTAGCATGTCTATCTCACTATCTCATCTCACTAATATTATAAAGGTGAAAGTTTGTGAGTGTGTGTGAGTGTGTGTGAGTGTTTGTAAGTTTGTTACTTCTTCACGCTCAAACGGCTGGTCGGATCTGGATGAACTGTCACAGAGATAGTTTATAGTCAGGAATAGCACATAGGATACTTTTTATCCCGGGAGTATGTTCCCTCGGAATAATTTTCGACTTTCACGCGGGCGAAGCTGCGGGCAGAAGCTAGTTATCAATAAATCTCTAGCAACCATCATCCCATATTTTACGTCTATCCTAGCCGTCTCATTAGCCATTAGCAATTTTTTTGACGGAAAAAGAGCGCTGTTATAAGTTTGACGTTTGTACCTGTGTGTTTGGGTATTTTTTTGTCAGTCTGCGGCACCATAGCTCCTAAACGGATGAACCGATTTTGTTTTAGTTTTTTTTGTTTGTTATTATCGGGTGTGTACTTAGCTATGTTTGGTGAAAAACGGTTCATCCTTTTAAAAGTTATGTGCTGTTTACTGTTTGAATCGGGGTATTTTCACAGGATTTCGTGTCATAATTACGTGTTCGATAGATTGTGTCTTGACTTATTTGACTTAATGTCCTATATCCCCAAGATAGGGCAGAGGGCGTCCACAGAAGTCCTACATCAGTCCATGTCATTCCGATGATCGTAGCTTCAACACGGTGCGACGCCAGTGCTTTCTTTTCCCTTGGGGATTCAAGTCCAAAGCTTGCTTGGGTGTGTTATCGGGATCCCTTCGGAGCATGTGGCCAAGCCATCTGCACTTGCGACGCTTGATCTGACGGTCGATCAGGCTCTCGTGGAATTTCTCCAACAGCTCTACGTTGGAGGTGGTCTCTGGCCAGAAAATACCGAGAATGCGATTAAGACAGCGGTTGACTAAGACTTGTATTGGGCGTGAGATGTCCTTTATGACCTTCCACGTTTCGCACACGTAGATTTTAAGATAAATTATGTAGTTTAAAAATAATGTTATAAAAAAATATTCTCGGGTTTTGGCAATTTTTAATTTTTACTTGTAGTAGGTATGTATGTAGCCGTTTAAGATAGTAAATCCAAATGCAATGACAAGAATATTTACTTTTTAAAGTATTATATTATTTTATATTAATTATTGTGAGTGTGAAGACTATGTGGATCATTCTTTTTTATTTTTATTTAAATTTATCTTAGTTTTTAATCATGGTCTGGCAGTTTGAGTAGTTTATGCGGCCTACCCGAATGTCCTTTCTTTGGTGTTGTTCGTCGAATCGTTGAGCTCCTTAAATTCTGAGTTGAGCTGCTCGGTTATTGACAAATGCGTGCACTGACTGGACAGGTCCACTCAATCTGGCTGGTTCTTTCCTCAAAAGACCATTTCAGACATCAGTCTACATGGTCTTCACATGATCTAACCAATATTTTGTCTGGACTTTAAAAGAGACTGTGACCTCTGAGTTTGTTTCGGCCTTTCTTCTCAGAATAGTCAGACAGGAAACGCCGACCTCATCTAGTTTTAAAAATATGTTCGACATGTAAAAGTGTTTGTATAAACCAACTTACAGAAATAAAATCATTTATCATTTATCAAATTCATACTTAACACTTCCAATCTGTCAATTAAACGTTACGTACCTACATAAAACGAAGCTATCATCGATCTGCGAGTACTCGCAGATCAATACTTCACAACCTATCTATAGGAAATAGAACCTGCCTATACATTCCAAAACACAGAAAACTAAATGCTCAACCACTGCGCCAATTACTCATGGATTACGTGTCCCCGTTCACAAGTCTTGATACACGGTCCACTGGCCAATCAACTGCCACATACACATATGCATACAGACATACATACACAAATATAGAATATTACACGACGCTTCGGTCGCAATTAGTAACTTCACCGACTTGTATGAGGTTTGCACTAGTATCCAGTTAAAGTTTCTTGTACTTATTAGCTACCTTTTGTCAGCGTCGTCAACCGCGTGAGTGTTGAAAGTTACTTATTCCACATGATGATACTACTGGAATAAAGCACCTAATTGATAAATAAATTACACTTTTTTTTTTAAACAAGCTTTTTTCTTATTCTTCTTAGCAAACCCTTTCATTTGATATGGATATCATGGCATTGCACAAAAAATAACTAGTCCGCCATATTAGATTTAGAATGACGACATCCAAACTAAACGTGTATGCAAAATTTCATCTTAATCAGTGGAGGATAACTGCTTTAAAATTCAGTTGCAAGATTTGACCCGAACACACACACATACATACATTGCAAGTTAAATAAAACTCGTAAAAATCATATGATTAGTTAAATAGATTCTTCATTCAAATACTCGATGGAAAAGAAATAAGCATCTAAACAAGTAAAATTTCAAAATTTAAAAAACCCCCGACACATTTATCTTGCGAAAACATCACGATCTAAACAATAAAACGCGCATAACTTTTGAACGGCCGAACCGATTTCCATCAAACATAGCTAAGAACACTCTCGATGAACTCACCTATCAAACAATCAAAATCGGTTTATCCGTTTCGGAGCTATGATGCCACAGACAGATACACGAACACACATGTACACACGTCAAATTTATAACACCCCTCTTTTTCCGACAGGGGTTAAACAATCTTCTACCCGTGTTCCAAATATTGTCAAAATCTATTCGGCCTTTGAGAAGTGAATGATTCAAACATTTTAACATACATAATAAGAAGTTAGTAGGAAGTATTATACAGCAAGTTTCGAGAATAAAATAAACTAGCTTCTGCTAGAGGCTTCGCCCGCGTGAAAGTCAAAAATTATCCCGAGGGAACATATTCCCGTGATAAAACATATCATATTTGCTTTTTCTGACTATAATCCATCTCTGTGCAAAATTTCATCCGGATCCCTCCAGTTGTTTGAGCGTGAAAAAGTAACAAACACAGACACACTCACAAACTTTCGCCTTTATTATATAATATAGTGTGATTAGTGTGACTAAAGAAAAAGATTCTGCGTTACCACAACATATGAGTGATTGTAGTAGCAAACATAATAAAAAAATAAATAAAACAAACTGTAGGTAAAAGAGAGTAAAATTACCTAACATAGTAGGTAAGGAATATTAAAAAGTTTAGCTTACAAAAAGTAATTGTGAGAATTCCCATGACTAATACCATAAGCTCACTGCAAACATTTAATATATCTATGTCTTACCGAACGACGCTCTCAAAAAAATTTTCTTTCCCGCTTACATATCGACCATCACAAAGTAAATCACATTCCATAAATATCTACTTGAAATAAGGTCACCAAACGACGAAAAAATAGACCATCCTTAAAAGTAAAGTACACCAATAAGTAAATTGTTACGCAGATAACTTCCGACTGGAATCGACGAAGCCTTTGTTCTCTATTATAAACAGAGTGCTAATAAATTACGATTCATTTCGTCGCAGGCTTTTCGTCGTCTGCTGACTGCTGTATCAATCATTCTCACAAAGATCTTAACAAAGATTTGTTACAGTCAACGGACTGCCACGGCACAATGTATTCAATATAGAAAAATTCCATTCACTGATAAACACGAGCAATAAATTACAATAAAGGAGCTTAGGAACGCTACATCTGTCTTCTTGCCCGCTGTGATGTATGTAATGTACTCGCAAGCCGGCATAATGCCAGGATAATGAGTTCTCCATATTTTCACACAATATGGGTAATTTTTCTGCGAACACGAGCTGTATCAAGCAAAATAAAATTGTGTAATATTCATGAATAGGCGCTAATTACATTATGAAACCGTGCAAACCCTACAATCGTGTTATATTCACAGACGCGCACGATCGCAAATTACCAGCATTCAGCCGAGGTGTTATTTTTATTCATTTAGGTATTTATACACGTAACATCGGGGCTGGGAAATTCTATCTCCACATAAAACCAGAAACGCCCCATTTTATGTATGAAGGAATCGTTCGAGCGCTTGCTAATGAGCGTGCAATCAGCTGCTTCACCAAAACATTCTGGCAACACGAGGATACAGAAGGAGGCTAATATGCCGACTATTACTCTAACAATCGCCAACTATTCCCTAAATGAAAAAGTCTAGTTTATACACCAAAAGTATGAGGACTATCGATCATTAAGAAGTGCTAACTATTATCCGCAGGGATTAATTTGCCCGCAACACTGATCAATGCGTTTACAAACAACCCAAGTTGTATTAGTGAATAGTGGTGAGGGTGGTATTTCGACAAGCAGTCCTTAGAGTCACCGCGCGACCATCAATCATCTCGGAGGCTGCTCGCGAAGATTTACGTCGGCTCCGTCACCGCGGGCGGCATGTGGCCGACGATCTGCGACAAACCAACCCTCCCCTGCTATTTGTTACTTCACTGCTGTTTTACTTTTGCACCGTTCGCTGCCGACAGTTTGTTTCAATTTTATTGATCCTTACGTCACAAATCTAAGGCGAAGGAAATGTACGTTGTTATTCGCACGCGGTACATGATCGCTAGCGCCCGTGTAACATTAATCCACATACATATTTTCATATTCCCGCTACAGTAATCCTACCGAGGTAGGGCTGCTTAACGCGAGCAAATATTTGAGAGTTTAATGAAAATCTAAGGCAGCTCGGGAGCGCAGTTTTGCAAGTAGATATCTAAATGAATCACAGTCCCCGACTGCGCCTGCTACAGAGGGGAACAGTTGGGCGATAAAATTTATATATCGTCTAACTTCTGTTATGATTTAACGAACTGTATTCGGGTCTCTTTTAGCTCTTTGTTAATTATGGCATTCTTGCTTGGAGACGGAATCTTTGTAAAATATTACGGTCTGAATTGTTTAGTGTTGAATTACAATTTGAAAGAATTTGTAATATTTGTCGCGTGAAACGTTTCTGTTTTGCTGTGAAAATTCTTATGGAAATACAGCATTGCAAAGTGCTTTGATACGAACATGTAAGTTATGTTAGCAATGCCAGTGTTGATTGGTTACGTATTAATTAATAGGTTAAGTGGTTAGTGCTTCCGCGACGGATTCAATTAATCTTCACTTACTTAGTAGTAGGTAACTTTATTTAATGTTCATTAGAAGTTCACTAATTGCTTGGTTAATAAGCAAAAGCATCTGTATCGGATATGTACAGAATATTTTCAATAAAGACAAACAATTTAGTAAAATGCCTACTGATGTACTAATTAGTCAAATTTTTGCTTAAAAATAGAAGTAACCAATAAATTATTCTCAAACATGCTTCGAAATTTGAGCATTATTTTGACAACCTTCTTCGAGATAAATCGAAATTACTGTACTGGCCAAATACATGTGAGCAGCGGCCGGCAAAAGTTGTATGAAAATCCATATCTGACGTGGTTTAGCGGCCAAATAAATTAGGTATAGTAAACTCATATCTGTCGTGTAATTTAAAAATGGAACGATCTTTTACTTCGAAACATGGCAACCAAGGAGATAACTTATAAAAGGTTTTAATAAAATTTCGTACTGGCTTGCAAATAGAAAGCTGTTTATTGAAAAAAAATACAAATAAACACTTTAACGCGGGCAAAATTATTGTTGTTCAGTCTTCGTCATTAGTTTTGAAAAGTAAAAGAAAGTAAAAAAATAAAAGAAGAGAAGAGAAAGAAAAAAGAAGAGAAGAAGAGAGTAAAGTAATTGACAAAATGAGTTCTAGGTACTACTAAGTTTTAATTACCGCGCATTTTTTGAGAAAAGTACTATACAAGCCTTGGCAGCAAATAAAGTGTGCCTCAGCTTCGCCTCGGCCCACATTTACACGTTCGTCTATCAATTACTCTTTTGCTGGTCTGCAGTGCAGTGCAGTCATCTCTTCTCTCAATCAGTAATCAGTGAACTGCTTAGTACATGTATTCTGCTTCCAACCGCCGTCTTAATCACGTCTGACTATCTTGCCGGTGCTCTTCCACCGGTATTATCAGCCTTTTCAGGCAATGCCAAGGTGAACACATAATATGTCTGAAAAAGTTGCAACACATTCCTGACATATTGATTTAAGCCAACATTAGGAAATACAGCCAGCCAAAAAGCCTTACCCTAAAAGCTTTTCTATACAGATGCTCCAGTATGCGCCCACACATCACCTCAAGTCCTAGGTGCACAGCTGGACGAGTCTTTGCGCGTTCGCTGCTCGGTGACGGCCAACCCACCTGACGTCACGTTCTTCTGGCAGTTCAACAACAGTGGCGAGAGTCTCGACGTGTCACCGCTGAAATTTGGTGAGTCTACTTCAAAAATTCGAAGACATGTGACATCCACCAACCCACACTAGGTGAATTACGGCCCATTCCCTCTCATCAGGCCTGTGTCCCAGTAGTAGGTAAATTAAAAAGCTGATGATGATGACTTTAAAATATGTGTGTTTGTGTCTTTCAGTGTTTTCCCTATTATCACTGAATGGATTCTAGCTTTCAAAACAATGTGACTCACTATAAGTTTTTAAGCTGACATGGTCACAATCATTAGAATTAATATTTGTTTCGGGATATTTACCATGTATATTTTGTTTTTGGTTGAGAGCTCGATATTTCGGCACCGTTACAAGCGCCATGATCACGAGAACTAAAGTCTTTGCGGGTGGGTGTTGTTTACGAGCTGACATATCTGTCTACCCTCTTCCTCACTCGTTTTTCACGCACGATGTCGCTACCACCAGAACTCGTCTACTAGTTACTCGACACTGTTCAGCACTCGTCTCACTAGTTACACGATATTGTTCACGACAAACGATGCTCACTGTATCCACTTTTGACAATTGATCAGTAGTTTTTCGATCTTTACATAGTTGAACCACTGGATTTCAGGCTCTCGACAATTGAAACCCGTCGTCCCTATTGAAATTTTTGCACTTGGTTATTTCAATTGCTTCCCGAACCATTCTAGGTATGTAATGGCGTTCAGTCGAGATAACCTGTTCTGCTATGGCCGATTTTTGGGTATCGTTGTTTTTCACTGCCCTAATGTGTTACTTGATTCGGCAAGCAACAGTTCGCTTCGTCTGTCCAATATATGATTGCCCACAGCTACAAATAATATACATGGTAAATATCCCGAAACATATATTAATTCTAATGTGACTCACATTGTTTGGAAAAAGTGTGGATGACCCATTTTCCATATCAAAGTCAAATTGTTTATTTTATTTAAGCGGCAGTTTTGCAAGTCAAAAATATAAATTTAATAACAAAAATAATTGATTCTACCGTCATATAGGCAAAATGTAGACTGTATTAGAATGACAGACATTTATTATTTTGGCAATAAGATTTTTTTTAAAAAAACCATAAATCATAGATACCTAATCAATTAAAATAAATAGATCACAACACGTCCATTCGCAACTTAAATTGATTCATATACGTAAGGACGATGCACCCAGTATAATACTACTATACTACGCATAGGTATAAACACGGTTAACTAACAGGTACATTGATTCATATACGTAAGGACGATGTACCCAGTATAATACTACTATACTACGCATAGGTATAAACACGGTTTACTAACAGGTAAATTGATTCATATACGTAAGGACGATGTACCCAGTATAATACTACTATATTACGCATAGGTATAAACACGGTTTACTAACAGGTAAATTGATTCATATACGTAAGGACGATGTACCCAGTATAATACTACTATACTACGCATAGGTATAAACACGGTTTACTAACAGGTAAATTGATTCATATACGTAAGGACGATGTACCCAGTATAATACTACTATACTACGCATAGGTATAAACACGGTTTACTAACAGGTAAATTGATTCATATACGTAAGGACGATGCACCCAGTATAATACTACTATACTACGCATAGGTATAAACACGGTTTACTAACAGGTAAATTGATTCATATACGTAAGGACGATGCACCCAGTATAATACTACTATACTACGCATAGGTATAAACACGGTTTACTAACAGGTAAATTCGATTATTTGATAAATAGGAACATGGTTCTCACAAACTTGGAAATATTGCAAACATAGGCAAATTACCTAATTTGACAACAACGGAACAGTGTGTGAAATAAAATCTTAAAACAAAAAGCAAGACAGTAGTTATGAATTAAATTAACCAGTTTGATTTTGTCTATATTAATGTAATTTGTAATAATTATATTTTTTTACAAAGTGTGCTTTTAACAAAAGTTATTTTTTTTCCATTTAATTTTAAAATATCACAAGGTATTTTGTTATAGAATTTAACACAGTACCCCATAAAAGATGTGTTTACTTTAGCTAATCTAAAATATGGTTGATCTAACTTATCTTTATTTCTAGAATTACAATTGTGTCTATCGCTAACTTCACCGAAACCAATGTTTCCGCTGTTCAGCTGACTGGTATTCTAGCGCACATATTTTGCTACATCTTTGCAGCAACATACATTCATTTTCCCTACTGAATTTAAATGAAACAATAATTGGTAAATAAACACCGTATGGAATGGTATGCTACTTATTTTATCAACTCAAAATGTGGTTTATATACGCAATCTGGTTTGATGATATAAATACCTATTTACTAAATATTTTAGCGCTCTGGATTTACACATGGGACCCACTTTTCATCTCAAAACTTATTGCGTGGGACGCTACTATGTACCGTTAGTGAAACAATGATCTATCTCTGTACATAACTTTACCTTTAGCTCGGAACAATTTAACACAAACTTAATTAGCAGTTGAAACAAGACTCATTGTTTTAAGCCAGTGTTACTAAACTAATCTCAACATAGCTTCTAAGACTAAACTTCTAAGATACGCTTAATATTGAATTAGGAGTTCTTTTAAGTTAGTATTTCAGTCAATCTCAGGGATTATTTAATCTGGGTGTACCTAAAGAGGAGCCCTTTTAACGAGAGTTTGTTTTTTTTTATAAATAGGTAATAAGACCCATATTAAGCGCTAAGACCGACCATTGTACACTTGTTACTGTGAACGTTTGTCCTGTATGTTTTTTTTGTGGTGTACAATAAAGTGTATAATAAATAAATATTTACAAACAGCAGCTAATTTAAGAGTTCGTCTTAAATCTTTGTTTCATTTTGTGTTATTATATTTTGTTAGAGGATCCGATCTTATGTTTGTCATAGACGCTATGATTATTATATCTCAATTCTGAAATATTATTTACAATATAATAATACATTTTATTTTCAGACCCAGAGTCCATAGTAAAAATACACGTTACAAACACATTTTTTTTTTGTGTTTGTTGCGTGTGTACCAAACTGTTGAATACAGGCCTATAGATCACAAACCAAGAGGCAACACTGGGACCCGTGAGCAATGTCGCAAATCTTGGATCCTACAAGGTCTATATCCGCGAAACCGCGATACGCGGCAGCGGTACCTAGGGGTTTGTTTTTTGGAATACCGATTCCCGCACAGTTGGAAAGTGATAGTCCTACAATTTTACAAGCATATACAACTTACTTCTACAGCTTATATTTGACCCCGTGGTGGTCTCCTGGTCTCGTTCTATCCCGTGTCCAGTCGGGGGTTATAGGGGGCAAATATATATAATAATAAAGGAACAACCGACGTGGTCTGAACCAGGTTTCCCGGCAGACACGTAGACACGTTCTTGACAAAAATACTTTGCTGCGCGCGAATTATATACACAAACAAATGCACGGGTGATTCGCAGTACCACTCGCGGATCGCGAACGTTTTCGAACGCGGATTTCGAATAAGGATTGGTTTGTTATAAACCAATTTAAACAAAAATAAATCAAGACCAACGTCTTACGTCTCGTGATATCAAAATTGCGAAAGTACACGAAATTTAAAACTTATTTAACATATTTGAAAGACGCTCTATGAGTCGTCAATCAGTGCCACATCAATGGGCTGTCTAGTGTATCGGCCACAAAAGCGCGGTAGTCCCAACATTACCCTGAAAACGTTGTTGTATTGGACTCGCATAGCATTGTATGAGCTTTTTGTATAACCCACCCATAGGTCGCACGCGTATAGAGATTGCCAATAATAAATAAATTAATAAACTCAAACCGGGATTATTCGATAAGTTCAAACAGACCGCTTAACGAACAGCAAATAGGCTAATGTTTTTTGAAAGGCCTTATTTTGTTCTCTATTTTATCCCTCAGTTGCTACCATTAATTGTGTCCCAGTTCCGAAATATTAAGGTAAACCTACACTGATCGTTTTTATATTTTTAATTAATAATAGCCTTGACAGGAATTTTTCAGACAACCTCACGATATAATTTTTTAACATATTAAAATTGTCATGAAAATGCTTTAAATCCATTAAAAAGATGGATGAAGGTCGCTCCTTACTCGGATCTTAGGCCATTTCAGAAAGAATTGAATTCAGATGACGTTGCGCCTGTGGTAGAGCATAGCCTTCACGGCTGGCGCGTTACCGCACCCTAGGAAATCACTCCCGCTAATACCAACCTTGCCAACTAGCTCACGTGTTTTCCCCGACATGTCGTTCTTATTATTGCCATCGTAAGGTTTTAATATAATACCTAATTTCTATGTCCCTTAGGTACAGCAAATGGCAGCACCAGTGAGTTGAGCTACAAGCCTCAGAGCGAGCGCGACTACGGCACGTTGAGCTGTCGCGGCATGAACACTGTGGGCAGGCAGCTGGACCCCTGCGTGTTCCAGATCGTGCCAGCTGGTGAGTGACGTCAAAAATCATGTTCTTAGTACCAGTGAACTCAGCTACATGCAACAGAGTGAGCGTGAATACGGCACGTTGAGCTGTCGCGGCATGAACACTGTGGGCAGGCACCTGGACCCCTGCGTGTTCCAGATCATGCCAGCTGGTGAGTGAAGTTAAAAATCATGTTCTTAGTACCAGTGAATTCAGCTACAGGCAACAGAGTGAGCGTGAATACGGCACGTTGAGCTGTCGCGGCATGAACACTGTGGGCAGGCAGCTGGACCCCTGCGTGTTCCAGATCGTGCCAGCTGGTGAGTGAAGTTAAAAATCATGTTCTTAGTACCAGTGAATTCAGCTACAGGCAACAGAGTGAGCGTGAATACGGCACGTTGAGCTGTTGCCGCATGAACACTGTGAGCAGGCAGATGGACTCCTGCGTATTCTATGTCATACCAGCTGGTGAGTGTCACCAGTGCGTTGAGATATTCGCCACAAAGCGAACGCAACTACGGCTCGTTGAGCTGTCACGGCATAATCACTGTGGGCAGGTAGCTGGAACCCTGCGTGTTCCAGATCGTGCTGACTTGATATTCTGACGACAGTCACCACGTGCCAGGTGGTCAGTGTCATCAGAGTATCAAATTATTAACACCAGTGCGTTGAGATATTCGCCACAAAGCGAACGCGACTAGATCACGTTGAGCTGTAGGTATTGAAAATTCATTATACATAAACCCTTAACATCAACATGTGTAAATTGAGCAGGGCATTTGTAGGCAAGTCATAATCAGAGTCACATACTAGATTTAGAGTTAACATACTACGCAATATCTTCATACGTGCATTTATATATTGGAAATACAATGCAATAACTCGAATACACAAAAGCCCAAAATGTCGGCACCGAAATGAACACTTCAATAAAAGCATTAATAAAACCGCGTGCACACAATTTGAACCAACAACGAGGCCGAACTTGCTGTACGTTTTATAATTCCAGCTTTCGGCTTTCGGCTTTTCATGCCCGTGTGCCAAATCTCATAACTCCTCTCTGATGACGTACAATTTTCCTGAAACTACCATTGGCACTGAAATGAGAAATGTGATTTATGTACACAAATTTACTTATTCATTTCAAGTAATTTAATCATTCAATTTCAATCCTGCTACAGAGGAGTTATAACCCTCTATTCTCAACCGCCCGAGTACATTACACAACACGAAACAAAATTAATCTAACAGCACGTTTCAATTAGAGAAGAAAAATACCAACGGCTAAATTGAAACTTTGTTATAATATATGAAACTGAACGCTACACGGAACGAACCACGTCGTGCATTATCTTTTTATTCTCAAATCACGTTATTTCAGAGAACGGTTGAAACGTGCTCCTATAATTCTGATGCGCTCGACTGCAACGGAAAATATGACTTAGTTGTTGTTGCCGCAGCGATATAACCCGAAACCCGCACAGTTTAATTTCGCCGCACTTTGTTATAACATACACGCGTTAAATTGTCACCCGCCTGCCATAAGTCAAGGCGAAATTAGTGAGTTTAGCGCTCTCTTCATTTCCACGCACGAACCACGCCAGTTATACGAACAACGAACATTCCTTGCAAGTTCCGCTCGCACACTTAACATACAATAATAATATCGACGGAGGGGCGTAAACTTTGATTTCTATTACGCGTCAGCCCCGAAGAAAATAATCTTGAAAAAGTTAAAATGGCTTTGAAAATTGTTTAAGTTCGCTCATGTCTAGCATTTTCAGCCACATTCCTAAAATATTGTGTACTTTGTCTCTGAACTTTCCAATTTTCGTATGGTTTTTGTTATTTTGTTTCAGATCGTAAATTGAAGAAAATTTAAATTATTTCCACATAACCGAACCGTAAACTGTAAACGACGGAGAAGTTCGTGGCTAAATAATAACAGCCGCACGGGTCGATCTTCAAGGTTAAGCAATGCTTAACGAGGTCGGTCCGTAGATGGGTGACCATTTCAACATACCGAGTTTCCTCCGTGCCTCGGAAAGCACGTAACGCCGTTGGTCCTGGCTGTCATTTAAAGATCTTTGACAGACGTTACGGGTAGTCAGAAGCTTTAGATCTGATACCAGTCTTGCCAAGTAGTACCGTGTTACCCAGTTACTAGGTTGTGGAGGTCAGATAGGCAGTCGCTCCATGTAAAACACTGGTACTCAGCTAAATCCGGTAAGACTGGAAGCCGACCCCAATATAGTTGGGAAAAGGCTAGGCAGATATATAACCGAACCGTAATCTCATTAGACTCAATTCATTCTGTCTGAATCGAAACTTTAAAACGTCTCATTAAAATTGTTCTAGGTCATATTTAAATACTGATCGCTTAAGTTCTACATTTCAAAATAAACAACGATCATTATCTTTTGCCAGCAGTCAAACTGAATTAAAACTTAGTGGTTTCGTGTTTCACAAAGGGTGAAAGGGCAAGCAGAGGCCTTTTCATCAGCAAACCAGATAGTCTAAGTCCCTACTTCTAATTTCTGTTCTAAGATTGTTAACTCAAGTGCCGTTTGAGTTAGACAAAGTTAGTATAAAGGTATTAGTGCTATGATCATTCCAATGCCAGCAGGAAGATAACTACTTTGAATTCAGTTAATGTCTAGTTACGAAATTCAATGCGAAACTTAAATTGTTGAAATACTTGAAACCGTGGCAGCACTAACCTAGATTCCAACCATTTTCGCACGTCTACGAGTACATTCGAGTTGGTTTTGTTGATTTAATAAAGGTGTTTATCTACTTCGGTTTCGTTATATTCGAATTACAAAATTGACAGCGGTTTCATTACGATACCCATAACGACATCGGATTGCATTATGCGAATCGTCATAAATTCTAAAACACAAGTAAAGACATTCTGAACATAAGTACCTGACTTATAATATTACTTCGAAATCGAGACAATGTAAATGATGTTTTTAAAAAATGGAACAAGTTTAGAACAAAAGTATCGTATACTATTTGGCTGTTGCGGCTACAAGATCTTTGCCTTATACCTAATAAAGACTAAATAAAATACTTATTTGTCTATATCTGTGTTTTATTCCTTCCTTCGTAGATAAAATCTTGTATGCAACTGTACGTTATTGGTCTTTTAATAACTCGTGCCCACCTATTTCGGTACGCGCTACGCTTGTACCGAAAAATGGCACTCATATTAAAAGACCGTCCATAACGTAACAGTTGCTTATATAGCTAAACTAACTAGGTAGCGATTCGCTACATTTCATAATTAATAAATGAGTAGGTACTAGGTATAAATCAAATAGCCACAAAATACTGAAAATGAAAATCTTTTGCTAGCCATTTGAGGGGGCTCCCATCGTTACCTTCCATCCGATAGCGGTGTATACCATCATGTCCTACCTGAATATTTAAAACCGGTAAGGTCAGTATTATGTAGTATTATTGCCATCAAGTTTCCTGTTAGAAAAAGGGATGACGTTATCAATCATGTATATCTCTGTCTCTCTCTTGCTCTAGAATCTTGAGGGCAATAAAAAGTCATAATAAGACACCAAAACACTATGACGTGCTGCCATCATGAATCCGTTGTGAATAAGATGAAGTGTTATTCTTCCTGTATAGAGCTCTTCTATCTCTTTCACACAGCGGGATTGGAATGGCATTGGCACGCTAGTTCAACTAGAGTTATGATTCTGATTTTTTGGAGGAACTTCACACCTTTTGTTATATCCCACCACTTACATAATAATATTTATTTTTATTTATTTATAAATACTTTATTGTACACCAAGATAAAAACAATAATACATACGGAAACCTTAAAATAAAAACAATATACAACAGGCGGACTTATCGCGTTCTGCGATAAGGCCGCCTGTTGTATTTTTCAGGCAACCCAGTAATATGTATTTTGTTCAACACACTTACTCGAAAACTGGCTCCTCCTCCACCGATTTTAGGCACGATATGAAGTGTGAAAAACCCGTACGCGATTTCTCAAAATAGTTTCTTACTAAGTAGGTGTTATATATATGTATTTTTTTATAATTCTGTTGAAAAACATCGTAGTCATTTGACATTGCAGACTCTCGGCTCCATAACTAACCAATATGTACTATTTCCATCCAGCCCGCCCCACGGCACCTCGCAACTGCTCCCTGCAAGCGGGCAACACCAGCGCTGAAGGCAGCTCGTGGCTGCGCGTGCGCTGCGTGGCTGGCTACGACGGAGGACTGCCGCAGTACTTCATGCTTGAAGCGTTAGACCCTGTCACTGGCAGGACGCGGTTCAATGGCAGCGTTAATGAGACTGGTTAGTAGTTTCTTGGATTTATAATTCCCTTTTATAGAATAGGAATGTTTTCTGGGTAGAAAATTATAATTCTATTTAGTCCGTCACTGAGATTATCAAATAATATTGAACAGGTATTTTTTGCTTCACCAAATCAATAAAAAATAACAAAGTAGCTTGTGACGTCACTATGTCAGTATAGAGTGTACTAACGGCATGACGTCACGCGATATTTCAACGCATTATATCGTCGTCACTTTTTGTTGACACGTAAAAAGAAAATAAATGGTGTCCATTATTTTTATTAATCTACCTGACGGTCAAAAAACTAATTTTCAGTAAACTACCCTATTTTAAAGATTTATTTCAACATTTCTACCAATCCAATATTTTCTTGTCAGTTTTTTGTCCACAATGATTTCGAAGAAACATAGGTGAGAATTCGCCATTTTTCCACATAGATGGTTGTGGCAAAAATACGGGTCCAATTATTTTTGTCTACCATGATTTTCTTTCCAATATTTTCATAGCTTTGTTGTCTTTGATCCACATAGTCTGATAAAACTAAAGCAGTCTATATATGAAGTTTACGCCAAGGTAACTAAAGGTCAAGGTTTGCAGAAAATTAACGAATTCATGCTTTTTATTTAAAAACATCTGCTTTCATTACCTTCAGTTCTTAAATTAAAAATTTGAAGTTGAAGTTTTCGTAAAAAGAGTTTTCTCAAACATGCTTGGAAACTTGAGCATTATTTTGACAACCTTCTTCGAGATAAATCGAAATTGCAGTACTGGCCATATACATGCGCGCAGCGGCCGGCAAAAGTTGTATGAAATCTGTCGTTTGTAGCGGCCAAATAAATTACATAGTAATCTCATATCTGTCGTGTAATTTAAAAATGGAACGATCTTTTACTCCGAATCATGGCAACCAAGGAGGTAACTAATCATAGGTTTTATTTAAATTTCGAACTGGCTTGCAAATAGAAAGCTGTTTATTGAAAAGAAAAAATAATTGAAAACTTCAAGGCATAGCACGCACTGCGATTTTTATAATATGATGGACTTACGTATGTGTGCCTCGGCTTCGCCTCGGCCCACATTTACACGTTCGTCCATCAATGCCTCTTTTGCTGGCCGCTGCAGTAATGTACTATTTACGAAAACTTAACTTCAAATTACCTATTCTAACATCAAAGTAGACTTTGATGAGCAAGTTCTCACGCTAAAGAGTTTCATTCTTGAAATCATGGGCGTCGCCAAGGGGGGGAAGGGAGGGGCATTTGCCTCCCCCCTAGAGATTCAAAATGTAGCCAAAAGCAAAGAAATCAAAGTCCTAAGTCCAGTCACTTAACAAATCTAACAGTTGTTGATATCATGAAAAAGACAAAAACCTTCCTTTCCGAAACGAAAATTTTGATCAACCTGCTGTGCACAGTGTTTACGGTAGAGCGATCGTTTCGAGGAGACTAAAAACCTGGAGAAGAAGCAAAAAAAAAGCAGAAAAAAAAAAGAAATTGGCAGTTTTGCCCATGATGAGTGTGAACAGAAAACTTACAAGACTTTCATAATAAAGTGGTCGAGAAGTTTACAAAAAAACCCCGAAAATTAAGTTCTTTTTATTTTTATTGTTTTTAATAGGCTCACGTTTGACCACTATCTTCCTCGATGGTAAGCCATGATGCTTTAAAAAAAACTGGCCAAGTGCGAGTCGGACTCGCACACGAAGGGTTCCGTACCATTATCGCCAAAAAACGGCAAAAAATCACGTTTGTTGTATGGGAGCCCCACTTAAATATTTATTTTCTTCTGTTTTTAGTATTTGTTGTTATAGCGGCAACAGAAATACATCATCTGTGAAAATTTCAACTGTCTAGCTATCACGGTTCATGAGGTACAGCCTGGTGACAGACAGACAGACAGACAGACAGACGGACGGCGGAGTCTCAGTAATAGGGTCCCGTTTTTACCCTTTGGGTACGGAACCCTAAAAACGATTATTCCCGATGTCCACCACTTGGTTGGCCACCACTGGGGGACAGCGGGAAAACTTTAAAAAAGTATATCGCTCGACTACTTGTAAAATAAATCTTGTAATTGTCAATATTTTTATTCTATTATGTTATATTGTGACCCCAATGCATTTTATTCTAATAAATTTAATAACTGTGTTTAGAAATTTTATTTATTGTGGAGCTTTACATGTTGGACTTAGTACCGTTTTTATCACAATTGCCATAGGGGTAACACTCAAACTACCTGCTTAAAGCTTCATGTCCTTTTGACTGTATTTATAATTCATATTTTCCCCATCCTCCATATATTAACTTGCTCCCCCCTGGGCCATCGGCTGGCGACCCCCTTGCTTCTAATTCGAATTCTCAATTCAAGAAACGGGGCCACGAAAGACAAACATTATAATTATGTCTTATTTCATAGATGGCCTAGCTGTGTTCAAGCTGGACCTATCCCAGTTAACTTCGGCCGGTGAAGCTGCAGGGGCCACCTTCAACCTGCTCATCTACGCGAGGAACCTCAAGGGCGAATCGGAGAAGACTCTTCTAGAGAACATTGCCTTCAATGATGCTGCCAGGAGAACTGGTAAGAAAATTATTGAAAATATCTAGTTAAGGTTACACTAGTCGATCATTCTTCCATACAAACGTAGTCTAGCGATTACTCCACTGTTTGACGGTGTACATTCAAAATAAAAAAAAATTATAAATTTTTCTCATCATTACCTAGCCCTGTATGGAAACAAAAAAGTTATAAAATAAAATATTTGAATGTTATGGGCGTCGAAATTTCCATATTTGGCGAAAATAAATACCATAAGAAGAAGGAAAATTGCAAAACGGCCTCCATACAAGAATAGATTAGTAATTCAACAATGCAAATAATTTTATTTTGTAAATATACATTTAGTAGTTTTTTAAAGAAAGAAAGAAAAAAAAATTGTGACCCGCACAGGAGACACGAGAAATATGCATAAAATTAAACAATAATAAAAATAAAACTCATGATATCTAGACTACCAAAGGTCTGTTTATAAAATTTAGCAAAAGTGCAAAAAAGCTAATTCGTACGCGAAGTAGCTTCGTACTGCTCATCACAGCATCTGTCTCATTCGCACGTGTTGTCTGATGAGATGGCATGCATTTTAACCTCGCGCCCAAAATAGTTCGTGCCGTCGCCTAGACTAACCGCCTATCTGACCTCTACAACCCAGTAACTGGATAATGCTTTATCTCCTGGTGGGATTAGTTGTTTGATTTTCGGGGTTGACTAGCCTTAACGCCTAAAGAAAGAAAAATATTTGTGATTTATTCTTAACCTTAAAGAACATAAAAGTCACTTCATGGACCACGTGGGTTTCTGGACACTGATTACTATCGACGAATACAATGTGTAGTTTTTAATACACTACTACTACTACATTACAGAGCTTTTGTTTTGCTGGTGTTTATTAGACCCCATATGGTGCACGGAAGGTTATTTAAATCTGAAACCAATGTGATTTGCAGTGGTAACTTGAGTGCAGTGGCTTAGTGGTATCGGCCGTGATTTATAAGTTGTAGTTCGTGGGTTCAAACCCAGGCAGGCGCTTTACTTTGTGTAAAGTATTTCATCACCATTGCTCTCGAAACGGCTAAGGAAAACATCGTGAGGAAACCAGCATGTACTAGAAACAAAAAATCGAATACATGTGACACTCACCAACCAGCATTGGGCTCGCGTGGTGGATTACGGCCCATTCCCTCTCACAGAGAGGAGGTCTGTTTCCCAGCAGTGGGAACATTAAAAAGGCTGATGATGATGATGACTTGAGGTTTTGCTACATTATGATTAGCCATCAATAACAATGACGTCTATGAAGTTTTGTCTGTTTTTAACCCCCGACAGAAAAAGAGGGGTGTTATAAGTTTGAGGTGTGTTGCTGTTTATCTGTGTATCTGTGTGTCTGTGTATCTGTGTGTCTGTCTGTGGCATCATAGCGCCTCAACGGATGAACCGATTTTAATTTAGTTTTTTTTGTTTGAAAGGTGATTGTATCAAGAGTGTTCTTAGCTATGTTTGAATAAAATCGGCTCAGCCCTTCAAAAGTTATGCGCGTTTTACTGTTTTGATCGTGATGTTTTCGCAAGATAAATGTGTCGGGGGTTTTTTAAATTTTGAAATTTTACTTGTTTATGGAACATTATCTTACCTAGATCTACTGCCTCAGAGACTTTAGATTAGGTGACCTTTTATCAGCGATATCGACTATCGAAAAGTGAAAATGAAGTATAGAACACGTCATACTTTTGAAGTCCTTTAGGCCTTGAACAAGACACATTCTATCATCTTAAGCGTGGCGATAGTCAGCGGCAAACGCTAACGAAATTTCAAACTACAAAAATTTAAGCGCCAAGTCCATCAAAAGTAACTAACATATATTTTTTTTGTTTGTCATATTTGTACCTACTGTGTTTATAAAGGGTTCCCTACTTGAAATCGAATGACGTGAGATCGAATAACACTTCCTCGAAAACGTTTAATCGATAAATGACGAGCGTAAAAGTTCACTACTTCGATGTATGTATGAAACGCTATATGTATGCCAATAATATGTGAGGAATTACCTCGATTTCTATGGGATCCCACCATCAGATTCTGACTTGGTGACAATGAAACCACCCAACCTTCAATTACAAAAAATATTTTCTAAATTGGTCCAAAATTGACGGTGAAATTGGTGAACTAACATAAAACAAGTAAAATTTAAGTATTTAAAAAACCCCCGACACATTTTTATTTCATGCTACATAATTTATCTAGTACATAGTAGATATGCTTCGATCGGCAATCTATTGAACACGTAATTATGACACGATATCTTGCGAAAACACCCCGATTAAAAAATTAAAACGCCCATAACTTTTGAACGGCTGGACCGATTTTATTCAATCATAGCTAAGTACACTCTTGACAATATCACTTTTCAAACAAAAATTTTTAATCAAAATCGGTTCATACGTTTAGGAGCTACGATGCCACAGACATACACACAGATACACAGCAACACACGTCAAACTTATAACACCCCTCTTTTTCCTTCGGGGGTTATACACACAGATACACAGCGACACACGTCAAACCTTTAACACCCCTCTTTTTCCTTCGGGGGTTATACACACAGATACACCAACACACGTCAAACTTATAACACCCCTCTTTTTCCGTCGGGGATTAAAAAATACATACAGTCGAACATAGAATCTCCTCCATTTTGAGAAGTCAGTTAAAAACTATTCTCTAAATTGATTATATGGCCGGTCGAGAAATGATGTTTCAAGATAATGGGCCTTCGCGCTACCGATTATTCGAGCTTCTAGTTATTTGAGATTTTGATGCATCGAGGTACTGAACTGCCACGCTCATAAATTTATCGATTTAAGTACTATCGCGTAAACATAATCGAGCCGGTGTTATTCGATCTAACGTCATTCGATTTCAAGTAGGGAATCCGTTTATAAACTATCTTCTAGTTGTTGTAAGTGTTATTTCTGCACTATTATTGTAATTATATTGTTGTTTTTGTAATTTGTGTTTGCATGCTGTTGCTATGCTTGTATCAAATCGCTGGTGTCATTAGAATAAACAGTGTAACAATTGTAATTAGGCCAATCAATAAATAAATAAAAATAAATAAATATTACGTGATCAAACCCTTACATTTTTGCATTTAGATCATCGTCATGGTTAGCATTATTTTTTTTGTTATTAATAGGCTTGCACTTGACCACTATCTCACCTGATGGTAAGCGATGATGTGGTCGACGGTGAAGCACGCTTGCCTAGAAGAAACCTTAGCATAAGCATGTTATTATAATGTATGTCGTTTTGTGACAAATAAACACTTTTTCTTTCTTCTTTCTTTCTTTCTATTCACTCTTGACTTAAAGACTCCCAGGTTGTAGATATCAGGCAATACAGACTCCGGCAGGGAATTCCACTCTTTGCTATGCAAAACGTTTAGTGCGTATGGGTGGGATGTCCACCATGTACCGAGGACGCATCGCCGTACGTCTTGTAGTCCAATGATGGCACGGGTTAGGAGGAATCAGGGGGATGACATAAGCTCTTAGAGCAAGATTATTTTGAGTGTGCGTAAGGGACAGGTGTATGTGACTTGTATACATCTGTTCCTTTTTTGCCGTCGAACTATGATAGTTTTGACACTTCAGAGTACGGGTACAGTTCATGCAATTCCACACTCCTCGAAATGTAACCGATAAAAACCGACAGGCTGGAAACACAGCGCCGATGTTCAAGACTGATGCCTAGACACGACCAGACACCAAATAATACTTATCAGTCCCATAGTGCAATATAGTCACTGATATATAATTTTCTCTAAATCCTCTTGTAATCAAAATACATATAAGGTTATATAAAGTTCCATACTAACCATTTGCCGGCAGCCATGTTGGTTACCTAGAAACATTTTCAATTAAATATTCGCTATGCGGTCTGTCAAAGCACAAACCGGTAGAACGATTATAAACTCGATTCCAAATTCGAGTGACCTAGTTCTCTTTATAATTATAAACTGTGATAATTTACTTCTTTTTTGGGTTGAGAAATCGTTTAATGACTTCTCCCGCTCTGGGTGGAGCGGGAGGGGCATGTCAGACTTTTACTGATTAAAATCCACCCCTGTTCCTTCAGTTGCTTGTGCCAGGGCCGCGGTAATAATTTTCTTCTGCTATCATCTATTGTATTTATTGACTTTATTGGTAAGTTAGATAGGTTTAGTTTTTTTTGTTATTGAAGAATGTTATGGCCTTTTTTTTGGTGTGGGAAATCATCCAATTACTTCTCTCGTTCTGGGTGAAGCGGGAGCGCGTGTCAGACAGTTTACTGACACCGTAGACCATATCATCGCTTAACATCAGGCGAGATGGTGGTCAAACGCTAACCTATAGTTTATTAAAAAAAAAAAAAAAAACCATCCGTGTTCATTCAGTTGCTTGTGTCAGGGCCGCGGTAACTCTCTTTCAAATTTATCCGTGACCCAGACAGGCATCGGCCCTAGCGGATCAGTTTTTTGCTGACGGCCGTGAGTGGTTGCCACCGCTGATTGCCTCCAAGAGGACACGGCGGTGCTCCGCCCAAGCAAGAATGTTATGGCCACAGATAATATAATACTAGCATACAGATGCCTCATCCCATACAAAGAAACCGTGCCACGTAACTAGCGTTTTTCATCTGATTATACCGATTATTTTTAGGGTTCCGTACCTCGAAAGAAAAAACGGAACACTTATAGGATCATTTTGTTGTCCGTCCGTCTGTCTGTCTGTCAAGACCCTTTTTCTCAGGAACTCGTGGAGGTATCAAGCTGAAATTTATATAAAATACTCAGGTCCCTTAAAGCTGTGAAAAAATCAAACTTCCAAGCCAACGCAATCCAAAGATACAGCCGTTTATGTCGCAAATTTCCGCAAATTTTCGACACTCGCAAGGGTATCAAAACTTACAGGGTACTTCCCGTGAGCTCAGAATCTTGAAGTTTGGTACGAAGCAACGTCTTGTAGCACATTTATAGGAATAATTGCGAAAAGCGTAAATTTTGAATTACATCATATAATAAAAATATTTTGAAAATTTTTAAACTTACTACCCTATTCCTCATGAACGCGTAGAGGTATTAAATTTAAATTCATATCAAATACTCAGGTCTATAATACCTTTAAGCTGAGGTTTGTACGGAACCCTCGGTGCGCGAGTCCGACTCGCACTTGGCCGGTTTTTTGTAAATTAATCGCGTTCGGTTCCGTTCCACGGCGATAGATAGATCACCATCTAATAACCAATCGACATCGATAGATAAATCAAGTAATCAGTACAGTACGTCGGGACAGTTTCTTTGTATGGGATGAGACCCCACGGTTATGGCCTACAAAAGATAGATTGATTTTTTATTCTTTAGCTGCATTGAGCAATTTTTGTCAGGGGTTTAAATTATTGTATCGCATCAGCGACATGCTAATGTGACAGCGTCATCGATATGCTTATGTGACGTGTGATAGTATTAATGTGTTTTTGTGTGACAGACTGGCGATGCTTGGCGTCGCCAAAGTTTAATTTTTTCACTTATGTCGGCATTCCCCATTCTGCCTGTTATTTTTCTACGTAATGGTGTGTTATATTATCTTTTAGTGCATAGATACTCATATATCCGAAGTATAATGTAGTTTGGGCAAGTTTTCCTGTTGGAGTGAGGAAAAATCCGCACCCTCTTGTATGTGCGGTAATCTTAACCTTGAATTATTTTGAGGCTCTCATGCGGAAGTAGTAATTGAGGAAATTCAAGACGTTCGAAATGTAACAAGGACTTTTCACGTTATGACTGAATGTGTCTAAAGGAAGTCGCTTAAATAGTAGTTCTGAGTGTTTGATTTGTTCATATTCGCCTGACTTATCCAAATTCATCCGACGTCGGCGCACCATGTTTTTCTTCTTCGATACATCTCTACAAGGTGTAAGGGCCGAAACTGCATAGGGAGCGCTTGCGTAGACACCTAGACACGCAGGTGGGATTGCGGACATCGGATTATTTTATTTACGCGGTCTTACTAATGCGTATTCGCTCGTCGTGACGATATTTTTACTTAGTAAAACGACGACTAGCAAAAAACTACAGCTGCTGCAACTGGTGGGACTCAGACGTGCTCCTGCGCCTGATTCCCACCTCGCGACGACTTTTGTAGAATTTGGTGTGAAACTGCACGGGCCTCCGCTCAACGCAGTTTCGGCCCTTACAGAATAATCAAATTTATAATGTAATAGATCAAAAGATTTTCAGGTTTAGCGTTTATTCTTGCATTACACGTTGTATAGTCGCCATCTCAATATTCGTGTCCTTTCTGTTAATATCATCCCTCCATCGATGCTCTGTTCTTCTTCTACCCCTATAAGTATTCGAATTCATTCTCGTTTTTTCATATAACAAGTTTTATGTCTACCATGTACGAGTATTTAATTAACTGCTCCAGAGGCTCTAGACAAGTGGCATTCGATGTCAGTGAAGGTGATAGTCGAAATGTCAAAATGTAAAGGATTGAGCACGTGATTTTTCGATATCGCTTGTCAATCCCATACGATTTTGCCTTTTTGGCAATCGCTATCGCCACGCTTTTGATGATAAAATGTCACTTGTGTAGGGCCACTTGCACTGGTTATTCAATTTTGTATGAATTTATTCATCATCATTGCAGCCGAAAGACATCCACTGCTAGACATAGTCCTCCCCCAGGCGTCGCCACATTGACCGATCCCGTGCGTCTCGTATCCAGCGCATTTCCGCAACCTTAACCAGGTCATCGGTCCATCGGGAGGCCTTCCATCGTCATCCGGATCGCGGTTGCCATTCCAAATCTTTTTGGCCCCATAGGCCATCCGTTCCGTTAAGTTTCGCAATACTTCGGGTTTTTTTTAAAAAACCATTCCAAATCTTTTTGGCCCCATAGGCCATCCGTTCCGTTAAGTTTCGCAATACTAAGTTTTAAAAACCCGATTTAAAAAAAAAAAACAAAACAATCAAAATTAATATTCGTGAACTGTCATCAAAAATATTGTTCGTTGTATCGAGAGATGAATTACATTATCCAATTGTTAAGCCTCTGGTAAAATAACATTATTGGTGTGTTCATACTTCATTTGTTTCTGCTTAATGAGACGGAAAACCCAAGCCCTGGAAAACCAAGTACTTAACAGTTTACGTATTTATTAAACCGCATTTATCGTAATTGAAAAGATTTTGGGTGAAGTTTATTCATGATTCAAATTGGAATAGTGCAGCTTTAAATGCAATTGTTTCTCTAAATTTTACTTTTGTACTTATATCATATTTAGTCACATTTAGTTCACATCGTCGCCGAGTTGCCAGCTTGTCGGTTTTTATCGGTTACATTTCGGGGAGTGTGCGATAGGATTGCACGATCTAATTCCGCCTACATCATCGGACTACCAGACGTACGGCGATGCACCATCGATACATGGTGGACATCCCACCCATGCGCACGAAACGTTTCAGGAACACTTTTATTATGCGTACAGCTAAGGAGTGGATTTCCTTGCCGGATTTTATGTTTCCCGACAGCTACAATCTGGGGGTCTTTAATTCAAGAGTGAATATGTTATTTCTGGGCAAGCGTGTCTCACCGTCGACCACATCATCGCTTACCAACAGTTGAGATAGTGGTCATGCGCGAGCCTATAAAATACGTAAAAAAAAAAAAGTTTCGTACAAATCAATCGTGATTCGAAATTTGAAATTAGGTTAGCGTTCTACTCGTAGCAATTTAAATCGCCTATCGGTGAGAAATAAATCATCTGCGACACATCGACGACATCTACATCGTAGAGCCATCAGAAAGGTCACGAAGCCACGTCGATGTTCGAGGCTCTGGAGCTTTGGTCACTTCAAAGCTCCAGAGTCTCGAACATCGACGCCGAGTCGCCAGTCTGTCGGTTTTTTATCGGTTACATTTCGGGGAGTGTGCGACAGAACTGCACAATTTGATTCCGCCTAGCCCTTTCCATCATCGGACTACAAGGCGTATGTACGGCCATGCACCATCGGTACATAGTAGACATCCCTCCCATACGCACAAAGCGTTTTGCTAATACTTTCATTATGCGCACAGCTAAGGAGTGGAGTGGAGTTCCCTTCCGGAGTCTTTGTTCCCTGATAGCTACAACCTAGGGGTCTTTAAGTCAAGAGTGAATAGGTTTCTTCTAGGCAAGCGTGCTTCACCGTAGACCACAACATCGCTTAACATCAGGCGAGATGGTGGTCAAACGCTAGCCTATAGTTTATTAAAAAAGAAACGAAGATGTAGATGAGATCGACAAACGCTACCAAAATAGTGTATTAATACAGAATGTGATTTTTTTTCAATGGGTTCGATATCTGGCTAGGAATATATATTTTTTTAAATTCAATGGTGATGTTTCAGTTTTCTTCAAAATTGCCCACGCCCATCTCATAGTTTCGAATTTCGCAATCCAAGCCCACTTGAAAAACTCACGCTGTATAAAAGCGTGCATGTCCACCATGTACGGGTGGCGCATCGCCGTATGTCTGGTAGTCCGATGATGAAACGGGCTAGATGGAATTAAATCGTGCAAATCCAACGCACACTCCCGGAAATGCAACCGATAAAAAACCGACAAGCTGGCAACTCGGCGACGGTGTTCAAGGCTCTGGGGCTTTGACTTGACTAGTGCCTCATCACCGATGAGCCTCTTGGCCCGTTTTTCGATTGTTGCTTTTCGAGCTTTTCTTCGAAAATACGTGTACGCAATCCGACGGATATCGCCTATTGACGCAATTTAACCACCATCACTAAGGTCCCTTAGATTTTTCAACAATCGTTATCACTTATAGAATGTCTAAGACTGCAATACCTTGTCTAAGGTCTATTCGTCTATGTGACCATAGTGATGTTCCAAAATACTTTAAATTATTTTCAATAGTGGTAAACAATCAATTCCCGTAACTTTACCGAACCAAACACCTCACAAATAGCATCGGGTTAAAATAACAGTTGTTCAAGGACTAACGGTGGTTTATTCATTACCTTTGTCTGTGTTAGCATAACATTTAAATGATATTCAAAATCAATACTCCATCAGCTTGTATTATTTGAAATTGTTTGTTTAAGTCGTATATATACTCCAATGTTAACGCGGTCCTTGCCGTGCTCCCACTCGTCGCTAGAATGTCAATATTGGACCTCCTTTTGGACAGTTTTGTTTGCAAATATTTTTGATTTACTTATATCCTATACTAGCTGTCCCACGCGGCTTCGCTCCCGTCAACTGGCTACCTACCTACCCTACCCTACCTACCCTACAAACATGATTATTGCGTAACTTAAACCGTTTACGCAGCGCCCGCAACGGAAGCTCTCAAAAAGGAATATTTCTGCCCGTTTTGCAAAATTTTTCATTTATGCGCCGCTCTATATAGCCTATAACCTTCCTCGATAAATGGACTATCCAACACTATTTTTTTTTTTAATTCCAACCAGTAGTTCCTGAGATTAGCGCGTTAAAATAAACAAACAAACTCTTCAGCTTTATAATATTAGTATAGATAGGTAATGCCAACCATAATTTTTTCTGTGTAATTATATTTTTAAACATCCAAGCGTTTTGGAGTGGTATACAAAAGAAGCGAAAAATTTCGTATTTTAATTAGTTTTTTAAGGTAAAAGTATTAGACATACGAAAAAACCATGTTTCACGAATAATGTACATAAGACAATTTTTTTTTCATAACTTCACCTTGCCGCTACTAAGGAGTATGCTTTAAAAAGTAACCATTTTACGGTACGGCACGTACCGCCGCGGTAAGGGAGTAAGGGCCTTAAGCGTTAGTTACCTAACTGAAACATGAGCTTTTATATCGCACGGATTATAAAAGGATCATTATCATCAGCCTTATAATGTTCCCACTGCTGGGACACATGCATCCTCTCTGTGAGAGAAATAATGAGCCTTAATCCACCACGCGGGGCCTGCGGGTTAGTGGATATCACATGTATTCGATTTTTTGGTTCTAGGACATGCCGGTTTCCTCACGATGTTTTCCTTCACCGTTTTAAGAGAAGTGGTGTTGAAATAATTAACACAAAGTAAAGCACTTGCCTGGGTTTGAACTCACGACCTACGACATGACTTACGTGTCGCCGTTCGCCGTTACCAGTGGGCTACCTCCACTGAGCTGCAAAAGGATACATCTCTACAACATAGTATAAAACAAAGTCGATTCCCGCTGTCTGTCCACATATATGCTTAGATCTTTAAAACTATGCAACGGATTTCGATGCGGTTTTTTTAATAGAAAAAGTGATTCAAGAGGAAGGTTTATATGTATAATACATGCATAGTATAGTAGAGAAACACTGCTAATTTTCGAGTTCCACGCGAGCTAAGCCGCTCACAAAAGCTAGTTAATAATAATACCACCCTGTTTCTGTCCCACTAAAGAGCCCCTTCTCATACAGAGAAAGCACGTATATTTAGTAACATTTTTTTACTTTCCTCAGAATTAATTAAAAAAATTGGTTGAATCATGTATGAATATATTCATCCCATTCAAATAATCATCTTCTATTAAAAACATGAAAAAGCGTTCTTAGTAAGCTTCCCTTTTCGGGTAGGGAACTTAAAAAAACATTGAAAATGAAGCTCTCATTTCGTGAGATTAGGATACTTTCTCACCAGAGGTTTGCGAGGTAGCTAGGCAATACGAAGATATATAGCGACACTGAAAATGTTCCCACCAAAACTATTGCGAGGAGCTTTTGCGGTGTGAGCGGACCCTTTTTATCTGTGCTCGCGCACAATCCTTCCACACCTTGCACCTGGATGCGATCCATTGTACACATTTCACTTTTTTGTATGTCTAAATAACTAGTTTTATTAGCCCTTTCCAATAAAAATTGTGCTGGACCAGGGTAAAAGAAAGTTAATTCAAAAAATCAATAAACCCGACTGATTAATAAGCGTTCTAAAAAGACGTAAACAAGAAGAAAATCATGCTGTGCAGTCGGAGGAGACATCTGGTTTTGGTCAGCCAGCTCGCAAATATGTATTTTTTAATTTTAATTTTTATCTGTTTTTGTTAGCATTTTTTTCTCGAATTATGTATATATGTTATATATTTTTAAAATATTTTATAGTATTTTTATAATATTTATAATTTTTATAGTATATATATAATATCAGTGTTATATATTTTTGAAATAACCTCTTAAAACCATTTATTTCGATCCTCACACGATGGGGATGGAAGAAAAAAAATTACACCCCCGCGCCCACAATATGTCGGCCAAGATCCGTAATTTTCTTATTGTAATATAGCCAATGTCACTCGCAAGGTTAGGCGAATCGATTATCGTTAAAATCGGCCAACGCGTTTGGCCTCTGGAACGCCAAATAGGAACAAACATACATACACACATAGTCTTATAAACACATTACCCTCCGTCGGCAAGCGGGTAAAAATGAAGTGAACCTATTGGTGTATTTTCTTTCTCAGTCACCGGCTAGCTACGTCGCAGATTTCTTGTGGAAAAGCACCCTTAGTGTTGAGTCTATTTATACTCTGTTTCCGTTAACATCGGCTCGGCTCCCAGAGGTCAGGATTATTGACTCTCGCTCTCAACAATTTTTCCATTTTCATTCAAATTGACGTTTCGTTTTGATTGATCTCATTATTAAACAAATATGATTTGAGGGCTTTATTTGCAGAATTTATTTGCTTCTGAATACTTTGAATTATTTGCCTCTGAATACTTTGAATTATTTTTGCTTCTTTTAGATTAAGTACGGAATAAGAAATGAGTTCCGGACATTTGTGTAATATTTATTTAAGATTGTGATGATTTCGAAATTATTGCCTAGGTGTCACTTAACATTGAGATTGCAAAAATAGATAAATTATGTTACAATATTAGTGGATTATCGTCACTATTATAGCCGAAAGACGACCACCGCTGGGCAAAGACCTTCCCCAAGCGTCGCCACTTTGACCGGTCCCGTGCGTCTCGCAACCAGCGGATCCCCGCAACCTTCACCAGGTCATCGGTCCACCTAGTGGGAGGCCTTCCAACGCCACGTCATCCAGTTCGCGGTCGCCATTCTGCGAGAGCAATGTGCCCTGCCCACTGCCACTTAAGTTTGGCAATTTTTGAGCTATGTCAATAACCCTGGGAACTTACGGATCTCTTCATTTCTGATTCGATCGAGGAAACGCCGAGCATAGCCCTCTAGAAGAATATTAGTGGATACCGGTGATATTTTCAGAAAGGCCAGGTGCACAGTTCTCATAACCTATCTCTACACCTGCACCTGAACTGTGCACCTGGTCTCTAGTCATACGATTAGATGTATGAACGTGAATGAAGCTAAAGGAGTATTTAAGTATCGCAGCAGTTGGCGTTCTGTAGTTTCCCCATGTACCTCCATGGCCTATTACCATGAAGTGTATACGTATGTATACTTAAACAATATTCCAAACAGATGGCAAAGGCGGTATGGGTGGAGTAAGCCTTGGCGTAGCAGTAGCGGCCGCTCTTGGCGCCACATTAGCAGCCGGTGGGGTCGCGATAGCAGCCCTCTGTGCCCGAAGACGTCGAGCTGCCCCTCCGCACAAACATCCTCCAGGAGATATGCTGGAGCTCAGTGATGGTGGCAGACGATACGTTGTAGCGTATACCATCAAACCCTCACCGGATCTCAAGACACCAGATCCACAGCCTGATATACTTAATGCACCAGGTAATTTGTTCTTAAATATTGTATCCTTTGGAAAAGAAAGACTTTTTAATTATTTAGAGTAATTTTAAAGTTACCTAAGCATAGTTTTAGGCCTTGTCTTCTACTACTACAGTTTCAGATTGAAAAGAGTGTGTCTGTGGAGTTTCTTACACGTTCTTCTCCATAGAGATCTACCTACCTTTGGGAATGTGCAAATAACTTCATCTTTTTGAATAAACGTCATTAACAATTCATAAGTAAATTAATGTCAACTGTGACGTGATGGCTCAACACGATCATAGAGATTTGACGACCTTGTTTTTACAGATAACTTTCAATACAAATATTATTTCTAATCACCTTGGATCCTTTACTTTATACCTGAACTACCAAGATCAAGAGCGGCAGACTAAACGAAATATACATCATATCCCGACATCAAAACTCAATATGACACAATCGAATAGGTTCAATGAATGCCCCAAATACATCATTTCAACTCCCTTGAGTGCCAGTGATATTCAGATCGATAACTGTGAAGGTATGACATTTAACAGAACATAAACTAATGAGGAAAATATTCCAGATTCGGACAATCAGCCTTCAGCACCAATAATAGATGAAACTGATGAATGGCCTAGTATAAAAGAAGTGAGAGGTAAGTTTGACAATGAAGACATGGAAAAAATTAAGAATGTATATTTACCTCTCTTATTGAAGTCAACACCTGACTTAAATATTTTGTTTCTAGGGGATTGGAGTAATGCGGGTGCTGTCTTTTCAGCAGAAGACTTAGCACTACTAGACTCGACTGGGAGACCACAACAGGTCAGTAGAAATTTTATGCGCATCGGTTTTATTCGTATTTCCGAATTAGCATGAGTGTAACACCCGGGGCAGAGACAATGCTTCTATATTTTGTACTGCCGATGCGCATTTGTATGAAGTGTTCTCATCTGTACTTGGTTTATTTTTTAATTTGGGCCACTAGAATTTTAATCACTCTTTTCTTCCAACAGCTGACTCCAAACAGCGACCTACTGCCCAGTAGACAAGAAGACGTTCTCAACCAGAACTTGCAGCCAGTGATAGGAACTAACTTTAGGCCTAGCTACGTAGTTACAAACAGCCCCACTTTGGGCAGCCCTAATTTTGTGTGTCCCAACGGGAACCTTAGCTCTCCCTTCGGTAGCCAGACGCTCAGTGGGCCAACCCTAAGTTCAGGGAGCCTCGCTACATCAACCCTACATAGAAATAAAGGTAAGGGCAATGTGCGGAGAAGGGAACACGTACTGGCAGAGAACTTGCCCGGACCAGAGAGTTGTGTGTAAAGTGATGACTACAATGTGCTTCACGGATTTGAATTTCGGACTTTCATTTCGCCAATGAATTGCATTTAACGTAAGTGTAACCATAGCCTTTTTCACCCTTTTAAATCTCTGAACTGATTAGCAGATTCTAAATTCAAATTAAGCAGAGAAAATTTTGAATTCAGAATCTCTAATAGAGTAATATCCCAGGGCCACCAGACGTCACGTATTTTCTGACGAAGGAAATGTGGACGATTGAGTAGTGTTACTATATACTAAGAACGCATGCCTTCCTGCTAGCTTGCTTAGACGGCCAATTTTCAGGTATCAGGTAATCAAAGTACATAAAAACCTTACTTATCTCACGTAAATCCTCCAAGCTGATTTTTACGTATATTTTAGGCAATATCCTTAAAAATAAGTCACCAATACTCCCAGACACTTTCCGTTGGCCGTATTGCTTTGCAGACGCTTTAAAGCTCCCAAAATAATTACTTAACTTCACGTAAATTTTGATGCTTCATTTTTATATATGTCCACCAGACAACTACTTTAAAACCTTTTACAAAAAGACATTTGAGCTCATTTAATTCTAAAATATACGTAAAAATCAGCTTGGAAACTTTACGTGAGGTAAGTAATATTTTTATGTACCTTGATTATCTGATACCTGAATACTTTTTAACAAAAAAATCAAACCGACTTCCAAAACAAAACACTTCAAAGTGAAAAATAACTTTCTTTTCCGAAGTCGGTGCCTTTTGTACCCATTGTTTTCCGTTATTCGACACCGACTTCGGAAAATAAAGTTATTTTTCACTTTGAAGTGTTTTGTTTTGGAAGTCGGTTTGATTTATGTTAAAAAGTTTTTTATTTTTCTCTTTTTAGTTTTGGTAGGTACCTCCAATTAATATGAAAATCAGTTATCGCCAAAGTACATCTTATGAAAATTCCAATAAGCCCAAACACGACTAGGATACATTGTTTTGTTTCGGGTTTCTAGTGGCCATTGTGGTCTTCTTCATCAGTTCCACTTCACCAAAAGATACTTTCTGAGTGCAAATGATTGCATTATTGATGAAAATACGAAAATAGCTACATGTATTTCCCTCGATTTGTCTAGGATTCCATCATCAGAGCCTGGTTTCCTTATCATGGTACCACCCTTGGTATATCTCCTTTCCAACAAAAAATAATCATAAAAATCGGTTCATAATCGACGAAGTTATCCGCGAACACAAATTAAAAAAAAAAAATACGGTCGAATTGAGAAACCTCCTCCTTTTTGGGAAGTCGGTTAAAAATTGGCCGTCTAAGCATGCTAGCAGGTAGGCATGCGTTCGTAGTACATAACAAACACTACTCAATCGTCCACATTTCCTTCGTCAGAAAATACGTGACGTCTGGTGGATGGATCTTGGACTATAAAGCAGTTGCTAAACAGCTTAGTTTTTTTATAAATGAGGCCCTTTGTGTAGATTTTTTTACGAAACTAAATGCTTGTTAATTATCTAGTCTTATATTTTAGACTGTTAGTAATTTTTACAAAATTGATGTATTTCACGTTACTTTGCCAAAATTGATTGATTGATTTGATAATATTGTTAAGCGCCGTGACAATATTTCACATGTAAATAGTTCTATAGTTTAAATATATTTAGCTAACGTGTCCTACAAAGGGGAATGCCCGATATATCTTGTACATTGCTGTTATATTAAATAATAAATGGAGCTATATGTAGCGCTCTCAATAAATTACGGCCTACATTTTGTGTTACTAATTTGCTCAAAAATCGGGAACTTGCGAAGTGCGAAGCACGAAGTTTTAAATTGTATTTCAAGGTTCCTCATAATTATATTAAGAAGCGGAACAACTCGAAACTTAGTGTTCCGTGCTTTTGTTTTGTCCCAGAAATTACGAGTAACGTTTTTTATCGTTTTCTTTCTAATTGTTAGAATAAAGACTTTAATTTTGTAATAAATTGTAATTTTTCAAGTATGTGTTTGTCATGTTGTATTTGTGATTATGGCAGTTTTCAATACTAAGTTCAAAAGAAGATAAAAGGCTTAAAATAACTCCTACTTGATTTAATAAAATCGGTTGTGTGAATGTAAATACTGATAGTTGTATAAACCAGACTTGTATGTATAGATACAAATATTTACATAGAATAAGGAGCTTTCGTTGTCAATATATTTATGTGAGGGTATTTAGTGAAATTGTAAATATTGCATAGACCGTGATGATATAGTTGAAGTGCTCTAGCGTACGGCATGAGGGAGACCCAATAAAATTTACATTTAGATGCATTGCAATAGGCTGGTTTCGATCGAAAAGGATTGGCTAGCGACTATGGATCAAAATGAATGGCAAAATACTTACAATAAGGTTAAGGAATGCACAGTATCTGGTTTTGGATCCGTGTGAAGACCGTAGTTCACGTTCACAAGGCACCGCACGACACGATTTGCGGTCAAAAACACATGACACATTCCAGACGGTCTGTCGTCCGTTCGTTTATTAACTAGACACGATTCTGCAACGACACTGCAGTGCACTTGTAACTATTGTTTTATAAGCGCGTGATTGACGAATCACTCGAGAGCCGTGGGTGCGGTGTCATGTCTTCAAAAAGCCGTCACCGCAAAAAGTTGCGACTACATATCTACGACTACGGCATCTACGACATAAAACCGTTCGTAAGTCGTGTCGCACGTGGTGTCGTGCAATGAACAAACGGTCCATACAAATATATGAAGCTCTGAATCGTGAACACATTTTGTCGTGTGGTGTGTCGCGTCGTGAACAAACGGCTTTAATGAGAAGAAGAGAGGTCACCAAGTTCTTGGCGACAATTCGAATTGAAGAAAAAAGGCAGGGCCTGTCGAATTCACTATCCTCCCGGGTCCATACAAATATAGGAAGCTCTGAATTGTGACCACATTTTGTCGTGTGTTGTGTCGCGTCGTGAATAAACGGCCTTAATGTGAAGAAGAGAGGTCGCCTAGTTCTTGGCGACAATTCGGATTGAAGAAAAAAAGCAGGGACTGTCGAATTCACTGTCCTCCCGAATTACACGCGCTCATTTGTATAGAGCGCGGGCTGTGCTTTCGACTGGCTGACGATGATTCGACCGAGCAATGAAGAAAGAAGAAGAGCGACCCGCGCAGTAGTCGTGGGCTGCTATAATATTTGGCTATTTTGACGTCTGTCAGCCTCGAAAACACGTAGGTGGGTGTGTCTGTCTCGCTCACACTTGGTGCGATGGCACTCTGCGGGAGAGGACAGGAGTCGAAACCAACCTTTACTTCATAAAAGATAGCTTGATCTCTGCGACATATGTCAAACTGACGTATACGTTATTGTTAGCCTGTCAAGCGCTATTGTTACTGTATTGATACTGACAGCTGTCACAGGGATCAAGCTATCTTTTATGAAGTATAATATCTCACGTTTTTTTCCCTACCCGCGCACACACCACAAATACAATCTACATTATGTTGGGGTTGACTTTAATTCTAACCGGACGTAGCTGTTACAAATACAAGCAGCTTACATGAAGCGTCTGCAAAACCCAGTAACTGGGTAACACATACAGACCCAAAAATGTAACAGAAATAAAACCCGCAAGATACGTAGATCGTTTTATAACATTGACAAGAGGGTAGCTCGAAATGTAAAATAAAATATGTACAAAACGGTGCTGTAATAAATCACAGTCACACAAGGGGCGCACCTCCTTGGGGCTTCCGTACGGCGGTTTGCAGGTGGCAAAATGTTTTCAAGATAAAATAATCTTCTCTGCAAAAGTCAGGGAAACTGTTTAGGTAGGTACTTTTTACTGCCGCAATTCCAAATAAATTCTAACTTCACTAAAGTAGAAAATGTACTGCCTTATAGATCAAATAGACTTGGTCATATAATGAAAAGCAAGTGACGACCCACCTTAAGTGAGTGATGATAATTGCCCTAAAACGTGCATTTATTAAATTGAATCCACGTTCAATAGTAAAAAAATAACTTAGGGAATTATTATTTAACACATTAAAAACTTTTGGGGAAAACACCCAGGGCTTTTGGAAATTTTACATCACTAAAACCATCCTGGTGCTGACCAATAATATACTAGATAAACAATCCCATATACAACATATCTTTAAAACTGATGTCAATTGTGTTTAGGTAATTCTAAGAATTCTAGTTGAAATAAATATACATTAATGCAAATTCAACCTTAAATGCAATGTTTAGAGTTGCATTCACAAAAATATGTACAAAAAGCAATCAAAAAAAAAAGCTTGTTTCGCTGCTCAACATACATCAAATAAAATTTTGTCTTACACGCATGTTTTAAAGTCTAAATTACAAAGTTACAGAACAGTCGATGTTTGTTACAATAGTTGGCGCGTTGTCGACGCAAACGTTGGTCAAACAATCGTAATATTTGGTAATTGATTCATATTTACTATTTAATTCGGTTTTTACTTTATGTAAAACACCTAATGAAATAAACATACCGAAAAAATATATTCCCTCCAAAATCAAGGTGTTACGGTTGTTATTTGCACAATGGTTTAACGCACATTGCGGCATTTTTTACATCTTAATGTTGGCTATGATTGGACCATACTTATTTGAAATAAGACCACAACCTTATTTGTGGCCATATTTTTAGGCCCGTTATTGAAGCGCTGACCGGGCATCTAGTGTATTATTGATCGAAGCCATACTATACCATATACATAGAATTCCGAACATGCCACTCCGTGACCTCTTAAAGACCACCCCTGAACCCCTCTGTGCGATGCCTGTCAGAACTCGTTATAAATCTAGCTGCACTGCCTGATGAAGATCTTCATATTAAAAAAAATATTGATTTTCACAAAGTAATTATTTTAAAAAATCGTCGCTATTTGTTAAGGTTGCACTAGTCGATCATTCTTCCATACAAACGTAGTCTTTCGATTACTCCACTGTTTGAAGATGTAAGTTCAGAATAAATAAAAAAATATTTCAATTTGTCTCATCATTATCCATACTACCTCTAGTGGTGGTACGGAAAAAAAAAAATTAAGTCGACGCTCATAACTTTGTTTTTTTTTTTTTTTCCGACTGTGTTCCATATTTCAACACCAATTTTAACGCATCATTGGGCGTAAATAAATACCATAAGAAAAAGGCAAATTGCAAAACAGCCACCATACAGGGATAGAACAGTAGTTCATAAATGCAAATAATTTTATTTGGAAAATATACATTTAGTCGTTTTTTTAACCGACTTCAAAAAAAGGAGGAGGTTCTCAATTCGACTGTTTTTTTTTTTTATGTTTGTTACCTCAGAACTTGTTACTGGGTGAACCGATTTTGATGATTCTTTTTTTATTTGAAAGCTGGTGTTTGTCATGTGGTCCCATTTAATTTTCATCAAGATTTGATAAAGAACTTCGGAGATACATCAGAACTCTTCAATAAATGACGGCAAATCACTCGGGATAGCTGCAATCGCATTTATGTTTATTGTTTACACCATTTCATAACATAACATCACACTAGTACGCTCTAAAGGGGTACGCAGGTGTAAACAGTTCACCTTGGTATACCCTTATTCGACCGAATTTGTTTAAGTTTCATGTTATTGGGTAAATCTATTCTGGTTTCACTTTGGGCATTATTGGTACCTAGCCTATATAAATTGTGTAGCACAACTAAAAAGTGAAAAATAAAAAAACTTTTTACAAAAAATACAACCGACTTCAAAATAAAAAAACAAAAAAGTGAAAAATAACTTCAATTTTGGAAGTCGGTGTCAAAAAACGAAGAAAATAAAACAAGAACACCGACTTCCGAAATTGAAGTTATTTTTCACTTTTTTGTTTTTTTTATTTTTTATGATATCCATACCCCCAAAAATCGGTTTATAAAATCTCGCGCGCTTGTTTTCGTCCTAAATCATCATCCAATTCGTTACAAATTTGCAAAAGTGCTAATTCATATGCGAACTAGTTTCTTACTGCTCATCACAGCATCTATCTCTTTCGCACGTGTTGTTGGATGAGATAGCATGCATTTTAACCCCGCGCACAAAATAGTTCGTGCCGTCGAAAAGGGCAACCTTAGACCTTCAAATTACCTATCAGTCCTCTTCTGCCGTACGCAAAGAGCAAGTCAGTAGTGCCATTTTATAACGATAGCAATTGTAAATGTTTCCATTTTGTGTTGATTCTATTATATAGAGTTTAACATTAACACTGAGAGGTTCATGTGTAAAGTACGTCGGTCGAACTGTTTGTAGATGTCAGTCAACATTTTATGTGGTCCTACCAATCTGATATGGCAATTTTATATTTAATAAATAAATAATGGTTTATATAAGTACGGTTTTTTATTTCTTACCTTGCTGAATTCCGGACCCAAGGCACCACAAGAAGATACCCCTGGGGGTTGCCACGGGAACTTGGATTCGGACCCGTGGCACCCCTAGGTCAATTAGTGCAGTGCTTGGTACTTGTTACTAAAACAAAAACTACCTACCTATCTACTAATATTATGATTTCATTTTATATCTAATGCGACCTAAATTGTAGTTATGTATTGATAGGATGCTACTCTCATTGGACGAGAAATATATCGACGCTGGAATGGCAAATTGTATGAACGACCATTTTGGTCAAAAGTGAGTTGTTTATATCGTTGGAATCGGCAGATTTTTCTCTTTCGAATGGTCTAGGTTCCAGTTAAATCCGAGCACTTTTGTGGTCGTTAATACAACGGTGATTTCAGTAATTTTCGTATTGCATTTTGTTTTAAATCCAACCACTTTCGTGGCGTATTATGGCATACATATTATGGCGAAAAGCAAAATCTTTGGGATACACTAAAACAAAGGCTGAAAGAAGAAATGGGTAAGATGACATTGACATGTCATCTGTCAGTAGTGAGGAATATGAAATCGGCACGCACATTGTAATGGTCCCTTTTTCTGTATTAAACCGACTTTGAAGCAACACCCAGTATTTTATTTATCAAACACATCAATATCCTATCACAACAAAAAAAATAAAAATAAAAACAGAATACTGAATACAGAATCCAATAAAGTTCCCTTCCACCTCTTACCTGTCTTATATACAAGTTTAGTTACTTAGGTCTTTGTACATCGGATTAGTGGGTTTATTCGACGCTACCCAGCAAGCTTAGACGTTCAACGTCTAGACTGGCTGAAATAATAACATTCACTTATATTGTTAACACAGTGACACCTTTAAGACATTGTAGTTGTCGAGTTTTTTATTAACATTAATTTCCACTGATTTGATACAGTAAGCTGATTCAAATGATCAAGCTGACCTAGACACACGGCAGTGTATCAGCCAAGTTCGAAAAGCAAAAAGCGACACATCGATATATCTTTCACCAATAATGGGTATTTAAAATGAATAATAATAAACTCTGCAAAATGATTTTAATAATTAAATATCAGACTCAGTTTTAAATTGCAACTTCTAAAACAAAGTTCATCAATTTACCTACAACTTTTATTAACATTTTGCTCTGTAATTATAACTAAAAAGCAGCGTCCTCATTATTAAATAAACTCCCTGTATGATCACGGATGATGACAGATTATCTAGTTACAAAATCAAACAGCTGCAAAAACACAACCACTCTATTCAGCTTCCTGCTTTCATTAGACGTACATTTCACTTTACGAAGCCAGTAACGCAGTAGATATCAACTCATTGCGGCACAGAACTCAATTCAGCAAAATAACAAACGTCGTCGTCGCTCCGTTCAAAAACAACGTTTACGTTAGCAAGAGCCGAGCGACTGCCACTCTTAAAAGCAAGCCGCTAGCTCCTCAAATGTTGACGCAAGCCTAACAAATCGACTGCCAGGGACCTAAGTAATGTTTGCCGTAAACAATAGTTAATTATAGACCTCTGAATTATTCACGAGAAAACCGCTGCCCACAGGAATAATAATAATAAAATCTGGATTTTGTTATATTGTAGAGCTAAACAAGTCTAACTGAAATTATATTTCAATGGTAGGTAAATCATTTTGATTGGTCTTTGTCATTGCCTCTTCAGTCTAGTTGTTGCGAATGCTACTACCGAGCATGAAGTCTTGGTTTCGAATCCTGAGTCAGGCAATGTGTTGTAGGATTTTTCAGAACAGAACAGTTACAGTTTTGAGTCTGGATTTGTGCCCGAATATTTTAATATATTCTATATAATATTGCATATTGTATAAATATATATAATATAATCCTTACATAGTATAAAACAAAATAATACACGCGGGCGAAGCCGCTGGCAGAAGCTAGTAATATTATAAAGAGGAAAGATTTGTATTTTTGTATGTAACAAATTAACTTAAAAACTACTGGACCGATTTCAAAATTTCCTTCACCGTTGGGAAGCTACACTATTCCCGGGTGAGATAAGCCACTTTTTATCCCTGTATTCCCACGGAAACGGGAACTACGCGGGAGAAACCGCTAGGCGTCCGCTAGTCCTAAATAATTTTGATTCGTCATTGTCTGTCGGGCAACGGTGTTGTTGAGTTTTGCCATATATAATTTCTCAGTAAAAGCAGTCTGGATATGAGCCTGAGTAATGGCAATATGTCTGGTTACCGATATAGCCCGAAGAATTGCCAAACTTAAGCGGCAGTGGGCAGGGCACATTGCTCGCCGAACGGATCGCCGATGGTGCAGAAAGGTTCTGGAGTGGCGACCGCGAACCGGGAGACGTTGCGTTGGAAGACCTCCCACCAGGTAGCCTATGCCCAGCAGTGGGCGTCTTCCGGCTGATATGATGATGATGATGATGAATGGCAATACGGTCGCCCTCTGTTAAATGAGAATTAAAAATCGAAATGCAGATCTCTATGATACTACTCGGCTGCCGTACCATTCGTATGATAAATCAATTTTTTTTTAACTTTTACTATGAAAACTACTTGATAATGAAATACAAAACAAACATAAAATAATTTAACAGAACCGTGTCGGTTGGTTTCGAAGGCACGCAGAATTTGAGTCGGGAGGAGAATAAATATTTTGTTACAGTACCGCACCGCCAGCCTTTGTTAGCAAGGAACGAGTAACTGACAACGGTAGTGTAGTGCCAGCCCAGCTTCTGAGGAACGAAACTATCTGAAACTCTCTCGTCTCTATTTTGTTTATGGTTCGTAAAGAAAGAATTACAACTGTTTCGTTTTATTTTGAGTAAGATTCTCTGAAAAGTGAAACATACTGTTTATAAGCTGCGGAGAAATTTTTATGCAGTAAAAAGCAGCCAATTGTACGACCGAACTGAATGCCTTAAGTCTCTTGGTTTGTTACGAACTAAAGGTGCCAAAATATGTTTAATTCTATCCAACGCAGAAAGAAGGATTGAAAGAGTTTATTTGCCTTTGATAAGACCTTATTCTGCCATTAGGTAGGTATAACTTTATTGTACACCACAAAAAAACATACAGGACAAGCGTTCAAATATACAAGTGTACAATGGGCGGTCTTATACGTAAACGTAATATATTATATTACGTCTTCTTCTTTTCGTATACATTTGTACATACAGTCTAAATAAATAAATACAGTTAAAAGCAAAAACATAAAAAGAAGGTTAAGTAAACAAATAGGAAAACCGCCAAAGTGCGTGTTGGACTTAGCACATTTAGGGTTCCGTACCAATTTCTCAATATATTGGTATTTTTTAGTAAAATATACGTAATAATAAACATAACTACTCAGCAGGTATCACCAAATTTCAAGTGCATAGGTCAATGGGAAGTTAAAAAGTTCTGCTGAACAAAACTATGTGACAGGCGATGAATAGACAGACAGACGGACGCGTCAGTGACAGCAATAAGGCTTCCTTTGGACCACAGATATAAATCTAACTAGATAACACAAGTCCCTCCATCTGTAGATATGAAAACCATGCGTGACACTTTTTGGCAAACAATTTAAAAACAAATTTACTTACCAATGAAAGAAAACATTTCCAATGCCTCGGCATTCCTCATTCGGCATTTCTATACAGTTTTCACAGCCGAATATGGCAGAAAAAGACATTTTTCAAGATTTCGGTGTATTTTCGGTGCCGATAATGTTAAATGAAAAGCTCAATTACGATCATTGATCGTAATTTTACTCCGTTTTTTGACACGCGATACAATCGCGTTGTCTAGTTAGATTTATGTCTGTGGTTTGTACCGTTCAACAGGTACATATGTACCTAATTAATCGAACTATTGCATATTCGGTAGTTCGGTTCCTCAAACCATCTTAAGTGTTTATTCAATAACAAATTCCTACATTATTCTCTTATTCAAAACATGATCTGGAGCGACCTAAACCACCATAATTTTAATTGCGCAACATAGCTATCCGAATCCCGCTTACATTTTACCCCCATCTACACACTACATATTGTCTTTAAATCCATTGGCAATCTTTCAGGGGATGAACGAACGTTGGATATTTTTTTTTTATCTGTCTATCTCGCCTGGTCGACGGTAAAGCACACTTGCCTAGAAGTAACCTATTCACTCTTCACATAAAGACCCCAAGGTTGTAGCTATCAGGAAACAAAGACTCCGGCAGGGAATTCCACTCCTTAGTTGTACGCACAATAAAAGTATTCGCAAAACGCTTTGTACGTATGGGTGGAATGTCCACCATGTACCGGTAGCGCATTGCCGTACGTCTTGTTGTCCGGTGATGGAAAGGGTACAAACGCCCCGAAATTTAACCGATAAAAACGGTCAGGGTTGCAACTCGACGTCGATGTTAAACTTAAGGCGCTATATACGCCCCAATATTAACGCAGTACTGGCCGTGCGCCCGCTCGATGCCAAAATATCAATATTGAACCTCCTTTTGAACAGTTTTGCTTGCAAAATATTATTTAATTTACATATGCTATGTTAGTAATGAAGAAATTGCAGCCATCAATTTTTCGATGTAAAAATATTTTTAAACATTCAAGTCGTTTTGGTGGAGTTTCCAAAAGTTGCGACAAAATATCGTGTTGTTAATATTTTTTTTAAAGCAAAATTATTAGTTACACAAAAAACCTTGTGCTCATAATTATGTACATGAATCAATAATATATATCTTTTATTCAAACCTTTTAATCTAGCCGTTACTAAGGAGTATGCTTTAGAAAGTTACCGTTTTATGGCACTAAAGGGTATGTAGGCCCTTAACCAAATGTATCGATACCTGATTTTTTTTTTTACGATTTTAGGCTTGTTTCCTTAGTAACAGTTCATGATTATGAGTACTTTCATCAGTTGATTAAAATTAACCCTATAGTAGAGTATCCAGCGACATACAAACTCCTTACAATGTCGGTATGCTGGTAGTCCCATTTATTTATTTACTCAGAAGTTAAAGTGTACCGGCTCACAGCAGACATGTAAACTGGAGAAGACTTGAATGAAATTAGAGTAAGAAATAGGCTTATTCCCCCAACTGCCGTTCGTGAACTAAAAGGCTGATAAGTTACAAAATTCAGTTTTCAGTTAAGAGTGGTTTTTTTTTGTATTGTGTTTGACAAACCGATTGTTTCTATTGTTGTGGTACACAAGGCTTTCATGTAACATTATCATTCATTTGGTTCGTCAAGTTAAGATGATGATAACAAATTAACAAAGAAATATAATGAAGAGGTAAAACTACAGTTTCAATCACGAAAATGATTCAAAAAGCAATGCAGCAATATCGCTGAGCGCGATAGTATACTTTTTAAACCGAAAGATGCACCGTTTCCGTAAAAGGGGCGCTGGAGCGAAACTTTGGGTAAAAAGTATTATTCTATAATTTATAAACTATCGCACAATATTATTACGTAGTAGGTAACTACTAGCACAGATAATATAATACTAGTATACAGATGCCTCATCCCATACAAAGAAACCGTGCCGACGTAACTAGGGTTTTTATCTGATTATATCGATATTTTTTGTAAATCGATCGCGTTCGGTTCCGTTCTACGGCAATAGATAGATCACCATCTAATAATCAATCGATATCGATAGATTAATCAAATAATCAGTATAATCAGTACAATACGTCGGGACAGTTTCTTTGTATGGGATAAGACCCCATAGCCTCACTAAAAATATGAATGTGAAATACCCTAATCTTGGTTAGTCTTAGTTAGTCCCTAAAAATAGTTTAAGTTTCAAATCACTCAAAAATTATAATTACCTAATGGGTACCTGGCTAATTAAAAACAGATACTGCAGCGAATTCGTATTTCTGTCAACTCCAGCATCATATCTCAAAATTATCCAAACTCAAGTTAAAGTATTTTCGTCACGGCCTGCCAGCTTATTCCTCGTGATTACGCCTCTCCGCCTGCTTCCGAGGAGTGGAATTAAAATGAAGTGACTATGAATGTAACGTTATTAATGATTTTAGACGCCTTATTCTCTCGACAGAACTGCGTTAATGAACTAATTGAGTCTGTCGACAGGCTCCGTGCTCGGCAGATTGATCAGAGATTAGGAGATTGTTTTGAAAATGTTTAAGTTGAATTTATAAATAAATATATTTTTACTGGGCAGGGCACATTGCTCGCAGAACGGATGGCTGATGGGGCCGAAAAGTTCTGGAACGGCAACCGCGAACCGGAAGAAGATACGTTGGAAGGCCTCCCACTAGGTGGACTGATGACCTGGTTAAGGTTGCGGGAAGGCGCTGGATGCGAGACGCACGGGATCGGTCAATGTGGCGACGCCTGGGGGAGGCCTATGTCCAGCAGTGGACGTCTTTCGGCTGAAATGATGATATTTTTACTAACTAATACATTCGTTAAAGACAGGTATTAACTTGTAAAAACTATGTAACTGGGTTATTAACATTTAACTACTCTTAGCTTTTGTATAGAAAATATGTCAGACGGCCATTTTGATTCCTCAGTTAAAAGTTATCAGACTATTGAAAAATCAGCGCTTGAACATTAAATCACAGCTCCGAATAAAAACTCGCATGTCCGCTATAGGTATAGCACAACGCATTCTTGCGTATTTTGGTCACTCAATGTGCAGAGGCGACGAGAATTCAGAAAAGCTGATCGTGGTTGGGAACACCGAAGGCAGAAGATCACGCTGTCGTTCACCAAGAAGGATTCGTCCTCCTCCAAATTCTGAACGGTTGTAAGGGACGCGTTGGATAGAAACCGGAGGAGGCAAATCATCCGCTCCAGGTGCAACCACGGTCCTCAGATATAAGAGACCGACCAAAAAACTTTGTCACTTTCTTCAGCTTTTGCTCACGTTAAAGCTGAGCATCGTAATGTGCCCGATTATATTTTTGAAGATATCGCTCCATCCATGACCATGTTTGGCCTGTTATAGAGCGTAGAAGATCTTGAATCTTGCTGTCTAGATGTTGCTTCAGACCATAATTTAGGTCACTGGGTCTATTAAAATTTAAGTCTCTGGGTCTATTAAAATTTAGGTCTCTGGGTCTATTAAAATTTAGGTCTCTGGGTCTATTAAAATATAGGTCACTGGGTCTATTAAAATTTAGGTGTCTGGGTCTATTAAAATTTAGGTCACTGGGTCTATTAAAATTTAGGTCTCTGGGTCTATTGAAATTTAGGTCACTGGGTCTATTCAAATTTAGGTCTCTGGGTCTATAAAAAATTTCCGGGTACCATTGTTATTTGCCTGCTTGCTATGATTTCGTTTGGCTTTCAGTATATATATTTTTTAGTTTATTTTATGGATAGGCTCGCACTTGACCCCTATCTCACCTGATGGTAAGCGATGATGTGGTCGACGGTAAAGCACGCTTTCCTAGAACAAACCTGTTTACTCTTGACTTCAAGACTTACAGGTTGTAGCTATCAGGCAATACAGAATCCGACGGGAAGTTCCACTCATCATAGCAAGTAGTTAAAAGCAACTGCACGGCCTTTCCTTGATGTAAATGCAACTACATATAATTAGGCATTTTTATTATCCTACTTTATTAATTTATATTATAAATGCGAAAGTTTCGATAGATGGATGGATGTTTGTTATTCGATCACACCAGAACTGCTGAACGGATGTGGATAGACTTGGAGATTTGGCACAGAGATAGATTATAGTCTGGAATAGCACATAGGCTACTTTTTAGGGTTCGTACCTCAAAAGGTAAAAATATTGAACCCTTAAAAGATCACTCTGTGTGTCACCACCGATTTGTCTATATCTTATCTATATAGTCCCTATTAGGTGTATAAAAATCAAGGTCCTGAGTCAACTAGATTTAGATTTTTTATTTAGATTTTTGCGGCAACTTGTAAGTACCAAAATTTACCTTAATTTTCAACTTTTTATTTTACGGCATTTTTGGTCGAAACCGTATATGGTAGTTCCCGTTGACGAAATTTGGAAAAATGTAAGGTCTTACAGCACCAATAAAGGAAAAATTCCAAGAAATAAAAAAAGTTGATAATTAAAGGGTGTCCCCATACATACATAGTTGACGCCAATTAAGATAGTCCTCTGAGTTGTAAGGACGCTGAAACAATTTAGAGGACTAGCTGGCGATAATGGTACCGAACCCTTCACGCGCGAGTGCGACTCGCACTTGGCCGGTTTTTATCCCGGCAGTATGTAACCGTGGGTTGGTTCCTGACACGCACGTGGGCGAAACTGCTGAAAAAACAAGTTGTCTAATATATAGAACTCAAAAAACTCATAATGGACGAAAGCGTCGGTACAAATAAAAACCTCTCGCTGTCGCACATTCCTCGCAACTTTTCCCGCACGGAATTAGTTTCGAAGTTGGCCTTCAATTTACACCTCAATGAAGCTGGAATGAAGTTTGAATACAAATTTTACTTAAAACCTGGCCAATCAAAACTTTGAAAAGATGCTTTACCTGTTGCCTGTTGATGACTTCTTTGAGAGGTGGATGTTCACCCCGTGCAAACCAAGAGCTACGCTCGTGATTGCGGCACTTTTTCATATGTACTCCTTAGTTAGAGGCACTCGGCAATGAGGCACTGGTCTAATCAAACCTCCAGGCGCCTTGAACATTGTCGCCGAGTTGCCAGCTTGTAGGTTTTTTATCGGTTACATTTCGGGGAATGTGCGATGGATTTGCATGAACTAATTCCTCTTAGCCTGTTTCATCTTCGGACTACCAGACGTACGGCGATGCGCCATCGGTACATGATGGACTTCCCACCCGTACCTACAATGCGTTTTACGAATACTTTCATTATGCGTACAGCTAAGGAGTGGAATTCCCTGCCGGAGTCTGTGTTTCCCAATAGCTACAATCTAGGGGCATTTAAGTCAACAGTGAATAGGTTTCTTCTAGGCAAGCGTGCTTCACCGTCGACCACATCATTGCTTACTATTGCTTATTTGCTTATTATTAACTATTAGATGAACAGAAGGTTGAACAACTTATATTTTATAAATAGATCTTTTTAGGTTTTAAAATTACTTACTTAAGATTCATAATCCATTGGCATCGTACACATATGACCGCACACCGCACAAGACTCGGGCGCATTATAATTTTGGGTGGTTTATTTTTGTCTTCTGTATACGTATTTATTTTATGTTCTTTGTATCTATTTTAACTTACACAACAGATTTGGTTTCCGTACGTCACGTCCTAGGCGACCACTGAAAATCAGCGCCGTGCTGTGGGTCCTCCACGGCACAGCATTATGCTGAGTGGAAGCCTTCTTGCCACAATAACGACATGCATCTGCCTGGTATCTTTTTCACCCTATTTATTTTCTGTTATAAAAAATGTAGGTAGTATATGTTATTGTTGTTTGATTTATTTCTCGTCTTTACTAACTTAATTTAAGTACAAGGGTTTAGCATAAGCATGTTATTATAATGTATGTCGTTTTGTGACAAATAAACACTTTTTCTTTCTTTCTTTTCTTTACTATCAGGTGAGATAGTGGTCATACGCGAGCCAATCAAGAAAAACAGTATGCGAGCTAACATAACATAACATCAGCCTGAACTCCTCAAAAGGTTAGACAATGATGCACCTATAGTACACTAGAAAGAAAGAACGAAAGAAAGAAAATTGATTTGTGACCCGCATAGGAGACGCGAGAGTTATGAAAAACAAAACATTAACAAAAATAAAATATAAAATAACACCCCGTGCGTGACCAAAATCCCGGAAACTGAATATGTTAAAAAAACAGTAAAAGAAATAACATTACCACAGTTATGTTTAACTTCCAAGTAATAGGGGTCGAGCCAATTGCTATCAACCCGGCACAAATCTAGACTACGAGCAGCCACCGAAAAAATCCAGAAAGAAACACACAATTACACTTTTTCCGAGTATGCAGACTAAGCTAAGCCAGACGGCCTTCACCTCGGATTCTGTTTTCTAACTATAGCTTGGCAAATTCATACGTGACTCTGCCACGGTCCGCAGGCACAGGGAATGTAAGGCAGCGGGGGTAGAAAAACGTGCGAGCGGGACGGGGGTCACCTGACAGGAGCGACGTCGCGTCAATCCATCTGTTGGCTGTTTAAGAGAATTAAAGGAGCTGGATAGTGGCCTATTGATAGCTGTTTAAGCCATTATAAAGCCCATTTACAGCTCTTAGAATGCTCGACAGCTGTTAACAAGCTACTGTAATGCTCAAGGCTGGTAAATTCGGGCCAAATTGAGCATTATAGGAGCTGTATAGCCGGATATACAGCCCTTGTACAGAAAGTATAACAGCCTAAGGTTAAAAAAAATCTGTTGTCTAGTGACTATACAGCTATGGGTGCTGCTTGGGTAGTAACGGATCATAAAATAAATATTTTTTTACCAGTAAACACAGGAAAAGATAATCGTTGGTACCTGTACTAATGAGAGGCCTATGTCCAGCAGTGGACGTCTTTCGGCTGAAATGATGATGATGATGTACTAATGAACATCTTTGTATTACAGGCACCAATATTTTAGTTTTTTGTTTCGTGAATAACCAGATATATAATAAATAAACGGAGGAAAAGGATTATGTACAGATGGCGTTCTATAGTTTCTGCATACGCCAATGGAAACAATGTCGTAGATTTATGTGTATACTAATTCTTCGTCCTACTATTTATTTTAATGTGTAAGTGCGTATTTTTGTGTTTCATTCACGCAAAACAGCTGAAGTGATTTAGATGAAATTTTGCACACACATACCTGGCTGTGAGTATTCTTTATATCCGCTGTTCACCCAGGTACAATGTTCCATTGGGATAATAAAACACTATAAAACAAACTAGTTCAAAATATTACAGAAAAGATAAACCTGGTAAAATTTTGTAAAACAAATTAAAAATCCGACCATATATTACGATGGAATGTTTCAAAATAATTAGTGTGGAGTTTCCTAATGAACGCTACATGACTGGGCACGATGTAATAGCACGTTGTGGTGTAATCCGTAACGGATGTTGTTCGAACATGGTCGGCAAGTTGTTACCATACACTACTGAATAAATAAATGACTACGGTAATTTATTGGGAGTCTAGCACTGTTTTATTTGTGGGATAAATACCGTTTGATAGTGGGTATATGAAGGTGTTTTATTTTTGTGACTGTCCCACCGCACTACTCCCAAACCACTGCATCTCCTGAAAGCCAGAACCAACAGTGGCGGTCACCAGAAAAGCGCCGAGGCAATGAAGCTCGACGAAGTCAAGGAGAATGAATTTAACTGTCTTATTGGATCCCGCAACGAAATTAATCAGAAAATAATAAATATACATATTTCCACTTTCCTCCACAAGCAGGAGACAGACCAAAGAAGGCCAAAGCAGGCCAGGCACAAAGGGTCGTTTACAACTGGGATAAGCCCAGTTGCCTAGCACCACGGATAAAAAATTGCATTAATATTAATGGGTCCTACTTGTAACATTGCGATCGCACGGCAATTTGTTTCAGTTTCCACAAGGTCCGTAAAGTAAACAAGTCCTAAAAAAGGTTATGTTGTCACTAGATGGAGCGATATGTGTAGCGGCACCAACGCCGCCACTTACGAACTAATGACATGACGTCACACAAATCCTGCATCGCGCAAGCAAAGTTTTCGGCGCGATAAGAACATATACAACAGTCCGACAACAACCGTTGGGCAGTTGCCCGGACCAGACACAACACCCGTCTGGTCGGAGGATCCTCCCTTTTCTATGGAGGTTTGTGGGACTTTACACCCTGTTCCACCACCGATCGATTCTTATTGATTCGATTTGTTATTGAATTGTGTGTAAAATTAACATTTTCTAGTATTGATCATAAAAATTGTATGTTCTTTTTTAATCAACTCTCCTAAGCACAAAATTATGGAATATTGGACTTTCAATTCACATTGCAAAGATTATTAGAACGGAGCATTTCAAATGTATACCACGATTACGATTTTTTTCATTTGTATTGTAACATATTTTGGTACAATGAAACTGAAAAACATGCAAAAATATACTATAAAAACAAGAAGATATTCTAAAAATCTGCTTTCTAAAAATAAAATATACATACAGAAGATATTTCGTATCCATGTTTATTTTGGTAAATAAATGTACAAAATTCTGCAGTTTTGTTAATGTGAGACAGTAACAAGCCGCGCCGTAGCAAGATCTACGAGACTGGTAGCAAGTGCTACGGAATTTGTACCAAGTGCTACGGAATTCGTAGCAAGCTCGTAGCAGTTACTCCGTAGTCAAAGTATAGTAAAAAAAAACTTTTTAACAAAAAATACAACCGACTTCCAAATAAAAAAACTACAAAGTGAATAATAACTTTAATTTCGGAAGTCGGTGTTCCTGTTTTGGGACCTTCGTTTTTTGACACCGACTTCCGAAATTAAAGTTATTTTTCACTTTGTAGTTTTTTTATTTGGAAGTCGGTTGTATTTTTTGTTAAAAAGTTTTATATTTTCACTTTTTAGTCGTTGTTCATAATGGACCAATTCTCCAAAGTGAAGTCAGAATAGATTAACCCAGAATCATGCAACTTAGATAAAAACAGTGGAATTAGAGTATACCAGGGTGAACTGTTCAACCTGCGTACCCATTTAGAGCGTGATAGTGTGATGTTATGTTATGAAATGATGTAAACAATAAACAGACATCCGATTGCAGCTGTCCCGAGTGATCTGCCGTCATTTATTGAAGAGTTCTAATGTATATCTCCGAGGTTCTTCATCAGATCTTGATCAAATTTAAATGGGACCACATGACAAGCACCAGCATTCAAACGAAAAAAAAACAGCCGAATTGAAAACCTCCTCCTTTTTGCGAAGTCGGTTAAAAATCGTCACTGTATTTAAAAAATAAATCTTCACTGTATTTAAAAAAACAACGTACGTCCGCACGGTTTCTTTGTATGGGATGAGGCATATGTATAAATCATAAATCATAATCATAAATCATAAATCATTTATTTATCTGCAAACATGGGTAAAAATATACATTGATGTTTTCTGTTCATTAATAAAGTTCTCCATGTTTAACCATCACATGGGTATGCAAATAATGAAAACTAAGTAGGTACAGAATAAAAATTTGATTAAATATGTCAGCCTTATGTAATAATTATGATAATATTTAAATGTCAGAATATGAAAATAAAAAAAATAAAACAAACAGAAAATTAAATTACATGCAAATATAAGTTAAATTCGATACAATTGAAAAAAAAAAGAAAAAATACATTACAGTCAGATTTAAAACTAATACAAATCAAATAAAAATTAATACATTGATTATTCATAAGACCAATATTGATTTTCCTCCAATATAATAAATCGGATGTAGTAGGCCTAGCATTTTTCATTTAAATAGTCATTAATATGATAGTAACACTTTGCAACTAGATATTTGTGTAGTATTTTTTTAAATTGATCCGTACTTTTAATTTCTATTATGTGTTTAGGTAGCTTATTATAGATTTTGGGTGCCATACCAAGAATATTTTTATCAAAAATTGCTTTTTTATGTGGTATTGTGCATATTTTATTTTTGTGACGTAAACTTTTTGGGTGATTGTATAGGTGTAAATTTGTCTTAACATAGTTTGCTACTTCGTATATGTAGAGACAGGGGAGTGTAAGTAGCTGGAGTTTTTGGAAATGTGGCTTACAGCTGTCTGTACTTTGAATGCCACATATTGCCCTTAAGCATTTTTTTTGTGCTTTGAACGCCATTTCTCTATCGGGCGAGTTCCCCCAAAATATGAGTCCATATCGCAAAGAAGACAACACATATCCGTGGTATGCCATTAATAATGTTGACAGATTTGATATTTTCCTTAAGTTATAAAGGGCATATGAACACTGGCTAAGTTTTTTGCATACATTCTCAATATGTATTTTCCAGTTCATCTTTTTATCGATCCAGATACCTAAGAATTTTGTACTATCAGTCTCCTGAATATATTTGTCACCATATCGAACATCTAGTTTTTTATTGTTTGTTCTTTGTTCAAACGAAATGTAGGTTGTTTTTCCTAGATTTATTTTGAGATTATTTTCAGTGAGCCAGTTTATTATGTCATTCAAGTTATTGTTTATGTCATTTTCGAAAGTCTCATCATTTTCGCTACTAAATAATATTGTGCTATCGTCCGCAAATAAGATCATCGGATTAGAAATAATTTTGGGCATGTCGTTAATATATACAATGAATAATAATGGCGCTAGGACTCCTCCCTGTGGTACTCCAAATAAGGATTTGCGATATTCAGACGTGTATGTAATTTCTGTTTTAGTGTATGGGCAGATTTTCTTGACACATGTACATTGTTGCCGATTCATTAGGTATGATTTGATAAGTTGAAGAACATTACCTCTGATGCCATATTTCTCTAATTTGTTAAGGAGTATTTTGTGGCTAACGTGGTCAAAGGCCTTAGTTATGCCAGTATAAAAGTATCAGTGCCTAAGCTAACATACAAACAAATATTTTATCTCTAGATATATATATTTTTTTTAATATAAATCTGAATCCTAGACCTGGGGCTGGTCTTATAAATCTATATATTTTATATGAAAAAGTTCTACCTTTAATACAATCTACAGCAACATTCAAATCATATTTTAAATATATTTATTTATTTATTTATATGTACATACTTCAACACTAAACAAAATTAAACTATACAAACTTGTACTAAACCTAACTACTTACACTATATACAAAAGACAGGTACACTTAGGCGTCGAAGTACTCCTCCACATCGCTGTCCTCCGGAAACGTGACCAGAAGACTGACAGCATTGCCATGTTGAATGGCAATGCTAATTCTTGTTTTCTATTATTTTAAATAAAATATGACTTATTGGGATAGTATGCATATGCCTTGAATTTAATTTTCATCAATTAAAATATGAAAATTGAATACTCAATAGTCCTAATCCCACTCCCTGCCTCGACTTGCAACTACATATTATTAGAATAATTATTGCATATTGAAATGGGCTACATTAGTTCTTACTTATGCAGTTTTGCAATCCGAAAATATATTAATATTGAATCTCTATAATTAATATTTGCATAATAAAGTCTATATTTTAATAGGATTTTGGAAAATATCCGCGTATAAAATACTGAATGTGAAAGACAAACCAGCTCTCAATTTAAAAGCGAAAATTGATAGTCAACGCTTTTTAAATAACGAACGATTCGCGATCGTTTATTGTTTATAATTAAGTTACTCTGCTTTTTATAAACCGCTCTATTAATCACACGTGCATATTCTGAAACACGCATTAAAAAGCTCAACTGTCGTGCCTTCTCAGTGAGAATTGAGGTCTTTGCTCTGCTCTGGAACAAAACAGCTTTGAATTATGATTATTAATACTCAAAAAGCCAGCCCAACCTGCAATACCAACAAAAAGCGACAAGCCCCATCAAGTCTCAATAAGTAACAAAGTCTTAGGTCAAGATTGGTTTCGGAGGGCAAGCTCTGAGAGCTTAAGTTGAGTAAACCGCTTCGGCGAGAGTTCGGCGCAGACAAAGGGGATGGCCAGCCTCCGTTGTGAACTTGTGACGTCCACTTAAGGCTAAGAGCAGGTGAACTATGACTCGCATTCGCCAGTGCATGAGGCTTAGCCGAGCTATGTGGTCCAGTCCGCATTAGAACAGACATTTTAATACTTATTTATAGATGTACTTACAGTACGGCTTAGCGTTGACTGGTGTGCAGTTGTGATAGAGCTTTGTGTTAATGTGGACAGTTACTTTAGTAATTGTGCAAATGGGTCTCTTTGGATTTACAGGCTCATAAAAATAATAATGTACAAACAGGATAACAAGATAGATAGTTAAAACATTTATTTAGTGCACACAAAAGACACAGCACAAAACACAAAATCACAATTAAATTTTCAATTTATTTATTTATTTCAGGTTAGCTTACAATTGTTTACACATTACATTCATATAAATACACGATATACATTTATAAGTGCAACAATTATTTACAAACTAACACCACATGCACTTATTTGATTTGATTATAAATATAAATTATTGCAATTAATTATGGATAATAAATGACAAGAAAATAGTTTACGACTAAGCATAAATTGTGGAATTTAACAAACAAATCAAGATTAATTAATTACATTAAATTAAAAATATTATATTGATTGATTACATAATAGCAGATGAATAAATTAAATTAAATTAAACTAAGATTAAATATTTGGTTTACATTAGATAATAATAAAAATTACATAAAGTTAAATTAGCATATAAATTAATAAATTGGCAATCATATTAAGTATTTCTTATTTGAGCGAATAGTATTTAATAATTAATTTACAAAATTTGCCCATGCTATCGTGGTGCACGTCAATCAGGTCACTGCAGCTATTTAAGATTTTGCACATTCGCGGTACTGGTGAGTTAGCACCTAGGACAGTTCTACGCAAGGGTGGGTAAAGCGGAGTGATGGGATTTCGAGGATAGCGGGTTGGGGCACGAAACTTGAGGCGACTCAGTAACTGTGGGCAGTCTATTTGCTTTCTGAGGAGTTTGTACAGAAACAGAGCATCCATCACTTCTCTTCGAGTTGATAATGAGAGCATTCTGAAAGTTTGCAGCCGGGACACATAAGAAGGCAACTGCTTGCTTTTCCCTTTGGAAAAAGCAAGGTGCCATAGAAATCGTTTCTGGACCCTTTCCAAGAGAAGTTTATGAGTGGCGTAATGCGGTCTCCACACAACACTACAATACTCCAGTATGCTTTGGACAAGACTATTATACAGCATTTTTTTAGTGCTGACTTGTTTGAAACCCTTGGTATTGCGTATTATAAATCCCAACATTTTGGAAGCTTTTTTAATAGTGTTTTCGATGTGGGGGATAAAAGTAACTTTTTTATCAAACAGAACTCCCAGATCCTTTATAGTATCCACCTCATGAACTTTATGTTTGTCTATAAAATAGCTCGAATGGATGGGGTGAACTCTTCTAGAAAATGACAGGTGGTAGCATTTATTGAGGTTTAATTCCATTTTGTTATTCTTGCACCATTCAATAACTCTGTTCAGGTCATCTTGGAGAAGCTCAATATCATTGGATGATTCGATTTTTCTGGCAAACTTTAAGTCATCCGCGTACAAGGAACACTCAGCAAAGTGAAAGCAGTGGGGAAGATCATTTATAAAAATGATAAATAATATGGGGGCCAAGTGGGAACCCTGCGGGGCACCGGAAGTCATGCGATAATTGTTGGTAGAGCGAAAACCATTTACCACAACATAAAATTCACGGTTAGCGAGGTATGATTCCAACCACTCCAGCAAGGGTCCCGTGATACCATATGTTGCCAGTTTTTTTATCAGTATGGAATGGGAGATTTTGTCAAACGCCTTACTAAAATCGGTGTATATCACATCAAACTGCTTATTCGAGTCAATAGTTTCTATCAAGGACTCCGTAAAAGACATTAGGTTTGTGGCAGTAGACCTTGACGCCACAAAGCCATGCTGGTGATCGCTAAGATAAAGGCTAAAATGGTGTTGGATATGGCGACAGATAATTGACTCGAATACCGTGGCGAAAGTGGAGAGAATCGCAATGGGCCGATAATTTGAGATATTCTCTTTTTTGTCCGACTTGTGTACTGGTACGATTTTGGCTTTTTTCCACTCGGATGGAAAAGTTCCAGTGGCTAAAGACATCTTATATATTTTTAGTAACGGAGAGACCGATGCACAAGTGTAAACAAATATTGGTGGGATTCCGTCCGGTCCCGCTCCTTTCCCAACGTTCAGAGATTGCAGTTTTCTGAGTAAAGAATCCATGTCCAAGTCTGGGGTTGTTAGACACTGGCTATTAGTTTCAAGTGAGCTAAGATAACTCGAATTGTTCATAAATCCTGTGTTATTTTCCGGGGTATAAACAGATGAGAAGTAATTACCAAAAAGGTCACAGATAGTCGAGCCATTAGACGTTGTAGTCTGTCCGTCAGTCATTGTCAGTGGATAGGCACTAGATCCTCCGCGCTTAGTCTTAACGTGAGTCCAGAACAGTTTTGGATTATCTTTGATTTTTGATTCAATGTTGTTCATATAAAGACTGTATAAACTCTTTGCTAAATTTTGACATCGTTTTGCAATCAATTTCAGTTCCATTTCATCTCGCGGGTTTTTGTATTTCTTGAAGCGCAATCTTAGCTTATTTTTTTCTTTGAGAGCATTTATAATCGATTTATCAAACCATGGGGGATAACGACTAGACATTGGCTTACAATTTGGTACAAATTTATTAATGACCGTGTTTAAGATGTCATAAAATACATTCACCATGCTAACCACATCATTTTGACCTGCGAATAGTTGATCCCAGTCTTGTTCACTTAGAAAGGATTTAATTTTTTCATAATTAGCTCTGTGGAAGTTTTTCCTCGTGTTATGTAGATTGTAAGGCAGGTTATTTTCCTTTACAAATGAAATAGTAAGATCAAGCGGTGGGTGATGTCTATCAACAGTAGTTAAAGAGACAGTGGATTTGCTCACTGTGCAAGAAGGAATAGTGGATAAAACCAGGTCCAAAATACGCGCAGAACAGTTTTTAACGAGATTGTGCTGTGTTAGCTTACTAACATCCATGAACTCTAATAGTCTTAAACATGTGTTGGGAAGTGAACTGTTAATTGCCCCTGGGGTCCAGTTTATTATGCCCAAGTTAAAATCCCCCACTATACAAGTTGGGATGTTTGTTGTTTCAAACACGTTATTGCAGTGTTCGATGAAATGCTCAAATGTTGATAGACATACTGGTGGAGGGAGGTAGACTGCACAGAGAGCTAGTTGTCGCGTAGTCGAAATATCGATTGTGACCCAGAGATCTTCGCATTTACTTTGCCATTTATCAATACGTTTAGAGTTGAATTTCGTTGAAACGGCAATCAAAACTCCTCCTCCATCTTTATTGGGATGAAAACCAGTTGTTTCCCTATCCCTTCTGTAGACTACATACCTATTATCAAAGAGTTCACTGCTGAGTACACCACTATTTAGCCAAGTTTCGGTTAATATTAGAATATCATAATCCTTACAACAAAGGTTACAGTAAAAAATATTGGTTTTAGTTCTCAAGCCTCTACAATTTTGGTAATAGACGCTTAAATTGTTGAATTTTACAGTAAATAGGCACTATGACATGCTATGATGCAAACATTTTTGAAGCAAGTTATATGATTTTACTTAGGTTACTCATGTTCTTAATTAATATGTATTCTGTGCCATCTGACTTCCTCACAAATATCCTTCCGTTTCTGACCCACACGTACTTGTAATTCATTTCCTTGGCCTTAATCCTGGTCGCTGCGTGAAGTGTTTTGTTCGTAGGAGACAGGTGTTCAACAACATATACAGGTGATTTGTTGCCGATGAGACCCAAATGCCCGCAGTTTAATTTTTCTTTAGGGTTATTATGGTTGAACTTGATAACGGAGGCTAGAAGTTGATCGCGCAGCCGTGGAGATGCCAACTGAACAACTAAAGATCTAGGGCGGGTACTGGATGGGTTAGATTTTGCAATTCGCGTACAATGCAGTATGTCTTTCTCCTTTATATCACAGTTGACTACCTGGCCGAGTTGAGTGATTATTGAGTACACATTCTCGTTCTTGATTTCCGGCATACATTGTACCTCCAAGTTATTAGATCGAGATTGCTGCTCCAGGTTATTGATTCGTACTTGAAGATTGCTTATTGATGTTTTCAGTTCCACATTTTCTAATTCCAGTTTATGTATAATTTTGTTAGATGCCTTCTGGTTTCTCTCAAAATCCTCAAATTTATTGTTAATGAACTGCACCGATTCAATCATCTCCTTCATTTCCGCTTTGAGCGTATCCAGTTCCTTATTCATTGTGCTGGCCATTTTTTCGTTAAATTGGGTCAACATGGCACTGAACTCGGCTTTAATTATTTCTTGGATAATATTCCGCAGTTCTTCTTTATCTGATGTGATTTGTGATGAAATAGGTGATGAAGCAGGTGGTGATTTACTGGCGGACCTCTTATTTCCTCTATTCATAGGCATATTACGGGTGGGCGTCGACTGAATCGAGTCTTTCTTAGAGATTTTTGAACGGTCGGAATGACTTGCCATGATTATAATTCCATATCATCAAAAATAAAAAAATGTAACATAAAATTATTATTCTCACAGAGGCAACTATTAGTAGGCAGAAAGCAATGCGCCGTCTTCTTCGTTTATCTTTGTCACGAGCGCTCGCATGCGTCACTGCGCGAGAGCGCACGCCGAAGTATTACTTATGCGCAGTGCGTAACCGTGGGAGTCGCGTGCGTTACGTACGAAACGTCAAGTCATGCACTCACCCGTTGACCAGCAGTGATTTAAATTTTTCAACAGTTCACAATACAAAACGATGCATTAACACTTTTTATAATACTATTTTAGCTAAATTACACTTGTTTGATGAATGTTATATCACTAGTACGTGTTTTATATGAAAATTGAGCCCAATATGGCTATTATTTGGATTTTAAACATAGAGCAAATTCAAACGTATGTTCACAGTATGGCCACTAGGGCAAAGAGAAACTATACGAGATATATAAAAACAAGGTGCCAACATACAAAAGAAAGAAAAAATCAAAATCATACAGGAAATAAAAGTGACAAAGTAACATACCTCAAATAGTAGGTATAACGATTAAAACACAGTGCGGTGTGCGTCTCAAGGTTGCACCAAATGGGAGTCCAGCTCAGCACGTGTCAGGAAAATATACCTGACGCTGATATTCTGCTGGATCCCTGCATTGACATATGGTCGCCAAGCAGACGTAATAATTATGTTGGGTAAATACAAGCGACTTACAAGTTGTATATCGTTCGAACCCAGGCAGACGATTTACTTTGTTTTAATTATTACATCACTACTGCTCTCAAAACGGTGAAGGAAAACTTACGATGTTATCCATAAAACAGCATGTCATAGAACCAGAAATTCGAAGACATGTGACAACCACCAAACCACACTCGGCTCGCGAGTTGGATTACGCCCCGTTCCCTCTCACAGAGAGGCGTCCTGCACGCACAACGGACCAAATGGAAGTCTATGGTCGGAAAATGGAATTCATGCATCCTATACTGTAACGGCAAGGGGAGGAACCCATTGAGCATAATCATAATCAATTCGTCAAAAAGTGCTCAAAACACTGGCAACATAGTCACGTTAAATGGCAAACCTGAATACAAAAATTGGATGAAGAACTTAGATAGACAATTTTTTACTTACATCAATCACTGTTAAGTGCTTGTAAAAATGGTAGATTTCACCAATAATAACTACCATTTAGGTCACAATAACAAAGCCAGACGAAAAAAAAACGCACCATTAGACTAGATTTTTAAAACACGTGAATGCAGTAAAGCCAGTTACCCAGGACAGTAATACCGGTTGGTGCCGGTTAAAACCGCTTGCTGCAATAACATTACAGGTTTAATACCGAATAGAGTACCGGGTTGCATCGTTGCGGCTAAAAAAACCTAAAGGTAGAATAGCTTAATGAACTAACTTATCTAATTTAATCTGACAACCAGCCAATTTAGTTTTTGGAGATGGTTATTTTTACAAGTAAATATATGTAACTGGTTTGGTATTTTCGTTTAGAACGTCGCTTCAGAAGAGGATTTTTTTGTAGGGATAACACGGGTGAGTTTGTCGACAAAAATTAAAGCAACACTAAAAACGTACTACCACAAATATTGTTTTCCAATTAATACAAAACTGTTTTTAGACGGCTTAGCAGGCGTTTCGGCCGCTGAGTTTCGTCCAAACCGGTTGAAACAGGAATTTTATTATTATTAATATTTTTCAGTGGTGTTTCGGACTATCCTTTTTTTTAAGCAAATTTTGTACAGTCAGAATGAAAAATATTAGGAAGAGTTATATTAATTAAGTAAAAGTCAGGCAATTTTTGGATAAGATAAAGCTTAATTAATATAACATTAACAATCAACGGTTAACATGATGAATAACAATAACTGGATCTACGGCACTACGGAATACGGATTAGTAGGTACTAGTGCTGGGACGTTTATTTTTTTTAGGACGTCCAAATCCTTCCCAAAGGTTTAGCAAGAACAATAGTATAGCAATATTAGCCAACAAATCGGTTACAAAATATGAACCCAATAAAGTCCGCATCATATTTGTAACCGCATTCATTGAACAGCGGACACAGACACTCGGGACGCAGGTGTAGCCCATATTAATGTGCGGAGACCTTTGCTTCCTGCCTCGGTGAATATTCAAGATGTATTACAGGGGTCATTTAATGTACCTCCGTTGTACCGGCGACGCATTAAATCGCGTTTAAGGTGACTGCTGTTATCCCTTGTCCCTGGGTTCCGTACTCATATTTTTCCTGAAATTTTCATAATGGCGTGCCGTCGTGCATAAAAATCTAGGTGTTGGGGTATGCAAGTATAACTGGTTGTAACAGAAAAATAATGGAAGGTTTTTCTTGGGTATCCTTATATTCCATATTTATTTATAATTATTATTATTTTCAGCCTGTTCTGTTTCAGTGTAGAGCTAAGGCCTCCCTTTCTTCAATCCACCCGGTTTAGGGCAATTGTGGACCAATCATGTCGATAGGCATCAAGCTCGTCCCGCCATCTTCATCTGTGTCTGCCGTAGTGTCGGCGGACATTTTCTGGGACGCACCTTTTAGTTAGAATAGCCCTTGAACCATTCGACATGCGACAGATGTGTTCGGCCACATTTATTACAAGCTTTTAATTAACTTACAATGTATGTTTATGTAAGTGTGTTCGGGTCAAATCTTGCAACTGAATTTTAAAGCAGTTATCCTCCACTGATTAAGATGAAATTTTGCATACACGTTTAGTTTGGATGACAATGCATGGTTAGCTAAGTGACGTAATTCTAAATCCAATATGGCGGACGGCCCAAGATGGCGGACTAGTTATTTTTAGTGCACTACCATGATATGGGTATCGAATGAAAGCGTTTGCTGAGAAGAATCATCAAATAAGCTAGTATTAAAAAAAAAAGTTCATGCAACATAATACACACCAACAACGTGGATATAATGCCTTACTAGGCGTTTCTAAATCAATCATGCCTCAACGGCTGAATGTATATGGAGTGAACTTGGCACAAGGGTAGGCCATGCACCATTTCTTCTTAAGGTTATACCCATTACGAAATAGGAAACTTCTTATCTCGATATCTCTTGTGGGATAGTTATAGTCTTAACCTCTAGTATATATAGCGATGGAACTTCACAATTTGATTCCGCCTGGCCCTTTCCATCATCGGACAAGACGACGTACTGCGATGCGCCACCGATACATGGTGGACATCCCACCGAAATGTACAAAGCGTTTTGCGAATACTATCATTGTGCGCACAGCTAAAAAGTGGAATTCCCTGCCGGAATCTTTGTTTCCTGATAGCTACAACCTTGGTCTTTAAGGTGGTTTTTAAGGCAAGAGTGAATAGGTTACTTCTAGGCAAGCGTGCTTCACTGTCGACCACATCATCGCTTACCAACAGGTGAGATAATGGTCAAACACGAGACTATCGATAAAAAAGTAATTGTAAATCCGCTGGCAGCATCAAGTTTCCCACACTAATTAATACTCATTCATCAGTCAGTAATTATGACGTCTCTTCTGTTTGTCAACTGTCATGTCAAACAATTAATATTCAATTAAAGTTAACAATTGTTATTACGGCAGATTGTTTGACAATTTGCTTTATTGCTATCATTTATCAAGTAATTATTTTGTTTCCGCGTTCTACCTCCATGAGCATAATTGTAATTTGTTGACACTGTTTTGATTTAACTTATTAATTTAATTAAACTGTCAAGTTAAAATCATATCTGAGTACGTTGATTTAAAATACAAAACATGTAGCAAAAATTTCAATTTGTGACGTTAAAATTTTGCGCTTTTACTGGAACTCTTACATAGAATTTTCGGTGAATTTTTGCCGCAGTTATTCCCCTAAAAATATTATCTGTTACTGTACCATTTCTCAGACATACAATGAATATCAACAGTCGTATCAACTAAATAAGAAAGCGTATTAACATATTTGAATAAGCCAGTGAAAGTCACACTATTGTGGAGGAGATACAATAACCCGACAAGCAAGAAAACATGATATCGTGAAAATACACGCTTAGCTGAAAAGATAAATATTTATCTTCAGCAAAAAAACATGAAGGAAGTCTTATAACTTCACTTCTGAAACTCGTTGCTAGGAATTATTGTCGTTTTCTTTCGTAATGTTATTTTGAGTCTTAAATAAATAAATCTTATCTTCTTTGAATATAATGGTGGATGTTAGAGATATGGGCGAATCTTTTTCAATAGAGAAATAAAAATACTAGTTTTATTATTTTCATGAAGCGTCTTTATTTGAGAACGTTTTCTGATACAGAAACAGTTCTAAGCTTCTTCATCTTTTCAACCATAAAACACTTTATTTCAAGAGCAAGCGTACTCAGCAGTCTTTAAATACTTGCTTACAATCGAATTCTATTTCAAATATTAGCACAAAAAGCTACGAAAAACCCTTCAAACAATAAATAAACAAATTGTCATCTACCATGATCGCTCAAAATATTCAGGGCCTTATCTCTAATTGGGAACGATCCCATCGCGAGGGGATTGGCTCGGATGCGAGAATCAGGCAATCAGATAACCGACGGGTGTACCGAACACTTGTTTGATTTGAAGGCTTTGCTCGGGCTCGGCGATCCTGGAGCTTACAACCGATCACCTACAGGCTGAGTGCCGAATCGCTGTTGTTATTAAAAGGTAGACTTCCGACTTCAAACCACTGAAATTGTCGTCGCCGTGAAACTGTCGGTTATGCGGTGTGCCTCATAAAAAAGTCGCGTAATGGCTCACTGCCGAGCAGGGCGGCTCCGGTGATACTAAAATTCGTGAAAAGAAGGTCCAAAGCACTGTGAAATATGCGTCGACATATGCATTCGAGTCAAACCACTCCGCCACTGTCGTGGCCGCTGTGATTGAAGTGGTTTGACTAAAACGCGTACCTTAACGACGCTTAAGGACATCTTGCCGCGAATTGCCAATGTTTTTCGGTGTCGCTAAAGCCGCTCTGCTCAGAAGTGAAGCTGTACAGTCGCTATGACAGTGAGGTTTGTTTGGTTTCACTGAAACACGTAGTGACGTGTATTTCACTGCGCTTAGGATCTTCTTTCTGCGAATTTCCAAAGCCACGGCGGCAGTTTCGCGGAAGGTTTTTTTTTTGGGTTTTCTCGCAGGTCAATCAAAACGATTGGCTAACCGAGCGATCCTGTGGAGACTAAACTACAGCCTCTAGCCAGGCCACAAAAAGCTAAACCTAAGCGACCACGCTGAGGGCTACCCCCTGTGGGGTCAAACCTTGGCTCAGGGCGTCGCTTAATTTATTATCTAAGTGAATTTAACTAAGGCACAGCATTTCGCGGACTGGCTTGCATATCTTGACGAGGACGTCGGGGCGGGCATCGGCGGCGAGAACGGAACGAGGGCGGTCTGTGTTTGCGAATTGTGCTGGTCTCTTTACTGCTCTCTTGGAGCAGGGTAGTGGCGTCATCGGCGGTAGTGAGTGAAAGCCTCGGTCGGCGAATTCAAGAGATTCGCAAGGGTTTGTATCGTGAGGCCGCTTGGATTAGGGGGTTACTATGACACGTCCGTCGCCCCCCAGATATCAGGACCCGAGGTGGTGGCGCGTAGTGTTCCACGCGCGCCCCTCTTAGCCATCGCAGGGGGAGTCCAACACCTCACTCCCTCCCCAACCCGAGGTTGTACTAGCCGGGGGTTGCGGAAGTATCGTTGTTCCCGCGATTCCCGGTGTAGGTGTAAGACGGAACACCGGGGTGGTTTTTAGTCAGTAAGAGTCTGACAGATGAGGACATCCAATAAGGATTTTCCACCGCGGAAAAATAAATAAAAGGGGGTTCCTATGATTGACCGCAGTGTCAAAGAAGCGCTTAGTAACGCGTTTCATGAACGGAACAGATCTGCTCGTAAGTCTACCTTTAAACATCTAGCGCTCCCACGACTGAGCGGTACTAATTATACAGATACGCTACTCACCTTGAATAGTTTTAGCCATATTGCTGAAGCTAACCGAAGCTAGTGATCATAAAATGTAAATGTTGTTTTATATTGCTTTATTTTTAATTCGTATTTTATTGTATAGTAAATCGGATAACAAATACATGAACGCAATAACGTATTTTCCTGTGTGATCATCACCATCCACAGCCCAACTTCGCCCATTGCTGAGCATAGGCCTCTCTCTTCTTGTACCAATCACCACGTTCCCGTGCTAAACTCATCAAGGTTCTACCTGCAATGGCAATAATGGCATATGTCCATCTCACCGTTGGACGACCATTACTTCTTCTTCCAGTCCTTGGACGCCATTCAGTCACTACCTTACTCCACCTATCATCACCGTGTCCTGCCCAGCTCCATTTCAGTTCCGAAATTCGTTTTCCGACCTATCGGAAACCTTCGTACGTCTTCTGATCTCAAAATTTGGAACTCGGTATATTAGCCGTATGCCAAGCATGGAACGCTTCATGGCTCTCTGTGCAACTCGAAGCATGTACACAGCCTCCAGTTTAAGCGTCCACGTCTCGGCACCGTTAGTCATGGTGGGCAAAACACACTGGTTATAGAGGCGGGTGTTCAGAGATTGTGGTATCTTGACTGATTTTAAAATATCGTCCATTTTGCCAAAAGCGCCCCATTCAAGCTGTATTTTTCTAGATACCTCCGTCTGTTGATGTTCTTTGCCAAATGAAAGAAATATGTGATTGTGTACTCCAATTATGGTAAGTTTCTAACATTGATAATGCATTTTTAAGGAAGCTGTAAATCTTGGTATTCTTGCATAAGTAGATGATTAAAAGTCTCATATGCACAGTAATTATTTTTTAATAAATTATACTATTCTAAGTACAGTCTCCGTGTCAACGCAGCGCGAGTTCCATAGCGACTGTACGCAAAGGTCAGTCCGTTGCTACATATACTTGTTAAGAAATAACATCCCTACACATTTTATAATTATTTGTACCATGACACAAATATTTGATTTGTATATCTGTATTAATTTCCTATAAATCATTTTTTAATTTCGCTATAATAAAAAATATTAGGTAGGTACCTTATTTCCTGTGTTTTGATTTATGAATGAATCATTTGGAACATCGCTGTAAAAAACACCCCACAAAGACACCCTAAAATAAAAAAACCCTCTACATTAAAATTCGTAAACATGACACAACACAAAAAGTCTTTGACAATGGACGTCTTTGGCCGTCCTCCCGATGCGTAAGAACGTCCTCTGACGTCAACGTCAACCGACGTCGCGTCCGTCGTAATGGACTAGGGGAGATAACAGATATAATAACTGACATTGCGGTCCGATAGGCTCCCGCTACACCCGGAGAATTTGTTCAATTGCCTCCCAGGATATTTGCTTGCACGCAACACTGGGTTTTCTGTAGGCTTATTTTAACGTTGTACTGAATTTGATGACACACAAGAGATGAGAATATCTTATCTCGGTCTCTGAACATCTTTTTGTAACGTCGTTTTATAAGAAGCAAAGATGGCGGATGAAAATTATTGTTTTAATAACATTCAGCAGTTTTTGAACCGCTCCCGTAAGAACACTCATCGCAAATTTTTATTAGCTTCAAGATACAGCGAAAGATTTCACGTAATAGACTCCCACATTCGATCAGAAAGTTCCTAAAAAGTTTATAAATCTAATCTTCAAGAACACGAGAATACATCAAACGTACGAAGATCACGTAACAACTCGGAAGGAAAGTTATTAAAAGTAAAATTCTTCTGTTACGATCAAACAAATTCAAAAGACGAACATTTCTGGCTTCCCAGTGTAGAACCCGCCGTCCTGAGAGCCTTGCAAGAACGCGCCCTAATGTCTATGGAGGCCAACAGATGGTCTCTCTGCCGGTAGTCATTACCCTTTTGTCTTATATCCTTCAACCTCTGACACACTTTCAACTTTAACTTTCAACGTCCAAAGTCCAAATTCCCCTGCAACAAACGCAATCAGCGGCGAACGAGTATATTATTGAGCTGGAAAATGTTTCAGAACTCAAAACTGCACATTTTCTTTTCATGCAACTTAGATATCTGGGACGTAATGCTACAACATGGTCGGTACACAGCTTTGAGGTGGGTTCACTAATATTCCCAGCAGATTTCCTAGCTGGTAAATGAGCTATTGTGGTTTCACTGCAGCTGACTTTTCGCATCTAGTGCTGGAGCGTGGTATAAAATGTTTTGAGAAATATGCTTGTATTAGAGTAATGGTTTTATGAAATATTTGGCAGGAATGCAACTAGAACTATAAGTTCTGAAAGCAATGTTACTGGGCACAGATTTTGGTAAGTACATAGATTGGTGGGAAAATGTAAGCGAACGAGCGGGACTGCCTACAGCGGCCAGGAAATCTTTTATTGATAAGCAATATATAGGTCCGAATAGGGAAAATAATAATATACAAACATGCCAGAATAAGGATGGATTAAGGCCCATTCCCTCTCTCACAGAGAGGAGGCCTGAGTCCCAGCAGTGGGAACATTAAAAAGGCTGATAATGAAGATGCCAAAATACGAGAAGATGCGTTATCCTCAAAAAAATAGAGCGAGATGATCCTAATCATCTCGCTGTCTATTTTTTGAGGACAGCATCTTCTCGTATTCTTCAATTAATATTTATTTAACGTCATCTCAATAGTCACAAGCTTGTTGAAAACCTTTATACTGGGTTTTGATTTTATAATAATTCCCGTCAGCCTGGCGGGCGCAGCCGCTGGCAAAAGCTAGTGTTTAATATAGCGGAAAACTATGAAAAATATATTTTACAAAAAAACACAACTGACTTCCAAAAAAAACAACTTCAATAACAGAAGTCGGTGTTCCTGTTTTCGTTTCTTCTTTGTTGACGCCGACTGCCGAAATTGAAGTTATTTTTGACTTTGTAATGTTTTTTTGGAAGTCGATTGTATTTTTTTGTAAAAAAGTTTTTATTATTTTTCAGTTTTTAGTTTTGATACTGATTGGGTAAGCTCTATAGTAAGATACCTAAATGCACAAAATTATGCCAGAATTACATAACCGGTGAAATGAGAGTATACCAGGTAGAACTGTCAACTGCGTACTCCTTCAGAGCGAACCGGCGTGATGTTATATTAAGGAATAGAGTAAACAATATAACAATCCCGAGAGATTTGCCGTTATTTATTGATTAGCTCTGTTGTATATCTCCGATGTTTTTTATCAGATCTTCACCAAATTTAAATGGGACCACATGAAAATAAAATTTATTTAACATTTTTTATATTTTTAAATTAAAAATGAATAATTAAAATCGGCTCACCTAGTGAAAAGCTTTGAGGTGACACACATAAAAAAACAGTCTAATACACAACATCCACCTTTTAGATGTTGGTTAAAAATGTAAGAAAGTGTAACATACAAGTGTAACAACAAGGCAAGTGTCACAGTACATAGAAAAAAAAAAGATTAACACATTCACAGCAGAACCCTCATCACATACATACTTAAGGTGTCGAAGACACACATTACCAAAAACACATTCTAAGTTCCCAAGACACAGAAACGAGTTTAGAAACATATTTACCACGTCCCACCCTTAAATGGGTCACACACGAGCCCTATATTACCCCAAATTGGTCTAATCTTTAGTTATGACCCCCCACAGGAATTCGCTTTTCAACAAGACTGAAACCCGCGACAGCGTGAACTTTACTTGGCCCTAAGAATAAAGGCGAATATTCCCACACCGATAGAAATGGTTTGTCACACTAACTTTGTATAAGCAGATACAATAAAATGCGTCTGTTTCACGTTTGCGTTCAATTCCTCTCGAGGGAAAACGAAAACACAAGGCCGCCTAAAGAGAAACTCGCTATTTTTATTCATATTTGAATCCGACATATGTAAATAATGAATTTTTGTGTATTATTTGTTACGGAAATCGAATGGTACGGACAGATTGCCGCTTTAGAGGTAAATAAGCCTGAGATACGCATTGTATCCTTCAGTTTGGACGCACTGAGGAGAGTTTCCTCTAGTAAAACATAAGAATACGAGCCATCATTGCCGACCCTCGGACTGGTACTAACTTTGAAACTGTGGGGTCTACTAAAAATATAAGCATTTTGGCACTTGCAGATAAGATAATATTAGTAATTATCTCTTTCAACATCATTGAAGTCGGTTTACAATCAAGCCATGTTGAATATCATGTCATTCTTCCTTTCATATTCAGTCCATTCTTCTCTGGAATGCGCTACCCCTCGATATCAGGACGGCCACCAGTCAATATGCATTTAAGCGGAAGTTACGGCATTACTTTCTATATCAATAGCAGAGTCGTCTCAATCACTTTTCTATTACTTTTATATATATGAATTCTATCTTTAATAGATTAATATCTATTTATTTATCTACAATTTTTTATCCACTGTAAAATGCTTTCCATAACCACAATTACAACCATAGGAATGCAGCATATCGTCAGCGATAGACGCGAGTAATCGCGCGACCGAGAGACAACGCGAGTTCTCATCTGTCCCCAGAGACAGCGTGACGAAAACACGTTATAAACGTGCACTGATGTTCGCAGATAACTCCACACATTTCACGCTAACAGGAAAAACGGAACGGTTGAAATAACAACCCTGAAACTTGTAATGAATTCATAGATTTTTATTAAAAAAAACATTGCACCTGCAGCAGTGTACATATCAGTGTAAACTTCTTTAAATAAGGATAACATAGATTTAGTGTGAAATCCGAAGCTTCTCATGTAACAAAATGTGCCTAAACGCGTGACGCGTCTTATGCAACTGCATACGAGTATTTTACATGAAGCGGCTGGCTGTCCGACCTCGGAAACGCGATACCTTTTGGTAGGAGTGCCTACTTGGACTAGTAAAGTCCTCGTCTCTACCAAGTGAAAATAAAAGTAGTTTCATTTATTTTTACAATACAATACAATAATAATGCAATAATCGTTTATTCAGACAAGTAAAATTTCAAAATTTAAAAAACCCTCCGACACATTTATCTTGCGAAAACATCCCGATTCAAACAGTAAAACGCCCATAACTTTTGAACGGCTGAACCGATTTTATTCAAACATAGCTAAGAATACTCTCGACAAAAACACCATTCAATCAAAAAAATATCGGTCAAAGTCAGTTCATCCGTTGAGCCGCTATGATGACACAGCAACACACGTCAAACTTATAACACCCCTATTTTTCCGTCGGGGGTTTAAAAATAACACATACTGGATCATAAAGTAAATACATTTATACCAGCAAACACAGGTAAATAGAATCGTTGGTACCTGTACTAATGAACATCTTTGTATTACAGGCACCAATATATTAGTTTTTTTTATTTCGAGAATAACCAGATATATGTATAATGAAAAACGGAGATAAGAATTATGTTCAGATGGCGTTATAATAGTTTCTGCCTAAGCCAATGGAAAAAAGTCGTACATTTATGTGTGTACTTATTCTTCTTCCTAATATTTATTTTAATGTTAATGTTTGTGTTGAATTCACGCAAAACAGCTGAAGTGATTTAGATGTTTTGCACACACATACCTGGCTGTGAGTATTCTGTATACCCGTTGTTCATCCAGGTACAATGTTCCCTTGGGATAATAAAACACTATAAAACAAACTAGTTCAAAATATTACAGAAAAGATAAACCTGCGATAAATTTGTAAAACAAATTATAAATCTAACTAAATATTACGATGGAATGTTTCAAAATAATTAGTGTGGAGTTTCCTAATGAACGCTACATGACTGGGCACGATGTAATAGCACATTGTGGTGTAATCCGTAACGGATGCTGTTCGAACATGGTCGGCAAGTTGTTACCATACACTACTGAATAAATAAATGACTACAGTAATTTATTGGGAGTCTAGCACTGTTTTATTTGTGGGATAAATAGCGTTTGATAGTGGGTATATGAAGTGTTTTTTTTTTGTGACTGTCCCACCGGACTATTCCCAAACGACTGCATCTCCAGAAAGCCAGAACCAACAGTGGCGGTCACCAGAAAAGCGCCGAGGCAATGAAGCTCGACGAAGTCCCGGAGAATGAATTTAACTGTCTTATTGGATCCCGCAACGAAAATAATAAGAAAATAATAAATATACAAATTTCCACTTTCCTCCACAAGCAGGAGACAGAACAAAGAAGGCCGATAGGCACAAAGGGTCGTTTACAACTGGGATAAGCCCAGTTGCCTGGCACCACGGATAAAAAAATGCATTAATATGAATGGGTCCTACTTTTAACATTCCGAGCTGTTATATTCGATTCCAATAATAGGTATGGCAAAAACGCTTGAACGCACGGAAATTTGTTCCAGTTTCCACAAGGTCCGTAAAGTAAACAACTCCTAAAAATGGTTATGCTGTCACTAGATGGAGCGATATGTGTTTCGGCACCAACGCCGCCACTTACGAACTAATGACATGACGTCACACAAATCCTGCATCGCGCAAGCAAAGTTTTCGGCGCGATAAAAACATATACAACAGTCCGACAACAACCGTTGGGGAGTTGCCCGGACCAGACACAACACCCGTCTGGTCGGAGGATCCTCCCTTTTCTATGGAGGTTTGTGGGACTTTACACCCTGTTCCACCACCGATCGATTCTTATCGATTCGATTTGATATTGAATTGTGTGTAAAATTTACATTTTCTAGAATTGATCATAAAAATTATATGTTCTTTTTTAATCAACTCTCCTAAGCACAAAATTATGGAATATTGGACTTTCAATTCACATTGCAAAGATTATTAGAACGGAGCATTTAAAATGTATACCACGATTACGATTTTTTTAATTTGTATTGTAACATATTTTGGTACAATGAAACTGAAAAACATGCAAAAATATACTATAAAAACAAGAAGATATTCTAAAAATCTGCTTTCTAAAAATAAAATATACATACAGAAGATATTTCGTATCCATGTTTATTTTGATAAATAAATGTACAAAATTCTGCAGTTTTGTTAATGTGAGACAGTAACAAGCCGCGCCGTAGCAAGATCTACGAGACTGGTAGCAAGTGCTACGGAATTTGTACCAAGTGCTACGGAATTCGTAGCAAGCTCGTAGCAGTTACTCCGCAGTCAAAGTATAGTAAAAAAAACTTTTTAACAAAAAATACAACCGACTACCAAATAAAAAAAAACTACAAAGTGTATAATAACTTGAATTTTGGAAGTCGGTGTTCCTGTTTTGGGATCTTCGTTTCGTTTTATTTTCACTTTTTAGTCGTGGTTCATAATGGATCAATTCTCCAAAGTGAAATCAGAATAGATTAACTGGGAATATAGTTTGATTAACCCAGAAACATGCAACTTAGACAAAAACAGTGGAATTAGAGTGTACCAGGGAGAACTGTTCAACCTGCGTACCCATTTAGAGCGTGATAGTGTGATGTTATGTTATGAAATGACGTAAACAATAAACAGACATCCGATTGCAGCTATCCCGAGTGACCTGCCGTCATTTATTGAAGAGTTCTAATGTATATCTCCGAAGTTGTTCATCAGATCTTGATCAAATTTAAATGGGACCACATGACAAGCACCAGCTTTCAAATGAAAAAAAAAACAGCCGAATTGAAAACCTCCTCCTTTTTGCGAAGTCGGTTAAAAATCGTCACTATATTTAAAAAATAAATCGTCACTGTATTTAAAAAAAAACGTACGTCGGCACGGTTTCTTTGTATGGGATGAGGCATATGTATGCCAGCATAAAATTATCAGTGCCTAAGCTAACATACAAACAAATATTTTATCTCTAGATATATATATTTTTTTAAATATAAATCTGAATCCTAGACCTGGGGCTGTACTTATAAATCTATATATATTATATGAAAAAGTTCTACCTTTAATACAATCTACAGCAACATTCAAATCATATTTTAAATATATTTATTTATATGTACATACTTCAACACTAAACAAAATTAAACTATACAAACTTATACTAAACCTAACTACTTACACTATATACAAAAGACAGGTACACTTAGGCGTCGAAGTACTCCTCCACATCGCTGTCCTCCGGGAACGTGACCAGAAGACTGACGGCATTGCCACGTTGAATGGCAATGCTAATTCTTGTTTTCTATTATTTTAAATAAATTATGACTTATTGGGATAATATGCATATGCCTTGAATTTAATTTTCATCAATTAAAATTTGAAAATTGAATACTCAATAGTCCTAATCCCACTCCCTGCCTCGACTTGCAACTACATATTATAAGAATAATTATTGCATATTGAAATGGTCTACATTAGTTCTTACTTATGCAGTTTTGCAATCCGAAAATATATTTATATTTGTATTGAATCTCTATAATTAATATTTGCATATTAATGACAATATTTTAATAGGATTTTGGAAAATATCCGCGTATAAAATACTGAATGTGAAAGACAAACCAGCTCTCAATTTAAAAGCGAAAATTGATATTCAACGCTTTTTAAATAACGAACGATTCGCGATCGTTTATTGTTTGTAATTAAGTTACTCTGCTTTCTATAAACCGCTTTATTAATCACACGTGCATATTCTGAAACATGCATTAAGAAAGCTCGACTGTCGTGCCTTCTCAGTGAGAAATGAGGTCTTTGCTCTGCTCTGGAACAAAACAGCTTTGAATTATGATTATTAATACTCAAAAAGCCAGCCCAACCTGCAATACCAACAAAAAGCGACAAGCCCCATCAAGTCTCAATAAGTAACAAAGTCTTAGGTCAAGATTGGTTTCGGAGGGCAAGCTCTGAGAGCTTAAGTTGAGTAAACCGCTTCGGCGAGAGTTCGGCGCAGACAAAGGGGATGGCCAGCCTCCGTTGTGAACTTGTGACGTCCACTTAAGGCTAAGAGCAGGTGAACTATGACTCGCATTCGCCAGTGCATGAGGCTTAGCCGAGCTATGTGGTCCAGTCCGCATTAGAACAGACATTTTAATACTTATTTATAGATGTACTTACAGTACGGCTTAGCGTTGACTGGTGTGCAGTTGTGATAGAGCTTTGTGTTAATGTGGACAGTTACTTTAGTAATTGTGCAAATGGGTCTCTTTGGATTTACAGGCTCATAAAAATAATAATGTACAAACAGGATAGTTAGATAGATAGATAAAACATTTATTTAGTGCACACAAAAGACACAACAATTTATACGAGCTATATAAAACCAAGATGCCAACATACAAAAGAAAGAAAAAAGAAAAACAAAATCATACAGGAAATAAAAGTGACGTAGTAACATACCTCAAATAGTAGGTATAACGATTAAAACACAGTGCGGTGTGCGTCTCAAGGTTGCACTAAATGGGAGTCCCGCTCAGCACGTGTCAGGCAAATATACCTGACGCTGATATTCTGCTGGATCCCTGCATTGACATATGGTCGCCAAGCAGACGTGATAATTATGTTGGGTAAGTAAGGGCAAGGGGAAAGAGCAGTGGTGGCCTTGTAGTGACGGCCGCGACTTACAAGTTGTAGTTCGTTCGAACCCAGGCAGGCGCTTTACTTTGTGTAAATTATTTCATCACCACTGCTCTCAAAACGGTGAAGGAAAACTTACGATGTTTTACATAAAACGGCATGTCATAGAACCAAAAATTCGAAGACATGTGACAACCACCAAACCGCACTTGGCTCGCGAGTTGGATTACGCCCCGTTCCCTCTCACTGAGAGGAGTCCTGCACGCACAACGGACCAAATGGAAGTCTATGGTCGGAAAAGCGAATTCATGTATCCTATCCAGTAACGGCAAGGGGAGGAAGCCATTGAGCGTAATCATAATCAATTCGTCAAAAAGTGCTCAAAACACTGGCAACATAGTCACGTTAAATGGCAAACCTGAATACAAAAATTGGATGAAGAACTTAGATAGACAATTTTTTACTTACATCAATCACTGTTAAGTGCTTGTAAAAATGGTAGATTTCACCAATAATAACTACCATTTAGGTCACAATAACAAAGCCAGACGAAAAAAAAACGAACCATTAGACTAGATTTTTAAAACACATGAATGCAGTAAAGGCAGTTACCCAGGACAGTAATACCGGTTGGTGCCGGTTAAAACCGCTTGATGCAATAACATTCCAGGTTTAATACCGAATAGAGTACCGGGTTGCATTGTTGCGGCTCTTACAAGATCAGTAGAACAAATTGTTCAAAAAACCTAAAGGTAGAATAGTTTAATGAACTAACTTATCTAATTTAATCTGACAACCAGCCAATTTAGTTTTTGGAGATATGTATTTTTACAAGTAAATATATGTAGCTGGTTTGGTATTTTCATTTATAACGTTGCTTCAGAAGAGGATTTTTTTGTAGGTATAACACGGTTGAGTTCGTCGACAAAAATTAAAGCAACACTAAAAACGTACTACCACAAATATTTTTTTCCAATTAATACAAAACTGTTTTTAGACGGCTTAGCCGGCGTTTCGGCTGCTGAGTTTCGTCCAAACCGGTTCAAACAGGAATTTCATTATTATTAATATTTTTCAGTGGTGTTTCGGACTATCCTTTTTTTTAAGCAAATTTTGTACAGTCAGAATGAAAAATATTAGGAAGAGTTATATTGATTAAGTAAAATTCAGGCAATTTTTGGAAAAAGATAAAGGTTAATTAATATACCATTACGACAATCAACGGTTAACATGATGAATAACAATAACTGGATCTACGGCACTACGGAATACGGATCAGTAGGTACTAGTGCTGGGACGTTTACTTTTTTTAAGACGTCCAAATCAAAAATTATATCACACATATATTAACACGGTAAAAATATATAATTATTAACACGGTAAAAATATAACTTCCTCTTTTGCTTTTTAGGGTTCCGTACCCAGAGGGTAAAAACGGGACCCTATTACTAAGACTCCGCAGTCCGTCTGTCTGTCACCGGGCTGTATCTCATGAACCGTGATAGCTAGACAGTTGAAATATTCACAGATGATGTATTTCTATTTCCGCTATAACAAGAAATTAGAAAACAGAATAAAATATATATTTAAGAGGGGCTCCCATACAACAAAAGTGATTTTTGCCGGTTTTTGCTATAATGGTACGGAACCCTTCGTGCGCGAGTCCGACTCGCACCGGCTGCCGGTTTTTTTGTTATATCGTAGAGAGTTTAACTCTCTACTGATTTTATTTTTCTGACGCCTCTAAAAAAGGATTCGTCCGAAATACCGCTCAAAAATATTAATTATAATGATCCTGTTTTAGACATACTTTTAGCTTTCCGTGCATCGTTGTCTAAATAAAACTTGTGTGCAAAATTTCAGCTCAATCGGTTGGGTAGAACTATTTTAAAATACAGATGCAAAATTTCATCCTCACATATATATAAAGCAAGTTATATAAAAGCTTGTAAAAACTCACAACCCCCAATTCAACAGTCGTTTGGCCGATCGCTCAGTCACTGCATCAACAACATTTTTGGGAAAATTATGTGCCCTGAATTTTGTTGGCTTTTAATATTCAAATATTCTCTATTCTAATATTTTCAAACACAACCGAAAAAAATATAAAACATTAAACAAAACACGACCCAACCAGCATTAACCAGGGTATCCCAATGAAATAGAAAACAATCGAATAGATAACAAAAAAATATAACATCATCCGCGTACAGCAAAATCAGCGGAAAAGAGAGAGAATCAAGCTTATACCCGCGGTTGCACTACCGTGGTCTTTCCTAACCGTAAAGGGGAACTTTTTTACAAAGTCATCATCATCTATCATCAACATTAATATATATAAAAATCTGAAGATAAGTCGTTATAATACATCGAAAATAGTTCCAAAAAATAGTGTTAAAGGATAACCCATTGCCAGCAATTTTGTCTGTTTAGTTAGTGCACGCATCACGTAAAATGTACGAAACCAATGTAGATAACTTTAATAATCTTGAAGTATTATTTAGTTTTTGTTTCATCGCAATCGGTTCTCTCTATCAAAAGTTATATGAATTTAAAGAGTTCAAGAAGTAAAATATCACAACACACGCAATTCCGATACTCGGACAGTTGAACTTCATATTCGATAGATGGCGTTGTGCATTTGACGTCATTTTCTGAATGGCGGTGTTAAGATCCTCCGCGGAAGTACGACCCTAGAAAAAAAAATGTAAGCTAGGTAGGGTATGTATGTAGGTAGGGTAGGGTAGGCAGTTGACGAGAGCGAAGCCGCGGGCACAACAAGTTACGAAATAAAAAGCATATGACAATCAGCGATAGAGTATCTGAAACATTTTTTGTAATAGGAACCTTATCCGTAATTTCAAACATATAAACAAACAAGTAAACCTTTTTACATATCTAATATCATTTTAAACCACAACAAGAGCAGCTATAAAGGCGAAGATATTAGCTATAATATCATCGGTAACAAATATGATCCTTAAAAACCGCCATATGGTATTTGTAACCGCATTCAATACGAACGCAAGCGCAGGCGGGGCAGTTGGGCACATGCATCGACCATGTTAATTCGACACTATAATGCCTTCTTCATTATCCACTTCACTCCATAATGTCCTGATAGACCCTTGTAGGAGGTTTTCAAAACATAAATACTCAAGTCGTCTTCTTGAGTCAATCTGTGTATGTCTGCTTACTGTATTTACCTGGAGAAGAACTGTTTATAATTTTTATCGGAATGGGACTACAGCAATCGTAGAGATTACATAAATACCGACCAAGTGCAAGTCGGACTCGCGCACGAAGGGTTCCGTACCATTATCGCAAAAACGGCAAAAAAAAAACACGTATGTTGTATGGGAGCCCCGCTTAAATATTTATTTTATTCTGTTTTAGTATTTGCTGTTATAGCGGCAACAGAAATACATTATCTGTGAAAATTTCAACTGTTAAGCTATCACGGTTCATGAGATACAGCCTGGAGACAGACGGACAGACAGACAGACAGACGGACAGACAGACAGACGGATCGTGGCATCTTAGTAATAGGGTCCCGTTTTTATCCTTTGGGTAGGGAACCCTCACAACCAATATTATAAAACGATTACAGCAAGAACAGCAATATTAGCCAACAAATCGGTTACAAAATATGACTAATATTAACATTATAAGCGGGATATTTACCATGTTTACTGTTTGTAGCGAGTTTCCGATATTTATAACGCTTATAATGTTAATATTAGTGTTAGTGACCATGACAGTTTAAAAACTTATATTACAAAATATGAACCCAATATTGTCCACATCATATTTGTAACCGCATTCATTGAATAGCGGACGCAGACACTCGGGACGCAGGTGTCGCCCACATTAATGTGCGGTGACCTTTGCTTCCTGCCTCGGTGAATATTCAAGATGTATTACAGGGGTCATTTAATGTACCTCCGTTGTACCGGCGACGCATTAAATCGCGTTTAAGGTGACTGCTGTTATCCCTTGTCCCTGGGTTCCGTACTCATATTTTTCCTGAAATTTTCATAATGGCGTGCCGTCGTGCATGAAAATCTAGGTGTTGGGGTATGCAAGTATAACTGGTTGTAACAGAGAAATAATGGAAAGTTTTTCTTGGGTATCCTTATATTCCATATTTATTTATAATTATTATTTATTTTCAGCCTGTTCTGTTTCAGTGTAGAGCTAAGGCCTCCCTTTCTTCAATCCAACCGGTTTAGGGCAATTGTGGACCAATCCTGTCGATAGGCATCAAGCTCGTCCCGCCATCTTCACCTGTGTCTGCCGCAGTGTCGCCGGACATTTTCTGGGACGCACCTTTTAGTTAGAATAGCCCTTGAACCATTCGACATCCGGCAGATGTGTTCGGCCACATTTATTACAAGCTTTTAATTAACTTACAATGTATGTATGTAAGTGTGTTCGGGTCAAATCTTGCAACTGAATTTTAAAGCAGTTATCCTCCACTGAATAAGATGAAATTTTGCATACACGTTTAGTTTGGATGACAATGCATGGTTAGCTAAGTAACGTAATTCTAAATCCAATATGGCGGACGGCCCAAGATGGCGGACTAGTTATTTTTTGTGCACTGCCATGATATGGGTATCAAATGAAAGGGTTTGCTGAGAACAATCATCAAAAAAGCTAGTATAAAAAAAAAAGTTCATGCAACATAATACACACCAACAACTTGGACATAATGCCTTACTAGGCGTTTCTAAATCAATCATGCCTCAACGGCTGAATGTATATGAAGTGAACTTGGCACAAGGGTAGGCCATGCACCATTACTTCTTAAGGTTAAATCCATTACGAAATAGGAAACTTCTCTCGGTACCACTCTCTTGTGGGATAGTTTTCGTCTTAACCTCTAGTATATTAGCGATGGAACTGCACAATTTGATTCCGCCTGGCCCTTTCCATCATCGGACAAGACGACGTACTGCGATGCGCCACCGATACATGGTGGACATCCCACCGAAATGTGAAAAGCGTTTTGCGAATACTTTCATTGTGTACACAGCTAAAGAGTGGAATTCTCTGCAGGATTCTTTGTTTCCTGATAGCTACAACCTTGGTCTTTAAGGTGGTTTTTAAGGCAAGAGTGAATAGGTTACTTCTAGGCAAGCGTGCTTCACTGTCGACCACATCATCGCTTACCAACAGGTGAGATAATGGTCAAACACGAGACTATCGATAAAAAAGTAATTGTAAATCCGCTGGCAGCATCAAGTTTCCCACACTAATTAATACTCATTCATCAGTCAGTAATTATGACGTCTCTTCTGTTTGTCAACTGTCATGTCAAACAATTAATATTCAATTAAAGTTAACAATTGTTATTACGGCAGATTGTTTGACAATTTGCTTTATTGCTATCATTTATCAAGTAATTATTTTGTTTCCGCGTTCTACCTCCATGAGCATAATTGTAATTTGTTGACACTGTTTTGATTTAACTTATTAATTTAATTAAACTGTCAAGTTAAAATCATATCTGAGTACGTTGATTTAAAATACAAAACATGTAGCAAAAAATTCAATTTGTGACGTTAAAATTTTGCGCTTTTACTGGAACTCTTACATAGAATTTTCGGTGAATTTTTGCCGCAGTTATTCCCCTAAAAATATTATCTGTTACTGTACCATTTCTCAGACATACAATGAATATCAACAGTCGTATCAACTAAATAAGAAAGCGTATTAACATATTTGAATAAGCCAGTGAAAGTCACACTATTGTGGAGGAGATACAATAACCCGACAAGCAAGAAAACATGATATCGTGAAAATACACGCTTAGCTGAAAAGATAAATATTTATCTTCAGCAAAAAAACATGAAGGAAGTCTTATAACTTCACTTCTGAAACTCGTTGCTAGGAATTATTGTCGTTTTCTTTCGTAATGTTATTTTGAGTCTTAAATAAATAAATCTTATCTTCTTTGAATATAATGGTGGATGTTAGAGATATGGGCGAATCTTTTTCAATAGAGAAATAAAAATACTAGTTTTATTATTTTCATGAAGCGTCTTTATTTGAGAACGTTTTCTGATACAGAAACAGTTCTAAGCTTCTTCATCTTTTCAACCATAAAACACTTTATTTCAAGAGCAAGCGTACTCAGCAGTCTTTAAATACTTGCTTACAATCGAATTCTATTTCAAATATTAGCACAAAAAGCTACGAAAAACCCTTCAAACAATAAATAAACAAATTGTCATCTGCCATGATCGCTCAAAATATTCAGGGCCTTATCTCTAATTGGGAACGATCCCATCGCGAGGGGATTGGCTCGGATGCGAGAATCAGGCAATCAGATAACCGACGGGTGTACCGAACACTTGTTTGATTTGAAGGCTTTGCTCGGGCTCGGCGATCCTGGAGCTTACAACCGATCACCTACAGGCTGAGTGCCGAATCGCTGTTGTTATTAAAAGGTAGACTTCCGACTTCAAACCACTGAAATTGTCGTCGCCGTGAAACTGTCGGTTATGCGGTGTGCCTCATAAAAAAGTCGCGTAATGGCTCACTGCCGAGCAGGGCGGCTCCGGTGATACTAAAATTCGTGAAAAGAAGGTCCAAAGCACTGTGAAATATGCGTCGACATATGCATTCGAGTCAAACCACTCCGCCACTGTCGTGGCCGCTGTGATTGAAGTGGTTTGACTAAAACGCGTACCTTAACGACGCTTAAGGACATCTTGCCGCGAATTGCCAATGTTTTTCGGTGTCGCTAAAGCCGCTCTGCTCAGAAGTGAAGCTGTACAGTCGCTATGACAGTGAGGTTTGTTTGGTTTCACTGAAACACGTAGTGACGTGTATTTCACTGCGCTTAGGATCTTCTTTCTGCGAATTTCCAAAGCCACGGCGGCAGTTTCGCGGAAGGTTTTTTTTTTGGGTTTTCTCGCAGGTCAATCAAAACGATTGGCTAACCGAGCGATCCTGTGGAGACTAAACTACAGCCTCTAGCCAGGCCACAAAAAGCTAAACCTAAGCGACCACGCTGAGGGCTACCCCCTGTGGGGTCAAACCTTGGCTCAGGGCGTCGCTTAATTTATTATCTAAGTGAATTTAACTAAGGCACAGCATTTCGCGGACTGGCTTGCATATCTTGACGAGGACGTCGGGGCGGGCATCGGCGGCGAGAACGGAACGAGGGCGGTCTGTGTTTGCGAATTGTGCTGGTCTCTTTACTGCTCTCTTGGAGCAGGGTAGTGGCGTCATCGGCGGTAGTGAGTGAAAGCCTCGGTCGGCGAATTCAAGAGATTCGCAAGGGTTTGTATCGTGAGGCCGCTTGGATTAGGGGGTTACTATGACACGTCCGTCGCCCCCCAGATATCAGGACCCGAGGTGGTGGCGCGTAGTGTTCCACGCGCGCCCCTCTTAGCCATCGCAGGGGGAGTCCAACACCTCACTCCCTCCCCAACCCGAGGTTGTACTAGCCGGGGGTTGCGGAAGTATCGTTGTTCCCGCGATTCCCGGTGTAGGTGTAAGACGGAACACCGGGGTGGTTTTTAGTCAGTAAGAGTCTGACAGATGAGGACATCCAATAAGGATTTTCCACCGCGGAAAAATAAATAAAAGGGGGTTCCTATGATTGACCGCAGTGTCAAAGAAGCGCTTAGTAACGCGTTTCATGAACGGAACAGATCTGCTCGTAAGTCTACCTTTAAACATCTAGCGCTCCCACGACTGAGCGGTACTAATTATACAGATACGCTACTCACCTTGAATAGTTTTAGCCATATTGCTGAAGCTAACCGAAGCTAGTGATCATAAAATGTAAATGTTGTTTTATATTGCTTTATTTTTAATTCGTATTTTATTGTATAGTAAATCGGATAACAAATACATGAACGCAATAACGTATTTTCCTGTGTGATCATCACCATCCACAGCCCAACTTCGCCCATTGCTGAGCATAGGCCTCTCTCTTCTTGTACCAATCACCACGTTCCCGTGCTAAACTCATCAAGGTTCTACCTGCAATGGCAATAATGGCATATGTCCATCTCACCGTTGGACGACCATTACTTCTTCTTCCAGTCCTTGGACGCCATTCAGTCACTACCTTACTCCACCTATCATCACCGTGTCCTGCCCAGCTCCATTTCAGTTCCGAAATTCGTTTTCCGACCTATCGGAAACCTTCGTACGTCTTCTGATCTCAAAATTTGGAACTCGGTATATTAGCCGTATGCCAAGCATGGAACGCTTCATGGCTCTCTGTGCAACTCGAAGCATGTACACAGCCTCCAGTTTAAGCGTCCACGTCTCGGCACCGTTAGTCATGGTGGGCAAAACACACTGGTTATAGAGGCGGGTGTTCAGAGATTGTGGTATCTTGACTGATTTTAAAATATCGTCCATTTTGCCAAAAGCGCCCCATTCAAGCTGTATTTTTCTAGATACCTCCGTCTGTTGATGTTCTTTGCCAAATGAAAGAAATATGTGATTGTGTACTCCAATTATGGTAAGTTTCTAACATTGATAATGCATTTTTAAGGAAGCTGTAAATCTTGGTATTCTTGCATAAGTAGATGATTAAAAGTCTCATATGCACAGTAATTATTTTTTAATAAATTATACTATTCTAAGTACAGTCTCCGTGTCAACGCAGCGCGAGTTCCATAGCGACTGTACGCAAAGGTCAGTCCGTTGCTATATATACTTGTTAAGAAATAACATCCCTACACATTTTATAATTATTTGTACCATGACACAAATATTTGATTTGTATATCTGTATTAATTTCCTATAAATCATTTTTTAATTTCGCTATAATAAAAAATATTAGGTAGGTACCTTATTTCCTGTGTTTTGATTTATGAATGTATCATTTGCAACATCGCTGTAAAAACACCCTACAAAGGCACCCTAAAATAAAAAACCCTCTACATTAAAATTCGTAAACATGACACAAACACAAAACGTCTTTGACAATGGACGTCTTTGGCCGTCCTCGCGATGCGTAAGAACGTCTTCTGACGTCGACGTCAACCGACGACGCGTCCGTCGTAATGGACTAGGGGAGATAACAGATATAATAACTGACATTGCGGTCCGATAGGCTCCCGCTACACCCGGAGAATTTGTTCAATTGCCTCCCAGGATATTTGCTTGCACGCAACACTGGGTTTTCTGTAGGCTTATTTTAACGTTGTACTGAATTTGATGACACACAAGAGATGAGAATATCTTATCTCGGTCTCTGAACATCTTTTTGTAACGTCGTTTTATAAGAAGCAAAGATGGCGGATGAAAATTATTGTTTTAATAACATTCAGCAGTTTTTGAACCGCTCCCGTAAGAACACTCATCGCAAATTTTTATTAGCTTCAAGATACAGCGAAAGATTTCACGTAATAGACTCCCACATTCGATCAGAAAGTTCCTAAAAAGTTTATAAATCTAATCTTCAAGAACACGAGAATACATCAAACGTACGAAGATCACGTAACAACTCGGAAGGAAAGTTATTAAAAGTAAAATTCTTCTGTTACGATCAAACAAATTCAAAAGACGAACATTTCTGGCTTCCCAGTGTAGAACCCGCCGTCCTGAGAGCCTTGCAAGAACGCGCCCTAATGTCTATGGAGGCCAACAGATGGTCTCTCTGCCGGTAGTCATTACCCTTTTGTCTTATATCCTTCAACCTCTGACACACTTTCAACTTTAACTTTCAACGTCCAAAGTCCAAATTCCCCTGCAACAAACGCAATCAGCGGCGAACGAGTATATTATTGAGCTGGAAAATGTTTCAGAACTCAAAACTGCACATTTTCTTTTCATGCAACTTAGATATCTGGGACGTAATGCTACAACATGGTCGGTACACAGCTTTGAGGTGGGTTCACTAATATTCCCAGCAGATTTCCTAGCTGGTAAATGAGCTATTGTGGTTTCACTGCAGCTGACTTTTCGCATCTAGTGCTGGAGCGTGGTATAAAATGTTTTGAGAAATATGCTTGTATTAGAGTAATGGTTTTATGAAATATTTGGCAGGAATGCAACTAGAACTATAAGTTCTGAAAGCAATGTTACTGGGCACAGATTTTGGTAAGTACATAGATTGGTGGGAAAATGTAAGCGAACGAGCGGGACTGCTCACAGCGGCAAGGAAAAACATTTATTCATGAGCAATATATAGGTCCGAATAGGGAAAATAATAATATACAAACATGCCAGAATAAGGATGGATTAAGTCCCATTCCCTCTCTCACAGAGAGGGGGCCTGTGTCCCATCAGTGGGAACATTAAAAAGGCTGATAATGAAGATGCCAAAATACGAGAAGATGCGCTGTCCTCAAAAAATAGACAGCGACATTATGAGGATCATCTCGCTGTCTATTTTTTGAGGACAGCATTTTCTCGTATTCTTCAATTCATATTTGTTTAACATCATCTCAATAGTTACAAGCTTGTTGAAAACCTTTATACTGGGTTTTGATTTTATAATAATTCCCGTCAGCCTGACGCGCGCAGCCGCTGGCAAAAGCTAGTGTTTAATATAGCGGAAAACTATGAAAAAATATTTTTACAAAAAAACACAACTGACTTTCAAAAAAAACAACTTGAATAACATGAGTCGGTGTTCCTGTTTTTGTTTCTTCTTTGTTGACACCGACTGCCGAAATTGAAGTTATTTTTGACTTTCTTATGTTTTTTTTGGAAGTCAGTTGTGACAGATATATTTATTTCCTCATCATCATCCTTATAATGTTCCCACTGCTGGGAGACAGGCATCCTGTCGGTGGGAGAGGGGATGGGCCTTAATCCACCACGCGGGCCCAGTGCGGGTTGCTGGATGTCACATGTCTTCGAATGTTTGGTTCTAGAACATGCCGGTTGCCTCACGATGTTTCCCTTCACCCGTTTTAAGAGCAGTGGTAATGAAACAATTTACACAAAGTAAAGCGCCTACCTGGGTTCCAACTCACAACCTTTGTTGTTGTTTTTGAAATTCGTATGAATTGTGTTGTAAAAAAGGTTTTTATTATTTTTCAGTTTTTAGTTTTAATACCGATTGGGCAAGCTCTATAGTAAGATACCTAAAATGCACAAAGTTATGCCAGAATTACATAACCGGTGAAATGAGATTATACCAGGTTGAACTGTCACCTACGTACTCCTTCAGAGCGAACCGGCGTGATGTTATGTTAAGGAATAGAGTAAACAATATAACAATCCCGAGAGATTTGCCGTTATTTATTGAATAGCTCTGTTGTATATCTCCGACGTTTTTCATCAGATCTTCACCAAATTTAAATGGGACCACATGAGAATAAAATTTATTTATCTTTTTTCATTTCTTTAAATAAAAAAAGAATAATTAAAATCAGCTCACCTAGTGAGGCAAGTGTCACAGTATATATATAAAAAAAGATTAACACATTCACAGCAGAACCCTCATCACATACATACTTAAGGTGTCGAAGACACACATTACCAAAAACACATTCTAAGTTCCCAAGACACAGAAACGATGTTTAGAAACCCATTTACCACGTCCCACCCTTAAATGGGTCACACACGAGCCCTATATTACCCCAAATTGGTCTAATCTTTAGTTATGACCCCCCACAGGAATTCGCTTTTCAACAAGACTGAAACCCGCGACAGCGTAAACTTTACTTGGCCATAAGAATAAAGGCGAATATTCCCACACCGATAGAAATGGTTTGTCACACTAACTTTGTATAAGCAGATACAATAAAATGCGTCTGTTTCACGTTTGCGTTCAATTCCTCTCGAGGGAAAACGAAAACACAAGGCCGCCTAAAGAGAAATTCGCTATTTTTATTCATATTTGAATCCGACATATGTAAATAATGAATTTTTGTGTATTATTTGTTACGGAAATCGAATGGTACGGACGGATTGCCGCTTTAGAGGTAAATAAAACTGAGACACGCATTGTATTCTTCAGTTTAGACGCACTGAGGAGCGTTTCCTCTAGTAAAACATAAGAATACGAGCCATCATTGCCGACCCTTGGACTGGTACTAACTCTGAAACTGCGGGGTCTACAGAATGCGTATTAAGTTTGTTATAGACACATTTATCTACCTGCACAAGTAGAAATATAAACACTGAAATGTAGGCATTTTGGCACTTGCAGATAAGATAATATTAGTAATGATCTCTTTCAACATCATTGAAGTCGGTTTACAATCAAGCCATGTTGAATATCATGTTATTCTTGCTTTCATATTCAGTCCATTCTTCTCTGGAATGCGCTACCCCTCGAAATCAGGACGGCCACCAGTCAATATACATTTAAGCGGAAGTTACGGCATTACTTTCTACACCAGTAGCAGAGTCATCTCAATCACCTTTCTATTATTTTATTATACACACATCAACACGGTCTAGAGATATTTCATACTCAATTAAATAACTCGAAAAGTACTGGCCGCATTGGAATCTTTTATACACCGATTTGTTTGTAATTTATCTCAGACTAATTCCAAATTCAAATTTTTGATAATTCTTTTGTTTCGGTGCCATAAAAATGTCTTGATGTGTAGGAGAGGGAATTTTCATTTGTGCGATCAGATTAGATTGTGGACACGCTATCGTGCCACATGTGAAGTAGCGGAGAGGCACCGGGGGCCAAGTCGCATCACTACCCCCAGACAAGACCGATTTTTGCAAATTACTGCGCGAGCTCAACCAAATGCAACGGCGATTCAATTGGTCCAATGGCTGCGAGTGGAACACCAAGTGCTTGTGAGTGACCAAACTGTAAGAAGGCGACTGCATAAAAGCAATCTACGCTCTCGTAGACCACTCCGGGTCCCACCTTTACGGAGAGGCAATCGTGGACGACGATTAGAATGGGTTCGGAACCACGTGGACTGGGGCCGTGAGCAATGGTCCAATGTGCTGTTCCATCCAGATTCACAAAGAACGCGTGTTTGGCGAGTTCCTGGACGATGAAGCCGTCTTCAGAACCCTCAGGAAGTTCACCCATACCAAGGAGGAACAATTATGGTTTGGGCAGGAATTCGTCTTGGAGGACGGACGGATCTCGTTTGGGTGCGGGGCAATATGACGGCAGAACGATACGTCTAACAGGTGCTGGGGCCCGTAATCTTGCCCCACAGAACACAAATGGGGCAAGATTTCCTGCTCATGCACGACAATGCCCGGGCACACACGGCGAGAACGGTAGCAGCTTGGTTACATACACACAATGTTAGGGCCTTAGACTGGCCTGCTCAATCGCCAGATCTAAATCCCATTGAGCATGCGTGGGATATGCTGCAAAGAAGAGCTCTGAAGGAAATTCCTGAAAATCTGGCTACAGAAGATCAACTTTTTGCGCACCTCAGAAGGACATGGGACAATATTCCGCAGCAAGACATTAACAACCTTGTTCTGAGCATGCCGAATCGTTGCCGATGTGTTATGAACATCATGGGCGCTTTCTCAGACTACTAAATTCAAGTTTATAAACACAAATTAAATTATTTTTCTATTTTTTTCAGTTTTTACTCATAAATTAAAAGTTAATTCATATACGGTTTCCGTCTATGCTTCATTTTTTTCATAAAATCCTGAAATTTTAATCGAAGTACCTTAACCATTATTAAAAAATGGTAGAATATTAAATAACGTATCTTTTAAATATATACATGTCCTATAAATAATTAACACACACACTTGCGACTTAAAATGCCAATGCATTCCACAACTTTCATGGATAAATCTTTTACAGTCCAGGCTGCTCGTCTGTGGAATGCATTGCCTGACCCAATTAAACGTGCTCAGTCGTTGCCTGTGTTTAAAAGACTCGTCAAGGAACATTACTTATCGCTGTAATCGTACTCTTAGTTTTTTGACAGACTTTGTCTATGATTGTCATACGTCATTTATTTTCACGTCTTATATATTAAGTATGTATGTATTTATGTATTTATTATATGGCATATATATCTATTTGTGTTTTTATTAGTTATTATTGTATCATTATATTCATTGTTGGTATTGTTACACCCCTGACAACCCCATGTCATGTCCAGGCAATCACTGTCCATTCCAGGTTGCCTGGAAGAGATCGCGGAATGCGATAAGGCCGCCCGTTGTATATTTTTATTTTAAGTTTCTTTTGTTACTGTATTTTCTGGTGTACAATAAAGAATACATAAATAAATAAATAAACACATTTATAGTAATTCGCTTTTTTAAAAATATCCCTAGACCGTGTTGATGTGTTTATATATATTTATGTACTATAACTATATATATATTCTTAAATTTTTACTTTATTTCTATTTTTTAAGGCACCTGCTATGTGCCTGGTAACGAATGCCTCAGGCATTAAGTCCGCCTATGTACCTGTATGTTGAATGATGTTTTAATAAATAAATAAATAAATATCTATTTATTTATCTGCAATTTTTTATCCACTGTAAAATGCTTTCCATAACCACAATTACAACCATAGGAATGCAGCATATCGTCAGCGATAGACCGCGAGTAATAGCGCAACATCGCGCGACCGAGAGACAACGCGAGTTCCCGTCGGTACCCCGAGACAGCGTGACGAAAACACGTTATAAACGTGCACTGATGTTCACAAATAACTCCACACATTTCATGCTAACAGGAAAAACCGAACGGTTGAAATAACAACCCTGAAACTTGTAATGAATTCATAAGTTTTTATAAAAAAAAAAACATTGCAGTTTAAACTTCTTTAAAAATAAGGATAACATAGATTTAGTGTGAAATGCGGAGCTTCTCATGTAACAATACCAAATCGCGTGACGCGTCCTTGAAATTTCGCTCTCAATTGGGTCCAATTATCGAATCGAGTCTTCGCTGACATCGAAAAACTCCCAAGTAGTGACCAATAGAAAATGAACGAAGTAGTCTCTTAAGTTCTATACAACCTCTAGACTATTCATCAACCCAGCACCATATCTTACTACGTACGTATTAAAAGCCTACATCGTTTCAGCACACCACACGCTGAAGCCATTTGAAATTACTCTTTCAAAAGAAAAATCTCCTTATTCATTAGAGAGTACAGAACATGTACATAATGTAAATAACTCTTTTATATGATATATTTTGATTAAATAAAAGAATAGAAAAACGTTTATTCATTTCTAGTCTCAAATTATTAGGCGTTTTGTTTGAATTTGGCGCCGGATAAACGATTTCTTGACAGCGATCATTTTTATTATCGCCTTTGCTGACATCGAAAACCACTTGTCTAAGTCTCTGAACTCCCAAGTAGCTAAAGAAAATGAACGAAGTAGTCTATAAAGTTCTATACAACCTCTAAACTATTCACCAACCCAGCACCATATCTTATTACGTACGTATTAAAAGCCTACATCGTTTCAGCACACCACATGCTGAAGTTACTTGAAATTACACTTTCAAAAGAAAAAAATCTCCTTATTCATTAGCGAGTACAGAACATGTTTCAGCGCCAGCTAACCGACAACTCTGACAACATTCCGAGACTCAAGTTATTGAAATGGTGAAGTATTTCTAAGTTTAAAGTGGCGGTAGGCAGTCTGGTACGAGCAAGGCACATGGGAAATGATTACCATATTCAACGCATTTCCTCGGCACGCCGGAGGTAGGCTTGGAGGAAATTATTTGTCATATTAACGTCAGTCGGCTCGAGTTTCCACGTCGAGATGTTAATATATTAAATTATCCTCGGCGGCATTTTGAAGAAGTAATTCTATATCGATACTGTTTGACAAATCGATGTTTGTATTCCAAACGTTTTGTCATCAACTTCAGAGTTTGCCGATGTTTATGTAAAACGGGACGCAATTAGAATGGGAATGTAAGGATAAACAATATCACTCAGGGGAGAGTTTGGGCATGAAATATTTGGGCAGTGAATTGTGTTAACTGCGGGGCAGGTATTAGGCGTAGAATTACTTCACGGCAAGATTTTTTACGTTTTAATTAAACCGCAGTCGCCACACCAAACAAAAACCGCGTAGCCAACAAATCAATTTCGCGTCAGGAAATTACTTTGTAAAGTTGAAAAGGGTTGCGCGATACGGTACCAAATTGAAATTCTTTTGTATGCCGCGCCTTTACATGTCCGAACTGTTACCTGGCTCTTTGAATCATAGCGCAACAACATTTTTCGATCAAACTTTGGAATACACACTTTTACTGATTAATTACGTATAAGCGATATCAAACGGTAACTTTCTAACAATTATACTAAACGTACAGCGAGAGATCGCACTCGGAGCTTGTGAGCTTACTTCCGCCTCGAGTAATGCGTAAAACATTTATAAAAGTTGAACACAAAGGCTTTACATTCTCAAGTAAACATGATCAAAACATTAACAACAAACAAACTTTTCCATTGTTCGCTGATTTGTGTAATCATTTTATTATATTTAAGAGATAATTTTAAGCTATTAAAGAAACGAAAGCAAAAAGTTTTGGCCACCGAAGTTCATTAACAAAATAAGCAATCTGGCTAAAAGCACGCGCCCACCGAGGCAATTACAAAGTTATGGAGTGTTCTTGACGATTATTTACGTATTATAGAAGAGAAACCTCCGGCTGGCTATTACGCTGAGAGGAATTTCAGTAGTAAATGTATTGCGCCCACTCCGACCACTCCGGGACAATATTACGTGAGTTCGATGAAACTTGAAAGTTGCGCGGGCGAGCCAATAACCACACCTCACGAACATTACCTACTTCACTCCATATTGCCCTGGTACCTGGTAGCTTGCAGGAGCGCTTTAAAACTTACATTTAAAATAATGGGAAAGACCTTAGCTCATACGTTTTATGTTTACCTACTTACATTAATAGCAATGCAAACGTTTTAGTGCTACCGCGTGCCTGGTGTAGGAAACAAATCATTTATTGAGTATACTTAAATAGCCCAACTGTTGCATCATGTTGCAATTCGAATACCTAAGTAATTGTTTAGTGTTGTTATTGCACCATAGTGATATGAGCATGAATTAGCCTATAATGTTCCCACAGTTGGGACACAGCACAGGCCTCTCTGTAAGAAGTAAATTAACGCAGGCCTAGTACAGTTTGTTGGATGTCGCAGTAACGACACGTTTTTAACTGACTTACCAAAAAGGAGGAGGTTCTATGTTCGACTTTTAAGTTTTTTTTTTTGTTAATGGTCACCGATATCTCCGTCAATTGTGGACCGATTTTGAAAAGAATTTTCAAAGAAAGGATTAGAAAGAATTTTTTGTTTGATAGAGTATGTTCCGAAATTGGTCCCATTTTAATATGGTGAAGATCTGATGAAGAACTTCGGCGATATACACCAGATTTCTTCAATAAATAAAGGCAAATCTCTCGGGATAGCTGCAATCAATCAATCAATCTGCCTAGCCTTTTTCCAACTATATTGGGGTCGGCTTCCAGTCTTACCGGATGCAGCTTAGTACCAGTGTTTTACATGGAGCGACTGCCTGTCTGACCTCCACAGCCCAGTAACTGGGTAACACGGGACCCCTTGGCAAGACTGGTGTCAGATCTTAAGCTTCTGACTACCCGTAACAACTGTCGAAGATCTTGAAATGACAGCCGGGACCAACGGCTTAACGTGCTTTCGGAGGCACGGGGGAAACTCGGTATGTTAAAATGGTCACCCATCCACGGACCGACCTCGTCAAGCGTTGCTTAATGATGATTGACCAGTGCGGCTGTTATTATTTAGCCACGAGCTCCTCCGGGATTGCTGCAATCGCATGTCTGTTTATTGTTTATACCATTTCGTAACATAAGATCACGCCAGTACGCTCTAAACGGGGAACGCAGTTGTGTAGTAACAGTTTATGCGTTTTATGCTATCCTTATATTGACGGGATATAACTCAACATTTTGGTTTGTAGAAATTTCAAATGTAGTTTAGAAACGAAAAAATCATTTTTACAAAAAAATACTACCGACTTCCAACTAAAAACACTATAAAGTGAAAAATAACTTTTCTTCCAACTATGCTTTAATTTCATCACAATCACACTAAAAATTCAGTACAAAGCGAGTCTTTAATGCTCTAGAGCAATAAAAATGTATGAAATTTCATTATTGCACAGTTGGCACCAAAAGGTGCCAATCTCAATGGATTAGCTCTATTCAGCCAGCCGATATCAATACTTTTTTTTTTACGTACGTATTATTCGTTTCTATCCTACATGTTCCAAATTTAAAAAATGATTGCTTCTAACTCTGATTTAAAAATGAAAGAAATTTAAAAAAGTGATTTGGCGGGAACTTTGTTAATTTTGCTTGACAATATTTTTAGAAACGATAAAGTGTGATACTATCTGATTTTGAGTGCTTCGGCTTCGAATTAAAATTGAATCATCTAGCGACACACTAACTCCGGAAAACATTATAAATGAAGCCGACAGTGTTATAGAAAATCTTTTAATTTCAATAATTAAACTTCTATTTTAACTGTTTGATATGAGTTTCTTCTATCTACTATTCCTATAGGTAATAGTTGAAAGAAAAGCAGATTATGCACCTCGCCTTAAGTAATTTATATTGCCCTCGTGCCTGTTAGATTAGAGCCCTCGCTGACGCTCGGACTCTAAATCAGGCACTCGGTGCAATAATAAATTACTTTGTGCTCGATGCAATAATCTACTATTCTTTTTCGAGGTCGGTGTCCATAAAGAAAAAAATTGGTACCTAAAAAGACACCGACCAGTTACTTTTGGTAAAAGCATACACTGTTACCAAAACTAACTTCTTACTATAAACTGCCATTTGTCATATCACCAACGCAATAGAAGTCAAAATTGGTTGAACGGACTGTAAAATGGGTTTATTTAAATGTCTAATCTTATCTCAAATGGAGTTATAGCTATTTAGAGTAAGATTTTTATTACAAAAAATCCCAATAATCCCTTCATAATCACATCCAATATACCCACAAGGTTTATCGATCTATAATACCTAGTGTAAAATGAAACACAATGACTTTTCTATCGCCACGGCACAAAGCAACACGCGATGGTAGAATCCGTAACAATCATTCGTACACTGGCTGTTATGTCGCATACACGGAATACTAGGATGATCTTGAAACAATACAGCATGGTAAATTGATAAAAATCACTGTATTGCTTGATTGGTATAGATGGATTTATTTATTAGAACGAAACGGTTTTGCGTAGGCTTAAAACCTAAGACTCTTTACTGATGACGAGAATGCCTTTTACAAACAATTTTACCTTTTTAAATATGGCTAGCTTTTGCACACCGGCTGCTTCGCCCACGTTAAAAGTTTTTATCCCATAATGAGAAGCACCTATGTGCTATTTCAGAATATAATCTATATCTGTGCTAAATTTCATCCAGATCCGTTCAGCCGTGATTGAGTTACAAACATACATCCATTCATCTATCCATCCAAACTTTCGCATTTAAAATATTAGTAAGATAAGATTGAGGTAATCCTCACCGAATTAGAAAATTTATGCAATTTTGAAATGTGCGTGTTTTGACGTGACAACGTCTCACTAAACAGACATGCATGTCACGCAAATCCAGGCTTGGAATGTCTTCCTCAGTTTTCATAAATATACATGGCAGTCGTTAAAGAGGCTATAAACATAAAAATTTGGCAGCGGTGTCGATCTTAGGAAAGCCACGTTGACCAGTAAATGGGTTGCAGGAGCCAAATGGTGTATCTTTGACTCCAGATCGGAAGCCAAAACTAACATAGGTTACGCATAGGTTATTCGGTTTACGCAAATATGACCATGTTTCCGAATTCCGTGTAAAGCTCAAGTGGTTGCCAATTCGCCTTCGCCGGAATACAGATATTCTTTCTCTTTTGTTTAATGTGCTCTTTACTCCTTCCACCCCTCTTTATCTCAAGGATCGTTTTCAGTTTATCTGCGATTCCCACACAAAATCCCTGAGGTCATCAGTTAACTTGCGACTTAAAATGCCAATGCATTCCACAACTTTCATGGATAAATCTTTTACAGTCCAGGCTGCTCGTCTGTGGAATGCATTGCCTGACCCAATTAAACGTGCTCAGTCGTTGCTTGTGTTTAAAAGACTCGTCAAGGAACATTACTTATCGCTGTAATCGTACTCTTAGTTTTTTGACAGACTTTGTCTATGATTGTCATACGTCATTTATTTTCACGTCTTATATATTAAGTATGTATGTATTTATGTATTTATTATATGGCATATATATCTATTTGTGTTTTTATTAGGTATTATTGTGTCATTATATTCATTGTTGGTATTGTTACACCCCTGACAACCCCATGTCATGTCCAGGCAATCACTGTCCATTCCAGGTTGCCTGGAAGAGATCGCGGAATGCGATAAGGCCGCCCGTTGTATATTTTTAGTTTTAAGTTTCTTTAGTTACTGTATTTTCTGGTGTACAATAAAGAATACATAAATAAATAAATAAATAGGGAAAGTCTATACAAAAGCCACTACAAATATCTCTAACCCCCAACCATAGTCAAGCCCACTCAATATTATAACTTCTGTACAATCAACAAGATTGCAAGTAAACCCGCATAGGCTATGTCTTCTACAATTATTCATGAATCAAACAGCTCGACTGTACTTTAGTAAAAAACAAGATGTAATTTATCATCTAATTACCACGAGAGGAATCAATCCGCACTGGGCCTATGAGTTGAATTAATTCCCCTCATAGAGAGGAAGCATGTTTCCTAGCAGTGGGAATGATTATGCTACCATAGTTTCAACAGAAATACGTCAGCTACTGGGACCTAGCGTAGGCGTCAACTTTGGCAATTTTTATTTCAGTAACCGAAACTGAACAGCTTATATTAAACTTGAAAGAGACTCAACTGATCAGGGGCCTTACTTGACATTTAAGGAAGCTTCAATATGGCGCTTCAATTTAAATTGCGTCGATAGGATATTGCACACGTATTTTCTAAGAAAATTTAAATAATGGCTTAATGAAATTACGGTGAAAAAATATTAAAGATTTTTTTAAATATCTCTATAAGAGACAAAGTTATAAAGCGTCAAAGTTGAGAATTAGAAAGAGGAGTCCGATGTGCCTCATGACGTAAGATGGCACGACGCCCCACAGTGGTGCAGGTAGTACGAGCATGCGGAAAATATTATTTTTAAATGAAAAGACGTTGCGTTTCTTCATAATACTTTATTAAAATGATATAATGAATGTACCAGTACCTACACAATGAGAAAGATATAATACTTGTTTTTTTTTTTTCACATGAAATCAATTAAAAATATTATGCAAAATATACAGTCTTTAAGCATTTCTATATAAATAAATATTAATAAACTAAATATTAAATAGAGAAGACATATAGTTTTACAGATGGGTACTATCCACACACTTATTATCCAAACACTTATTAATATAATGCACTTTTTCTTAATTACAGAGCGTCATTAGTTAAGCACCTGATATTTCCAAGATCGCAGGTTATCGCAGTCAAAACTGATGTATTCTTAATCTATAGGGTCTAATTAATCTCCGAAAGTATATTATTACGCATCGGTCGATAACGGAGATTAGTTATGATCTCATGATTTAAAACAAAAGGTTCCAAATGACCTTCTTCACTAAAAATTTAATAGCAAGTAATTATCATTATATCATAACATTATGTTTACGTATTTTATTAATACACACAATAAACTTATGACTAAACTAAAGATAAAACTTGATAATTATAGTATTTAGGTTTTATTCATACTTGAAATAACAATATTTTTTGCACGAAATTTGTTAATTCTCGATCACCCTACTTTGGCATCATGTAATTAAATACTGTATAATTATTTACCCGTATTAATTTTAAGACTTGTTTCTACTAACATTCTAGTATGTGTGTACCAAATTGTAAAAAATTTAAACAAGGTCGAAACAAAGAACTTTTTCCGCCCTTGAACCACTGCCCTTACAGCTGCCATAGAAAACGGCGTTTCCGAAGAGACTGACAGATATATTTATTTCCTCATCATCATCCTTATAATGTTCCCACTGCTGGGAGACAGGCATCCTGTCGGTGGGAGAGGGGATGGGCCTTAATCCACCACGCGGGCCCAGTGCGGGTTGCTGGATGTCACATGTCTTCGAATGTTTGGTTCTAGAACATGCCGGTTGCCTCACGATGTTTCCCTTCACCCGTTTTAAGAGCAGTGGTAATGAAACAATTTACACAAAGTAAAGCGCCTACCTGGGTTCCAACTCACAACCTTTGTTGTTGTTTTTGAAATTCGTATGAATTGTGTTGTAAAAAAGGTTTTTTTTATTTTCCTGTTTTTAGTTGTGGTACCTATTGACCAAGTTCTATAGTAAGATACCTAAAATGCACAAAGTTATGCCAGAATAAATTACCCGAATAACATAAAACTTGAACATAACCGGTAAAATGAGAGTGTACCAGGTTGAACTGTACACATCCGCGTACTCCTTCAGAGCGAACCGGCGTGATGTTATGTTAAGAAATAGAGTAAGCAATATACAGACATGCGATTGCAGCAATACCGAGAGATTTGCCGTTATTTATTGAAGAACTCTGTTGTATATCTCCGATGTTTTTCATCAGATCTTCACCAAATTTAAATCGGACCACATAAGAAGCACCAGCTTTTAAATAAACCTAGTGAAAAGCTTTGAGTTGACACACATAAAAAAATACAGTCTAATTCATAACCTCCACCTTTCAGATGTCGGTTAAAAATATAAGAGAGTGTAACATACCTTTCTATCTAAGCTGAATCAGATACAGGCAAGTGTCACAGTATATAGAAAAAAAAAAGATTAACACATTCACAGCAGAACCCTCATCACATACATACTTAAGGTGTCGAAGACACACATTACCAAAAACACATTCTAAGTTCCCAAGACACAGAAACGATGTTTAGAAACCCATTTACCACGTCCCAACCTTAAATGGGTCACACACGAGCCCTATATTACCCCAAATTGGTCTAATCTTTAGTTATGACCCCCCACAGGAAATCGCTTTTCAACAAGACTGAAACCCGCGACAGCGTAAACTTTACTTGGCCATAAGAATAAAGGCGAATATTCCCACACCGATAGAAATGGTTTGTCACACTAACTTTGTATAAGCAGATACAATAAAATGCGTCTGTTTCACGTTTGCGTTCAATTTCTCTCGAGGGAAAACGAAAACACAAGGCCGCCTAAAGAGAAATTCGCTATTTTTATTCATATTTGAATCCGACATATGTAAATAATGATTTTTTGTGTATTATTTGTTACGGAAATCGAATGGTACGGACGGATTGCCGCTTTAGAGGTAAATAAAACTGAGATACGCATTGTATCCTTCAGTTTAGGCGCACTGAGGAGCGTTTCCTCTAGTAAAACATAAGAATACGAGCCATCATTGCCGATCCTTGGACTGGTACTAACTCTGAAACTGCGGGGTCTACAGAATGCGTATTAAGTTTGTTATAGACACATTTATCTACCTGCACAAGTAAAAATATAAATACTGAAATGTAGGAATTTTGGCACTTGCAGATAAGATAATATTAGTAATGATCTCTTTCAACATCATTGAAGTCAGTTTACAAACAAGCCATGTTGAATATCATGTCATTCTTCCTTTCATATTCAGTCCATTCTTCTCTGGAATGCGCTACCCCTCGATATCAGGACGGCCACCAGTCAATATGCATTTAAGCGGAAGTTACGGCATTACTTTCTACACCAGTAGCAGAGTCGTCTCCTTTCAGTCATTTCGGACTCCTGAGGCCCTAAACAAGTGACATTTTATCATCAAAAGCGTGGCGATAGCGATTGTCAAAAAGGCAAAATTGTATGGGATTGATAAGCGATATCGAAAAATCACTTGTCTAAGTCTCTGAATTCCCAAGTACCTAAAGAAAATGAACGAAGTAGTCTCTAAAGTTCTATACAACCTCTAGACTATTCATCAACCCAGCACCATATCTTATTACGTACGTATTAAAAGCCTACATCGTTTCAGCACACCACATGCTGAAGCTTCTTGAAATTACACTTTCAAAAGAAAAAAATCTCCTTATTCATTAGCGAGTACAGAACATGTTTCAGCGCCAGCTAACCGACAACTCTGACAACATTCCGAGACTCAAGTTATTGAAATGGTGAAGTATTTCTAAGTTTAAAGTGGCGGTAGGCAGTCTGGTACGAGCAAGGCACATGGGAAATGATTACCATATTCAACGCATTTCCTCGGCACGCCGGAGGTAGGCTTGGAGGAAATTATTTGTCATATTAACGTCAGTCGGCTCGAGTTTCCACGTCGAGATGTTAATATATTAAATTATCCTCGGCGGCATTTTGAAGAAGTAATTATATATCGATACTGTTTGACAAATCGATGTTTGTATTCCAAACGTTTTGTCATCAACTTCAGAGTTTGCCGATGTTTATGTAAAGCGGGACGCAATTAGAATTGGAAAGTAAGGATAAACAAAATCACTCAGGGGAGAGTTTGAGCATGAAATAATTGGGCAGTGAATTGTGTTAACTGCGGGGCAGGTATTAGGAATAGAATTACTTCACGGCAAGATTTTTTCGTTTTAATTAAACCGCAGTCGCCACACCAAACAAAAACCGCGTAGCCAACAAATCAATTTCGCGTCAGGAAATTACTTTGTAAAGTTGAAAAGGGTTGCGCGATACGGTACCAAATTGAAATTCTTTTGTATGCCGCGCCTTTACATGTCCGAACTGTTACCTGGCTCTTTGAATCATAGCGCAACAACATTTTTCGATCAAACTTTGGAAATACACACTTTTACTGAACAATTACGTATAAGCGATATCAAACGGTAACTTTTTAACAATAATACTACTAAACGTACAGCGAGAGTTCGCACTCGGAGCTTGTGAGCTTACTTCCGCCTCGAGTAATGCGTAAAACATTTATAAAAGTTGAACACAAAGGCTTTACATTCTCAAGTAAACATGATCAAAACATTAACAACAAACAAACTTTTCCATTGTTCGCTGATTTGTGTAATCATTTTATTATATTTAAGAGATAATTTTAAGCTATTAAAGAAACGAAAGCAAAAAGTTTTGGCCACCGAAGTTCATTAACAAAATAAGCAATCTGGCTAAAAGCACGCGCCCACCGAGGTTAAAAGCAATTACAAAGTTATGGAGTGTTCTTGACGATTATTTACGTATTATAGAAGAGAAACCTCCGGCTGGCTATTACGCTGAGAGAAATTTCAGTAGTAAATGTATTGCGCCCACTCCGACCACTCCGGGACAATATTACGTGAGTTCGATGAAACTTGAAAGTTGCGCGGGCGAGCCAATAACCACACCTCACGAACATTACCTACTTCACTCCATATTGCCCTGGTACCTGGTAGCTTGCAGGAGCGCTTTAAAACTTACATTTAAAATAATGGGAAAGACCTTAGCTCATACGTTTTATGTTTACCTACTTACATTAATAGCAATGCAAACGTTTTAGTGCTACCGCGTGCCTGGTGTAGGGAATAAATAAATCATTTATTGAGTACTTTATACTTAAATATTCCAACTGTTGCATCATGTTGCAATTCGAACACCTAAGTAATTGTTTAATGTTGTTATCGCACCATAGTGGTATGAGCATGAATTAGCCTATAATGTTCCCACAGTTGGGAAACAGCACAGGCCTCTCTGTAAGAAGTAAATAAACTCAAGCCGAGTACAGTTTGTTGGATGTAGCACTAACGACACGTTTATTTGATTCTAAACTCCATTTGAAATAACATTAGAAATTTCTACAACCCTTTTTTACAGTCCGTTCAACCGATTTTGAGTTCTATCCCGTCAATATAAGGATAGCATAAAAAGCATAAATTGTTACCAAAACTAACTGTTTACTATAGACTGCCATTTGTCATATCACCAGCGCATTAGAAGTCAAAATTGTTTGAACGGACTGTACAATGTGATTATATAAAAGTCTAATGTTATCTCAAATGGAGTTATAGCTATTTAGAGTAAGATTTTTATTACAAAAAACCCAATAATCCCTTCATAATCACATCCAATATAGCCACAAGGTTTAGTGATCTATAATACCTAGTGTAAAATGAAACACAATGAAAGTTCAATCGCCACGGCACAAAGCAACACGGGAGACTAGAATCCGTAACATTCATTCGTACACTGGCTGTTATGTCGCATACACGGAGTACTAGGATGATCTTGAAACAATACATGATAAATTGATATAAAAAAAAACTTTTAACAAAAAATGCAACCGACTTCCGACCGGTGTTCCTGTTTTGGTTTCTTCGTTTTTTGACACCGACTTCCGAAATTGAAGTTATTATTCACTTTGTAGTGTTTTTATTTGGCAGTCGGTTGTATTTTTTGTTAAAAGTTTTTTTTATTTTTCACTTTTTAGTTGTGGGTACATAATGGACCAATTCTCCAAAGTGAAGCCAGATTAGATTAACCCAGAAACATGAAACTTAAACAAAAACGGTGGAGTTAGAGTATACCAGGGTGAATTGTTCACACCTGCCTACCCCTTAAGAGCGTGCTAGTGTGATGTTATGTTATGAAATGATGTAAACAAGAAACAGACATCCGAGTGCAGCTATCCCGGGTGATTTGCCGTCATTTATTGAAGAGTTCTGATGTATACCTCCGAATTTCTTCTTCAGATCTTTATGAAATTTAAATGGGACCACATGACAATCACCAGATTTCAAATAAAAATAATCATCGAAATCGGTTCACCCAATAACAAGTTCTGAGGAAACACACATAAAAAAATATACAGTCGAATTGATAACCTCCTCCTTTTTGCGAAGTCGGTTAAAAATCACGTTATTGCATCGGTTTGCAATCGGTTTTGCGTAGGCTTAAAAATGCTAAGAAAGCTCTTTACTGATGGCGAGAATGCCGTTTACAAACAAATGAGAAGCACCAGCTTTAAAATAAAAAAAGAATAATTAAAATCGGCTCACCTGACACACATAAAAAAAAAATACAGTCTAATTCACTACCTTTTAGAAATCGGTTAAACATATAAGAAAGTGGAACATACCTTTATATCTAAGCTGAATCAGATACAGCCAAGTGTCACAGTACATAGAAAAAAGATTAACACATTCACAGCAGAACCCTTATCACATACATACTTAAGGTGTCGAAGACACATATTACCAAAAACACATTCTAAGTTCCCAAGACACAGAAACGATGTTTAGAAACCCATTTACCACGTCCCACCCTTAAATGGGTCACACACGAGCCCCATATTACCCCAAATTGGTCTAATCTTTAGTTATGACCCCCCACAGGAATTCGCTTTTCAACAAGACTGAAACTTTACTTGGCCATAAGAATAAAGGCGAATATTCCCACACCGATAGAAATGGTTTGTCGCACTAACTTTGTATAAGCAGATACAATAAAATGCGTCTGTTTCACGTTTGCGTTCAATTCCTCTCGAGGGAAAACGAAAACACAAGGCCGCCTAAAGAGAAATTCGCTATTTTTATTCATATTTGAATCCTACATATGTAAATAATGTTTTTTTGTGTATTATTTGTTACGGAAATCGAATGGTACGGACGGATTGCCGCTTTAGAGGTAAATAAAACTGAGACACGCATTGTACCCTTCAGTTTGGAGGCACTGAGGAGAGTTTCCTCTAGTAAAACATAAGAATACGAGCCATCATTGCCGACCCTTGGACTGGTAGTAACTCTGAAACTGCGGGGTCTACAGAATGCGTATTAAGTTTGTTATAGACACATTTATCTACCTGCACAAGTAAAAATATAAATACTGAAATGTAGGCATTTTGGCACTTGCAGATAAGATAATATTAGTAATGATCTCTTTGAACATCATTGAAGTCGGTTTACAATCAAGCCATGTTGAATATCATGTCATTCTTCCTTTCATATTCAGTCCATTCTTCTCTGGAATGCGCTACCCCTCGATATCAGGACGGCCACCAGTCAATATGCATTTAAGCGGAAGTTGCGGAGTCGCGAATCGCGAATCGCGCAACATCGCGCGACCGAGAGACAACGCGAGTTCTCATCTGTCCCCAGAGACAGCGTGACGAAAACACGTTATAAACGTGCACTGATGTACGCAGATAACTCCACACATTTCACGCTAACAGGAAAAACGGAACGGTTGAAATAACAACCCTGAAACTTGTAATGAATTCATAGGTTATTATAAAAAAAAAACATTGCACCTGCAACAGTGTTCACGTCAGTGTAAACTTCTTAAAGAATAAGGATAACATAGATTTAGTGTGAAAATCGGAGCTTCTCATGTAAAGAAATGTGCCAAAACGCCTGACGCGTCCTTGAAATTTCACTCTCCATTGGGTCCAATTATATAATCGCTGTCTAAAAAAAGTCACACATTAGCACATTTCGGACTCCTGAGGCCCTAAACAAGTGACATTTTATCATCAAAAGCGTGGCGATAGCGATTGTCAAAAAGTTTTGCCTTTTTGACAATCGCTATCGCCACGCTTTTGTATGGGATTGACAAGCGATATCGAAAAATCACTTGTCTACGTCTCTGAACTCCCAAGTACCTAAAGAAAATGAACGATGTAGTCTCTAAAGTTCTATACAACCTCTAGACTATTCATCAACCCAGCACCATATCTTATTACGTACGTATTAAAAGCCTACATCGTTTCAGCACACCACACGCTGAAGCCATTTGAAATTACTCTTTCAAAAGAAAAATCTCCTTATTCATTAGAGAGTACAGAACATGTTTCGGCGCCAGCTAACCGACAACTCTGACAACATTCCGAGACTCAAGTTATTGAAATGGTGAAGAATTTCTAAGTTTAAAGTGGCGGTAGGCAGTCTGGTACGAGCAAGGCACATGGGAAATGATTACCATATTCAACGCATTTCCTCGGCACGCCGGAGGTAGGCTTGGAGGAAATTATTTGTCATATTAACGTCAGTCGGCTCGAGTTTCCACGTTGAGATGTTAATATATTAAATTATCCTCGGCGGCATTTTGAAGAAGTAATTCTATATCGATACTCTTTGACAAATCGATGTTTGTATTCCAAACGTTTTGTCATCAACTTCAGAGTTTGACGATGTTTATGTAAAACGGGACGCAATTAGAATTGGAAAGTAAGGATAAACAATATCACTCAGGGGAGAGTTTGGGCATGAAATAATTGGGCAGTGAATTGTGTTAACTGCGGGGCAGGTATTAGGAGTAGAATTACTTCACGGCAAGATTTTTTCGTTTTAATTAAACCGCAGTCGCCACACCAAACAAAACCGCGTAGCCAACAAATCAATTTCGCGTCAGGAAATTACTTTGTAAAGTTGAAAAGGGTTGCGCGATACGGTACCAAATTGAAATTCTTTTGTATGCCGCGCCTTTACATGTCCGAACTGTTACCTGACTCGTTGAATCATAGCGCAACAACATTTTTCGATCAAACTTTGGAATACACACTTTTACTGAACAATTACGTATAAGCGATATCAAACGGTAACTTTCTAACAATTATACTTAACGTACTGCGAGAGATCGCACTCGGAGCTTGTGAGCTTACTTCCGCCTCGAGTAATGCGTAAAACATTTATAAAAGTTGAACACAAAGGCTTTACATTCTCAAGTAAACATGATCAAAACATTAACAACAAACAAACTTTTCCATTGTTCGCTGATTTGTGTAATCATTTTATTATATTTAAGAGATAATTTTAAGCTATTAAAGAAACGAAAGCAAAAAGTTTTGGCCACCGAAGTTCATTAACAAAATAAGCAATCTGGCTAAAAGCACGCGCCCACCGAGGTAAAAAGCAATTACAAAGTTATGGAGTGTTCTTGACGATTATTTACGTATTATAGAAGAGAAACCTCCGGCTGGCTATTACGCTGAGAGGAATTTCAGTAGTAAATGTATTGCGCCCACTCCGACCACTCCGGGACAATATTACGTGAGTTCGATGAAACTTGAAAGTTGCGCAGGCGAGCCAATAACCACACCTCACGAACATTACCTACTTCACTCCATATTGCCCTGGTACTTGGTAGCTTACAGGAGCGCTTTAAAACTTACATTTAAAATAATGGGAAAGACCTAAGCTCATACGTTTTATGTTTACCTACTTACATTAATAGCAATGCAAACGTTTTAGTGCTACAGCGTGCCTGGTGTAGGAAACAAATCATTTATTGAATATACTTAAATAGCCCAACTGTTGCATCATGTTGCAATTCGAATACCTAAGTAATTGTTTAGTGTTGTTATTGCACCATAGTGATATGAGCACGAATTAGCCTATAATGTTCCCACAGTTGGGACACAGCACAGGCCTCTCTGTAAGAAGTAAATTAACGCAGGCCTAGTACAGTTTGTTGGATGTCGCACTAACGACACGTTTTTAACTGACTTACCAAAAAGGAGGAGGTTCTATGTTCGACTTTTAAGTTTTTTTTTTTTGTTTATGGTCACCGATATCTCCGTCAATTGTGGACCGATTTTGAAAAGAATTTTCAAAGAAAGGATTAGAAAGAATTTTTTGTTTGATAGAGTATGTTCCGAAATTGGTCCCATTCTAATATGGTGAAGATCTGATGAAGAACTTCGGAGATATACACCGGATTTCTTCAATAAATAAAGGCAAATCTCTCGGGATAGCTGCAATCAATCAATCAATCTACCTGGCCTTTTTCCAACTATATTGGGGTCGGCTTCCAGTCTTACCGGATGCAGCTTAGTACCAGTGTTTTACATGGAGCGACTGCCTGTCTGACCTCCACAGCCCAGTAACTGGGTAACACGGGACCCCTTGGCAAGACTGGTGTCAGATCTTAAGCTTCTGACTACCCGTAACAACTGTCGAAGATCTTGAAATGACAGCCGGGACCAACGGCTGAACGCGCTTTCGGAGGCACGGGGGAAACTCGGTATGTTAAAATGGTCACCCATCCACGGACCGACCTCGTCAAGCGTTGCTTAATGATGATTGACCAGTGCGGCTGTTATTATTTAGCCACGAGCTCCTCCGGGATTGCTGCAATCGCATGTCTGTTTATTGTTTATACCATTTCGTAACATAAGATCACGCCAGTACGCTCTAAACGGGGAACGCAGTTGTGTAGTAACAGTTTATGCTTTTTATGCTATCCTTATATTGACGGGATATAACTCAACATTTTGGTTTGTAGAAATTTCAAATGGAGTTTAGAAACGAAAAAAACATTTTTACAAAAAAATACTACCGACTTCCAACTAAAAACACTATAAAGTGAAAAATAACTTTTCTTCCAACTATGCTTTAATTTCATCACAATCACACTAAAAATTCAGTACAAAGCGAGTCTTTAATGCTCTAGAGCAATAAAAATGTATGAAATTTCATTATTGCACAGTTTATTTTTTAATCGCACCAAAAGGTGCCAATCTCAATGGATTAGCTCTATTCAGCCAGCCGATATCAATACTTTTTTTTTACGTACGTATTATTCGTTTCTATCCTACTTGTTCCAAATTTAAAAAATGATTGCTGCTAACTCTGATTTAAAAATGAAAGAAATTTAAAAAAGTGATTTGGCGGGAACTTTGTTAATTTTGCTTGACAATATTTTTAGCAACGATAAAGTGTGATACTATCTGATTTTGAGTGCTTCGGCTTCGAATTAAAATTGAATCATCTAGCGACACACTAACTCCGGAAAACATTATAAATGAAGCCGACAGTGTTATAGAAAATCTTTTAATTTCAATAATTATACTTCTATTTTAACTGTTTGATATGAGTTTCTTCTATCTACTATTCCTATAGGTAATAGTTGAAAGAAAAGCAGATTATGCACCTCGCCTTAAGTAATTTATATTGCCCTCGTGCCTGTTAGATTAGAGCCCTCGCTGACGATCGGACTCTAAATCAGGCACTCGGTGCAATAATAAATTACTTTGTGCTCGATGCAATAATCTACTATTCTTTTTCGAGGTCGGTGTCCATAAAGAAAAAAATTGGTATCTAAAAAGACACCGACCAGTTACTTTTGGTAAAAGCATACACTGTTACCAAAACTAACTGTTTACTATAGACTACCATTTGTCATATCACCAACGCAATAGAAGTCAAAATTGGTTGAACGGACTATAAAATGTGTTTATTTAAATGTCTAATGTTATCTCAAATGGAGTTATAGCTATTTAGAGTAAGATTTTTATTAGAAAAGTCCCATTAATCCCTTCATAATCACTACCAATATAGCCACAAGGTTTATCGATCTATAATACCTTATAATAATCATTGTGTAAAATGAAACACAATGAAAGTTCAATCGCCACGGCTCAAAGCAACACGCGAAACTAGAATCCGTAACAATCATTCGTACACCAGCTGTTATGTCGCAATGTCGCATACACGGAATACTAGGAATATCTTCAAACAACCCATGGTAAAATTGATAAAAATCACGGTATTTCATGAGAGGTAAAGATGGATTTATTTATTAGAACGAAACGGTATGCGTAGGCTTAAAACCAAAGGGCCTTTATTGATGACGAGAATGCTGTTTACAAAGAATGCTTTCTTTTTTTATGGCTAGCTTCCGCGCACCGGCTGCTCCGCTCGCGTGAAAAGTGTTTTAACACAAAATGAGAAACGCCTATGTGCTATTTCAGAATATGATCTATATCTGTGCCAAATTTCATCTATATCCGTTCTGGCGTGATTGAGTAACAAACATACATCCATCCATATATCCACCCAAACTTTCGCATTAAAAATATTAGTAAGAAAAGATTGAGGTAATCCTCACCGAATTGCGAAACGTGCGTGTTTTGACGTGACAACGTCTCACTAAGCAGACATGCATGTCAGTCGCAAATCCAGTCATGAAATATCTTCCTCAGTTTTCATAAATATCCATGGCAGTCGTTAAAGGGGCTATAAACATAAAAATTTGGCAGCGGTGTCGATCTTAGGAAAGCCACGTTGACCAGTAAATGGGTTTCCAGGGGCCAAATGGTGTCTCTTTGATTGCAGATCGGAAGCCAAAACTGACACAGGGAAAGTCTAGACAAAACCCACTACAAATATCTCTAACCCCCAACCATAGTCAAGCCCACTCAATATTACAACTTCTGTACAATCAACAAGATTGAAAGTTAACCCACCACAAGCTATTTCTTCTACAATCATTCTACATACAATTATTCATGAATCAAAGAGCTCGACTGTACTTTTGTAAATAAAAGATGTAATTTATCATCATAATTGCCACGAGACGCCTCAATCCGCACTGGCCCTGTGAGTTGAATTATTTTCCCCCATAGAAAGGAGGTCTGTGTACCAACAGTAGGAATGTTATACACTGATAATGCTATCATAGTTTCAACAGAAATACGTCAGTTGCTGGACATAGACCTAACGTCGACGTCATGTTGGCTATTGTTATTTTAGTAAATGAAACTCTTATATTAAACTTTACAGAGACTCAACTGATCAGGGGCCGTATTTGACATGTAAGCAGGCTTCAATATGGCGCCAACGAAATTTAAATTGCGTCGATACGCGATATTGCGCACGTATTTTCTAAGAAAATTTCAATAGGGAATATACATGTATTTTTTTTATTTTCTCAATGGAATACTTATTAACCAGTAAACAAATATGAAATATTTTTTTATATATTTCTATTAGAGACGTAGTTATAAAGCGTCAAAGTTGAGAATTAGAAAGAGGAGTCCGACGTGCCACATGACGTCAGAGTCTCGACGCCCATACAGCTGCCTTAGAAAAAGTCAATTTCGAAGAGACGGACAGATATCTTTCTTTAAATTGTTATATCTTTTGCGTTTTTCGATCAATTTTCATTGTTTTTAATATTAGTATTCTATTTTAATCTTTTTATCGATAAACTGGCAAACGAAAAAAAAATCATGCTTATTCCCTATTGCAAAACGATCCAATTGCGTCCATGTGAACGTAATTGCAATTAAGCTTAGATAAATTCGCTTATCGGTGTGATATAATATAAATCAAATCACGTCGACCCATGAGGATGGTCGCTTAAAGACATCATAATTCCAGCGTAAGAGAGATGGAGACATAAAAAACGAATAGCACTATCTCTTTTTGACAATAGCACAGTATCTAATGATGGCGTTGACTTGTCAGGAACTGTCCTGAGGCTTGAGCTTTCAGCAATCGGGTAAGTCGATTTTAGCTTAAATGTACCATGTAGCATTAATATTAAGGTTGAAAGTGCTGTAACATATTGATTGATTCACTAACCTAGATTAGGTGCAGTACGTGCATCAGCTAATGCTCCGAGTTGTTCGTTACAAGTTACTGAGTTCCCGCTGATCATATTAACAATTTACACTTCCTCCGAAGTGTGCTAGTTTAGTTGATGTTCTAGTCATGGTTTAGTTATAATGTATTATATTACTTATAATAGTTATAATCATGCAATGTACGCTTGACGGTAAGCAACGCACATATGTGCCTTAACGACGGAATTTTGAAAACGGACCAAATTATTTTCAACTAGCGGACGCCTCGCGGTTTCAGCGTGTAGTTCCCGTTCCCGTGGGAATACAGGGATTAAAAGTAGCCTATGTCACCCGGATTGTGTAGCTGCCCAACGGTTAAAGATTTTTTGAATTCGGTCCAGAAGTTTTTAAGTTTATTCGTTACAAACAAACATACAAAAATACAAATCTTTCCCCCTTATAATATAACTAGCTGTCCCGCGCGGCTTCACTCACGTGAACTGGCTACCTACCTACCCATCTACCCTACCTACCCTACACACATGATTGTTGCGCAACTTAAACCCAAAAAAAAATGTAATCATTTTGCCCGTTTTTGCTACATTTTTCATTTATGCTCCGCTCCTATTGGTCGAAACCTGTTCGTGAGATTAGCGCGTTCAAATAAACAAGCAAACTCTTCAGCTTTATTATAGATATATATTAGTATAGATATAGATATAGATTTACTGCCTCGTTGGTGTGCAGTGATCGCAAATACCACTAAAGTCAACATGAAGTCGAAAATTCTATTCACGGAGCAAATTGTAATAAAAACTTTTCTCTCTTCTCAACTCTCCTACTCCTCCTTCTTATATCATACCTCACTGTTTCGTCCAGAAACGGTCCTCTGCTACTTGATGCATTGTTGCAACACCATGTCAGTTAGCTGTCAGCGATTTGACAGCTTTTGATTGACAGCTGACACTTGACAAGGGTCGAAAACGAAAATTTGTACCGAGCACACGAAGAAATCGGGCTTTCTTGGAATCATATGCTAATCGAGGTTTAATGAGCCCACCGTGATTTGTAATTGGCCCGCCTTTCGCGATCGGCATTGTGGGGCGCCCGTGCAGTCGGATTTGTGTATATTACGCGCATTGAAGTGCTTTTGACGGGAACGTGTGTGTCTGCCTGGAAGCCGGAGCCCCGCTCCTAACACGTTTGTGGTTCCCTCCCATCATTCACCCTTATATATATGCTTACCCCTGAAACCCTCGCCCAGGGACGGGACTGAACGAGGAACAGAAGATCACCATGGGAATCTCAGGCAAGTGACTAATAGTACCGCCCAACCCTTATGCCACCTTACACCCGTAGTAGGAAACAGTATATCTCCCAATAAGGAACGAACCCCCTACCTTTCCACTGCTGCATTACGGCAGTTTCGTGGGTACGGTTATGATGGGATCCAGGAGTGGCATGCTGCTAATGGGTCCCAGCGTGAGCTCCTGGCTTGGGATCCGCAGACCTGTATTTAACACTCACTTTCAATATCTGTGTACTTCTGTGTTTTTTTTATGTTAACCTGGAACTTTGATTTTTTCACAGCTTCAAGGGAATGTAAACTTGAGTGTTTGGTTTTAATTTCAACTACATAACTCCACGCGTTCTCGAGATAAAGAGTCTTGACAGACAAACAGACAGACGGACAACAAAGTGATCCTATACGGGTTCCGTTTTTCCTTTTGAGGTGCGTTACCCTAAAAGTAATAATTTTCAGACCTAATTGTTAGCAGTCTGTTGCCGGTTGATGAAAAGTTAATGTTAAATTGTGGTAGTGACCTCAATTAGGGCTGAGCAGAAGTGTACCTAGCCTTGCTCAGTTAGATCTGAACTTTTTTTTATCTGAAATGTTTTGTTTTATTGTTTCAATTGACCACCCCGGTAATCGAATCCAGTACCTCATACTTAGCAGTAGCGCTATAGTTGGCTGGTAGGCTGATTCAGGCCCACTTACACCAAACACTTAACTCAGAGTTAGTTGCTAACACAAGGTTTAATTGACAGTTTATCGTACAATATTGTTAATTCAACCTCATGTTAGTAACTAATTCTGCTTCAGATTTTCGTGTTAGTGGGCTTAGTAGACTAACAACAGTCTAAAAGTTTTCAAGTGTGTCACGTCACATGTAGCGAATATGAAACTTTTCCAAAGTGGTCGTATGCCGAAGCTGCGAAACGACGCATTCGATTACCGCCAACATTTGCTCACTTAGACTAGTCGCGACTAGGTGGAACTCGCGAATCACTCTAAAAGCACGTCTCGGCAAGTCTACTTTCACAGAAATAAATAAACACACTTGTAAACATAAATTCCGCTTAAATGTTTTATCTGCTTTGCTTAGAAATTTCAGGAGACGGGACGTAGGTTTGATGCCGTACTAGCCAGACGGATTGATGTAGATATTTTGTTGTTATACAAGCAGCGCTCCTGTTAACGTATTGTCTTTTATTTGGGACAAGCTTCTGACTGCGGCTTCACGTTTTATAAACAAGGGAATACAAACAATCCTATGTCTTTCCCAGGGTCTCATACCAAATTTCATCTAAATCGGTTCAGTAGATCCAGAGATTACCCCTTACAACCTCACAAACTATACTTCTTAGCGCTCATGCCCACGAGACGGTTTTTCGCCGGAGCTAAGCCCGGAGTCAAACCGCGTCTACGTCCGGTCGTCAGTAATGTATGGGACACTATGGAGCCATACACACGACGCCGGGGCTAGCGCCGGCTCATTTTGATGGCTTTGGAGTGGCAAAAAACCGGGACGGGTTAAAACCGTCTCGTGTGCATGAGCGCTAACTGTATCTTTATTAACATACTAGCAGCCCCACGCGGCTTCGCTCCCGTCAACTGGCTACCTACTTACCCTACATACACGAATGTTGCAACGGAAGCTCTCAAAAAGGATTTCTTTTTTCCGTTTTTGCAACATTTTTCATTTATGCTCCGCTCCTGTTGTCCTTTCTCGATAAATGGACTATCCATCACAAAAATAATTTTTGAATTCCAACCAGTAGTTCCTGAGATTAGCGCGTTCAAACAAACTCTTCATCAGCTTTATAATATTAGTATAGAAGTATATATATACAATTGAATATAATAAAAAAACAAACCTATATACAAATACAAAAGGTAGTCGCAAAAGAGCTGATTGTGTATAAAAAAATTCGTCCACATCGATGTCAATGGGAAACGTGCCCAGAACGCTGGCAGCATTGCCACGTTGGATGGCAATGCTGATTCTCTGGCCGAAGAAAAGGCCAGCCCTCCGGTCACGTGAAAAGCTTTGTGCTAATTTCTCGAAAAACTCGATGCGCACTCGGACCCCATGGACCTAATCTTTAAACCCCAAACGGCTCAAACATATAACTTCCAATAAGGTTGTTATATTTGCGCCGTTTGAGGTTTTCTGCAACGGCAGACACCGCCCCAGCACAGCCCGCCGTGCTAAGAAGATGGGATGGCGCAAGGGTGGAAGGATGGGATCCCACCTTCCAAGGCATTATGGTCATCCCGTCTGGTCTGTTCCCATCGTCGCGTGCCAAGCTATTGGGTTCTAAAACAGCTGGCACCCCGGTGGTGACAAGAGCCCGACGTATGATGTAATTAATGCTGGCGTGCCGTGCTTTCCAGCCAGCCTTCCTACTGCAGGATAGGCCATGGTGACCATGGTAGAGGGTCGACTGCTTCACCACCTTCTTCTACCTCTTTATAATATTAGTATAGATAAAATAAGTGACCCCATTTCCATATCTCTAACATTTTCTGAAGGTATATTTACTATAGAAATAGTTTTCTTCATAAATCTTAGAGAAATGACTACCCCAATAACTTCAAGGATAGTGGCCGTAGGATAAAGAACGCTAAGATTTAGGTTCGCCTTATAATAAAGCAAACCTGAATCTCTGAAAAGAAACCTAGCAACGATGTCGGCTAGCATATTTAAACAAAGAACGAACATTATACTAAAAACAAACCTTCACAAAAATAATAATCCAAGCTGCTTAAAATTACGGCAAAATTCTCAAAGTATACTCCTGAATAAAAGGTAATTATTTGGGTTCGAAGGTATTCATACTCCGTACATATAAAATGGAATGCTTGACGGATTATCCCCGGGCACAAAAGGCTTTTGTACGACCATCACCCTTGATTATACTCAAATTGTTCTTATTATATCTTAACCCTGTTGAAAATGGCTACAAATTGATATCTTTGTTTAATATCAAAGCTTGTACGTTAAGAAATGTGTAAATTCGGCGTCAGATGTTGTCTCAACCATTTTGCAATACTTTTTGAAACATAATTGGTACTCTCGTATCTCAACGTGTTTTCTTTTTACCCGACTGCTGAAGGAGGGTATTGTGTGTATGTAAGTATGTATGTATGTTTGTTCCTATGTGGCGTTCTAGAGACCAAAAGCGTTGGCCGATTTTGATGATTCTTACGTCAATCCATTCGTCTTAACATTTTTTTTCTCTTCCAAACCCATTGTGTGGAGTATCAAAATAAAGAGTTTTAAGAGGTGATTTCAAAAATATACAACACGTATATGTTTAAATGTACCTAATTAAAAAAAAATACTAAAAAGTTGTAAATAAAAAAGTTAATTACAAAAATCAAAAACCCGACTGGTTAAAAAGCGAACTAAAAAGACGTAAACAAGAAGAAAATCATGCTGTGCAGTCGGAGGATACATCTGGTTTTGGTCAGCCAGCTCGCGAATATGTATCCTCCGACTGCACAGCATGATTTTCTTCTTGTTAACGTCTTTTTAGTTCGCTTTTTTTATGAGTTTAAAGCCAGTGACTGCTTACTTAATTTCTTTATTGAATCTATATGATCTACATAATATAATAAATGTATTCAAATTTATTTGTAGGCCCATTACCTAATCAAAAAGCTCTGACCGGTCCGGGAATCTTGAAAAAAACACCACGTTCGAAAGTAAAAAAAAATATCATAAATATAAATTTTATTTTAGGTAATTTTAAAACAAAAAACTGTATATTATAAATGTGTTTGTGTTTTCGAGCGTATGGCACTCGTGGGCTGCAGCTGAAAATCAGCGTCAGGTGGTACTGTATTACCACTTGGCATTATGCTGAGCTGAGGCCCTTTTGGCATTAATAGTTTTAATTATTTATTTTGTTTAATTTTATGGTGTTTTTGTTTTTAATGCCATGCCATTTTTCTTTTAAGCCATTTTTCTTTCTTTTTCTTTTATCAATAAACCCACGAAACATTCTAAACCCGAATTTCTAACCACAGTAATAAAACTGAGTTAAAGAGGTGTCAGTGTTAATAATCCATAGCAATGATGACACTCGCCTTGGTGGCCCAGTGGCTGAGATCTCGCCTCTCGTGTTTAGGTCGTGCCATTTAAATCTGGGCAAGTACTAATGTGATTTTTTTAATTCATTTGTACATTCTAGGTTTATCTTGGACATCACTGGCTTCGATGAAGAAAAACATCATAAGAAAACTTGGATTTTAGAGTTAATATAAGTTTGAAATCACCAACTCGAGCAGACGTGGTGATTAATACTCGTGCCTTCTGTGTACGAGAAGAGGCCTTTGCCCTGCAGTGGGACAGTTACAGGCTAGTCTTAATAATGACACTATCCTCTTTAAGGTGAACGCGCACCTATCCGTGCCGCAGGAGCCGCAAGCGCCGCATTAATCGCATTTTCTCACTTCTGTACATCTTGAACAATATTTTCTTTACGGATACGGATGACGTCTCCGCGGCACCCGCATCGCACTCGCCGCAAGCATCGAACGCGCCGAATCTGATGACGTCATCCGCACGCGCTGGTGGAATCCGTACCTACAGCGATGGGATAGGATAGGATGGGGGATCACCTGACAGTTCTTACGTCCACGTCGTATTCCCCGGAAACGGCCCAGTTCTGACCACCGTAACGGAGTGGCAGACTGGGTACGGCCAAAGTAAACTGTGCTTTCGTAGCGAATTTTATAACTATTGCCTTGAGTGTTACGATACTTGTGGAGACTATGTCATTACCCTCGTGGGATGCCTGCGGGTGGTTTAAAAAGGCCCTTCTCAGGGCCACCGCGACGCTTCTGCGTCGGTGTGGGTAGGACCTTCTACGGACTCCGACAACGAGTCCGTTGTGTCGGTAGCCAGCTCGATGGAGGTCGAGGAAGGTTCTCGTTCGCAATCGTGGAATTAAACGTGGAACAAAAGCAGCCGTCGGAACCATCCCTCCTTAAGGATGGTTCCGACGGCTGCTCGGCCGGTTCGGCGAAGGAGTCTTATATCAGCAACACCGACAACGTCAGCGGACACCCGAGACGTGGGTCTCGCTGGTGCCAAATGCCAGTTGGACCTGTCTCGGCGGACACAGCTCCAGCAGAAGCTGGAGGAGCGGGTTTGCTGCCAAGGAGGAAAGGGCGCGCGTCGCCTGTGCCAAGTCGGGTACGGTGCGTCCCGCGTCCTATACTCGGACAACTCCTTGGTCGAGCTAGAGCAAATGGCTATGGAGGACGAGGTGGGGATTGTGGAGGTCGACTCCAAGTCCTCCAACCTCGAGAGCAACTACCAAAAGTCCCTGAAATGCGGCCGCGAGCATGCGTGGCATCGATCGTCGCAAAGCTTGTGCAGTGCAAGGTGAAAGCGCGGCAGCTGCAGGCGAGAGTCGATCGCCTGCAGTCAGAGGTCAGCCAGCTGCACCTAAAGCTGGCTGAAGCCGCGGCGCGGCTAACCCAAGCCAAGCCCAGATCTACGGCAGAGGGCCCCGCCTCCTTCGCAAGGTTATGCAGGAGGGAAGGGACTTCGTGAGAAGGGCCATCGAGGACCGGCTCCTGCCGGAGATAAGCCTCCGACTGCCGCTTGCGGCGGACAAGAGACAAGGCGAGCTGGAGCCGATCTCCCAGAAGGAGGATGCCCTTCTCCGTTCCACCACCCCGACCAACTAAGCCAGGGCTCGTATATTCGAGTTCTGAGTAACCGAGGACCTCTTCGCAGCAAAGCTGCAAGAGGTCATCGCAGATTCGGCCAAGGTGGCTATGGAACGGAATGGAATGGAAAGCAACGTAATGGAACCAAACGGAACGGAATGGAATGGAACGGAGTGGATCGGAATGGAACGGAACGGAATGGAACGGAATGGAACGTAATGGAACGGAGTGGATCGGAATGGAACGGAATGGAACGGAGTAGAACTTAGTCGAACGGAATCGCACGGAGTCGACGATAATCCGAAAGGAACCGAACGGTATCGAATGGAATGGGACCGAATGGAATGGGACCGAAAGGAACGGATTTGAACGGAATGGTACGGAATGGAACGCAATAGAACGGAATGGCACAGAACTGTAAGGAACGCAACAGAATGGAATGGTATGGCACGGAGAGCAATGTTATGGAATGGAACGGGTTGGTACGGTTTGGAACGGATTGGTACGGTATGGAACGGAATGGTAAGGAACGGAATATTTCAGAATTAAACGGATAGGAACGGTATGTGCCGGATTTGGTAGGAATGGAACGGAATGGAACGAAATGGAACGGAATGGAATGGTTGGAACGGAATGGTATGAAATGGAACGGAATGGAACGGTGTGGAACGGTGTGGAACGGTGTGGAACCGAATGGGACGGAATGGACTAGAACGGTACACAAACCACACCTTTTATCTTTTGAAGTTGTATCAACTCATGTAACCACCAAAAAAGTTGTAGTGGTTGTGTTGTAGTATCTCTGATTGTTTTTTAACATCACATTTTCATCTGATCTGAAATCTGTCTGTCCCTTTAATTTTACCTTCTAAAGCTGGTTGTACTCATTATTGGTTGGTTATTTTCATAAAATTCGTTCTGCAATGAAGAATTGAGATTTGAATTTGAAATTTGGTAGACGCCGGTTTTTCTAGTTCTGTCATATGACAAAACTAGGAATAAAGGGCGTCAGCTTTTTTGAGTTTGGTTCTGCAAGCGAACGCCGAAAGACGATTTTATTTACCTAGAATTACTAATATCTTATCTGAAAAACTCTCTATAAAATATTATCCAACTTGTGTATGTGTAAAAATATCTGAAGTGCACTAGTTAATATAAATATTGTGTATCAAATAGTATGTCAAATAATACACGTATTATTTGACCGACGCCTTGCCTACCCCTGTAGGAGGTTTCACTGTACGGCGTGTAATGCCACAGCCCGGTTCCGTTTCACTCCTTGCTTCCTGCCTTTCTGCCTACCGTATGCCTACATAACTGCATACCAACCGGGACGGCGTGCATGAGCTGCAGCATTGTAGGCTACAGCGGTGCGCGCGGGTATAGCACGCACGCCAGCAGCACGCGCAGGTTGCACACTCTGAACACGGGGGCCCACATCTCGTGGTAGCGCTCCACCAGCCGTCCCATCGCATTGTATCACGCCGCACTGATCTGCGGTTGCCCGTTCGCCAACTTGGAAGAAGCTTGCATCTACGGCCACAGCGGATCCCATAGTTGGACGTGTTGCAGGGGTGGTACGTCGTACGAAACCGGCCCCTAAGTCTTTATACCTAATATCTTTTATATATCTTTAAGTATTAATAATATTAACGTGGCTTATGTTTAGCTCGTCTGAGCTACACGAAACGCTACACAGTATAGAACAGAATTGAACAGAACAGAATAGAACAGAATAGAACAGAATAGAACAGAATAGGACAGAATAGGACAGAATAGAACAGAATAGAACAGAATAGAACAGAATAGAACAGAATAGAACAGAATAGAACAGAATAGAATAGAACAGAATAGAATAGAACAGAATAGAACAGAATAGAACAGAATAGAACAGAATAGACCAGAATAGAACAGAATAGAACAGAATAGAACAGAATAGAACAGAATAGAACAGAATAGAACAGAATAGAACAGAATAGAACAGAATAGAACAGAATAGAACAGAATAGAACAGAATAGAACAGAATAGAACAGAATAGAACAGAATAGAACAGAATAGAACATAATAGAACAGAATAGATCAGAATAGAACAGAATAGAACAGAATAGAACAGAATAGAACAGAATAGAACAGAATAGAACAGAATAGAACAGAATAGAACAGAATAGAACAGAATAGAACAGAATAGAACAGAATAGAACAGAACAGAACAGAATAGAACAGAATAGAACAGAATAGAACAGAATAGAACAGAATAAAACAGAATAGAACGGAATAGAACAGAATAGAGTAGAACAGAACAGAACAGCACAGAACAGAACAGAATAGCACAGAAAAGAACAGAGTAGAACAGAACAGAATAGAGAACAGTACAGAACAGAATAGAGAACAGAATAGAACAGAATAGAACAGAATAGAACAGAATAGAACAGAATAGAACATAATAGAACAGAATAGAACAGAATAGAACAGAATAGAACAGAATAGAACAGAATAGAACAGAATAGAACAGAATAGAACAGAATAGAACAGAATAGAACAGAATAGAACAGAATAGAACAGAATAGAACAGAATAGAACAGAATAGAACAGAATAGAACAGAATAGAACAGAATAGAACAGAATAGAACAGAATAGAACAGAATAGAACAGAATAGAACAGAATAGAACAGAATAGAACAGAATAGAACAGAATAGAACAGAATAGAACAGAATAGAACAGAATAGAACAGAATAGAACAGAATAGAACAGAATAGAACAGAATAGAACAGAATAGAACAGAATAGAACAGAATAGAACAGAATAGAACAGAATAGAACAGAATAGAACAGAATAGAACAGCAGAGAAAGCAATAGAACAGAATAGAACAGAACAGAATAGAACAGAATAGAACAGCAGGGAAAGCAATAGAACAGAATAGAACAGAACAGAATAGAACAGAATATAACAGAATAGAACAGAATAGAACGGAATAGAACAGAATAGAACAGAATAGAACAGAATAGAACAGAATAGAACAGATTAGAACAGAATAGAACAGAATAGAACAGAATAGAACAGAATAGAACAGAATAGAACAGAATAGAACAGAATAGAACAGAATAGAACAGAATAGAACAGAATAGAACAGAATAGAACAGAATAGAACAGAATAGAACAGAATAGAACAGAATAGAACAGAATAGAACAGAATAGGACAGAATAGAACAGAATAGAATAGAATAGAACAGAATAGAACAGAATAGACCAGAATAGAACAGAATAGAACAGAATAGAACAGAATAGAACAGAATAGAACAGAATAGAACAGAATAGAACAGAATAGAACAGAATAGAACAGAATTGAACAGAATAGAGTAGAACAGAACAGAACAGCACAGAACAGAACAGAATAGCACAGAATAGAACAGAGTAGAACAGAACAGAATAGAGAACAGTACAGAACAGAATAGAGAACAGAATAGAATAGAACAGAATAGAACAGAATAGAACAGAATAGAACAGAATAGAACAGAATTGAACAGAATAGAACAGAATAGAACAGAATAGAACAGAATAGAACAGAGTAGAACAGAATAGAACAGAATAGAACAGAATAGAACAGAATAGAACAGAATAGAACAGAATAGAACAGAATAGAACAGAATAGAACAGAATAGAACAGAATAGAACAGAATAGAACAGAATAGAACAGAATAGAACAGAATAGAACAGAATAGAACAGAATAGAACAGAATAGAACAGAATAGAACAGAATAGAACAGAATAGAACAGAATAGAACAGAATAGAACAGAATAGAACAGAATAGAACAGAATAGAACAGAATAGAACAGAATAGAACAGAATAGAACAGAATAGAACAGAATAGAACAGAATAGAACAGAATAGAACAGAATAGAACAGAATAGAACAGAATAGAACAGAATAGAACAGAATAGAACAGAATAGAACAGAATAGAACAGAATAGAACAGAATAGAACAGAATAGAACAGAATAGAACAGAATAGAACAGAATAGAACAGAATAGAACAGAATAGAACAGAATAGAACAGAATAGAACAGAATAGAACAGAATAGAACAGAATAGAACAGAATAGAACAGAATAGAACAGAATAGAACAGAATAGAACAGAATAGAACAGAATAGAACAGAATAGAACAGAATAGAACAGAATAGAACAGAATAGAACAGAATAGAATATACAACACCAACCATACCACCACCATAATACCATACAAGTAATGGAATAGAACACATCTCACACATCTCTTATACAACAATAACTTATTTATACGGGTACAAATACTGTTTTATCGCTGACAGCGATATATCTACCAGACACCCTTTGGGTGGACTAATGAAATAACAGTACTTATTACATACCTACATATCAGTACCACAAGTGAAAGATTTTCCTCGCCGAGTTATTTGTATTACGAACGGTTCTGTTCCTACAGTGGTCCTCCACTGCAAACGAAAATATCATAAAAGGAAGAGTCCTAAGCAAACACAAAGAGGTTTGGTCGCTTGCGGTGCACCGCTTACAGCTTTAAACTCCATTCTAACATGTTTGTCGGTCATTTGGAAGAATAACAATGTCCGAACCTCATGTACTCGGACAATCGAAATGGGACTCAGAGAATTTTATTACGATTTTGAAAGTCGTCGAGGCATTATTCATCTACAACTTTGTTTGTAAAAAAAAACTTGTTAACCATAAATGATTAGGTTAAACACTGATCATAGATTCTATATTCAAATTCCCCATAGAGAACTTCCACACATACATACATACATAAATTGCAAGTTAATTAAACAATTGTAAATAAATGTGCTAATCAGTGTTTATTAAACCTAATCAAATGGTTAAAAAATCGAACTAAAAAGACGTAAACAAGAAGAAAATCATGCTGTGCAGTCGGAGGATACATGTTCGCGAGCTGGCTGACCAAAACCAGATGTATCCTACGACTGCACAGCATGATTTTCTTCTTGATTACGTCTTTTTAGTTCGCATTTTAAGCAGTCGGGTTTTTTGATTTTTCTATTTTTTATTTTTATTTATAACTTTTTTTTAGAATTAGGTACATATAAGTGTTATATATTTTTGAAATCACCTCTTATTCTTAATCTATCCCCTTTATTTTGATACCCCACACGATGGGTTTAGAAGAAAAAAAATTGGTGCCCCAAAATATGGCGCCCTAAATCCGCCATTTTTTTATTTAACAATTAATTTATTGATGACGTACGAATCATCAAAATCGGCCAACGCGTTTGGTCTCTGGAACGCCACATAGGAACAAACATACATACATACATACATAGACTGATAAACACATTACCCTTCTTCGGCAGTCGGGTAAAAAGTTTATATAAATAACGCCGATACTGATCGAAACTTCATGGGAATGAGGGCTATTTCAGGATGTTACAGTACTGTTGTCAAAATTGCAAAGGACTTCTAAAATATTTCTCTTACTACCACATGAACCGTATAGGATGGTCTAGCTAGGCTATGGCTGGAGTAGCGACCAGGTACCGTAAGTTGAAGCGTTGGAAAGTCAATGGTTGACGGATTACCTGGTCCAATCCGCGGGAATCGCCTGTTTGCAATAAATACAAGACTGGTTGATATCGACCCTTGAACGAAGTCTACGTCCAGCAGTGAATATCTTTTATCGGGAATGATGAATAATTTTTATATTTTCCTAAATAGGTACGCCTAAACAATTGAAAGGTAAAACAAAGCTAACAAATTTACAACAACCCTATTAAACAAAAATCCCACACAAATTCCCATTTAATTTAAACAAAACAACTCCTAACTCCATTAAAAATACTTAAGCAAACTCGTATGAGTAATTATGTACCAGTGTCGCGAATTAGCCCTCTGCAGCGTTTAGCGAGATCTTGTGTCGCTTTAAGCGCTCCCCAGCGCAAACATCGCTTAGCAGCCGTTTGTGGCACGTACCTTCGTACACATCTTATGAGGGACGGATTCTTGATTCAGGTACGGCGTTTAGTGACAGATGAGTGAGCTCTGTTTGTTTTTAATTAGGATTTGAAAGAGATGGAGGTATGTGTTTTGTTTATTTGTTTTTATTACTGCTTATAAAGTGTTTATAGAAATATGAATTTTCATAAACAATTTTATGCAGACCACATAATTATACCGCAGTCTGAATGGTACTTTCTAGGGTGGTGGTACTTGTTGTTGGTAAGAAGGAGTTGGAGAAGAGATCGAAACTTCTTTTTTTTTTGGGTCGGAAATCATCCAATGACTTCGCCCGCTCTGGGTGAAGCGGGGGGGCGTATCATTCGGCGCGGGCGAGTTCTTTTACTGACTAAAACCCACCCGTGTTCCTTCAGTTGCTTATGCCAGGGCCGCGGTAACTCTCTCTCAAATTTATCCGCGACCCGGACAGAGCCATTGGACCACACCACAGGTGGACTGATGGCCTGGTTAAAGTCACAGGCAAAGGTTGTTGAGTTGCGGGAACCCGGGTAAAGTAGCACACAATAGAGCAGACTTACGACTGTCACATGCAGAACGACATAGAACAAAAATATTCATTGAGAGCGATTATCCAAAAAGCGAATCTTTAATCTGCAAAGCGAGTTGACTTGTCTTTCAGCCATTTTCACTAGTATCCTTGTACAAAATAATATTTCACGGATATAAATAACTCGAACTGATTCATTTTTACTGATATTTATTCCCTCAAATATTTCTCAATTCTCAATTAATTTATTGCGTATGTTGTTTGTTGGTAGGGAAATAATTATGTTAGTCACTATTATGGACCCTGTCGGGCACAGCATAGATCAAGTTGGAGAGAGGAGGAAGAACACTGAGTGTTTAATGTGATAAATTTTATTATTGGTTAAATATATGTAAGTTATACTGTTTTATTAATACAGAATTGAATTAAAGAATTATATAAATGTATTTATTTAGTAACATTATTATTATTTCGTAAGGGCTAACCAAAACATTAAGTATTTTCTATCATTATAACAAGGATGTAGTGGAAAAATCTACTGTGACAGAACTATTACTCGCAACAAAGGTACAAGAATAGCACGGAAATGATTATTTCAATAAACCAAGAGGAAAAAGGTAAAGTTCACATCAATCCGGCCCCCTGAACCATACAATTTCACTTGTGGAGAGGCTTACGGTCGCTTTAGTGGTTCTTTTTATCTATTATTTGACATGGCTCGGCTTGACATGTCGTTATGTCGTATGACATCAAAGGCTGCTCCGAAACAATGTCTCGGAGTACCTCAAGGCAGATCATGAGCCCTGAAATGCACATAAACATGGGTATGTAAATAAAACATGGGATGTGACCACTCTCGCTCCATTCCCCTTCTAGTAAATACGTTAGGAGGCCGCAAGCCGTCCTCATGGCGTCCCTTATTACTTAAGTAGGCTTATAAATAAAATTAATCCGCTCAATTTGACACCTACATATTGTATGTAAGTGCCTCTTACGAGAAGATTGTAGTAAGTGTGTCATCACCTTTATTCTCAGGGGGTTACGTTGAAATGTAGTGTAGTGTTTACTGTTTTCTTACTCGTTTCACGACCTTTGACGTGCTGACGTTAAGTATCTGCTATCAGGAGCAGAGATATTAAACCTACCCACTTTTAGGCTAGCACTAAGAATAGTAACAGAAACAGTTTTCTTGAGTTAAGTTAATTTTAAAAATCAAAAACCCGACTGCTTAAAAAGCGAACTAAAAAGATGTAAACAAGAAGAAAATCATGCTGTGCAATCGGAGGATACATCTGGTTTTGGTCAGCCATCTCGCGAATATGTATCCTCCGACTGCACAGCATGATTTTCTTCTTGTTTACATCTTTTTAGTTCCTTTTTAAGCAGACGGGTTTTTTGATTTTTTAAATTACTTAACTTTTTTTTATTTACATCTTTTTAGTTATTTTTTTTAAATTAGGTTTATATAAACATATAAGTGTTATATATTTTTGAAATCACCTCTTAAAACCCTTTATTTTGATACCCCACACAATGGGTTTGGAAGAAAAAAAATATTCCCCCCTACAAAATGGCGCCCAAAATCCGCCATTTTTTTCTTATGCAACTTTTATATAGCCTATGACACTCGCAGAGTTAAAACGAATCGATTGACGTAAGAATCATCAAAATCGGCCAACGCGTTTGGTCTTTTGAACGCCACATAGGAACAAACATACATACATACATACATAGACTGATAAACACATTACCCTCCTACGGCAGTCGGGTAAAAATGAACGAGTAATCGACCCGAGGAACTCACAATTGACAGCCGTTCATAATTCTTGGTCTATATTCCACCCAACCTTCTGACCTTCATCATCAGCCTATAGCAGTCCACTGCTGGACATAGGCCTCCCCAATTGCATGCAATTTGGGTAGATTTTCGGCAGCTGTCATTCACTGCTACCAGCCACCCTGCGGAGGTCTTCGCTCCACCTAGCATGAAGGCGTCCTACCTTAGCGTACCAGTTCGCGGTCTCCACCCAAAAACACGTTTACCCCAACGGTCATTGGCTCTACGACTTATATGACCGGCCCATTGCCACTTCAGCTTAATTATTCTGTGAGCTATGTCGACAAATCTGGTTCACTGCCGGATCGCCTTGTTTCGGATTCCTTCTGACCATAGATACTAACATATTAATGTTTGTTCATAATGAGTATGTAAGGATCATTGCAGGTGGCGTTCTGTAGTTCCTGCCTACACCCATGAGAAGAAGGCGTCAGTTTATGTATGTATGTAAATTATTAGACATGATAAGAAAGAAAGAAAGAAAACTAGTTTATTTGGCACACATAGATACACACAATTTAGGTACAAATAAAACTTAATTTTACAACAATTACATACATAGTGTGCCCCGCGGCTGCGCCAAAAAGGTCCAGTTCAGCAAAATGCCAGACAACTGGGAGTTGCCTGACGCTGGTTTTCAACTGAGCCTTACGTTCATCAGGATAAGTCGTAAGAATTGACGATACATCTAAGGTTCTAGACAGACGGACTGCTTTTGAATAAACTGCACAGTCGGTTAGCAGTTTCTATGCAGTTGTTTAGATGTGTTATATATGTTATCTGCACATAAACTGCATTCAAACTGCATATTTGCAGTTGGAGTGTAGTTGAAATGCAGTTCGTCTATCTAGAGCCTAAACTATAGAGACAAAATTCAAGACTAACATTCCTTCTCTCCAGACTCCACGACCATTAACAAAGTAAATCTGAACTAAATTATATCTAGATAGAGCTACGTGTTCAAAAATGCAATTACCATAGAGTAAAAGGTTCTATCGTCTATTTTTTCGATCTCCAACGCGTTTGCACTAGCAAATTAATAAAGGTAAAGAAAGAACTAGCGCCGACCAATTAAAAATTGAACTTTTAGTAAAGTTCCAATTTAAACACAAGTGCAGCACATTTTAGATTCATAATTCAGTACTTTATTGCGTTTTTAATTATAACTTATTTCAATTTTATAGCTTTTCTGTTAACTTTGTACTAATTAAATTAGTTTAATTTTTAGTTTACTTCTTTTGCTACATTGTATAAAGTGTGAGGATTTAGGTAATAATGCTATGATCTGGTGTTTTAACTTACATTTATTACAATTATTTTTTTATAAACCATGATTGCGGTCACTTTAATGCTTTTAAGCAAATTACTCACCCTTCATCGTTTAACTTGACACACTGAATACAAACTTATTTTCACTAGAAATTAAGCAGTTGTCTAAATTAGTAAATACTGCGTGGTCGAAACGGTGGCACGGAGCATCCTACGCCATAGCACAACCCAATTACGCCATAGCACAGCCCAACTACGCCGTAGCCTAGTCCAACCTACGTCGTAGCACAGCCCAAGCTACGCCGTAGCACAGACCAAGCTACGCCATAACAAAGCCCAAGCTACACAGCAGCACAGTTAAAGCTACGCCATAGCACAGCCCATGCTACGCCGTAGCACAGCTCAAGCTACGCCGTAGGTCATAGCGTAGCAACTCACGCCCACAGACGGGGGCGGGCGTATGATTTTCTATTTTATTACGACTATCATCTATATTACCACAGTAGAAATTTAGAACTAAAATTGCACGTATATGTGAATATCTTTTTAATGATTCAAATAATAATAATAAAGCTAACCCAGAATAACTAACTCAATGGTTCCTCATTAACTTTTTTAGTTAATTTCATATTTTTATTTTGATAGGAAACACCCTACCCAAACAAAACATAAACAAAAGGCAATTCAAAAACCCATTTCTGTACAAATGCAACAAAATCTTCATTCTTCATCCAACATGGCTGCAAAAGGACGTCATAAAAACCGTAAACAAGCGAACACAGTATAACTAAATTTATTTCGTCAGCATTTTTATTTCAGTTCTAAAACGTATTCGAAACGAGTTTTGCAATCGTAAAATGGCCATTTGCAAATTTACGTACAGCGGCCGGGCGTTATTGTGACACATCGAGTTTTGGAGAAAGTTCGGTTTTGTAGAGTGTTGTCTTTTTCACACATATTTCAAACTGTTGGATACTGTGGTACAGCCTGTACAGCTATAGTTGTTGCGTTTTAGCATGTTAATAGTGGTTATTGAACCACCTATACTGAAGGGGAAACGTTTGGGGCACTCGTTTGAAATCCTTTTAACATGCCAAAAGAACTCCACCTGGATGTAAAATATTCTTCGTGCTAATTCAGGTCATAGTATACCTGGGTCGCGGATAATCCCACCGCACTATTCCCAAACCACTGCAACTCCTGAAAGCCAGAATCAACAGTGGCGACCAACAGAAAAGCGCCGGCCAAACGAAGGCCCGGATAATGAATTTAACTGTCTTGGATCCCGGAACGAAATTAATCAGAAATGAAAATGGAGGAGTAAGAAAAATACAAATTGCCACTTCCCTCCATATCAAGCAGGAGACAGAACAAACAAGACCAATAGGCACAAAGGGTCGTTTACAACTGGGATAAGCCCAGTTGCCTAGCACCACGGATAAAAATTTGCATTAATATTAATGGGTCCTACCATTGTGAGCTGTTATATTTGATTCCAATAATAGGTGTGGCAAAAGCGCTTGAACGCACGGAAATTTGTTCTAGTTTCCACAAGGTCCGTATAGTAAACAGCTCCTGATACAGCCTGTACATTATTCAACTTAGTGTTGCGTTCATTCTGCCAAAGAATACACTCCCATAAGATATGATGTGCAGATTGTACATATTCACAGTCAGATGTAGAACACTGACATAATGGCGAGGCAACAAGCTTGAAGGAAAATAATTTACTTTTAAAGTTACCATGCCCTGTGAGAAATTGGGCAACACAGTGATCCACCTCCAGCCACGTCCTGGCCAGCCGCACGCGAACGGATGAAAAGAATCGGTGGAGGTGTCGGCCCTTGATAGAATTATCCCACCTACATTGCCATTCGGATAAAAGTTACTCCCAGACGTCAATATGTGGTTTAAATAATCTAGAGATTTTGGCACGGTCACTCCGCGTTAAAAAGTCCGCGTCCATGGTCTCTTTTGCGGAATAGTACATTGCAGCACGTCGCTGCACTTCAAGGTCGACCGGAAGTACGCCAGCAAGTACCGGTAAGGCCTCAGTACTAACCGTCCTGTATGCTTTGCATAAGAATATCAAAGCCAAACGCTGACTCTGAAGTAATTTACGTCGTACCGCCCCTATTGTGGCCCTATCAGCCCAAACAGGCGCCCTATAGCAGAGACAACCCAAGTAAGTAGCCCCATAAATAGTCGCGGATAAATTTGAAAGAGAGTTACCGCGGCCCTGGCACAAGCAACTGAAGGAACACGGGTGGGTTTTAGTCAGAAAAAGTCTGACACGCCCTCCCGCTTCACCCAGAGCGGGAGAAGTTATTGGATGATATCCCAACCAAAAAAAAAAAAAAAAAGTTCATAGTATACCTATGTGCCAAGTATTACGAGTTCGCTTTTATAATATTAATATAGCTTCCAAAAACGAAAACAAAACCCGTCTTGAAAATAAAATCTATCTTAATTTACAAACATTTTACTAATAAGAACAGTATGTTTATTAGTCGGGTACTTGCTACAAGATATTATTAGTAATTGATTATTTTAAATTCGATTATTTCTATTATTAATTTTAATGTTGTGTTATTATGATGACATTAATTTTAGTTGTAAATGCTATTATTGTAAATTGCAATATGTGTGCCATGTCTGAGAATAAACATTTTATTATTTTTTATTATTACTTAAAGGGCTATACCCGCTATTGCGATCCTATTGTTAACGAAACAACTATACCAGCGTGTGTACCCATAAACTGTTAAAATCTTGCACTTTATATTGACAGAGTCATCTTGTTGTCGTTAATGTTTGTTTCCGGGCGCCATTTTGTTTGAGTGCGTCGTCAAATCGGGAGACTCAAATCTCAATTACAGTTTTATGATGAACGTCTCGTAAACGATTTTCGATGCTACAATTTGTTGAGCAGATACGAGTAACTGTGAAATAAGGAATAGAAATTAATGGATTTAAAGCTTTCATAGGTAGATAAATAGATGACTCATCCTGTATTGTACACCTTAACAAATACACAAAAACAATTTAGAACTTAAGAGGTAATTAGTGGTTGTTTAATTATAGTTAATATATTTATTATTTTCTTTAATGCACACCATAAAAAATACATACAGAACAAACATTTTTAAGCACTGTGTACAATGGGCGGTCTTATCTCACAGGGCAATCTCTTACAAACAACCTTTACCAATTACCAATATATTTGTATATATATACCTTTACCAATATATTTGTATTGTATAATCTTAATTGCTTTTAGTATTATATAACTGCACAACACATGTGTGAGTACTAAGTGCCGACTATAAATCTACATTTCACTGTTCCTATGTGTCGTTGGTTGACAACTGTGCCCTGGCAGTTGAGTGTGTCATGCTCTCTCTAATGCATCTCTGATGGTGGCACATGTTTTGGATCATTCGGTTCCCTGCCGTTAGTGGTGCCGATCCATGCGTCATATTCGTGAACGGGCGCCATCAGTTGGTATTGGTCATAACTTAGCTACCTCAGCCTGTTTTTTTTTTTTTTTTTTTATCTGCCTCGGCTTGTTATTGTATTTTTTTTTTATTGCTCTAGACGCTTTTACGTGCACGTCTTTTAACATCGTTCTCACATATATGTATTTATTAACAATAATGATATAATAACTAAATACTTGTAATTAAAACTGATAGAAAAGAGTGTCCGTGGAGTTTCTTGCAACGCTTGCGAATTTGCAACTAGTCATCTTTTTTTTTTGTATGATAATTCAAAAGTACCTCTATGGTTTATTTGAAATAAACTATTTGTGTAAATCTGAAATTTTGAGACCTTACCGTCCAAGCTGCTCGTCTGTGGAATGCATTGCCCGACCCAATAAATGATAAATGATTTTATTTCTGTAAGTTGGTTTGTACAAACACTTTTTACATGTCGAACATATTTTTAAAACTAGATGAGGTCGGCGTTTTCTATCTGACTACTCTGAGAAGAAAGGCCGAAACAAACTCAGAGGTCACAGTCTCTTTTAAAGTCCAGACAAAACCTTGATTAGATCATGTGAAGATCATGTAGACCGATGTCTGAAATGGTCTTTTGAGGAAAGAACCAGCCAGATTGAGTGGACCTGTCCAGTCAGTGCACGCATTTGTCAATAACCGAGCAGCTCAACTCGGAATTTAAGGAGCTCAACGATTCGACGAACAATACCAAAGAAAGGACATTCGGGTAGGCCGCATAAACTACTAAAACTGCCTGACCATGATTAAAAACTAAGATAAATTTAAATAAAAACAAAAAAAAAATATCCACATAATCTTCACATTCACAATAATTAAAATAAAATAATATAATACTTTAAAAAGTAAATATTCTTGTCATTGCAAGAAAACCAAAAATAAAAAAATATTTATAATAACAAAATGCATAGTGCAAAATATAATAAAAAAAACAAAATTAAATGGAGCAGCTCAATCCCAAGCCTTTTTGTCCTCAATGTAATCTTTTGTTGTATAAAACGCTTTCTAGCACAACTTACGTTTAATGAAAGATTTGAATTTATTAAGACTTAGATCTTGTACGTGGCTTGGAAGCTTATTATAAAAGCGTACACATTGACATCTTCATAAAACGCGCCCAGTCGTTGCCTGTATTTAAAAGACTCGTAAAAGAACATTACCTTTCATTGTGATTGTCGTTAGTCAACATTTACTTTCATTGCCTATACATATTGGAGTATGTTTGTATTTATATATCTATTATATAACATATGTATGTATTTGTGTATCTATGATGATCTGATTGTAAATTTAAAGTTAATATTCGTAATGTTATGTGTTACACCAATGTCAACCCCATTTCATGTCCAGGCTTATCACTGTCTATTCCAGGTTGCCTGGAAGAGATCGCGGTATGCGATAAGGCCGCACTTTGTTTGTATTTTAGTTTCAAGTTTCCTTTTCTTTGATTTAATTTGGTGTACATACAATAAAGCATATATAAATAAATAAATTGATACGAAGATTTTCGGCGTTTAGCACTAACATCATTAAAAAACAGTTATCAAAACAAAGACGAAAATATTCTTTAATACAGTATATTTTGACAAATACTTTAACGATAATTAATTAATCGTCTCTCTGAAAATATTGCAAAACAAATTTAATTAAAGTCGAAAAACGGGCAAAGAGGCTCATCGGCAATGAGGCATCGGTTTCTGGTTGACTCAAAGCTGCAGAGCCTTGAACATCGTCGTCGAGTTGCCAGCATGTCGGTTTTTATAGGTTGCATTTCGGGAAGTGTGCGTTGGAATTGCATGATCTAATTTCTTCTAGCCCGATTCAACATCGGTACGGCGATGCGCCATCGCTACATGGTGGAAATCCCACCCATACTACATACACTAAACGTTTTGGAAATACTTTCATTATACGTACAGTTAAGGAGTACAATGCCCTGACGGAGTCTGTGTTTCCAGATAGCTACAACCTCTCGGGTTCATTAAGCCAAGAGTGAATAGGTTACTTTTAGGCAAGCGTTCTACATCGTCGACCACATCATCGCATACTATCAGGTGATATAGTGGTAATCGCGGTTGACCGCTATCTCACCTGATGGTCAGCGATAGCCTACCAATAAAACAAAAAAAACAAAACTACAGTAGCTTCACACATTAATAAAACAAGCACATGTAACTTTCCTCTTTGTTTCATCGAAAACAAACTAAAGTAGGTATCTTACTTATGTAAGCAAAGTTCACAAAAGCAGATCCACGCTGCAGCAGATAGTTTAAATCTTTAACACAATGTTATCTAGTCGAAAACCGCAGAAGTCGCGCTAACAAGCTTCCTGTCCCGAATGGGGCAAGTTGAGGCCAGTTGGGGCAAGTCAGCGAACTCACAAATAAGGCCGAACTGTACCACCGACTACCTAAAGCTGTCCACTTGCCGTGAGGGTACCTACAATATTACAAGTGCTAGTACTATGGGGAAGACAATGGAGGAATCTAAAGTGACAGATTTGAATACGTTTTAAGTGATATGGGAGTCATAGTGTCGTACTTAAGCAGTAGATTATCAGTAAAGGTGATCGGCAGACTTTGTACCGCATACTTTCTTTTTGTACGGTAATAGAATTTGTACCACTTAATAAGGCAACTAAGCCATTTATATTCATGTAAGTTTACTATTTTTAGAACTTCGGATTGATTAAAAATATTACTAAAAAAATTTTTACTCATAATTAAACGTAATAAAATCGTACACGTAACGCAGTTATGTTTTTAGAAGTTGCCGTATGTAAAATAACACAAATATTGAATGATAATTAATTATTTAGAAATAGCAATAATATTAAATATAATTAAACTCATCATTATAAAACTGTTGCAGTCCGCTGCTGGACATAGGTATCTCCCAATGCACTCAGTAGGTACGATCCTCATCTCAATCTACCTACTTAATGGTAAGTAAAACACTACAAAGGTAGCAACAAACAATTTAGAATATTTACTTTACACAATATGTAACGTTTTCCTGTAAATTCGGAACAACACACTTTCAAACCAAAATAATAGTTCCAAACATCTCTATTTTACAATACAATCTCCCACTCGTACTTATCATAAAACAAACAAGGCACAAACACATCGTTTTATTGTTAATAAAACATAAAAAAAATTATTAAAAATATGATGCTTCGAATAATATGCAGCTCGCAATACGACAAACATAAAAAATACATAAGAAATGAATTGATAACCCTTCTCATTGACGTCACAAAATATAACACAATGGATATGGACGACCCCCATAATACGGTTTTTATTATTATTTGTTTTTATCACGTACTTCTGATGCGGAATTTCCACGTGGTTAAATTTTATCATTTTATTCACAAATATTGGACCGTATAATATGCAGATAAAGAAAGACGTATATTTATGTGCACGCGAATAAAGTAGGAGTGTTGGGGATTCTTCGAGGTGGTAGAAATAAAATAGCGGACTGTAATAAAAGGAATGGTTCCGTATATTGGACGTAAGAACGCGCGTTATCAGGTCCGTGTTATTTGAGTAATGGCGGCGCAGGTCAGCGGCGCGCGGCAGTCGCTGTCTCGTCCCGCGCTCCCCGCTCGCCGCCGTCGCGCTCCCGTAGTCGCAGTGGCGGGCGGTGCCGCGTTTGTCTCCGACATACTCCCCGGGTTGAAGTAGGTAGGTCAGTAGCTGATTCAACAAGCAGGTTCTGGAAGGGGACAAATGTTATTAAACGCCCTTCGAATAATGGTTCCTCCCTTGGTCCTTATATCGGCGACTCGAGCGACTTGATCCTGAACTCCTGGAAAAACGGCCACACAACGACCTAGTGCCCAACGTAACGGAGGCAGCGTCTTGTCCTTTATAAGGACTAAGGAACCCAACTTGAGTTCGCTTGACGCAGTAGGCCACTTCGTCTTTTGTTGCAGAGTAGTGACGTACTCGTTGGTGAATCGTTTCCAGAAATGTTGCTTGACAAACTCGATTCGCTTATATCGCTCAAGGCTAGTTATTCTTTCCGTCAGCTGTGGATGTGGAACTGACACAAGTGATCGTCCTATTAGGAAGTGAGCGGGTGTTAAAGGTGTGAAGTCTGTAGGATCAGAATTTAAGGCGGTGATAGGACGTGAATTTAGGATAGCTTCCACTTGAGTCAGACAAGTGTGCATTTCTTCATATGTGAAATGCGTAAGTTGGAGAAGCCTACGAAGATGATATTTAGTGGAACGGACAGCAGATTCAGCCATACCATTGAAATGGGGGGTGTAGCTCGGAATGAAGAGGAAGTCTATACCTTCTTGGGCGACGTCGGAACTAATTTCGGAACTTGAGTCTTGTAAGAAACGATGTAACTCGTTACATGTACCTACAAAATTAGTCCCATTGTCGGAAGTTATACTTTGAGGTTTCCCTCGACGAGCCACAAACCGATTTAGAGCGGCCATATATCCCTCTTTACTCAGATCTGTAACGAGCTCTAAATGCACGGCTTTTGTGGCTAAGCAGACAAAAATGGACAAGTAAGATTTAATCAGTTGGCAACCTCGACCTTTACGGTTAGCTATCATAACTGGGCCTGCATAATCCACTGAACAGTGTAAAAAAGGGAATTCCAGTGTAGTCCTGGATTCAGGTAACTGTCCCATTATGGGCTGAACATTGCTGGCTTTAAATCTGAAACATTTTATGCAACCTTTAGTTATGGACTTAGACAGATTCCTTCCTCCTAAAGGCCAAAAAGTTTGACGAATATTGGACAACAATAGCTGAGGTCCAGCATGTAAAAGCTTTAAGTGATGCATATGAAATATTATTTTTGTTAAATGATGTTTGCCACATAATAATATAGGATGCTTTGTGTCATAGCTATAAGGTGAATTATCAAGTCTACCGCCTACTCTCAAGATATCATTTAAATCTAGAAATGGGGTCAATGATATTAATCTATTTTTCTTTGGTAACGCTTGACCTGATTTTAAGATAAGATATTCATTTGGGAACATTTCTAACTGTGCAGTATGCATGATAAAATTAAATGATTTTTGCAATTCCTCACAAGAAAGATGATCACAGAATCTCTTTGTTTTGTTTTTACAGTTATAAATAAATCTGTGTATGTAGGCTATAACTCTTTGTAAACGTGTAAATTGTGAATATTTAGGTATAAGTTTTGTAAATAGTTTATCGTCATCGTTCTTGCTAACGTTATTATTTATAACAAGACAAGGTTGGAGATCCGGTAGGTCCTGTTTCTGGGATTCATTAGGCATTTTTGGCCAACATTGCTCTGACTCGAGCAAATACGATGGGCCTGACCACCACAAGGAGGCGTCGCTGATAATATCAGCCTTCACCCCGCGAGAAACTAGATCTGCCGGGTTCTCCTTGGACGGCACGTAGCTCCACGTGTGACCGCTGGTGCTTTCCTTTATTTCATTAACACGGTTTCGTACAAATTGATTAAGTTGATTTGAAGGGGTGGACAACCACCCTAAAACGATCGTGGAATCGCACCAAAACCGACACATGTCAATATTTAACGTTAATGAATTTTGTACCTTAGTACACAGTCTTGCACCTAATAAGGCCCCACACAACTCAAGACGTGGGATAGTTGTGGGTTTGATCGGTGCAACTTTGTTTTTCGAGACTAAGAGCTGAATACGCACACTCCCCGAGTGACACACAGACCGAATGTAGACGCATGCGCCATACGCACTTTGAGAAGCATCTGTGAATACATGGATTTCAATCCTTACGCAAAGATCACTAAGAACCCATCGAGGAATTTGTATCTTATTAAGACAGGGTAATGTATTAGCAAATGAAGACCAGAGATGTAAAATGTCTGAAGAAACTTCTTCATCCCAAGAGCTCTTATTGACCCATAATTTCTGCATTATCAATTTTGCTTCGACGACGCATGGACCTACAAGCCCTAATGGGTCGAATATTTGGCTTATAACAGAAAGTATGTGGCGTTTAGTAACCTTCTCATGAAGTTCAATGTTAATTGAAAAAGATAAGGTATCCTGCTGACATAGCCAATATAAACCTAATGTTTTTGAAGTTGTATTTATGTTATTATCTGATAGATCTAAAAATGTGTTTGAATCTTTAATTTTACCTGAAAACAGGTCGTTAAGAATTAAAGAGTTATTTGATTTCCATTTGCGAATATTGAATTGTGCTGCATTTAAGGCGGCAGTAATTCCCTTACATAACTTTATAGCTTCGCTTTCAGTACAGGATCCACTTAATAAATCATCACAGTAAAAGTCGTGCGATATACTGTATTTGACGCTATTATCGTTGACTGTGGATGCCAGACTACTCAAACATTTTGTTGCGAGATATGGCGCTGATGCAGTCCCCTGACAAACTGTGTTAAGTGTGTAGGTTTTTAAGCGATGAGTGGAATCATACCTAAATACTATTTGCTGTAGCGATCGTTGATTGGCTATTATGTCGATTGATCTAAACATTTTTTCAATGTCTGCCGATACCACAAATTTATGCTGGCGGAATCTGAGGAGAATCGATAAGAGATCGTCTTGGACAGTAGGACCGACCATCTGAATTTCATTGTAAGAAATTCCTGAAGTGGTGACGGCAGAAGCGTCGAAGACTGTACGCAACTTAGTCGTTGTACTGGACTCCCGAAGTACGCCATGATGAGGAAGGTAGTAGTTGGCAGTGTCACTGTATGGAAAAAGGATTTTATTTTCAGTCATGTGACCCAACTGTTCGTATTCTTTCATGGAGTTTAAATATTTTTCCTTGAATATTGGTTCTCGTTCGAATTTTCTCTCAAGTGATAAAAAACGGCGCTTGGCCATCTCAAAAGAATCACCCAAGACCTGGGGACCTTGCTTGAGAGGAATGGTGACGACAAAGCGACCATCGTCGTTACGAGTTGTGTTGACAGTAAAACTATTTTCACACGCACGTTCCTCTGCGGATTGAGAATGCACAAGAGAAACACTATCTACTTCCCAAAAACGAGTGAGATCAATATCAAGTTGACCTTGGGTAAGAAAACATTGACTGAAAGTACTTTTCGGACTCGTGATGTGACCAGTGACTATCCATCCGAGCTCCGAACTGCGTAACATAGGTAAATTCTTGCCTAGGCTAATCTTTTTGCAACCGAGAATATCCCAGAAGACGTCTGCCCCGATAAGAAGATCGACCTTAGAAGGAATGTTATAAGAGGGGTCAGATAGACATAAGCCTGCTGGTATTTGAATGTGTTGTGTGTTAATGTATGTAATTGGTACTGCTGTGGTGACGTTGGTAAACACGTGACAATCAATGTTGGTCCTATAGCTAGAATTCAATGACTCAATTGTGAGATTGCAAGACTGTGTACTATTGGATACATGATTATTAAAACCTGATACCATGGAGCTCACGTTCCGCCTCGGCAAACCCAGCTTACTGCAGAAAGCTTCGGAAACGATATTTATTCCGCTACCGTTGTCCAAGATCGCTCTGGCGGTGTGATTGTTACCCCTGTCGTCAACCACTTTCACCAACGCTGTGGAAAGGAAAACACGCATCGGAGTAGTAACCGGTAGAACATCAGTTGTCAACACAATATCCTTTGAAGACGAATTAGACGAATCACGAGAAGCTGATTGCTCAGATTTTTCTACGTGCAAAAGTGTGTTATGCTTTTCTTTGCAATATTTGCAGTGTGACAAAAAGCATTTCTTTGCTCCATGACCGAAACGTAAACAGTTAAAACACACCTTGAATTCCTTTACTTTAGAAAGCCGTGTTTCTAATGGTAGGCTTCTAAAAGATTCGCAATTGAACAGCTGATGTGTCTCATCGTCGCATAATGGGCATGATTTATGTTTGAAATTTTTAGTTTTGCTATTTGTACTATTATTTATTACTAAACTTTTCGCCTTTATAGATTCTGATTTTATTTTATTATTTTTATTGTTTTCCTCTAAGGTTTCTAATAAGTCTGCTCTGTTATTTAAAAATGTTATGAACTGTGATAGGGTTGGGGATGAAGTCAACGTATTCCGATGTTCTTCCCACTCTCGACCCGTCACACTGTCAAGTTTAGTTGACATCATATAAATTACGAGCGTGTCCCAGTACTGGGTGGGTTCTTTCAATGATGCGAGAGCCCTGATGTTTTTGTTAGTTACATCAATAAGATATTGAATTGACTTACATGATTCTGATCGAATAGGATCTATGCTAAACAAAGCTTGTAAGTGGTTATTAATCAGTAAGCGACTGTTATCAAATCGCTCGCACAATAATTCCCACGCAATTTTATAGTTGTCACTTTTAAAATCAATGTTTTTAATAATCAGAGCGGCACTTCCTTTAAGAGAAGCCCGTAAATAGTGGAATTTATTGATGTTATCTATGCAATCACTGTTATGTATAAGAGAAAGGAATGTGTCTTTAAATTCAAGCCAGTCTTGATAGCCACCACTGAAATGTGGTAAGTCAATTTTCGGTAGCCTAACCAAATTTCTCACTCGCCCACCTGATTCTGCGTCGCTAAACTCCATCACAGATCCGCTGGCCTTTCCTCCGGCAGCAAGCAGGTGCTTGGCTTTGGCCACCAGCATGTAGTAGTCGTTGTCAAACTGCACACGCTCCACTGAAACTTCATCGGTTGGTGGCTCATCAGATAGGATCTCGATTTCAGTCTGTAACGAGTCAAATTCCTCGCATAAGGGCTCAAATTTTCGTAAGCGACACTCTAAATCTATGATTTGTAATTCCGTTAATGTTTTAGAAGTTTCTATTAATTTAATATGATTGCCAAAAATAGTAAGCTTTGATTTGATTGCTGAGCGTTTTTTAATTAAAGTTTTATGTTCAGACATGATCACAAAACAAACCACAAATCGCAATAAAGGCAACTGCTTACCTCAAATTAATAAGCTTGAGGCACGGTAAGCGGCATACAGATATTTTAGCAATAATAAATAAAACCAGGTAGCTGAGCTCAATGACTGCGCGTTTCGATTTGAAACAAACAAGATGATTCATGCGATAGGCGTTCAACGCTCGAGTTAAATATTATAGTTAGCAGTATATGTATATATGCAATATTCTACGAGTTGTATCGTATGAAGAATGCACAAAGCACCAACTCAAGTTTTAGCAAAATGTATATGATTCGTATTTATTTATAAGGGAAAAATATTTGAAATTAAGAATATGAAAATGGAAATATGAATTTGACCAGCTAAGAGAAGAGGGAATAAGAGGAATAAATAGGAACGAACTCACAAGATGTCTTATCCTTTATCCAGTGACAAAACGGATTTTTCGTCCTTCAAATGCCCTTCCTTGACCTCTTCGAACGTCGTCGCGTAATGGCCGGCGCATACGACTCGTCAAATTTTCTTGATTATGACACGGTCTCCAAATAAGCTTCAAGACGTCCTTAGTGTCCTTTTTCACGGTGAGAGGACCATTTGTTGGGGATTCTTCGAGGTGGTAGAAATAAAATAGCGGACTGTAATAAAAGGAATGGTTCCGTATATTGGACGTAAGAACGCGCGTTATCAGGTCCGTGTTATTTGAGTAATGGCGGCGCAGGTCAGCGGCGCGCGGCAGTCGCTGTCTCGTCCCGCGCTCCCCGCTCGCCGCCGTCGCGCTCCCGTAGTCGCAGTGGCGGGCGGTGCCGCGTTTGTCTCCGACAAGGAGTTAAAATCTATTTTATATCTAGAGCATTTACTAAGGAATACGGGTCATCTATTCAACGCATACAAAACCGAGGCATATTATTTTCTCATTCTCACTGAGAATGAGAATTATACGGATAATGTACTCGACTGAGCTTAAAAGAGAACCGAAATATATGTCTGAGTTTAAAGAAAAAAATGCTAACGACCACTCCTACCGAAATACCTAGGAACATATTTCAGACAAACCAAATTGTGGAGGACTACTTAACAAGCACAAGCCTGCAAATACAATGATGTCCAACTATTGCGAACGCCGAGAGGTCTTGAGCCGCTTGCTTCTTATTCACTTTAAATAACTTCCCAAACCACCGTCGTAACAAAAAGGTTCTTGTGGATGCACTCCGTGTTCTTCTTGTTTCAAACTGCCTTTTTATTCGAAGGATTCCTATGATTTTTATGAGCTTACTGGGCGTTTGTTCTGCGTTAAACTTCGCTCGATATTACAAGCTATTTCCTCGAGGACCTTCCGCGGTGCTCTCTGAAAGTTTTTGTATTAAAACTGTTGAATGTATAGAATGGAAATGTTATAACTTTGATCTCGTTAGATTGGTTTATTTGGTTCGAACTCAGAGCTTCGTCAGTGAATTTATAGTGTGGTAGATGTTGTAATTAGAAGAACGTCTAAAGTTGTTGTATCAATAATGTGTCGTCTGTCGTCGATGCTTATATAAATTAACTTGCGCTTTTTAAACTCTTTTTTCTACCCCAATTACATTGTCTCCTCCTTAATCGAGTTTCCCTTATCCTACCTGAAGTCAGTAGCTAAGTTTGTTGCGGCTGCAGACTTTTCAAGATAACTTTTATCTGCTGGCTTGAAGCTAAACAAGACTTTAGTTTTACTGAGTGCGCCGCTGTTCGCTGTTGTCACAAAACTTCACTAAACTTAAATTAGTTGTATTAAGTATCATCGACATACCCGTCACCAGCAGCGGTGATTCCTGGCGTACTGTGTTATACACGATTGTTGTATACGTATCACTCGCTGCTTCGTCTCATTAACCAACTTCCCAAAAAGGGGTAGGTTATCAATTCGACTGTTTTTTTTTTTGTATTTTACCTCTGATCTTTCAACTAGGAGAACCGATTTTGATGTTTCTCTTTTATTTGAAAGCTGGTGTTTGTCATTATGATCTGATGAAGAACTTCGGAGATATGAATCAGAACTCTTCAATAAATGATGGCAAACCTCTCGGAATAGATGCAATCTCATGTCTGTTATTGTTTACACCATTTCATAACATAACATCACATAGTACGCTGTAAAGGGTTAAGCAGGTGTGAACAGTTCACCCTGGTATACTCTCATTCGACCGGTTTTGCTTAAGTTTCATGTTAGTTCATGTCTGGCATCACTTTGGGCATTCTTGGTAACTAGCCTATAGAACTGTTCCATAATGTTCCACAACTAAAAAGTGAAAAAAACACCTTTTTTATAAAAAAATACAACCGATTTCCAAATAAAAACAATTTCGGAAGTCGGTGTCAAAAAACAAAGAAACGAAAACCGAAACACCGACTTCCGAAATTAAAGTTATTTTTCACTTTGTAGCGTTTTTATTTGAAAGTCGGTTGTATTTTTTTATAAAAAGGTTTATTGTAACACAAAAGTCGACTGAGCATTGAATACGTTGAGCGCAAATTATCATACCTGAACGAAGAAATGGGCTAAATAAACGAATATAGGGCATTTTCATCAGTGCTCACACACAGAGACAGAGATTATCTCCTCTTTACTACGACAAGTAATAGCTAGAAATGTTAAAAAAGTTTTATTTATAAAATGGAATCGGACCAAATCGAATAAATAAGCAACACGGGGTTTGCGAAATGGGTTTTTCAAATCGCATAGCTTTTCACAAATTTATGAATATCGGCTTTCATACTTTTTTTCTTTAGAAGCTGATCCCGTGCGCGGGCGGGGAGGGGGAGGTCTCGTCGACCTTTATGTTCGATCGAGCGCACACAATGTCTGTAATGGCTGCCATTAGGAACATCAATTTGTTGAACCGTGACGCTACAGTTGTCGCAAGACTTTCATTCACATGCTCTGTTAGCGATCCCACTTAGCAAGACATGATTTAGAGTTCATTAACTATTCATAGAATTCAAACATTTTCAAATGTAAATACTAATTAGATGCCAACAACAGAGTAGCAAGTAATACACCACAAGCCTTAATTAATTCCTCGTATTTCTCATTCAAACAAAGACAGCGAAGCGCTTACTTCCAAAAAATGAGCATTCCGAAGTGCCGCTGTATTTGTATTCAATTATGGCTGATTCTAATAAGAACGTCACCCCACCAATTACACGTAACACTGAGCAGTCTTTGAATAAACTGAATTTTCTTCTTGTTATTTACAGATTGTGAATCACAATTCAGCGACCAAATGTGGGTTCGTATTTACCCACCCGCAGGTAAACTTCTCTTGCAGTTAAAAAGGAATTCGGGGGAATTTTATCGCTCGTTAGGGACCTTTAAACGCTGAGAGCGTCCGGGCTGGGCCAGGAGGTTGGGCCGCAGTAATGCTGCTCAGCACCGACCCACCACTTTATACTTCCTAAGGAAATCAATGGCTAATTCTTAGCGGTCGAATGTACCGCCATCGCGCCACTCAGGCGGATCATTTATTTAGAACCCTTGAATAAAGCTCCGCAACAGTTAATTTAATATGATTGGCCGCGTGTAATTAGCAGTGGATTGAGATTGCTTGTTAGGTAAATTATTATGAAGTATTATTTAACATTTAAGTGTATTTCAACATTTATTACAGCCAAAGTTGGTGTCTGCTCTCTGGAGAAAGACACATGAGTTTTGAGTGATTTATTAGTGGTTATCTTTTGTAAAAGGTATTTTTTATGGCATATATTACTAGTTTCCTTAGAGTAAGACGGTTTTCTACTAGACTTGAGACTAGCTAGCCTTAAGAGACAAGCTACCGCCCGCGGCTCCACCCGCGTGTAGCCAATATCTATGTGTTAAGGATATACGGGATAAGGCAAATTAAGTCCATTTGATAATATACTTTAAATTGAAATACACTGGTTGCGCGACACTTTGCTAAACGGGCAATTTGGCGCAGCCGTGGGACACACAATGTCATATTTATATTGTTTTTCTCTTTTTTTTTGTTGTTTAGTTTTAAGTTTTCCTTGTGTTTATCTTTTTTTATATTGTGTGCTCTAGTGGCTTGTGACAAATAAATGTATTTTCTTTCTTTTTTAATTCTTGGCCACTTGTTTTCTACACAACCAGATAACAAATCCAACATTGTTCTTCCTTACCCTCATTCTCCGAACAGATTGATTTACGTATCCAGGTTATTAGGGCTCCATAATCGGGTGAAGTTCATCCTATAGCCCTATGATAGATACGGGCGATAAGCGAGCTCTGATAGATCGCTGCGTCGGCTCGCTAACCTGACATTTGTTACCGTTTGTTACATCGTTCTTATTTCAAACATTGGTTTTAGTGTATCGATGTCTAAGAATAATGTTGTTTGTCTTTGGATGTATGGGTAACTATCAAAATTAAGTGGGAATCTGTGCGTATTTCCCATTTTTAGGTCTTCATCCGTGTATGTTACTTAAGACTGAATTACACTTCGTAAAAGATAGCTTGATCTGTGCGACATATGTCAAACTGACGTATACGTTATTGTTAGCCTGTCAAGCGCTATTGTTACTATATTGAGCGCTATTGTTCAGCTGTCGCAGAGATCGAGCTATGTTTTATGAAGCATAGTATTAAATTTACTTGTTATAGTACTGTGACAACTAAGTTTTCGAAGTAGACCACCTTCTGTCCTCTTTGCCCCAAAACGAAAGTAGAAACAGAAAAAAGTAACTACAGACCTATGCGTTACTAGTTATAATACCATGGATGTGGCAAAGTTTTGGGCTAAACAAATCTGAAGGACTGTCGTGTCAGCGACGAGTGAAGAAGAAGATCTAAGAAGGTCGCATGAGGTAATGAACCTTTGCAAAAATAAAAATATGTTTACAAAAAAATACAACCGACTTCCATATAAATACACTACAAACTGAAAAATAACTTAATTTCGGCAGTCGGTGTCCTGTTTACCTTGCTTTGTTTTTTGACACCGACTTCCGAAGTTGAAGTTATTTTTCAATTTGTGTTTTTATTTGGAAGTCGGTTGTATTTATTGTAAAAAAATTCACCTAAAATACAATAGAATTGAGAACCTCCTCCTGTTTGAAGTCGGTTAAAAAGGCTGGGTTTCAATGAGTCTGTTTTTAAAGTGTCATGCGAATTTAGTTTAGGTTTGATAATATCTTTTTTTTTGCACAGTTCAGTACAGATTTGTTATAGCTGTGAAAAGTAGTTAAAAAAACCGGTCAAGTGCGAGTCGGGCTCTGTAACATAAGGGTTCTGTACCATGGTCGCAAAAAACGGCAAACAAATCACGTTTGTTGTAAGGGAGCCCCACTTAAATATTTATTTTATTCTGTTTTTAATATTTGTTGTTATAGCGGCAACATAAATACATCATCTGTGAAAATTTCAACTGTCTAGCTATTATGGTTCATGAGATACAGCCTGGTGACATACAGACGGACAGTGGAGTCTTAGTAATAGGCGCCCGTTTTTACCCTTTGGGTATGGAACCCTAAAAAAGTTATTATCCAAGCACTGCATTGTTTCAACAAGTACTCCGATCCATCATAGTACCTTATTTATTGTCATGTAACGTTATCGTATCTACTAGATACCTGTAACGAGTATTTGATTGCTGCTACATTGTTATATTGCTTTGTTATGTCGTATGCCACTTTGTATCTATCAATAGGAAATATATGATACATAATAACATAGAAACAGGAGATATAGGCACTCGTACCTGAGGCACAGATAATATAATACAAGCGTATAGATACCTCAATCCATACAAAGAAAACGAAACGTAACAAGCATTTTCGTATGATAACGATGATTATTTTTATAAGTACTTCGATCGCGTTCGGTTCCGTTCACGGCTATAGATGGTGTTAGCAGCGACTTGCAAGTAAAAAGGTTTTCTCGGTTCGTGACAATTTTTTTCTCTAAATACAGTGACGATATGTTTTAGAGTATTTTATTGCACGTTTTTACAGTTTTATTGTACCAAAATGTGTTACAATATAAATTTAAAAAATCTAGTGGCCTGCCTCAGAAATTTAAAAATGTGAAATGTGAATTAAGAGCCCAATATTCAATAATTTTGTGCTAAGGAGATTTGAAAGTTGTTTAAAAGAACATACAATTTTTATGGTCAATTCTAGAAAATGTTAATTGTCTACACAAGTAAAAATTAAATCAATTCATATCACGCCATCTAGTGACATTTTTTTGAACCAAATTGTCTTTGTTAGCGCTGAGACCCCGTGCCTGAGGGCACAGACAAGGTAAGATTCTGTCAACGATATCCAAAATGCTAAAATGTTTGGGTTTGTCAACCTGACATTTCGGTAGTACATGTCAATACTAAAACCCATAGTAAAGTAATACAATTACTACCAACGAGAATTTCCAGTTAAGTAGAGACAATCTTGTCTCTCGAGGATTCGCTTGGATCTTTAAAAACAATATCTATGGTTTAGAAAAAGAAAGATAATATTAAAGTCATACAGATTTGATTTTACTATAGTATGGAAAGTAGAATTTCTGATACAGAAACTACCACGAGTAATTTTTGCGTCAAACCTTTAAGTATTATTTATGACGTCGGTTGGCATCGCATCAGCAATCTCTCCATTATTTCATTAATAAAGTTTGACTATAATTTTCATTCTCTGCACCTGTAACTTTTATTCAAAATAGTTATTAATTTTAAATCATCAATTAATTTGAATATGCAATATTATCTCAGAAAATTAATATTAATTAATGTTGCACTATCTAAGACAGGGATGGCGAACCTATGGCACGCGTGCCTGTGATGGCACACGATGAAAATTTTATTTATTTATTTTCACACCATAATAAACATTACAGACATTGTTACAATAAGGTACATGAAATAGATTAGTTTAGATTATTTAGAATCTAGGTAATTTGCAACAGCAGAAATGGCACCAACTCCTACTTTTATTTAAATACAACATAAAACTGTAAATAAATATTAGGATTGCTGTATGTATTTCTGGGTGCAAATAAAGAATTGATTAATTCATAGCATTTAGAGTTAAATTTTTTGTCAATTAAGACAAAGTCAAATTTATTGGTGGCACTACATGGACAAAAAAGAAAATGGCACGTTTTCTAATAAAGGTTCGCCATCCCTGATCTAAGATAATACACAAACAATTTTAAACAAAATATTATCAATAATTAAACCTCTTTAATAAGCTCTTAATTGCGAAGCCATCGGTATTGTACGACAACACTGAGAAAATGAAAATATCAAAACAATGAAATCGGCGAGAAACTAAGAATCCATATTACTGTAAAATTGTGATAAAATGTAGTTATTAGAAGCAAAATTAATTAACAAAGTTAACAATAAAGGTAAGTTCACAGAAAAATTAAACCTGAGGCTAGTTGACTTTAAATTCACGCTGACCATCAGCGCTGATGGTCAATATTTATGTATTTTTATGAAGTGTTTTTGAATCACACCGACCGCTCGCTAAGCACTGACGGCTGTCTGAACGCAGTACTCACCGACCGACAGCGCCAACGGTCAGAAGCCTTAGAGGTTAACATCTTTATTGACTTAAAAAATGGGCCTTAAGACCTGCAATCGCAGGTTCTAAGGCCCATATTTCTTATTAGTCTGAAGGACCTCCTAGACTCAGTCGCCAAGACAACGGAATAAAACCCACGATTAGACACAATAAATACCAAGCTTTAACTGTTAATTTTATTATTATAGACGGAATCGAGTGTTTGAACATGACAGGAATAGGTAAAGGTGTACACTGCCCGAAACAATAATTATAACTTGTTTGATGTACAGTCAAGGGTCAAAAGTGCAGTCATACTCTCCCAAAACTCAAATGGCTAGTTTTTGTAGAAGAAGTTAAATTATCCACAACTGATTTCATATTTTGTATAGAAATTAAAGTAAAGATCATTCCTACTAACCGCGATAAGTTGAAATTCTGCTACCTACAAAAAAAATGCCTTTTTTTTGTTTTGGTAGAGTGTGACTGCACTTTTTACCCTTATCTATATATATAAAAGAAGAAACTGACTGACTGACTGACTGACTGACTGATTGACTGATCGATCAACGCACAGCCTAAACCGCTAGGCCTAGAAGAATGAAATTTGGCAGAAAGGTTGCTCATGTCGCGTAAGTGAGCACTAAGAAAGGATTTTTGGAAATTCCACCCCAAAGGGGGTAAAAAGGGGGTTGAAAGTTTGTATGTAATTTCTACAGTTTGTAAGTTGGGCACGTGAAATTTTAGATTTACGCTCTTGGTTGATAAAAAGAATTAATGTATTTATTTGTTTTTGGATATTCGACCCCTAAGGGGGTAAAAAGGGGGTTGAAAGTTTGTATGAAGTTTGCAAATTGGACACATGAAATTTTACATTACGCTCTTGGTTGATAAAAATAATTAATGTCTTTATTGGTTTTTCTAAATTCCAACCCTAAGGGGGTAAAAAGGGGGTTGAAAGTTTGGATGTAATTTCTACAATTTGTAAGATGAACATTTGAAATTTTAGAATTACGCTCTAGGTTGATAAAAAAAATTAAATCATATATTGGTTTTTGGAAATTCGACCAGTAAGGGGGTAAAAAGGGGGTAGAAAGTTTGTATGAAATTTTTACAGTTTGTAAGTTAGACACGTGATATTTTAGATTTACGCTTTTGTTTCATAAAAAGAATTAATGTATTTGTTGGTTTATGGAAATTACACCCCTAAGGGGGTAAAAAGAGGGTTGAAAGTTTGTATGTAATTTCTTCAGTTTGTAAGTTGGACACGTGAAATTTTAGATTTACGCTTCAGGTTCATAAAAAAAAAATATATTTATTGGTTTTTGGTAATTCGTCCCCTAAGGGGGTAAAAAGGGGGTTGAAAGTTTGTATGTAATTTCTACAGTTTGTAAGTTGGGCACGTGAAATTTTAGATTTACGCTCTTGGTTGATAAAAAGAATTAATGTATTTATTTGTTTTTGGATATTCGACCCCTAAGGGGGTAAAAAGGGGGTTGAAAGTTTGTATGAAGTTTGCAAATTGGACACATGAAATTTTACATTACGCTCTTGGTTGATAAAAATAATTAATGTCTTTATTGGTTTTTCTAAATTCCAACCCTAAGGGGGTAAAAAGGGGGTTGAAAGTTTGGATGTAATTTCTACAATTTGTAAGATGAACATTTGAAATTTTAGAATTACGCTCTAGGTTGATAAAAAAAATTAAATCATATATTGGTTTTTGGAAATTCGACCAGTAAGGGGGTAAAAAGGGGGTAGAAAGTTTGTATGAAATTTTTACAGTTTGTAAGTTGGACACGTGATATTTTAGATTTACGCTTTTGTTTCATAAAAAGAATTAATGTATTTGTTGGTTTATGGAAATTACACCCCTAAGGGGGTAAAAAGAGGGTTGAAAGTTTGTATGTAATTTCTTCAGTTTGTAAGTTGGACACGTGAAATTTTAGATTTACGCTTCAGGTTCATAAAAAAAAAATATATTTATTGGTTTTTGGTAATTCGTCCCCTAAGGGGGTAAAAAGGGAGTTGAAAGTTTGTATGCAATTTCAACAGTTTATAAGTTGGGCAAATGAAATTTTCGATTTACGCTCTTGCTTGATAAAAAGAATTAATGTATTTATTAGTTTTTGGATATTCGACCCCTAAGGGGGTAAAAAGTGGGTTGAAAGTTTGTATGAAGTTTGCAAATTGGGCACATGAAGTTTTACATTACGCTCTTGGTTGATAAAAGCAATTAATGTATTTATTGGTTTTTGAAAATTCCAACCCTTAGGGGGTAAAAGGGGGTTGAAAGTTTGTATGTAATTTCTACAGTTTGTAAGACGGACACGTGAAATTTTAGATTTACGCTTTTGGTTGATAAAAAGAAGTAATACATTTATTAGTTTTTGGAAATTCGACCCCCAAGGGGGTAAAAAGGGGGTTGAAAGTTTGTTTGAAATTTTTACAGTTTGTAAATTGGACACTTGAAATTTTACATATATGTTCTTAGTTGATAAAAAGAAATAATGTATTCATTGGTTTTCGAAAATTCCACCCCTAATGGGGTAAAAAGAGGGTTGAAAGTTTGCATGTAATTTCTACAGTTTGTAAGTTGGGCACGTGAAATTTTAGATTTACGCTCTTGCTTGATAAAAAGAATTAATTTATTTATTAGTTTTTTGAAAATCGACCCCTAAGGGGGTAAAAAGGGAGTTGAAAGTTTGTATGAAGTTTTTACAGTTTGTAAATTGGGCACATGAAGTTTTACATTACGCTCTTGGTTGATAAAAGCAATTAATGTATTTATTGGTTTTTGAAAATTCCAACCCTTAGGGGGTAAAAAGGGGGTTGAAAGTTTGTATGTAATTTCTACGGTTTGTTAGACGGACACGTGAAATTTTAGATTTACGCTCTTGGTTGATAAAAAGAAGTAATGTATTTATTAGTTTTTGGAAATTCGATCCCTAAGGGGGTAAAAAGGGGGTTGAAAGTTTGTATGAAATTTTTACAGTTTGTAAATTGGACACTTGAAATTTTACATATATGTTCTTAGTTGATAAAAAGAAATAATGTATTCATTGGTTTTCGAAAATTCCACCCCTAATGGGGTAAAAAGAGGGTTGAAAGTTTGCATGTAATTTCTACAGTTTGTAAGTTGGGCACGTGAAATTTTAGATTCACGCTTTTGGTTCATAAAAAGAATGAATATACTTATTGGTTTCTGGAAATTTGATCCCTAAGGGGTTAAAAAGGGGGTTGAAAGTTTGTATGTAATTTCCATAGTTTGAAAGTGAAATTTAAATTTAATCTCTAGGTAGATAAAACAAATTTTTAAACACTCTGGCGAACACTACACCACACAGTAATATTTACACAACTCTGTTTTATCGAATACTAGCAACCTTTTCACTTTGTTTATTTACAGAAATGTCTTACATAACAGTAATCTTTTTTACCATTATTTCGTTTTTTATTTTGACAGCCGACGCTGACCACAGATAGAGATTGGCGCGCTCTGTCGTTTGTCTACGGTTTCGACAAATGATCATTGAGCCGTCAGGATTTTGGTCGTATATTTATTGTGTTTTATTCATATATTTGTCTACGTTATACACATACATACTGTGACTCACCTTCTGTGTTTATACTATTTTGTTATTATTTATCTTATTCTATTTTATTGCTTTAAATATTGTATGTTCCGTTTCCGTGAATGTGTCCGTGGCATCAACAGTGGGCCCTATCAGAATATCAGCACAGCGTTATTTTCTTTTTAATATCGTTGCACATGCTGAGATAGGAGCCTTTTTGGTCTCGCACGGGGTCATTTATTTTATTTTTTTATTATTGTTTGTGTTGCTTATCTCGTGTCTCCTGTGCGGATCACAAATAAATATTTTTCTTTCTTTCTTTCAAATTATGTATATATTCGTTTTTGGAAATTCTACCCCTATGGGGATAAAATAGGGGTTGAAACTTTATACGAAATTTCTTCGGTTTGGAAGGTAAAATATTTAAAATTGTAGGTTTATGCTGCTGATTAAAAAAAAAACAATGAGTTTAATTATTTCCGGAAATGCCACCCCTGACGGGGATAAATAAGGGGTTAAAATTTTGTATGTAATTTCTATAGTTTGAAAGCCGGACACGTGAAATTTTAGATTTAATCTCTAGGTAGATAAAAAACAATTATGTATTTATTAGTTTTCGGAAATTCTACCCCTATGGGGATAAAATAGGGGTTGAAACTTTATATGAAATTTATTCGGTTTGGAAGGTAAAATATCTAAAATAGGTGGTTTACGCTCTTGATTAATAAAAAAAGTAACGAGTTTATTGATTTCCGGAAATTCTACCCCTAATGGAGGTTAAAGGTGGCAATTTGTTAGGCTTATATATTTGAAACTTGGCATAAATACTAACAGCTGATATTTTATATATTTTTATTGTTTTTAAAGTAAAGGTTGTCATTACAAGTTTTTCAAAACTACTCCCTACTAGAATTTTATTGCACAAGGCTTCTTTTTTTGATGTAGGAAAGCAAACGAGAGGTATTTTTTGGAATGAATTCTAATTCCTTGGGCAAAATAATAAAGGTAACGTTAATATTTCGGAACTACCCCCAAAAGACGATTTAAGGGATGTTAAAGTTTGTTTGGAAGATCTCATTTCTTGGATGAATTAACTTGAAACTTGGGACAAATACTAACCTAAGTAAATAATAAAGGATATCATTATTAGTTTTTCGAAACTACCCCTTAAAGATGATTAGGGGGGTGTTGAAGATCTTGGGTTAATAAACTTGAAATTTGGCACAAATACTAACCTTAATAAAAAATGTAGGTTGTTATTAGTTTTTCGGAACTATTCCCAAAATACCATTTAGAGGGTGTTCAAGATTTTTGAAGTATTTTATTGCACATAGCTTCTTTTTATGATGTAGGGGAGCACTAAGGAGGGATTTTTGAAAATTCAACCTTTAAAGAGACATTATTTTATTTGTATAAAAACATTTTTAGAAAAAATATTAAAGATTTCCAACTAAAAACACTACAAAGTGAAAAATAAATTTCTTTTTCGAAGTCGGTGTCTTTGGTAGGTACAATTTTTTTTCGTTATGGACACCGACTTCGAAAAAGAAAATTATTTTTTACTTTGTAGTGTTTTTAGTTGGATTTCAGTGTCGGTAGTGTTTGTAGTGTTTTTCACTTTTTAGGTGTACCTAATAGGCAATTTGCCTTTTGGCACTTAATTGTTTTTTGTGTATGTTCACCGATATCTCCGTCAAAAAACACTGTGTTTGTAGTTCCAAATCGAGGAAGTGGTCGTCTTAGTGCCGTAAGATTCTTCAAAAAACCGTCGACACACCTAAAACATCTTCTGGGGGTAATTCTGAAAAACTAATGGTGGCAATTTTTTTTTTTTTTTTTTTTTAATCTATTATAGGCTCGCGCTTGACCACTATCTCACCTGATAGTAAGCGACGATGTGGTCGATGGTGGAGCACGCTTGCCTAGAAGTAACCTATTCACTCTTGACTTAAAGACCCCTAGATTGTAGCTATCGGGAAACACAGACTCCGGCAGGGAATTCCACTCCTTAGCTGTACGCATAATAAAAGTATTCCCAAAACGTTTAGTGCGTATTGGTGGGATGTCCACCATATATCGATGACGCATCGCCGTACGTCTGGTAGTCCGATGATGGAACGGGCTGGGTGGAATTAAATCATGCAATTCCATCGCACACTCCCCGAAATGTAACCGATAAAAAACCGACAAGCTGGCAACTCGGCGACGATGTTCAAGGCTCTGGAGCTTTGACTTAACCAGTGCCTCATCGCTGATGAGTCTTTTGGCCCGCTTTTCGATCGACTCCAGTGCATCAAGCTGGTATTTGGCAGATCCGTCCCAGAGATGAGAACAGTACTCCATGCATGATCGAACTTGCGCTTGATATAAGTTGAGCAGCTGTTCTGGCGTGAAGTCTCACCTTAGCGAGGATCCCCAGCTTTTTGGCGGCCAGCTGAGCCTTTGCCTCAATGTATGGCCCAAAATTGAGAGTCGATGTCAACGTAACGCCAAGAAGCTCAAGATGGTCAGCTATTGGCACGGTCACATCTCAGAAAGTTGGAGCCGGGTGAAATTGACTCTTTTTTGCGGAAAAAAGACACGCCTGGGTTTTAGCAGCATTAAACCTGACCAGATTGGCATCGCCCCATTTGGAGACTGCCTGCAAGGACAGGTTTAAGCGCTCCACCATGGCCTCCCGGAGAGACTGGATCTGAGGAATAAGATTTTTAACCGACTTTCCAAAAAGAAGGAGGTTATATGTCCTCTAAATCATAACTTGAACCGTAGATATCTACGATTTCTTATATTATTATCCCATTTATTATTTTGTTTTAACAATAGCTTATTTTTGTTCGCCTTCACTAACTGCACATAATTTAGTTGAATAAAATACGAAATCATGCGAACGAAGTCGCGGGCGGAGTGCTAGTAGTACATATGCAAGAATTTTTTTTATTGCTTTAAATTTCACTAAATCTGTAACCGGCTTCCAATACTTCAACATTTACGGCAAGACGACTTACCAACAAAAAAAAAACTTAAATAGTTAAGATATCCGTAGACATCCAGTTTGAGACAATTGACATATTCTGAATTCAAAAGAGCCGTCACTGACAACATTCAACAGTAAAAAGAAAACAAAAGAAGGCTGGCAACTGTCAGCCACGAGTTTGCTAAACGATGTCGATCACGATAAAGTCAAAGGGACCCAAATCACGTCAACGGCCACACTTTAAACAGGACAAAACCGCGAGTTGAGCCGTCCGTGAAGCAGCACTTACGAGGTATTAGCGGGACCGGATGCCATAGACTAATAAATTCGTATAGAAGCGACTTCTTGCCTAACAAAGTGGCATTATATCAACAAATGTGATTTTCGAGATGCCAAAATGCATGAGTTCGACCACAACACATTAGCGCATGTAAATCCCAAATATTTTTTGACGATTTATATTTTCCTCTGTCATCAATGCCACCACAACAACAAAAGCTATTAAGCGAAAATATGTACATCGGGTTTTGGGAAGAATTCGTCTTCTTAGAGCAGACGTTTCTGTTAGTATTCTGGTCACTTGAACTGATTTTTTGAAGCCATATGTGCCATATTTATGTTCAGGTACCTGTAGTAGTAATTTTTTTCAAGATATAGTATAAAGGATGGTTTTATAATCATATTAATTACTTACTTCCTTTTTCCCGCAGTTTCGCGGCTTCGAAACGTTTTGCCAACAGTCGATTGGCCCATGAACGGTTGGTCAACAGAATCTTTAATCCATTAACTTTTCATCCAAAGAACTCTTCACCCACGAACGTTTCGCCAACATAATTTTACGTCAGTGAACGTTTAACCCACAGAACGTTTTGCCCAATAACTCTTCACCCAACGAACGATTGGCCAACAGACACCGGGACAGGTGAAAGTGCAATGAATTAGTCCAAGACCGACCGAAGCGAGCTCGGGAGCTTAGGGCACCCCGACACGGATAGATTTGAAGGAGATGACGGGAGCTGAAGTGAGCTAGCAAAGCGAACTCAGCTCCCGTCATCTCCTTCATGTTAGGTTACTTTAGACCCTGCAGACAGAAATAGGGGCCGTCGACATATTTGCTTAAAAACTATCATATTTTTTAGGTTATTTTTACAACCTTTAATTTCACGTTAACCGCCCCTTTCACCTGTCCCGGTATCTGTTGGCCAATCGTTCGTTGGGTGAAAAGTTATTGGGCAAAACGTTCACTGACGTAAAGTTTTGTTGGCAAAACGTTTGTGGGTGAAGAGTTCTTTGGATGAAAAGTTAATGGAATAAAGATTCTGTTGACCAACCGTTCATGGGCCAATCGACTGTTGGCAAAACGTTTCAGACTCCAGTTTCTCTCCTGTAATCTATCTTCAGCAAAATAAAAAGTAGCATCGAATTTATTGATTGCGTAGCTTTCATAAGTAGTATTATTTATTACATTTAGATTCGTACTTCTAAAGATTAGCACTTAACACAAATAAAAATTATCTCTTCATTATTTTAGTAAAAAAAAAATAAGATTACCAAATCAATAAATATTGGCAAAGTTAAAGCGCATCAAAGTTCAGTAGTGGGGGCTAGTGACGTCACTAAGGCAGTATAAAGTATACTAGCGGCGTGACGTCACACGATTTTTCAACGCATTATATCATCGTTACTTTATGTTTACGTGACAAAAGAAAAAAATACGTGTCCAATATTTCTTATTAATCTACCTGACGGACAAAAAACTAATTTTCAGTAAACTACCCTATTGTGTTGAACTTATGTACACCCCAAAACAGTTATCCAGTGTCCCTTCTAGACGTTCTTATTCTATGTCCGATGCCGGTCTCCGTAGCCGAGGAATCAATTAGTTTTAGACTAATCATCCGAGAGGACGGGTCACTCGCTGAGTCTCCGCAGGTCATCGGATGAATAATGTGCCGAAAGGCCGAGTTTCAAGGGGGCTCGTTGAGCGGTTTGTGGCGAGTTGTTTGACGTTTGCATCTTGTTGTACTTGCTAGTGGTAGATGATAATTATATTGAGGTTTCGAACGGCTTTTGATATACTGGTGATCCTTAAATTGTTACATAAAGACCTTTGTAAAGGGTTTTTCAAATGGCGCGGGTAGATTTTGACGGCCCGTGATGGCCATTTTGTTTTGATGACATCTATTAAATCTTTTATTTATTATTCAGTTACTTATGCCAAATCACTATGACAAGTAACACGATTGAACAGCACGTTCAAATGATAAAATTACTGCATGAGCGATTTGAGAGTAAGGTTATATCTCGCAGGGGTGATGTGAAATTGGCCACCAAGGTCATGCGATTTGATCCCGCTAGACTTTATCTTGTGGGATTTTTTGAAGTCACAGGTATATGCAAACAAAACCACAATCGACCGATGCCCTAAAAGAGAACACACAGGCCATCTCTCAAATTCAGCCGAATCTATGCAGCAGAAGAGTCATTGAAAATTGGACCACTCGGATCCGTGCCACTGTAAATAGCCGAGGCGGGCATTTGAACGATGTCATATTGCACACTTAATGGCACAATAGGCCTTTCAAATAAAAAAAAGAATTTTGTTAAAACAAACACAGCTTGTTTTATTTGATTTCAACATCTACCCGCCAATTTTCACTTTTTAGGTTACATAATGGACATTCTATAGTAAGGTACCTATAATGCCCACAGTGATGCCAGAATAGATTACCCGAATAACATGTAACTTGAACATGGGTGTACCAGGAGGAACTCTACATGTCAGGGTACCCGTTTAGAGCATACTGAAGTGATGGTATGTTATGAAATGGTGTATACAATAAACAGACATGCGATCGCAAAAATCCCGAGTGATTCGCCGTCATTTATTGAAGAGTTTTATTTGATATCTTCGATATTCTTCATCAGATCTTTACCAAATTTAAATGGGCACATATCGTAATAAACTTCTTTCAAACAAAAAAACAATTTTGCAAATCCGTTTATATGTGACGGAGTTATGCTCGAACATACATAAAAATATATATACCTATATAAACATCCCAATTGAAAACCTCCTCCTTTTTGGGAAGTCGGTTAAAAGGGATTACCTCAATCGCAAAATCGTTTTTAGGGTTCCGTACCCAAGGTTAAAACGGGACCATATTACTGAGACTCCGCGGTCCGTCTGTCTGTCTGTCTGTCTGTCGGTCTGTCTGTCTGTCAGGCTGTATCTCATGAACCGTGATAGCTAGACAGTTGAAATTTTCACAGATGATGTATTTATGTTGCCGCTATAACAACAAATACTAAAAACAGAATAAAATAAATATTTAAGTGGGGCTCCCATACAACAAACGTATCTTTTTTCAATTTTCTGCGATAATGGTACGGAACCATTTGTGCGCAAGTCCGACTCGCACTTGGCCGGATTTTTATTTAAACGCACACATGCATACGTGCGCGACCGGGGGGAATCGCTACCTTAATATATATTACACAAGCTTAATTACGATCAGTAGCAAACATTATCGCTCAAATGTTCTGCAGCCTAATCTAAAGCTAATAACTAACACGCACTAACCGAGCTCGTATTAAATTAATTATTATCGCTCCACACAACTGCTTCCCATACAATTCGGCACGTAATAATCCCGCGTAATGCCCGCTAATTGATACGAGATAATCTTTACGGTGAAACAAAAGCTGATAGGACTAATAACTTGGGTTAGTCGAGTAACAAGAGTGAAGGAGTCGAGGAGTGAAGTGTCGTTGAGCACTGGCCGTGAGGTCGAGGGTCCTCCAGCCCGGAGTGTGGCTAAAACACTCGACAACGCTCACTCCGGTCACAAAGCCCATCTAGCCCAGTCCCCATTTTCCCCAACTATTTGAGTCCACAGGAATACCTTAGTAATTTAACTTGTCCACTTTATATTTGATTTCAGTGCTAAACTTTTAAATTAAAAGTGCTGGAGTGAAGTTTTCCTATATATTTTTCGTTTTATTCGCTGCTGGATTTTGTTGGGTGTTTTGTGCGTTTTCGCAATCAGAATTTTAATATATTTAGTACATAGGCACCAGTATGAAACACAAAATTCGTAAATATTGTCCAGTATAAGAATATTTGGAATACAGTTACGCTACTTTTAATAACTTTGATCTCCAGATTTCAAAAGAAACATTGCTGAACTGATTTTGATTTATTTTTGTTCTCGGGCAAAAATGCCCTGAATTCGCAATAAAATTCAATATCAATAAAATTAAAAGGCGGATTTAATTAAAAACCGACCAAGTGCGAGTCGGACTCGCGCACAAAGGGTTCCGTACCATTATCACAAAAAATGGTAAAAATCACATATGTTGTATGAGCTATGAGAAGAGATAAACGGCAAAAAATCTCGTTTATTGTATGGGAGCCCCACTTAAATATTTATTTTATTCTGATTTTAGTATTTGTTGTTATAGCGGCAACATAAATACATCATCTGTGAAAATTTCAACTGTCTAGCTATCACGGTTCATGAGATACAGCCTGGTGACAGACAGACAGACGGCCCGCGGATAATAGGGTCCCGTTTTTACCCTTTGGGTACGGAACCCTAAAAATTAAGTGTAGTGGCCCAGTAGCTAAGACCTCGCCTCTCGTGTTTGAGGTCGTGTCGAGTACCGACGTGTCTTTTTAAAATTCATGTGTACTTTCTAAGTTTATATTGGACATCTTAGGCAACCGTGAGGAAACGTGGACTTATATAGTTTATGTAAGTCTGAAATAGCCAAGTCAGAGGCCTGTGGGGTTCCTAGAGGCGGTTTAATTAACTCTGACATCAGAGATGGCCACATCCTCACAAGTAAAGAATAAAAAGAATTAAAAAAAAACATTTTTCTTCCAACTATGCTTTAATTTCATCACAATCACACTAAAAACTCAGTACAAAGCGAGTCTTTAATGCTCTAGAGCAATAAAAATGTATGAAATTTCATTATTGCACAGTTTATATTTTAATCGCACCAAAAGGTGCCAATCTCAATGGATTAGCTCTTTTTTTTACGTACGTATTATTCGTTTCTATCCTACTTGTTCCAAATTTAAAAAAATATTGCTGCTAATTCTGGTTTAAAAATGAAAGAAATTTAAAAAAGTGATTTGGCGGGATCTTTGTTAATTTTGCTTGACAATATTTTTGGAAACGATAAAGTGTGATACTATCTGATTTTGAGTGCTTCGGCTTCGAATTAAAATGGAATCATCTAGCGACACATTAACTCCGGAAAACGTTCTAAATGAAGCCGACAGTGTTATAGAAAATCTTTTAATTTCAATAATTAAACTTCTATTTTAACTGTTTGATATGAGTTTATTTTATCTACTATTCCTATAGGTAATAGTTGAAAGAAAAGCAGATTATGCACCTCGCCTTAAGTAATTTATATTGCCCTCGTGCCTGTTGGATTAGAGCCCTCGCTAACGCTCGGGCTCTAAATCAGGCACTCGGTGCAATAATAAATTACTTTGTGCTCGATGCAATAATCTATTATTAAATGATTTTACACATCATCTTCCTGCCCTTATCCCATGTCACTTGGGGTCGGCGCAACACGTTTTCTTCTTCTATACCGTCCTATCCCCCGTCACGCTATCACTGACTACCTTTTCTTTCATATCACTCCTCACACAGTCCATCCATCTTTTCTTTGGCCTTCCTCTCCCTCTCAGTCCATCCACATTTATATTCATAAATCTTTTAATAACATGCGTTATCGCTCCTCATCACATCACCATACCAGGATATTACTAATTGCAATAATAAGAACAACATAAACACAATCCTTTCCATAACGTTATCTTGCCAATTAGTATCCACAAAGGAAAAGCAGATTGTAAGCACAACATGTTTTTAAAGTCTTTAAAAGTTGGCCATAAGCTCGGCACGGCCAAACTTTTAATTGTTTTACCATTTCATAAGATGGGAACTGGCCAAATCTTTGTTGGGTCGCCATAACTGGGTTGGTATATCAATTACTGGTATTTAAGGCTATTATGGCTTGGCAGATGTCGCTTTTGTAATTGGTAGGGTGTTAGATGGATTTGTACGGTAGGTATTAGGTTTTCCGCGAATCGTATCATGTAAGTCTGTATTATGTTTGCTGTGGAAAACTAGTTCCTAATGAGCAGTGCTTGGCAACTTGTATGGTTAATGTCGATTCGCAAAATGTAGAGATCTTATTTAAGATAACCATTTGGTTAGTTTAAAACACTGATTAACAGATTCTTAATTCAAATTGAGAGTCAAAATATGGGCGTACTATAGACGTATGGTGCCGGGCGTTAAGAATTTCACCATTTCATATCTTCCCGTGGGTGTCGTAAAAGACGACTAAGAGACACACCAGAGAATGGGCAGCAGTGTTATCTGTGAACTTTAACAACAAAATGCGATCGCCAACTCGCTTGCCAAGCGTGGCGATTACGGCAATGCCAGCCAAACATTTGAAATATCCGGTGAATGCATGACGCACAAGACCGATCAGTGTGGTGACGCTTTGGGGAGGCCTATGTCCAGCAGTGGACGTCTTTTGGCTGATATGATGAATGATGATTATGACTATAACATACCCTTATAACCCTTCGGAAACCACAGGCGTGTTGCTATTTTTACGTTTAATTAGAATAGAAAAGAATAGAATATACTTTATCTACTTCGGTTTCGTTATATTCGAATTACAAAATTGACAGCGGTTTCATTATGATACCCATAACGACATCGGGTTGCATTATGCGAATCGTCATAAATTCTAAAACACAAGCAAAGACATTCTGAACATACAGCCAGATACCCATAATATTACTTCGAAATCGACACAATGTAAATGATGTTTTTAAAAATGGAACAAGTTTAGAACAAAAGTATCGTATACTATTTGGCTGTTGCGGCTACAAGATCTTTGCCTTATACCTAATAAAGACTAATTTAAAAAAAAGTGGACGCGGGAAAATAAAACTGAGTGAAATTTGATTCCAAATTTTGTTAAAAATGCCTTCAACATCAAGTGATATTGTAAATACTCCACCCGATATAACAAATAGAGCAGTTGCGGCTACAAATAATTTACTATCAGAAAAATCAAGACATGTATATGAGAAATGAAATACTTAAACACACTTCCTGAAATACTTATTTGTCTATATCTGTGTTTTATTCCTTCCTTTGTGGATAAAATCTTGTATGCAACTGTACGTTATTGGTATTTTAATAACTCGTACCCACCTATTTCGGTACGCGCTACGCTTGTACCGAAAAATGGCACTCGTATTAAAAGACCGTCCATAACGTAATAGTTGGATAAATAGCTATTAATGTACACCAAAAAAAGAAATTACACATATATTTTACAGCAACTTAATACTATGGGTACAAAGGCGGTCTTATCGCTGACAGCGATATCTACCAGACAACCTTTGGATGGATTAAAGAACTAAAGATAAAACAGGGGGTAGCCTACGGTGTACTGCTACGTTAAAAAATATAAATACATAAAAAATACAAATAACCATACATAAAAAATACAACATGTTTCAAAATTTCAAAGAAGGTTTGAACAATGATAGAGGAAGTTAAATAGAAACGGAAAAATAACAATCATCATAATAATTCAGAATTTATATGAAGAGTTTGAATTTAGAATCTGCTAACAGTGTTTAAACTAATCATATGGCTAGATATTTATATAAATAAGGCTGTATATTTAGCAACAAATTTATTTTACTGTTCAATATATTCAGCTATCTGAGATCTAGGAGTACTTTTCTACAACTACTAACAAAAGTAACGTAATTACACTCTTTGTTGCAAAGACTACCTAAGTAGGATCATCGTTAGGAAACATAACCAGCATCTGTCGAAGAAAACCAAGAAACTTCCACCCCACAACGACTTTTAACTCCGAAAACTTAATAAAAACTGAAAAATATATTTTAAACTTTTCTTATATCGGTACCCGCAGTCGACGGTATCATTTTATTTCATGTACTTACATTTGGACGGGCAAAGCAAAGGGCTTACCCAAGGCCGGTGATAAATGTCCGAGTATTTTCTTCGACTACCCTCTATTTTTATTAGTGTTAACATACGTATGGGTGATACGCTCTCGAGTTCGTTAACCGAATAATATTATGTATCTTGTCTATGTAACGGTGCTTGACATTTTCTCGAAATGTTATATATCGCATAGTAATAATATACAGAATAGAGTAGTTGTCAAGAAATATCTATTTCGTCCGTCAATTAGATAACCTATACATATTGGAAGCGTATTTTTCTTTTGCCACGTAATCTACGACGGTACAGTGCGTTGAAATATCGTGTAACTTTGATGCGAGAAAAAATACGGGACCAATATTATTTGATAATCACTCACACACATACACAATCCACACATAGGTACATAATTAGGCCACATCATAGATGCATTAGTTAGTAAATTTGTTATAGTATAGTAATGATAATTGTACTGTGTTCGTCTTACAACTGCTGTTACATGTTCAAATTTCAGGCGAGGACGCTGGCACCCTAAACACAAGTTAAATCTTACATTGGGTGCCAGAGTTCATCGTAAACACTCTTTTCCCTAGCTGTAACGCAACGTGTTTATTATATAAGTGTTTTCTTGTACAACAGAAGTAAATAATTTTTTTTTTTTTTTTTTTTTTTTTTTTTATCTCATTGACGAACTAAATAGAATTGTCATTTATTTTTTTGTTCGAAAGTGTATGTTTCTGAATTTGTCCCATTTAAATTTGGCTAAAGGAGAATGCCCATGGACAGTACTTAAAAAAAAGTTTATTGTGTCACAATCATTTCTAGACAATAAACAAAAACGAAAATATTTTAAGTATTTTAACTTCTTTTCAAAAAGATTCCTAGTGGGGTTCATTTTCTTGAATTAATAAGTATTTTCACTTCCGTTTCACAGCTCAAACATATACCCTAACATTAATGTTAGGGTTGAGGCATGTTCACATGATCTGACATCGATTAAAGAAGAAGATTGAAGAATATTTTTTTTAATAATCTGCCTGAAACACTGAATCAATCCGGATTCACGTCTTTAATGTAAAGAACAAACTTATTTTGAAATTGGTGTAGTTTACTATTTTAATGCAAACCAAGATAAAAAATGAATCATGTTTTTAGAAATCGATTATATTACCGATTTGTTAACATGCCTATAATTGTCAGTCATTTCATTTGACAGTGACAGTAGTCGTCTTTTCATTTGTTTTGTTTGTGTTTTGTTGCGTCAAGTTGAGTTTTACGTTCCGCCGTTACTAAATACTTATCACTACAACACCGCCGTGTGTTTGTGAAAATAGTGCTTAATAAGACAGGACTTTATATTTGTGATTTCCGACATGGCTACTGTTCGAAGTTGGTGCCTTAATTGTTCTTTGATGTTGGCGCCATATATGCGCAGACATAACATTTTGTCGAAGATTCTTGATAATATATTGGACCATATTACGGGCTTATCTACACCGAAAAGTAAGAATAACATTATATATCTTAACAGCACTTGAACAAATGTCTAACGAATACAAATCTTAAATATGTTGGCATAGTGTCCATATTGCTGTGAATATACTGTAACCTAAAAAGGAATATATTTCGTTCAATATCTCTAAACTCTCGCATTGAAAACTAAATAACTAAAGTTTAATTAATATTTTATAATATAATAATTATACTAAAGTACGTTTAATTAATTAAGGTAACATAATCAAATAAAGCTGTTTTTATCAGGACACTAAAATGTTTTGGGTCAGTACATTTCTCCATACAAAATGGGCATTCTCCTTTGATGAAGAACTTCGGGGATATAAAACAGAATTCTTAAATAAATGACGGCCAATCTCTCGGGATTGTTGCAATCGCATGTCTGTTTATTGTTTACACCATTTCATAACATAACATTACGCCAGTACCTACGCCCTAAAGGGGTACGCAGATGTGTACAGTTCACCCTGGTACACACTCATTCCACCGGTTACGGCATCACTTTGTGCAGTATAAGTACCTAACTGTAAGTCTTGCCTATTATGCACGAAAACTTAAAAGGGAAAAATAAAAATCAATTTTACAAAAAAATACAACCGACTTCCACAAAACACAAAAAAATAAAAATTACCTAATTTTCGGAAGTCAGTGTTATAAAACGAAGAAACGAAAACAGGAACACCGACCGGTATTTTTCACTTTGTACTGTTTTTTGGAAGTCGCTTGTATTTTTTTAAGTGGCCCAGGCTTTATCTGGGACATAATAATGTATAGCCTTTAACCATCTGGAATAATGTAACTTTCAAATAGTGAATGATTTTTCAAATAGGTGTAGGGGTTCAAGAGATTACCCTACATATCTAAACAAACTCACAAAATACAGGCTCTCTCTTTAAATATTAGTTGAGATTATATATATTGCAGGGGTAGAACTAGTTATGAATATGGGCAACTTTACAGTGAGACCAACAATGTAATCGCGAAAATATAAACAGCTGCTCCCTTCATCGCCATGTTATGCGAACATAAATGTACTGAACAGCGGATATTTTTAATATTTGAGAGTTGATACCTTAGTAAAATTTGTTCAAATTCATGAGTACTTTCACCCCTTGAAATATTTCCAGGGAATAAAAAGTCACTTATTTCTATATGTGAGCGTAGAACATGACTTTTTCATGTTTGCATACATAAAGTTATTTCTTTTATCACTTACAAACATTGCTTTGCAATCCACTAAAAGAAAGAAAGAGAAGGCATGACGCTACGAATTTTTTAATTGTATAATAAAGTCGAAAAAAAACTTAGGTACGTGTTAATAGAGAAAATATGCGTCATATCGCCACAAAAATGACATCGCTCAGCTGGGACACGCGCAACGCTGGTTTTCAGCGATAGCCGGTGTCGACTTGATGACGTCGAACAGAAGCAGCAAAAGTTAAAAAAAAAAAACAATAATAAAGTACGTACAATAAATAATAAACTGATTTTTTTTTCTTTTGACTAGACATAATTCTCTATTACATAAGTAGGTAACATAACCTACCTACTGGTTGGAAGCCGCGGTGGGAGTGCAGTTCCGGTATTACGGAGCCTGCTCTCTGTATGATGGCGGATGCGGTGGGGCTGCAGGGGAGGTCCCCAACCCCTGAGGCCAAAAAGTGGTAGGTGGCGAGGCCACTGGCCTGACCAAGTCACAGGGGGACCAAGGGTGCCATGCTCAGGGTCGTCTGGCACCCATGTGCTGGTTTGGCCCCTGGGGCGTTCACGGCGTACAATGTGTTCTGGTGTGCGTGCAAGACGAAATGATATTTAATCAGGTTCGAAGTTTTAGCACGAAACCCACGAAAATAAATCACTTTCCAATATAAATAGATTACAAAAAAGTAAAGCTAGTCTCGTAAGTAATTTCATACAAGACATGAGGTACTCGTACCTAACTGCAAATGTTCGATTCGCGTGCTCGAAGCGAACGAATCTACTCCCACACTTAACATTATCGGTAATGGAATTGATATAACGTATATTTTTAGTAATTTCATAAAATGTTAAGAAGATTTTTGTACTGAGACCTTTTAGTCTAAGCAGACAATGGCCTGAGGAATTGATATTCTTTTCGGATTTTCTGGTTTAAAGAATCTCTTACAATATACGCCTACACCAGTATAATGTAAAACACAGTACTATTTCTTTCTTTGGATTGATTTATCCCTTGAGTGCTTAAAACGATGATCCACGCGAGACCAATGGCTTTTTAATTGTTTGGCATTATTTACAGACATACGAGATATTAACTTACGCCATTAAAGGAAACTACAGAGTGCCACTTGTTATAGTCCTTAGGATCTTTTTGCAGTGCTGAGCAGTGCTATTCTGTAAGCATCCCACCGTAAATATTCAGGTGAAGTGAGTGAGGTGGAGTGAGCTTGATGCAAGCCATAAATCCATAGCTTCAGTTGAAATGACAGTTGCTTCATCACACACTCACTTCACCAATATTTTCACGGTAACATTTTACAGTATAGACTGGCTGGTGTATAACCAGCCAATTATTTATTTATTGGCAGAACAAAAAATATTTTTTTCAGTCTAGCAATAAAACCTCCTTGGTTCAAGCTCTTGTGTTGTATATAATCGACTATGCTGATGTGTGTTACTCTGATCTATCCCAAGAACTTCTTAACAAAACGGATCAACTTCTTAACAACTGTATTGGCTTTATTTTCTTCCGTCGTAAATATGATCACATTTCTTCCTTCCGTTCTCAGCTGTTGCTTATCCGTCAGAGGAGATTCCTCAGATCCCTCTGCATGCTCTTCACCATCATGAACGATCCTTGACTCCCGATTATTAAAAACAATATTTTAAAGTGTTAGGCAGTTCTCACGATCTTAACATTTGCAACGTTACGTTTAGCTCGAACGAGCTGAAAATAAAAAAAAATATTTGAAAACTAAGAGCCAGCTTCGCACGACGTGGGTTGTTCTGAGGTCGTCAGCTGGACGGACAGGAACTCTTCAAAAATCGTGGTATGCTCGAGAGAGCGAGATGAGCAGGCACCACGATGGTCTAGCAGGCACACGGATTGGTATGCAGTTATGTAGGCATACGGTAGGCAGCAAGGAGTGGAACGGCTGGTAGCCAGATACGCAGGTATACGGTAGTCAGGAAGGCAGGCAGCAAAGAGTGAAACGGCTGGTAGCCAGATACGTAGGTAAAGCATACACAGTATAAAACTCACAATATATATTTCAACTAGTGCACTTCGGATATTATAACTCATACACAAGCTGGATATTAAGGTTTAGAGAGTTTTTCAGATAAAATAGTACACTTCGTAATACTAATTAGAAAACCGACTTTTAGCGTTCACTGCCAGAATCAAACTAAAAAACCGGCCAAGTGCGAGTCGGACTCGCGCACGTATGGTTCCCTACCTTTATCGCAAAAAACGGCACAAAAATCAGGTTTGTTGTATGGGAGCCCTACTTAAATATTAATTTTATTCTGTTTTTAGTATTTGTTGTTATGACGGCAACAGAAATACATCATCTGTGAAAATTTCAACTGTCTAGCTATCACGGTTCATGAGATACAGCCTGGTGACAGACAGACAGATAGACCAGACAGACAGACAGACAGACGGACCGCGGAGTCTCAGAATAGGGTCCCGTTTTTACCCTTTGGGTACGGAACCCTAAAAAACTGACGCCCGTTTTTTCCTTGTTCTGTCATATCTTCTAAATTTCAAATTCAAATCTCAATTAAGAAATACCAGAACGAATAAACAACGGTTTACAGAGGGGGCAGTCTGCCACTGCTCTTATTATGAAAATATAATGCACAACCATTTTTAGAAGGTCTAGTCCATGGTATGTTATGTCTATAACTTAAGAAAATAAAAAGGACAGACAGATGTCAGGTCAGATGAAAATGTCGGAGTATAAAATATTCTAAGATTTTACAAATTAGCAATATGAATTAAGTTGTGGATATTAAAATAATCAGAGATAACTAAAAGTATGCTTTTCAGGTGCTAACAGTATCAAAGAATACATAAAAGTGAATTACATGAGTTGATACAATTTCAAAAGATAAAATGGTGTGGTTTAAAATTGGTAATAGTGTTATAAAACATAAGTAGACTAAAATATGTGGAATAAATACCACACCTTCAAGCTTCCAAAAACTTAAATCTCCTTATTCCTTCCACTGCACTGGATTTCTATCTAATTCTTGTACTGTTTCAACTATAAAACTCTAGAACGTGCTTCCCCTTGATATCAAAAAAGCTGAGAGTAAATTTTCATTAAGTGTAGAATCCGGCACTATTATTTTAAACTGTCTCATTTAGAATTTCTTATAATATTTAATAGTCTATTTATTTTTTAAATGATTAATGTATTTTATTAGTTAGTTAGTTTATTAATATCCATTGTATATATTTTTTATTTTGTACACCTTCCACTGTTTTGTCCTTTTAACCCAAAGTTTGACTGGTAGAGAATGCCTTGCTGCATTAAGTCCGCCTATTTTTCACAATTGTACATGAGGTTTAAATAAATACGAACATAGCAGCACACTCTATCGTAAAAAAATATGATCTACATTATCCGCAAGTTTACAGACGCGTAATTTATCTTTTTCATTCCATATTCAAACGATACAACTATTATTACTGGCCATTATCAATGTTCGATAAAAACATAATTTAATTTTGTACGAGCAGCCCAGTGTCACGAGAATTTTCAATTACTCGCGAACGGCTATTTATGATATGGGCTATAGATAGCACTCGTCGCCTATTTTACTAGGGGCACAGATAATATAATACTAGCATACAGATACCTCATCCCATACAAAGAAACCGTGCCGACGTAACTAGCGTTTTTTGTCTGATTAAACTGATATTTTTTCTAAGAACATCGATCGCGTTCGGTTCCGTTCCACGGATATAGATGGTGGTCGGTTCATGAATAAATATTTTTTTTTTAAATACTGCAATGATTTGTTTTATAGTATTTATTTGCAAGTTTTTACAGTTTCGTTGTTCTAAATTGTGTCATAAAACATATTTAAAACCTCAAGTGGATGCCTCAGAAATATAAAACCATCTATTGGAATCAATTCGAAATGACCCATTCAAATATTTTTTGTAATGTGAATTAAGAGCCCAATATTCCTTAATTTTGTGCTTCATCATATCAGCCGAAAGACGTGCACTGCTGGACATAGGCCGCCCCCAAGCGTCGCCACTTTGACCAGTCCCGTGCGTCTTGCAACCAGCGGATCCCCGCTACCTTCACCAGGTCATCGGTCCACCTGGTGGGAGGCCTTCCAACGCAACGTCTTCCGGTTCGCGGTCGCCACTCCGGAACCTTTAACCCAGGCCATCCGTTCTGCGAGCAATGTGCCCTGCCCACTGCCACTTAAGTTTGGCAATTCTTCGGGATATGTCGGTAGCCCTGGTTCTCTTGCGTATCTCTACATTTCTGATTCGATCACGCAAGGAAACTCCGAGCATAGCCCTCTTTCTTCTCTCTTCGTACAAGCTTGTGTTTCAATCTATTCCAATCCCAACATTATATGGCGACCGTGACAGGACTTCAGCCTTGCGCGTGTGCATTTGATACCATGACTTTATATGGCAAGTGAATAATAAACTAACGATGTACAACGCACAAGATGAAGAATTTTAAGGGACAATACTGTGAACTGTCGTGTTCGTGCGGGCAATATTTTCGTTTCGTTTCTGGATAAGTTAAAAAAAACTTTTTACAAAAAATACAACCGACTTCCAAATAAAAAAACAAAAAAGTGAAAAATAACTTCAATTTCGGAAGTCGGTGTTCTTGTTTTATTTTTTTCGTTTTTTGACACCGACTTCCGAAATTGAAGTTATTTTTCACTTTTTTGTTTTTTTATCAAGAATCATCAAAATCGGTTCACGCAGTAACAAGTTCTGAGGTAACATAAATAAAAAAAATTAAAAAATACAGTCGAATTAAGAACCTCGAATTAAAAAAAACGAATTCGAAGGAAGAAGTAGTGATCGCTCAAGTTGCAGCCGGTAATGGCCAAAATTCTTCTAAAACGGAACAACTGCTATATCATGCAAGTACCACCAACATAATACTACTAGTTATCGCACTGTTTCTGAGTATTGGAGGCATTTTTTTGGTGTATAAAATGTACCGGAGATGTCACGAAAAATTGGTGGAGAGACATGTGAACGACCTGGTCTTAAGAAGATATGCGAGTATACTTCGTGGTCAGTGTAAAGGGACGCAGCCGGGAGAAGTCGTGTAAACACGTTTAAAAATAAGTGCATAGTGCAGTGAAAGTGCGTTCCATAAACGTGATATATAAAAAGGGTGTAATCGTAAATCATAGTACTGCGGTAGTGAAGTAACCACGTTAAATGAACTTCAGACTTTATTTTAAGTGTAATATTACGGTGAAAGTATCGGTACCTATGAAGTAATATTGGTATGTATTATTAAATAACTTGTATGTAAGATTAATGTCGGTAGCAATCTAAATTTTATGGTAGACTTTATTCAGGAATTGTATAGTGATTTATTGAAAATACGGACATATTTATTTAAAATTGGACCTAGTAGGAGACAAGGAAATGTATGTTATAAAAGCTTGATAAGGCTAATATTTTGTATGGAGAATACAATAATTATGTAGAAGAAATAAAAAGGATAAAGAAATTTAAAAGTGTATCAGAAATTGATGATATTGATAAATGCGAAGCTAAGTTTCATATGTTGTACTTAAAAGTTACTCATTTGTGTAAAAGTGAGCCAATAATCTCTACCACGATGACTAAATTCGATTTAAAAATAGGGCTTAACTTATTACCAGTAATGAATGATACTGAATTAGTTACAAAACAATTGATAGATGGTATAGAATATTATGATTCTGTTTTAGAGAATACTCGAAGAATGAGTTAATGGAGTTTGATCTAAAAAGTCGACTGTCGCTAAAAAATATAGTAACGTTTCCGAATTATTAAGGGAATGAAGTTACATTTATTACCCAAAAAATCATTCACGGCTATATCCAGTAAATTACAGTCCATTAAACAAAATGAAAAAACTATAACGGACCACGGCCAAGAACTATCAAGTTTATTTGTTGACCTCACGATTTCGCAGTCCCAGGGACCAGAGGAAAGCTATGATTCATTGAAACGCGTAAATGAAATGCTTGCAATAAAACGCTTTGCCGACGGGTTGCGAAACCGTAGGTTGAGCACAATTATAACTGCCAGAAATTACGAATCGCTAAACGATGCCATACAGGCTGCGATAGATGAAGAAACTTCATCATCAGATTACACTTCATCAAATATTATGTCAATGAGAAGGTCATATAGACCGAATTACAGTAATTTTAGGAGCAACCCAAGAGGTCACCATTCAGCTACGAGAGGTAGGTATTTTCATAACACCAGCCAACAGCGCAGCAGCTACAGACGAGGAGTTGGAGGATACAATCACCAGCGCGGAACTGTGCGAGGCAGTCAGGGACCACTCTTCCGAGGGAATTCTTCAGGACGTGGAGATCGAGGTCAGTCTAATAATAGTTATCATACTAATAGAAGTTTTCCGAACCAACGGATGATGACTACGAATAAAGACGATGATGTTGCCGAAGAAAATGTTTTACAATTTTTTCGAGGCTAAAAGTAAATACATTTTTTGTTATGATAATTCATTAGTTGCTAGGCTTTCCCTAAATGGATCACAATATTCATGGTTAATTGACACTGGAGCATCGATTTCAGCCATTGACTATAGTGGAATTATAAAACAAAACATTCAAGTCCACATTGGAGAACTTCAATAAATGGTATTGGGGGCAAAGCAATTGGATTCGTTTATTTACAGTTAGAGACACAGGGACACTATTTTAGGCACAAGTTTTATGTTTTTAATTCCTTACCATGCATGGCAGATGGCATAATTGGGTATGACTTTTTAAACAAGTTTAGATCAAGCATCAATTTGGAACATAAACAATTATATCTAAACACTTCATCAAATGTTAGGATACTTTTAGTTTTAAGTGGTCAGGAAAAGCAATCCTTTATATACCGTCAAGGTCGGAATCGATACATTATATACAAACAAATTTAAACGATGAGTGTGTGAGTAATCATGATAGCTGCCCTAAGGAATTAAGATATCGGCTACAGGTGTCTTTAAAAGAAGCACGTGAAAATTTGATTCAATCTAAAATAGTGCGAAAGGGACAATATGATAAAACTTCAAATCCCATTAAATATAAAAAGGACGACTTGATTTTAATTCGAAACGAATTAAAATCAAGTCATCTTTTTGTGAATTTGTTTTATCACGAAAATAATTGCTGCCTTTCATTTGCACAATCTATAAAAGAACAGGGACGCACAGAGTCCAAGGCGATGCGATGTGCTCAAAGTCTTAGAGATAGTAAATAGAAAGCATGTATAAAACGGGATTCGTTAGCTCTTTGGTCAGTCTATCGTCCTCGCTAACTAGATCATATTACCCTCTTAGTTAACTGGCTGAGGATGTTAATCCGGCCGATGTTGAGTTTACTAATTAGAGTTCGCCTTACTACGGATGATCTTTACTAACGTCATCGGATTTACACTGAATTAAATTATTTTAAGTCGCTAACTGGTCCTTCTTTGCTTGATTATAGTATTCACTTTATCCACTACTATACTATGTACCTACTCTAAACAAAAAGTATAACTCTTTGTTTTTTATATCTGAACTTTTAAACACTGTGGTGTTCTGATATACAGATCCACATTCTTAACTCTATTTACAATTCATAACACTATACAAACCATACCTTGATATCTTTTGATATTATCAACTTTTGTAATTCATTTTTATATTTTCTTTCTGTTGTTATCATCTGAAAAGCATACTTTTAGTTATCTCTGGTTGTTTTAATATCTAAAACTTAAATTATATTGCTAATTTGTGAAATTTTGTAATATTTTTTACTGTGACATTTTCATCTAACATGACATCTGTCTGTCTATTTTTTTTTTAAACCATAGACCGTAACATAAGTACCATAGACTTTAAGCTTGGTGTACATTATTATAAGGGTAGCGTAGACTGACCCCTTTGTGAACCGTTTTTATTCGTTCTGGTCTTTATTTCTTAATTGAAATTTGAATTTAAAATGTAGACGATATGACACAGAACGATGAAAAACGGGCGTCAGTTTTTAGTTTCGGATGTGGACCGAGAGCCGAAAGACGGTTGATTTCTTAACACTACCAAGTGTACTATTGTATCTGAAGACTCTTTAAACTATAACTTATACGGCTGTGAATGTTATTAATCTTTGAGTGCAATAAATATAATTTATTGAGTATAGAACTTAAATGTGAGCATTTTTTTACTGGGTTATTAACCTCGTCGGTCACCGCTTCATCTAAAAGGGCTCGTTTGATCGGCGTATGAAGTCACAGCCCGGCCTCCTCACCCCTTGCTGCCTGTGCCTGCATCCCTTGCTGCATGTGCCTGCACCTGTGCTTCTGCCTACCTACCCGTTAGCCTGACTGTTAGTTCAGCTGCCTTCGACTATCTATCTGTGTGCCTGCCTATCCGTCCTGCTCCCTACTCTACAGCCTGCCTATCCGATTGCCGTCGTGGTGCCTGGTCATCTGCCTACCCAGTGCCTACAACGTATTCCTGCCTGACTTGCTGCCTTTAGCCTGGTTAGCTGCCCACGTCTTGCGAAGCCGGACCATAGTTTTTATTATCTATATCCTTTTTCATAGTTTTAATTTATATTACCTTTTATTTTTACTAACGTGGCTAACGTTAGCTCGACCGAGCCTAACGTTACGCTACAACACTCAACAATCTATTTATGTTTACTCATTTATTTATTTTTGAATCATAAATAAAACTGTTCGCTTCGTCCCTTGCCACTAAGGTTTCATTGGTTCGGAGTCACCCAGTCGACACCAGCTATCGCTGAAAACCAGCGCTGTGGTTCTGTCTCGCACACAAGTCCCAGCATCATGCTGAGCGATGAACGTTTTGCGTTGTTGTTGTGTTGTTGGTTATGCTTTGTAATGATTGTTGATTGATTTGTATGATGTCCTTTATCCGTGTCCGTGATATGAGTTCCGAGTTCAAAGTGTTCAGAATTATGACAGATTATGACGTATAGAGTTTGGATATAGTGCGTAAGTTTCCCTACAAGAAGTACTACGGCTACTTCGGCACCGAATTTTCACGGACACGGATTGGATGTAGTGCGTAACCGCCATACCTGTGTTGTACAATTGTATGGTGCATGACGGAACTTCACGCTTGTATTCTCCGAAGGCCCAGTTGTAATGGCCGTTACTTACAAGTTGTAGGAAGTGGGTTCGAACCCAGGCAGGCCCTTACTTTGTGTAAATTATTTTATCACCACTGCTCTTAAAACGGTGAAGGAAAACATAGTGAGGAAACCGGCAAGTCTTGGAACCAAACATTCGAAGACATGTGACATCCATCAACATGCACTGGGCCCGCGTGGTGGATTACAGCCCATTTCCTCTCACAGAGAGGAGGCCTGCACGCACCACGGACCAAATGCGAGTTTAAGTGCGGGACAGGGTCCATCTATCCTATCCTATCTAGAGATGCACTTATAATACCTACACACACTTTTCACCAGTTATGGTTTTAAGTCCCTATGGTGAGCTTATTGCCATCAACAACCGCTAGATGACGATAGGCTCGCCCAACAAATCCAAATACCAGACTGCTACTGAGAAATTTCGGAAAAATCCAATAACATTTTGACCAACCCGTTAATTGAACCCAGGACCTCATACTCAGGAGTAGCGATTGCGACTACTGGACCTACGCGGCAGCTTGATCGATTGTACAGTACGTAAAATTGAGAAAAGACATATAATATTGCATATAAAGGAGGAGCTTGTGGCTAAATAACAGCCGCACTGGTCGACATTCAAGGTTAAACAACGCTTGACGAGGTCGGTCCGTGGATGGGTGACCATTTCAACATACCGAGTTTCCTCCGTGCCTCGGAAAGCCGTTGGTCACAGCTGTCATTTGAAGATCTTTGACAGTCGTTACGGATAGTCAGAAGCTTGAGATCTGACACCAGTCTTGCCAAGAGGTACCGTGTTACCCAGTTGCTGGGTTGTGGAGGTCAGATATGCAGACACCCCATGTTAAACACTAGTACTCAGCTGAATCCGGCTAGACTGGAAACTGACCCTAATATAGTTGGGAAAAGGCTTGGCAGATTGTGCCTCCGCAGGTAATTCGACTTCTATGGCCATATCGCCCGCAAACCTGGCGATTACCTTCTGAAGGTAATTATCACTGGCTAAGTCAAGGCTAAACGACCTGAAGGAAGAAGTATTTTAAGCTGGTCAGACCAAATCCAACCTCTATGAACATGAAACCCTCAGAAGCCGTGCATGTTGCTGAAAGTAGGAGCAAATGGAGACATATAATAAAGGAGAAGGTTTTGAAACCATGATGAAACCACCACACCCAGCATTGTGGAAGGTAACATTATGAATATTTGAAGATAATTGCCATCATTAGTCGAGTCAGACGTCTATTCAAACTGTAGTACGTCGCTACATTATTCTACAACAGTCATAAAGCAACAATGCAGCTTTATTGATTTACACGCGGTTAAGATGTCTCCAGCAAAGTCCATTTAAACTCAAGGTCATTCATCGTCTTTAGTGTGCACTACTTTATAGTCGCGCTACTTGACTGTGATTTGTGAATCGTTTGTCGGCGTCGCACTCTGTCTGCGCTGCATCTTACATGAATGAGTGAATATTGTAATTACATGCCACACTGTAATTACAATATTCACTAAATAAACTCCCTCTTTGTACATCACCAGATAAAACACAGCTCCAACAGCGAAACGAATAACGTTTATCCTTACAAATGGCATGTTTTCACGTCTAACGAGAGACCTGGCAAATGAAGAGCCGTGACAGTAAACAACTTTACGTGAATTTGTTGAACGAAAAGAAATTCGCACGAATAAGATTATGAGAGATCTAATTTTATTCGCGAAACGTCCGAATGAAATTACGAGTCCAAATAGAATAAAGTCGATTTAACAAATCTTTACACTGGCCAGTATAAATACGAAATGTAAAATTGTGTGTCGACGGAATGTTTTCGAATCTGTACTGTAAATAGTGTCCCCCATAATGATTATTTGAACGAACAATTAACATTGGGAACCGTCAGTCCGTTCGTAGTGATAATTCAATTTGCAGGCGCGTCAGGGGTGGTAAACACACGGCCGCTTACATACGCCTCTAGCCGTACCTTCCCTCATTAGCCCTATAGAAATGGAGGAATCGATACAAAAATGTTTTACGTAAGCGTGTTGGATTGACGAATTGAGTTAAAAGATTTGCGTCAGGGAGATTGAATTAAAACATGCCACCGATGCCACCTGCTCGCAGAGAGCGTGATCTCATTGCATAATTGATTACCGGTCTTTATGGTTTTAATTATGATCGAAGATTTTCTACAGTGTGCCTGTTTTCTATTGGCATATGCATTGCCCTGATTTTAAAAAATTAACATTTTTTCAAATAAATATTTTATACTTGCAAATAGAAGGCCAGAATAACGCACATTAAGGCGCAGACACCCCTGAGTAGATAATTTTAAAATGAGGATCACGTCTAAATGGCTAGTCATAATTTTTTGTCAAAAAAATATGTTACATTAGACCATTTTCTTAATAATTTGATCTAAGAAAATTTTGATTTTTATTTGTATACCATAGAGTAATTAATTTGTAAAATTATGTCTAACAGTCAAAAAAAGGGACAATCGCACCAAAACCGCTAGGCGTATTTAAATAAAATCTACACCATCTCAAAGACAATGTAATTATCTACATTTTGATCTGGGGCTTTTTTAATGTCATAGAATTACATACAAAAAACTTCTAAATTTTGGGTCACACGGGTGTGAAACGAGTGCGCGTTTTGTTCCCTCAAGGTCGTAGGCATTAGTCATCGTCTTAAGCATCAGAAGTGTTTATGAGCAGCATGTTTCTTATGCTTACACCAGAGGCAGTGGTGCACGCTCGACTCGTGACTCGCCTCCAAGCATCCCTTTGTTTAGCCTCCCTCACGCTCTCGTGCTCACACGCTTATGACTTAATTGCTGCTCGAAATAACGACTGCAAATAGGGTCCTTGTACAACGTCTCAACATTTTGGTAGGAGAGAAAAATCAGTTTTTCTTTCTTTGTGTACAGTGCTTATGACGGCTGTTACAGCCAGACACATTATTTTTCGGTTCGATAAATGAGAATTTCAATAAAAGAGTCTCGGTATTAATTTAATTATAAATAATTTATTTAATGGCGAATAATATCAGATCGATTCATTAGGGTTTTAAATGATGTATCTTTCATTACGCCCAGATCACGCCAATGAGTTAATTTACACAGAGAATATATTAATTTAAAATATTTAATTCATTGGAGCGTATAAATACTTATACTGTAAATGTGACAGTAACTCTGTGTTACGTTTTCATATCTCAATGCCTGAACGGCTTTAAATGAAACTTGTACACCGGGTAGATCAATCGGATTAATCCTACATAGGATATTTTTTATAGCGGGCGTGTTTCCTTGGGATAAAAAAGAAAACACTTTTTACACGGACGAAGTCGCGGGCGTAGTATCATATATTTTTTTATTGATGCCCAGAAACAAAGTTGGTTTTCCTTAAAACGGTTCTTTTTATATGGTCCAGGTTGCTGATAGGCTTCAATGCTAGTTCCTGTAATGTGCAATATTATTGATGCACATATTTTTAGGCAAGCAAGGTATTGTAATGTGAAATTAGGTAAATTAATTGTTTGTAACCTTTGACATCAATTCTCAGTAAATTGTAAATTCTCAGCATAGATTGGATTTTGTTTTTGAAGTACTTTTTGCTAGGTGTCAAGTTTAATATTTCCTAGAAAATCTTTTTTAGATTTACATAAGGTTATAGGTACAATATAAGGATGTTTACAGCATTTCAATTTTATTTGATCTCATGCACATCACACATTTCACAATATAAATATTTTTTTGACCATTTATACAAAGAATTCCGTCGCTCTATTCATAATCCAAGTGACTGGACACCTAAAGTTTTCACGCACAGTTGGTTTACGATGTGACAATCTTGACTTGGTCCGATTATATAAGATTTTATGAGTCGATAATGATAGTAAAGATAAGAGAAATGGAGAGAAGATTAAAATGTACTAACCAATCAATCTGCCTATAACCTTTTCATAACTATACACCGTTAAGTTTTGGTCTTTTAAATACCGTGGAGGATGGATCCGGTAGGTACATGAAACAGTTTCAATTTATACAGATACAAATAAAAAATAATAAAAATACAAAAAAAAATAAACCTGTAAAATGTAACTATGTGAGAAGCATGTTCCCATTTTCAAATGAATTAATTTACTTGTTTGTGCTATATTCTTATTCTTCATTGTACACAAAACATAGAAACATATAAATACAATAGGACAGTTTATGTACAAAGGCGAGCTTGACACATAGTTGGGTTCTCTAACAGCAAACCTCAGTTGCGTAGAGAAATATGCATTTGAGGATAGTACATCCATGTGCACAACAAAACCTTATTAAAACTCTTAACAATTTTAAATACTTACTCACTAAATAAACTAAACAAATATGTGTGCAACACACAATGCTTAAACATAATACATATCTAATTATTACAAAACTAAAATATTACAATTGTAAATACATAAATTAATGAGTCTATAGTATGTGCTATACGTAGTATAGTAGTGTTAGTCTTGGTGCACCGTCTTCAACTATAAGAATTAATGTATGTGTCTATGTAAATATTGTAAAACACTTTTGTTTTACGTAAGAGTGGAGTTTCTTGCCCTTGTTCTTCACAATGACAAGCTTCTTTTCCGTATGGACGGTAGAATCAATTATTATAACTTTTAAATTTAAATTATTGACGTTAAAAAGTGCCACTTAGTAGCCTAATTGAAATAAAGAATTTAATTTTGACTTTAATGGATGGTCAGGTCACCCATCCACGTACCGACCTTGGTACGTGTTGCTTAATCATGAAGATTGACCACCAACGCCTCATGATTTCATGGGACGTTTGTGATTGGTCAGAATAAGAGAAATGGAGGTAAGATATCGAGTTATTAAAATGTGCTAACCGTTATGTTAAAATGTAAAGCACACATTTAAATTCACGTGCGTACGGTTATCTTTCTTCCCTTACACATAATTTTTACGAAGCGACCTAAGTATCGTTGTCATGTTCATTGCGTATCGTACTTTTATGTAGCCTAATGTTCGCACTGTTGAGACTCAGGTTTGTAACTTTTGTTTAGTGGTAATTTAACAGTGCGAACTTGTGTACTGGTGCACGTCACTATATACATTCTATGTAATTTCCTTCCCTCAATTCAACCTCGACTCAGCTGCCCTTAATCAAATAGGCAGTTAAAGAATGTTATATATATGGACTCTATTGTCCTCGACTCGAGATTTTTTTTCGTTTTCATGGCGTCTGAGTAGAGGGTAATGAGGAAATTTGTTTAGAAAGGAATTATGTAGATTGAAACCTTTCCTGGAACCAAAAATTCCGAGACATACGAGTACCTACTTTCAAAAACTTGTCTCCAGGAAAGATTTTCTCAAGAAGTTTTCCTTCACCGTTTTTGGAGCAGGTTTGTAGATATGATATCTTTCTATGTATCTCCAACGAGCCGAAAGTGTTCACTATACTCCATCCACTTTTATGAAATGACACATAGTCCACAACATAATAAACTGTCACAACGTGGTGTGTTTTCCTTTCGTTTTAGCCTAAGATCCCACTGCTAAAATCTGCAGGTTAGTATAAAAATATTTTTCATGAATGAAACTTCATATTAGAATAATTTGATGCAGGATGATGATGATGATGGAAAAAGATGGCAAATTCTAGACACAATTACATTAATTTAAAAAAATGTAATTTATATGCGATAAGAGCCCACATATATACATTTTTGATCCGCTGGATCCGCTGGTTGGACGATTGGGGGAGGCCTATGTCCAGCAGTGGACTTCTTTCGGCTGGTATGATGATGATAATGACGATGATGAACCGTCACTTGAAAGAAAGTGATGTAAACTAGAAAAAAAAATGAATATGATGTTGCATACGTACCTGCGATACAGAGAAATTCCTAGTGAAGGACAAAATTTAAAAAAAAATATATATCTGGCAGCTAGATATTGCCAGTCAACCCTGCTATAATCTATTCTTCCATCAAGTTTCTTTCATAAAATTTAGTTTGATTAAAAACAATGTGGCTGCAGATTTTTGCCGTGGGATCTCATACTATTTTCTTTAAAAGAATTCGTTGCTTCATAACGACATTTTATTTTGTTTCAGAAGAAGAATGGCGTATCGTTGTGTACCATTGTTTCGTATCGAAGAAATGAGTGCAGCTCGGTCCGGTTTGTTTGGAAGTTATTGCGAATATTTTACGTTGCAACAAAGCTTCATTTCTTGTTGCGTGGACGATGCGCTGTTGCCGCTGCGCTAACAAATATATATTACACACGTTAATGGTATTATTTGTATAGATAGGAATAGTCTTTATTATGTACCTACATCATGCCTCGGTAAGCACATTAAGGCATTGGTTCTCACTATAATTTCTAGATCTTTTACAGTCGTTACGGGTAGTTCCTGATATCTGACTCTAGTCTTGTCAAGGGGTACCGTAAACTGGGGTTACTTTGAACCACGGGATGACTTTGATCATAAATCATAAATCATTTATTTCTTTGCAAACATGGGTAATTGATACATAGATGTTCTTTTTTACATAATATAGTCCTCCATATTCTACCGTCGCATGGGCATGCAAATAATATTCAATTCGAAATTTAAATCAAATTAAAAAAATACAATGTGAATAAAGATAAATGTCAAATCATAAGAAATCATAAATGTCAAATTAAGTTAAATAAATGTTAGGTATAAATGTCGGACTGGTTACACTAGTAAAAAAAAAGTTTGTGTGATTTAATGGTAACAATTTTTCTCTAACAAACATAACAAGCTGTAAATAGTTATGTGTTTTGCGAAAGTCTTCCTCGCCAATATAAATAACACAATAGTCCGAAAATGTAAAGTGTTGTACTTTACTTTCAATTTGTTCAAGTAATTGCCATAATCCACATGTAGGTTTGCGGTAGTGACAGATTTCAAAGTCGCATATTTTTTTCCTTTCGGCAAGTGTATACAATCTATTACAAGTTTCGCTGCTGATAAGGCATATTTTGTGTTTTGTTGAGGATGGTTCTATATTATTTCCGGCTCGTATGTTTTCAGTGGTTTTAGATGAGCTTACGTTGCTGCTACCGTGCTTGATTGTATTCGTGTTCGTAGGGGACGAGTGGTTTCTTTCTATGGTCTGTGTTTGTTTTGTCTTTTTTTTAGGTGTTTTTATGGAAGTCTTTGCTTTATTTTTCCCTGGACTGTTGTCGGCTAATTCATCATTTTGCATAATGCCAATTGAATGCCTATTATTTGCCACAGGCGTTGATTTGCTGTTCTGGTTTACTTTCCGCTTGCGCCCAGAGCGCGGAGTCATATTATTTATGTCAGTAATATTTATTTCCTTGTACGTATTTATTATTTTGATATATTTTTGTATATCCGTTTTTAGCCTAAAATTTTCAGAATTTAAATTTTCGATTTCCTGATGAGCACTTTGTAAATCATCGGACAGCTGTTTGTTTTTTTCCTGAAGTTCTAAAACTGTTTGGCTGGTATTTAGTGATGTATTAGGTAGACTCATCATTGTCGTATCAAAAATAGCAGAACTATCTGCAGTCAAATCACGTAATGAACTTGTTCTGAATAATTTACGGTTGCGGTAAGTTATGTTATCATCCATGATTATTGCTCCAAAAATTTAAACGTTTCTACCAAATAGTTTTTTCTTATTAGTATGGTAACACTAACCAACACATTCGCCCTCTGGCGATCAGTAGTGGTAGTTTTTTTGTTTGTCTACTCACCACTTGGGGCAATATTGGCGGTAGTTGTCGTACAATAATCCAAGTCCAAAGTCCAACATTCAAAAAACCACTGCAAAAACGGTATTATAGTTTTGGTAATTTTTGTATATCACCAAAAACTATATAAAACTGCACTTAAAGTAGTGATTTCTCCGTATTGTTCTGTGATAAGATGTTATATTGTCTTCACGTACACATAATTATTGTTTAAACACCGTCTTTCACCAGAATGTTATTGTTCTCATAAGTCACCGTATTTCCTTTTTCACCTGTTGTTATTTGTCACCAACAATGTTACTTGTTAATTTTAGTTCCTAAACTCCATCTAACCACTCTTTAAACTATATAGACAACAATAAACATTATTTCTGAATTATAAATACGCCGCTCATGTAAACAACACGAGTGTTGCCACTTCAAAAAAATCGAAACTTCCATTTCATTTATAATCGCGAATTGCGTAAAACGAAACGCAATTTGGTCGTTTTTTTTTCTAGGTTGGCAACATTGAAGAACTGTCAAATCCTTTTCTGAGGTAATTCACCAAAAAAATTAATTAAAAAGCTAAATATAGTGATATTCTCTATTTATAGCTATATAATTGTGCTGCAAAACTTCATGTGTACATAATCACGTGAAGGTATAATGAAATTTCTAGATAAACTCTATTATGTGGTCTATGATCGATTAACCAATACAGTGGTTATTGTTTTTCTAAACTCAAAATGAATGCAATGACATGAGTTTGTTTGTTGTGATGACTTATGGCTCTGAGACGTGGTCGCTTACAATGGGCCTCATCAGAAAGCTTACAGTCACCCAAAGGGCAATGGAGAGGGCTATGCTCGGAGTTTCCTTGCGTGATCGAATCAGAAATGTAGAGATCCGCAAAAGAACCAGGGTTACCGACATAGCCCGGAGAATTGCCAAACTTAAGTGGCAGTGGGCAGGACACATTGCTCGCAGAACGGATGGCCGATGGGGCAGAAAGGTTCTGGAGTGGCGACCGCGAACCGGAAGACGTTGCGTTGGAAGGCCTCCCACCAGGTGGACCGACGACCTGGTGAAGGTTGCAGGGATACGTTGGTTGCGAGACGCACAGGACCGGTCAAAGTGGCGACGCTTGGGGGAGGCCTATGTCCAGCAGTGGACGTCTTTCGGCTGATATGATGAGTTTGTTTAATGCGGGGTGTCATTGATACACCGTATACCCGGTGTGAGATTGATCAAATGATCAAATTAATCCCAGAGAGTATAGTCTTTTTTATATGTTCTTTTTACAAGCTTTAATTGTTGTTTTGCTAAATAAATAAATATTATATTATTCAGGAAGATGCCACGAATATATAAAAATTAACTTTTTTTTTTGTTTAACTTTCCTTAATGTTTTTATACCTATGCAAAAATGTTATCTTGTCGATTTTATGAAGATTAATTCTTTTATAGGGTTTATCTTGTTGATTTTATGAAGATTAATTATTATTTCTAAGTTCTTGTTTAGTTTTAATGAAAATAATTAAGATAGACTGATTTTAAGCTAAAACTTTGTTACCAACATTTTTAATAAAGATTTTTTAAAAAGAAATGTTCCTTATTTGATGATTTTTTTAGATCAAAGTCACCCCATATGACAAAAATTACAATATTTATTTTTCCTGCGGGCAAATTTTGCTTTTTTAAATAAATTTTATTGGTAAAATATAATTGGGGTTACTTTGCAGTTACGCAATAAAATAGGGAGGTATCACAGTAACCCCATTTTACGTATAACTTTGATCAGACAGGTTTTATTTTTTTCTTCAAAATCTAGCCACATTTTTCACTTATTATTACAGAAATCGAAAGTAATAAAAAAACCGATTATGAGACATTTTTTGTATTTTTTTAAACCCACAAATTTAAAAGATTCAAAGTTCAAAATTGATCAAAGTAACCCCGGTTTACGGTATTGTTTTGTCCAGTTACTGGGTTGTGTAGGTCAGATAAGCAGTCGCTCCATGTAAAAAAACTGGTTCTCAGCTGAATCCAAAGTAGACTGGTAGCCCACCCCAATATATTTTGGAAAAGGCTTGGTAGATTCATTGACCATGTAAGGAACAGAAAATAAATATTAGAAATCATTTCATTACTTTCACAGGATTGTATTTTTTCATTGTACAACAAACACGGAAAAAAAAATCTACGCAGATGACCTAGCATTTGCTACAAAGGTCAGTGGGTCAGTGGTTAATACGAAGACAACGCTTTAAGGCCTTATCCGTCTAAAACACAGTCGTGCCCATTCCACTTGAGAAATCGTCAGGCAACTAGAAAATTAAGAATTAAATGACGAGGCACTGATATTCAACATAACGATAACCCTGTCTACCTAGAGTACCTAGGTGCTACCTTAGACCGCTGTCTGACTTATAGTTATAAGAATCACTGTTTCAAGGTCAAACTCAAGGTCAACACACGTAATAACCTTTTTCCGCCGTCTCACATCCACTGCCTGGGCCTCTTCCCACGTTCTCCGCACATATTAGTTCTCTGCTTCTCGGCTGACGAATTTGCTTGCCCAGTGTGGCACCGATCCGCTCATGCACGAAAAGTAGACACAGCTCTAAACGAGACTTGCAGAATAATAACTGGCTGCTTAAAACTAACTCCACTTGCTGCACTATACCTGCTAGCAGGAATAGCTCCTCCGGAGGTTCGAAGAGAAGTCGCCTGCTCCTCTGAAAAGCAAAAACAGGAGACCGACAAACGAGCTACCGTACAATATGGAGCAACCAAGTAGGCGACTAAAGAATCGGAACGTGAAGTCGACTAAAATAATTAACGACAACAGTCTCAAGAAATTTTGGCTCCTCAAATACTCCAACTGACTATGTTGAGCCTGCAGAAAAGCTCCCAGCCAGGCCATAAACTGCTATGGCTCAGCTGGAAATCTCTGAATCGGTTGCGAAGTCAAGTGGGCTGCTGTGGCCACAACTTGGTCAGATGGAGGTGCTCCGATCAGCCGCAATATGCCAAAATACCTGCATCATGCATGACCTTTGCGAAGCCAGCGCCAAGACTATCGACGTGGCTGAGTACTGGTCAAAGAATATTTAGAAAACATCGACACGAAGAAGATGAAGGTAGGATGGTAAAATCCCCGGCACATAAATTGGCAAGAGTCATTGGATGCGCAGAAGTCGTTTTTTAGGACTATTTGGTAGTGAAGCGGGGCGTTGGTCTGTCTATCCTTGTGTTCAGTCAATCGTTGCGTACACGTTCCGTTCGCTCTATATGGTAGTTGGTCAGAACTTACCCCCACTACGCCAAAACCTTTCCAAGTTACATGCCGGGGGTTGTACAACGGTATTCAGCGTATTTTTGTTTACAGATTTATTTTGGTAAATAAACAGATTTAAAATGATGAGTCATCAATCAAACATCAATCATACTTTAAATTAGGTTAGACGTCTTAAATTTCTAAGAAACACTTTCAGAATTGATTCAACCAAAAACTTCTTCGAATTATAACCATTTTAATAGATTAGTTATTCCAGTATCGGTTTTTTTATTTATTTGTTTACCAAATACTTTATACAGAAACGCACTAAAAATAATCATTGGGGCTTATGCCAATTTATTTCTTACTAGCAACAAAACAGACTTTTTCTATTTGCTAATTAGTTTTGTATTATTTTATTAAAGTAATTAAAATTAATAAAACTTGTAAAAAATTAAGCAAATTTTCATCATCATTAGCCTTTTAATGTTCCCACTGCTGGGACAGAGGCCCTCCCTGTCAGAAAGGGCATGGGCCTTAATCCACCACGCGGGCCCAGTGCAACCCACGCATTGAAGTTATTTTTCACTTTGTAGTAATTTTATTTGTAAGTCGGTTGTATTTATTTGTATAAATGTTTTTTAGTTTTTACTTTATAGTTGTGGTACACGATGGACCAGTTTTATAGGCTAGGTTAATTGCCCAAATTGATGCCAGAATAAATCAACATGAAACTTAAACAAAACCGGTGGAATGAGGGGGTACCAGAGTGAACTGTTCACACCTGCACCCATTTAGAACGTAACAGTGTGATGTTATATTATGAAATGGTGTAAACAATAAACAGACATGCGATTGCAGCTATCCCGAGTGATTTGCCCTCATATATTGAAGAGTTCTGATTTTTATCTACAAATTTCTTCGTCAGATCTTGATGAAATTTAGATGGCATGACTACATGACAAGCACCAGATTTCAAAAAAATTAAATCATCAAAATCTGTTCACCTAATAAAAGTTCCTAGTTCACATTTTAAAAAACAGTCGTAATGATAACCTCGTCCTTTTTGGGAATTCGGTTAAAAATATAGAATAAACAGAGAGCATTGCATTTAGTTGCCACTATGATTCATGTTCGATGCAAATAAAACGTGCTGACTCTTTTTGTACGGGTTTCGGATACTGTGTCATTAGTATTACTATTCTTTAACTGACGGCCCCGTTCGTTGGTGGAAGTGCTCGTACTGCTTAGCATGGATCTGAGTTTGATTCCCGGGTCCGCGTCTACTGTGCCCGGTAGATGGCATTAGTCTTGTCCCTTATAACATGGGACTTTAAAACATAACTGGCTTTTTATGTGTATTAGGTATAAGAACAATCTATAAATTAGAGTTGCCGTGTATAGTTGTTATAGCTTATAGTCGAATACCGATTAATCGCCATTCCCTATAGTGAATACTCACCATTATTACCCGACATAAAAATTGGAATATAAAAATATGTTTATTTTTTTTCAAATAATAATATTAGAATTGTAATTGTTCCTAACTAAGATTATGTATATATATATACTTTATCACACCACCAAACTCTGTTTATTAAGAAAGACTTTTCTCATGCAGATTTGATCTAAGAAAAAAAGCGCATCCGGCTTGATCACATTTAGTATTATTTATCAATCTTGAGAAACAATATACCACGGGTATTTAACGCGATGTTTTCGATTCATTTATTTACCTATTTCACCCGACGTTTCGTCCGTGTTACAACGACCGTGGTCCCGGGTGTTAATAGGTAAATAAATGAATCGAAATCATCGCGGTAATACCCGTGGTATATTGTTTCTCAATTATGAAACGCGAAAGTTTTAAAGTTAATATTTATCAATCTTTTTATATTAATGATAAATAATACTAAATGTGTCTTGTTTTTAAAGATTAATTATTTTTAAGTCTATAGTTTTTTTGTTCATTATAAGTTTATTTTTATTTGCCGAATTTCGAATAATAGACATTATTATTTGGTATTCGACGAATAAAATAAAAATTGAGTAATGCCGAATACCTAACAATAGAAATACAGATTTGATATTTTGTAACTATTCTTAAAATAACATCGCTTTTTTTATTCAATCTTTATTGTCCCACTGCTGGTCAAAGATACACTAAGGCTAAGGTAGCACAGGCTACCCAAGTAGTTAGTTTTAAAAATAAGGAAAGCGACATTTACGAACAGAAACAAATCAATATCTTAGGTACAAGTCACACCGGCCATCTGATTTCGATTAGCGTGGATCGTGAATAGCACAGAGTATTGACAACAGAAAATAGGTTCTTACGCTTGTGCTTAGAGTACAATATACTTTCTAATGCGTGTTAAATCATTGGATAATATAATGTCGTGGTGGCCCAGCGGCTAAGACCTCGCTTTGATTGTGGGTTCATAGCTCTAGCTAAACAGCTCTAGCTACACAGCTCGAGCTACACAGCTCTAGTTACTCAGCTCCAGCTACACAGCGCTAGCTGCACAGCTCTAGCTACACAGCGTTAGCTACACAGCTCTAGCTACACAGCTCTAGGTACACAGCTCTAGCTACACAGCTCTAGCTACACAGCTCTAGCTACACAGCTCTAGCTACACTGCTTTAGCTACACAGCTCTAGCTACACAGCGCTAGGTACACAGCGCTAGCTACACAGCTCTAGCTACACAGCGCTAGCTACACAGCTCTAGCTACACAGCTCTAGCTACACAGCGCTAGATACACGGCTCTAGCTACACCGCTCTAGCTACACAGGTCTAGCTACACTGTCCCTTGTAGCACGAAGTAGACACCTAAAATAAAGAAATCCCATGTAATCTCAACTTCAAAACATGCAAAATTTAAAAAGCGTCGTAAAAAAGTTTAATGCTTGTATTAATGCAGTCGCGAATAACAATCATTCGTGACTCGTGACTAATAAGGGCGAGACACATTTCTACGTTTTATTTCTTACGTTAATTGCAGACTATAAAGAAATTAACTACCTACACTCACTAACACACGTTTTAGAACGAAATAACAACGATATACCGCCTGACCTTTTAAACGAGGGACATTTATTGAAAGAGCGGGTCACAAGTAAAAAATATTTCTTTCTTTCATTAGATTTTCAATGTAAAAATTCGTTACTTTTTCACACGTTTAGGTACCTTGTTTGCTTAAGACACATTGTTTGTTAGACAGATTTAATCCTAACGTTGTCTATTCAGGCATCTTTTGAAGTTTGCAGTTCTATGAGTAGTCGTATGGTAAGGTTTAAGCATGATCACTATTTATAGAATTTTGTTTTTAGTTCAGCACAAACTCAGTTTGCCACATAAATCTTTTTTTCTCTAAGATAAATAGAATGTACTTTATTGTACATACATCAAAATATTGACACAATTCTTCGCTTCTCTTTTGAGGTTCGTTACAAATATTTCTACTATATGTTATTCAGCCATGTTTATACAACAGCATCAATGTCTTTTTGTCTAGTCTTGATATTAAACGCATATAAATGTAAGCAGATTTATGTAGATTCCTCCTTGTAAAGTGATTTGAATATCCGAGTTACAGCCACTGCATTTAAATTAAGTTTATTAAACTTGTTGCTTCTACATCTTGAGACTGATAATATAAACGTACCTTGTACTCAGTTGCTCTCTTTACGACGAAGTAAACTGTAATCTTAAAATACGTAAAGATGTTGTATCTCTAGCTGCGGATCGACAGGTGTTGTGCGAACGCTTAGCTATACACGAGCCCACCACTGAATAGGTATGATCCTATTTCATCCAGGATTTATTTCCAATAAGCAGAATTCCGACGAAATATTCCGCGTTTCGGGATAGAATTCCGCCCAATGGTATAAAGCGATGTCAACTACACGTAATAGCGAAAGTTTGTAGCCATTTTGTTACAAATAATAAATTGGTTATGATGTCGTGGACAAAATATTATTACGTCGTAAAATAAAGTGTTACGAGCTCCCACACTTAGGCAGCGCCGAGCTTATGAATATTTAGTTTCCGTTGTTCAACAGCTTTTGATAACAACTGACAATTCAGCTGTTATGAGCTAACGTGAACTTGAAAAATATCATCATGTTTGTTGTTAGAAGTGGAAAAAGTGCTCGTTTATATTTTTGCCTGGTTCAAATAGCTGGCGGGCAGGTGGCCTGGCGAACTGCTGGCTCTGACCTACATGCGAAGGGCGCAGAACCGCGAAAGTGCTATCTGAGAGAGCTTGTTTTTATTTTCAGTAGATTTAGGCGTGTAAACATTCCGGAATGGAGACAGATTTTGCCACGAATGGCGACTGGATTTTCATATTTTGTGGGATCCATGCATGTGCTAAACGTTTTAGTTACTAGGCTTGAGTATTTGTAGTCCGGGGTTAGTTCAGTGCCGTATAATATGGCTTCATGAAAGAATTGGCTTAACTTCCTTACAAGTTATAATTAATATAATAACTCTGTCTCCACAATACGGAATCCTCACTTCAGCAAGTTAATTTAACTTACTTCGAGAATCACATTCAGACATTTTTCCGGCTGCGAAAAGAAAATTAATAGTTTCAGTCGCTAGCCAAAGTATTATGAAGTTAGAGGAACTCTATTAAAGATTACACCCAGGTGGAGTTGTGGAAAGAAACCAACTTGGCTCAACTTGCTCCGGCTTGACCTAACTTGCCCCAGCTTGCCCGGAGCCGACCAATCAAAAGCCGGTTAAGTTTTTACGACATTATGTGGTCACTGCACACTTGTATTTATGTTAATTGGTGGGTTGTATCGGGACGAAATCGGTAGTCTGTTTTATTGTCTCTTCGTCGTTTTTTGCGTCGTAAAAGTGAATGGAACTGATTGGATAATTAAACGATGTTAACAGTGATTGAAGCTTAGGTGAAGTAAATAAATATTAGCTTAAAAAAATATAGAATAAGAAACAGAACACTACAAAGCTAAAAATAACTTTCTTTTTCGACGTCGGTGTCTTTGGTACATATTGTTTTACGTGTTTTGACACCGACTTCGGAAAAGAAACTTATTTTTGGCTTTGTAGTGTTCTGTTTTGGAAGTCGGTTTATTTTTTTTGTTACAAAGTTTTATTTATCTCTTTTTAGTTTTGATGGGTACTAGGGTGGCAATTGGATTTAAATAATAATCATTTATAGCCAAAGTAAACCTCATGACGATTCAAATAAGCCCAAACACGACTAGGGTACATTGTTTTATTTATTCGGAGTCCCAGTGCCTACCTGCCGGCTTCATCATCAGATCAGTTCGATGGTACTATTTTCATCTGTACTATTTATATATATGTATTTGCTTCGTCATAGTCGTTTAACTATTCGAGATATCTTATACCCGTGACATACTTAGCATTAAAGTGTCTTAGTATCTGTGGTCTTTTTCACCAGTTCCACTTCACCAAATGATACGTTCTGAGTGCAAATGATTACATTGTTGATGAAAATATCAAAATCTCTATATGCCTATAATATTTGAGGAGTTCCCTCGATTTCTCCAAGATTCCATCATCAGATCCTGAATTGATGATTATGGGACCACCTGAGAACAAAAGAAGAATTTCCTAATCGGTCCAGGCGTCTTTGTGTAATCGGGGAACATACTAACTCCTCCTATTTTTGAAAACGGTTAAAAATAGTCTCTTCTATCGATTCATCTAAAGTCATGAAAAACATGTGTTTTTTTTTATGTTTTCTCTTCAAACACTTGTAAAAATCTCTGCAGTTTATCTACCTTTACATTCAAGACTTAGTAGTTTTCAATTTGACGTAAAACTCCGCTATCGTAGCGCCTAAAATTCAGGTTAGGTACGTTTTACAGGGGCTGTAAACATCGGGCCTCCAATTCATTCCAATGGTCGGTTCTAACTCCTCAACACGGCTACTAATCTCGGTTTATCACAGCTAGCGGTATAATTAGTTCACCTAAAATTGTACTCCCAAATTATTTAGTTCCAGATTAATACACATCGCAAAGGGAATACGGCGCCGGTGGAAAATGTACCTGCAATAAAATGGACGTTATACAGTGAGGCAATAAAACCTCCCGCGGCTTTTAAATTGAAAATTGGCCTATAACGTTCAATATAATTTAGATTATTTCCTTTCTCGTTTCTTGTTAGTTTAAGTTGCTTCAGACGAAGTGATAATTTTGTGGCTGACGTTATTTTTTATAGAGGTGAGGTTAATTTGTTATTTTTATTAAAATTTCGCTTAGAACGTAAGCCGGAGATAATTTGTGACATCAAAAGTGAGGCAGGATAAATGTAAGTGACTTGTAATTATAATCGAAACCGTTTAAGTGGATTAAGATGCCTGCCACATGAATTATCATTAATTTTGTCATTTATTGGAAAATCTAAGCTCGCAACCACAATGAGGAGCCAAAGAATGCGGTCGCTGTGGCCGAAACCATCTAGATGGCATCATCATAAACATTATTTCAGTCATAGATCTTATGTAAAATTATAACCATCACTGAGATTCTCCTAGTTTGAAAAATATAACCGTACTAGCTTCTGCAGGCGGCTTCGCCCGCGTGAAAGTCGAAAATGATCCCGAGTGAACATATTCCTGGGATAAAAAGTATCCTATGTGCTATTCCAGACTAAAATCTATCTCTGTGCCAAATTTCATTCAGTTCCGTCCAGCCGTTTGAGCGTGAAGAAGTAATGTAATAATAGAATAGAACAGAATAGAAGAGAATAGAATAGAATAGAATAGAATAGAATAGAATAGAATAGAATAGAATAGAATAGAATAGAATAGAATAGAATAGAATAGAATAGAATAGAATAGAATAGAATAGAATAGAATGGAATAGAATGGAATAGAATAGAATAGAATAGAATAGAATAGAATAGAATAGAATAGAATAGAATATAATAGAATAGAATAGAATAGAATAGAATAGAATAGAATAGAATAGAATAGAATAGAATAGAATAGAATAGAATAGAATAGAATAGAATAGAATAGAATAGAATAGAATAGAATAGAATAGAATAGAATAGAATAGAATAGAATAGAATAGAATAGAATAGAATAGAATAGAATAGAATAGAATAGAATAGAATAGAATAGAATAGAATAGAATAGAATAGAATAGAATAGAATAGAATAGAATAGAATAGAATAGAATAGAATAGAATAGAATAGAATAGAATAGAATAGAATAGAATAGAATAGAATAGAATAGAATAGAATAGAATAGAATAGAATAGAATAGAATAGAATAGAATAGAATAGAATAGAATAGAATAGAATAGAATAGAATAGAATAGAATAGAATAGAATAGAATAGAATAGAATAGAATAGAATAGAATAGAATAGAATAGAATAGAATAGAATAGAATAGAATAGAATAGAATAGAATAGAATAGAATAGAATAGAATAGACTATAGTTAGATACGCAAAAATCCTTAGAGTGTTAGTAACATAGAAAAACTTATTACCTAGTGTTAGTAACATAGAAAAAACTTATTACCTAGTGTTAGTAACATAGAAAATCTTATAACCTAATATTTGTAGCAATCAACCAATAAGGAAGGCAGATTTTAATAAAGCTTTGGACTAAATCAATTTTAGTAAATGTTAAGTGTCAAAGGGATCTTTCAAATTTGACGTTTCGTGTGTCGGACTGCTGCGGCGCCACAGCGGTGCGGGTACTGCGCACGCCCAGTTTATTTTCTCCATGCAATTTATGCACGCACATACTCGTCCTGCAGACGTGCGTGCGCCGCACTGCGCTCTTGGTGTTTTTTTTTTACAATAAACACATTTCACGACACCAAACGTCTAAATTGAAAGAGCCCTAATACTAAACTTCCTGAAATTCAAACTAAGGACATATAGGCTTCATCACCCTTCCGCCCGTATCCCTATTTATTCCATGTCGGGGCAATGCCGTAATGCATATAGACTCGTGAGATATATAAAAATCCTGCAAAACAAAAGTATTTACCACGCATAACTTTAATTAAAATGTATACCTAGATAGATCTGGCAAACGTAATCCTTCCAAAGAATTTCGGAATTCTGAGGGGATTTATACGGTCGCTTACAATGTAATGAGACTCTACGGCAAATCGATACCTTTGCCCGACATTTTATTTTTCTACCTTAGCCACGTGTTAGAATAGGTGATCTGTTTAAGATAAAACCATTCATTATCCTGAGCACGAAATACGTTTTCGCGTCCGAGGTACTTGAGTGAACGAATGAACGAATGATAAAACTGGGTCTTAACATAGAGGGGAAGCTTGTATGGTGGAGGTTTACGTCCGTCGGTATGGCCGTTCTGCGCGGCAATGAGCAGGCGATTTGTGGCAGTACTAAACTTAACAGCACTCTTACGTTGCCTCCGACTATGAGAAGCCAATCAAAGTTTAATGTACCCTCTTTAGTTCACGGCCCTGAAAACATATAAATGGATACGTCTACTTCTCCGGTGATCAGGTTCTGTTCTTAATGACAGTCTATAATGCGTTCGTATTTTATTTCTTTTAATTTGACTGTGTTGTTTTGTAGTTGAAATGAAAAAGAGTAAAATTCTGTTGTTTTGAAAAGTTTATTTTTGTTGTTACAAAAATTATTTTTTGTAATACACCTACGTACATCATACAGTTCCTAGGCCAAGTAAAGGCCATTCCTTTCAAATCTTATCTTATGTGGGTTCTGTACAAATCTTCTCTGCAAATCTGTCCAGATCCTCTCTCCACCTACGCTACGGCTGTCCTTAGAATTACTGTATTAAATATAAAAATAGCCGTGATATTTGGCTCAACATCTGTGTATGCAGGTGGCGCAAGCAGGTACAATCGAGTCGTGTATACCTTCGTCAGTATTCAAATTATTTTCTTTATCAAGTCAGGATACATAATACCTTTTTAAGCTACGGAAATAAAACTGGACACACATTAATTACTACATTTTGTGTAATTTCTTCTTCGTATACGTGTTCTTCATTGTTGAAGGTCGTGCCCCTCCTGAAAAGCTAGACGAAATCACTGATAATTTTCTTGCAGGCCACTCTATTTTAAGCCCTTATCAGTGGTCATAGTGCGTCCTGTTATCTTCTTTTGGAGGTATGCGGCACAGTGTGAGTGTGGGTAATTGAAAAGAGAGGGAACTCCCTTTTCAATGCCGTTTTGCCACCGGGCTACGAACGGGTTTTGTGTCAGGGTGTCTACTCCCTAAGCTCGAAATCCGATGTTTCGGTCTTCGTTACGGGCGTTTCCTACCCCGTAGCACCTACGGACGGATGACCCTTTTGGGGCCAGAACTAAGAATGAATGACAGCACAATTTGACAGTTTTACCTACTCCCGATGTGTTTTTTACCTATCCGAACAATTTTACTTAACACTTTTTATTTTCACTCCAAAGTTTCGGCGTACTTTCGGACGGGGCCCGTAACTTCGTTGACGGAGATGGGGAGTTGAACCACTGGTCCGGGCAACTGCCCGACTGTTTTTGTCGTACTGTTATATGAGTTCAAATCGCGCGATGCGGGTTTTTGTGTATGTTTAGGTCATTAGTTCGTATGTGACGTCATAGAAATCGCTTCACCGTCTTTTGAACTGACTAGCGAGTAAGATGAACGCCCACGCGGTCTTTTTCCGAATCCGATTGGATTTTGTGAAGCTAATGTGGTTTTTTAATTAGCAATCATTCTGTGACACTGAAATTAGGAGTCAATGATTCAGTAAAGCAAATTCTATGGTGGACAGAGCAAACAAAATCAGCTCTTAAGGTGACGAATCTATTTTTACCGAGACAGTACCTACGAACAACTAATTGAATCCTATCGGAATTTATACTGCGCTTCGATAGTAAGCAATGAAATCTTAGAGGGACACTTATAAAGTGGCCAGGGTTTGTACAGCCGCCATAAAGTGGCTTGATTGATTAATTTAACTTTATAGCAGTTCGTGATGAGTTGGAGATGAAAGTGTTTGCAGGTGGTCGCCATCTTGGATGGGTAAAGGTCGGATTGATTGCTACGGATTTATGGAGTGTGCTGGTGCTCTTTTAGCACCCAATTAATCCAGTTCTGATGTGTTTTTTGAACGTATTGTTAAATATCCATACAAAAATGAATGCCTTTATTTTCCGATGAGATAGACATAGGTGCTTATAGTAGCTTGGAATGTACAGCCAGCTTCGCCATGTTTATTATTTACGTCACATGTAATGGGAGAGAGTCTAATGCCACCAAACGGACACAATTTTTTTGGAATGGATTTGAAATAATTCCAAATGGAAAAACCTTTTTCTTCGTATCGATGATACCACAATTATATACGTTTAGATCAGAATTCAGCCACAACAACAGTTCACCTTTGTGAGAAAGGTCTCTCAGGGAGCAAGTGTACCGACCACCGCAGGAGCGGGCTAGCTGACGGCGAGTAATGGTTAGCTCGCCCTCCGATAAGGGCCGGGCCCGAGTCGACGGCGCGTATGGTTCCACGCGCTCCTCAAAGACATGTCAGCAAAACTGACGGGGTTCACTAGGGACGATGGCTGTCTGGGTCGTGGATAAATTTGAAAGAGAAGTACCGCGGCCCTGGCTCAAGCAACTGAAGGAATACGGGTGGGTTTTAGTCAGTAAAAATCTGACACGCTCTCCCGCTTCAACCAGATTGGGAGAAGTCATTGGAGGATACCCACACAAAAAAAAAGGTTTTAGGTGTTATTGCACAGGAACATGCCCGAAGATGAGTCATTGTCTGGGACGTAGCTCCTCAATCACACTGCGGGTCAGTAGATTACCCTATCTAACTAAGTTGTGCCTGCAGCGGTCGACTTAGCTTCGGAGTCAGTTTAGAGATTTCCAGGTGGGCCATGGACGTTGGTAGCCTGCAGGACGTTGGAGTTTGTCTGCAGACTCAATACAGTCAATCCGAGAGGGAAGTTTGAGGAGCCGCAGTCTCTTCTTTTTCTGCCGTCATTAATTGGTTTAGTTAACCACAGAAAGCTTTTCCGACTCTTCAATCTTGCCTTTGGCTTCTCCACATCGTATAACATTTTGCTGGACCAGAGAATCGAAGCCAGGAACTAATTCTCTGCAGACGCGTTTTCGACCACAGCATCGAGGCACAGATATGAATGGGTTAGGGCAAAAGTAAATCAAGATTCATATTATAAGAGGTTCTAATTAATTAATTAGCAAACGGTAAATCCCATTGGGTTTTGATTTTTGTTATAAAATCAAGATAGTTAAATAATGAAATCCATATTTTAAATGGAGAAATAAAGATCAGGACTTGTCTGTTCTAATAACGTAAACAACAAGACTTATCGCCTAAAATCAGATCAAACATTTTTACTTAATCGTTATAGATAGGTTTTGCACTAAAATCTGTAAAACCAGATTCTCCCGGCCAATTTCAGAGCAGAAGTCTGACGTCGGGATATATACCTGCAACAGATGCCGTGAGACGAACGACATCGACAGGCAACATCGCCCGATCTAAATGGTATGCAAATAGTGCCAAATATCAGTAGTATGTGTGTGTATCCATGTAGGTACAGCATATGCATTTGACAATCTTGAATACATTATGTATCGACGAAACTGTGAAGGTGAAATTAAGTTCTATCTCCTATAACCTCTGGCGTCCTATACATAGTACATTCATAATACTTGCGCAACAGTTAATAATTTTTCCAAAAAATTACTGTGGAAATGTGTTGTTTATGAATACACCTTTTAGAAAATAATAATTATGGTGTTACTCTACCATAAGTAGTTTCTTTTTTATATGAAAGCATATTTTTTTTCTCAGACGGTCGCATCTCCGTTGGGAGCAAGTTTTCTACAAAAAAAATCTATCTACGATATCGATATCTTTCTTTTTTTCTAAAATCTATTGACGAATATTTTTTAGTGTTTTTTTTTATGTTTTCTCTTGTGGTTGCAGTAAATGATGATATTCACAACATATTTTTGGTCTGCCATGAATATTTTTTTTCACTACAAGGTCAAACCTTTAGATGTACTTTAGTTAATACATTAGGGATGCGAATTAAGTGTAAAAATATTTATTGGCAATTATAAAATATTTGGTTGATCAAGAGCAAGATTATCATGAACAACTTTTTGACCCTTATAATCTGCTGGTAATGATTAAAGTCGCTATTCTGATTATGGACACCGATGAAGACACATCTGTTCATAATACTTGAACAAGAGTAGAACAAATGTTGATACTAAATTGACAGATTTCAAGGAAACAATTGGGTAAGATTGTAATTGTATCATAATTTCCGAATTATCTTTAAAAAAAGTTAAGTTTTTTTTTAATTTAATCTAAGAAAAATATGTTATTATGTATCATAATGTTATTTTTTTAAAGAAAAATATATGTTTAAAACAATGTATATTTAAAACAAAAAATCTTGGTATTTTGATAATTTTATTATTGATTCATAATTCCAAAAGTCATTATTTGGTCTCTTTTCACACCTGCAGCCGAATTGCGCAAGTGTGTCATTGGTCGATTGATAGCGGTCCAACCCTTTGCGTTGCCGTATTCACTTACGCAAAAAGACTGCGGGTGTACATCAAGAAACCCCAGTTTTACAAGATTTTTATTATTCTTCCCAGGCCTATTGGTACATAACTAACAATCGTACCAAGTTTGATCAAAATCGAAATGATTTTAACCCTCAGGGATTAGGAGGTTAAACCGATTTTAAAATCAGATGGAGCTCGGAGTCTTTCTTGACCGGCCCATATATGGATGGCAATTTAATAAGCCAGGGACTTAAACAAAACTAGCTAACTATTATCATTACTATTTTTTGTAATAAATTGCCACGTAGAGCTAGCAGGACTTGTATACCTACATAAAACTAAGTGTAATGTTTGGGTCACCAAGACACAGGCTGTGCTTAGTTTGGGATCCGTTGCTAAATTGTTATGGTCATTGTTAGTTTTAATTTCTTACCACACTGTCTATTGTCATCATGTTATAACTGTGCACGTTAAATAAATGAATTTGAATCTTTTTCTTACTAAGAGTGATATCTTGTACCGAGAGGAAAGTCTTGCCGTTCCTCATCATCTCGTCTTCGTTTTCCTCCTCACTCATCAAGTCGATTCGGTGGGTATTTTACTGTTCGTGTTGTCCGCCTCTGGTATAATCTTCCTCACACCATACGGTCCTTCGTGAGAGATCTTCAGGAGAAGAACTAGGGCACATTTTCTGTCAACATGAGTTATCTATACCAAAAATAAAAAGAAGAAAGATTTTGTTGTATGTTTGTTTGTTTGTACCGAATAGGCTCCGAAATAACCGAAACAATATAAAAAAATTACGCCAATGGAAAGCTACATTATTCGCAAGTAATTCGGTTATAATTTATTTAATAAAAAATTAGAGATCCTTATGGAAATTGCAATAAAGTAACCCAAAGTAGCAAATTTTTTCCTATAAATAGAATTATTTGGCGTGCGCTGTAAAAACTATTGATGTTACATACAAAATATGTGCTACATGATTAAAGTACTTATTATTAACTACAAAAAAGTCTGCAAGAGAATGTATCTCACTAACATAGTTAAGTCACAATAGCAGCTTTTGTGTTCTAAAATTTAATTAAATCGCCTGTAGAAGGGTCATATTCAAAATAATTGTAATAATTATACTGTCATAGTGTCCAACCCAATTATTTTTATAATGAGATACAACTGACTAGAATTTCATAAACAAACAGATTAAATGTTTATTTGAATTTAATAAAAAACAACGAAACATTTGATATAGCTAAACAATTCATTAAAAAAAAATGAAACCAAACATTGCGTAGATTCCGTTTCATACAAGTACTCAATGTCCACGTCTTTGACTGTTAACTAAAAATAATAATTTAATTATTAACTATTACACAAAGGTTAAAAAAAAACTATATTCAGAGAATACTGTTTAAACTTTCAACACTTCACTAAACAAAATATAAAATACTATTTATTGTTCTTCAAATTTAATTTATTAATGAGTCTCCTGATTTTACACATATCTGTTATTCTTTTCTGTTATGCTATTTTAACATTATTTCCATGGTAATAAAGAAATTTGATATACTGGCATCATTAGTCCACTACCTGTCACTACACAACGTAAAAATAAATGATCGGCCATTTTGTTAAATATAGTTTCTCAGCTCGTTTCGTTGTCGAAGAAAATTAGACTTTTAAAAGTAAATATTTAATGTGAGACGTTTAAAATAGCGGTAAGTAAGTTTACTGTTTTATTACCCATACTAGGAAATAACTGTATTGTGCTAATTGTTATAAATATAAAATATTCGTATAATATTTAAATTAATGTGGAAATAAATAGATTTGTAGGTTAGACACGTGCAATTAATTCATATACGTTATTTTATCCATCACTTTTTTCTGTTACGTAACAGATATGAATGATTAGGCGTTATTCACATAGTGTCATATATGAATTAATGATAATAAAATATTAATTAACTTACTGCACCGCAGGTTAGCCAAAACTTTATTTTTTCTTTTTATTTGAAGTATGTTAAGTTTTCCTATAATGTGCCCTGTATTGCATTGCTGTGCCATGTACTGTCTGTGTGTGCATGTTTTATTTATATATTTATTTTACAAATGTATGCTATTTAAACTTGCCCTAATAACTCCTTTCTGTTATTTTTCTGTTACAATAAAATAATATTCATATTTGTTTCCTATCCGTAACTTACAATTATTTTGAATATGACCCAGAAACAAAAGTTGGTTACATTCGTATTGTAGCATTAATTCTTATTCAAATAAATAGTTTAACAAATTGATAGGTAGATAGGGTAGGGTAGGGTAAGTGGGGTATGTGAGGTAGGGTAGATAGGTATGTAGGACAGGGTAGGGTAGGTGGGTTGATCGGTAGGATAGGTGAGTAGGTTGGTAGGTAGGTAAGGTAGGTGATGGGGGGTATGGTGATGGGGGGTACTCCCCCCCGAAGAGGGTCCGGTGACGGACAGCCGCGGCGGGTTCGCGGTGAGTGCTAATGCACACACACATAATATATACTCGTATATATAATACACCCACATAACTGCACTATCACCCCGTGGTAGTGCAATATGCATGAGCATTTCTCCAAGAAAAAAAAAAGAAAAGTACGGTAGGTAGGTAGGTAGCCAGTTGACGAGAGCGAAGCCGCGGGGGTCAGCTAGTATATTATATAGTATGTATTATGTTTATGCATTGTATGCTGTATACATATTTGTGTAGTGTGTTAGTAAGAATTGAAATTTTCATTTGATTTTAAGTTTTTTTGCGCTGTGCGCATTTTTTTACTGTCCGAATTATGTAAATCTCTATATAACACTGAGGTTTACTGTCAGATAACCCAATTGTGGGTTAAGCTCGCCTTTGTACATAAGTTCTCCTTCTGTATTTGTATATGTTTGTTTTGTGTACAATAAAGAATATGAATATAATAATATAGTGTTGTATGTAAGTTAGTCGAAATAGTTAAACCCTTCAAAATGGATGCGCTCAAATACATCCTCCGTTATGGTCAAGATATTTACGAACTTGTCATCATAATTTTTACTCGAAAGATCTAAGATTATTTTATTTTTCTTGTATTTTTTTATTTGTCAACCAGGTTTAGTTTGGAATAACTGTAATTGATTTAGAACAGAAATTCATAAAACAGAAGTACAAAATAGAAAAGAACATAGCAACATTGTTGCAGAGGTTGTTCCGGTCAACCGGACACGGTCCACATAGCGTTCACAGAGCTCACTTTATTTTTTACTAAAATGTGTATAACTGAAATTGAACAGCATATCCAATCTGAATGTTCTAGTAAACCGTTTGGTTACCTATTCTGTAAATAGTTAGTAAGCGGATATTGGATTTTACATTTATTATGATATTATTACATTGTAACCCTTGAAAGTAATACTTTTCAAGGATTAAACTCATAAATATGAACTATTCTCGCTAATCTTGAAAACAAAACTCCTGATCCACAGATTTTGCCGCATCATCATCATCATCATCATATCAGCCGAAAGACGTCCACTGCTGGACATAGGCCTCCCCCAAGCGTCGCCACTTTGACCGGCACTTTATGCCGCATAAATATACAAATTAACTGAATTTTATAAATGTTCCAATTTAGAGTATTTCCCATAATGAAAGTTGATCACATTCGTCATTCAGGACACGTCCTTTCACACTCTGAACGATTGCCAATTAATTAAAAGTCACCATGTCGATAATGTTTCAATAAAATCTACCAAAGCACTTATAACATAAAGCCCTCTACGTAGGGTCTACGGCGTAGGCGCATAGCAGTGCTACGCGGCTACGCGGCTGATGCAATGGTATGCCTTATGCATGCTGCGTGTCAAACAACGAAAACTAAACCCAATACAAATGTTGTAAATAATTTAAATGTAATCAAATCAAGACAAATAATAATTTAACCTGTCAATAATTTTAGTATAGTAAACAGTACTGTGTTAGATATAAGAAGCAAAATAAAACCACATTTGCCACCCAACAATCTCATAAATAAACATTCACTATTGAGCACACAACACACAACCTACATACATGTGCAAAGTTATCTAGTGGCCCATAATAGCGGACATTACGCGCGAGATTGTTCATAACCCATAACAGAATATTCACTAGGTCGTTTGTGTGATCGCGAAGATGATCGTTCCGAGTCGGCGCGTTCTCACGCCTCGGCTTTTGTCGGCAAATAATTAATAGCTGCACCCATTGTGGGCAGATGAGCACAGATCCCTTTGTCCCGGGATTATGTCAAGAGCGCATTTAAACTTAGCAGAACAAACAAACCGGTGCACGGCGAGTTATTGCGACACTTTGGCTTTATTTAGCGCGGCGTCACCTAAAATATTTTAAATAGTTCGCACTTTAACACGCTTTTTGCTCGTGTGATGGCGCACTAATTTGGTTTTGTCTCGCAAGATTTATTCCTGCTGTTCCTTGTGCGGTAACTACTTGCATGCCTCCTTTTGGCCTGGTTGAATACGCTTACTTACATTCTTAGCTATATATTATTGAGCCACTTATTCTAAACCTCGCTACTAAGTATAGCTGGGTCTCTAATGCCAGGTATATTAGCATAGTCTATGAATACAAACTTCTAATACAGTTCACTCAACGACGATGAAGATTCTCTCAATTTCCCTGCAGACTAATGAAGAAAAATTAATTTCGTCGACGTATTTATGTTTCTAGAAGTTATTTGCAGCGCAGAAAGCAAAAATGAGAAGGATTTTTCAGCCATTTGTTTGAACCCGCAAGCATGACGTGGTATCATTTCAAAGGCTTTATCTTGAGATATAAAGCGATTCGGGTGAAGATTGTGAGATTTTTTTAAATATAATCTGACATAGACTTTAGTAATAAACTTGTACGTCTAATTTACTTTGAGTAATTTGGTTCACTAAAATATAATTTTCATTATATTAATTAAGAAAATAGTTTTAAAGTGATAAAGCTTTTAAAATAATCGTTGATGAGAGACTGGGGAGGGCCTGGGTGACATACCCAATGGCCTCATTTTGTGCGCATAACAAGTTTAATACATGCAATATTTAGGAGGGTAGTGTTGGCAACACTATCGGCGTGAAGCGTGAGCGGTGAGCGCGGTCGGCTGTAGTGAAAGTGTTTCAAAACACATTACAATCTCTACCTACTATTAATTTTATATCTTTTCTTTAGTCTAGCTTTGAGATTCTATCATGTATTTTTAGGGTTCTGTACCCGAAGGGTCTAAACGGAGCCCTTTTGCTCTCACTCACGTGACTGTCTGTCCGTCTGTCTGTGTATCTATCGTCTGTAACACATTTTGTGCCGAAGAATTTATTAACTTCCCATTGACCTATGAACTTGAAATTTGGTGATAATTTATTTATTTATGTATGCTTTATTGTACACCAGAAAAAACAGGAACAAAAGAAACTTAAAACTAAAAAATATAAAACGGGCGGCCTTATCGCTTTCCGCGATCCCTTCCAGGCAATCTGGAATGGACAGTGATTGCCTGGACAGATGACATGGGGTTGACAGTGGTGCAACAATACCAACAAAGAATAATGTTTATTATTACATATATTTTAGTAACAAATACCAAGATATTGAAAAATCTGATTTTTCTTTGGTACGGAACCCTAAATGTACAAAGTTCGACACGCACTTGGCCAGTTTTTTTTAAGGATATGCTTGCTTTTGACCACTATCTACGCGTATGTCCTTTCTTAGGTATTGTTCGTCGAATCGTTGAGCTCCTTAAATTCTGAGTTGAGCTGCTCGGTTATTGACAAATGCGTGCACTGACTGGACAGGTCCTCTCAATCTGGCTGGTTCTTTCCTTAAAAGACCATTTCAGACATCAGGCTACATGTTCTTCACATGATCTAACCAAGATGTTGTCTGGACGTTAAAAGAGACTGTGAGCTTTGAGTTTGTTTCGGCCTTTCTTCTCTTCTCAGAGTAGTCATATAGGAAACCCGACCTCATCTAGTTTAAAAAAATATGATCGACATGTAAAAGTGTTAGAACAAACCAACATACAGAAATAATAGTAGTTTATGAAACTGTTGCATAATGAGGGGTATTAAAACATGAGTGTGTGTTTAAAAACCGAGCCGTAGGCGAGGTTTTTAATAGTTTTCACACGAATGTTTTAATACCTAGTTATGTGCAGTTTCATACACTACTTTATCTACACTCATAAATTGGCATTGAACCTACTAAATACCTCTTTTTGCATTTTCCATGCCATAAAATCGTGATAGCATTTGTCATATACTTTTCTCGACTTTGCTGGTAATAAATTAAGAGTAATTTCCTTTGCAGCATCTAAAATATCGGGCGGAGTCAATTTTTTTTCACATTCACTGATATCAGCCTTTTTTAACAATAATTTAAATAACTCATGAAATTCAGTACAGCAAAACTTGCAAAACGTATGAATGGCGCCAAAACCCAGCACATACATCACCGCATTAACCGCGCATGCGCTAAGGCTTAGCACGCACTGCGATCTTTATTCGTGCGATTTTTTCCGCCCATTCTGCGACCTATGGAATTATATGAAGTTGTTCGCATTGCGGTAAAGAAATCGTACGGAAATAATACCACAAGAAATCCGTGTTTTGCCACAGAATCCAACGCACCACGGCGCGAGTTTTATTCGCCCGAATATTTTGAGCACTATGAACAGGTAGATGGAAACAAAATTCGCGCGAATAAAAATCGCAGTGCGTGTTAATTCTAAAGCGGGCATTGTCATAGACAATTTAAAATTGGAATCAAATCTTTTTATAATAGGTACTATAAAATGGCATTACAAAAAAAAAAATGATGGAAACTCCTTAGTGATTAACTTCTTGGATTTGTCCTGTATCGTAATAGAAAAAAAATTGTTTTATAGCATTATTTTGTTAGAGAAATAGTGTTATAATAAGATTCTATTTTAAAATTTCGGTATTGTGTTTATTATGTATGCCAATATAAACTCGTTTTAAATTTTATAATTCGAATATTACGATATGAGAGTAGATAAAATCATTTATGATTTATCTCACCTGATGGTAAGCGATGATGTGGCCGACGGTGTAGCACGCTTACCTAGAAGTAACCTATTAATTTTTGATTCAATTACACTCAGGTTGTAGAAATCAGTGTCTGTCCTATCTAACCTTGAAAAAATTCACGATGTTAACTTCAACATTCTATTATTTCGTGACTGTCTGCTCCCGAGATTTATATTCAATGTAAATGAGAGCAATAAACTATTTTTGACATTTGAATATAGTGTGGGCATAAACGAGATGTATTTTTGTGTAAAGAAAACCTTTTGTAAGTAATCGCTATGTTCAGATTTAAATGCACTTGTCATGCAAGTCATAAATTCAAGTCTGTAAAACACAAAAAAGGCTCTAGACAACTGACATTACATCATCGAAATCGTTGCCAAGCGAATTTAAAAAAAAGTAAAAAACCGGCCAAGTGCGTGTCGGACTTCGCATATTTAGTATTCCGTATCAAAGGTTAAAATTTGATTATGAATATTTTTTGTGACAGACGACAGACAGGCGGACAGATGAACAGACGGCAGACGGACAGACGGACACGTATGTGACCTTAAAATTTTATGAGAAGCACTATCGATATGTCACGTGATCCCTTGTTTTTACCATTTCGACCATCGTCATCGCAGATACAATGACACTTTGTTTAGAACCCCTGTAGTTCCCCTTGTAACTTCTACAAGCGATAACGGTTGTCAAAAAGTCATAAATTTCGGTACTTAAGGAATGAGGGCTTTGGTAAAACCCGTACCTATCTCAATCTACCATATTTGGAAAATATTCACAATACAAAAAAACCGGCCAAGTGAGTGCAGACTTGCCACATTTAGGGTTCCGTACCAAACCGCAAAAACGGTTTTTCTAAGGGGTTTAAATAAGAAAATTGTGGATATTAAAAAAAAAAACCTAATTTGTCAATATATTGGTATTTGTTAGAAAATAATACGTAATAATTAACATAATACACATAAGAAGGACGGCACGGTTGAAATCTGTCGGGCATGTCACCGGCCGGGGGAATCAATCCGTCACATTATCTCCGGTTGTTCTAGTCTGGCTAACGGAGACTATTTGCATAGACACAACCTTGTAGCCAGGATTATGCATCAGCAACTTGCTCTTGGATACAATCTTGTGGAGTCGGATGTGCCTTACTATAAGTATGTGCCCGACCCAGTTCTCGAAAATGGCAATGTCACGTTGTATTGGGATCGGTCTATCATCACTGACAGGACTATTGTTGCCAATAAGCCTGACATAGTGGTGATAGACCGACTAAAGCGTCACGCAATGATTGTTGATACAGTGATCCCCCATGACGAGAACCTCGTGAAGACTGAGAGAGATAAGAAAAGCAAGTATCTTGATCTAGCTCGCGAGGTTGTCGACATGTGGGATGTGAATACAGCCAGTCATTGTGCCGATAGTTGTGACGGCCAATGGCGTAATAGCCAAGAGCCTCGACGAACATCGGAGAAGGCTCTCGTTGGGCAGCTGGATCAAGGGCTTGATCCAGAAAGCGGTACTCCTGGACACGGTGCGTATAGTTAGGAGGTTCCTCTCTCAGGAGCCCTGACCACCGGTAACTTGGTCCCTGTTCCCGATACCGGTGGGCTACTAACTTTGTATTTTTAAATATTTTTTTTATTTAATTTTTAAAGAATAATATTTAAAAATATGTAAAGATAATAAATAAATGAAAACATAAAACACATAACATTATCACCAAATTTGAAGTTCATACGTCAATGGAAAGTTAAAAAATCTTCGAACCAAATTTTGTAAAAAAATGCTGATTTGGTGGATTTCATTCCTTTGTTTTTTAATATTTTTTAATACCACAAAGTACAGTATTTATCTACCCAACGAACTCCAAAGATCGATACCCCAGTCGATGGAGCAGGTATTTTTTTTTATTTCACGCCCCATTTTTGCTGTATGGGAGCCCCCCTTTAATCCCCTCCAAAAACCACCAAAATATACTAGAGGCTAGAGGACGCCTCGCGGTTTCACCCGCGTAATTCCCGTTCCCGTGGGAATACAGGGATAAAAAGTAGCCTATGTCACCCGGGGATAGAGTAGCTTCACAACGGTGAAATAATTTTACAAAATCGGTCCAGTAGTTTTGGAGCCTATTCGGTACAAACAAACAAACAAACAAAAAAATCTTTCCTCTTTTTTAATATTCGTATAGATGAGCAACAGTTTCATAAACTACTATTGCAACTTGTTATTGCTGTTTGATTCGGAAGCTTTCAAAACGATATTTCATGTTGGTGAACTATTTACCTTATTAACCAAATTCATAGTACTACTACTACTAGTAGTAGAGCTACTTCTATATAAATATATCTTATATAAAACTTACTCGTTCAGGGTCAACAGAGATTGAGTTTTCGTCCACAGATATATTATACGCAATATTCAAGAAGGCAGAAATTATTGCTACTTTTGTATCTGCCATCCCTAACTGTTGCAAGATAGAATCAGGACTTGCGTTTTGTGGGACGCTTCACCGTCTTTTGAACTGACTAGCGAGTACCTAGATGAACGCCCACGCGGTCTTTTTCCGAATCCGATTGGATTTTGTGAAGCAAATGTGGATTTTTTACTAGCAATAATTCTGTGACACTGAAATTACGAGTCAATGATTCAGTAAAGCAAATTCTATGGTGAACAGAGCAAACAAAATCAGCTCTTAAGGAGACGAATCTATTTTTACCGTGACAGTTCCTACGAACAACTAATTGAATCCTATCGGAATTTATACTACGCTTCGATAGTGAGCAATGAAATCTTAGAGGACACTTATAAAGTAGCGAGGGCTTGTACAGCCGCCATAAAGTGGCTTGATTGATTAATTTAACTTTATAGCAGTTCGTGATGAGTTGGAGATGAAAGTGTTTGCAGGTGGTCGCCATCTTGGATGGGTAGAGGTCGGATTGATTGCTACGGGTTTATGGAATGTGCTAGTGCTCTTTTAGCATCCAATCAATCCAGTTCTGAAGTGTTTTTAGGGTTCCGTACCCAAAGGGTAAAAACGGGCCCTATTACTGAGACTCCGCGATCCGTATGTCTGTCTGTCCGTGACAGTACCTACGGAGAACTAATTGAATCCTATCGGAATTTATACTGCGCTTCGATAGTGACCAATGAAATCTTAGAGGGACACTTATAAAGTGGCGAGGGCTTGTACAGCCGCCATAAAGTGGCTTGATTGATTAATTTAACTTTATAGCAGTTCGTGATGAGTTGGAGATGAAAGTGTTTGCAGGTGGTCGCCATCTTGGATGGGTAAAGGTCGGATTGATTGCTACGGGTTTATGGAGTGTGCTGGTGCTCTTTTAGCACCCAATTAATCCAGTTCTGATGTGTTTTTTTAACCTAATGTTAAATAGCCGATGAGTTAGACATAGGTGCTTATAGTAGCTTGGAATGTACAGCCAGCTTCGCCATGTTCATTATTTACGTCACATGTAATGGGAGCGAGTCTAATGCCACCAAACGGACACAACTTTTTTGGAATGGATTAATTCCAAATAATTCCAAATGGAAAAACCTTTTGCTTCTTCTTCTTCGTATCGATGATACCACAATTATATACGTTTAGATCAGTATTCAGCCACAACAACAGCGTTCACCTTTGTGAGAAAGGTCTCTCAGGGAGCAGGTGTACCGACCACCGTAGGCGTGGGCTAGCTGACGGCGAGTAATGGTTAGCTCGCCCTCCGATAAGAGCCGGGCCCGAGTCGACGGCGCGTATGGTTCCACGCGCTCCTCAAAGACATGTCAGCAAAACTGACGGGGTTCACTAGGAACGACGGCTCTCTGGGTCGCCGATAAATTTGAAAGAGAAGTACCGCGGCCCTGGCTCAAGCAATTGAAGGAATACGGGTGGGTTTTAGTCAGTAAAAATCTGACACGCCCTCCCGCTTCAACCAAATCGGGAGAAGTCATTGGAGGATGCCCACACAAAAAAAAAGGTTTTAGGTGTTATTGCACAGAAACATGCCCGAAGTCAGCCCTGAGTCATTGCCTGGGACGTAGCTCCGCAATCACACTGCGGGTCATTAGAGTACCCTATCTAACTAAGTTGTACCTGCAGCGGTCCACTTAGCTTCGGAGTCAGTTTAGAGATTTCCAGGTGGGCCATGGACGTTGGTAGCCTGCAGTGAGTTTGTCTGCAGACTCAATACAGTCATTCCGAGAGGGATGTTTGAGGAGCCGGAGTCTCTTCTTTTTCTGCCGTCATTAATTGGTTTAGTTAACCACAGAAAGCTTTTCCGACTCTTCAATCTTGCCTTTGACTTCTCCACATCGTATAACATTTTGCTGGACCAGAGAATCGAAGCCACGAAATGATTCTCTGCAGACGCGTTTTCGACCACAGCATCGAGGCAAAGATATGAATGGGTTAGGGCAAAAGTAAATCAAGATTCATGTTAAAAGAGGTTCTAATTAATTAATTAGCAAACGGTAAATCCTATTGGGTTTCGATGTTTGTTATAAAATCAAGATAGTTAAATAATGAAATTCATATTTTAAATGGAGAAATAAAGATCAGGACTTGTATGTTCTAATAACGTAAACAACAAGACTTATCGCCTAAAATCAGATCAAACATTTTTACTTAATCGTTATAGATAGGTTTTGCACTAAAATCTGTAAAACCAGATTCTCCCGGCCAATTTCAGAGCAGAAGTCTGACATCGGGATATATACCTGCAACAGATACCGTGAGACGAACGACATCGACGGGCAACATCGCCCGATCTAAATTGTATGCAAAGAGTGCCAAATATCAGTAGTATGTGTGTGTATCTATGTAGGTACAGTATATGCATTTGACAATCTTGAATACATTATGTATCGACGAAACTGTGAAGGTGAAATTAAGTTCTATCTCCTATAACCTCTGGCGTCCTATACATAGTACATTCATAATACTTGCGCAACAGTTAATAATTTTTCCAAAAAATTACTGTGGAAATGTGTTGTTTATGAATAAACCTTTTAGAAAATAATATGGCTACCGCAAATAGTTTTTTTTTTATATGAAAGCATATTTTTTTGCTCAGACGGTCGCATCACCGTTGGGAGAAAATTTTCTACAAAAAAAATCTATCTACGATATCGATATCTTTCTTTTTACTAAAATCTATTGACGAATATTTTTTATTGTTTTTTTTTTTATGTTTTCTCTTGTGGTTGCAGTAAATGATGATATTCACAACATATTTTAGGTCTGACATGAATATTTTTTTCACTACAAGGTCAAACCTTTAGATGTACTATACTTAATACATTAGGGGTACGAATTAAGTGTTAAAATATTTATTGGCAATTATAAAATATTTGGTCGTTCAAGAGCAAGATTATCACGAACAACTTTTTGACCCTTATAATCTGCTGGTAATGATTAAAGTCGCTATTCTGATTATGGACACCGATGAAGACGAATCTGTTCATATTACTTGAACAAGAGTAGAACAAATGTTAATACTAAATTGACAGATTTCAAGGAAACAATTGGGTAAGATTGTAATTGTATCATAAGTTTTTTTAAATTTAATCTACTAAGAAAAATATGTTATTATGTATCATAATGTTATTTTTAAAGAAAAATATATGTTTAAAACAATGTATATTGTAAAAAAAAACTTGGTATTTTGATAATTTTATTATTGATTCGTAATTCCAAATGACATTATTTGGTCTCATTTCACACCTGCAGCCGAATTGCGCAAGTGTGTTATTGGTCGATTGATAGCGGTCCAACCCTTTGCGTTGCCGTATTCACTTACGCAAAAAGGCTGCTGGTGTACATCAAGAAAACCCAGTTTTACAAGATTTTTATTATTCTTCCCAGGGCTTTTGGTACATAACTAACAATCGTACCAAGTTTGATCAAAATCGAAATGATTTTATACCCTCAAGGGTTAGGAGGTTAAACCGATTTTAAAATCAGATCGAGCTCGGAGTCTTTCGTGACGGGCCCATATATGGATGGCAATTTAATTAGCTCGCCTCCTAACAAAGGACTTAAACAAAACCGGCTAACTATTATCATTATTATTTTTTGTAATCAATTACCACGTAGAGTTGGCAGGACTTGTATACCTACATAAAACTAAGTGTAATGTTTGGGTCACCAAGACACAGGTTGTGCTTAGTTTGGGATCCGTTGCTAAATTGTTATGGTCATTGTTAGTTTTAATTTCTTACCACACTGAGTATTGTCATCTTGTTATAACTGTGCACGTTAAATAAATGAATTTGAATCTTTTTCTTACTAAGAGTGATATCTTGTACCGAGAGGAAAGTCTTGCCGTTCCTCATCACCTCGTCTTCGTTTTCCTCCTCACTCATCAAGTCGATTCGGTGGGTATTTTACTGTTCGTGTTGTCCCACTCTGGTATAATCTTCCTCACACCATACGGCCCTTCGTGAGAGATCTTCAGGAGAAGAACTAGGGCACATTTTCTGTCAACATGAGTTATCTATACCAAAAATAAAAAGAAGAAAGATTTTGTTGTATGTTTGTTTGTATGTACCGAATAGGCTCCGAAATAACCGAAACAATATAAAAAAATAACGCCAATGGAAAGCTACATTATTCGCAAGTAATTCGGTTATAATTTATTTAATAAAAAAATAGAGATCCTTATGGAAATTGCAATAAAGTAACCCAAAGTAGCAAAATTTTTCCTATAAATAGAATTATTTGGCGTGCGCTGTGAAAACTATTGATGTTACATACAAAATATGTGCTACATGATTAAAGTACTTATTATTAACTACAAAAAAGGCTGCGAGAGAATATATATAACTATCATAGGTAAGTCACAATTGTGCTTTTGTGTTCTAAAATTTAATTAGATCGCCGGTAGAAACAAAAGTTGGTTTCATTCGTATTGTAGCATTCATTCTTATTCAAATAAATAGTTTAACAAATTGGTAGGTAGATAGGGAAGGATAGGGTACGTAGGTTAGGTGGGTAGGTAGGTAGGGTAGGGTAAGTAGGGTATGTGAGGTATGGTAGGTAGGTATGTAGGATAGGGTAGGGTAGGTGGGTTGATCGGTAGGATAGGTGAGTAGGTTGGTAGGTAGGTGGGTAGATAGGTGGGTAAGTAGGTAGGGTGATGGGGGGTACTCCCTCCCGAAGAGGGCCCGGTGACGGACAGCCGCGGCGGGTTCACGGTGAGTGCTAATGCGTGCCTGTGTTCCCGCCATAAGCGCCACAGGAGGACACCGTGGAGTTTTAGTGGGTTAGAGTCCCACAAAACTGCACTATCTCCCCGTGGTAGCGCAGTATGCATGAGCATTTAACCAAGAAAAAAAAAAAAACTGTAGGTAGGTAGGTAACCAGTTGACGAGAGCGAAGCCGCGGGGGTCAGCTAGTATATTGTATAGTATGTATTATGTTTATGCATTGTGAGCTGTATACATATTTGTGTAATGTGTTAGTAAGAATTAAAATATTCATTTGATTTTAAGTTTTTTTGCGCTGTGCGCATTTCTAAACTGTCCTAATTATGTAAATATCTGTATAACACTGAGTGTTGAAGACAGCGCCATCTACCAACAACGGCAGGAACCACCAAGCAGTTGCTGAGCTGAAAGCGCGAACCACTACAACACCTTCGTGCGCTTGCGACGTCGCCCAGCTGCGGAGTTCGACGGCCTGCCGAGAGAGGGCAGTGAACGATGCCTATATATAGGAACGACGACCTCGAACCAGGCTCTCTTTTCCATCACGGGCAACCAGCTCTAAACTTCTCTGTCTTACTGATAATTTCTGTAATATTAAATCTAATTTAACAAGAATAAATAAAACGAATCATTCGCTGCCAGCACCTCCCGGATTATCATTCCCGATACACGAGGACACACCTCAACATTTGGTCCTTCGAGCCGGATCATCACCACGCTACCAGCGAACGACTTCAGGGGTGCCTGGCAATCCGGTGGTATCATTTCAAAGGCTTAATCTTGAGATATAAAGCGATTCGGGTGAAGATTGTGAGTTGTTTTTAAATATAATCTGGCACAGACTTTAGTAATAAACTTGTACGTTTAATTTACTTTGAGTAATTTGGTTCACTAAAATATAATTTTCATTATATTAATTAAGAAAATAGTTATAAAGTGATAAAGCTTTTAAAATAATCGTTGATGAGAGACTGGGGAGGGCCTGGGTATGTCACCCTCATTTTGCGCGCTGAACAAGTTTAATACATGCAATATTCAGGAGGGTAGTATTGGCAACACTATCGGGGTGAATCGTGAGCGGTGAGCGCGGTCGGCTGTAGTGAAAGTGTTTCAAAACACATTACAATCTCTACCTACTATTAATTTTCTATCTTTTCTTTAGTCTAGCTTTGAGATTCTATCATGTATTTTTAGGGTTCTGTACCCGAAGGGTCTAAATGGAGCCCTATTGCTCTCACTCACTTGACTGTCTGTCCGTCTGTCTGTGTATCCATCGTCTGTAACACATTTTATTCCGAAGAATTTTTTAACTTCCCATTGATCTATAAACTTGAAATTTGGTGATAATGTTTATTATTACATATATTTTAGTAACAAATACCAATATATTGAAAAATCTGATTTTTCTTTGGTACGGAACCCTAAATGTGCAAAGTTCGACACGCACTTGGCCGGTTTTTTTTTAAGGATAGGCTTGCTTTTGACCACTTTCTACGCGTATGTCCTTTCTACGCGTATGTCCTTTCTATGCGTATGTCCTTTCTACGCGTATGTCCTTTCTTAGGTATTGTTCGTCGAATCGTTGAGCTCCTTAAATTCTGAGTTGAGCTGCTCGGTTATTGACAAATGCGTGCACTGACTGGACAGGTCCTCTCAATCTGGCTGGTTCTTTCCTTAAAAGACCATTTCAGACATCAGGCTACATGGTCTTCACATGATCTAACCAAGATGTTGTCTGGACGTTAAAAGAGACTGTGAGCTTTGAGTTTGTTTCGGCCTTTCTTCTCTTCTCAGAGTAGTCATATAGGAAACCCGACCTCATCTAGTTTAAAAAAATATGATCGACATGTAAAAGTGTTAGAACAAACCAACATACAGAAATAATAGTAGTTTATGAAACTGTTGCATAATGAGGGGTATTAAAACATGAGTGTGTGTTTAAAAACCGAGCCGTAGGCGAGGTTTTTAATAGTTTTCACACGAATGTTTTAATACCTAGTTATGTGCAGTTTCATACACTACTTTATCTACACTCATAAATTGGCATTGAACCTACTAAATACCTCTTTTTGCATTTTCCATGCCATAAAATCGTGATAGCATTTGTCATATACTTTTCTCGACTTTGCTGGTAATAAATTAAGAGTAATTTCCTTTGCAGCATCTAAAATATCGGGCGGAGTCAATTTTTTTTCACATTCACTGATATCAGCCTTTTTTAACAATAATTTAAATAACTCATGAAATTCAGTACAGCAAAACTTGCAAAACGTATGAATGGCGCCAAAACCCAGCACATACATCACCGCATTAACCGCGCATGCGCTAAGGCTTAGCACGCACTGCGATCTTTATTCGTGCGATTTTTTCCGCCCATTCTGCGACCTATGGAATTATATGAAGTTGTTCGCATTGCGGTAAAGAAATCGTACGGAAATAATACCGCAAGAAATCCGTGTTTTGCCACAGAATCCAACGCACCACGGCGCGAGTTTTATTCGCCCGAATATTTTGAGCACTATGAACAGGTAGATGGAAACAAAATTCGCGCGAATAAAAATCGCAGTGCGTGTTAATTCTAAAGCGGGCATTGTCATAGACAATTTAAAATTGGAATCAAATCTTTTTATAATAGGTACTATAAAATGGCATTACAAAAAAAAAAATGATGGAAACTCCTTAGTGATTAACTTCTTGGATTTGTCCTGTATCGTAATAGAAAAAAAATTGTTTTATAGCATTATTTTGTTAGAGAAATAGTGTTATAATAAGATTCTATTTTAAAATTTCGGTATTGTGTTTATTAAGTATGCCAATATAAACTCGTTTTAAATTTTATAATTCGAATATTACGATATGAGAGTAGATAAAATCATTTATGATTTATCTCACCTGATGGTAAGCGATGATGTGGCCGACGGTGTAGCACGCTTACCTAGAAGTAACCTATTAATTTTTGATTCAATTACACCCAGGTTGTAGAAATCAGTGTCTGTCCTATCTAACCTTGAAAAAATTCACGATGTTAACTTCAACATTCTATTATTTCGTGACTGTCTGCTCCCGAGATTTATATTCAATGTAAATGAGAGCAATAAACTATTTTTGACATTTGAATATAGTGGGCATAAACGAGATGTATTTTTGTGTAAAGAAAACCTTTTGTAAGTAATCGCTATGTTCAGATTTAAATGCACTTGTCATGCAAGTCATAAATTCAAGTCTGTAAAACACAAAAAAGGCTCTAGACAACTGACATTACATCATCAAAATCGTTGCCAAGCGAATTTAAAAAAAAGTAAAAAACCGGCCAAGGGCGTGTCGGACTTCGCATATTTAGTATTCCGTATCAAAGGTTAAAATTTGATTATGAATATTTTTTGTGACAGACGACAGACAGGCGGACAGATGAACAGACGGCAGACGGACAGACGGACACGTATGTGACCTTAAAATTTTATGAGAAGCACTATCGATATGTCACGTGATCCCTTGTTTTTACCATTTCGACCATCGTCATCGCAGATACAATGACACTTTGTTTAGAACCCCTGTAGTTCCCCTTGTAACTTCTACAAGCGATAACGGTTGTCAAAAAGTCAAAAATTTCGGTACTTAAGGAATGAGGGCTTTGGTAAAACCCGTACCTATCTCAATCTACCATATTTGGAAAATATTCACAATACAAAAAAACCGGCCAAGTGAGTGCAGACTTGCCACATTTAGGGTTCCGTACCAAACTGCAAAAACGGTTTTTCTAAGGGGTTTAAATAAGAAAATTCTGGATATTTAAAAAAAAAACCTAATTTGTCAATACAATACTTAATTAACTAAGACTAACAAATTAGATGTCAAAGTCACAACGACACGTCAAAAAGCGTTGTCTTATAACTAGTCAAATAACCCGCCCCTAACTGTTCCCGGCGCAAAGGTGCCCATAACGCTTGCTGCATTGCCACGTTGGATGGCAATGGCTAACCTTTGCACCAAGAACGAGCTGGAGCGGGAGTCACCCGTTTTGTCCCTTAGCCTATGCCCTATCCCTATCCTATTATATATATGATAATTAATATATACACTTATATACATTAATTTGCTATTTAATTAATATGCTAATAAGTTGTAAATAATATATTTTATTCAATGTTATGAATATTTGTCAATATATTGGTATTTGTTAGAAAATAATACGTAATAATTAACATAAGACACATAAGAAGGACGGCACGGTTGAAATCTGTCGGGCATGTCACCGGCCGGGGGAATCAATCCGTCACATTATCTCCGGTTGTTCTAGTCTGGCTAACGGAGACTATTTGCATAGACACAACCTTGTAGCCAGGATTATGCATCAGCAACTTGCTCTTGGATACAATCTTGTGGAGTCGGATGTGCCTTACTATAAGTATGTGCCCGACCCAGTTCTCGAAAATGGCAATGTCACGTTGTATTGGGATCGATCTATCATCACTGACAGGACTATTGTTGCCAATAAGCCTGACATAGTGGTGATAGACCGACTAAAGCGTCACGCAATGATTGTTGATACAGTGATCCCCCATGACGAGAACCTCGTGAAGACTGAGAGAGATAAGAAAAGCAAGTATCTTGATCTAGCTCGCGAGGTTGTCGACATGTGGGATGTGAATACAGCCAGTCATTGTGCCGATAGTTGTGACGGCCAATGGCGTAATAGCCAAGAGCCTCGACGAACATCGGAGAAGGCTCTCGTTGGGCAGCTGGATCAAGGGCTTGATCCAGAAAGCGGTACTCCTGGACACGGTGCGTATAGTTAGGAGGTTCCTCTCTCAGGAGCCCTGACCACCGGTAACTTGGTCCCTGTTCCCGATACCGGTGGGCTACTAACTTTGTATTTTTAAATATTTTTTTTATTTAATTTTTAAAGAATAATATTTAAAAATATGTAAAGATAATAAATAAATGAAAACATAAAACACATAACATTATCACCAAATTTGAAGTTCATACGTCAATGGAAAGTTAAAAAATCTTCGAACCAAATTTTGTAAAAAAATGCTGATTTGGTGGATTTCATTCCTTTGTTTTTCAATATTTTTTAATACCACAAAGTACACTATTTATCTACTCAACGAACTCCAAAGATCGATACCCCAGTCGATGGAGCAGGTATTTTTTTTTATTTCACGCCCCATTTTTGCTGTATGGGAGCCCCCCTTTAATCCCCTCCAAAAACCACCAAAATATACTAGAGGCTAGAGGACGCCTCGCGGTTTCACCCGCGTAATTCCCGTTCCCGTGGGAATACAGGGATAAAAAGTAGCCTATGTCACCCGGGGATAGAGTAGCTTCACAACGGTGAAATAATTTTACAAAATCGGTCCAGTAGTTTTGGAGCCTATTCGGTACAAACAAACAAACAAACAAAAAAATCTTTCCTCTTTTTTAATATTCGTATAGATGAGCAACAGTTTCATAAACTACTATTGCAACTTGTTATTGCTGTTTGATTCGGAAGCTTTCAAAACGATATTTCATGTTGGTGAACTATTTACCTTATTAACCAAATTCATAGTACTACTACTACTAGTAGTAGAGCTACTTCTATATAAATATATCTTATATAAAACTTACTCGTTCAGGGTCAACAGAGATTGAGTTTTCGTCCACAGATATATTATACGCAATATTCAAGAAGGCAGAAATTATTGCTACTTTTGTATCTGCCATCCCTAACTGTTGCAAGATAGAATCAGGACTTGCGTTTTGTGGGACGCTTCACCGTCTTTTGAACTGACTAGCGAGTACCTAGATGAACGCCCACGCGGTCTTTTTCCGAATCCGATTGGATTTTGTGAAGCAAATGTGGATTTTTTACTAGCAATAATTCTGTGACACTGAAATTACGAGTCAATGATTCAGTAAAGCAAATTCTATGGTGAACAGAGCAAACAAAATCAGCTCTTAAGGAGACGAATCTATTTTTACCGTGACAGTTCCTACGAACAACTAATTGAATCCTATCGGAATTTATACTACGCTTCGATAGTGAGCAATGAAATCTTAGAGGACACTTATAAAGTAGCGAGGGCTTTTACAGCCGCCATAAAGTGGCTTGATTGATTAATTTAACTTTATAGCAGTTCGTGATGAGTTGGAGATGAAAGTGTTTGCAGGTGGTCGCCATCTTGGATGGGTAGAGGTCGGATTGATTGCTACGGGTTTATGGAATGTGCTAGTGCTCTTTTAGCATCCAATCAATCCAGTTCTGAAGTGTTTTTAGGGTTCCGTACCCAAAGGGTAAAAACGGGCCCTATTACTGAGACTCCGCGATCCGTATGTCTGTCTGTCCGTGACAGTACCTACGGAGAACTAATTGAATCCTATCGGAATTTATACTGCGCTTCGATAGTGAGCAATGAAATCTTAGAGGGACACTTATAAAGTGGCGAGGGCTTGTACAGCCGCCATAAAGTGGCTTGATTGATTAATTTAACTTTAAAGCAGTTCGTGATGAGTTGGAGATGAAAGTGTTTGCAGGTGGTCGCCATCTTGGATGGGTAAAGGTCGGATTGATTGCTACGGGTTTATGGAGTGTGCTGGTGCTCTTTTACCACCCAATTAATCCAGTTCTGATGTGTTTTTTTAACCTAATGTTAAATAGCCGATGAGTTAGACATAGGTGCTTATAGTAGCTTGGAATGTACAGCCAGCTTCGCCATGTTCATTATTTACGTCACATGTAATGGGAGCGAGTCTAATGCCACCAAACGGACACAACTTTTTTGGAATGGATTAATTCCAAATAATTCCAAATGGAAAAACCTTTTGCTTCTTCTTCTTCGTATCGATGATACCACAATTATATACGTTTAGATCAGTATTCAGCCACAACAACAGCGTTCACCTTTGTGAGAAAGGTCTCTCAGGGAGCAGGTGTACCGACCACCGTAGGCGTGGGCTAGCTGACGGCGAGTAATGGTTAGCTCGCCCTCCGATAAGAGCCGGGCCCGAGTCGACGGCGCGTATGGTTCCACGCGCTCCTCAAAGACATGTCAGCAAAACTGACGGGGTTCACTAGGAACGACGGCTCTCTGGGTCGCCGATAAATTTGAAAGAGAAGTACCGCGGCCCTGGCTCAAGCAATTGAAGGAATACGGGTGGGTTTTAGTCAGTAAAAATCTGACACGCCCTCCCGCTTCAACCAAATCGGGAGAAGTCATTGGAGGATGCCCACACAAAAAAAAAGGTTTTAGGTGTTATTGCACAGAAACATGCCCGAAGTCAGCCCTGAGTCATTGCCTGGGACGTAGCTCCGCAATCACACTGCGGGTCATTAGAGTACCCTATCTAACTAAGTTGTACCTGCAGCGGTCCACTTAGCTTCGGAGTCAGTTTAGAGATTTCCAGGTGGGCCATGGACGTTGGTAGCCTGCAGTGAGTTTGTCTGCAGACTCAATACAGTCATTCCGAGAGGGATGTTTGAGGAGCCGGAGTCTCTTCTTTTTCTGCCGTCATTAATTGGTTTAGTTAATCACAGAAAGCTTTTCCGACTCTTCAATCTTGCCTTTGGCTTCTCCACATCGTATAACATTTTGCTGGACCAGAGAATCGAAGCCAGGAACTGATTCTCTGCAGACGCGTTTTCGTCCACAGCATTGAGGCAAATATATGAATGGGTTAGGGCAAAAGTAAATCAAGATTCATATTATAAGATGTTTTAATTAATTAATTAGCAAACGGTAAATCCCATTGGGTTTCGATTTTTGTTATAAAATCAAGATAGTTAAATAATGAAATCCATATTTTAAATGGAGAAATGAAAATCAGGACTTGTATGTTCTAATAACGTAAACAACAAAACTTATCGCCTAAAATCAGATCAAACATTTTTACTTAATCGTTATAGATAGGTTTTGCACTAAAATCTGTAAAACCAGATTCTCCCGGCCATTTTCAGAGCAGAAGTCTGACGTCGGGATATATACCTGCAACAGATACGGTGAGACGAACGACATCGATGGGCAACATCGCCCGATCTAAATGGTATGCAAATAGTGCCAAATATCAGTAGTATGTGTGTGTATCTATGTAGGTACAGCATATGCATTTGACAATCTTGAATACATTATGTATCGACGAAACTGTGAAGGTGAAATTAAGTTCTATCTCCTATAACCTCTGGCGTCCTATACATAGTACATTCATAATACTTGCGCAACAGTTAATAATTTTTCCAAAAAATTACTGTGGAAATGTGTTGTTTATGAATACACCTTTTAGAAAATAATAATTATGGTGTTACTCTACCATAAGTAGTTTCTTTTTTATATGAAAGCATATTTTTTTGCTCAGACGGTCGCATCTCCGTTGGGAGCAAATTTTCTACAAAAAATATCTATCTACGATATCGATATCTTTCTGTTTTTCTAAAATCTATTGACGAATATTTTTTATTGTTTTTTTATGTTTTCACTTGTGGTTGCAGTAAATGATGATATTCACAACATATTTTAGGTCTGCCATGAATATTTTTTTCACTACAACCTTTAGATGTACTTTAGTTAATACATTAGGGGTGCGAATTAAGTGTTAAAATAATAAAATATTTATTATTTATATATTTCAATTATAAAATATTTGGTCGTTCAAGAGCAAGATTATCACGAACAACTTTTTGACACTAATAGTCTGCTGATAATGATTAAAGTCGCTTTTCTGATTATGACACCGATGAAGACGAATCTGTTCATGAACAAATGAGTAGAACAAATGTTGATACTAAATTAACAGATTTCAAGGAAACAATTGGGTAAGATTGTAATTGTATCAAAAGTTTTTTTTAAATTTAATCTAAGAAAAATATGTTATTATGTATCATAATGTTATTTATTTACTGAAAAATATATGTTTAAAACAATGTATATTGTAAACAAAAAAACTTGGTATTTTGATAATTTTATTATTGACTAGCTGACCCTCGGGGCTTCGCTCCCGTCAACTGGCTACCTACCTACCCTAGCTACCATGGTTATCCTGGCTACCCTACCCCAAACCTGACTGCGCTGGCTACCATGGCTACCCTGGCTACCCTGGCTAACCTGGCCACCCTGGCTACCCTGGCTTCCCTGGCTACTCTGGCTACCATGCCCCTACACTGGCTATCCTGGCTACCATGGCTACCCTGGCTGCTCTGGCTACCCTGGCTTCCCTGGCTACTCTGGCTACTTTGGCTACCCTGGCTACCTTGCCCCTACCCTGCCTATCCTGGCTATCCTGGCTATTCTGGCTACCCTGGCTACTCTGGCTACCCTGGCTACTCTGGCTACCCTGGCTACCTTGCCCCTACCCTGCTTACCCTGGCTAACCTGGCTACCCTGGCTACTATGGCTGCTCTGACTACCCTGGCTACCTTGCTCCTATCCTGCCTACTCTGACTACCATGGCTACCCTGGCCATCCTGGCTTCCCTGGCTTCCCTGGCTTCCCTGGCTTCCCTGGCTACCCTGGCTACCATGCCTCTACCCTGCCTAACCAGACTACTTTGGCTACCCTGGCCATCCTGGCTACCCTGGCTTCCCTGGCTACTCTGGCTACCCTGGCTACCTTGCCCCTACCCTGCTACCCGGGCTACCATGGCTACCCTGCCTGGTCTGACTACCCAGCCTACCATGGCTACCCTGGCAACCCTGCCTACCCTGCCCCTACCCTGCCTATCCTGCCTACCCTGGCTACCCTGCCTACCCTGGTTACCCAGACTGCCCTGCCTACCCTGCCTACCGTGCCTACCCTGGCTATCCTGGCTACCCTGGCTACCCTTCCTACCCTACCTACCCTACCTACCAACCTACAAATTTTTATCTATCATCAATAGTTTTCTCAGCGCACGCCAAATAATGTATTTTAGAGGCAACATTTTGCTACCTTGGGTTACATTATTGCAATTTTTATAAGGATCTCTAATTTTTTTAAAATATATTATAGCCTATGACACTCAGGAATAATGTAGCTTTCTACCGGTAAAAGAATTTTCAAAATCGGTTCAGTAGATCCAGAGATTACCCCTTACAACGTCACAAACTCACAAACTCACAAACCCACAAACTTTACCTCTTTATAATATTAGTATAGATTCGTAATTCCAAATGACATTATTTTGTTTCGTTTCACACCTGCAGCCAAATTGCGCAAGTGTGTTATTGGTCGATTGATAGCGGTCCAACCCTTTGCGTTGCCGTATTCACTTACGCAAAAAAGCTGCTGGTATACATCAAGAAAACCCAGTTTTACAAGATTTTTATTATTCTTCCCAGGCCTTTTGGTACAGAACTAACAATCGTACCAAGTTTGATCAAAATCGAAATGATTTTTAACCCTCAGGGGTTAGGAGGTTAAACCGATTTTAAAATCAGATGGAGCTCGGAGTCTTTCTTGACCGGCCCATATATGGATGGCAATTTAATAAGCCAGGGACTTAAACAAAACTAGCTAACTATTATCATTACTATTTTTTGTAATCAATTGCCACGTAGCGCCAGCAGGACTTGTGTACCTACATAAAACTAAGTGTAATGTTTGGGTCACCAAGACACAGGCTGTGCTTAGTTTGGGATCCGTTGCTAAATTGTTATGGTCATTGTTAGTTTTAATTTCTTACCACACTGTGTATTGTCATCATGTTATAACTGTGCACGTTAAATAAATGAATTTGAATCTTTTTCTTACTAAGAGTGATATCTTGTACCGAGAGGAAAGTCGTGCCGTTCCTCATCATCTCGTCTTCGTTTTTGTTAACTTCTCGTAGAGGGTTTTCCGCGAATGCAATAAAAGAATTGAAGAACTTGTACACCGGATATATTGTAAAATAAAATCACATAGAAAATACATGAGCGCAGCCATCAGGCGATCACATTAGCGAATACAAAAGTCATTCTCCATTCAAAACCTATGACAGAAGTATAGAATAAAGAACCATGAATCAAACAGTGACTGCACAAAGAAGGTCAACATTCAACACTTCCCCTCAATCGCTGTTTGAACTCAGACATCACCGCTGGCTCAACTGGCTTAAAAACCTAAGCCCAAGTTCACAACACAGAACTTATGTTTAGGAGCACACAAAGATTTCGTTAATACATCAGCCACCATTTCTTCAGTAGACAAATAACTCAACGTAATTATATGATTATTCACAGCCTCCCTAACATAGTGGTACCTGATATCTATGTGCTTAGTCCTCCTATGAAACACTGGATTGACACTTAGTTTTTGAGCAGACTGATTGTCATTGTACAAATCAACCACTAACCCAGAAATACCAGTCAATTCAGTCACCAAGTCCCTAAGCCAACGTGCCTCCTTAGCAGACTCACTAAGAGCAACATACTCAGCCTCAGTACTTGATAAACTAACACATGTTTGTTTTCTGCATTCCCAGGAGATGGTGTTTCCCCCATACTTGAAAACAAACCCCGAAAATGACTTTCGGTCTCGTACGTCACCACCCCAGTCCGCGTCTACAAACCCCTCAACCTTAGCATGACCCGACCTACTAAACACAAGGCTAACGCTTTGAGTCCCCTTAAGATATCTCAATAAACGCTTCGCTGTCCTCCAGTGTTCCATAGTATGACACGTATTAAACTGGCTTAAGTACGAAACTGCATACGTAATGTCCGGCCGTGTAAATACACTCAGATACATAAGAGAACCTATCAATTCCCTATATGGAACAGTACCTTCGTCTAACACAATCGTATCAGTAAACTTAACATTTGGGTCCAAAGGAGTCTGGACTGGTTTGCATTCCGACATACCGAAACTGTCGAGCAAGCGCTCAACATACCGCGCTTGACAAAGCTTAAGAGTTTTATTCGTCCTGTCACGCTCTACCGCGACCCCGAGAATATGCCGCACCGCACCCAAATGTTTAATCTTAAACAGTTTTCGCAAACTCTCTTTCAGCTCTTCAGCCATGCGTGCATCATTGTAACAGACAATGAAATCGTCCACGTACAAAGCAACGTAAATAACCGACTTACCATTTCGTTTGTAGAAGATACATTGTTCAAGTTGGCATTGAACAAAATCTATCGACAGAAGCACGTCCTTCACCCTCTGATACCAAGCTCGCGAAGCTTGTTTCAGTCCGTAGACTGCCTTTTTCAATCTGTAGACTTTATTTTCTCCACCAGGTGAAATGAACCCCTCCGGTTGATACATAAATATCTCCTCATCTAAATTACCATTGAGGAACGCCGTCTGTACGTCTAGGTGGTCTATATGTAGATCCATATCTACAGAGATCGCCATCAACAGTCGCATTGAACTGTACCGTACTACCGGTGAAAACGTCTCAAAATAATCTTCACCATACTTTTGGGTGAACCCCTTGGCTACTAACCTGGCCTTATACCGGGCTATCTTCCCCTCGGCGTCACACTTAATTTTGAAGATCCATTTATTCCGAACCACATTTTTTTCAAAAGGCGGATCCACCAACTCCCAAGCCTGATGTTGATTGAATGAGTCAATCTCTTCCTGCATAGCTTGCCGCCACAAGTCGCTCTGCCCAGAACACAGAGCTTCCTTAACAGTGCGCGGTTCAGCTGGGATCGCATCTTGTGTGTACAAACCCTTAGGTTGTCTAGATCTAAGATTGTACCTCGGTTCCGGAGGCTCCATCACCTCCTCAACGCTATCTTCAAAAAAAAAGTGTCATCGCCGCCATCATCACCGCTCGCTGACACAACCGGCTCAACATTCACCGTTACCGGCTCATCAGTGACAGGCCCCCGAGCTGCATCACCAACCACCTCACTCTCAGGCAAGCTTGACTTCCTCTCACTAGTGGAATCATCAGCTTCTTCCCCTGAAAGAAAGATTTCTATAGAAGCTGATCCGTGTCCAGTTCCTAGCTCTTTGGCTGGGAACACACTTTCATAAAATATGACATCACGGCTTCTCTTTATAGCATGTGTCTTAGAGTCATACAACCTGTAAGATCTCCCATTGTCTTCATAACCGACAAATATATACTTCTTACTCTTAGGTTGTAACTTATTCCGCTTAAAGTCATCAATATGTACATAGGCCTCGCAACCGAAAACCCGCAAGTGGTCATACTTTACCCTATTACCCGACCAAACCTCCTCGGGCGTCTTGCCACCTAATTTACTAGACGGCGACCGATTAATAAGGTACCCGGCAGTGTTAGCCGCCTCAGCCCACAACTTGTGATCCAAACCCGCGTGATATAACATACAACGTACCCGTTCCAAAAGAGTTCTGTTTAACCTCTCCGCCGCACCATTCATTTGGGGCGAATACGGAACAGTGACCTGATGCACAATACCCTTCTGTCTGAAGAATGCGCTCAGCTCTTTGTTTACGTACTCCGTACCGTTATCACTGCGTATAGCCTTTACCTTGGATTCACATTGATTTTCCACGAGCCTAACAAAGTCTTTGGTGACACTAGCTACTTCGCTCTTATTCTTCAAGAAGTACAAGAATACTTTCCGCGAGTGGTCATCTAGAAACGTCAAAATGTACTGCTTACCTGAGTGGGACGCAACAGGAATCGAACACAAGTCCGTGTGCACCAGATCCAAGCACTTAGCCGCTACATCACGCCCAGATTTCTTGAACGGAAACCTTATTTGTTTTCCAAGAATGCAAATATCGCAATTATTTGCAATTTCTGTTTTCTGAAAATCAATAACGTGTGACAGTGACTTCAAGCTGTCATAACTTAAATGACCCAATCTATGGTGCCAAGACTCCTTTGAAACCTCTTTATTTACACTACTTAAAGCTACCGCGTTAGTATGCAGTTTATATACCCCGCCAACAGACCTAACACTAGCTATACAAGATTTATTTTTAAAAATCTTACAAGTAGACTCAATAAATTCCACTCTAAACCCTTTAACCGTTAAACAATTCACAGAAAGTAAATTTACACTCAGTCCCGGAACGTACATCACTTCTTTAAGAGTCAAATCATAATTGCTGAGTTTTAAACACACGTTACCGATACCCACGCATTTCAAAGTCTGTCCACTCGCCACATTTACTTCTACACTTTTTGTAGTAAAATCATGTAACCAGTCTCGCTGTCCCGTCATGTGACTCGATGCACCCGAGTCTACGTACCACGTGTCAGCCAAGAACCGAGACGCGACCATTGCCGCCGCTTTCTGGGTACACTCCTTCTTAACGTGACCAGACTTTCCACAGTTCCAACACCTCGGCTTCTTGTCTTGGCGTCTCTTACCAGACTTATTCGCCGACTTATCAGCAATCAGGCAATCTCCACCTTTGCAATTGTCAGACCACTTTGTATCCTGAAGCAATTTAGCCTTCACAAAATCACTGGTCAGGTTGCTCACACTACTCTCCAAGGCCATGATCATTGGATCAAACCTAGAAGGTAATCCCTGAAGAATAATCGCCGCCAGGAACTCATCGTCAATCGGTTTATTTACAGCCGCCAACTGTTGCGACAGCGACAAACATTCGCTAACATATTTATCCATATCGCCACCTAAGTCGTCCAACTTTACGGAACACAGCATCCGCAAAAGTTTTAATCTTCTGCCTATGCCCTTATCGTCGTACGCTTTCTCTAGGCTCAGCCAGGCATCCTTACTCGTCTTTGCAGTCATCACGTGGGACACGCACGAAGCGTCCACTGACAGGCAGATCTTAGCCAACGCCCTTTCGTCCATACGCCGTTTCAGTTCTGGACTGGACTTATCGTTCTCCAGATACCCGTCGATCGAACACCAAAGGTCGTCATGGATAAGCAGGTTTCTCATATTAAACTTCCAGAGGAGATAATTCTCTCGCCCTTTCAATCGCTCTATAGAAAAACCACTCACGCTTCCGCCTGCTGCAGACATGGATACCATCTCTCGTTCGCTCATTGTATCTTAATACAATTCTTCTTCTTTAAGCGTTCTGGGCCCATAACCCTTGTTAACTTCTCGTAGAGGGTTTTCCGCGAATGCAATAAAAGAATTGAAGAACTTGTACACCGGATATATTGTAAAATAAAATCACATAGAAAATACATGAGCGCAGCCATCAGGCGATCACATTAGCGAATACAAAAGTCATTCTCCATTCAAAACCTATGACAGAAGTATAGAATAAAGAACCATGAATCAAACAGTGACTGCACAAAGAAGGTCAACATTCAACAGTTTTCCTCCTCACTCATCAAGTCGATTCGGTGGGTATTTTACTGTTCGTGTTGTCCGCCTCTGGTATAATCTTCCTCACACCATACGGTCCTTCGTGAGAGATCTTCAGGAGAAGAACTAGGGCACATTTTCTGTCAACATGAGTTATCTATACCAAAAATAAAAAGAAGAAAGATTTTGTTGTATGTTTGTTTGTTTGTACCGAATAGGCTCCGAAATAACCGAAACAATATAAAAAATAACGCCAATGGAAAGCTACATTATTCGCAAGTAATTCGGTTAAATTTTTATTTAATAAAAAATTTGAGATCCTTATAGAAATTGCAATAAAGTAACCCAAAGTAGCAATTTTTTTCCTATAAAATGCATTATTTGGCGTGCGCTGAGAAAACTATTGATGTTACATACAAAATATGTGCTACATGATTAAAGTACTTATTATGAACTACAAAAAAGTCTGCAAGAGAATATTAACTATCATAGTTCAGTCACAATAGCAGCTTTTGTGTTCTAAAATTTAATTAGATCGCCGGTAGAAACAAAAGTTGGTTACATTCGTATTGTAGTATTAATTCTTATTCAAATAAATAGTTTAACAAATTGGTAGGTAGATAGGGAAGGGTAGGGTACGTAGGGTAGGTGGGTAGGTAGGTAGGGTAAGTAGGGTATGTGAGGTAGGGTAGGTAGGTATGTAGGATAGGGTAGGGTAGGTGGGTTGATCGGTAGGATAGGTGAGTAGGTTGGTAGGTAAGTGGGTAGATAGGTGGGTAGGTAGGTAGGGTGATGGGGGGTACTCCCTCCCGAAGAGGGTCCGGTGACGGACAGCCGCGGCGGGTTCACGGTGAGTGCTAATGCGTGCCTGTGTTCCCGCCATACGCGCCACAGGATGACACCGTGGAGTTTTAGTGGGTTAGAGTCCCACATAACTGCACTATCTCCCCGTGGTAGTGTAGTATGCATGAGCATTTCTCCAAAAAAAAAAAAATTGTTCTGTAGGTAGGTAGGTAACCAGTTGACGAGAGCGAAGCCGCGGGGGTCAGCTATTATATTATATAGTATGTATTATGTTTATGCATTGTGTGCTGTATACATATTTGTGTAGTGTGTTAGTAAGAATTGAAATTTTCATTTGATTATAAGTTTTTTTGCGCTGTGAGCATTTTTTAACTGTCCTAATTATGTAAATCTCTGTATAACACTGAGGTTTACTGTCAGATAACCCAATTGTGGGTTAAGCTCGCCTTTGTACATAAGTTCTCCTTCTGTATTTGTATATGTTTGTTTTGTGTACAATAAAGAATATAAATATAATAATATAGTGTTGTATGTAAGTTAGTCGAAATAGTTAAACCCTTCAAAATGGATGCGCTCAAATACATCCTCCGTTATGGTCAAGATATTTACGAACTTGTCATCATAATTTTTACTCGAAAGATCTAAGATTATTTTATTTTTCTTGTATTTTTTTACATGTCAACCAGGTTTAGTTTGGAATAACTGTAATTGATTTAGAACAGAAATTCATAAAACAGAAGTACAAAATAGAAAAGAACATATCAACAGTGCGCAGAGGTTGTTCCGGTCAACCGGACACGGTCCACATAGCGTTCACAGAGCTCACTTTATTTTTTACTAAAATGTGTATAACTGAAATTGAACAGCATATCCAATCTGAATGTTCTAGTCAACCGTTTGGTTACCTATTCTGTAAATAGCTTAGTAAGCGGATATTGGATTTTACATTTATTATGATATTATTACTTTGTAACCCTTGAAAGTAATACTTTTCAAGGATTAAACTCATAAATATGAACTATTCTCGCTAATCTTGAAAACAAAACTCCTGATCCACAGATTATGCCGCATCATCATCATCATCATATCAGCCGAAAGACGTCCACTGCTGGACATAGGCCTCCCCCAAGCGTCGCCACTTTGACCGGCACTTTTTGCCGCATAAATATACTAATTAACTGAATTTTATAAATGTTCCAATTTAGAGTATTTCCCATAATGAAAGTTGATCACATTCGTCATTCAGGACACGTCCTTTCACACTCTGAACGATTGCCAATTAATTAAAAGTCACCATGTCGATAATGTTTCAATAAAATCTACCAAAGCACTTATAACATAAAGCCCTCTACGTAGGGTCTACGGCGTAGGCGCGTAGCAGTGCTACGCGGCTACGCGGCTGTTGCAATGGTATGCCTTATGCATGCTGCGTGTCAAACAACGAAAACTAAACCCAATACAAATGTTGTAAATAATTTAAATGTAATCAAATCAAGACAAATAATAATTTAACCTGTCAATAATTTTAGTATAGTAAACAGTACTGTGTTAGATATAAGAAGCAAAATAAAACCACATTTGCCACCCAACAATCTCATAGATAAACGTTCACTATTGAGCACACAACACACAACCTACATACATGTGCAAAGTTATCTAGTGGCCCATAATAGCGGACATTACGCGCGAGATTGTTCATAACCCATAACAGAATATTCACTAGGTCGTTTGTGTGATCGCGAAGATGATCGTTCCGAGTCGGCGCGTTCTCACGCCTCGGCTTTTGTCGGCAAATAATTAATAGCTGCACCCATTGTGGGCAGATGAGCACAGACCCCTTTGTCCCGGGATTATGTCAAGAGCGCATTTAAACTTAGCAGAACAAACAAACCGGTGCACGGCGAGTTATTGCGAAACTTTGGCTTTATTTAGCGCGGCGTCACCTAAAATATTTTAAATAGTTCGCACTTTAACACGCTTTTTGCTCGTGTGATGGCGCACTAATTTGGTTTTGTCTCGCAAGATTTATTCCTGCTGTTCCTTGTGCGGTAAGTACTTGCATGCCTCCTTTTGGCCTTGTTGAATACGCCTACTTACATTCATTATTGAGCCACTTATTCTCAACCTCGCTACTAAGTATAGCTGGGTCTCTAATGGCAGGTATATTAGCATAGTCTATGAATACAAACTTCTAATACAGTTCACTCAACGACGACGAAGGCTCTCTCAATTTCCCTGCAGACTAATGAAGAAAAATTAATTTCGTCGACGTATTTATGTTTCTAGAAGTTATTTGCAGCGCAGAAAGCAAAAATGAGAAGGATTTTTCAGCCATTTGTTTGAACCCGCAAGCATGACGTGGTATCATTTCAAAGGCTTTATCTTGATATATAAAGCGATTCGGGTGAAGATTGTGATTGTGTTGTTTTTAAATATAATCTGGCATAGACTTTAGTAATAAACTTGTACGTCTAATTTACTTTGAGTAATTTGGTTCACTAAAATATAATTTTCATTATATTAATTAAGAAAATAGTTTTAGAGTGATAAAGCTTTTAAAATAATCGTTGATGAGAGACTGGGGAGGGCCTGGGTATGTCGCCCTCATTTTGCGCGCTGAACAAGTTTAATACATGCAGTATTCAGGAGGGTAGTGTTGGCAACACTATCGGGGTGAAGCGTGAGCGGTGAGCGCGGTCGGCTGTAGTGAAAGTGTTTCAAAACACATTACAATCTCTACCTACTATTAATTTTCTATCTTTTCTTTAGTCTAGGTTTCTGATTCTTTCATGTATTTTTAGGGTTCTGTACCCGAAGGGTCTAAACGGAGCCCTTTTGCTCTCACTCACTTGACTGTCTGTCCGTCTGTCTGTGTATCCATCGTCTGTCACACATTTTGTTCCGAATAATTTATTAACTTTACATTGACCTATAAACTTGAAATTTGGTAATAATGTTTATTATTACATATATTTTAGTAACAAATACCAATATATTGAAAAATCTGATTTTTCTTTGGTACGGAACCCTAAATGTGCAAAGATCGACACGCACTTGGCCGGTTTTTTTTTATGGATAGGCTTGCTTTTAACCACTATTTACGCGTATGTCCTTTCTTAGGTATTGTTCGTCGAATCGTTGAGCTCCTTAAATTCTGAGTTGAGCTGCTCGGTTATTGACAAATGCGTGCACTGACTGGACAGGTCCTCTCAATCTGGCTGGTTCTTTCCTTAAAAGACCATTTCAGACATCAGGCTACATGGTCTTCACATGATCTAACCAAGATGTTGTCTGGACGTTAAAAGAGACTGTGAGCTTTGAGTTTGTTTCGGCCTTTCTTCTCTTCTCAGAGTAGTCATATAGGAAGCCCGACCTCATCTAGTTTTAAAATATATGATCGACATGTAAAAGTGTTTGTACAAACCAACTTACAGAAATAAAATCATTTATGATTTACCTCACCTGATGGTAAGCGATGACGTGGCCGACGGTGTAGCACGCTTGCCTAGAAGTAACCTATTAATTCTTGCTTTAATTACACCCAGGCTGTAGAAATCAGTGTCTGTCCTATCTAACCTTGAAAAAATTCACGATGTTAACTTCAACATTCTATTATTTCGTGACTGTCTGCTCCCGAGATTTATATTCAATGTAAATGAGAGCAATAAACTATTTTTGACATTTGAATATAGTGGGCATAAACGAGATGTATTTTTGTGTAAAGAAAACCTTTTGAAAGTAATCGCTATGCTCAGATTTAAATGCACTTGTCTAGCAAGTCATAAATTCAAGTCTGTGAAATACAAAAGAGGCTTTAGACAACTGACATTACATCATCGAAATCGTTGCCAAGCGAATTTAAAAAAAGTAAAAAACCGGCCAAGTGCGTGTCGGACTTCGCATATTTAGTATTCCGTATCAAAGGTTAAAATTTGATTATGAATAATTTTTGTGACAGACGACAGACAGGCGGACAGATGAAAAGACGGCAGACGGACAGACGGACACGTATGTGACCTTAAAATTTTATGAGAAGCACTATCGATATGTCACGTGATCCCTTGTTTTTACCATTTCGACCATCGTCATCGCAGATACAATGACACTTTGCTTAGAACCACTGTAGTTCCCCTTGTAACTTCTACAAGCGATAACGGTTGTCAAAAAGTCAAAATTTTGGTACTTAAGGAATGAGGGCTTTGGTAAAACCCGTACCTATCTCAATCTACCATATTTGAAAAATATTCACAATACAAAAAAACCGACCAAGTGAGTGCAGAATTGCCACATTTAGGATTCCGTACCAAACCGCAAAAACGGTTTTTATAAGGGGTTTAAATAAGAAAATTCTGGATATTTAAAAAAAAACCTAATTCATCAATATATTGGTATTTGTTAGAAAATAATACGAATTAATAAACATAAGACACATAAGAAGGACGGCACGGTTGAAATCTGTCGGGCATGTCACCGGCCAGGGGAATCAATCCGTCACATTATCTCCGGTTGTTCTAGTCTGGCTAACTAAACTAAATCTTTTTTTTCTTAAATAAATAGAATGTACTTTATTGTAAATTGATCAAAATAATAACACAATTCTTCGCTTCTCTTTTGAGGTTCGTTACAAATATTTCTACTATATGTTATTCAGTTGTCCATGTTTATACAACAGGATCAATGTCTTTGTGTCTAGTCCTGATATTAAACGCATATAAATGTAAGCAGATTTATGTAGATTCCTCCTTGTAAAGTGATTTGAATATCCGAGTTACAGCCACTGCATTTAAATTAAGTTTATTAAACTTGTTGCTTCTACATCTTGAGACTGATAATATAAACGTACCTTGTACTCAGTTGCTCTCTTTACGACGAAGTAAACTGAAATCTTGAAATACGTAAATATACGTATTTATCTCTAGCTGCGGATCGACAGGTGTTGTGCGAACGCTTAGCTATACACGAGCCCACCTCTGAATAGGTATGATCCTATTTCATCCAGGATTTATTTCCAATAAGCAGAATTCCGACGAAATATTCCGCGTTTCGGGATAGAATTCCACCCAATGGTATAAAGCGATGTCAACTACACGTAATAGCGAAAGTTTGTAGCCATTTTGTTACAAATAATAAATTGGTTATGATGTCGTGGACAAAATATTATTACGTCGTAAAATAAAGTGTTACGAGCTTCCACACTTAGGCAGCGCCGAGCTTATGAATATTTAGTTTCCGTTGTTCAACAGCTTTTGATAACAACTGACAATTCAGCTGTTATGAGCTAACGTGAACTTGAAAAATATCATCATGTTTGTTGTTAGGAGTGGAAAAAGTGCTCGTTTATATTTTTGCCTGGTTCAAATAGCTGGCGGGCAGGTGGCCTGGCGAACTGCTGGCTCTGACCTACATGCGAAGGGCGCAGAACCGCGAAAGTGCTATCTGAGAGAGCTTGTTTTTATTTTCAGTAGATTTAGACGTGTAAACATTCCGGAATGGAGACAGATTTTGCCACGAATGGTGACTGGATTTTCATATTTTGTGGGATCCATGCATGTGCTAAACGTTTTAGTTACTAGGCTTGAGTATTTGTAGTCCGGGGTTAGTTCAGTGCCGTATAATATGGCTTCATGAAAGAATTGGCTTAACTTCCTTACAAGTTATAATTAATATAATAACTCTGTCTCCACAATACGGAATCCTCACTTCAGCAAGTTAATTTAACTTACTTCGAGAATCACATTCAGACATTTTTCCGGCTGCGGAAAGAAAATTAATAGTTTCAGTCGCTAGCCAAAGTATTATGAAGTTAGAGGAACTCTATTAAAGATTACACCCAGGTGGAGTTGTGGAAAGAAACCAACTTGGCTCAACTTGCTCCGGCTTGGCCTAACTTGCCCCAGATTGCCCGGAGCAGACCAATCAAAAGCCGGTTGAGTTTTTACGACATTATGTGGTCCTGTACACTTGTATTTATGTTAATTGGTGGGTTGTATCGGGACGACATCGGTAGTCTGTTTTATTGTCTCGTCGTCGTTTTTTGCGTCGTAAAATTGAATGGAACTGATTGGATAATTAAACGATGTTAACAGTGATTGAAGCTTAGATGAAGTAAATAAATTTTAGCTTAAAATAATATAGAATAAGAAACATAACACTACATAGCTAAAAATAACTTTCTTTTTCGACGTCGGTGTCTTTGGTACATATTGTTTTACGTGTTTCGACACCGACTTCGGAAAATAAACTTATTTTTGGCTTTGTAGTGTTCTGTTTTGGAAGTCGGTTTGATTTTTTTTGTTACAAAGTTTTATTTATCTCTTTTTAGTTTTGATGGGTACTAGGGTGGCAATTGGATTGAAATAATAATCATTTAAAGCCAAAGTAAACCTCATGACGATTCAAATAAGCCCAAACACGACTAGGGTACATTGTTTTATTTATTCGGAGTCCCAGTGCCTACCTGCCGGCTTCATTATCAGATCAGTTCGTTGGTACTATTTTCATCTGTACTATTTATTTATAACTATTTGCTTAATCATAGTCGTTTAACTATTCGAGATATCTTATACCCGTGACATTAGCATTAAAGAGTTCCATTGCCCATCTGTGGTCTTCTTCACCAGTTCCACTTCACCAAATTATACTTTCTGATTGCAAATGATTACATTGTTGATGAAAATTTCAAAATCACTATATGTATGCTTATAATATTTGAGGATTTCCCTCGATTTCTCCAAGATCCCATCATCAGTTCCTTACTTGATAACTATGGGACCACCTGGGAAGTATACACTTTCAAATAAAAGAAGAATTTTTGAAATCGGCCCAGGCTTCTTTGAGTAATCGGGGAACATACTAACTGCTCCTTTTTTGAACTGAGTTAAAAATTGTATCTTTGAAAGACATGTAATTTATTTTATGTTTTCTCTTCAAACACCTGTAAAAATCTCTGCAGTTTATCTACCTTTCCATTCAAGACTTCGTAGTTTTCAATTTGACGTAAAACTCCGCTATTGTAGCGCCTAAAATTCAGGTTACGTGCGTTTTACAGGGGCTGTAAACATCGGGCCTCCAATTCATTCCAATGGTCGGTTCTAACTCCTCAACACGGTTACTAATCTCGGTTTATCACAGCTAGCGGTATAATTAGTTCACCTAAAATTTTACTCCCAAATTATTTAGTTCCAGATTAATACACATCGCAAAGGGAATACGGCGCCGGTGGAAAATGTACCTGCAATCAAAATGGACGTTATACAGTGAGGCAATAAAACCTCCCGCGGCTTTTAAATTGAAAATTGGCCTATAACGTTCAATCTAATTTAGATTATTTCCTTTCTCGTTTCTTGTTAGTTTAAGTTGCTTCAGACGACGTGATAATTTTGTGGCTGACGTTATTATTTATAGAGGTGAGGTTAATTTGTTATTTTTATTAAAATTTCGCTTAGAACGTAAGCCGGAGATAATTTGTGACATCAAAAGTGAGGCAGGATAAATGTAAGTGACTTGTAATTATAATCGAAACCGTTTAAGTGGATTAAGATGCCTGCCACATGAATTATCATTAATTTTGTCATTTATTGGAAAATCTAAGCTCGCAACCACAATGAGGAGCCAAAGAATGCGGTCGCTGTGGCCGAAACCATCTAGATGGCTTCATCATAAACATTATTTCAGTCATAACTATGATCTTATGTAAAATTATAACCATCACTGAGATTCTCCTAGTTTGAAAAATATAACCGTACTAGCTTCTGCAGGCGGCTTCGCCCGCGTGAAAGTCGAAAATGATCGCGAGGGAACATATTGTCGGGATAAAAAGTATCCTATGTGCTATTCCAGACTAAAATCTATCTCTGTGCCAAATTTCATTCAGATACGTCCAGCCGTTTGAGCGTGAAGACGTAATGTGATAATAGAATAGAATAGAATATCTTTATTTCGGACGCAAAAATCCATAGAGTGTTAGTAACATAGAAAATCTTATTACCTAATATTAGTAGCAATCAACCAATAAGGAAGGCAGATTTTAATAAAGCTTTGGACTAAATCAATTTTAGTAAATGTTAAGTCTCAAAGGGCTCTTTCAAATTTGATGTTTCGTGTCGGACTGCTGCGGCGCCACAGCGGTGAGGGTACTGCGCACGCCCAGTTTATTTTTTCCATGCAATTTATGCACGCACATACTCGTCCTGCAGACGTGCGAGCGCCGCACTGCGCTCTTGGATTTTTTTGGTTTTCTTTTTTTACAGTAAACACATTTCACGACACCAAACGTCTAAATTGAAAGAACCCTAATACTAAACTTTCTGAAATACAAACTTAGGATATAGGCTTCATCACCCTTCTGCCTGTATCCCTATTTATTCCATGTCGGGGCAATGCCGTAATGCATATAAACTCGTGAGATATATAAAAATCCTGCAAAACAAAAGTATTTATCTACTTCGGTTTCGTTATATTCGAATTACAAAATTGACAGCGGTTTCATTATGATACCTTATGGGTATCATAATGAAACCGCTGTCAATTTTGTTTGCGACATCGGGTTGCATTATGCGAATCGTCATAAATTCTAACAAGCAAAGACATTCTGAACATACTGCCAGTTATCTATAATATTACTTCGAAATCGAGACAATGTAAATGATGTTTTTAAAGATGGAAAAAGTTTATAACAAAAGTATCGTATACTATTTGGCTGTTGTGGCTACAAGATCTTTGCGTTATACCTAAAGAATAAATAAAAATAAAGTGGACGCGCGAAAATTTTTCTGAGTGAAATTTTATTTCAAATTTTATTAAAAATGTCTTCAACATCAAGTGAAAAGCGTGAAAAAACCTCCGCCAGATATAACAAATAGAGCAGTTGCTGCTACAAATAATTTACTACCAGAAAAATCAAGCAAGAGTAGCGCGTACCGAAATAGGTGGGCACCTATTTCGGTACGCGCTACTCTTGTACCGAAAAATGGCACTCGTATTAAAAGATCGTCCATAACGTAACAGTTGCATAAATAGCTATTACCACGCATAACTTTCATTAAAATGTATACCTAGATCTGGCAAACGTAATCCATCCAAAGAATTTCGGAATTCTGAGGGGATTTATACGGTCGCTTACAATGTAATGAGACTCTACGGAAAATCGATCTCTTTGCCCGACATATTATTTTTCTACCTTAGCCACGTGTTAGAATAGGTGATCTGTTTAAGATAAAACCATTCATTATCCTTAACACGAAATACGTTTTTTTAGTTTTGATAGGTACTTGGATGGCAATTGGATTGAAATAAAAATAATTTATAGCCAAAGTAAATCTCATGACGATTCCAATAAGCCCAAACACGACTAGGGTACATTGTTTAATTTATTCGGAGTCCCAGTGCCTACCTGCCGGCTTCATCATCAGATCAGTTCGTTGGTATTATTTTCATCTGTACTATTTATTTATAACTATTTTCTTCATCATAGTCGTTTAACTATTCGAGATATCTTATACCCGTGACATTAGCATTAAAGAGTTCCATTGCCCATCTGTGGTCTTCTTCACCAGTTCCACTTCACCAAATTATACTTTCTGATTGCAAATGATTACATTGTTGATGAAAATATCAAAATCACTATATGTATGCTTATAATATTTGAGGATTTCCCTCGATTTCTCCAAGATCCCATCATCAGTTCCTTACTTGATAACAATGGGACCACCTGGGAAGTATACACTTTCAAATAAAACAAGAATTTTTGAAATCGGCCCAGGCTTCTTTGAGTAATCGGGGAACATACTAACTGCTCCTTTTTTGAACTCAGTTAAAAATTGTATCTTTGAAAGACATGTAATTTATTTTATGTTTTCTCTTCAAACACCTGTAAAAATCTCTGCAGTTTATCTACCTTTCCATTCAAGACTTCGTAGTTTTCAATTTGACGTAAAACTCCGCTATCGTAGCGCCTAAAATTCAAGTTACGTGCGTTTTACAGGGGCTGTAAACATCGGGCCTCCAATGGTCGGTTCTAACTCCTCAACACGGCTACTAATCTCGGTTTATCACAGCTAGCGGTATAATTAGTTCACTTAAAATTTTACTCCCAAATTATTTAGTTCGAGATTAATAAACATCGCAAAGGGAATACGGCGCCGGTGGAAAATGTACCTGCAATAAAATGGACGTTATACAGTGAGGCAATAAAACCTCCCGCAGCTTTTAAATTGAAAATTGGCCTATAACGTTCAATCTAATTTAGATTATTTCCTTTCTCGTTTCTTGTTAGTTTAAGTTGCTTCAGACGACGTGTTAATTTTGTGGCTGACGTTATTTTTTATAGAGGTGAGGTTAATTTGTTATTTTTATTAAAATTTCGCTTAGAACGTAAGCCGGAGATAATTTGTGACATCAAAAGTGAGGCAGGATAAATGTAAGTGACTTGTAATTATAATCGAAACCGTTTAAGTGGATTACGATGCCTGCAACATGAATTATCATTAATTTTGTCATTTATTGGAAAATCTAAGCTCGCAACCACAATGAGGAGCCAAAGAATGCGCCCGCGTGAAAGTCGAAAATGATCGCGAGGGAACATATTGTCGGGATAAAAAGTATCCTATGTGCTATTCCAGACTAAAATCTATCTCTGTGCCAAATTTCATTCAGTTCCGTCCAGCCGTTTGAGCGTGAAGAAGTAATGTGATAATAGAATATAATAGAATAGAACAGAATAGAATAGAATAGAATAGAATAAAATAGAATAGAATAGAACAGAATAGAATAGAATAGAATAGAATAAAATAGTATAGAATAGAATCGAATAGAATAGAATAGAATATAATAGAATAGAATAGGATAGAATAGGATGGAATAGGATAGAATAGGATAGAATAGGATAGAATAGGATATAATAGAATAGAATAGAATAGAATAGAATGTAATAGAATAGAATAGAATAGACTAAAATAGAATAGAATAGTATAGAATAGAATAGAATAGAATAGAATAGAATAGAATAGAATAGAAAAGAATAGAATAGAATAGAATAGAATAGTATAGTATAGAATAGAATAGAATAGAATAGAATAGAATAGAATAGAATAGAATAGAATAGAATAGAATAGAATAGAATAGACTAGAATAGAATAGAATAGTATAGAATAGAATAGAATAGTATACAATAGAATAGAATAGAATAGAATAGAATAGAATAGAACAGAAAAGATTAGATTAGAATAGAATAGAATAGAATAGAATAGAATAGAATAGAATAGAATAGAATAGAATAGAATAGAATAGAATAGAATAGAATAGAATAGAATAGAATAGAATAGAATAGAATAGAATAGAATAGAATAGAATAGAATAGAATAGAATAGAATAGAATAGAATAGAATAGAATAGAATAGAATAGAATAGAATAGAATAGAATAGAATAGAATAGAATAGAATAGAATAGAATAGAATAGAATAGAATAGAATAGAATAGAATAGAATAGAATAGAATAGAATAGAATAGAATAGAATAGAATAGAATAGAATAGAATAGAATAGAATAGAATAGAATAGAATAGAATAGAATAGAATAGAATAGAATAGAATAGAATAGAATAGAATAGAATAGAATAGAATAGAATAGAATAGAATAGAATAGAATAGAATAGAATAGAATAGAATAGAATAGAATAGAATAGAATAGAATAGAATAGAATAGAATAGAATAGAATAGAATAGAATAGAATAGAATAGAATAGAATAGAATAGAATAGAATAGAATAGAATAGAATAGAATAGAATAGAATAGAATAGAATAGAATAGAATAGAATAGAATAGAATAGAATAGAATAGAATAGAATAGAATAGAATAGAATAGAATAGAATAGAATAGAATAGAATAGAATAGAATAGAATAGAATAGAATAGAATAGAATAGAATAGAATAGAATAGAATAGAATAGAATAGAATAGAATAGAATATAATAGAATCGAATAGACTATAGTTAGATACGCAAAAATCCTTAGAGTGTTAGTAACATAGAAAAACTTATTACCTAGTGTTAGTAACATAGAAAAAACTTATTACCTAGTGTTAGTAACATAGAAAATCTTATTACCTAATATTTGTAGCAATCAACCAATAAGGAAGGCAGATTTTAATAAAGCTTTGTACTAAATCAATTTTAGTTAATGTTAAGTGTCAAAGGGCTCTTTCAAATTTGACGTTTCGTGTGTCGGACTGCTGCGGCGCCACAGCGGTTCGGGTACTGCGCACGCCCAGTTTATTTTTTCCATGCAATTTATGCTCGCACATACTCGTCCTGCAGACGTGCGTGCGCCGCATTGCGCTCTTGGTGTTTTTTTTTACAAATAACACATTTCACGACACCAAACGTCTAAATTGAAAGAGCCCTGATACTAAACTTCCTGAAATTCAAACTAAGGACATATAGGCTTCATCACCCTTCCGCCCGTATCCCTATTTGTTCCATGTCGGGGCAATGCCGTGCCATATAGACTCGTGAGATATATAAAAATCCTGCAAAACAAAAGTATTTACCACGAATAACTTTAATTAAAATGTATACCTAGATAGATCTGGCAAACGTAATCCTTCCAAAGAATTTCGGAATTCTGAGGGGATTTATACGGTCGCCTACAATGTAATGAGACTCTACGGCAAATCGATACCTTTGCCCGACATTTTATTTTTCTACCTTAGCCACGTGTTAGAATAGGTGATCTGTTTAAGATAAAACCATTCATTATCCTGAGCACGAAATACGTTTTCGCGTCCGAGGTACTTGAGTGAACGAATGAACGAATGATAAAACTGGGTCTTAACATAGAGGGGAAGCTTGTATGGTGGAGGTTTACGTCCGTCGGTATGGCCGTTCTGCGCGGCAATGAGCAGGCGATTTGTGGCAGAACTAAACTTAACAGCACTTTTACGTTGCCTCCGACTATGAGAAGCCAATCAAAGTTTAATGTACCCTCTTTAGTTCACGGCCCTGAAAACATATAAATGGATACGTCTACTTCTCCGGTGATCAGGTTCTGTTCTTAATGACAGTCTATAATGCGTTCGTATTTTATTTCTTTCAATTTGACTGTGTTGTTTTGTAGTTGAAATGAAAAAGAGTAAAATTCGGTTGTTTTGAAAAGTTTATTTTTGTTGTTACAAAAACTATTTTTTGTAATACACCTACGTACGTCATACAGTTCCTAGGCCAAGTAAAGGCCATTCCTTTCAAATCTTATCTTATGTGGGTTCTGTACAAATCTTCTCTGCAAATCTGTCCAGATCCTCTCTCCACCTACGCTGCGGCTGTCCTTAGAATTACTGTATTAAATATAAAAATAGCCGTGATATTTGGATCAACATCTGTGTATGCAGGTGGCGCAAGCAGGTACAATCGAGTCGTGTATACCTTCGTCAGTATTCAAATTATTTTCTTTATCAAGTCAGGATACATAATACCTTTTTAAGCTACGGAAATAAAACTGGACACACATTAATTACTACATTTTGTGTAATTTCTTCCTCTTATACGTGTTCTTCATTGTTGAAGGTCGTGCCCCTCCTGAAAAGCTAGACGAAATCACTGACGATTTTCTTGCAGGCCACTCTATTTTAAGCCCTTATCAGTGGTCATAGTGCGTCCTGTTATCTTATTTTGGAGGTATGCGGCACAGTGTGTGTGTGGGTAATTGAAAAGAGAGGGAACTCCCTTTTCAATGCCGTTTTGCCACCGGGCTACGAACGGGTTTTGTGTCAGGGGGTCTACTCCCTAAGCTCGAAATCCGTAGTTTCGGCCTTCTTTACAGGTGTTTCCTACCCCGTAGCACCTACGGACGGATGATCCTTTTGGGGCCAGAACTAAGAATGAATGACAGCACAATTTGACAGTTTTACCTACTCCCGATGTGTTTTTACCTATCCGAACAATTTTACTTAACACTTTTTATTTTCACTCCGAAGTTTCGGCGTACTTTCGGACGGGGCCCGTAATTTCGTTGGCGGAGATGGGGAGTTGAACCACTTGTCCGGGCAACTGCTGGACTGTTGTTGTCGTACTGTTATATGAGTTCAAATCGCGCGATGCAGGCTTTTTGTGTAACTTTAGATCATTAGTTCGTATGTGACGTCATAGAAATCGCTTCACCGTCTTTTGAACTGACTAGCGAGTACCTAGATGAACGCCCACCCGGTCTTTTTCCGAATCCGATTGTATTTTGTGAAGCAAATGTGGATTTTTAATTAGCAATCATTCTGTGACACTGAAATTATGAGTCAATGATTCAGTAAAGCAAATTCTATGGTGAACAGAGCAAACAAAATCAGCTCTTAAAGTGACGAATCTATTTTTACCGTGACAGTACCTACGAACAACTAACTGAATCCTATCGGAATTTATACTGCGCTTCGATAGTGAGCAATGAAATCTTAGAGGGACACTTATAAAGTGGCCAGGGTTTGTACAGCCGCCATAAAGTGGCTTGATTGATTAATTTAACTTTATAGCAGTTCGTGATGAGTTGGAAATGAAAGTGTTTGCAGGTGGTCGCCATCTTGGATGGGTAAAGGTCGGATTGATTGCTACGGGTTTATGGAGTGTGCTGGTGCTCTTTTAGCACAGAATTAATCCAGTTCTGATGTGTTTTTTTAACCTAATGTTAAATATCCATGCAAAAATGAATGCCTATATTTTCCGATGAGATAGACATAGGTGCTTATAGTAGCTTGGAATGTACAGCCAGCATCGCCATGTTTATTATTTACGTCACATGTAATGGGAGCGAGTCTAATGCCACCAAACGGACACAATTTTTTGGAATGGATTTGAAATAAATCCAAATGGAAAAACCTTTTGCTTCCTCTTCTTCGTAACGATGATACCACAATTGTATATGTTTAGATCAGAATTCAGCCACAACAACAGCGTTCACCTTTGTGAGAAAGGTCTCTCAGGGAGTAGGTGTACCGACCACCGCAGGAGCGGGCTAGCTGACGGCGAGTAATGGTTAGCTCGCCCTCCGATAAGGGCCCGGGCCCGAGTCGACGGCGCGTATGGTTCCACGTGCTCCTCAAAGACATGTCAGCAAAACTGACGGGGTTCACTAGGGACGATGGCTGTCTGGGTCGCGGATAAATTTGAAAGAGAAGTACCGCGACCCTGGCTCAAGCAACTGAAGGAATACGGGTGGGTTTTAGTCAGTAAAAATCTGACACGCTCTCCCGCTTCAACCAGATTGGGAGAAGTCATTGGAGGATACCCACACAAAAAAAAAGGTTTTAGGTGTTGTTGCACAGGAACATGCCCGAAGATGAGTCATTGTCTGGGACGTAGCTCCTCAATCACACTGCGGGTCAGTAGATTACCCTATCTAACTAAGTTGTGCCTGCAGCGGTCGACTTAGCTTCGGAGTCAGTTTAGAGATTTCCAGGTGGGCCATGGACGTTGGTAGCCTGCAGGACGTTGGAGTTTGTCTGCAGACTCAATACAGTCAATCCGAGAGGGATGTTTGAGGAGCCGCAGTCTCTTCTTTTTCTGCCGTCATTAATTGGTTTAGTTAACCACAAAAAGCTTTTCCGACTCTTCAATCTTGCCTTTGGCTTCTCCACATCGTATAACATTTTGCTGGACCAGAGAATCGAAGCCAGGAACTAATTCTCTGCAGACGCGTTTTCGACCACAGCATCGAGGCACAGATATGAATGGGTTAGGGCAAAAGTAAATCAAGATTCATATTATAAGAGGTTCTAATTAATTAATTAGCAAACGGTAAATCCCATTGGGTTTTGATTTTTGTTATAAAATCAAGATAGTTAAATAATGAAATCCATATTTTAAATGGAGAAATAAAGATCAGGACTTGTCTGTTCTAATAACGTAAACAACAAGACTTATCGCCTAAAATCAGATCAAACATTTTTACTTAATCGTTATAGATAGGTTTTGCACTAAAATCTGTAAAACCAGATTCTCCCGGCCAATTTCAGAGCCGAAGTCTGACGTCGGGATATATACCTGCAACAGATACCGTGAGACGAACGACATCGACAGGCAACATCGCCCGATCTAAATTGTATGCAAATAGTGCCACGCGACGCCCTGCCCGTTGCCAAGGTGACAGTTGCGAAGTGTGTAGGCCTCCTGCGTCCCACAGCCGTCATTATAAGACATTTTTGTGTGTCAATTTGATATTTTTATTTGTGTTTTTATATTATATATTTTTTGTGAGTTATAGTGTATATAATGTGTGTATAGTTTTATATTAGGGTAAGTTTTACTTTATTTTTGTGTTAATGAACAATGCAGACTGTAGCGACGCCGGATACTGTAGCAGTTAACCTGCCACATCCGTTGAGGTTCAGCTGGTGAGGTGTCCCCATTGCTCACAGGCACGCTTTTTTAAAGGCGAACGTGGGCTAAAGATACACTAAGGCAAGGTTCACAAACCACGTGTACCTTTGTGCCCTCCAGTCACTTCCCCACCTTTTAACTGTACTTTTTTCAACTGTAAATCTACCATTTGCTGTACCTTGGTGTCGTTCGTTGACTTGTGTTTGCCCTGGCAGTTGAGTGTGTCATGCTCTCTCAAATGTCTCTCTGATGGTGGCGTGTGTGTTGGATCATTCGGTTCCCTTCATGATGGTTGAGCTGGGTGGTGCCGATTCATGCGTCATGTTCGTGAACGGGTGCCGTCAGTTGGGATTGGTCTTAAGTTAACTGCTTCGGATGCTAGTGTTTTTCTAGTGCTTATTATGTAACTGCACAGTACATGTGTGAGTATTTTTAATACTTTGTACGTAGTATAGTATGTATTGATTCTGGGTGCATTGTCCTCACACATATAAATTTATTAATGTATGTACTTATGTACCTAAATTTTGTAAAAAAAACATATATTTTTTTAAAAGAGTAAGTATGGAGTTTCTTGTGCGTTCTTCTCCATAACAAGCTACTTTCCGAATGCACGGTAGAATCAATTTTTATTCCCTGTAAATTTTAATGTATTCTAACGTTCAAAAGTGCCGCTTTGTGGCCTAGTTGAAATAAAATATCTTTGTCTTTGTCTTTGTCTTTGTCTTTGAACACACACTTTGGAAAACTTTATCAAAATTAAAAAAATCTACTCCCGTGTTGAAACGAGTTCCTCGGGGTGCGAGATGGTCCGTTGCGTTGAGTCTGCCGCAATGCATCCGTCTGCGATCCAAGAGAACTCAAATATTGCCTGGGAGCAATTGCTCACCTTCCCCTATAGGATTCCACACGTTAAAAAAGATTTGGCTCTGAAAAAAACACTTACAAATCAAATTAAAGAAAACTGCAACAATTCGACCACAATTTTGGATCAAAATTTACAACCATTCAATAACCTTTCACAGAAAGACATATATTTACACGTGGAGTCCAAACTAGGTGAAGGTGACATTAGGGGTGCTGCGAGGCTTCTATTCAGCAGTGATGTGGTGGCGCCCTACTCTCCAGAAACAATATCTGCCTTGGAGAGTAAGCATCCGGCGCCTGCGGATGACCTTACCTTTCCCGACCCCCCCGAAACCCCTCATCCTGATTCAACTCCTTTGAATATTTCAGCCACACAATTGATTGCTGCGGTTCCGCCAGCGGTCTCGACGGCTAGACTCCGCAACACTTAAAGGATCTTTTAAGTTCAGGCGCCGGGGCAGCTGGTGAGTCGCTTTTGAAGGAGCTTGCGGCACTAGGCAACTTAATGCTCTCCGGCGGCGTGAACGATGCCGTCGTCGATGTCTTGTACGGGGCCAACTTATGTGACCTGCGCAAGAGGGACGGCGGCATTCGTCCTATTGCCGTCGGGTGCACCTACAGGCGTAAGGCAGCCAAAATTTGTTGTAAGCTTTACGGCCAAAGGCTTACAAACAAATTCCAGCCCCTACAGCTTGGCTTTGGCTCTAGAGGGGGCTGTGAGGCTGCCGTACATGCCCTTTCTACATTCTTAAATTCTAGCCAGGGTGAGGTCGTCCTCAAGGTTGACGTTAAAAACGCCTTCAATTCCGTCAACAGGGACACTTTGTTGGCTGAAGCAGAAAAGGAGCTTCCAGAAATTTTCGGCTTTTTGTGGCAATGCTATAGGCACCCATCAAAATTGTTGTACAAAGAAAATGTTTTGCAATCTTCAGTTGGTTGCCAACAAGGTCACCCTCTCGGGCCAGTTATTTTCAGTCTGGCTATTCATCCCATTATTAAGAAACTAAATTCCAAATTTAACTTATGGTATTTGGATGATGGAACACTAGGAGGTGACGTAGACACCGTTTTAGCAGATTTAAAGTTCCTGAAAGAGCAGTTTAAATCCATCGGCCTAGATCTCAACCACTCCAAATGTGAAATTTTTCTTAGGGACAATACCGACATACCATCGACCCTATAAAAATTCTATGCAATAGCCCCAGGGATCAAAATTTTAGATAAAAGTTCACTACACCACCTAGGTTCCCCAATTTTGGAAGACAGTTTTTCTTCATTCATTGATGGCAAAATTAACCATTTTAATGATATTTCGGATAGACTCTCCAAAATTAACCTTCATTCGGCTTTTACTGTTATTAGGTATTGCTGTTTTGGACCAAATTTTATGTATTTTCTCCGCTCTTTCCCTTTATGGAAGCAGCCACATCTCTTGGAAAAAATTTACGAAATTATTCGATGCACTCTGACATCCATCTTAAATGTGGCCTTGGATGATCGAGCCTGGATGCAAGCTACACTACCCATTCGTTTCGGCGGGCTCGGCATCCGCAAAATTACTAGTATAAGCCTACCGGCGTTTCTGTCTTCGGTCCACAGCACTGAAACGTTAACCAAAAAATTTTTATCCCTTTCACTGGTTAACTGTGAAGTGCCGTGCTTGACCGACGCAGTGTGCGCCTGGAAAATGGCTTGCCCGAATACGGCGTTGCCCGAGAACCCATCTTCCCAGAGACAGTGGGATGAGCCGCTCTGCAGGTTGGTACGGAATAAACTTATAAATACGTCTACCAATACTGCTGAGCGTGCCCGCCTGCTGGCTGTGGGAGAGTGGGAGTTGGGCCTCTGGCCACAGGCATTACCGTCACTCAACATAGGTACTATGTCACTCAACATAGGTACTATGTTGAGTGACAACACCTTCCGGATCGCTACATGTCTGCGTTTGGGTGCTCCTAGCGGAGCTCCACATCGTTGTCAATGTGGTGAAGCAGTCGATCGCCTCGGTCACCATGGCCTATCCTGCAGTAGGAGCGCTGGCCGGATAGCACGGCACGCCAGCATTAATGACATCATACGTCGTGCTCTTGTCACCGCCGGGGTGCCAGCAGTTTTAGAACCCAATGGCTTGGCACGCGACGATGGGAAGAGACCAGACGGGATGACCATTATGCCTTGGAAGGTGGGTAGACCTTTGGTGTGGGATGCAACATGTGTCGACACCCTTGCGCCATCCCATCTTCTAAGCACGGCAGGCTGTGCTGGGGCGGCTGATGCTAGTGCAGAAAACCTCAAACGGCGCAAATATAACAACCTTATTGGCAGTTATATGTTTGAGCCGTTTGGGGTTGAAACATTAGGTCCATGGGGTCCGAGTGCGCATCGAGTTTTTCGAGAAATTAGCACAAAGCTCGTCGACTTTTCACGTGACCAGAGGGCTGGCCTTTTCTTCGGCCAGAGAATCAGCATTGCCATTCAACGTGGCAATGCTGCCAGCGTTCTGGGCACGTTTCCCATTGACATTGATATGGACGAATTTTTTGATGCACAATGAGCTTTTTTCCGTCTCCCCTTTGTATTTGTATATAGGTATTTTAGTTTTTTAGAATATTCAATTGTATATATATGTTTTATTAATAACTAATAATAAAATAGTGCCAAATATCAGTAGTATATGTGTGTATCTATGTAGGTACAGCATATGCATTTGACAATCTTGAATACATTATGTATCGACGAAACTGTGAAGGTGAATTTAAGTTCTATCTCCTAACCTCTGACGTCCTATACATAGTACATCAAAAATTTCAAAATACTTGCGCAACAGTTAATAATTTTTCCAAAAAATTACTGTGGAAATGTGTTGTTTATGAATACACCTTTTAGAAAATAATAATTATGGTGTTACTCTACCACAAATAGTTTGTTTTTTATATGAAAGCTTATTTTTTGCTCAGACGGTCGCATCTCCGTTGGGAGCAAATTTTCTACAAAAAAAATCTATCTACGATATCGATATCTTTCTTTTTTTCTAAAATCTATTGACGAATATTTTTTATTGTTTTTTTATGTTTTCACTTGTGGTTGCAGTAAATGATGATATTCACTACATATTTTAGGTCGAATATTTATTTATTTATTATATACTTTATTGTACACCACTTAAATAATTACAGAACAAAACATTTATAAAGATAAGTGTACAATGGGCGGTCTTATCGCAAAGGGCAATCTCTTACAGACAACCTTTGGATGGACTGAACGAGAGGAGGTAGACATAGGGTTGTCAGTGTACAAAACTATCATGAAATAATATAACTTAGACATTACATAAAATACATACATACAAATAAAATAATATACTAATAAATATACAGAACAGAGAAAGGAGAAGAATAGTTACAGAGAAAGGAAATGATCCTTCACCATTTTCTTAAATTTCGGCATTGTTTGCGCACGCCTTACCTCAATAGGTAATGCATTCCACAAACGAGCTGCCTGAACCGTGAAAGATTTGTCGAAGAAGGATGTGGAATGCATACGAATGCTTAATTTCATGTTTTCCGATGATCTCAAGGACCGAGAATGTGTGTCACAGAGGAACTGAAAACGTTCTTTAAGATAAAAAGGACTAGAAGGATTAAAGAGCACATTATATAGCAAAGAAAGTATGTGGGCATTCCGGCAAAGGCGAATAGGAAGCCATTTGAGCTTGATTCGAAATTCAGAAACATGGTCATACTTGCGCAAGCCAAATATGAACCTGATACAGAGATTTTTAAGTCGCTCAAGCTTGTCCAATTGGTCTTGGGTGAGATCGAGATAGCTGGCACCAGCATAGTCCAGGATAGGGAGAAGAAGAGATTGTGCTATCGCAATTTTAGTGGTGATGGGAAGAAAGTTACGAAGCCGTCTCAGGGAGCCCGCAGACGCAAACAGTTTACGACTGACCTCCTGCAGTTGTTTGGTCCAGGAAAGGGTGCTATCGATATAAATCCCCAGGTTCTTCACAGTGTGAGCTATAGGAACAATGGTGTTGTTGAAAGAAACCTGGGGAAGTGTCGCCCAATCAATCCTAGAGACCGTTCGGGAACTTCCCACAACAGCCACTTGAGTTTTCGTCGGATTGATCTTGAGCCCAAACTCAGTGCTCCAGTCACCAATTCGAGCCAGGTCCGTATTAATAGTCCCAATAACGTCCGACAACTCACCGAGAGGAGCTTGAGTATAAATTTGAAGATCATCAGCATAAAGGTGGTAGAAAGAAGATAGCTGTTGAGTGATAGCTTAAATAAAGAGTGCGAAAAGTAGAGGAGATAAAACGCCACCCTGCGGCACACCGACAGAGGTGTAACACCAAGAAGAGAAAGATTCCTCAATGCAAATACGCTGCCGGCGGCCAAACAGATAACTATGAAACCAGTCAATTACCGAAGGAGATATGTTAAAGGAGCTCAGGACTCCCAGCAAAATGTCGAAGTCAACCGTATTGAAAGCATTGCTGAAGTCAAGTAGAGCAAGTACAGTTAACTTTCCCATTTCCATGCCTGACCTTATGTCGTCCGTAATATGCACAAGTGCTGAGGTAGTGCTGTGTCCCGGGCGAAAACCAAATTGGAAGTGATTTAGCAGCTTCAGCTTACAATGTAATGAGTCTCTAAGGCAAATCGATCCCTTTGCCCGACATTTTATTTTTCTACCTTAGCCTCGTGTTAGAATAGGTGATCTGTTTAAGATAAAACCATTCATTATCCTGAGCACGAAATACGTTTTCGCGTCCGAGGTACTTGAGTGAACAAATGATAAAACTGGGTCTTAACATAGAGGGGAAGCTTGTATGGTGCAGGTTTACGTCCATCGGTATGGGCGTTCTGCGCGGCAATGAGCAGGCGATTTGAGGCAGTACTAAACTTAACAGCACTCTTACGTTGCCTCCGACTATGAGAAGCCAATCAAAGTTTAATGTACCCTCTTTAGTTCACGGCTCTGAAAACATATAAATGGATACGTCTATTTCTCCGGTGATCAGGTTCTGTTCTTAACGACAGTCTATAATGCGTTCGTATTTTATTTCTTTCAATTTCGCTGTGTTGTTTTGTAGTTGAAATGAAAAAAAAGAGATTAAGTAAAATTCGCTTGGTTTGAAAAGTTTATTTTTGTTGTAACAAAAACAATTTTTTGTAATACACCTACGTACGTCATACAGTTCCTAGGCCAAGTAAAGGCCATTCCTTTCAAACCTTATCTTATGTGGGTTCTGTACAAATCTTCTCTGCAAATCGGTCCAGATCCTCTCTCCACCTAAGCTGCGGCTGTCCTTAGAATTACTGTATTAAATATAAAAAAGCCGTGATATTTGGCTCAACATCTGTGTATGCATGTGACGCAAGCAGGTACAATCGAGTCGTGTATACCTTCGTCAGTATTCAAATTATTTTCTTTATCAAGTCAGGATACATAATACCTTTTAAAGCTACGGAAATAAAACTGGACACACATTAATTACTACATTTTGTGTAATTTCTACTTCTTATACGTGTTCTTCATTGTTGAAGGTCGTGCCCCTCCTGAAAAGCCAGACGAAATCACTGACGATTTTCTTGCAGTCCACTCTATTTAAGTCCTTATCAGTGGTCATAGTGCGTCCTATTATCCTCTTTTGGAGGTATGCGGAACAGTGTGTGTGTGTGGGTAATGTCCCGCAAAAAGGCATTGAAAAGGGAGGGAACACCCTTTTCAATGCCGTTTTGCCACCGGGATACGAACGGGTTTTGTGTCAGAGGGTCTACTCCCTAAGCTCGAAATCCGTAGTTTCGGTCTTCGTTACGGGCGTTTCCTACCACGTAGCACCTACGGACTGATGATCCTTTTGGGGCCCGAACTAAGAATGAATGAGAGCACAATTTGACGGTTGTACCTACTCCCGATGTGTTTTTACCTATCCGAACAATTTTACTTAACACTTTTTATTTTCACTCCGAAGTTTCGGCGTACTTTCGGACGGGGCCCGTAACTTCGTTGACGGAGATGGGGAGTTGAACCACTGGTCCGGGCAACTGCCCGACTGTTTTTGTCGTTTCGACATTGGAGGATTCCCACACAAAAAAAAAAAGGTTTTAGGTGTTATTGCACAGGAACATGCCCGAAGATGAGTCATTGTCTGGGACGTAGCTCCTCAATCACACTGCGGGTCATTAGATTACCCTATCTAACTAAGTTGTGCCTGCAGCGGTCGACTTAGCTTCGGAGTCAGTTTAGAGATTTCCAGGTGGGCCATGGACGTTGGTAGCCTGCAGTGAGTTTGTCTGCAGACTCAATACAGTCAATCCGAGAGGGATGTTTGAGGAGCCGCAGTCTCTTCTTTTTCTGCCGTCATTAATTGGTTTAGTTAACCACAGAAAGCTTTTCCGACTCTTCAATCTTGCCTTTGGCTTCTCCACATCGTATAACATTTTGCTGGACCAGAGAATCGAAGCCAGGAACTAATTCTCTGCAGACGCGTTTTCGACCACAGCATCGAGGCACAGATATGAATGGGTTAGGGCAAAAGTAAATCAAGATTCATATTATAAGAGGTTCTAATTAATTAATTAGCAAACGGTAAATCCCATTGGGTTTTGATTTTTGTTATAAAATCAAGATAGTTAAATAATGAAATCCATATTTTAAATGGAGAAATAAAGATCAGGACTTGTATGTTCTAATAACGTAAACAACAAGACTTATCGCCTAAAATCAGATCAAACATTTTTACTTAATCGTTATAGATAGGTTTTGCACTAAAATCTGTAAAACCAGATTCTCCCGGCCAATTTCAGAGCAGAAGTCTGACGTCGGGATATATACCTGCAACAGATGCCGTGAGACGAACGACATCGACGGGCAACATCGCTCGATCTAAATTGTATGCAAATAGTGCCACGCGACGCCCTGCCTGTTGCCAAGGTGACAGTTGCGAAGTGTGTGGCCTACAGCCGTCATTATAAGACATTTTTGTGTGTCAATTTGATATTTTTATTTGTGTTTTTATATTATATATTTTTTGTGAGTTATAGTGTATATAGTTTTATATTAGGGTAAGTTTTACTTTATTTTTGTGTTAATGAACAATGCAGACTGTAGCGACGCCGGATACTGTAGCAGTTAACCTGCCACATCCGTTGAGGTTCAGCTGGTGAGGTGTCCCCATTGCTCACAGGCACGCTTTTTTAAAGGCGAACGGGGGCTGAAGATACACTAAGGCAAGGTTCACAAACCACGTGTACCTTTGTGCCCTCCAGTCACTTCCCCACCTTTTGAACACACACTTTGGAAAACTTTATCAAAATTAAAAAATTCTACTCCCGTGTTGAAACGAGTTCCTCGGGGTGCGAGATGGTCCGTTGCGTTGAGTCTGCCGCAATGCATCCGTCTTGCGATCCAAGAGAACTCAAATATTGCCTGGGAGCAATTGCTCACCTTCCCCTATAGGATTCCACACGTTAAAAAAGATTTGGCTCTGAAAAAAACACTTACAAATCAAATTAAAGAAAACTGCAACAATTCGACCACAATTTTGGATCAAAATTTACAACCATTCAATAACCTTTCACAGAAAGACATATATTTACACGTGGAGTCCAAACTAGGTGAAGGTGACATTAGGGGTGCTGCGAGGCTTCTATTCAGCAGTGATGTGGTGGCGCCCTACTCTCCAGAAACAATATCTGCCTTGGAGAGTAAGCATCCGGCGCCTGCGGATGACCTTACCTTTCCCGACCCCCCCGAAACCCCTCATCCTGATTCAAGTCCTTTGAATATTTCAGCCACACAATTGATTGCTGCGGTTCCGCCAGCGGTCTCGACGGCTAGACTCCGCAACACTTAAAGGATCTTTTAAGTTCAGGCGCCGGGGCAGCTGGTGAGTCGCTTTTGAAGGAGCTTGCGGCACTAGGCAACTTAATGCTCTCCGGCGGCGTGAACGATGCCGTCGTCGATGTCTTGTACGGGGCCAACTTATGTGACCTGCGCAAGAGGGACGGCGGCATTCGTCCTATTGCCGTCGGGTGCACTTACAGGCGTAAGGCAGCCAAAATTTGTTGTAAGCTTTACGGCCAAAGGCTTACAAACAAATTCCAGCCCCTACAGCTTGGCTTTGGCTCTAGAAGGGGCTGTGAGGCTGCCGTACATGCCCTTTCTACATTCTTAAATTCTAGCCAGGGTGAGGTCGTCCTCAAGGTTGACGTTAAAAACGCCTTCAATTCCGTCAACAGGGACACTTTGTTGGCTGAAGCAGAAAAGGAGCTTCCAGAAATTTTCGGCTTTTTGTGGCAATGCTATAGGCACCCATCAAAATTGTTGTACAAAGAAAATGTTTTGCAATCTTCAGTTGGTTGCCAACAAGGTCACCCTCTCGGGCCAGTTATTTTCAGTCTGGCTATTCATCCCATTATTAAGAAACTAAATTCCAAATTTAACTTATGGTATTTGGATGATGGAACACTAGGAGGTGACGTAGACACCGTTTTAGCAGATTTAAAATTCCTGAAAGAGCAGTTTAAATCCATCGGCCTAGATCTCAACCACTCCAAATGTGAAATTTTTCTTAGTGACAATACCGACATACCATCGACCCTATAAAAATTCTATGCAATAGCCCCAGGGATCAAAATTTTAGATAAAAGTTCACTACACCTCCTAGGTTCCCCAATTTTGGAAGACAGTTTTTCTTCATTCATTGATGGCAAAATTAACCATTTTAATGATATTTCGGATAGACTCTCCAAAATTAACCTTCATTCGGCTTTTACTCTTATTAGGTGTATCGGCGCGGCAGCGCAATAATAGCACTGAGGCACGCCAAAGCACGTAGCGGTTTGCGCTGGGGTTCAAAGATAGGCTAGACCTTGGGAATCTGACGGGTCGGTATGCTGAGAGAGATGCTGCATTAAACAAACTACGACTAACCTCAGAGGCGGGTGTGCTCGTGCTTAATCCTGGCAGCGCTCCTTCTCTGTTCCACTGGACGTCTTGATTCGAAGTTCCCTGGGTACTGGCACTATTTGCTGACGCGAGAGTGGACTGTATGCGGTGCGGTATAACGGCGAGCCACGTGACGCTGGCTCAAGGTGATGATCAGAGGTGACCACCACGAATCCGGCGGCGACGATAGTCGATCGCAGACGGTGCGGTTTTATAAAGCGGTAATACAGCGGTAGGATCTCACAGCGGGTGAGGAATCCAGGGTGAATAGCCAGGCGGTTGACTTATCACGAGCGGTGAGGCTACCCTCGACGAGGGCCGAACGTAGACTGTTCGAGAGTCGAACGTGTAGTTTAATGCAGCGAAAATTGACAAGAAGGGTAGATAAAGTATTAAGAGAAATGTGGGTAACTAAACAATGAGCGCACCTACAAGTGGCGCGAACATGCCCCCGGCTTGAAAACCTTCGGTTTTCATAAAAAAAATTAAAACTAAAAGTAAGAGAAAAGCGGTGGAAAACAACGAAGGAATTCAGGGGCAGAGTAAGTTATTGAGAAGGTAGAGTACAGAGGCGGACAACGGGTCTCTTATAGACACCCGTCGTCGTCCTAACTGAAGCGACTCTTACAACGCCGTCCTTACCAGGATAGGTGGCAGTGACGACGCCGAGAGGCCATGAAAGCGGAGACACATTGTCAGTGACAATAACAACAATAGAACCTATAGTAATAGGATTAGAAAACGTATTCCATTTCTTACGAGATTGAAGCAAATGCAGATACTCTAGTTTCCATCGTTTTGCGAACGATTGTACCATTTGGTCTAGCAAAGCATAACGTTTTAGTAAGCTTGGCGCTTCATTAGATGCCTCACTAGCAGGTAAATGTTTAAGTGGTGTTGACATTAAAAAATGTGATGGAGTTAAAGCGGTAGGTTCCGATGGATCTTCACTTAGTAGGGTTAGCGGCCGTGAGTTGATTACACACTCTATCTGCGTGAGCACAGTTGTCAGTTCCTCATATGTTAGCAATTGCGAACCAACGACCCTATGAAGATGCGTTTTGAAGGCTTTAACATAGATTTCATAGTGACCCCCAAAGTGAGGGCTACGCGGAGGATTAAATTTCCAAGTAATTTTATTAGCGGTTAATTCATTTCTAAAAGATTCTATATGATCTTCAGAATTAATGAGCGTATAAATATCCGATAGCGCATTTTTTGCACCTATAAAATTTATAGCGTTGTCTGAGTATAGGACAGACACAGCGCCTCTACGTGATAAGAAGCGTTTAAATTCGGATAGAAATGAGCAAGTGCTCAGGTCACTTACGAGTTCTACGTGAACTGCGCGCACGACCAGACAAACAAAAATACAAAGATACGATTTAATAGAGCGAACGCCGCGTTTGCGATACGGGATAATATTTATTGGACCAGCGTAGTCCACAGCGGTATGAGTGAATGCCTTGGCTTCATTCACTCTACAAGCGGGTAAGTCACCCATTAATGGGAATACTTGATTAGGTTTTGTCCTAAAGCAAAAATAACAGTTATGTATAACATGACGAACTATATTTCGGCATGAAAGTATCCAATACTTTCGGCGTAAAATGGACATCAGAGTGAGCGGTCCAGTATGACAGTTCTGACGATGATAATGAGATATAATCATTTCAACGATATGATGTTTACGAGGCAACAGTATTGGATGCTGTTGGTCATAGCTGAGATCGGAGTTGCGTAACCACCCACCGACTCGTATTAGACCGTTAGCGTCGAGAAACGGCATAAGCTTCTGAATAGCACGAGAACAACCTTTATTAGACTTTAGACTTTTCATTTCGTCAGAAAAATAAGAATATTGTAACGCGAGTAAAACCTTTGCTTCAGCGTAATTAAGATCGTCTGGAGTTATATGATTAGAAGGCGGTAAAATTTTTATAAATCGATAAATGTTTGTGACTGTACGTAGGAGTACCAGCCATTTTGAAATGCGGTTTGATAAGTTAAGAAGCGGGTGACCATTGTCACTTACATTAGTTACAGCGGTTAGAGTCAGTACTTTCTTAATCTCTGGTAAACTATTATGAATTGAATTATCATCAGCAATGAATTTGGCGGGCCACTCATTTGTAGGTTGGCATAGCCAATGAGGCCCAGTGAACCACAGTGGATGGTTTATGATTTGAGCGGGAGTTAATCCTCGTGACAAGCAGTCACTCGGGTTCTGATCACCAGGAATGTGATAAAACTTATTAGCGGGAATGGCGGCTACGGTTTTTGTAATGCGCGTTGCTACGAATGTTTTGAATCGATGCGGTGAGGCGCTAAGCCACTGAAGTGCGACCATAGAGTCTGTAAAACAGTAGACATCATTAATAGAATGTCGTTTTTCGTATGTATCGATAACGCGGCGAACTAGTTTTGCCATCAGTAAGCAAGCGCATAACTCTAGCCGGGCTACAGATACAGTCCTTCAGTGGAGCGACTTTAGATTTTGCGCAAACCAATCGAGTAACTGGTGTTGAGTTAGAATCATTTATAATGAGAAGGTAAACAACGCAACCATAAGCCTTTTCACTTGCATCAGAAAATGCAGTTATTGAAATTTTTGAATTTTCATAAACATCTAAATGGCGTTTAAAACGTAAACTTTGAATAGTAGGTAACTCATTTAAATAGTTTTTCCAAATGTTTATAATCTCTAACGGTGGTTGTTCATCCCAACCAAGTTTTAATATATAAAGATTTTGTAACACAAGTTTAGCGTATAAAATAACTGGAGCAATGAGCCCGAGTACATCAAACTGACGAGCAATAACAGATAAAATGTTGCGTTTTGTGATTGGACGATTTTCTAAATGTACAGTAAACATAAATTCGTCACATGTGGGTGACCACTTTAAACCCAGAACCTTTAAATTAGGGTCCTGTTCTTCAAAGTTAATGCTATCAGTGTGAAGCTCAGAGGTGGAAAGCGATTCAAGCAACTCACATGAGTTACTTGCCCACTTGACGAGTTCAAAGCCCCCGGCTTTGAGCAAACCCCGGAGGTCGTCTCTGAGCTGCAAACCCATTGACAGGTTTGGTGTAGAGTAACAAATGTCATCCATATACGTATTATGTTTTATGACAGTAGATGCAAGCGGGAAACGGGTACACTCGTCATTGCAGAGTTGTCTGAGTACTCTCATTGCCAAGAAAGGGCTGCTTCGAAGGCCGAAGCAGACGCGATTAAATTGATAAGTAATTAGCTGGTCGCAAGCGTTAAACCAAAATAAAAACTTTTGATATTTGCGGTCATTTGCATGAGTTAAAATCTGCAAATACATCTGTTTGATGTCTGATATAAAGGCGATTTTATATAAACGGAAATCTAGAAGAATTAAGAATAAATCATTTTGCAGATTTTCACCCGTATGCAAAACGTCATTGAGAGACAGACCTGAACTGGTTTTAGAGTTAGCATCCATCACCATGCGCCATTTAGTGGTGGTTTTATCTAACCGAGCCACGGCATGATGAGGGATATAGTAACCAGACATATGGTTATCATTTCTAATGACTGAAATATAACCCTTAGCTATATATTCATTGATGATAGCGTTATATTCAATTCGTAGTTGAGAGGAACAATTTAATTTACGCTCAAGAAACATGAAGCGCTTCTTAGCAGTGGCAAATGACTCACCAAGAGAGTCACGATCGCGGGAGAACGGCAGAGATACCGTATAGCGGCCCGTATTGTCACGGGAAACATTCTCAGTGAAAAAGGTTTCACATTCGAGAGCGGCTGGACTCAACGTAGGTTTATATTCAATCTCCTCGAGGAGCCAGAATTTTTGAAGTACCGAGTCTAAGAGCGGTGGTTCCACGGCGGAACATAAAGAAATACATGCGTGTTCAAAGATATTAATCGGAACATTACCGATTATCAAGTAACCAAAGATTGTTTCAAAGGCTGTAGGTGTGTCAGGCGATCCAGTGACACGACCTGACAACAAGATTTCAGAGAATAGCGGGGCACCAATCAGAATATCTATTTCTGATGGCGAATAGAAATTGTTGTCTGCAAGGGGCAGATTATTTAAATACGAGAGAGCGGAAACATCAACTTCTGCCGTAGGCAATTTATCAGTGATACGATCAATGACATAAGCATTAAGTAATACAGAAGTATTATTTAGTCGCGAAGATAACTCGAGAGAAGTATCCCCCTTAACAGGGTTAGGCGCAGAACCTATGCCCTAAACTACATAGTGAGATAGTTTATTAAAATGTAAATCTAATTTTTGACAACACGCCGAAGTTATAAAGTTATTTTGAGAACCCGGATCTATTAGTGCACGAACGCATTGTTTATGACCATTAGAATCAGTCGCATAAACTTGCACAGTCCCCAATAGACAGGTATTATTACGCGGTAACATAGATTGAATATTACATAACGAAACATCATCAATGTGCGTAGTAATGCAACTGGACAGCTGGTTATGTGACGTAGCAATCATAGCAGTGGGGAAGCGTGGCGGCGACTGCTGCGCAGGAGCAGGCGTAATGTCACTCGACGACGTCTCCCGGGAGTGATGGCTGTTGTCAGTCGTTTGTTTACGACATAACAATGAAAGATGACGCGATTGACAAAATCTACATCTTGAGTTAGATTTACATTCACGATTATTATGAGTGATACTTAAACAATTAGTGCATGCGTTATGCTGTTTAATTAAATTAAATCGTTCATCAATCGTTAACTTGTGAAACTGAGAACATTTATATAAAACTAAGTGATTGTTTTGTTTACAAAGCTTACAGTTTTTATTTACGTTAGAGGACGTTACAAATGAATGAGTGGCTTTAGTTAACTTATTGTTGTTATAACTATGTGCGGAATCGATAACACTTCGTCTATTCGCAGGAGAAGCAGTACGTTCTAATATTTTAGTTTGCTCACGTAAGAACTTAACTAATTGATCATAAGTAGGCATAGATGTGCCTCGCTTATATAATTCGAAAGCTCGTGCGGTACTAGGATCGATATTTTTTAATGCAAGGTGTAGAAGAACGAAATCCAAAAGATTATCTAATTTTAATGAGTTTAAACTTGACACTGCGGAACCAAATGTATCTAGGAACGTGTCTAAGTTTTTATACGATGCAATATTAAATGGCCTAAATTCCAATATTTGATCTAAATAAGCAGAAGCTAAACTACGCTTATCATCATATTTATCGAGAAGTGACTGCCATATAACACGGTAATTGTCCCCGTTGGGCACGATACCCGAACATACTGACAGTGCCCTACCCGAAAGTTTACTTATCAAATATTGAACGCGGTCGTGATCCGTTAAATCAGGATTTTCGTGAATAGTTCGCTTATATGACTCAAAGAATATAGGCCACCTAACAGGATCGCCACAGAAACTCATTATGTCGAGTTCTGGTAGACGAATAGACTTATGTTGCGGTAAAACATGAGAGTGTTGGACATTCTTCGAGTTGTCTAATTTATCAAAGCTAAACTTACAACGACAATACAAGTCTTCAAAGGCGTTAATAGATTGATAATTTACTTTATAAGATGCGTCAATATTTAATTCAACATCAACTAAATCATCAATAATTTCTTTATATTCAGAACGTAAACTGTCTAAAGATGTCATACTACATAAAAACAAATCCTTAGAAATATCGTTATCGAACGCCTTCAAAGATTGATCGTAAACTATTTGTAATCGGGAAAAGATGCCATCACGTTTACCTATTAATTTAATACGTTTAATTTGCAAAACATCTAGTGATGTTGCATCTTCAAACTGTTCTTTAGCCTTTGTACGAGACATAGACATTTTGCAAAACGAGTGGTAATCAACTCAAGCGCAAAATAATAAAAGACTGAATTCGCAATAATACCCGTGACATACACGACACGAACAATAACGTAAGCAACGGTGCTACCGGTTCGAGAATGTTCACAGGACGATGAATTTTACTAACACCCTCACTACGAAAATATTAACAAGTTTTATAATTTTACTAGTTAAGTTATTTAACTACGTAGTTATCTCATAAGGAATGGAATAGAATGGTACTTAATATTACAAAGCGTAAGTATACACTTATAGGATAAGCAGACGTACGAGTGTACTATATGAAATAGGCAATATAATATAACTCAATATTAGAGTGAAGCGGGATATTTAGATATGCCTAGGTCAAAGTGACTAGGTGTAGGATTAGGAACCAGAACTAATATCCGGCTCGAAGAGACCAGAAATAATGTGTCGGCACGGCAGCGCAATAATAGCACTGAGGCACGCCAAAGCACGTAGCGGTTTGCGCTGGGGTTCTAAGATAGGCTAGACCTTGGGAATCTGACGGGTCGGTATGCTGAGAGAGATGCTGCATTAAACAAACAACGACTAACCTCAGAGGCGGGTGTGCTCGTGCTTAATCCTGGCAGCGCTCCTTCTCTGTTCCACTGGACGTCTTGATTCGAAGTTCCCTGGGTACTGGCACTATTTGCTGACGCGAGAGTGGACTGTATGCGGTGCGGTATAACGGCGAGCCACGTGACGCTGGCTCAAGGTGATGATCAGAGGTGACCACCACGAATCCGGCGGCGACGATAGTCGATCGCAGACGGTGCGGTTTTATAAAGCGGTAATACAGCGGTAGGATCTCACAGCGGGTGAGGAATCCAGGGTGAATAGCCAGGCGGTTGACTTATCACGAGCGGTGAGGCTACCCTCGACGAGGGCCGAACGTAGACTGTTCGAGAGTCGAACGTGTAGTTTAATGCAGCGAAAATTGACAAGAAGGGTAGATAAAGTATTAAGAGAAATGTGGGTAACTAAACAATGAGCGCACCTACAAGTGGCGCGAACATTAGGTATTGCTGTTTTGGACCAAATTTTATGTATTTTCTCCGCTCTTCCCCTTTATGGAAGCAGCCACATCTCTTGGAAAAAATTGACGAAATTATTCGATGCACTCTGACATCCATCTTAAATGTGGCCTTGGATGATCGAGCCTGGATGCAAGCTACACTACCCATTCGTTTCGGCGGGCTCGGCATCCGCAAAATTACTAGTATAAGCCTACCGGCGTTTCTGTCTTCGGTCCACAGCACTGAAACGTTAACCAAAAAATTTTTATCCCTTTCACTGGTTAACTGTGAAGTGCCGTGCTTGACCGACGCAGTGTGCGCCTGGAAAATGGCTTGCCCGAATACGGCGTTGCCCGAGAACCCATTTTCCCAGAGACAGTGGGATGAGCCGCTCTGCAGGTTGGTACGGAATAAACTTATAAATACGTCTACCAATACTGCTGAGCGTGCCCGCCTGCTGGCTGTGGGAGAGTGGGAGTTGGGCCTCTGGCCACAGGCATTACCGTCACTCAACATAGGTACTATGTCACTCAACATAGGTACTATGTTGAGTGACAACACCTTCCGGATCGCTACATGTCTGCGTTTGGGTGCTCCTAGCGGAGCTCCACATCGTTGTAAATGTGGTGAAGCAGTCGATCGCCTCGGTCACCATGGCCTATCCTGCAGTAGGAGCGCTGGCCGGATAGCACGGCACGCCAGCATTAATGACATCATACGTCGTGCTCTTGTCACCGCCGGGGTGCCAGCAGTTTTAGAACCCAATGGCTTGGCACGCGACGATGGGAAGAGACCAGACGGGATGACCATTATGCCTTGGAAGGTGGGTAGACCTTTGGTGTGGGATGCAACATGTGTCGACACCCTTGCGCCATCCCATCTTCTAAGCATGGCAGGCTGTGCTGGGGCGGCTGATGCTAGTGCAGAAAACCTCAAACGGCGCAAATATAACAACCTTATTGGAAGTTGTATGTTTGAGCCGTTTGGGGTTGAAACATTAGGTCCATGGGGTCCGAGTGCGCATCGAGTTTTTCGAGAAATTAGCACAAAGCTCGTCGACTTTTCACGTGACCAGAGGGCTGGCCTTTTCTTCGGCCAGAGAATCAGCATTGCCATTCAACGTGGCAATGCTGCCAGCGTTCTGGGCACGTTTCCCATTGACATTGATATGGACGAATTTTTTGATGCACAATGAGCTTTTTTCCGTCTCCCCTTTGTATTTGTATATAGGTATTTTAGTTTTTTAGAATATTCAATTGTATATATATGTTTTATTAATAACTAATAATAAAATAGTGCCAAATATCAGTAGTATATGTGTGTATCTATGTAGGTACAGCATATGCATTTGACAATCTTGAATACATTATGTATCGACGAAACTGTGAAGGTGAATTTAAGTTCTATCTCCTAACCTCTGACGTCCTATACATAGTACATCAAAAATTTCAAAATACTTGCGCAACAGTTAATAATTTTTCCAAAAAATTACTGTGGAAATGTGTTGTTTATGAATACACCTTTTAGAAAATAATAATTATGGTGTTACTCTACCACAAATAGTTTTTTTTTTTTATATGAAAGCTTATTTTTTGCTCAGACGGTCGCATCTCCGTTGGGAGCAAATTTTCTACAAAAAAAATCTATCTACGATATCGATATCTATCTTTTTTTCTAAAATCTATTGACGAATATTTTTTATTGTTTTTTTATGTTTTCACTTGTGGTTGCAGTAAATGATGATATTCACTACATATTTTAGGTCGCATATTTATTTATTTATTATATACTTTATTGTACACCACTTAAATAATTACAGAACAAAACATTTATAAAGATAAGTGTACAATGGGCGGTCTTATCGCAAAGGGCAATCTCTTACAGACAACCTTTGGATGGACTGAACGAGAGGAGGTAGACATAGGGTTGTCAGTGTACAAAACTATCATGAAATAATATAACTTAGACATTACATAAAATACATACATACAAATAAAATAATATACTAATAAATATACAGAACAGAGAAAGGAGAAGAATAGTTACAGAGAAAGGAAATGATCCTTTACCATTTTCTTAAATGTCGGCATTGTTTGCGCACGCCTTACCTCAATAGGTAATGCATTCCACAAACGAGCTGCCTGAACCGTGAAAGATTTGTCGAAGAAGGATGTGGAATGCATACGAATGCTTAATTTCATGTTTTCCGATGATCTCAAGGACCGAGAATGTGTGTCACAGAGGAACTGAAAACGTTCTTTAAGATAAAAAGGACTAGAAGGATTAAAGAGCACATTATATAACAAAGAAAGTATGTGCGCATTCCGGCGAAGGCGAATAGGAAGCCATTTGAGCTTGATTCGAAATTCAGAAACATGGTCATACTTGCGCAAGCCAAATATGAACCTGATACAGAGATTTTGAAGTCGCTCAAGCTTGTCCAATTGGTCTTGGGTGAGATCGAGATAGCTGGCACCAGCATAGTCCAGGATAGGGAGAAGAAGAGATTGTGCTATCGCAATTTTAGTGGTGATGGGAAGAAAGTTACGAAGCCGTCTCAGGGAGCCCGCAGACGCAAACAGTTTACGACTGACCTCCTGCAGTTGTTTGGTCCAGGAAAGGGTGCTATCGATATAAATCCCCAGGTTCTTCACAGTGTGAGCTATAGGAACAATGGTGTTGTTGAAAGAAACCTGGGGAAGTGTCGCCCAATCAATCCTAGAGACCGTTCGGGAACTTCCCACAACAGCCACTTGAGTTTTCGTCGGATTGATCTTGAGCCCAAACTCAGTGCTCCAGTCACCAATTCGAGCCAGGTCCGTATTAATAGTCCCAATAACGTCCGACAACTCACCGAGAGGAGCTTGAGTATAAATTTGAAGATCATCAGCATAAAGGTGGTAGAAAGAAGATAGCTGTTGAGTGATAGCTTAAATAAAGAGTGCGAAAAGTAGAGGAGATAAAACGCCACCCTGCGGCACACCGACAGAGGTGTAACACCAAGAAGAGAAAGATTCCTCAATGCAAATACGCTGCCGGCGGCCGAACAGATAACTATGAAACCAGTCAATTACCGAAGGAGATATGTTAAAGGAGCTCAGGGCTCCCAGCAAAATGTCGAAGTCAACCGTATTGAAAGCATTGCTGAAGTCAAGTAGAGCAAGTACAGTTAACTTTCCCATTTCCATGCCTGACCTTATGTCGTCCGTAATATGCACAAGTGCTGAGGTAGTGCTGTGTCCCGGGCGAAAACCAGATTGGAAGGGATTTAGCAGCTTCAGCTTACAATGTAATGAGTCTCTAAGGCAAATCGATCCCTTTGCCCGACATTTTATTTTTCTACCTTAGCCTCGTGTTAGAATTGGTGATCTGTTTAAGATAAAACCATTCATTATCCTGAGCACGAAATACGTTTTCGCGTCCGAGGTACTTGAGTGAACAAATGATAAAACTGGGTCTTAACATAGAGGGGAAGCTTGTATGGTGCAGGTTTACGTCCATCGGTATGGGCGTTCTGCGCGGCAATGAGCAGGCGATTTGAGGCAGTACTAAACTTAACAGCACTCTTACGTTGCCTCCGACTATGAGAAGCCAATCAAAGTTTAATGTGCCCTCTTTAGTTCACGGCTCTGAAAACATATAAATGGATACGTCTATTTCTCCGGCGATCAGGTTTTGTTCTTAACGACAGTCTATAATGCGTTCGTATTTTATTTCTTTCAATTTCGCTGTGTTGTTTTGTAGTTGAAATGAAAAAAAAGAGATTAAGTAAAATTCGCTTGGTTTGAAAAGTTTATTTTTGTTGTTACAAAAACAATTTTTTGTAATACACCTACGTACGTCATACAGTTCCTAGGCCAAGTAAAGGCCATTCCTTTCAAACCTTATCTTATGTGGGTTCTGTACACATCTTCTCTGCAAATCTGTCCAGATCCTCTCTCCACCTAAGCTGCGGCTGTCCTTAGAATTACTGTATTAAATATAAAAAAGCCGTGATATTTGGCTCAACATCTGTGTATGCATGTGGCGCAAGCAGGTACAATCGAGTCGTGTATACCTTCGTCAGTATTCAAATTATTTTCTTTATCAAGTCAGGATACATAATACCTTTTAAAGCTACGGAAATAAAACTGGACACACATTAATTACTACATTTTGTGTAATTTCTACTTCTTATACGTGTTCTTCATTGTTGAAGGTCGTGCCCCTCCTGAAAAGCTAGACGAAATCACTGACGATTTTCTTGCAGTCCACTCTATTTAAGTCCTTATCAGTGGTCATAGTGCGTCCTATTATCCTCTTTTGGAGGTATGCAGAACAGTGTGTGTGTGTGGGTAATGTCCCGCAAAAAGGCATTGAAAAGGGAGGGAACACCCTTTTCAATGCCGTTTTGCCACCGGGATACGAACGGGTTTTGTGTCAGAGGGTCTACTCCCTAAGCTCGAAATCCGTAGTTTCTGTCTTCGTTACGGGCGTTTCCTACCACGTAGCACCTACGGACTGATGATCCTTTTGGGGCCCGAACTAAGAATGAATGAGAGCACAATTTGACGGTTGTACCTACTCCCGATGTGTTTTTACCTATCCGAACAATTTTACTTAACACTTTTTATTTTCACTCCGAAGTTTCGGCGTACTTTCGGACGGGGCCCGTAACTTCGTTGACGGAGATGGGGAGTTGAACCACTGGTCCGGGCAACTGCCCGACTGTTTTTGTCGTACTGTTATATGAGTTCAAATCGCGCGATGCGGGTTTTTGTGTATGTTTAGATCATTAGTTCGTATGTGAAGTCATAGAAATCGCTTCACCGTCTTTTGAACTGACTAGCGAGTAAGATGAACGCCCACGCGGTCTTTTTCCGAATCCGATTGGATTTTGTGAAGCTAATGTGGTTTTTTAATTAGCAATCATTCTGTGACACTGAAATTAGGAGTCAATGATTCAGTAAAGCAAATTCTATGGTGAACAGAGCAAACAAAATCAGCTCTTAAGGTGACGAATCTATTTTTACCGTGACAGTACCTACGAACAACTAATTGAATCCTATCGAAATTTATACTGCGCTTCGATAGTGAGCAATGAAATCTTAGAGGGACACTTAGAAAGTGGCCAGGGCTTGTACAGCCGCCATAAAGTGGCCTGATTGATTAATTTAACTTTATAGCAGTTCGTGATGAGTTGGAGATGAAAGTGTTTGCAGGTGTTCGCCATCTTGGATGGGTAAAGGTCGGATTGATTGCTACGGGTTTATGGAGTGTGCTGGTGCTCTTTGAGCACCCAATTAATCCATTTCAGATGTGTTTTTTTTAACCTAATGTTAAATATCCATGCAAAAATAATTGCTTATATTTTCCGATGAGTTAGACATAGGTGCTTATAGTAGCTTGGAATGTACAGCTAGCTTCGCCATGTTTATTATTTACGTCACATGTAATGGGAACGAGTCTAATGCCACCAAACAGACACAATGTTTTTGGAATGGATTGGAAATAATTCCAAATGGAAAAACCCTTTTGCTTCTTCTTCTTCGTCTAGATGATACCACAATTATATACGTTTAGATCAGAATTCAGCCACAACAACAGCGTTCACCTTTGTGAGAAAGGTCTCTCAGAGAGCAGGTGTACCGACCACCGCAGGCGAGCGGCCCAAAGATGAGTCATTGTCTGGGACGTAGCTCCGCAATCATACTGCGGGTCATTAGAGTACCCTATCTAACTAAGTTGTGCCTGCAGCGGTCCACTTAGCTTCGGAGTCAGTTTAGAGATTTCCAGGTGGGCCATGGACGTTGGTAGCCTGCAGTGAGTTTGTCTGCAGACTCAATACAGTCATTCCGAGAGGGTTTTTTTGAGGAGCCGCAGTCTCTTCTTTTTCTGCTGTCATTAATTGGGTTAGTTAACCACAGAAAGCTTTTCCGACTCTTCAATCTTGCCTTTGACTTCTCCACATCGTATAACATTTTGCTGGACCAGAGAATCGAAGCCACGAAATGATTCTCTGCAGACGCGTTTTCGACCACAGCATCGAGGCAAAGATATGAATGGGTTAGGGCAAAAGTAAATCAAGATTCATGTTATAAGAGGTTCTAATTAATTAATTAGCAAACGGTAAATCCTATTGGGTTTCGATGTTTGTTATAAAATCAAGATAGTTAAATAATGAAATTCATATTTTAAATGGAGAAATAAAGATCAGGACTTGTATGTTCTAATAACGTAAACAACAAGACTTATCGCCTAAAATCAGATCAAACATTTTTACTTAATCGTTATAGATAGGTTTTGCACTAAAATCTGTAAAACCAGATTCTCCCGGCCAATTTCAGAGCAAAAGTCTGACATCGGGATATATACCTGCAACAGATACCGTGAGACGAACGACATCGACGGGCAACATCGCCCGATCTAAATTGTATGCAAATAGTGCCAAATATCAGTAGTATGTGTGTGTATCTATGTAGGTACAGTATATGCATTTGACAATCTTGAATACATTATGTATCGACGAAACTGTGAAGGTGAAATTAAGTTCTATCTCCTATAACCTCTGGCGTCCTATACATAGTACATTCATAATACTTGCGCAACAGTTAATAATTTTTCCAAAAAATTACTGTGGAAATGTGTTGTTTATGAATAAACCTTTTAGAAAATAATATGGCTACCGCAAATAGTTTTTTTTTTATATGAAAGCATATTTTTTTGCTCAGACGGTAGAAAATTTTCTACAAAAAAAATCTATCTACGATATCGATATCTTTCTTTTTTCTAAAATCTATTGACGAATATTTTTTATTGTTTTTTTTTTTATGTTTTCTCTTGTGGTTGCAGTAAATGATGATATTCACAACATATTTTAGGTCTGACATGAATATTTTTTTCACTACAAGGTCAAACCTTTAGATGTACTATACTTAATACATTAGGGGTACGAATTAAGTGTTAAAATATTTATTGGCAATTATAAAATATTTGGTCGTTCAAGAGCAAGATTATCACGAACAACTTTTTGACCCTTATAATCTGCTGGTAATGATTAAAGTCGCTATTCTGATTATGGACACCGATGACGACGAATCTGTTCATAATACTTGAACAAGAGTAGAACAAATGTTAATACTAAATTGACAGATTTCAAGGAAACAATTGGGTAAGATTGTAATTGTATCATAAGTTTTTTTTTAATTTAATCTACTAAGAAAAATATGTTATTATGTATCATAATGTTATTTTTTAAAGAAAAATATATGTTTAAAACAATGTATATTGTAAAAAAAAACTTGGTATTTTGATAATTTTATTATTGATTCGTAATGCCAAATGACATTACTTGGTCTCGTTTCACACCTGCAGCCGAATTGCGCAAGTGTGTCATTGGTCGATTGATAGCTGTCCAACCCTTTGCGTTGCCGTATTCACTTACGGAAAAAGGCTGCTGGTGTACATCAAGAAAACCCAGTTTTACAAGATTTTTATTATTCTTCCCAGGCCTTTTGGTACATAACTAACAATCGTACCAAGTTTGATCAAAATCGAAATGATTTTATACCCTCAGGGGTTAGGAGGTTAAACCAATTTTAAAATCAGTATTTCGTGGGATAAGGGACTTAAACAAAACTAGCTAACTATTATCATTACTATTTTTTGTAATCAATTGCCACGTAGCGCCAGCAGGACTTGTATACCTACATAAAACTAAGTATAATGTTTGGGTCACCAAGACACAGACTGTGCTTAGTTTCGGATCCGTTGCTAAATTGTTATGGTCATTGTTAGTTTTAATTTCTTACCACACTGTGTATTGTCATCATGTTATAACTGTGCACGTTAAATAAATGAATTTGAATCTTTTTCTTACTAAGAGTGATATCTTGTACCGAGAGGAAAGTCTTGCCGTTCCTCATCATCTCGTCTTCGTTTTCCTCCTCACTCATCAAGTCGTTCCGGTGGATATATTACTTATCGTGTTGTCCGCCTCTGGAATAATCATCCTCACACCATACGGCCCTTCGTGAGAGATCTTCAGGAAAAGAACTACGGCACATTTTCTGTCAAAATGATTCATCTATACCAAAAATAAAAAGAAGAAAGATTTTGTTGTATGTTTGTTTGTTTGTACCGAATAGGCTCCGAAATAACCGAAACAATATAAAAAATAACGCCAATGGAAAGCTACATTATTCGCAAGTAATTCGGTTATAATTTATTTAATAAAAAATTAGAGATCCTTATGGATATTGCAATAATGTAACCCAAAGTAGCAAATTTTTTCCTATAAAAAGAATTATTTGGCGTGCGCTGTGATCACTATTGATGTTTATGTAACATCAATAGTTTTCACAGCGCACACAAAATATGTGCTACATGATTAAAGTACTTATTATTAACTACAAAAAGGCTGCAAGGGAATATATATAACTAGAGGACGCCCCGCGGTTTCACCCGCGTAGTTCCCGTTCCCGTGGGAATACAGGGATAAAAAGTAGCCTATGTCACCCGTGGATAGAGTAGCTTCCCAACGGTGAAAGAATTTTTGAAATCGGTCCAGTAGTTTTGGAGCCTATTCGGTACAAACAAACAAAAAAATCTTTCCTCTTTATAATATTGGTATAGACTATCATAGGTAAGTCACAATAGCAGCTTTTGTGTTCTAAAAATTAATTAGATCGCCGGTAGAAACAAAAGTTGGTTACATTCGTATTGTAGCATTAATTCTTATTCAAATAAATAGTTTAACAAATTGGTAGGTAGATATGGAATTTATTTAGTCTTGTTAGTTATATATATATATTTTTGTTTTTTTTAACTTTGTATAGATTCTTTTACCGATTATTTTGTGAATGTGTGAACATTGTAGGCCTTCTTGATGTTAATTAACATTTGTTAACTTTGTTATATATTATATAAACGTTTTTTTTTTTTTGTAGATCCTTACGACTTATTGTCGGGCCTACGTTGTCCCCCCATAGTACTAATGCTGTAACATGGAAATATTGTAAAACCAAACCATTTTTAAAAGAGTAACCATGGAGTTTCTTGCCAGTTCTTCTCCATAGGAAACGACCAACCCGAACCGTGCACCTTTTGTCGACGTTTTATAAGTGCCCACGTAGGCCTATGTAAAATAAAAATAAATTGATTTTGATTGATTTTGATTTTGGATAGGGTACGTAGGGTAGGTGGGTAGGTAGGTAGGGTAGGGTAGGTAGGGTACGTGAGGTAGGGTAGGTAGGTATGTAGGATAGGGTAGGGTAGGTGGGTTGATCGGTAGGATAGGTGAGTAGGTTGGTAGGTAGGTGGGTAGATAGGTGGGTAGGTAGGTAGGCTGATGGGGGGTACTCCCCCCCCGAAGAGGGTCCGGTGACGGACAGCCGCGGCGGGTTCGCGGTGAGTGCTAATGCATGCCCGTGTTCCCGCCATAAGCGGCACAGGAAGACACCGTGGAGTTTTAGTGGGTTAGAGTCCCACAAAACTGCACTATCTCCCCGTGGTAGTGTAGTATGCATGAGCATTTCTCCAAGAAAAAAAAAAGTACTGTAGGTAGGTAGGTAACAAGTTGACGAGACCGAAGCCGCGGGGGTCAGCTAGTATATTGTATAGTATGTATTATGTTTATGCATTGTGAGCTGTATACATATTTGTGTAATGTGTTAGTAAGAATTAAAATATTCATTTGATTTTAAGTTTTTTTGCGCTGTGCGCATTTCTAAACTGTCCTAATTATGTAAATATCTGTATAACACTGAGGTTTACTGTCAGATAACCCAATTATGGGTTAAGCTTGCCTTTGTACATAAGTTCTCCTTCTGTATTTGTATATGTTTGTTTTGTGTACAATAAAGAATATGAATATAATAATATAGTGTTGTATGTAAGTTAGTTGAAATAGTTAAACCCTTCAAAATGGATGCGCTCAAATACATCCTCCGTTATGGTCAAGATATTTACGAACTTGTCATCATAATTTTTACTCGAAAGATCTAAGATTATTTTATTTTTCTTGTATTTTTTTTACATCTCAAACAGGTTTAGTTTGGAATAACTGTAATTGATTTAGAACAGAAATTCATAAAACAGAAGTACAAAATAGAAAAGAACATAGCAACATTGCGCAGAGGTTGTTCCGGTCAACCGGACACGGTCCACATAGCGTTCACAGAGCTCACTTTATTTTTTACTAAAATGTGTATAACTGAAATTGAACAGCATATCCAATCTGAATGTTCTAGTCAACCGTTTGGTTACCTATTCTGTAAATAGCTTAGTCAGCGGATATTGGATTTTACATTTATTATGATATTATTACGAGTACTTTGTAACCCTTGAAAGTAATACTTTTCAAGGATTAAACTCATTTTTTTTTTTTTTTTTTTTATTATCAATAGGCTCGCGCTTGACCACTATCTCACCTGATGGAAAGCGATGATGTGGTCGACGGTGAAGCACGCTTGCCTAGAAAAAACCTATTCACTCTTGACTTAAAGACCCCTAGATTGTAGCTATCGGGAAACACAGACTCCGGCAGGGAATTCCACTCCTTAGCTGTACGCATAATAAAAGTGTCCCCAAAACGTTTTGTGCGTATGGGTGGGATATCCACCATGTACCGATGACGCATCACCGTGCGTCTGGTTGTCCGATGATGGAACGGGCTGGGCGGAATTAAATCATGCAATTCCATCGCACACTCCCCGAAATGTAACCGATAAAATACCGACAAGCTGGCAACTCGGCGACGATGTTCAAGGCTCTGGAGCTTTGATTTGACCAGTGCTTCATCGCCGATGAGTCTCTTGGCCCGCTTTTCGATCGACTCTAGTGCATCTAGCTGATATTTGGCAGATCCGTCCCAGAGATGAGAACAGTACTCCATGCTCGATCGAACTTGCGCTTGATACAAGTTGAGCAGCTGTTCCGGCGTGAAGTACTTTCGCACCTTCGCAAGGATCCCCAACTTTTTGGCAGCCAGCTGAGCCTTTGCCTCAATGTATGGCCCAAAATTGAGAGTTGATGTCAGCGTAACGCCAAGAAGGTCAAGATGGTCCGTTATTGGCACGGTTACATCACGGAAAGTTGGAGCCGGGTGAAATTGGCTCTTTTTAGCGGAAAAAAGACACGCCTGGGTTTTAGCAGCATTAAACTTGACCAGATTGGCTTCACCCCAATCGGAGACTGCCTGCAAGGACAAGTTTAAACGCTCCACCATGGCCTCACGGAGAGACCGGATCAGTGGCCCGGTAGCACGTGCGTTGGACAAGTATCTCTCAGCAACAGTGCTGTCGTCTGCATACCCAAAGGTGCCGGGTTTTAGCAGATCGTTGATGTGCAACAAGAACAATGTTGCCGAGAGTACCGACCCCTGAGGGACGCCGGCATTAATATCCAATTGGTCCGACGAGCAGCCATCGATAACCACTCGAATGGACCGATCCCTCAGGAAGTCTGCAATCCAATCACACAGACCACCGGGCAGACCGAATGAAGGAAGCTTACCAATAAGGCTTTCGTGCCAGACCCTATCGAAAGCCTTCGAGATGTCGAGGGAGACGGCAAGCGCTTCCCCGTGCCTCTCAATGGCCTCACTCCATATGTGAATGGCATACGCTAGAAGATCCCCAGTAGACCGATTTCGGCGGAAGCCGTATTGGCGGTCGCTAAGGATATCATTAGTTTCTAGGTATGCCAGGAGCTTAGTATTTAGTATACGCTCCATACTCTTACAGAGTATGGAGGTTACAGAGATGGGTCTGTAATTAGCCGGGTCAGCTCGACTGCCCTTCTTGGGCACGGGCTGTACGTTGGCTTGCTTCCAAGCATTCGGCACTTTTCCAGTCTCATATGAAAGGCGGAATAGGCGTGTCAAGATCGGAGACAGTTCAGGCGCACAGGTTCTAAGAACTATAGCTGGTATTCCGTCAGGGCCACTAGCCTTATTCACGTCGAGGTTTCGCAGCACCCTACGGACGTCCTTTTGATGGATGCGAATGTCCGACATACTCGTCTCGCATCCATCAGGAGAAGGAGGGGGCCGCGAATCACCAGGATTCAGACGCGAGGATTCCGCAAAAAGAGAGGCAAATAAATTTGCCTTCTCTTCAGCGGAGTGGGCCAGTGACCCATCAGGTTTCAGCAGTGGTGGTAGTGAGGGACGGCAGAAGTTCGATTCGACCGACTTAGCCAGGGACCAAAACGCTTTACTACCTGCTGGGTAAGAAGCGAGTTTGGTGCCTATTCGGCTAATGTGGTCGAACCGAGCCCTTCGCAACACCTTCTTGCAGGACTTGGCAGCCCTGTTGTAGGCTCTCTTCTTCTGATCCACGTCACTCGCCTTGCGCGATCGTGCGTCGGCCCATGCCAGGTATGCCTCATGTTTAAGGGCATCGGCGCAATGACATTCGGCGCCAAACCATGGCCGGTCAACGCTGGACACCGTTACGTCAGAGAACGGAATGTAGTACTCCATCCCCTGACGCAACACATCTGTCACTGCGTCAGCGCATGACGATGGGTCATCCGAAGAGAAGCAAGTGGGCTGCCAAGGATAGCATGCGAAGAAAGATCGCATGCCATCCCAATCTGCTGACCTGTACCGCCAAACCCGCCGGGTGCCTCTTGGGCTGGGATCGGGCGGGGAGTAGACGGACACAGACTTCACCAGACAGTGGTCTGAACTACCCAAAGGTGAAGTTATCGACACAGAGTATCTGTCTGGATCTGTTGTCAGCAGAAGGTCCAAGCAATTGGCCGTGTGTGAATCAACATCCGGTACCCTTGTTGCCCCATGGACCAGCTGGGTTAGATTTAGCGCAAGCGAAAGCTTACGCATCTCCCGTCCAGCATGGTCAGTGCACCGGTATGGGAAGAGCCACTCCTGGTGGTGAGCATTGAAGTCCCCCAGTAACACTAATTGGGCGGAAGGGTACCGTTGCTGTGCCGCATCAGCCGCCTCACTAAGGTACTCTGTGAGCCTGGTTGTCTCCTGATCTCCTGAATGCGAACGGTAGACACAGGCGTAGATAATTTTATCCAGACCTGTGTCCACGAGAGCCCACAGCGTTGAGAATCTGGAGTCCTCAAGGTTACGGAGACGCCGATAGCAAGTGTCGTCACGGGCGTACACACATACACCCGCGCGTGTTCTAAAATTGTGCTCCAGGGTAAACCCTGGGTATGATAAGTACGAGACGTCTGAAGGACTCGCTATCTGCGTCTCCGTAAGAAAAAACAGCGCTGGTTTCTCAGCCTCCAGGTGGTAGTGGACTGCAGAGAGATTTGAGTGCAGACCTCTAATGTTGGTGAGGTGCACTTTGTGGGGGAGGGGGTGCAGCCGCTGTCTAGCTCCAGTATTCTTTTTCGGTTTCATAATATAAATTGAAGAGTGAATGGATGAGAGGAGAAGGAAGTGAGACGAGGTTCCACGCTGCTAACCTACAGACACGCAATGAATGGCCGCCATCATTGGGGCACTAGTCTGGAGACTGCGGGGACGCCCGAGCCCCCCCGGAATGTCCATCGGGCCCTCCCCATCTGGTCGCCAACCAGCACGATGGTGCATTCCGGGATTTTTCGACAGTTGGCGGGGCAGCCTTTCGTGTGTGGCTGGCACACTACTTGGGCCCCCTACTACCTGCGGTCGGCCAGCGGCGCACCGTGCCTCGGATCCCGCTACCCTCCGCGACTAGTCTCCCGATACGTCCATAACAGTGCGCGTCAGGCTAGTCAGCCTGCAGTGGAACAGCTGTCTCGACCCAACTCCTCTAGTGGCTACACCGGGCATCATACCGGAACACGGCTAGGCCGCTTGGCGGTACGTCTTTGCCCGGTGGGTGGTCGCAAGCCTTCGGCCGAAGCCTACCACCAGATGTCACCTGATTTGCACCACCCGGGGACCACGTGTAGGGAATCAGAGGGTAAACTCCTACGGACGTGGGTGACTCGGCCCCCAAAAATATGAACTATTCTCGCTAATCTTGAAAACAAAACTCCTGATCCACAGATTATGCCGCATCATCATCATCATCATCATCATCATATCAGCCGAAAGACGTCCACTGCTGGACATAGGCCTCCCCCAAGCGTCGCCACTTTGACCGGCACTTTTTGCCGCATAAATATACTAATTAACTGAATTTTATAAATGTTCCAATTTAGAGTATTTCCCATAATGAGTGTTGATCACATTCGTCATTCAGGACACGTCCTTTCACATTCTGAACGATTGCCTATGAATTAAAAGTCACCATGTCCATAATGTTTCAATAAAATGTACCAAAGCACTTAAAATATAAAGCCCTCTACGTAGGGTCTACGGCGTAGGCGGCGTAGCAGTGCTACGCGGCTACGCGGCTATTGCAATGGCATGCCTTATGCATGCTGCGTGTCAAACAAAGAAAAATAAATCCAATACAAATGTTGTAAATAATTTAAATGTAATCAAATCAAGACAAATAATAATTTAACCTGTCAATAATTTTAGTATAGTAAACAGTACTGTGTTAGACATAAGAAGCAAAATAAAACCACATTTGCCACCCAACAATCTCATAGATAAACGTTCACTATTGAGCACACAACACACACAACCTACATATATGTGCAAAGTTATCTAGTGGCCCATAATAGCGGACATTACGCGCGAGATTGTTCATAACCCATAACAGAATATTCACTAGGTCGTTTGTGTGATCGCGAAGATGATCGTTCCGAATCGGCGCGTTCTCACGCCTCGGCTTTTGTCGGCAAATAATTAATAGCTGCACCCATTGTGGGCAGATCAGCACAGACCCCTTTGTCCCGGAATTATGTCAAGAGCGCATTTAAACTTAGCAGAACAAACAAACCGGTGCACGGCGAGTTATTGCGACACTTTGGCTTTATTTAGCGCGGCGTCACCTAAAATATTTTAAATAGTTCGCACTTTAACATGCTTTTTGCTCGTGTGATGGCGCACTAATTTGGTTTTGTCTCGCAAGATTTATTACTGCTGTTCCTTGTGCGGTAACTACTTGCATGCCTCCTTTTGGCCTTGTTGAATACGCTTACTTACATTCATTATTGAGCCACATATTCTGAACCTCGCTACTATGTATATCTGGGACTCTAATGCCAAGTATATTAGCATAGTCTATGAATACAAACTTCTAATACAGTTCACTCAACGACGATGAAGGTTTTCTCAATTTCCCTGCAGACTAATGAAGAAAAATTAATTTCGTCGACGTATTTATGTTTCTAGAAGTTATCTGCAGCGCAGAAAGCAAAAATGAGAAGGATTTTTCAGCCATTTGTTTGAACCCGCAAGCATGACGTGGTATCATTTCAAAGGCTTTATGTTGAGATATAAAGCGATTCGGGTGAAGATTGTGAGTTTTTTTTAAATATAATCTTGCATAGACTTTAGTCTTAAACTTGTACGTCTAATTTACTTTGAGTAATTTGGTTAACTAAAATATAATTTTCATTATATTAATTAAGAAAATATTTTTAAAGTGATAAAGCTTTTAAAATAATCGTTGATGAGAGACTGGGGAGGGCCTGGGTATGTCGCCCTCATTTTGCGCGCTGAATAAGTTTAATACATGCAATATTCAGGAGGGTAGGTGTTGGCAACACTATCGGGGTGAAGCGTGAGCGGTGAGCGCGGTCGGCTGTAGTGAAAGTGTTTCAAAACACATTACAATCTCTACCTACTATTAATTTTCTATATTTTCTTTAGTCTAGCTTTGAGATTCTATCATGTATTTTTAGGGTTCTGTACCCGAAGGGTCTAAACGGAGCCCTATTGCTCTCACTCACGTGACTGTCTGTCCGTCTGTCTGTGTATCCATCGTCTGTAACACATTTTGTTCCGAAGAATTTATTAACTTCCCATTGAACTATGAACTTGAAATTTGGTGATAATGTTTATTATTACATAAATTTTAGTAACAAATACCAATATATTGAAAAATCTGATTTTTCTTTGGTACGGAACCATAAATGTGCAAAGTTCGACACGCACTTGGCCGGTTTTATTTTAAGGATAGGCTTGCTTTTAACCACTATTTACGCGTATGTCCTTTCTTTGGTATTGTTTGTCGAATCGTTGAGTTCCTTAAATTCTGAGTTGAGCTGCTCGGTTATTGACAAATGCGTGCACTGACTGGACAGGTCCACTCAATCTGGCTGGTTCTTTCCTCAAAAGACCATTTCAGACATCAGGCTGCATGGTCTTCACATGATCTAACCAAGATGTTGTCTGGACGTTAAAAGAGACTGTGAGCTTTGAGTTTGTTTCGGCCTTTCTTCTCTTCTCAGAGTAGTCAGATAGGAAACCCGACCTCATCTAGTTTTAAAAAATATGATCGACATGTAAAAGTGTTTGTACAAACCAACTTACAGAAATTAAATCATTTATGATTTATCTCACCTGATGGTAAGCGATGATGTGGCCGACGGTGAAGCACGCTTGCCTAGAAGTAACCTATTAATTCTTGCTTTAATTACACCCAGGCTGTAGGAATCAGTGTCTGTCCTATCTAACCTTGAAAAAATTCACGATGTTAACTTCAACATTCTATTATTTCGTGACTGTCTGCTCCCGAGATTTATATTCAATGTAAATGAGAGCAATAAACTATTTTTGACATTTGAATATAGTGGGCATAAACGAGATGTATTTTTGTGTAAAGAAAACCTTTTGTAAGTAATCGCTATGCTCAGATTTAAATGCACTTGTCTAGCAAGTCATAAATTCAAGTCTGTAAAATACAAAAGAGGCTCTAGACAACTGACATTACATCATCGAAATCGTTGCCAAGCGAATTTAAAAAAAGTAAAAAACCGGCCAAGTGCGTGTCGGACTTCGCATATTTAGGGTTCCGTATCAAAGGTTAAAATCTGATAATGAATAATTTTTGTGACAGACAGACGGACAGATGAACAGACGGCAGACGGACAGACGGACACGTATGTGATCTTCAGTTACAGAACTCTAAAATTTTATGAGAAGCACTATCGATATGTCACGTGATCCCTTGTTTTATACCATTTCGAGCATCGTCGACACTTTGTTTAGAACCCCTGTAGTTCCCCTTGTAACTTCTACAAGCGATAACGGTTGTCAAAAAGTCAAAAATTTCGGTACTTAAGGAATGAGGGCTTTGGTAAAACCCGTACCTATCTCAATCTAACATATTTGGAAAATATTCACAATACAAAAAAACCGGCCAAGTGAGTGCAGACTTGCCACATTTAGGGTTCCGTACCAAACCGCAAAAACGGTTTTTATTGAAAAAAAAAACTAATTTGTCTATATATTGGTATTTGTTAGAAAATAATACGTATTAATAAACTTAAGACACATAAGAAGGACGGCACGGTTGAAATATGTCGGGCATGTCACCGGCCGGGGGAATCAATCCGTCACATTATCTCCGGTTGTTCTAGTCTGGCTAACGGAGACTATTTGCATAGACACAACCTTGTAGCCAGGATTATCCATCAGCAACTTGCTCTTGGATACAATCTTGTGGAGTCGGATGTGCCTTACTATAAGTATGTGCCCGACCCAGTTCTCGAAAATGGCAATGTCACGTTGTATTGGGATCGGTATATCATCACTGGCAGGACTATTGTTGCCAATAAGCCTGACATAGTGGTGATAGACCGACTAGAACGTCACGCAATGATTATTGATACAGCGGTCCCCCATGACGAGAACCTCGTGAAGACTGAGAGAGATAAGAAAAGCAAGTATCTTGATCTAGCTCGCGAGGTTGTCGACATGTGGGATGTGAATACAGCCAGTCATTGTGCCGATAGTTGTGACGGCCAATGGCGTAATAGCCAAGAGCCTCGACGAACATCGCAGAAGGCTCTCGTTGGGCAGCTGGATCAAGGGCTTGATCCAGAAAGCGGTACTCCTGGACACGGCGCGTATAGTTAGGAGGTTCCTCTCTCAGGAGCCCTGACCACCGGTAACTTGGTCCCTGTTCCCGATACCGGTGGGCTACTAACTTTGTATTTTTAAATGATTTTTTTATTTTATTTTTATAGAATAATATTTAAAAATATAAAAATATGTAAAGATAATAAATAAATGAAAACATTAGACACTTAACATTATCACCAAATTTGAAGTTCATAGGTCAATGGAAAGTTACAAAATCTTCGAACCAAATTTTGAAAAAAAATGCTGATTTTGGTGGATTTCATTCCTTTGTTTTTCAAAATTTTTAATACCACAAAGTACAGCATTTATCTACTTAACGAATTCCAAAGATCGATACCCCAGTCGATGGAGCAGGTAATTTTATTATTTTACGCCCCATTTTTGCTGTATGGGAGCCCCCCTTTAATCCCCTCCAAAAACCACCAAAATATCAATGATAAGCAACAGTTTCATAAACTAATATTGCAACTTGTTATTGCTGTTAGAGTCGGAAGCTTTGAAAACGATATTTCATGTTTCACCTTATTAACCAAATTCATAGTACTACTACTAATAGTAGTAGAGCTACTTCTATATAAATATATCTTATATAAAACTTACTCGTTCAGGGTCAACAGAGATTAAGTTTTCGTTCACAGTTAAATTATACGCAATATTCAGGAAGGCAGAAATTATTGCTACTTTTGTATCTGCCATCCCTAACTGTTGCAAGATAGAATCAGGACTTGCGTTTTGTGGGACGCTTATTCCTGAAAGATAGATTGTCTTGTGCTGTAGCTTAAATATTTTTTGACAATTTGTGTGGCTATGAGTCAACTGCATGCTTATACTATGTAATTTTGAAGACTGTAGTTTCAACCGTTTGGCTGTAAAACCTGTGTGACAGACGACGGACAGACACGTGAGTGACAGCAATAGGGCTCTGTTTGGACCCTTCAGGTACAGAACCCGAAAAAGTAGTAAATAAGTTGCTCTATAGGCCAAAGTTCTATGAAATTTGTCATTTTGAAGACCTCACTCTACTCCAGCACCCCTAGCGGCAAACACAAACGCGATAGCTTTGTCGTACGCTACTGAAATCTCACGTGCTCAATTCCTTTTTGATGTCCAACAAACGTGATCGCTGATAAAATTTCAATTTGTCTAGTACCTCTTGACAAAAAAACTTCCGACAACAACCCCAGATTTGCTTAACAAAACTCATAACAGACAAGATAAAAGCCGAAGATATCAGTCAGCACAATTTTCTTTCCAATAAGTCGCATTGAGGTGGTGGGGCGGACTAACGACCCTCGCTGACTCGCTGGCGGGCTCGAGTGGCATGTGTGAACGCGGCACGGACGCGGCGCGGGTCGGCGCGGCGCGTCGCGGCAAATGACGCGGAACTGATGTGAGCACCTAACGATTGCTGCGCCCTTTTACCGTGACACCGAATGGAATTATTTATGCCCCCGCTCTGCACTATGCGATGAAATTATTTTCAGCTTGACTTGACTCGCGGATTAGATGCTGCGGGCAAATGTGCTTACATTTATTCTGATGTGCCACTTTGGGTAGTCGGAATGGCGGATAATTTGTTTCATGATGTCGGTTTGTGGTTGCGGTTGAAATGCTTTTTTATGTTTTAATAGTGAACTACACGACTGCATTTTTATGCGAAGCATTCTCTATTTTTATGTTGGCAGAGACACGACTACCATTTTCGTAAAACTTTCGTAAGTATTAAAAAACTTTACTGCAGTCTGAATCAGATGCGATCCGAGATTTCGATAAAATATTAGAACCAAAAACGACGACAAAGTTGCTTAAATATGTGTAATTAACCCAGTTCAGTTTTATGTGGGTGCGCTGATAAAAATATGAAAGGTAAACTTAATACACTGTGAAAATGCTGAATTAGGTAATAACATGTCGATAAGAAAAAGCGTCGCTGGCATAAATTGGTGCTGAGTCTCCAGTGAGGCGAGAACGCATTAACGGTCCGCCACTGACATATATTAGGAGCGTTTCTTATCCACGAGTGGGAGCGTCTAGCGCGCGTGGCGTGAGCGGGGCGGTGGCGGGACGAGGGCGGCGCGGCGGCGTGCGACCCGCGCAAATGACGCGGAAAAGATGCGGGGAATGACGCCCTCTTGATCGCAGAATAGCACGCCTGTCATATACTGCCATGTACATCGACGCGTTCAAGCCTCCGCTTTATTGCTTTATTTTTTAAGAAATCCTCACTGAATTTTAATTCTTTGTATTTTTCCAGACGCTGAAGGATTTACGCCAGCGTTCGACGCGCACTCTGCACGCTACTTCCAATAAAGTACGGTATGCACATTAGTCTTTCTCGTACGTAGCACTTTTGGTTTGTTTACATTATGGTAATAGTAACATTCCAATGCAAATATATGTGAGACATTAGAGAGAAAAAGTATCTGAAGCTGAGTTTAACGAGAGCAGTTTATATTGAAACAGCAAACTGAAATCTGCTTACATTTCTGAATTTTCTTATGAAGGTTCCGTTTGTGTAACAAGTAACATAGAATACAATTATCTGAAAGGAATGAATACAGCGATTCATTCTGAGCCATATTTTCCCCCTCAGATAAACGATATCGTATTAAATATTAATAAGTCGTTGGGCGATCCCGAAAGTGGTGATATCTGTGAGGGAACCGACTTCCCCTGGTCGGTGCAAGTTGCCGAGTCTCCCCCAGCCATCATTACGCAGCACTAATGTTCTATTATAACACTCATTGTATCTGGATAGGGGAGAATGTTCCTTGAGATGCTCCATAGATTATTGTTTACATTCAAATTATAGAACATTATTTATCGTAGATAAATGTTTTTCGTTCAAAGGTTTTTTTTATGTTAAGTTCCTTCAGTCCATTCAAAAATTGTCTGGTAGATATCGCTGTCAGCGATAAGACGTTGTGGCGTGAAATTAAATTGTTTGTAAGATTTGTGTAATATTTTGGTGTATAAAACAGTATATTCTATGCTAGGATCCATTTGAATTGCGGTAGTTGTCAACAGTTTTATAATTGAGATAAGAGATAATAATGTATTCTGTGTGAAAGGAATTTTCCTAATAAGTTTGGACTTAGTGTTAAATAGTTCTGGAGTTCAGTGCAAGACAGTTTCTTTGTTCTTTTTCGTATTTTTATTTTATTATGTGCTCTAGTGGCTTGTGACAAATCAATATATTTTCTTTCTTTCTTTCTTTCTATCTTTCTTTCTTTCTTTCTTTCTTTCTTTCTTTCTTTCTTTCTTTCTTTCTTTCTTTCTTTCTTTCATTCTTTCTTTCTTTCTTTCCTTCTTTCTTTCTTCCTTTTTTTCTTTCTTTATCCGGATGCTAATGAGGGCTTATTCAAGTTCTGGGCAGCACTAGGATCGATTGAAAAACGGGCCAAGAGGCTCATCGGCAACGAGGCACTGGTTGTGTCAAAGCTCCAGAGTCTTGAACATCGTCGCCGAGTTGACATCTTGTCGGCTTTTTATCTGTTGCATTTCGGAGAGTATGCGATGGAATTGCATGATCTAATTCCGCCTAGCCCTTTTCATCATTGGACTACAAGAGGTACGACGATGCGCTATCGGTACATGGGCGACATCCCACCCACACGCATTAAACCTTTTGGAAATACTTGCATTATGAGTACAGCTAAGGAGTGGAATTCCCTGCCGGAGTCTGTGTTTCCCCACAGCTACAACCTCGTGGTCTTTAAGTCAAGAGTGAATAGGTTAGTTCTAGGTAAGCGTGCTACGCCTTTGACCACATCATCACTTACCGTCAGATGAGATAGTCAAACGCAAGCCTATCCATAACAAAAAAAGAAATAAAAAATGTTCATGTTTTTATAGACCCGCGGGTGTAGCACAGTATTGATGATGGACAATCTTTCTCAGGTCTGTATAAAATGCATCACTACTCTGTTACCACCTACTCCCTTTCCAAGTCTTGCAAGTATATATTAGTTTTTTCGTAACCGTTAAATATTGGGGATTGGGGTCTACTCGATGCTAATAAATTAGTCGAATGACCATTTGTTCACGTAAACTTAAAATAATGTCACTTATGTTGTCCCATAATCAAATCAATGTTTGAAGAATAATGTCTGTCAGTCCAAAATAATGCTATAATTAAATAATAAGTAAAAATTTTAAAAAAATACCGCCGACAAATTTTTATTTCGTTCTACATAATTTATTTAGACACGCTTGGATCGAAAATCTATTGAACATGTAATTATGACACGATACCTTGCGAATACAGCCCGATTCAAACAGTAAAACGCCCATAACTTTTGAACGAAACAAACGAAATCAAAATCAGTTCATCCGTGTGTATTTGTGCATCTTTCTGTGGCAGAAAGATGCACAAATACACAAACACACTGGTACACACGTCAAACTTACATATAACACATAACACCCCTCTCTTTACGTCGGGCGTTAAAAGTACTTTAAAAAAAATTCCCAAACGAAAGAAAAACGTATACGTTTGTTTTTGTTCGAAAGGTGACTTTATGGAAAGTGTTCTTAAACACTTTCCACAAAGTCACCTTTCGAACATAAACAAACGAAATCAAAATCGGTTCATCCGTTTAGGAGCTATGATATCACAGAAAGATACACAAACACACTGGTACTCAGGTCAAACTTATAACACCATAACACCCCTCTTATTCCGTCGGGCGTTAAAAATTGTTTAAATAAAACATTCCCAAATAAAAGAGAAAACGTTATCAAATGGAATTTCAGTGCAATATTCGCACATTATCATTCGACCAACGACCACGACCAACATGACTAAGCCATTATTACTATTACAGTCGAGATAAAATATAAAATTGAATCTCATATTTATTTACCCATTAATAATATCAGATCCCGTGCCATTGTCTCGCCGTTCGCTCTCACCGCCGTGTTCCGAACACGCTGACACGTCATTTTTTCTCTCGTGTCACGTAAAAGAATAATGAAGCAAGTTCAGCAAGCAGTATTTAGAGATAATAATGATAGGTGACATCGAAGAGAGGGGTCGAATCCAGTAATGTTTGTTTTATTATTTTGCTGATTTTTATAGATAATTTTGAGATCACTTAGATAGAAGTTTAAGTAGTTAGCACTGAAATTTCAGCTTTCTCGTCTGACTTCTTAGTTAACAGATTCAAGTGCTTACTTAGATAATGACTCCACTAAATTCTAGAACGAAGCAGCAACTCCCCAGTCTCATTATACACATAATAGCCGTAATGGATTCGTTATCATTTGTTAATCACAACAAAGTTATCGCGTTAAGCTTGTCGTAACGACATCGCGTCCCCGACGCAAACAAATAGCTCTCACGCAAATTGAATACAAGATATAAATCTAGCGTTCTCCTAATAACATGCGGTGGATTTCTCCGCGGGCCGTTTTATTTCAGCCGCACAAAGCCTTCGACCCAGTAAATCCGGCGATATCTCGGGGAATGCGACAGAGTGCCACTGGCGTTCGTTTCGCGGGACGCACTTTAAATTTTCCGACTGCGAAAGGACGGATATCGCAGGGAAATTTAAAATGCCGTCGTGGTTTCCCTGTGGAACAAAAGTGTGTGAAGGCCCGACCGCGGCGTACCGCCCCGCGCGCCGACGCTTCGCAGTCGTCTCGTACGCGCCGCCGACACCGCGCCCAGCTTTGCATAATGTAGCCACTTAGCGTATTCTCCTCTCCACTGCGGCAATAAAGCTATATGTGGAATTCATTATCAACAGATTTCCTAAATTAAACTGTACAAAACTTTTTGGATCAACCCTTGTCTTTTCCATGTTCATTTTACATGTGACCGTTTAAATTTCACCTAAAAGTGCTCGTTAAAAGCTTCATCTATTATTAAACCTGCAGGAATATGCTGAAAGCGTTTAGTCGTCATAGCTGCTCTTTTTTTACAATATGGCGTTTTAATTAAGTTTTCTTAGCGGTCGTCGGTGTGTGCTCACCTAGGTACTATTATTAATTACATCAGTTCACACCTTGCTCCTCCTCCACGGCGTGTTCTTCATATATCACTATCTGACTCTTACATGTAGCTCTAACATTTTATTTCTCATATTTTTTTTATTTTAACGTTATCACATTAATCTTTATAGGATTATCAGTGTCATGGTGGCCCAGTGGCCAAGAACTCGCCTGTCGTGCTTGAGGTCGTTGGTTCGAATCTGGGCAAGTACCAATGTGACTTTTGGGCCGCGCGTATTATAAATAATATGCCTTTGGAAGATGTGTTCCATAGCCTGCCGAAATTTGTGTCAGGAGCACAAAGGTGCATTGAAGGAGGCATACACATATGAATGGTTTCTTGTTTTGGATTTTTGTTATTTTATTTTTATTGTTAAACTTTTATGTTTCTACTCGAATATAGTGTATAACATTATTTATTATGTGGTATAACATCATCTTGGAAATACTGTAATATGTTGTACTTATTGGTGTCAAATAAATAATTTTTTCAGATTCATATGTACTTTTTAAGTTTATCGTGGACATCACAGGCAACGGTGAAGAAAAACGTCATGAGGAAACCTGGACTTATATAGTTATAATATAAGTCTGAAATAGCCAAGTCAGAGGCCTGTGGGGTTTCCCAGAGGCGGCTTAATTAACTCTGACAACAGAGGTGGCCACACCTCACACGAAAAGAAAGAAGACCCAATACGATAAATGCGCTTATCCTAAGTTTCTTCACATCTGTAATTACAGTAAACCTAATATATACATAATTATATAACCGTATCTAAACTAATTTTATGTTAACTAGTTTAGGTAACAATTTTTTTCTATAATTTACTTTATCTACTTCGGTTTCGTTATATTCGAATTACAAAATTGACAGCGGTTTCATTATGATACCCATAACGACATCGGGTTGCATTATGCGAATCGTCATAAATTCTAAAAAAACAAGCAAAGGCATTCTGAACATACAGCCAGGTACCTAGAATATGGCCACCAGTCAGTATGCATTTAAGCGGAAGTTGCGGCATTTTTTTCTAAACGAATAGCAGAGTCGTCTCATTATGCGCCTTTCTATTAATTTATATGTATATAATATATATATATATTATTTTATATATAGTATTTATTATAGGACATATTTAAGTATGTTTATTTTAACTATATAATTTTGTGTACTAATTTTGCGTTTTTTGTTTTTAATAATTATTTCTATTTTTATGCACCTGCCATGCTATCTCTTCACCGCCCTTGGTTGACTGGTAGAGAATGCCTCTGGCATTAAGTCCGCCTATATACTTTTATGTTGCATGAAGTTTTAATAAATAAATAAATATTACTTCAAAATCGAGACAATGTAAATGATGTTTTTAAAAATGGAACAAGTTTAGAACAAATTTATCGTATACCATTTGGCTGTTGCGGCTACAAGATCTTTGCCTTATACCTAATAAAGAATAAATAACAAAATAAAGTGGATGCGCGAATAATTTTCTGAGTGAAATTTTATTAAAAATGTCTTCAACATCAAGTGAAAAGTGTGAAAATACTCCACCAGATGTAACAAATAGAGCAGTTGCGGCTACAAATAATTTACTACCAGAAAAATCAAGACATGTAAGAGAAATGAAATACTTAAACACACTTCCTGAAATACTTATTTCTCTATATCTGTGTTTTATTCCTTCCTTCGTAGATAAAATCTTGTATGCAACTGTACGTTATTGGTCTTTTAATAACTCGTGCCCACCTATTTCGGTACCGAAAAATGGCACTCGTATTAAAAGACCGTCCATAACGTAACAGTTGCATAAATAGCTATTAAACAATGCACTCCTTGTGAATTCACCCAGAGGACAGCAGTATAGGTCCGTCTCAATAGCCACGAGGCTGAACGTGCGGAGAGCACGCGTCATCGGCGGCTCTCCCAACGATCTTGAGGGAAGAAACTGCGCACTCGTTTCACACCTGCATGACCCAAAATTCAGTTGTTTTTTGTACTTTCCTTATTATTCCATGACTTTAAAAGAAAACCTTAGATCAAAATGTAGATAATGAAATTTTCTTTGAGATTTCTTTAAATTACGCCTTGCGGTTTTGGTGCAACTGACATATTTTTGTCCATGATAGACATAACTTTACAAATTAATTACACAATATTATACGAATAAAACTTAACAGTTTCTTAGATCTCATTATTAAAGAAATGGTCTAATGTATTTTTTTTTTAAATATGACTAGCCGTTTAGTCGTGATTCTTATTTTAAATGTAGCTATTCAGCATATCTGCACCTTAAAAGGTTGGTTCGAATGCGCGGCTCAACTAGCAAGCTCGGCCACCGGCGTCGCCAGACGTAGCTGTCGGGAACACACAGACACACCAGTCCTAAAACAGATGCATATGCACCTTCCATCTCAATATTTTGAAAATATATGAGGTGAGTGCCAGTTCCCTCCTAACCCTCAACTCATTGTATCCTACCATTCCTGAAATTAATAAAGTCTACATTAACGGATAAAATGGGTAAACACGTAAACAACATGTTAACAAGATAATTCTTACCCCGTGTCATTCGTCTGAGATAATTATGTGACTCTGTCCATTATATTCAACTGCGAGGTAGAGGCTATCTCAGTTGGAACAACGATTTTAATTGGGCTAAAAGCTTTCAGATAGAAAAAAACTTCGAAGAGAAACATTTATAGAACAGATAAGAATTCCGAAAATATAGATATCTCCTCTGAAAGCTCCGAATTATTCGATCCGAAACAAATTACAGAATTCATCGTAATAGATTTTCATTGAACTTTTAAAGGAAAATTGATTTTATTATCATGTACCAAAAGATACGAAATTTTTGAAGCTATTATTACTTTTGTCGTGGAATTTAAAAATAAAAATAGATGAATAATATTGAAAGAGAAACATTTCTTGACTACCAATGAAGGTGACCGGTACATTGAATACATTTTAAGTCGTCAAAGTTGCCGTATGCTTAGAATTGAAATGAAAAATATTATATTGTTGAGTTGAAGAAATAATTACTGTATTTAGCTTATCGTTGGTAGACATTCCAGTTGCTTGTGTGAGGCAGTACTGCACAGTATATTTACTGAAACCCAGTGAGCTCACGAGACGTACCGTGACACATTATTATACTCCACCACTCATGTTTCTGTGTCTGCTCCTGTTGTTCCATTCCAAGGAGTCCGCTTGCTCTTAGACGTAGAAATATGTGTTTTGCTTCCACGAGGAGGGCGGTGCGGGTAGCCGGGCGGCGAGCGCCCAGGCGGCCAGGCGGCGAACGCCCAGGCCGTCCTATGAGTTATGAGCGGTCGCTGCACCCACTCGGCACCGTAATCACATCTTGCGACAACCCTGAATATCTAAGTTTTTCATGTACATCTGCTTAATCATTCACCGCTTCAAGATTAACGTTCAGAGGTAACACAATTTCTTGCGTGCTTACTTTATCGCGTTTAGTAGTCTCATCAATTCCCTCATCTCTTCTGCTCCCACTCCCATTAATTTTCGTCCAATTCGTCGCTCTTAGTCGCTCTCAAACGCCTGGCCGATATGTCGCGTTGGAAGTAAATAAGATAGAACACGGAGTTCTGTTCTAGTTGGTCCGTGCTCTATGCAAGGACGTGGAACTAAGCGTTACTTATTGTTCTGTCCGCGCTAAAGGAATGGCGACCGGATGTTCACTTCCATGCTGGATTTAAAGCAGTCACTGACGAATTGCTACATTATAGTTAACAGCGTTCGATTTAATTCCCTCCCGGCGAACTAAGATACAGCGATAAAGAGTGAAAAATACCTGTTTATTTTTAATTATACGGACGGGAATGAACTCGCGAACAGATTTCTAAAACATTGTGCGAGAGAATGCGGTCGGGAGCGCAAACAGCAGACTGAGATGTACTCTGACCGCCGTATAATTCTTTGTGAGCGTTAATTAACTTTTTATTTTCCCGTTCATCGCTGCGTTATACTGTCCGACACACTGAATACCTACGAGAGAAAAAATACAAAACAATTACACCGCACCAACAATCCTTAACGACCAGACATTCGAGCAGCGGAATTACAAATGGCGCAAAATTATGAGGAGCTTCAAATAATCATTAAGCATAAACGCGTAATGGTTTCCCATTCAAATGATAGCTCGTAGCAGTTAACTGCCTCTGTAATGTCTCAACACAATCTCGAGCAGAGAAAATTGTAACGTTTAAGCGGCGTATTAATGAGTTATTGCCTATTAAATATAACAAGAACACATTTCTTTATAGGGAGGACGTAAAGTTGAGCGCGGCTTAGTCTGTGTTTCCTCATGAGAGCGTATGATGCTGGTCGAGCTATATCGTTGACTGTACGAGCTCTTTGATTAATTACATTTTATCTTAATAGCAGATTGAGTGACGTTTTTAGCGGCATTACGAGCAGGTGGATGAAGAATTGCGCTGTTATTGTGATTGATTGTGTTACGATGTAATATCTTTGATGATGTCTGGAGTGTAGTCTGGTTCTGAGATTTTGGGCATCACAGACGAAATGAAAGAGGTTATTAAAATACTTATAAAATGGAGGTTCTCAGTTTGTAGGTATTTTTATTAACCGACTTTTAAACTGTTTTTTTTATGTTTGTTCCCCGATTACTCAAAGACGCCTGGACCGATTTCAAAAAATCTTCTTTTGTTTTGAAGAGTATACTTCCTAGTTGGTCCACCCAGGATCCCATCAGTACAGGATCTGATGATGGGATCCTAGAGCAATCGAGGGAACTCGTCAAATATTATAGGCATACATATAGTGATTTTGGTATTTTCATCAACAATGCAATCACTTGCACTCAGAAAGTATAATTTGGTGAAGTGGAACTGATGAAGAAGACCACAGATGGCCACTGGAACTCCTAAATGCTAAGTATGTCACGGGTATAAAGTATCTCGAATAGTTAACCGACTATGATGAAGCAAATACTTATAAATGAATGGTATTGATGAAAATGGTACCATTGAACTGTTCTGATGATGAAGCCGAAAGGTAGGCACTGGATCTCTGAAATAAAACAATGTATCCTAGTCGTGCTTGGGCTTATTGGAATCGTCATGAGTTGTACTTTGGCCATAAATGATTATCATGTTAATTGGAGATACCTACCAAAACTAAAAAGAGAAAAATAAAAACTTTATCTTATCTTATCTTCTCCGAAGTCGGTGTCTTTTGTACCCATTTTTTCAGTTTTTCGACACCGACTTCGGAATGAAAGTTATTTTTTGCTTGGTAGTTTTTTGTTCTGGAAGTCGGTTTGATTTTTTGTTAAAAAGTTTTTTATTGTTCCTGATTTTCTTGCATTTGGATTAACCAATTTTGATGCGGTTTTCAGAAAAGAATTTTTTTAATTCTGGAGAATATTTTGGTATTCAACAAAAGGATACCCCGTGACGTCTTTCGCATGGATCCGTTATATATATGTTTTTCCATGCATTTCGCCAAAACTTGTAATCGGAACATGATGATTCTTTTTTTATTAGATTAAGTATCTCTCAAATTAGGTCGTAGTGCAAGTTTCATCAAAATCGGTTAAGCAGTTACCAAGATATGGAGCATACAACCGAACTCTTTAGCGACAAACAGCAGGAATGTGTAAATTGACTTATTATGGGTATTTGGCAATCCTTTAGGTACCTTACTATGGAAATTGCTCAATTTGTAGTGATGGTGAATCAAACTAAAAAGAGAGAAATAAAAAAAAAACAAAAGGAATTAACCGACTTCAAAAACAAAAATTAATAAGTGGAAAATAAGTTTCGTTTGTCGCAAAAAGTTTTATGCAAAAAAGTTTTTCAACACACTTGCTCATAAAGTGGCTCTAATTTCACCGCAATTAGGCACATAATGAGACCTGTTATCAAACTGTGACTTTTTCATTACTATTATTCACAAGTGAGATAAAGAGATTTTTTTTAATTTATTGGTTGAGTTGCTTTGTTCTTAAAAAAGTTTCGATACAAAAAAGATCGTGCTCAATAGTACAAATGCAACACATTTCATGCAACTTCGTATTTAAATAGATAATTTCAACTTGTACGTATTTAATAAACAAAACATTCACTTAAATATAACTTTTGTATTTGTCTGTAATAAAGAAAACTTGATATTCCCCATTTTGTACGTGGCTAAAACGCTATCCGCGAAAAGCCAAAAAAATGATAACTCATTATTTTTAGTCTATGACCGATCACCATTGTTAGATGCGCGCGCATAGGAAAACTGATTAATTTTGCCCGCCATTGCGAAAAAAAATTCCCCACTCGTTTTCACTATTGGAAATGATTTTTTAGTATTATTTTCTTCACAAGTGTGTTGAAAAACGTCGTATGATACACGTGTGTATTGATGATTACCGTCCTCGGCTCTCTTAAGACCCTCACCTAACGGCTCGGGTCTCAATGGCGCCTCAGCGGTAATCACCAACTTTACACACTTGTACCATAATGTACTATTATTGAGTAAATTAGTTAACTATTTCTTAGATTACTTTGGTTGAAGATGACAGTTGAAAATATTTTAAGTCAACAGAAACATTTTTTGTCACTAAAATACTTCTACGAGTATATCATATAGCATGTTCATGAATGAAATGCTTTGTTCTTTTCAAGGTATCAGCGTATTCAGTTCTCGTTAAAAAGAAACTCGTTTACTGTCATAGGGTGTACAAAATGAAGAAAAGGACTTATTCCGAGTTTTCGCTAAGTCGATAGCTGAGTGGAAGAAACGTCAGCCCATTAGAACATTTCTGTGACACATCTCATTTCTTTACAAAGAAAGAAAAAGTATTTTTCTTCGAAAGAAAATGCAGTTCTTGTAAGTGGCGGTAGAGAAGAGATGGCTCATTTTGATTTGAGTGTACTTTTAAAGACAATATTTTTTGAAAAATCCTGCATAGTTTATAAGTTCTGTTTACACGAAGCAGCTTAAGGCGCAGATACCCACCCCTCAGTAGCTGATTTTAAAATAAGAATCACTGGTCGTAATTTTTTGGAATATTAGAATATGTAACATTAGGTTATATATCTAAAGTTATATATATAAAAATAGTATATCTAAAATTTAAGTTTTTTTAGTTTTATTCGTATAATGTAGTGTTATTAATTTGTAAAGTTATGTCGAACACGGACAAAAAAACGACAATTGCACCAAAACCGCCGGGCGTAGTACTTTCATGACATCACCATCTCAAAGGCAATTTAACCATCTACATTTTGATCTGAGGGTGTTTTTTAAAACCATAGAATAATAAGGAAAGTACAAAATACTACTGAACTTTGGGACGCGCGTGTGTGAAACGAGTGCGCGTTTTGTTCCCTCAAGATTGTTGGCGACTGTCGTCGTCTTAATTGCCTCCTGAATGTTAAAGCAATAATAAAAGTATTTTAATTAGTTTTGTTATATTGCGTGCATCGGGCAGGCTATTATATATTCAGGGTAAACTATAATATTTTGGCTACCTTTTATGAAGTGAATGTTTTTATGGATTTAAAAAAAAAACTTTTTGCAAAAAAATACTACCGACTTCCAAATACAAAATTACAAACTGAAAAATAACTTAATTTTTTGAAGTCGGTGTCTTTCGTAGGTACCATTTTTTTGCGTTATGGACACCGACTTCAAAAAATTAAGTTATTTTTCAGTTTGTAATTTTGTATTTGGAAGTCGGTAGTATTTTTTTGCAAAATGTTTTTTTTATTTTTCACTTTTTAGTTGTACGTACCTAATAGGCAAGTTAATAAGGAAACTATTTCGCCAGAATAGATTACATGAAACTTGAATATAACCGGTGAAATGAGAGATCTGCTTACCCCTCAAGAGCGAACTGGCGTGATGTTATGTTATGAAATGTTATAAACAACAAACAGACATGCGATTGCAGCAATCCCGAGAGATTTGCCGTTATTTATTGAAGAGTTCTGTTGTATATCTCCGAAGTTCTTCATCAGATCTTCACCAAATTAAAATGGGACCAATTTCGGAACATACTTTTTCAAACAAAAAAATAATTTTCAAAATCGGTCCACAATTGACGGAGTAATCGGTGAACAAAAAACAAAAAAAAACAAACATGAAGTCGAACATAGAACCTCCTCCTTTTTGGGAAGTCGGTTAAAAACAATAAGTAACAAGAGATCAACAGGGAGATATACAAAAAATAAAATTACAAAAAATACGCTTTAATTTCCTGTAACCTGTTTACATAATCTTTTCTAAATTAATATTAAAATCTTATATCTAGTCATAATAACTTATAGTAAATATCTAAATTTAAGTTTTACAGGTTGTCTTTTGACGTAGGCCTCCTCTAATTTCCTCCACTTGTTTCAGTCCAGTGAAAAGAAGAAAGAAAGAAAGAAAACTAGTTTATTTGGCACACACAGATACACACAATGTAGGTACAAATAAAACTTAATTTTACAACATTTACATACATAGTGTGCCCCGCGGCTGCGCCAAAAAGGTCCAGTTCAGCAAAGTGCCAGACAACTGGGAGTTGCCTGACGCTGGTTTTCAACTGAACCTTACGTTGAAGTGTACGGATGTGAATCAGTTTTACGGTGTTAAATATGTTCAGGTAAATAAATATAAGTTAGTGTGTTATAAACTATACAGGTATAGGTATGTATAATAATTTGGTGCGAAACATTATGCCATGAGCAGCTGAGCGAAATAGACGGATTGCAAGTAACTTTTAATATTAAAAGTTGTTTTTATATTCGGGTAGTTTGAGAAATATTGCGATCAATATGTACATCATTTTAAAATTTTGTCAGAGCGGCGAAACAAAGTGAAATAGAAGGTAAGTGTCTGATAGAAGCCAAGTGTGTGTCATCCAACAATAATATTAACCATTTAGAATTTAAAATATTAAGCAACATATTCATTTTTACCCACAGGCCTCCCAGCCTCGAGTGAAAGCAGGTGTCAAGGATGGATGACACACCAGCCTGCGGCTTAGGGTACGAGGCAGCTATGTGAAGCAGCGGTTTATACGAAACGATAACCACCCGCGTATTTTAGCTATGTATAAACTCTTTTATAATTTATGCAATTGTGCTGTTCTTCTCCACTCCTTTGGCAAGTCGTCCTTCCAACTTTTTACCTCTGTGTCTTTCCATTTCTTGGGAAGGTACCACTCTGTAACTTTTCTAGTCTATTTCTCTGTTTTCGTTCCTCACATATGTCCTGTCCAGGGAACAGCTGGTTTCATGGCGATTCGAAGGTTGGTTCCATGGTGAATAAAATATCAACTTTTTAACGATCAATTGTAGATCGGTTGCTTCGCGTAGGTTAAATAATAATATTAATAGCAATTAATACAGGTTGATGCTTGATTTAGGTTACTGATAGTAAGGGGACATTTAATTATGACAATCAATCTACCCAGCCTTTTTCCCAATTATGTTTTTTATTTTTTTTATTCAATATTCTACCGCGGACATGTGGCAGTCCGCGCTCTTTTTTATTGTGTTTATATTTTGTTTGATATTTTTTTTTTCATAATGATTACAATTGTTGGACTCCTACGTCGGACATTATTTTTAGGCTTACTTAACTAACTAAAATTTAAGTGAGTTCATCCCTCACTAAATACTATATATATACTCGTATTACACACTGGCATTACAATTTTATGTTTCTATTTACTACTTATCTTTATGTTATTAACTATTTTGTTTACTTATTTCTATTGATACACTGCTTATGTTATTACTATATCTATTGGTACACTTTGTGGGAAGATGCATGGCAGTGCGAGCAGACCAGCCCCGGCCGACGGTTCCGGTTATAGAACCCCGTCGTTAGGACGTTAAGGTGAGTATGACTGACTCGCTCCACCATGCAGCTTCACATGTATATATATAGTTTTTTTTTTTTTTTTGCTTTAGACAGGTTGATGGTTTGGGTATGTGTTTGGGTTGGAGTTTTTGGATGGGACTTGTTAGGTGGTGTTTTTTCCCAATTATGTTGGGGTCGGCTCCCAGTCTAACCGGATTCAGCTGAGTACCAGTGTTTTACATGGAGCGACTGCCTATCTGACCTCCACAACCCATTAACTGGGTAATACGGTACCCCTTGGCTAGACTGGTGTCAGATCTCAAGCATCTGACTTCTCGTAACGACTGTCAAAGATCTTCAAATAACAGCCGGGACCAACGGCTTAACGTGCTTTCCGAGGCACGGAGGAAACTCGGTATGTTGAAATGGTCACCCATCCATGGACCGACCTCGTCAAGCGTTGCTTAACCTTGATGATCGACCCGTGCGGCTGTTATTATTTAGCCACGAGCTCCTCAGATATGACAATTAAGTTAAATTAACAACATGACATAACATTATACGGTGTAGTCCGCTCCCACGGGCACCCAACGCGAAGATAGAATATTTGGTTCAAATAAATTGCACTAGATGGCGTGATAAGCTTCGATTCGTTTTTGAGTTTTTGATATATTAAGATTTTCTAGATACAATCATTTAAAATGTATGTTCTTGTTTAATTAACTCTCATAAGCACAAAATTAAGGAATATTGGACTCAATTGATTCCAATAGATGGTGCGGTTTTAAATTTCTGAGTCATCCACTTGGTTTTTTAAATTTGTTTTGTGACACAATTTAGAACAATGAAACTGTAAAAACGTGCAAATAAATACTATAAAACAATTCATTACTGTATTTAAAAAACAAGTATTCATGAACCGAGTAAATCCTTTTACTTGCAAGTAGCTGCTAACACCATCTATATCCGTGAAACGGAACCGAACGCGATCGATGTTCTTAGAAAAATTATCAGTTTGATCAGGCGAAAAAAGCTAGTTACGTCGGCACGGTTCCTTTGTATAGGATGAGGTATCTGTATGCTAGTATTATATTATCTGTGCCCCTAGTAAAATAGGCGACGAGTGCTATCTATAGCCCATATCATAAATAGCCGTTCGCGAGTAATTGAAAATTGTCGTGACACTGGGCTGCTCATACAAAATTAAATTACGTTTTTATCGAACATTGATAATGGCCAGTAATAATAGTTGTATCGTTTGAATATGGAATGAAAAAAGATAAATTACGTGTCTGTGAACTTGCGGATAATGTATATCATAAATTTTTACTAAAGAGTGTGATGCAATGTTTGTATTTATTTATATAAGCTTCATGTACAATGGTGATATATAGGCGGACTTAATGCAACAAGGCATTCTCTGGCAGTCAGCCTTTGGGTTAAAAAAGACACAACAGTGGTAAGTGTACAATAATAAAATAAATAACTAACAAAATACATAAATAATTTCTAAAAAAATAGACTAATAAATATGATAACAAATACCAAATTCTAAATAACACAGTTTTAAATATAATAACTATGACGAATACCGATCTATGTATGATAGGACAAATAATAGTTCCGGATTCTATTCTTGAATGAAAATTTACTCTTAGCTTTATTGATGTCAATTAAAAATAATTAGATAGAAACCCAGTGCCGTGAGAAGGAATGTGGAGAAGTAAGTTTTTGGAAGCTCGAAGGTTCAGATCGTGATAACTGCCCAACACTTTAAATTAAGTTTTAAATAATCGGTAGTACAAGAATCGTTCATGATGGTGAAGAGCATGCAGAGGGATCTGAGGGATTTCCTCTGACGGATAAGCAGCAGCTGAGAACGGCTGGAAGAAATGTGGTCATATTTACGAAGACCAAAAATAAAACGAATACAGTTGTTAAGAAGCCGATTCATTTTGTTAAGAAGTTCTTGGGATAGATCAGAGTTACGAACGTCAGCATAGTCAATTATAGGTAACACTCTTGTGCTTGAACCAAGGTGGTTTTAGAGCTAGACGGAAGAAAATGTTTATTGTTCTGAAAATTAATAAATAATTGGCTGGTTATACACCAGCCAGTCTATACTGTAAAATGTTACCGTGAAAATATTGGTGAAGTGAGTGTGTGGTGAAGTCAATTGTCATTCCAACTGAAGCTATGGATTGATGGCTTACATCAAGCTTACTTCACCTAAATATTTACGGTGGGATGCTTACAGAATAGCACCGCTTAGCACTGCAAAAAGATCCTTAGGACTATAACAAGTGGCACTCTGTAGTATCCTTTAATGGCGTAAGTTAATATCTCGTATGTCTGTAAATAATACCAAACAATTAAAAAGCCATTGGTCTCGCGTGGAGCATCGTTTTAGGCACTCAAGGGGTAAATCAATTCAAAGAAAGAAATAGTACTGTGTTTTACATTATACTGGTGTCGGCGTATATTGTAAGAGATTCCTTAAACCAGAAAATCCGATAAGAATATAAACACCTCAGGCCACATTGTCTGCTTAGACTGAAAGGTCTCAGTACAAAAATCTCCTTAACATTTTATGAAATTACTAAAAATATACGTTATATCAATTCCATTACCGATAATGTTAAGTGTGGGAGTAGGTTCGTTCGCTTGGAGCACGCGAATCGAACATTTGCAGTTAGGTACGAGTACCTCATGTCTTGTATGAAATTACTTACGAGACTACCCAACTAGCAAAAACGTCATATAATTCTAGTCTTATAAGACTTCATGGTATATAAAAGTTATATAGTGGTATGTAGTTAACTATTTTGATATATAGACGTTTATCATACGACGGTTCAGTCGCGGGACTGTAATGTCTTAATATAAAGTTAAATAAACGTTTTCAGGACTAACTTATACAACGTTGTAGAATGGTGTGAGTGCATATGTTGAGTAAATGTTTACGGGACTAACTTATATGACATCGGGTAAAGGTGCCAGTGCATATGTTAGGTAAACGTTTTCAGGACTAACTTATACGACGTTGTAGAATGGTGTCAGTGCATATGTTGAGTAAATGTTTTTAGGACTATCTTATATGACGTCGGATAGTGGTGCCAGTGCTTATGTAAAGTAAACGTTCTCAGAACTAACTTATATGACGTCGGATAATGGTGCCAGTGCATATGTTGAGTAAAAGTTTTAAGGACTAACATATATGACGTCGGCTAATGGTGCCGGCGATGACGTTAATTGAGCAATGTATTGGTCATATCAACGTTTCGGTTAAATAAAAGGTTTTCGTAAGACAACCATCGTCGTGTGCGAATGTTAACATAACTTTTATATAATTAAAACGCCACTTAAACGTTTGTGCATGACCTCTACATAACAAAACTATTGTGATCGTATGGCAGACTTACTAAGACTTGTATGCGACTAAAATGTTGAATTTCTACGGTTAAATTACTTTAAGTAGACTTTTAAATCATTTAAAGGTCAAATCCACACTTTAATTGAACCATTCCCATTTTGTTTTGTCCATTAAAAAACGGATAGAACGAATTACCGAAAAAGATTCCGTATATTATTTTATTTTTTTAATAAACATTTAATGTAAACAACAACAAAAAAATAACATAAACAATTAACAGTAGCAGTGCAACTGTGACGTTATAACATTTGCTTGAAAAGGGAAAATGAATGCTTCTCCAATGCCATTTTTGTCTTTTGAGACGTTTTAGATCATTTCGTATCAAACATATATCGATTTCTTAGAACACTACCATAGTTCATTGTTATCCTATGTTAGACCTGAAAAAAGAAAAAAACATTTAAATAAATTCATCTAGGCTAAACTTACTATGCATTTGATTAGATAGCCATTGAAAAGAAAATGAATTTATAATCATAAAGGGCCGAGATAGTTCTCTGTTCAAGATAAGCAATGTTTAATAGATCTGTAAGTCATGCTTAAGGAACCCTAAAAGAGGCTGAATATGGCCGAATCATAGACTCAAGAAAATGTATACGCGACCTTTTTGTTACATTAATGTTATATAAAGGTCGCTATATAACATAAACAAGATGGTCGATGCTTTAAAAGAAAACATATTTTGGATAATTAATTAAAATTATTCAAATACAAAGAAATGGGTGAGGGCGTTAAAAATTTCACAACAACATATATATACATTGTCATAAAACTAAAGTTCCCTGAAAGATTAACACAGCTATCATTATATCACTTCATTTAAATAATGCATAATAAATCTATATTTTGTAATCATGGAAATAGACATTTACTTACCATTTTTTTTATTTAAACACCGGCGAGCACAATATTTAACAAACGAAAAAAGACGGTTGTTGTTGAGTCGTATTGTTTGGCACTAGTACAACGTTTCAGTCTTATGAAAACGTCATTATAACTGCTATGTGACATAAGCGGTCACTTAAGGTTCTCATCGCAACCAGTAATGGACCGTAAAGTCGGTCTTTGTACTTTTATTTAACTTGTATACAACGTTCAACGGTCATTGGCTGACTTCTACATAACTACTAAACGATAATATTGTCGTGTAATTTGGGCCTAATTCGCGTTATTTATACGTTTATATTTACGTTTATACGACCAATCTTAAAAACTAGACTCAAAATGTAAAACGTTAAATTGACTATTATAAAACATTAATTTGTTAGTAGCTTTACTTTTTTGTAATCAATTTATATTGGAAAGTGATTTATTTTCGTGGGTTTCGTGCTAAAACTTCGGACCTGATTAGATATCATTTCGCCTTGATTAACCGTCCTTTAATAGGTAGGTACCTTTATTTTTCATTTCTTTTTGCCTGGAAATATGCTCATGCATACTGCGCTACCACGTGGAGATAGCGCAGTTATGTTTGTGGGACTCGAATCCACTAAAACTCCACGGTGTCCTCCTGTGCCGCTTATGGCGGGAACACGTGCACGCGTTAGCACTCACCGCGAACCCGCCACGGCTGTCCGTCACCGGACCCACCTCTGGGGTGTACCCCTCATCATCGGCGCACCAGAACACATTGTACACCGTGAATGCCCCAGGGACCAAACCAGCACATGGGTGCCAGACGACCCCGGGCATGGCACTCTTGGTCCCCCTGTGACTTGGTCAGGTCAGTGGCCCCGCCACCCACCACTTTTTAGCACCCCTGAGGGGTTAGGGACCTCCCCTGCAGCCCCACCGCGTCCGCCATCAGACGGTGGCGACCCCGTCCAGGCCGCAGAAGGTAGGGAGAGCGGGCACCGTAATACCGGAACTCCACTCCCACCGCGGCTTCCAACCAGTAGGTAGGTTATGTTACTTATGATGTAACAGAGAATTATGTCTAGTAAATTCAAAAGAAAAAAAAAACAGTTTATTATTTATTGTACGTACTTTATTATTGTTATTTTTTTTTAAACTTTTTCTGCTCCTGTTCGAGGTCATCAAGTCGACACCGGCTATCGTTGAAAACCAGCGTTGCGCGTGTCCCAGCTGAGCGATGTCATTTTTGTGCCGATATGACGCATACTTTCTCTATTAACACGTACCTAAGTTTTTTTTTCGACTTTATTATACCATTAAAAATTCGTAGCATCATGCCTTTTCTTTCTTTCTTTTAGTAGATTGCAAAGCAATGTTTGTAAGTGATAAACTTTTTTGTTTTTTTTTTCAAACCAATTGCCATCCAAGTACCTATCAAAACTAAAAAGAGATAAATAAAAACTTTTTAATAACAAAATCAAACCGACTTCCAAAACAGAACACTACAAAGCGAAAAATAACTTTCTTTGCCGAAGTCGGTGTCGAAACACGTAAAACAATAGGTATCAAAGACACTGACTTCGGAAAAGAAAGTTATTTTTCGCTTTGTAGTGTTCTTATTCTATATTTTTGAAGCTAAGATTTATTTACTTCATCTAAGCTTCAATCACAGTTAACATCGTTTAATTATCCAATCAAGTTCCATTTACTTTTACGACGCAAAAAACGACGAAGAGACAATACAACAGACTACCGATGTCCTCCCGATACAACCCAGCAATTAACATAAATACAAGTGTGCAGTGTCCCCGTAATGTCGTAAAAACTTAATCGGCTCCTGATTGGTCCGCTCCGGGCAATCTGGAGCAAGTTAGGCCAAGCCGGGGCAAGTTGAGCCAAGTTGGTTTCTTTCCACAGCTCCACCTGGATGTAATCTTTAATAGAGTTCCTCTAACTTCATAATACTTTGGCTAGCGACTGAAACTATTAATTTTCTTTTCGCAGCCGGAAAAATGTCTGAATGTGATTCTCGAAGTAAGTTAAATTAACTTGCTGAAGTGAGGATTCCGTATTGTGGAGACAGAGTTATTATATTAATTATAACTTGGAAGGAAGTTAAGCCAATTCTTTCATGAAGCCTTTGAACTAACCCCGGACAACAAATACTCAAGCGTAGTAACAAAAACATCTAGCACATGCATGGATTCCACAAAATATGAAAATCCAGTAGCCTTTCGTGGCAAAATCTGTCTCCATTCCGGAATGTTTACACGCCTAAATCTACTGAAAATAAAAACACGCTCTCTCAGATAGCACTTTCGCGGTTCTGCGCCCTTCGCATGTAGGTCAGAGCCAGCAGTACGCCAGGCCACCTGCCCTCCAGCTATTTGAACCAGGCAAAAATGTAAACGTGCACTTTTTCCACTTTCATCAACAAACATGATGATATTTTTCAAGTTCACGTGAGCTCATAACAGCTGAATTGTCAGTTGTTATCAAAAGCTGTTGAACAACGGAAACTAAATATTCATAAGCTCGGCGCTGCCTAAGTGTGGGAGCTCGTAACACTTTATTTTACGACGTAATAATATTTTGTCCACGACATCATAACCAACTTATTATTTGTAACAAAATGGCTACAAACTTTCGCTATTACGTGTAGTTGAAATCGCTTTATACCATTGGGCGGAATTCTATCCCGAAACGCGGAATATTTCGTCGGAATTCTGCTTATTGGAAATAAATCCTGGATGAAATAGGATCATATTCAGAGGTGGGCTCGTGTATAGCTAAGCGTTCGCACAACACCTGTCGATCCGCAGCTAGAGATACAACATCTTTACGTATTTTAAGATTTCAGTTCACTATATCGTAAAGAGACTAACTGAGTACAAGGTACGTTTATATTATCAGTCTCAAGATGTAGAAGCAACAAGTTTAATAAACTTAATTTAAATGCAGTGGCTGTAACTCGGATATTCAAATCACTTTACAAGGAGGAATCTACATAAATCTGCTTTAATTTACATGCGTTTAATATCAAGACTATACAAAAAGGTATTGATGCTGTTATATAAACATGGATAACTGAATAAATAACATATAGTAGAAATGTTTGTAACGAACCTTAAAAGAGAAGCGAAGAGTTGTGTCAGTATTTTGACGTATGCACAATAAAGTACATTTAGAGAAAAAAAATCCTGTGGAGAACTGAATTTGAGTTTACAAATTATTATAAAAACAATAAACGAACTCACAAAAATAATAGGAACACCGACCAAAACTGCGATTGTCACCGCTGGCAGCACCTCGTAATATTTAATTTATTTATTTATTTATTTGACACCAATAAGTACAACATCTTACAGTTTTCCCAAGATGATGTTATACCACATAATAAATAATGTTATACACCATATACGAGTAGATACATAAAATATTAACAATAAAAATAAAATAACAAAAATCAAGAAACCATTCATATATGTATGCCTCCTTCAATGCACCTTTGTGCTCCTGACACAAATTTCGGCAGGCTATGGAACAAATCTTCCGATGGCATACTATTTATAATACGCGCGGCCCTTGACAAAGGGGCAAACTTTAATAAATTTGTCCTAGCCCTTGGCACATTTAACAAAGTGGGTCGGCGGCGCGCACCCACGTACCTATCCGGGACATGCAGCCGCAGCGCCTCCAGTACATCTGGGTGATGCACCAGCCCGCGCAGCACTCTCGCCGCGTATTTTACTAAAGCGACGTCCCTCCTAACCGCCAGCCTAGTGTACCCGACCATGCCCAACACAAACAGACTCGGATACATCAACGGGTAAAATGGGTAAACCCCATATTGCTTCAAATATAAATACCTAGTGAATTTATTTTGGATTTTTTCGATCATGAGACTATATTTGTCCTCATGTGGATTCCATATAATGGCACTTGTCTCGAGATGACTACGAACCAAAGCATTATAAAGTATTTTTACCACTGCTACACTTTTAAAATCCGTACATTGTCGTAAAATAAAACCTAAATTTCTAAAGGATTTGCTACACAACTCCATAATGTGATTGCGAAACATCAACTCGACCACCATATGAACACCAAGATCCCGCATTTGCGTGACACGCGGCATCACTATGCCGTCCATCTCATACTGATTTTGTAGTGGGACACGCGCGCGACTGTACGTCATCACGCAACATTTGGTCACACTGAAGACCAGTTTGTTTTCCTGACTCCATTGTACCACCTTGTCGAGATCGCGCTGAAGCCGCTCACAATCCGAGGCGCTCGCTACAGAGATAAACACTTTAAGATCATCTGCAAATAGCAAACACCTTGCACTGCTCACGACCTCAGGGAGATCATTAACCATAATAATGAATTCCAGTGGACCCAAATTACAACCCTGGCTTACCCCCGAAAATGTATAAAATGGTTTAGATTTGTGTCCGGCGTACTCAACGTACTGCCGGCGCTCACCAAGATAACTCGCAAAGAACTTTAGCAAATGAGGTGTAAAACCTAATGCAGCAAATTTAACCAATAGAATGTCATTATCCACCATATCAAAAGCCTTCCGAAAGTCGAAGTACGCGACGTCCACCTGTCCCCCAGCGTCCACTACTGGCGCCAAATACGACACAAAGGACAGTAGGTTACTTCCCGTACCCCGACCGACCCGAAAACCATGTTGAGCATCATGTAGTAGTGGGCTCACTTGCGTGTAAATGGATTTGTGTAACACTGATTCAAAAACCTTAGCGAACGCCGACAGTACGGCCACAGGTCGATAACCACCGACGTCCGACCCTGAACCTCCTTTTGGTACCGGGATAACTCGCGTCATTTTCCATTGATCTGGATAGTGTCCTTCCTGTAAGCACAGATTGAAAATGTGTAGCAGTGGTTTCCAAAATACTGAGCTACAGTCCCTGACAATAAAAGGTGGTATGCCATCCGGACCCACCGACTGTTTGGGCTTGAGCCGCTGGAGTGCCGCGCACAACTCCCCCTGACTCACGCGGTCCACATGCACGCGCGCCGAGCCCGCTCCACAGGCCGCGCGCTCCGCTGCGACTGGGTCTAACGTCGGCCGCGTCCCACTGTACACCGAGTGGAAATAGGCAGCAAAACCTTCAGCAGCCTCCTCCTCCCTCAACACTATGCCATCCTTTGTGATTTGGGGCTTATTATGTCTGGATTGCTTTGCTCGAACAAAGCTCCAGAATGATTTAGGATCATCCTTAAAATTAAGTTGTAATTTATTTTGGTAAGCCTGATACGCTGAAGTGATTTTACGTTTAACTATTGACCGGTACCGACTAAACACTTTGTAATCACTCGGCGAAGACGTTACTTTAAATAATTTATGATGTCTCCACTTTCGTTTGATATCCCATATTAAATCTGACGTGAAATTATTAGTACTTGTTTTTCTCTTTTCAGTTAATTACTGTTGTTTGTTGCAGTCGGGTTTATTGTTTCTATAATTATTTGTTTTATTTCAGACTTTTTAGTTGTATTAATGCTCGTTCATTCTCCAAATAAATTATGTGGTAAAAGATTATTTATTGTAGTATCAAAGTTACGCTAATCTTGAATTTGTCCCTTAATAAAAACATAAAAGTTTTACAATATAAATATTTTGGGACTATTTAGTAGCTTTCATTTGATAACCATAATTTCGAAAAAAAAATATCAACCCCTTATTTTTTGGGGAGCACTATTTTTAATAAATTTATAGCCTATGTCACTTCCACAATGTAGACTAATCCAACGACACCTCATATGTCATAATCCGTCAAGCCGTTTGGGCTTTAGAGCGTGCTATAGAAATGGACATACATACATACATACGTTCGAAAAACATTACCCTTCCGCAATCCGATTACAAAATTATATAGACAGCGATAATGCCCTACTATATACTATACTCCAAGACCTGTAACGTTCAATATGTTCCTGACTGGATAACGATAGTGTGATTGGTCAATCTCAAAGATCAAATCTGTCTTTCAAACAATTTGGTTTAAACATAACGATTGTTTTTGAAATTAAAAATCGAATGCTGAAAACTCTCCTTCAATAAATATCCCTCGTTTAAAAGGTCAGTCGGTACATCGTTGTTATTTCGTTCTAAAACGTGTGTTAGTGAGTGTATGTAGTTAATTTCTTTATAGTCTGCAATTAACGTAAGAAATAAAACGTAGAAACGTGTCTCACCCTTATTAGTCACGAGTCACGAATGATTGTTATTCGCGACTGTATTAATACAAGCATTAAACTTATTTACGACCCTTTTTACATTTTGCATGTTTTGAAGTTGAGATTACATGGAATTCCTTTCTTTTAGGTGTTTACTTCGTGCTGTGTGTAAGGGACGGTGATTTGAGGAGTTTTGACCTTGTCGTGAAAAAAATATTCATGGCATAAATAAACTACATTGTGAATATCACCAAAAACTTAAAGACAATAAAAAAATATTCGTCAATAGATTTTTTGACTAACGATTAGAATTTTCGCTCCCAGCGGATATGTAACCGTCTGAGATAAAAAAAATCCTCTCATCAAGTAAAAAAAAATGTAACTCTACCACAAATAGTTCTATTTGTGGTAGAGTTACATTTTTTAGAGTTTTTTCTAAAAGGTGTGTAAATAAACTACACATTTCCACAGTAATTTTTTGGGAAAAATGATTAATTGTTGTGCAAGTATTTTGAATTTTTGAGGGACGCCAGGTTACCCCTGAGGTAGAACTTTAATTCACCTTCACAGTTTGGCCGGTACATAATGTATTCGAAATTGCCACATGCATATGCTGTACCTACATAGATACACATACATAGCTATCTATATTTGGCACTATTTGCATACAATTTAGATCGGCCGATGTTTCCCGTCGATGTCGTTTGTCTCACGGTATCTGTTTCAGGTATATATCCTGATGTCAGAATTCTGCTCTGAAATTGGCCGAGGAATCTGGTTGTAGAGATTTTAGTGCAAAACCTATCTATAACCATAAGGCTTGTTGTTTAATTTATTAGGACTTACAAGTCCTGACTATGTCTGTTATTTCCCCATTAAAAATATAGATTACATTATTGTTAACCATGATTTTATAACAAACGTCGAAACCCAATGGGGTTTAGACGTTTGTAAATTAATTAATTCATGTAGATGGGGTTCTCTAATGACCCGCAGTGTGATTGTAGAGCTATGTCTCAGACAATACCCAACCTTCTGTCGTGTTCCTATGCAACAACAACTGCAAGCTTTTTTATTTATTTTGGTAAGGAAAATCATCTACTGAATTTTCCCGCTCTGGGTGAAGCGGGAGGGCGTGTCAGAATTTTACTGACACGCCCGTGTTCCATCAGTAGCTTGAGCCAGGGCTGCGGTAACTCTCTTTCAAATTTATCCGCGAACCAGACAGACATCGGTCCTAGTGGGCCCCGTTAGTTTTGCTGACATCTCTTTGAGGCGCGAGCGGAACAGTACGCGCCGTCGACTCGGGCCTGGTCCTTATCGGGGGGCGAGTTACCCATTACTCACCGTCCGCAAGCCCGCGCCAACGTTGGCTGAAACACCTGCACACTGAGGCACTTATCTGAGGCAAATGAAAACGCTGTTAACGTGGCTGAATTCTAGAAGAGAGTACCTATATAATTGTGGAAACATCGATACTACGATGAAGAAGAAGCAAAAGGTTTTTCAATCTGGAACTTCTAAATTAATTTCCAAATCCGTGGCAAAAAAAGAATTGTGCCCGTGTGGTGGCAATCGACTCGCTCTCATTACATATGACGTAAACAATAAACATGGCGTTGCTGGCTGTACATTTCAAGCTACTGTAGGCATCTATGTCTAACTCATCGGAAAATATAGGCGTTCTTTTTTGTTGCACGGATATTTAACAGTAGGTTAAAAAACCACATCAGAACTGGATTAATTGGATGCTAAAAGAGCACCAGCACACTCCATAAACCCGTAGCAATCAATCCGACCTCTACCCATCCAAGATGGTGACCACCTGCAAACACTTACATCTTCAACTCATCACGAACAGCAATAAAGTTAAATTAATCAATCAAGTTACTTTATGGTGGCTGTACAAGCCCTCGCCACTTTATAAGTGTCCCTCTAAGATTTCATTGCTCACTATCGAAGCGCAGTATAAATTCCGATGGGATTCAATTAGTTGTTCGTTCAATAGGGTCGTCACCTTAAGAGCTCATTTTGTTTGCTCCATTCACCATATAATTTGCTTTACTGAATAATTGCCAGTATTATCATACCAGTGTCACAGAATGAATGCTTATTAAAAATCCATATTTACCTACTTCACAAAATCCAATCGGATTCAGTAAAAGACCGCGCGGGCGTCTATCTATCGTCTATCGGCACGTACTAGGTAGTCAGTACAGAAGAGTAAAGCGGTTTCTGTGGCACCAAAAACAAAAGCCAGGCAGTTGCCCGGACTAGACCTACACCTGCTGGTTGTAGGATACTCACTTTTCAATGGAGTTTTGCGGGACTTTATCCACAAATGTAATGTTCCGCATACCTCCAAAAGTGGGATAACAGGACGCACTATGACCACTGATAAGGGCTTAAAATAGAGTGGCCTACAAGAAGCTCGTCAATGAATTCGTCATAGTTTTTCAGGACGGTACGACCTTCAACAATAAAGAACACGTATACGAAGAAGAGATTCCACAAAATGTCATAAGTAATGTGTGTCCAGTTTTATTTCCGTAGCTTTTAAAGGTATTATGTATCCTGACTTGATAAAGAAAATAATTTGAAAACTGACAAAGGTATAAACGACTCGATTGTACCTGCTAGCGCCGCCTACATACACAGATGTTGAGCCAAATATCACGGCTATTTGTATATTTAATACAGTAATTCTACGGTCAGCCGCAGCGTAGGTGAAGAGAGGATCTGGACAGAATGCAGAGAAGATTAGTATAGAACCTACATAAGGTATGATTTGAAAGAAATGGCCTTAAGCTACCCTAGGGACTGTATGACGTACGTAGCTGTATTACAAAACATAGTTTTTGTAACAACAAAAATAAACTTTTCAAACCTACCGAATTTTCCTTAATCTCTTTTTCATTTCTGCTAGAGAACAACACGGTGAAATTGAAAGAAATAAAATACGAACACATTATAAACCGTCATTAAGAGCAGAACCTAATCACCGGTGAAATAGACGTATACATTTATATGTTTTCAGAGCCGTGATCTAAAGAGGGTACATTCAACTTTGATTGGCTTCTCATAGTCGGAGGCAACGTAAGAGTTCTGTTAAGTTTAGTACTGCCACAAATCGCCTGCTCATTGCCGCGCAGATCGGCCATACCGACGGACGTAAACCTGCACCATACAAGCTTCCTTTCTATGTTAAAACCCAGTTTTATCATTCGTTCATTCAAGTACCTCGGACGCGAAAACGTATTTCGTGCTCAGGATAATGAATGGTTTTATCTTAACCAGATCACCTATTCTAACACGTGGCTAAGGTAGAAAAATAAAATGTCGGGCAAAGAGATCGATTTTCCGCAGAATATCATTACATTGTAAGCGACCGTATAAATCCCCTCAGAATTCCGAAATTCTTTGGAAGGATTACGTTTGCCAGATCTAGGTATACATTTTAATGAAAGTTTTGCGTGGTAAATACTTTTGTTTTTTTATTTTATCTTACGAGTCCTAAATGCATTGCGGAATTGTCCAGACCTGGAATAAATAGGCATAAGGGCAGAAGGGTGATGAAGCCTATATGTCCTAAGTTAGAATTTCAGTATTAGGACTCTTTCAATTTAGACGTTTGGTGTTGTGAAATGTGAAGTTTTGTGGCGTCATTATACACCAAGAGCGCAGTGCGGCGCTGGTGTCGCGCACGCCCGTCTTCAGGACGAGTATATGCGTGCATAAATTGTATGAAAAAATAAACTAGTCGTGCGCAATACCCGCACCGCTGCGGCATCGCAGCAGTCCGACACGAAACGTCTAATTTGAAAGTGCCCTTGGGCCGAGTTTCTCACCTCTAAATTATCGCAGAATTAATGTGACAAATTGTCAAGTATGCGATATCTGCTGTGATTGTTTGAATGAATTTTTATTAGTCGGTGTCCATAACGCAAAAAAATGGTACCTACGAAAGACACCGACTTCAAAAAATTAAGTTATTTTCCACTTTGTAGTTTTGTACTTGGAAGTCGGTAGTATTTTTTTGCAAAAAGTTTTTTTATTTCACGTGAGGATGTGGCAACCTCTAGTGTTAGAATTAATTAAGGTAAGTATTAAGTTAAGTAAGTGTATATTTTACTAACTAAAACCAACATATTAATAAATCAGATTTTAACCTTTGATAAGGAACCCTAAATATGCGAAGAGCGACACGCACTTGGCCGGTTTTTTTAACCGACGGAAAAAGAGGGGTAATATAAGTTTGAGGTGTATTGCTGTGTATCTGTGTCTGTGTATCTGTGTATCTGTGTGTCTGTCTGTGGCATCATAGCGCCTCAAAGGATGAACCGATTTTGATTTAGTTTTTTTGTTAGAAAGGTGATTGTGTCGAGAGTGTTCTTAGCTATGTTTGAAAAAAATCGCATGAGCCGTTCAAAAGTTATGGGCGTTTTACTGTTTGAATCGGGATGTTTTCGCAAGATAAATGTGTCGGGGGTTTTTTTAAATTTTGAAATTTTACTTGTTTACTTTTGTTCAATTCGCTTGGCAACGATTTCGATGATATGATATGACTTGTCTAGAGCCTCTTTTGTATTTTACAGACTTGAGTTAATGACTTGGTTGACAAGTGCATTTAAATCTGAGCATAGCAATAACTTTAAAAGCTTTTCTTTACACAAACATACATCTCGTTTATGCCCACTATATTCAAATGTCAACAAGTAAAATTTAAAAATTTAAAAAACCCCCGACACATTTATCTTGCGAAAACATCCCGATTCAAACAGTAAAACGCCCATAACTTTTGAACGGCTGAACCGTTTTTTTTTAAACATAGCTAAGAACACTCTCGACACAATCACCTTTCCAACAAAAAAAACTAAATCAAAATCGGTTCATCCGTTGAGGCGCTATGATGCCACAGACAGACACACAGATACACAGATACACAGATACACAGATACACAGATACACAGACACACAGATACACAGATACACAGATACACAGATACACAGCAACACACCTCAAACTTATAACACCCCTCTTTTTCCGTCGGGGGTTAAAAATAGTTTATTGCTCTCATTTACATTGAATATAAAAGAAATCTCGGGAAGAATCAGTCACGAAATAATAGAAAGTTAAAGTTTACATAGTGAATGTTTTTAAAGAATAGACACTGATTTCTACAACCTGGGTGTAATTAAATCAAGAACTAATATGTTACTTCTAGGCAAGCGTGTTTCACCGTCGACCACATCATCGCTTACCATCAGGTGAGATAGTGGTCAAAAGCGAGCCAATCCATAATAAAAAACACCGACTTCGCAAATTTAGGGTACCGTACCAAAGAAAAATCTGATTTTTCAATATATTGGTATTTGTTACTAAAATATATGTAATAATAAACATTATTACCAAATTTAAAGTTTATAGATCAATGGGCAGTTAAAAAAATCTTCGGAACAAAATTTTGTGACAGACCACGGACAGACAGACACTTGAGTGTAATAGGGCTGCGTTTGGACTCTTCAGGTACGTAACCCTAAAAATACATGAAGGAATCTCAAACCTGGACTAATGAAAACTATAAAATTAATAGAGTAGAGATTGTAATGTGTTTTGAAACACTTTCACTACAGCCGACCGCGCTCACCGCTCACGCTTCACGCCGATAGTGTTGCCAACACTACCCTCCTGAATATTGCATGTATTAAACTTGTTCTGCGCACAAAATGAGGCCATTGGGTATGTCACCCAGGCCCTCCCCAGTCTCTCATCAACGATTATTTTTAAAGCTTTATCACTTTAAAACTATTTTCTTAATTAATATAATGACACAGAGACAAATTACTCAAAGTAAATTAGATGTACAAGTTGAAGACTAAAGTCTATGCCCGATTATATTCCAAAAAAACTCACAATCTTCACCCGAATCGCTTTGTATCTCAAGATAAAGCCTTTGAAATGATACCACGTCATGCTTGCGGGTTCAAACAAATGGCTGAAAAATCCTTCTCATTTTTGCTTTCTGCACTGCAAATAACTTCTAGAGCTTCTAGAAACATAAATACGTCGACGAAATTATTTTTTTCTTCATTAGTCTGCAGGGAAATTGAGAGAGCCTTCGTCGTCGTTGAGTGAACTGTAATAGAAGTTTGTATTCATAGACTATGTAACGCTTCTTACTGGTTTCCCTACCTACTAGGTAGCTAGAGGGTATTAATGGAAAAACCAACTGAAGGTTAACAAATTTTATTAGACCTCAGGGTCGGGGTTGTCACTCGCGGTCCGAAGTACGTTGCGTAGCCACAAGATAGTGTACCACTGGCCTTAGCGTTAGAGACTTCCGGCGATGTGCAGGTGCAGTACAGTCTCCACTCGGGGGTAGGTCCCGGGAAGCTGCGGTGCAGAGTAGATGGGTAGGTAGTCACGTAGCTCGGCGACACGGAGTAGACAGCTAACACTGCGTTGGAGTAGGCCAACACATGCGCTTGGTAGTATGAAGCCGATCTGAAGGCGGGGTAGGAACCAGTTGCCACTCGGGGGTAGGTCCCGAGAAGCTGTGATGCAGAGTAGAGGGGTAGTAGGTAGACACGTAGCTCGGCGACACGGAGTAGGCAGCCAACAGTGCGTTGGAGTAGGCCAACACACGTGCTTGGTAGTGGTGTGAAGCCGGGGTAGGAACCCTGGAATTCATTTCCAGACGTCTTAGGAAAAGTCCACATTCCCTGTTTGACTGCGACATCCCGTCCTCAATGCAAAAGCGCAATGGTAACTAACAGCATGAAATAGTGATCTATGATGAGGCAGTCAAACAGTGATAATAATACAATAGTAATGTAGGTAGGAAAGAAAATGATAATAATATGTACATGAAAGGCAATGACAATAAAATGTTTAGCACGAATTGTTACTAATTAGAACTAATTAGTACTTGTAGTTTTAAGGCAGAGAATAGTTGTAATAATTACAATTTTATCGAAAAACCAACAATAGAAAGAGTGGTTCCGCCATGTTAACGAACATCAACTTTGTTTACGTTCTAGTAAAATTTTATAACAATAAGAATATTCTAGTTAGTTGATAACATACTATTATAAAACCGGTAAATGTCTATACAGTTCTTACATAGCCATAGGTGATTATAAAATGTAACATTCATCAATATTTTTAGTGAGAAAATATGATGTGGGTAGTTGTGTGGGTTTATGAATGTGATTTAAAAGATGATCAATATGTGACCCAACCAACTACGATGAGAAACAATAAAAGCAAAACAGTTTAATTACAAGACAGCTGAGTATTTGGCCGTTAGGTACAAAGTACAAGGCTACTCACCAATGTCACCACTAAACATAACACAGAATAAGATTGAACACTCACCCAACACTTTGGGGTAAACTTCGCGTACTTATTGAGAAGGAAGAGTGCCAATAACTGTTGGCTTTGTTATATTTTAAAATAATTATTTTTCATGGATAAAACTGTGAGTAGAATGACAGTGCAACTTGTCTGCTCGCTCACCGTCGATGCAAATCTAAAATCCTATCCTCGTTCAAGAGCTTTAGTTCCGGGCGGCTCGCACCAACTTCACCTCGCTGCGTTCGGATACTTAGTTTGCGTTGATAGATAATTAACTATAGGGATTTTATTATAATTAGGATATTAGTAATTACATGTATAAATAGGATTAGATTTATTTTATAAGTATTTAATAGTGAATTTAAGGTTGATTTTATTTGTAATTTGATTATTTTGTGTTATTAGTTTAAATTAGAAGAAGTTAAATTAAGTAAGGAAAGATTGTAACGAAACCGTTACAACTATGCTAATATACCTGGCATTAGAGACCCAGCTATACTTAGTAGCGAGGTTGAGAATAAGTGGCTCAATAATATATAGTTAAGAATGTAAGTAAGCGTATTGAACCAGGCCAAAAGGAGGCATGCAAGTAGTTACCGCACAAGGAACTTTAGGAATAAATCTCGCGAGACAAAACCAAATTAGAGCGCCATCACACGGGCAAAAAGCGTGTTAAAGTGCGAACTATTTAAAATATTTTAGGTGACGCCGCGCAATAACTCGCCGTGCACCGATTTGTTTGTTCTGCTAAGTTTAAATGCGCTCTTGACATAATCCCGAGACAAAGGGCCTGTGCTCATCTGCCCACAATGGGTGCAGCTATTAATTATTTGCCGACAAAAACCGAGGCGTGAGAACGCGCCGACTCGGAACGATCATCTTCGCGATCACACAAACGACCTAGTGAATATTCTGTTATGGGTTATGAACAATCTCGCGCGTAATGTCCGCTATTACGGGCCACTAGATAACTTTGCATATGTATGTAGGTTGTGTGTGTTGTGTACTCAATAGTGAACGTTTATTTATGAGATTGTTGGGTGGCAAATGTAGTTTTATTTTTTTCTTATGTCTAACACAGTACTGTTTACTATACTAAAATTATTGACAGGTCTCAAATTATTATTTGTCTTGATTTGATTACATTTAAATTATTTACAACATTTGTATTGGATATAATTTTCGTTGTTTAACACGCAGCATGCATAAGGCATACCATTGCAACAGCCGCGTAGCCGCGTAGCACTGCTACGCCGCCTACGCCGTAGACCCTACGTAGAGGTACTGTTTTGGTAGATTTTATTGAAACATTATCGACATGGTGACTTCTCTACTCTAAATTGGAACATTTATAAAAGTCAGCTAATTAGTACGAGTATATTTATGCGGCAAAATGTGGGGAACAGGAGTTTTTTTTTCAAGATAAGCGAGAATTGTTCATATTTATGAGTTTAATCCTTGAAAAGTATTACTTTCAAGAGTTACAAAGTAATAATATCATAATAAATGTAAAATCCAATATCCGCTGACTAAGCTATTTACAGAATAGGTAACCAAACGGTTGACTAGATATTTCGATTAAATACGTTATTCAATTTCAGTTATACACATTTTAGTAAAAAATTAAAATAAAGTGCACACTATGTCCGGTTGACCGGAACAACCTCTACGTAATATTGCTATGTTCTGTTATATGTTGTACCGCTGTTTTATGAATTTGTGTTCTAAACCTGATAGAAACATAAAAAAATACAAGAAAATAAAATTATCTCGAGTAAAAATATATAATGACAAGCACGTAAATATCTTGGCCATAATGGAGGATATATTTGAGCGCATCCATTTTGAAGGGTTTAACTGTTTGAAAAATAATATAAAACTTGGAAAATTGGGTTTTCTTGATGCAAAGGGCCGCTGTCAATCGACAATCACACAGACGGAAATCCATATCGCGTCATTCATCTCACATGTGTTTGGTCGATTTGTTAGCGGTCAAACCCTTCACCTTGCCGAATTCACCTGCGCAATTCGGCTGTAGGTGTGAAACGGGACCAAATAAGGAGAGACGGAAAGATAACGGGAGATTTTACTGTCTGAGCTAAAAAAATATGCTTTAATTTAAAAAAAAAACTATTTGCGGTAGAGTAACAGCATTTTTTTTTGGAAACCCAATGGGATTTACCGTTTGCTAATTAATGAATTAGAACCTCTTATAATATTAATATTGATTTACCTTTGCCTTAACCCATTGAGCTGCCGGTACCGCTCCTCAAACTTGGTACGTTCCCCGTACGCGTCGTCTGGCTTGTCCGAGAGCACTTCGATCTCCAACTGCAAATGATCAAATTCGTCATAAAGGGCATCAAATTTACTAAGGCGACCCTCCAACTCAATTCGCTGTAAGCTTGATATTGATTCGCAACTCATAAGCACGTTTACATAATTGCAGAAGTTCGAAAGCTTAGCTTTCATAGCACTGCGTTTTCTAACTAATAGTTCCTCATTGGCCATTATAAGAAACTAGTTATAAGGAAAAGTAAAAAAAATATATGTGTTAGCAAGTGGGTATAATGACTAATAAGTAGCAAACAGATGTTTCTTGCAATGAATAGGCGCGTGACTTTGTAGTTCGCTCGCTAACAAAGAGAGCGCTAGCCGGTGCGATGATAAGAAACCGGTTACATGCAGCTTTAAACTAATATGAACACACTATATGACTATACAACGTTGTAAATAATCACTTAATGACTCAAATTTGAATCTGAACTGAAAACGGTTGCAACGGAAATTTTTGAATTTTGAATTCCAACTGGAATTTTAATTGAAAGGAATTTGGAACGATACACAAATATGCTTATCTTAATCCACAAGGCGGACTGTATTGATTCCCACGAAGCAAATAGATGTCTCGGCGGGTTCGACCAACGTAGTCGAGACTTGACCACCGTCGACGTGAAGACCTCGGGAACTTGTAGACGTCCTCTCCTCGCTTATTCTAGGCGACTCCAACTCCAAATTGTCTGCTATTGGATACAGCTTGTAGTGACACGGCGCTTTTGAAGACTCGTCGTATCAAAGTTCACCAACGTCGCCCGTACTGCCTCCGCGGGAACGTCTTCTTTTTTCGAAAAAATACGTTACGCGAATTTAAAATTTGAAGGCCGAAGGACCAAAATGTTTAGGACCTAATTAAAGGCTAATTAAATGAAATTAAAGTGGACTGTAAACACTTATAATATGGTTCTGAAGGACAGTATACTGTTGGAAAAGAACTCTGGACAAGTAATATGCGCGCGCGTCGTCGACCGTGCTCGGTAGTGGAGTGCGGTGCGGGCGGCCAGCCCGCTGCCGCGGTGTCGTCCCACGCCGCGCCGCGCCGTGTCTATGATTCACGTCTTGTCTGCGTGAACAATATCTCTGCCTCAATGATGTGGTCGAAAACGCGTCTGCAGAGAATCAGTTCCTGGCTTCGATTCTCTGGTCCAGCAAAATGTTATATGATGTGGAGAAGCCAAGGGCAAGATTGGAGAGTCGGAAAAGCTTTCTGTGGTTAACTAAACCAATTAATGACAGCAGAAAAAGAAGAGACTGTGCCTCCTCAAACATCCCTCTCGGAATTACTGTATTAAGTCTGCAGAAAAACTCACTGCAGGCTACCAACGTCCATGGCCCACCTAGAAATCTCTAAACCGACTCCGAAGTTAAGTGGGCCGCTGCAGGCACAACTTAGTTAGATAGGGTACTCTAATGACCCGCAGTGTGATTGCAGAGCTACGTCCCAGACAATGCCCAACCTTCTGTTGTGTTCCTATGCAAAAACAAGTGCAATCTTTTTGTTATTTATTTTGGTATGGGAAATCATCTTATGACTTCTCCCACTCTGGGTGAATCAGGAGGGCGTGTCAGATTTTTACTGACTAAAACCCACCCGTATTCCTTCAGTTGCTTGAGCCAGGGCCGCGGTACTTCTCTTTCAAATTTATTCGCGACCCAGACAGCCATCGTCCCTAGTGAACCCCGTCAGTTTCGCTGACATGTCTTTGAGGAGCGCGTGGAACAATACACGCCGTCAACTCAGGCCCGGCCCTTATCGGAGGGCGAGCTAACCATTACGCGCCGTCAACTAGCTCGCGCCTGCGGTGGTCGGTACACCTGCTCCCTGAGAAAACTTTCTCACAAAGGTGAACGCTGTTGTTGTGGCTGAATTCTGATCAAAACGTATATAATTGTGGTATCATCGATACGAAGAAAAAGAAGCAAAAGGTTTTTCCATTTGGAAGTTATTACCAAACCATTCCAAAAAATTGTGTCCGTTTGGTGGCATTAGACTCGCTCCCATTACATGTGACGTAAATAATAAACATGGTGAAGCTGGCTGTACATTCCAAGCTACTATAAGCACCTATGTCTAACTCATCGGAAAATATAGGCATTCTTTTTTGCATGGATATTTAACATAAGGTTAAAAAAACACATCAGAACTGGATTAATTGGGTGCTCCAGCGCACCAGCACACTCCATAAACCCGTAGCAATCAATCCGACCTTTACCCATCCAAGATGGAGACCACCTGCAAACACTTTCATCTCCAACTCATCACGAACTGCTATAAAGTTAAATTAATCAATCAAGCCACTTTATGGCGGCTGTACAAACCCTCGCCACTTTATAAGTGTCCTATGATTTCATTGCTCACTATCGAAGCGCAGTATAAATTCCGATAGGATTCAATTAGTTGTTCGTAGGTACTGTCACGGTAAAAATAGGGTCGTCACCTTAAGAGCTGATTTTGTTTGCTCCATTCACTATAGAATTTGCTTTACTGAATCATCATTTCAGTGTCACAGAATGATTGCTAATTTAAAATCCACATTTGTTTTACAAAATTTAATCGGATTCTGAAAAATTGCGCACGGGCGTTCATTTATGTCCTCGCTAGTCAGTTCAAAAGACGGTGAAGCGATTTTTTATGCCGTCACATATGACGCAATGATCTGAAGTTACACAATAATCCTGCATCGCGCAAGCAGAGTTTTCGGCGCGATTTGAACACGGACCAGACACAACTCCCGTTCGTATACTGGCTGGAGGATACTGCCTTTTCAATTGAGTTTTGCGGGAGTTTACCCACACACCCTGTTGGACGTACCTCCAAAAGTGGATAACAGGACGCACTGTGACCACTGATAAGGGCTTAAAATAGAGTGGCCTACAAGAAACTCTTCAGTGATTTCGTCATAGCTTTTCAGGACGGGCACGACCTTCAGCTATGAAGAATACGTATAAGAAGAAGATATTCCACAAAATGCCATAAGTAATGTGTGTCCAGTTTTATTTCCATAGCTTTATAAGGTTTTATGTATCCTGACATGATAAATAAAATAATTTTAAAACTGACGGAGGTATACACGACTGATTGTAACTGCTAGCGCCACCTGCATACTCAGATGTTCTTTCAAATATCACGGCTATTTTTATTTTTAATACAGTCATTCTAAGGACAGCCGCAGCGTAGGTGGATAGAGGATCCGGACAGATTTGCAGAGATGATTTGTACAGAACCCACATAAAAAAATATTTGAAAGGAATGACCTTTACTTGGCTCAGGAACTGTATGACGTACATAGGTGTATTACAAAAAATTGTTTGTGTAACAACAAAAATAAACTTTTCAAACCAACTGAGTTTTCCTTAATCTCTTTTTCATTTCTGCTACAAAACAACACGATGAAATTGAAAGAAATAAATACGAACGCATTATAGACTGTCATTAAGAACAGAACCTAATCACCGGAGAAATAATCCATTTTTATGTTTTCAGAGCCGTGAACTAAAGAGGGTACATTAAACTTTGATTGGCTTCTCATAGTCGGAGGCAACGTAAGAGTGCTGTTAAGTTTAGTACTGCCACAAATCGCCTGCTCATTGCCGCGCAGATCGGCCATACCGACGGACGTAAACCTGCGCCATACAAGATTTCCCTCTAGGTTAAACCCCAGTTTTATCATTCGTTCACTGAAGTACCTCGTATCTCAAGTATGGACGCGAAAACGTATTTCGTGCTCAGGATAATGAATGGTTTTATCTTAAACAGATCACCTATTCTAACACGTGGCTAAGGTAGAAAAATAAAATGTCGGGCAAAGAGATCGATTTTCCGTAGAGTCTCATTACATTGTAAGCGACCGTATAAATCCCCTCAGAATTCCGAAATTCTTTGGAAGGATTACGTTTGCCAGAATTAGGTATACATTTAATTGAAAGTTTTGCGTGGTAAATACTTTTGTTTTTGTTTTTTATCTTACGAGTCCTAAATGCATAACGGAATAGCCCCGACCTGGAATAAATAGGGATACGGGCAGAAGGGTGATTTAGCCTATATGTCCTAAGTTTTAATTTCAGGAAATTTTGTATAAGGGCTCTTTCAGTTTAGACGTTTGGTGTCGTGAAATGTGATATTTTGTGGCGTCAGTATACACGAAGAGCACAGTGCGGCGACGGTGCCGCGCACGCACGTATGCAGGGCGAGTATGTGCGTGCATAAATTGTACGGAAAAAAATTACTAGTCGTGCGCAGTACCCGCACCGCTGCGGCGCCGCAGCAGTCCGACACGAAACGTCTAATTTGAATGAGCCCTTAGATACTTAACACTTAATAAAAATTGATTTGGCCCATTCGGTTTTATCACATGAGTTCTAATCTTAATAATACGGTTATATTTTGCAAACTAGGAGAATCTCAGTGATGGTTATATTTTTTAATGATTATGATGATGCAATCTAGACGGTTTCGGTCACAGCGAACACATTCTTTGGCTCCTCATTGAGTTGCAAGCTTAGATTTTCCAATAAATGACTAAATTAATGATCATTCATGTGGCAGGCTTCCAAATCCACCAAAACGTTTTTGATTATAATCACAAGTCACTTACATTTATCCGGCCTCATTTCTGATGTCACAAATTACCTCCGGCTTACGTCCAAAGCGAAAATAAACGAAATTTTAATAAAAATAGCAAATTAACCTCACCTCGATAAAAAATAACGTCAGCCACAAAATTATCTCGTCGTCTGAAGCAACTTAAACTAACAAGAAACGAAAAAGGAAATCATCTAAATTAGATTGAATGTTATAGGCCAATTTTCAATTTAAAAGCCGCGGGAAGTTTTATTGCCTCACTGTATAACGTCCATTTTATTGCAGGTACATTTTCCACCGGCGCCGTATTCCCTTTGCGATGTTTATTAATCTGGAACTAAATAATTTGGGAGTAAAATTTTAGGTAAACTAATTATGCCGCTAGCTGTGATAAACTGAGACTAGTAGCCGTGTTCAGGAGTTAGAACCGACCATAGGAATGAATTGGAGGCCCGATGTTTACAGCCCCTGTAAAACGTATGTAACCTGAATTTTAGGCGCTACGATAGCGGAGTTTTACGTCAAATTGAAAACTACTAAGTCTTGAATGGGAAGGTAGATAAACTGCAGAGATTTTTTTTACAGGTGTTTGTAGAGAAAACATAAAATAAATCACGTGTCTTTTAAGGCTTTAGATAAAACGATAAAGTGACTATTTTTAACCGACTTCAAAAAAAAGAGGAGTTAGTTTGTTCCCCGATTACTCAAAGACGCCTGTACCGATTTGGAAAATTCTTCTTTTGTTTGAAAGGGTATACTTCCCAGTTAGTCCGAAAGTCATCAAGTCAGGATCCGATGATTGGATCTTGGAGAAATCGAGAGAACTCCTCAAATATTATAGTCATATAGAGATTTTGATATTTTAATCAACAATGTAATCATTTGCACTCAGAACGTATCATTTGGTGAAGTGGAACTGGTGAAGAAGACCACAGGTGGGCAATGGAACTCCTTAATGCTAAGTATGTCACGGGTATAAGATATCTCGTATAGTTAAACGACTATGATGAAGCAAATACATATAAATAAACAGTACTGATGAAAATAGTACCATTGAACTGATCTGATGATGAAGGCGGCAGGTAGGCACTGAGACACCGAAAAAAACAATGTTTCCTAGTCGTGTTTGGGCTTATTGGAATCGTCATGAGATTTACTTTGGCTATAAATGATTTTTATTTCAATCCAATTTCCATCCAAGTACCCATCACAACTAAAAAGAGATAAATAAAAACTTTAACAAAAAATCAAAACGATTTCCAAAACAGAACACTACAAAGCGAAAAATAACTTTCTTTTCCGAAGTCGGTGTCGAAAAACGGAAAAAAATAGGTACCAAAGACACCGACGTCGGAAAAGAAAGTTATTTATCGCTTTGTAGTGTTCTTATTCTATATTTTTGAAGCTATGATTTACTTACTTCATCTAAGCTTCAATCACAGTTAACATCGTTTAATTATCCAATCAAGTTCTATTCGCTTTTACGACGCAAAAAACGACGACGAGACAATAAAACAGACTACCGATCTCGTCCCGATACAACCCACCAATTAACATAAATACAAGTGTGCAGTGTCCCCGTAATGTCGTAAAAACTTAATCGGCTCCTGATTGGTCGGCTCCGGGCAAGCTAGGGCAAGTTAGGCCAAGCCGGGGCAAGTTGAGCCAAGTTGGTTTCTTTCCACAACTCCACCTGGGTGTAATCTTTAATAGAGTTCCTCTAACTTCATAATACTTTGGCTAGCGACTGAAACTATTAATTTTCTTTCCGCAGCCGGAAAAATGTCTGAATGTGATTCTCGAAGTAAGTTAAATTAACTTGCTGAAGTGAGGATTCCGTATTGTGGAGACAGAGTTATTATATTAATTATAACTTGTAAGTAAGTTAAGCCAATTCTTTCATGAAGCCACACTATACGGAACTGATCTAACCCCGGACTACAAATACTCAAGCGTAGTAACAAAAACATCTAGCCATGCATGTGGATCCCACAAATGATGAAAATCCAGTCGCCATTCGTGACAAAGTCTGGCTCCATTACGGAATGTTTACACACCTAAATCTACTGAAAATAAAAAATAAGCTCTCTCAGATAGCACTTTCGCGGTTCTGCGCCCTTTGCATGTAGGTCAGAGCCAACAGTTCGCCAGGCCACCTACCCGCTAGCTATTTGAACTAGGCAAAAATATAAACGTGCACTTTTTCCACTTCCAACAACAAACATGATAATATTTTTCAAGTTCACGTGAGCTCATAACAGCAGAATTGTCAGTTGTTATCAAAAGCTGTTGAACAACGGAAACTAAATATTCATAAGCTCGGCGCTGCCTAAGTGTGGGAGCTCGTAACACTTTATTTTACGACGTAATAATATTTTGTCCACGACATCATAACCAATTTATTATTTGTAACAAAATGGCTACAAACTTTCGCTATTACGTGTAGTTGACATCGCTTTATACCATTGGGCGGAATTCTATCCCGAAACGCGGAATATTTCGTCGGAATTCTGCTTATTGGAAATAAATCCTGGATGAAATAGGATCATACCTATTCAGAGGTGGGCTCGTGTATAGCTAAGCGTTCGCACAACACCTGTCGATCCGCAGCTAGAAATACAACATCTTTACGTATTTTAAGATTACAGTTTACTTCGTCGTAAAGAGACTAACTGAGTACAAGTTACGTTTATATTATCAGTCTCAAGATGTAGAAGCAACAAGTTTAATAAACTTAATTTAAATGCAGTGGCTGTAACTCGGATATTCAAATCACTTTACAAGGAGGAATCTAAATAAATCTGCTTACATTTATATGCGTTTGATATCAAGACTAGACAAAAAGACATTGATGCTGTTGTATAAACATGGATAACTGAATAACATATAGTAGAAATGTTTGTAACGAACCTTTAAAGAGAAGCGAAGAGTTGTGTCAGTATTTTGATGTATGTACATTCTATTTATCTTAGAGAAAAAAAGATTTATGTGACAAACTGAATTTGTGCTCAACTAAAAACAAAATTCTTTCATTTTTTTTTTTTGCCTGCATGCTTCAAAAGATGCCTGACTAGACAACGTTAGGATCAAAATTAAGGATTAAATCTGTCTAACAAACAGTGTCTTAAGCAAACAAGGTACCTAAACGTGTGAAAAATAACGATTTTGTCACATTGAGAATCTAGTGAAAGAAAGAAATATTTTTTATTTCTGACCCGCACAGGAGTCTCTCTTTCAATAAATGTACCTCGTTTAAAAGGTCAGTCGGTACATCGTTGTTATTTCGTTCTAAAACTTGTGTTTGTGAGTGTAGGTAGTTAATTTCTTTATAGTCTGCAATTAACGTAAGAAATAACACGTAGAAACGTGTCTCGCCCTTATTAGTCACGAGTCACGAATGGCTTATTTGGCAAAAAATATGTACTTAATATCTTCACATTTGTATCACTCCTATATCTAGCTTTGTAGCTAGAGCTATGTAGCTAGTGCTGTGTAGCTAGAGCTGTGTACCTAGAGCTGTGTGGAAGAAGCTGCTTAGCTAGAGCCGTGTGTGTGGGTGTGTGTGACTTGTGTTAGTGAGTGTAGGTAGTTAATTTCTTTATAGTCTGCAATTAACGTAAGAAATAAAACGTAGAAACGTGTCTCGCCCTTATTAGTCACGAGTCACGAATGATTGTTATTCGCGACTCTATTAATACAAGCATTTAACTTATTTACGACGCTTTTTACATTTTGCATGTTTTGAAGTTGAGATTACATGGAATTTCTTTATTTTAGGTGTCTAATTCGTGATGTATGTAGGGCCGGTGATTGAGCAGTTATTTTTGTGGCTTATATTTTTCTTTTGTTTGGGAAAATACATGACTACACAGCTACAGCAATATATACAATTTGAGCACGAAGAATTATAATAATACATGCGCAACCGACATTTTCGACATTATAAAAACATTATACAAAATTAATGCGACGTGCGCTTACAATTTGGCAACTAATATTAATAAGGCGTCAGTAAAACAAACGGGATTAAAATGGTTAAATTATTACAAATACAAACAGTTAACACTGGGATTTACTGTCTTACAAAGCAATACCTTCGCTAATGAAGTAGGCATATTATGTGGCAAAAATTGTGTACCTAATATCTTCACATTTGTACCTATATGTAGCTGTGTAGCTAGAGCCGTGTAGCCAGAGCTGTGAAGCTAGACCTGTGTAGCTAGAGCTGTGCAGCTAGAGCTGTGTAGCTAGAGCTGTGTAGCTAGAGCTGTGTAGCTAGAGCTGTGTAGCTAGAGCTGTGTGGCTAGAGCTGTGTGGCTAGAGCTGTGTGGCTAGAGCTGTGTGGCTAGAGCTGTGTGGCTAGAGCTGTGTGGCTAGAGCTGTGTGGCTAGAGCTGTGTGGCTAGAGCTGTGTGGCTAGAGCTGTGTGGCTAGAGCTGTGTGGCTAGAGCTGTGTGGCTAGAGCTATGTGGCTAGAGCTGTGTGGCTGAAGCGGTGTAGCTAGAGCTGTGTGGCTAGAGCTGTGTAACTAGAGCTGTGTAGCTAGAGCTGTGTAGAAAGAGCTGTTTAGCTAGTGCTGTGTAGAAAGAGCTGTGTAGCTAGAGCTATGGACCCACGATCTAAAACACGAGAGGGAGGTCTTCTGGGCCACCACGACATAATATTATCCAATGATTTAACACGCAATAGAGAGTATATTGAACTCCTAGCACAAGCCCAAAAACCTATTATCTGTTGTCAATACTCTGTGCTATTCCCGATCGAAGCAAATGAAATCAGATGGCCGGTGTGACTTGTACCTACGATATTGACTAGTTTCTGTTCGTAAATGTCGCTTTCTTTATCTTAAAAACTAACTAGTTGAGTTGCACCTGTGTTACCTTAGCCTGAGTGTACCTTTGACCAATAGTGGGTCAATAAAGATGGAATTAAAAGAAAAATATATTAGTTTTAAGAATAGTAACAAAACATCAGACCTTCTATGTTAATATTTACGTAGAAGATCTGATGTTTTGTGAACTACAAAGTTGAAACTATAAAGTTTGTTCCTATACCTAATGCACATAGAAATCCAGTTATGTTTTTAAAGTCCCATGTAATAAGGGACAAGGCTATTTCCATCTACCGGGCACCGTAGACACCAGGCTGCTTATGACCCAATAACATTTTTCCCAATTCCAAATTTCCGGTATCAAACCCAGGTCCCAGATAAAATAATACCAGCATACAGATACCTCATCCCATACAAAGAAACCATGCCGACGTAACTAGCATTTTTTGTCTGATTTAACTGATATTGTTTTGTACATAAATCTCGATCGGTTCCGTTCCAAGGCGATAGATAGATGGTGTTAGCAGCAAATTGCAAGTAAAAGAGTTTACTCGGTCCCTGAATATTTTTTCTTAAAATACGGTGACGATTTGTTTTATAGTATTTTTTGCACGTTTTTACATTTTCATTACACCAGAATGCACAGATTACCTCCCAATAGATTCCGCATAGAAGACAACTTACGCGCACCACACATCAGCCTATTTAGGCTGATATAACTCAGTGCACGAAATGATCTCTTTAGTGTCGACCAGACATTAGAGCTGTAGGGACGCAAGCTATTTCTAGTTTTAATTCTGTTAAAAAAATAGTTACCAACGTTTTGTCTTAAAAAAAAATACGAATTGTGCAGTAAAATGGTGTGGAAAATCAAACAGCCCTTCAAGTTCAAAAAAAGATGGGTTAATATTCCACCAGTAGGCAAAGTAATAAATATTGACCAATCTAAAAAAGGTCAAGTTATAATGGTTATCAAATCAAAATTGCAAACTTTACAGTAGCGCTCGTTGATGTCTTTTGTGAAAGTCCCTTTCACTCATAAGGAATTATTATATTGCTATCTTTTTCCCACAGAAGTAAAAATGTTGAGACAAATACGTTTTTTGCTTATCGAAAAGTATCGATGGTCGATGTTTAATTAGGTATATAGGAGAATAAAATAATTTTGTTAAAATTGATTATTTAAAAATTAACAAATTAGTTTATTTTTACTTTTAACTAATTGTGCTCTACTCATAACAAGAGCTCAGATTGGCCCTGTTTATATATGATTACAATTAAATTAAATCACTTTTGGCCAAAATCAAAATCTTTTCTCGATCGATGTTTTTTCTTTATCGTTATTAAAGTAATTATAAAATCGCCGGCTAAGAAATTTTACATAAAATACCATTTTGTTTGAAAAATATCGATATTTTTATCGACATTTAATGCGCATGTCCCGTCACTACGACAGGTACCTTGTATAGCCAATCACGGCGCACTTGTCACTCCTCGCGCAAACCGTGCCTTCCGCCAAATTTGGTGAACTCGGAATCAAACAAAACAGTAGGCATGCGGTATCTATTGGAAGGTAATCTGTGCCAGAATGTGAATGATACAAAATTAAACAATCGAGTAGCATACATCAGAAATTTAAAACCGCGCCATCTATTGGCATCAATTTAAAATGATACGTTCAAATAATCTTTGAAATGTGAATTATGAGCCCAATATTTCATAATTTTGTTCTTAAGAGAGTTGATTAAACAAGAACATACAATTTTTATATCCAATTCCAGAAAATGATAATATTACACACAGTTCAAAAACAAATCGGTGCATATCGCGCCATCTAGTGATATTTATATGAACTTAATTTTCCTTATTAGGTTCGGGGACCCCGTGCCCAGGTTCATGCTCAGCAAAGAAGCACTTCCGACAGCTAACGAGGCCGTCAGATAAAGAATAGTAATACTAATGACACAGTATCCGAAAATCGAACAAAAAGAGTCAGCACTTTTATTTGCATCGTACATTAATCACAGTGGCAACTAAATGCAATGCTCTCAGTTTCAAAATCAAAATCTATTAATCTATCTATTAAAATGGTTATAATTCAAAGAAGTTTTTGATAAAATCAATTCTGAAAGTGTTTCTTAGAAAGTTAAGACGTCTAACCTAATTTAAAGTATGATTGATGTTAAAACTCATCATTTTAAATCTGTTTATTTACCTAAATAAATCTGCAAACAAAAATACGCTGAATACCGTTGTACAATCCCCGGCATATAACTTAGAAATGTTTTGGCGTAGTGGCGTTAAGTTCTGACCAACCACCATATTATTATTAGAGCGAACGGAACGTGGACGCAACGATCGACTGAAGACAAGGATAGACTGACCAACCAATCGCGCTCGGAACGTTCCCCGCGCCCCGCTTCACTACCAAAGAATCCCAAAAAATCGACTTCTGCGTATCTAATGACTCTTGCCAACTTACGTGCCGGGGATTATATCATCCTACCTTCTTCTTCTTGTCGATGATTTCTTAATTTTCTTTGACCAGTATTCAGCCACGGCGATAGCCTTAGCGCTGGCCTCGCAAAGGTCTTGCATGATGCAGGTATTTTTGCATAATGCGGCTGATCGGTGCACCCCCATCTTACCAAGATGTGCCTACAGCAGCCCACTTGACTTCGTAACGGGTTCAAAGATTTCCAGCTGAGCCGTGGCAGTTTATGGCCTGACTGTGAGCTTTTCTGCAGGCTCAACATAGTCAGTTGGAGTATTTGAGGAGCCACTATTTCTTGACACTGTTGTCGTTAATTATTTTAGTCGACTTTACATTCCGACTCTTTAGTCGCCTCCTTGGTTGCACCATATTGTAGGGTAGGTCGTTTGTCGGTCTCCTGTTTTTGCTATTCGGAGGAGCAGGCGACTTCTCTTCGAACCTCCGGAGGAGCTATTCCTGCTAGCAGGTATAGTGCAGCAAGTGGAGTTGGTTTTAGCAGTCAGTTATTATTCTGCAAGTCTCATTTAGAGCTGCCTCTACTTTTCGTGCATGAACGGATTGGTGCCATACTGGGCAAGCCAATTCGTCAGCCGAGAAGCAGATAACTAATATGTGCGGAGAACGTGGGAAGAGGCCCAGGCAGTTGATGTGAGACGGCGAAAAAAGTTTATTACGTTTGTTGACCTTGAGTTTGGTCCTGACACAGTTATTCTTATTACTAAAGTTAGTCCGTACGCAAAATACGCGCTTAGACGTGGAGTTGCGGACACCAGCCCGTCTTTATCCAATCTATTATAGTTAGTAAGCGTTCTAAGGTAGCACCTGGGTACTCTACGTAGACAGCGTCGTTATATTGAATATCAGCGCGTCGCCATTTAATACTTAATTTTCTGGTGACCTGACGATTTCTCATGTGGAATGAGCAGGACTGTGTTTTAGGTAGATTAAGCTTTAGAGCATTGCCTTGGTAGTAACCACTGAGATTCGCCAGGGCCATTTCAAGGTTTGTTTCGGCATCTTCAATTTTGGTTACACTTGTACCTAGGTTTAGATCATCTGCGTAGATAAATCTTTCCGTGTTTTTTGTACAGTGAAAAAATACCATCCTGTGAAATTAATTAAATGGTTTCTAAAATTTATTTTCCGGACAATGGAGAGGGCTATGCTCGGAGTTTCCTTGCGTGATCGAATCAGAAATGTAGAGATCCGTAAGAGAACGAGGGTTAACGACATAGCTCAAAAAAAATCCAAACTGAAGTGGCAGTGAGCAGAAGGGTGAAGCAGGGAGTGAAGGGCACTTTGCTCGCTGAAAAGATGGCCGATGGGGCAGAAAAGTTCTGGAGTGGCGACCGCCAACCGGAAGATTTTTCGTAGGAAGGCTGCCCACTAGATGGACCGACGAACTGGTGAAGGTTGCGGGAATCCGCTGGATATGAGACGCACGGGACCGGTCAATGTGGTGACGCTTGGGGGAGGCAGTGGAAGTCTTTCGGCTGATATGATGATGATGATGATAAATTTTCTGTTCCTTACATGGTCAATGAATCTACCTAGCCTTTTCCAAAATATATTGGGGAGGGCTACCAGTCTACCTGGATTCAGCTGAGTACCAGTTTCTTACATGGAGCGACTGCTTGTCTGACCTACACAACCCAGTAACTGGACAAAACAATACCCCTTGACAAGACTAGTGACAGATATCAGGCACTACCCGTAACGACTGTCAAAGATCTAGAAATTATAGTGAGAACCAATGGCTTAATGTGCTTACCGAGGCACGGTGTAGGTTCATAATAAAGACTATTCCTAACTATATAAATAATACCATAAACGTGTGTAATATATATTTGTTAGCGCAGCAGTAACAGCACATCGTCCGCGCAACTAGAAATAAAGCTTTGTTGCAATGTAAAATATTCGCAATAACTTCCAAAGAAACCGGACCGAGCTGCACTCATTTCTTCGATACGAAACAATGATACACAACGATACACCATTCTTCTTCAGAAACAAAATAAAATGTCGTTATGAACCAACGAATTATTTAAAAGAATATAGTATGAGATCCCACCGCAAAAATCTGCAGTCATAATGTTTTTGAACAAACTTAATTTTATGAAAGATACTTGATAGAAGATAAGATTATAGCAGGGTTCACTGGCCGACAGTTTTTTTTTAACTTCGCTCTTCACTAGTAATTTCTCTTTATCGCGGGTACGTATGCAACATCATCATCATGTTTTTTTCCCATTTTCTACATCACTTTCTTTCAAGTGACGGTGCCTTTACTTAAAATTTTTATATACCTGGGCTTAAATATCCCACATAAATAACAATTTATTTAATTAAGGTAATTATGGCTAGAATTTGCCACTCAACCCTGCAGCAAACTATTCTACTATCAAGTTTCATTCATGAAAATTACTTTTATTTTAACCTCCATATTTTAGCAGTGGGATCTTAGACTAAAACAAAAGGAAAACACACCACGTTGTGACAGTTTATTATGTTGCGGACTATGTGTCATGTCATAAAAGTGGATGGAGTATAGTGAACACTTTCGGCTCGTTGGAGATACATAGAAAGATATCATATCTACAAACCTGCTCCAAAAACGGTGATGGACAACTTCTTGAGAAAACCTTTCCTGGAACCAAATTTTTGAAAGTAGGTACTCATTTGTCTCAGCATTTTTGGTTGCAGGAAAGTTTTCAATCTACATAAGTCCTTTCTAAACAAATTTCCTCATTCTCCTCTACTCAGACGCCATGACAACGGAAAAAAATCTCGAGTCGAGGACAATAGAGTCCATATACGAGTATATAACATTCTTTAACTGCCTATTTGATTAAGGGCAGCTGAGTCGATGTTGAATTGAGTGAAGGAAATTACATAGAATATGGATGGTGACGTGCACCATACGTACACAAGTTCGCACTGTTAAATTACCTTTATCTCTTACAAATATAAAACCTGAGTCTCAACACTGGGAACATTAGAGTACATAAAAGTACAATACGCAATGAGCATGATAACGATACTTAGGACGGTTCGGAAAACTAATGTGTAAGGGAGGAAAGATAACCGTACGCACGTGAATTTAAATGTGTGCTTCACATTTTATCATAATGGTTAGCACATTTTAATAACTCGATATCTTACCTCCATTTCTCTTATTCTGACCTATCACAAACGACCCATGAAATTATGAGGCGTTCGTGGTCAACCTTCATGGTTAAGCAACGCTTACTGAAGTCGGTACGTGGATGGGTGACCTGACCATCCATTAAAGTCAAAGTTAAATTCTTTATTTCAATTAGGCCACTAAGCGGCACTTTTGAACGTCAGCAATTTAAAAGTAATAATAATTGATTCTACCGTCCATACGGAAAATAAGCTTGTCATGGAGAAGAACGGACAAGAAACTCCACTCTTATTCATTAAATAAAAGAGTTTTGCAATATTTACATAGGCACATACATTAATTCATATACGTAAGGACGATGCACCCAGACTAACACTACTATACTACGTATAAGTATAAAGTATTACAAACACTAACAGATAAATTCATTCATTTGATAAATAGGAACATGGTTCTCACATAGTTACATTTTACAGGTTTATTTTTTTGTGTATTTTTTTATTGTATCTTTACAAATCGATACTGTTTCATGTTCCTACCAGATCGAACCTCCACGGTACTTAAACGACCTAAATTTAACGGTGTATAGTTATGATAAGGTTATAGACAGATTGATTGGTTAGTACATTTTAATCTTCACTCCATTTCTCTTATCCTTACCTATCGTAATCGTCTCATGAAATCTTTTATAAACGGACCAAGTCAAGATGTTCTCATCGTAAACCAACAGTGCATGAAAACTTCAGGTGTCCAGTCACTTGGAATATGAATAGAGCGACGGAATTCATTGTATAAATGGTAAAAAAATATTTATATTGTGAAATGTGTGATGTGCATGAGATCAAATAAAATTTTGCTATTGTAAACTTCCTTATATTGTACATTATGTAAATCTAAAAAATATTTTCTAGGAAATACTTGACACCTAGCAAAAAGTACAATGCTATTACTAAACCAAAATCCAATATATGCCGAGAATTTACAATTTACTGAGAATTGATGTCAACGGTTACAGTCAATTCATTTCCCTAATTTCACATTACAATACCTTGCTTGCATAAAAATATGTGCATCAATAATATTGCTCATTACAGAGAACTGGAATTGAAGCCTATCAGCATCCTGGACCATAAGAAAGAACCGTTTCAAGGCATCAATAAAAAAATATATGATACTACCTTCTGCCCGCGACTTCGTCCGTGTAAAAAGTGTTTTGTTTTTTATCCCAAGGGAACACGCCCGCTATAAAAAATATCCTATGTAGGATTAAACCGATTGATCTACCCGGTGTACAAGTTTCATATAAAGCCGTTCAGGCATTAAGATATGAAAACGTAACACAGAGTTACTGTCACATTTACAGTATAAGTATTTATACGCTCCAATGAATTAAATATTTTTAAATTAATATATTCTCTGTGTAAAGTAACTCATTGGCGTGATCTGGGCATAATGAAAGATACATCATTTAAAACCCTAATGAATCGATCTGATATTATTCGCCATGAAATAAATAATTTAAAATTAAATTAATACCGAGACTCTTTTATTGAAATTCTTATTTAACGAACCGAAAAATAACATGTCTGGCTCTAACAGCCGTCAAAAGCATAGTACAGAAAGAAAGAAAAACGGATTTTCTCTCCTACCAAAATGTCGAGACGTTGTACAAGGAGCCTATTTGCAGTCGTTATTTCGAGCAGCAATTAAGTCATAAGCGTGTGAGCACGAGAGCGTGAGGGAAGCTGAACAAAGGGATGCTTGGAGGCGAGTCACGAGTCGAGCGTGCACCACTGCCTCTGGTGTAAACGCAGCATAAGAAACATGCTGCTCATAAATACTTCTGATGCTTAAGACGACGACTAACGCCTACGCCCTTGAGGGAACAAAACGCGCAATCGTTTCACACCCGCGCGACCCAAAGTTTTGTAGTTTTTACACTTTCCTTATTATTCTATGACATTAAAAAAAGCCCCAGATCAAAATGTAGATAATTACATTGTCTTTGAGATGGCGTCGATTTTGTTTAAATACGCCTAGCGGTTTTGGTGCGATTGTCCTTTTTTTTGTCCATGTTAGACATAATTTTACAAATTAATTACTCTATGGTATACAAATAAAAATCAAAATTTTCTTAGATCAAATTATTAAGAAAATAGTCTAATGCAACATAAATTTTTGCCAAAAAATTACGACTGGCCATTTAGACGTGATCCTCATTTTAAAATCAGCTACTCAGGGGTATCTGCGCCTTAATGTGCGTTATTCTGGCCTTCTATTTGCAAGTATAAAAAATGTATTTGAAAAATATTGCAATTTTTAAAATTAGGGCAATGCATATTCCAATAGAAAACAGGCACACAGTAGAAAATCTTCGATCATAATTAAAACCATAAAGACCGGTAATCCATTATGCAATGAGATCACGCTCTCTGCGAGCAGGTGGCATCGGTGGCACGTTTTAATTCAATCTCCCTGACGCAAATCTTTTAACCCAATTCGTCAATCCAACACGATTACCTAAAACATTTTTGTATCGGTTCCTCCATTTCTATAGGGCTAATGAGGGTAGGTACGGCTAGAGGCGTATGTAAGCGGCCGTGTGTTTACCACCCCTGACGCGCCTGCAAATCGAATTATCACTACGAACGGACTGACGGTTCCCAATGTTAATTGTTCGTTTAAATAATCATTATGGGGGACACTATTTACAGTACAGATTCGAAAACATTTCGTCAACACACAATTTTACATTTCGTATTTATACTGGCCAGTGTAAAGATTTGTTAAATCGACTTTATTCTATTTGGACTCGTAATTTCATTTGGACGTTTCGCGAATAAAATTATATCTCTCATAATCTTATTCGTGCGAATTTCTTTTCGTTCAACAAATTCACGTAAAGTTGTTTACTGTCACGGCTCTTCATTTGCCGGTTCTCTCGTTAGACGTGAAAACATGCCATTTGTAAGGATAAACGTTATTCGTTTCGCTGTTGGAGCTGTGTTTTATCTGGTGATGTACAAAGGTGAATATTGTAATTACTGTGTGGCACAATGTAAGATGCAGCGCAGACAGAGTGCGACGCCGACAAACGATTCACAAATCACAGTCAAGTAGCGCGACTATAAAGTAGTGCACACTAAAGACGATGAATGACCTCGCGTTTAAATGCACTTTGCTGGAGACATCTTAACCGCGTGTAAATCAATAAAGCCGCCATGTTGCTTTATGACAGTTGTAGATAATGTAGCGATGTACTACAGTTTGAATAGACGTCTGACTCGACTAACGATGGCAATTATCTTGAAATATTCATAACGTTACCTCCTTGTGTCGATTTTCCTTTGCTGGGGGTGGTGACCACTTCCTGGTTTCAAAACCTTCTCCTTGATTATATGTCTTCACTTGCTCCTACTTTCAGCAACATGCACGGCTTCTGAGGGTTTCATCTTTAAGGAGGCGGGAGTTTGTTCCGACTAGCTTAAAGGACTTCTTCCTCTAGGCCGTTTAGCCTCGAATTTGCCAGTGATAATTACCTTTAGAAGGTACCAGGTTTGCGGGCGATATGGCCATAGAGGTCGAATAACCTGCGGAGGCACAACCTGCCTAGCCTTATTCCAACTATATTGGGGTCAGCTTCCAGTCTAGCCGGATTTCACTGAGAACCAGTGTTTTACATGGAGCAACTGCCTATCTGACCTCCACAACCCAGCAAATGGGTAACACGGTACCTTTTGGCAAGACTGGTGTCAGATCTCAAACTTCTGACTATCCGTAACGACTGTCAAAAATCTTCAAATGACAGCTGCGACCAACGGCTTTCCGAGGCACGGAGGAAACTCGGTATGTTGAAATGGTCACCCATCCACGGACCGAACTCGTCAAGCGTTGCTTAACCTTGAATATCGACCAGTGCGGCTGTTATTTAGCCACAAGCTCCTCCTTTATATGCAATAATCTATGTCTTTTTAACCGACTTCCCAAAAAGGAGGAGGTTCTATGTTCGACTTCAAGTTTGTTTTTTTTTTTTTTTGTATGTTCACCGATAACTCCGTCAATTGTGAACCGATTTTGAAAATTCTTTTTTTGTTTGAAAAAGTATGTTCCGAAATTGGTCCCATTTTACTTTGGTGAAGATCTGATGAAGAACTTCGGAGATATACAACAGAACTCTTCAATAAATAACGGCAATCGGATTGCTGCAATCGCATGTCTGTTTGTTCTTTATAACATTTGATAACATAACATCACGCCAGTTCGCTCTTAAGGGATAAGCAGATCTCTCATTTCACCGGTTATGTTCAAGTTTCATGAAATCTATTCTGGCGAAATAGTTCCCTTACTAAATTGCCTATAAGGTACGTACAACTAAAAAGTGAAAAATAAAAAAAACTTTTTGCAAAAAAATACCACCGACGACGTCCAAATACAAAACTACAAAGTGAAAAATAACTTAATTTTTTGAAGTCGGTGTCCATAACGCAAAAAAAATGGTACCTGCGAAAGACACCGACTTCAAAAAATTTAGTTATTTTTCACTTTGTAGTTTTGTATTTGGAAGTCGGTGGTATTTTTTTGCAAAAAGTTTTTTTATCTCATTTTACGTACTGTATAATCGATCAAGCTGCCGCGTAGGTCCAGTAGTCGCAATCGCTACTCCTGAGTATGAGTTCCTGGGTTCAATTAACGGGTTGGTCAAAATGTTATTGGATTTTTCCGAAATTTCTCATTAGCAGTCTGGTATTTGGATATTTTGGGCGAGCCTATCGTCATCTAGCGGGTATTGATGGCAATAAGCTCACCATAGGGACTTAAAACCATAACTGGTGAAAAGTGTGTGTAGGTATTATAAGTGCATCTCTGGATAGGATAGGATAGATGGACCCTTTCCCGCACTTAAACTCGCATTTGGTCCGTGGTGCGTGCAGGCCTCCTCTCTGTGAGAGGAAATGGGCCGTAATCCACCACGCGGGACCAGTGCATGTTGATGGATGTCACATGTCTTCGAATGTTTGGTTCCAAGACTTGCCGGTTGCCTCACTATGTTTTCCTTCCCCGTTTTAAGAGAAGTGGTGATAAAATTTACACAAAGTAAGGGCCTGCCTGGGTTCGAACCCACTTCCTACAACTTGTAAGTCACGGCGGTTACCACTGGGCCACCACTCTTAGTGCAAAATACAATGGTGAATACAAGCGTGAAGTTCCGTATATAATTGGACAAAACGGGTAGGGCGGTTACGCACTACATCCAATCCGTGTCCGTGAAATTTCGGTTCCGAAGTAGTCGTAGTACTTCTTGTAAAGAAGCTTGCATCCGAACTCTATCCGTCATAATCCATACTTAATATTATAAATGCGAAAGTAACTCTGTCTGTCTGTTACCTTTTCACGATAAAACCGCTCAACCGATTTAGATGAAATTTGGTATGGAGATAATTTGAAACTCTGGAAAGGACATAGGATAGTTTTTATCCCGGCAATCACCTATTAGGGGATGTACAGGGGGGTAGAAGTTTGTGTGGTGAACTAATAAGTTCTCAGGTAAGGTGGCCCACACACCTTAAATATTATGGTGTATTATTAAAAAATACTATTTATAGTACTAATGCTACGCAGACGAAATTGCGGGCAACAGCTAGTCTGTCATAATTCAGAACATTTTGAACTCGGACTCATATCACGGACACGGACGTGTAGTGCATAACCGCCCGTACAGAAGGACCAGTTAGCGAGTTAAAATAATTTAATTCAGTGTAAATCCGGTGACGTTAGTAAAGATTATCCGTAGTAAGGCGAACTCTAATTAGTAAACTCAACATCGGCCGGATTAACCTCCTCAGCCAGTTAACTAAGAGGGTAATATGTCGACAAAATAAACGGCCATCCGCTGCGATTCGTCTCCCTGATCTAGTTAGCGAGGACGATAAACTGACCAAACAACTAACGAATCCCGCTTTATACATGCTTTCTATTTACTATCTCTAAGACTTTGAGCACATCGCATCGCCTCGGACTATGTGCGTCCTTGTTCTTTTTAGGGTTCCGTAGCCAAATGGCAAAAAACGGAACCCTTATGGATTCATCACGTCTGTCAGACAGACAGTCCGTCCGTATGTCGCAGCCACTTTTTTTTGAAACTATAAGAACTATGCTATTGAAACTTGGTAAGTAGATGTATTCTGTGAACCGCATTAAGATTTTCACACAAAAAAAGAAAAAGAAACAATAAATTTTGGGGGTTCCCCATACTTAGAACTGAAACTCAAAACATTTTTTTCATCAAAAATACGTGTGGGGTATCTATGGATAGGTCTTCAAAAATGATATTGAGGTTTCTAATATAATTTTTTTCTAAACTGAATAGTTTGCACGAAAGACACTTCCAAAGTGGTAAAATGTGCCCCCCGCCCCACCCCCAGTAACTTCTAAAATAAGAGAACGATAAAACAAAAAAATATATGATGTACATTTTAAGTAAACTTCCGCCGAAAATTAGACGAGAATCTACGAGATCTAGTAAGTACTTTTTTTTTAATACGTCATAAATCGTAAACCGCAATTTACCAAGTACAGAACCCTTCGTGCGCGAGTCCGACTCGCACTTGGCCGGTTTTTTTTAGATTGTGCAAAAGAAAGGCAGCAATTATTTTCGTGATAAAACAAATCGCTGTTCTTTTTTTCACATTATCTTACTATCACATCACACTAATATTATAAAGGCGAAAGTTTGTTAGTGAGTGCGTGTGTGTGTTTTTACACGACTGCCGAAGGAGTGTAAAGTGTTTATCAGTCTATGTATGTTTGTTCCTATGTGGCGTTCTAGAGACCAAACGCGTTGGCCGATTTTGATGATTGATCTAACGTCAATCGATTCGTCTTAACCCTGCGAGTGTCATTGGCTACATTAAAATTGGAAAAGGAAAAAATGGCCGATTTTGGGCGCAATTCTGTGGGGTTTTTTTTTCCTTCCAATCCCCTCATCAAAAATATATAACACTTATTTTTTTAATGTACCTAATTCTAGTTATAGTAGTAAGTAAGTTATAAATAAAAAAGTTAATTAAAAAAAAAAAGCCCGACTGCTTAAAAAGCGAACTAAAAAGAGGTAAACAAGAAAAAAATCATGCTGTGCATTTAGAGGATACATCTGGTTTTAGTCATGCCAGCTCGCGAATATGTATCCTCCGACTGCACAGCATGATTTTTTTCTTATTTACCTATTTTTAATTCGCTATTTAGCAGTCGGGTTTTTTGATTTTTTTAATTAACTTTTTTATTTATAACTTTTTTGTATATTTGTTACTTCTTCACGCTCAAACCGCTAGACGGATCTGGATGAAATTGGACACATAGAAAGATTACAGTCAGGAATAGCACATAGGATACTTTTTATCCCGGGAGTATGTTCCCTAGGAATTATTTTCGACATTAACGCGGGTGAAGCCGCTGCCAGAAGCTAGTAATATACTAAATGCGAAAGTTTGGATGTGTGCATGTTTGTTACGCAATCACGCCAGCACGGGAGAACGGATCTGGATGAAATTTGACACAGAGATAGACTATAGTTAGGAATAGCACATAGGATACTTTTTATCCCGGGAATATCTTCGCTCGGGATAATTTTTTAATTTCACGCGGGTGACGCCGCTGGCAGAAGCATTTTTTTTATAATATTTCTTCTTCTCTTGTACACGAGCATTATCAATTCCAAGTTTCGTCTCTGGCTAAGTTAGAGAATCTATTTCGACAGTGTAATTCATTCAGCAATGGCAACTGTCACCTGCCTTTATATTTTGTCATTTTGACCATCGTCATCCCTAACATCGAATTCAACTCTAAATGGCTCTACCAAAATTGCAATCATCGTAACATATCAACATCTCCATAAATTTACTCGAAAGATAGTAGCAGAGAAATCTCCATCATACAAAACAAAATATACATACGGAAAGCCTCTCCCAAGTAAATGGCATAATAAGTAAAGGAATGAGTGTGAATGCGTCATAATTTAACGTTGACACGTCTTGCGGAGCTAGTGTTGTGCCTGACTCGAGAAGTGCTGTACGCGGCTCATTTGCACCATCTCGTGGCGAGCGATGAGTGATCGTCGCACGAGAAAGCGGAAGCCGCTTGGAGGAGCTCCGCCATGCCATTATCTGCACAGTTAATGCCTTTTGCCGGAGCTCTATTCACATCGGCATAATTAATAACGGCGTGCGATTGTGCCTCAACACCCCGCGGCCGAAGCTCCTGGATTATGTTAATGTTGATTTCTTAAACGTTTCTTTAATTCTTTAGTTTGCAGTTCATTGTGTGGTCGTTATTGAAGGAATTGTGGCTGTTAGTGACGGATTGAATTAATTGAGAGTTCATTTAGCCAAATTGGAGAACGGGAACTATCAAGCTCGTCGACTTGTATGAACATGAACTTTGGAGACAAATTTACGAGTACGAGGATTGTTAAGGTTCCCCTAGTCAACGGCACGTACTATTTTGTGCGCGGGGTTAAAATGCATGCTGTCTAATCCGACAACACGTGTGAAAGAGATTCATGCTGTAATGAGCAATAAGAATTCTCGTACGAATTAGCACTTTTGCAAATTTGTAGCAAAATGGATGATGATTTAGGACGAAAACGAGCGCGCGAAATTTTATGAACAGACTTTTGGGAGTCTAGATATGATGAAAAAACTACAAAATTTATATTTTCAAAATAAAATTATTTACATTGTTGAATTACTAATCTGTCCCTGTATGGAGGCCGTTTTGCAATTTTCCTTCTTCTTATGGTGTTTATTTCCACCCAAAGATGCGTTAAAATTAGTGTTGAAATATAGAACTTTCGACGCTCATAACATTCAAATATTGTATTTTTTTACTTTTCTGTTTCCATACAGGGCTAGATAATGATGAGACAAATTGATATCATTTTTTATTTTGAACGTACACCGTCAAACAGTGGAGTTATCGTCAGAATACGTTTGGATGGAAGAATTTTCGACTAGTGTAACCTTAACAGAGACAACTGCAATCAACAAAAAAATGGCGTCGTATTCACCTTTTGGCGCGCACAGATCAAGCCATAAATCGTCGCCGGTGATGCAAGTCGCTGACACTAACGGAGACACAACTCAAAGTAGTACGTCAGCGGTGACACCCGCACGGCGCACCGGTGACGGCCGCACAAATGTAAATTCGGCGAAATAAATCGGTGACGGCGATACCTATCACCAAACTCCGCACGAATTGAGGAAAAAGATCCATTTAAATGTAGATTGTCTCCGGTAATACTTCCATTTGTTTTTGTCTCGGGAGCTGAGATACGATTGTAACCCAAAAGCAGTTTCGTGGTCTCATACGACTAGCGAAGTAGCGAGTAGCTACTACCGTCGCACACAGATAGCTTCCGCATTTTATTCGCCTACTTCCCGTTAAACCCATCGACGTAAAATCTGAGACGATGTATTCATGGTTGCAGCTTCGAAGGGGAATAACAAAATGATAGGTTGGAAGTTTACGAATTTACGTAAACGGTTTAGTATTGCTGCGCTAAACGGTTCTGACCAATAAAATGTTCTAACTCATAAAAGCGGAACAGGTAGTCGAAGGTGGGTCGTAAAAACTAAAACATTAAAGGTGAACAATCAATTCTTTACACATATGTAAGCGATATATTGAAGGTATACTTGTATATATTTATGTTTTGTGGATGTTTTGTAACGCGTGTGTGAATAGAACATTATGTTGTCGATGGCTTTTTAAAAGCTTTTAGGCAAACGTTTGTAAGGAAGCTCATTATAAGAAGACAAAGGGGGATAGAATATGGAATACAAGCCGTAATATGTGTATGATAATAATATTGATTCTTGGCATTCCAATTACATATAGTTGAAGGTCGAAGAACTTAAATATTCCCCGTACAATTCAGAACACGTTATTGTTTTTTCTAAGAACAATTATATTTTGGCTCCCTATCCGTTACATGCAAAAACTTATTTGTCAAATGTAAGTATTTTTTTTTTTTACTAGCTTTTTTCGTGTTCTTCACTGTAAACCCTTTCATTTGATACCCATATCAAGGCAGTGTACAAAAAATAACTAGTCCGCCATCTTGGGCCGTCCGCCATATTGGATTTAGAATGACGTCACTTGGCTAACCAAGCATCCTGCTTTAAAATTCAATTGCAACTTACATACGACACGGATAGGTTAGGTTCGATGACGGGAACTGAAGTGAGCGAGCAGCGCCATCAACTTTGTTGCTTAAATATTAAAACTTGGCATGATACGCTGCCGAGTGTAGATCGTACTTAACTATTCTATATTTAAACCAACGTCAATATTAAAATAATTTATAAAAAAACATATTTTTATTGCCTCGCCCAATGAGTGATTAGCCTTATTCAGAAAGTCCCGTCAATTAAATAATTTCAGTAGTTTTATCATATTGCCTAGTCATATTGGGCATTTTTCAAATTGCCCGTGCATTATGAATAATGCCGTAATAATCACTTTGTCCTTATCATAAATATATATAAAGTAATCACTAAGTCAACTAATTCATATATAAATAAGTCTGAAAGAACAAAGAACATATTTCCACAGTTCTTTTCAGACTGTAAAATCCTTAGTTTGGAGATACAGCGGGGTTCTTTTAACGTAGGTACCCCACACCTTATAACTCACAATGAGAGAGACAAAAATAAATATCAATCTACGATCATTGAAAATAATGTTTCCATTGCAATGGACTCTCTTCGATTTCGAATCTCTTTATTTGTACGAACACTGTTTTAAATTAATGTATTACTTTATGGCCGTCACATGTTAAGGCTTCTAGACAAATAATTTGTTCTACGGATAATATAGATATCGCGGCGCGCCTTTAAGTGGCAGCCTTTAACTGTTTTTTTTTTAAGATTGTTTGACACTTTGCTATAGTTATTAACATAACTACCAACAGTTTATTAAATAATTATTTCAATAATAAAGTATTAATAATCCAATAATAATTTAAAAATAATTAAATAATATATCAAAATAAAAACAATAATAAGTAATAGTAGTATAATATGTATGTACCTATTTTCTGTTCATTCTTCTTCTTGTCTCTTTATTATGTGTGTGTACATTAATGGTTAAATAAATATGTTGTTTTTTCTTTTTTATGTTTTATAAAAATATTTAAAAATGTAATTAATAAGAAACTAGTTAAATGAAGATATCAAAATAATTATTTATCAATAATAAAAATAGAGGAAAGATTTTTTTGTTTGTTTGTTTGTTTGTACCGAATAGGCTCCAAAACTACTGGACCGATTTCAAAAATTCTTTCACCGTTGGGAAGCTACTCTATCCCCGGGTGACATAGGCTACTTTTTATCCCTGTATTCCCACGGGAACGGGAAGTAGTCAATAATAATTTTATAAGAATTAAATAATAATTTTATAACAATTAAATAATAATAATGAAATAATATTTTTATAATATTTTTATAACAATTGTTTTTTTAAGTATCTTAGTTTCTGTATTCCTTCCTTTTTCTTGTCCATTACCAAGCGTCAATATATGTAAATAAATTAATGAATAACCAAATTTTTGTGAGGCGGTCTGGTAATCTATGTGTGACAGGATTTCCTAGTGCAGATACCAGTCTCCCACAAAGGATTTATCAAATAATGTTGCACTTTTATGTAATAGTCTGTAAGACACCTTTGTGGAAGAGAAATAAATATATTATTTCAGGGGAAATGTGTAAAAAAATCTCAAGAAGAAAAAGAAGAAGGAAACGAAGACGGACATTTCGGGTTCCCACAAACATGAAACCATACGATAATAGTCTTCAGGAAATCGAAAAGCTGATAAAAATTACATTTAGCAAAGTTTCAATTTACTGGGAATTGTTGCAAAGTTAAGGTTAAATGTGGTGGACTATTTGTAAAATGCTAACCTACAGCAGCAGCCGGTTAGACTGGAAATCGACCTTAAGACGGTGACAGTCGCCAACGACCTAGAAGGGACAAAACGCGCATTAGTTTCACACCCGTGCGACCTAAAACTCAGTAGTTTTTTGTACTTTATTGTTCTATGACTTAAAATAAAGCTTTAGATCAAAATGTAGATAATGAAATTGTCTTTGAGGTGGTATAAATGTCATTAAAATACGCCCGACAAAAAAAAATCGACAGTCATACCAAAACCGTGGTATGGATTGTCGATTTTTTTTTGTCCGTGCTAGACATAACTATACAAAAAAAATACACTATGTTATACGAATAAACCTCAAAATATTCATAGATGAAATTATTAACAAAACGTAAAAAAAACATGTAACAAAATGTAACAAGTAATATTAAAAAACAAAAAATACGGCCAACCATTTAGACGGGATTCTTATTTTGAAATCAGCTACTGCGGGGTATCAGTGCCTTAACCTTATAGTCAGATGATAATATGTTGTCAAAAGTAGTAAAGAATTTATTACCATGACTTAACATAGATGCGGTCTCCATTTCAGGTACCTCATGAGGTCTTACAGAATACAAAACCACCAGATAGTAGCCAAATTCAGTTTATGGCATTTCTTTTTGCAACCATTTGGAAAACATACATATGTAATTTCCTACTGAGCCTTTTTCCCATGGGGGCAGGCAGAAACTACAGAACCCCACCTACTTAGATCCTTACATACTTCTTTTGCTTCACCCACGTTTATACATTTAGTCATACACACACGTGGGTTATGTATGAGTACTGCGCACCTGGCCTTTCTGAAGAAAATCACCAATAAGTTCTGTGTATGTCTTTCTAGGGCGTCCCCTCCCGGCGTTGTCATTCACTTCTACCTTGTAAATACCTTTTGTTAGTCGCCTTTCATTCATCCTCTCAACATGGCCAAATCATCTTAACATTTTTTTTTTATTTATGGCGAAAGAGATGTTTCATATTTTATTTATTGAAACGTGAAATTAAGAAATTGCTGAACATTATAGGTACTAGTGCGGCTGCATTCAATTCATTTGCAATCAAATTGCAGTTCATTCGTTCGTTCGTTCTTGTAATGAGACCGGTTATAACAATGTACTTCGTGACTCTAATAGACGGAATATTATCGTTGCCCAGTTAATTCGTTAATTCAGCGCACGCATGGAAGCTCTCAAAAATAATAAATTTGCCCCGTTTTCAGATCATTTTTCATTGATGCTCCGCTCCTATTGGTGGTAGCGTGATATTATATAGCCCATAATCTTCCTCGATAAATGGACTACCCGTCACAAAAAGCTTTTTTAATTCCAATCAGTAGTTCCTGAGATTAGCGCGTTTAAACAAACAAACAAACTCTTCAGCTTTATAACATTAATAATATATAAGTATATGGATATGCATATCAAGACAAAAGATGGGCAGTTTGGGCGTTATTGGTGCCTAGCCTATATAACTGCTCCTCTATGTACCACAACTAAAAAGTGAAAAATAAAAACTACTTTTTACAAAAAAAACAACCGACTTCCAAATAAAAACACTACAAAATAAAAAATAACTTCAATTTCGGAAGTCGGTGTCAAAAAACGAAGAAACGAAAACAAGAACAGATACTGACAAGAGAGAAAATTGAAGAGTTCTATATCTCCAAAGTTCTTCATCAGATCTTTAGAAAATTAAACGGGACCACATGACAAGCACCAGCTTTCAAATAAAAAAAGAATCATCAGAATCGGTTCATCCAGTAACAAGTTCTGAGGTAAAAAAAAATACAGTCGAATTGAAAACCTCCTCCTTTTTGGGAAGTCAGTTAAAAACAGAACAAAATACATATTTAAGTGGGGCTCCCATACAACAAACGTGATTATTTTGCCGTTTTTTTGCGATAATGGTACGGAACCCTTCGTGCGCGAGTCCGACTCGCACTTGGCCAGTTTTGAAATCTTCCTTCTTCTTACGAGCATTATCAATTCCGAGTTACGACTCCGGCTAATTTAGAGGGTCTATTTTGACAGTGTAATTCTGTCAACGATGCCAATTTTTTTGTAACCTTCCCTTATATTTTGGCATTTTGACCATGGTCATCGCTAACATCGAATTAAACTCTAAATGGCTCCTCCAAAATTGCAACCATCGTAACATATAAACATCTCCATAAATTTACTCAAAAGACAGTAGCCGAAAAATCTCCATCATACAATACAAAATATACACACGAAAAGCCTCTCCCAAGTAAATGGCATAATAAGTAAGGGAATGAGTGCGAATGCGTCATAATTTAACGTTGACACGTCTCGCGGAGCTAGTGTTGTGCCTGACTCGAGTAGTGCTGTACGGGCTCATTTGCACCGTCTCGTGGCGAGCGATGAGTGATCGTCGCACGAGAAAGCGGAAGCCGCTTGGAGGAGCTCCGCCATGCCATTATCTGCACAGTTAATGCCTTTTGCCGGCGCTCTATTCACATCGGCATAATTAATAACGGCGTGCGATTGTGCCTCAACACCCCGCGGCCGAAGCTCCTAGATTACGTTAATGTTGATTTCTTAAACGTTTCTTTAATTCTATTGTTTGCAGTTCATTGTGTGTTCGTTATTGAAGGAAATGTGGCTGTTAGTGACGGATTTAATTAATTGAGAGTTCATTTAGTCAAATTGGAGAACGGGTGCTATCAAACACGTCGACTTGTATGAACATGAACTTTAGAGACCAATTTACGAGTACGAGGATTGTTAAGGTTCCCCTAGTCAACGATTCGAACTATTTTGTGCGCGGGGTTAAAATGCATGCTGTCTAATCTGACAACACCTGTGAAAGAGATTCATGCTGCAATGAGCAATAAGAATTCTCGTACGAATTAGCACTTTTGCAAATTTGTAGCAAAATGGATGATGATTTAGGACGAAAACGAGCGCGCGAAATTTTATGAACAGACTTTTGGGAGTCTAGATATGATGAAAAAACTACAAAAATCATATTTTTAAAATAAAATTATTTACATTGTTGAATTACTAATCTGTCCCTGTATGGAGGCCGTTTTGCAATTTTCCTTCTTCTTATGGTATATTTCCACCCAAAGATGCGTTAAAATTAGTGTTGAAATATAGAACTTTCAACGCTCATAACTTACAAATATTGTATTTTTTACTTTTCTGTTTCCATACATGGCTAGATAATGATGAGACAAATTTATAGCATTTTTTATTTTGAACGTACACCGTCAAACAGTGGAGTAATCGCCAGACTACGTTTGGATGGAAGAATTTTCGACTAGTGTAACCTTAACAGAGACAACTGCAATCAACACAAAAATGGCATCGTATTCACCTTTTGGCGCGCACAGATCAAGCCATAAATCGTCGCCGGTGATGCAAGTCGCTGACACTAACGGAGACACAACTCAAAGTAGTACGTCAGCGGTGACACCCGCACGGCGCACCGGTGACGGTCGCACAAATGTAAATTCGGCGAAATAAATCGGTGACGGCGATACCTATCACCAAACTCCGCACGAATTGAGGAAAAAGATCCATTTAAATGTAGATTGTCTCCGGTAATACTTCCATTTGTTTTTGTCTCGGCAGCTGAGATACGATTGTAACCCAAAAGCAGTTTCGTGGTCTCATACGACTAGCAAAGTAGCGAGTAGCTACTACCGTCGCACACAGATAGCTTCCGCATTTTATTCGCCTACTTCCCGTTAAATCCATCGACGTAAAATCTGAGACGATGTTTTCATGGTTGCAGCTTCGAAGGGGAATAACAAAATGATAGGTTGGAAGTTTACGAATTTACGTAAACGGTTTAGTATTTCTGCGCTAAACGTTTCTGACCAATAAAAAGTTCTAACTCATAAAAACGGAATAGTTAGTTGAAGGCGGATCGTAAAAATAAAACATTAAAGGTGAACAATCAATTCTTTACACATATGTAGGCGATATATTGAAGGTATACTTGTATATGTATGTTTTGTGGATGTTCTGTAACGCGTGTGTGAATAGAACATTATGTTGTCGATGGCTTTTTAAAAGCTTTTAGGCAAACGTTTGTAAGGAAGCTCATTATAAGAAGACAAAGGGGGATAGAATATGGAATACAAGCCGTAATATGTGTATGATAATAATATTGATTATTGGCATTCCAATTACATATAGTTGAAGGTCGAAGAACTTAAATATTCCCCGTACAATTCAGAACACGTTATTTTTTTTTTCTAAGAACAATTTTATTTTGGCTCCCTATCCGTTACATGCAAAAACTTATTTGTCAAATGTAAGTATTTTTTTTTTACTAGCTTTTTTCGTGTTCTTCACAGTAAACCCTTTCATTTGATGCCCATATCAAGGCAGTGTACAAAAAATAACTAGTCCGCCATCTTGGGCCGTCCGCCATATTGGATTTAGAATGACGTCACTTGGCTAACCATGCATTGTCTTCTTGCTTTAAAATTCAATTGCAACTTAAATACGACACGGACAGGTTAGGTTCGATGACGGGAACTGAAGTGAGCGAGCAGCTCCATCAACTTTGTTGCTTAAATATTAAAACTTGGCATGATACGCTGCCGAGTGTAGATCGTACTTAACTATTCTATATTTAAACCAACGTCAATATTAAAATAATTAAAAAAAAACATATTTTTATTGCCTCGCCCAATGAGTGATGAGCCTTATTCAGAAAGTCCCGTCAATTAAATAATTTCAGTAGTTTTATCATATTGCCTAGTCATATTGGGCATTTTTCAAATTGCCCGTGCATTATGAATAATGCCGTAATAATCACTTTGTCCTTATCATAAATATATATAAAGTAATCACTAAGTCAACTAATTCATATATAAATAAGTCTGAAAGAACAAAGAACATATTTCCACAGTTCTTTTCAGACTGTAAAATCCGTAGATTGGAGATACAGCGGAGTTCTTTTAACGTACCCCACACCTTATAACTCACAATAAGAGAGACAAAAATAAATATCAATCTACGATCATTGAAAATAATGTTTCCATTGCAATGGACTCTCTTCGATTTCGAATCTCTTTATTTGTACGAACACTGTTTTAAATTAATGTATTACTTTATGGCCGTCATATGTTAAGGCTTCTACAGACAAATAATTTGTTCTACGGATAATATAGGTATCACGGCGCGCCTTTAAGTGGCAGCCTTTAACAGTTTTTTTTTTCAGATTGTTTGACACTTTACTATAGTTATTAACAGAACAACCAACAGTTTATTAAATAATTATTTCAATAATAAAGTATTAATAATCCAATAATAATTTAAAAATAATTAAATAATATATCAAAATAAAAACAATAATATGTATGTACCTATTTTCTGTTCCTTCTTCTTCTTGTCTCTTTATTATGTGTGTGTACATTAATGGTTAAATAAATACATAAATATGTTGTTTTTTCTTTTTTGTGTTTTATAAAAATATTTAAAAAATTAATTAATAAGAAAACTAGTTAAATAAAGATATCAAAATAATTATTTATCAATAATAATTAAATAATAATTTTATAACAATTAAATAATAATAATGAAATAATTTTATAACAATTAAATAATAATAATGAAATAATATTTATAATATTTAAATAGTATTTTTTATAACAATTGTTTTTTTAAGTATCTTAGTTTCTGTATTCCTTCCTTTTTCTTGTCCATTACCAAACGTCAATATATGTAAATAAATTAATGAATAAACAAATTTTTGTGAGGCGATACCAGTCTCCCACAAAGGATTTATCAAATAGTGTTGCACTTTTATGTAATAGTTTGTAAGACACCTTTGTGGAAGAGAAATAAATATATTATTTCAGGGGAAATGTGTAAAAAAATCTCAAGAAGAAAAAGAAGAAGGAAACGAAGACGGAAATTTCGGGTTCCCACAAACATGAAGCCATACGATAATAGTCTTCAGACAAATGTTTCAGGAAATCGAAAAGCTGATAAAAATTACATTTAGCAAAGTTTCAATTTACTGGGCGTTGTTGACAAAGTTGAGGTTAATAATGGTGGACTCTTTGTAAAATGCTAACATACAGCAGCATCCGGTAAGACTGGAAATGTTCAATTTTCAGTCTAACCGGATGCTGCTTTTAAGACGATGACAGTCGCCAACGACCTAGAAGGGACAAAACGCGCACTAGTTTCACACCCGTGCGACACAAAATTCAGTAGTTTATTGTACTTTTCTTATTATTCTATGACTTAAAAAAAGCTTTAGATCAAAATGAAGATAATGAAATTGTCTTTAAGATGGTGAAAATGTCATTAAAAAACGCTCGGCGTTTTTGGTGTTAATTTCGATTTTTTGTCCGTGTTAGACATAACTTTACATAAAATAATACACCTATGTTATACGAATAAAACTCGAAATATTCATAGATCAAATTATTAAGAAAACGTAAAAAAAAACATGTAACAAAATGTAACAAGAAAAAAAAAATACGGCCAACCATTTAGACGGGATTCTCATTTTAAAATCAGCTACTGAGGAGTATCAGTGCCTTAACCTATTAGTCAGATGATAATATTTTGTTAAAAGTAATAAAGAATTAATTGCCATGACCTTACATAGATACGGTATCTATTTCAGGAACCTCATGAGGTCTTAAAAAATACAAAACCAACAAATAGTAGCCAAGTTCAGTTTATGGTATTTCTTTTTGCGACCATTTGGAAAACATACATACATAATTTCCTACACAGCCTTTTTCCCATGGGGATAGGCTGAAACTACAGAACGCCACCTGCTAAGATCCTTACATACTTCTTTTGCTTCACTCACGTTCATACATATAGTCATACACCCACGTGGGTTATGAGTACTGCGCACCTGGCCTTTCTGAAGAACATCACCAATAAGGTCCATGTATGCCTTTCTAGGGCGTGTTTTCCTGTCACGTCTGCCTTGTAAATACCTTTTATTAGTCGCCTTTCATTCATCCTCTGAATTTGGCCAAATCATCTTAGCATACTCTTTAATTTTTTTGTCACTTCATCTTCTTTTTCTTCTATTTGGAAAACCAAAGCTACATTCTGCCAAAACAGATGTTTCATATTTTATTTATTGAAACGTGAAATGAAGAAATTGCTGAACATTATAGGTACTAGTGCGGCTGCATTCAATCCATTTGCAACCAAATTGCAGTTCATTCGTTCGTTCGTTCTTGTAATGAGACCGGTTTTAACAATGTACTTCGTGACTCTAATAGACGGAATATTATCGTTGCCCAGTTAATTCTCCCACATTTAAATAGTACTGCAGTTTTGTTATATACTTCTATTTTTCAATGTTTGTAATTTACTATGTTAGTTAAATTAAACTGTAATTGTTTACTGCTGGAATACTTTGGTAAATCATTTATTATGGACACTTTTGTAATTAAACGTGTATACAAAGTTTATCAAAGCGAAACTTTAATCAAGTTTGTGAGTGTGTGTATTGAAAGACCAAAACAAACAATCATTAAAAATGTTGCCCAACTGGACTTCAAAGTTCACAGAACCTTTATCTAAATACTAGCTGTCCCACGCGCCTTCGCTCCCGTCAACTGGCTACCTACCCATTTACCCTACCTACATGATTGTTGCGTAACTTTAACCGTTTACGCAGCGCACGCAACGGAAGCTCTCAAAAAGAATAAATTTGCCCCGTTTTTAGATCATTTTTCATTAATGCTCCGCTCCTATTGGTGGTAGCGTGATGTTATTTAGCCTATATCCTTCCTCGATAAATGGACTACCCAACGCAAAAAGAATGTTTCAATTACAACCAGTAGTTCCTGAAATAACTGAGATAAGCGCGTTCAAATAAACAAACAAACTCTTCAGCTTTATAACATTAATAATATGGAGACAAAAGATAAGACAAAAGATGAAGCCTCATCGTCAAACATGAAGACAAAGAAGCTGAAGACTCACTTGAAACAGGTAACACACAGGCATTATTACATCAACGAGAAAAAAAGGTACCTTCAATCACGTCATCAACTAAGGAAGTTTGCTAACGAATACGAAAACTCTTGAAAAGCTCTTAACCAGCGTGGAAAACATAAACCAGGCGCACGGGCGCATTTTATAAAGTTAACGGCAACTCGATTAAGGAAGCAGTCAAAGAAAGTTGGCAGTAAGAGCGAAGTTTGAGTGGGAAGAGGCTGATTGAATTGTACGCAAGTTAACGTTACGTCGCATGCCATCCGCTGGCAGTACATGAGGCGTAAAAACACGAGTTTCAGTGTTATTGGAAAACGTTCGCGACGGCGAGGCGTCATTACGAGTATGTGTCACACTGGTGCTCACTTGACCTCGTGCAATTACTATATAGAGTTTCTTGTTATTTCCTATATTGAGCTTGTACTCAAAGTCAAAGTCAAAGTTAAAGTCAAATATATTTATTTCAACTACGCCATTAAGCGCGCGGCAGCTCAACCATCTTGAAGGGAACCGAATGATCCAAAACATGTCATGCCATGAGAGAGCATGACAAACTTTCAATTGCCAGGGCACGCACAAATCACCGAACGACATGTAGGTACAGGGCTGCGGTTCCACTGAGGCGGAGCGGAGCAGAGCGGAGAAGAGCTGTGCCGCGATTCACCAATCACATGGCTTGAAATCCACATCTCTTCTCCACTCCGCTTCAAAGGAAACAGCATTCTCTTCTCCGCTCTGCTCCACTCCGCCTCAGTGGAACCGCACCCTAAGGCCGGGTTTCCAAAGACGCGGAGCGGGGCGGAGAGGAGTTTAGCGGTGCACGAATTGACCAATCACTATGCTCGAAATCTCCGCTCCGCTTCAATGGAAACAGCACGAGCAGGGTGGAGCAGAGCTGAGCGGATATTCATAATAAAAATACAGCGAGTTGATGCGGTGCGGAGGACAACGAGCATTTGGGTGCAGAGCGGAGGACAGCGGGGCGGTGCGGAGCGGGGCGGTGAAATTCTCCATGCACAGAATGGTACTTTATATGTTGTCGAATCCAGAATCTATGTTTTCTCTTCGAATCCAAAAAAATCGCAACAGTCAATGCTACTTCATCTGATTCGTTATCTTCGTCTTCAAGTAGAGAAAGATATAAAATGATTGCTTTTTTTCTTTTTAAACGACAACATGACGGTGAGTCTGGTATGGTCTTTCTGAGAGATTGAGTATAACAAAGCGCAAAAATACGCGATTCCAAAAGTATGCTCCGCTCCGCTCCATTCCACTCCACTCCGCTCCACTTCACTGCTCCTCTCCGCCCAGCTCCGCTTCAGTGGAAACACTGACCACTTTTCACCGCTCTTCACCGCTCCTCTCCGCCCAGCTCCGCGTCAGTGGAAACGCAGCCTAAATGGTAGATTTTCAGTTGGGTGCATAGTATTCACACACGTGCTGTGCTGTTACATAATACTAAAAGAAATTGAGTTTATACAATACACTTATACAGTCTTCAGCAGGTCCAACAATACTTCAAAACAATGATATTCTGCATGTCACTTGTTTTCCGCCCTTGTGGTTGTGGAGCAGGACTAGCATTGAGCCAAGCATTTTTATCAATGATGTAATCCCCCAACATGTAACTTATAATATTGTTGTATGATGACATGTTTAAAACGGTTTTCTAAAATTGAGCAAGTCAATGAGCACGACACCGTGGTTGTTAACTCCCCATTGATAATCTGGGCATGGAGAAGCTTCTACTTATTCCTGATTACGGTAAGTTTACCTTCATCTAGTCGAGGATGCGCGAGGCAGATTCACGGCCATCCGACCAAGAGTCGCCCCCGACTGTTGGTTGTCTCTTGCCGGTAGGAACCGTGGGGTTTTAGTCGATAAGAGACCTTAACATAACTCTCCGTTCTCCCTAGAAGGACAGTTCTCATGAGGATTACCTCACAAAAAGGTACCTTAACCATCGTGTATGGTTAACGCCCAAGTACCGTCTGCGTGAGACTCGGTAGCTATATTTAAATTTATCCTTTCTAACAACAACAAAATTGAATAGGTGTCAGATAACCATACCGAGTGGTAAAAGAATCAGATTCCAACTCCAACTTGATTAGCAATCAATCCGCATCTATCAGGAACTCCAGATTACATGTTAGACCTTCTTAATAAGCTGTAATTATCCTCACTTCGATCTAGTTAGTCCTTAGTTGAGAGCCGTCCCTTACACTTACGTCAGCAAAGTATTTATTATTCCTTTATATAGATACCTTTCTAACATAAACTTCTAGACTATGCCTGTGCCTTTCAATTGGGACTATTTAAGGAAAATTGTTTCTTATAGATACCTAGTCAAGGTAAATGTGCAATCTTGCAACTGCTTAACTACCTAACTACCAGCACAGGTCCTGGGGTATAGGAAAGGTCGCTCTAGACGCCAGATAGCAAGGGACGACGAATAACAATTACCAGCGCAAAACTAAAAGATGGCGTCTTTTGTGAGCCGCGGGAGCAGTGTTGACAGATCAGATTTCAAAAAATCCCTAAGGTGACGCTGAAAAATCAATTAATTACCTGTAGATAAATCCGTAGATACACAGAATTTTTTAAAAAGCTATAGTTTAAGTGAAAGCGCCGATCAAAGGGCGCTGAAAGACAATCTCTACCCCGATTAAGGACTAGGGATGGCGCTGCTAACTATATTAAGTTTTATAAGCATAATCTTTGTAGCCAATAGTCCTTCGCGGCTGACCTGCGGCCAACGGATCTTTGACTGTCGCCACCGGTAGTCAGAAGCCTGAAGTTAGCCTGAAGTATCATGGTGTTACCGAAAATACTGTTTGGAGATGTGCAGCCTAATTGCGTAAGTAAATTCGGAAAGGCGAAGGATTTGTTCCCAATTGACCAATCACATAGATGGAAATCCACAACGCGTCTTCCATCTCGCACGTAATAGGTCGATTGATGGGATCAAATCTTTCGCCTTGCCGAATTCACTTACGCAATTAGGTTGCAGATGGGTCGCTCTGCTGGTTTTCAGCTGCTGCAAATGTTTATTTATTAAAACTCTATGCAACATACAGGTACATAGGCGGACTTAATGCCTGAGTCATTCTGTCTCTTCTGTGGTCTTAATGTAGCATAATCAACTAGTAATGTGCCCATTACTCAGACTCAGGCCTCATCTATATGACAGATAGTAGACCGTAATCCACCACGCAGGCCCAGTGTGTATTCATAGAAATTACTAAACACTATTTCGTTTTTATCGTTATTAAATTAACGATAAAAGCTTAACAAAAACTCCGTAAAAGCTTCTTTTAAGATGCGTCACGCAAATAATCATAAAATAAACAGAGCATAGCACAATATCTTCTCGTACATTTGTATCGTGAAACAAAATCGTGACGTCACCCATAAACTCTGGCAGTGTACCCTTGAGTGCCGTATGTTGGTACACACCCGTTTTGTTGCCATGTTGGTACACCCACCATTCCTTAATGGAGGCAAGTGATGTTAAATGTTCTTAACTTTAAGATGATAGTAATCGGTAGAGCCTCTATGGGTACGGTGTTAAGTTTCATAGTATTAATAGTCTGGGGAAAACTGGCTGTTACATTTGGTAAAGTAAACACAAAAGCATTTATGTCAGCTAAATAACCAGCCAAGTGCGACTCGGACTCACGCACGAAGGGTTCCGTACCATTATCGCGAAAAACGGCTAAAAAGTCACGTTTTTTGTATGGGGGCCACACTTAAATATTTATTTTATTCTGTTTTTATACTTTTTTTTTATAGCGGCAACGGAAATACATCATTTTTGAAAATTTCAACTGTCTTTCTATTACGGTTCATTAGATACAGCCTGGTGACAGACAGACAGATAGACAGACGGACCGTGGAGTCTTAGTAATAGGGTCCCGTTTTTACCTTTTGGGTACGGAACCCTAAAATGGATTATACTATACCCAGCACCATCGTTAAATTCAAGAGTTCTATTGTATATCTCCGAAATTCTACATCCGATCTTCACCAAATTAAAATGGGACCAATTTGGGAACACAAAATCGGTCCACAATTGTTGGTGATATCGGTGAGCATAAACAAAAAAAATACATGGTCTAAAATATAGAACCTCCTCCTTTTTGGAAAGTCGGTTACAAAATACCTATCCGTAGCTGGGACTCGAACTTGAAAGTTTACAAGTTCGAGTCCCAGCTACGGATACGAACGAACTCGAACTTTTATCATTAGGCTATTCAGACGGGCAAAACTGGCAGCGAAATAACGAACCACATTGCACGCACGTCAACGTCATTATTGACATTAGTAGCATTATTATGATTAGAGACCTGAAATCTCATAAAACGTATATTTTTAGGTTCGTGCATTATTAAGTCCCGAATTATAATTTTACCCTAGCCACAATCGAAATAGTCCTTGAAGGTATATCGTTGATTCGACATAGAGAGTTGACCCCCCTGGTTCGCTGCGTCCTCGCATGATGGCCTGGCGGGCGGGTTTTATGCACCCTAACTACCTACCAATTGTTTTCTATGGTCTTTCTTCCGCGGCAAATCTTAATACGACCATTCAGAAAATGACACGAAATGCACAACGCCATCTATCGAATATGGAGTTTAACAGACCGAGTATCTGAAATGCGTATGTTGCGATATTTTACTTCCTCAACACTATAAATTCATCTAGCTTTTGATAGAGTGAACCGATTGCGATGAAACAATCACTATACTCGGAATTTTAATTCGATTCCAGATTTGACAATTTCAGTGTTGCAACGTTATGACAAGTACTAAATAGTGACGTTGCAAAATTATTCGATATGGAAATGGAATATTTCCGGATCGATTCTTCTCGTTTATAATTTTACTCTCGTAAACTAAGTATATCAGGAAATTAAATATTTCTGAACCGATAATTTAGTTTTGACGATTAATTAACGATCTGAGACTTTTCTTCTATAATTGTGTGTGAAATAAATAAAAAAATGTGATCATGAAGGAACATGACAAATAAAACAGATAGATGTATTATGGTAATAATTTATTTTATATATTGTCGCCGTCATCGCTATCGCTATCGCTGTCACTTTCTGTAACATTTATTATAAATGTGTCTGTGATATTGTCAATTAACATATCTAGCCTACTCATGTTTTCCTCTTCTTTGACAACATGGGATACGCATTTAGACCATTCGGTAGCCGTAATTTTTTGAATGCCTTCCTGAAATAAATTTCTCACGTCTGTCAATTTGTAAGTTTTATTTTTTTGAGCTACATGCCCCTTTACCTGCGCCCATATCAATTCGATAGGGTTTAGCTCGCAATGGTAAGGGGGCAGTCTTAAAACCGTGATCCCATGTTGTGCTGCCATTTCGTCTACAGCGTACTTATTAAAAGACTCGTTATGTGGAATCAGTTCTAAAAGCGTAGCTTTAACCATATCTGGTTCGTAATGAATATTTTATTTAAAAGCCAATCTTAAATGGCAGCTTTTTTCCAGCTCATTTTGTTTTTCGATTGTTTATCGATTTTTGTGTTCATCACTACACTATTATATGTGGTATCATTATTTCACATAATGACAGTAGCTAATGTCAAATCTGGAATCGAATTAAAATTCTGACTATAAGTAATACTTCAAGTTATGCACAATTTTTATATATAAAAATTATCTACATTGGTTTCGTACATTTTACGGGATGCGTGCACAAATAAACAGACAAAAAATCCAAATATGCTGTAAATGAGTTTTGTTGGATCTCCTTTTCCTGGATTCCCTTTGTATATATGTATATTTTGTTGGATTTCCTTTGTATATCAAAAAAATTCCAAAAAAATTGCCAGGGTCTTAATTTTTTTGGATTTTTTTTCGATATACAAAAACGACTTTTGTACTGATTTATAATAAGTTGGTTACATTTTTATTGTAGAATTAATAAGAATTAATTCTACAACCAACTTTTGTTTCTACCGGCGATCTAATTAAATTTTACAACACAAAAGCTGCTATTGTGACTTAATCATGATAGTGATATAATATATTCTCTCGCAGACATTATTTTGTTAATATAAGTATTTTAATGTATCATCAATGGTTTTCTCAGCGCACGCAAAATTTTGCTACTTTGGGTTATATTATTGCAATTTTCTTGATTTTTTTTTGTCAAAGAATTATAGCCTTTGTAGTCAGAAATAATGTAGCTTTCCATAGGTGAAATAATTGCTTGAATTGCTCCAGTAGTTTCGGAGCCTATTCGGTACAAACAAACAATCAAACAAGAAATATTTACTCTTTATAATATTGGTATAGAAAACAACTACCAATTACTCATATAATCCACAATCATGTATCCATTATGCCCACACTCCCCATATAATAACCGTGTTAAATGTAATGTCATATTCAATTCGACATAACAGCTACATATCAACATACATCGCACTTAATTACCGCGTAACTGGCGTGTAGCGCCTGCACGTATCATTACTACCAAACAACCTCTTAGGGACTTCACGTCACTAATTTCTATTAATAATTATCTAACGAACACTATAATGTCATTGTTAACTAAATTACATAAGCTGGGCCTGAGTATTAGGTAGATAATTGTGCTTGTATGTGTTACTGTGAAAGCTTGAACTACGGTAAATTCTAGGATTTACCAGTAAAACCCAGCCCATGCCCTACTGGTAAAAGTTCGAACTGAATTTGACTTTTAAGAATACCTATGACTAAAAACTGATTACATGACAATTTTTGATTAATATAGATTTGCAATGCTTATGATTATCACAGTGCTTAATGTTGCATGCCATACGGTAGAATTGTACTGGATCCAATTGTTTTTTCTTTTTTGCACCATCAAAACTATGTTTTGTTACCTACATTCTTTGCAAATAAATGATTTCTGAATATGATAATGATTCATGCTGTGGTATTCTGCTAAACTGAGCCACATATTTTGAGTCTGCTTACGTTCTGTGACAACAATTATACTCCCAAGTGAACTTTAACAATAAACAAGATGTTCCAGTCTGGCACGTGCTGTATGTACTGCGGCAGTCAGGACCTCAACGGCGCGGCGGTATGCGCGTGAAGACCGCGCACGCCCTCCAGCAGCACGCGCTGGGTGCGCACGCTGAATACGAGGGGCCACATGCCACGGCATCCCACCAGCCATTCCATCACACCGTGCCACGTCTTCCTGCCCGATCTGCTACCTGATTAGCTGCCCACGTCGAATGAAGCCGGCCTCTTAAATTTATACCGTATATCCTTTTTTTTATAACTTAAATTTTAATAACCTTTATTTTTATCTTTATTTTTAACGTGGCTGACGTTAAGCTCGCCGGAGCTTCACGTAATGTTACTTATATTAATTTTGTTTCGTTAACAGTTACATAACAACTTTTTCAACACACTTGCTCATAAAGTGGCTCTAATTTCACCGCAATTAGGCACATAATGACACCTGTTATCAAACTGTGACTTTTTCATTACTATTATTCACAAGTGAGATAAAGAGTTTTTCTTTTTAATGTATTGGTTGAGTTGCTTTGTTCTTAAAAAAGTTTCGATACAAAAAAGATCGTGCTCAATAGTACAAATGCAACTCATTTCATGCAACTTCGTATTTAAATGGATAATTTCAACTTGTACGTGTTTAATAAATAAAACTTTCACTTAAATATTTTTTACTTAACGTTTTTGTCTGTAATAAAGAAAACTTGAAATTCCCCATTTTGTACGTAGCTAAAACGCTATCCGCGAAAAGCAAAAAAAAAGATTGCTCATTATTTTTAGTATATGGCCTATCGCCATGGTTAGATGCGCGCGCATAGTAAAACTGATTAATTTTGCCCGCCATTGCAAAAATATTTCACAACTCGTTTTCACTGTTGGAAATGATTTTTTTGTATTATTTTCTTCACAAGTGTGTTGAAAAACGTGAAATACACGTGTGTATTGATGATTACCGTCCTCGGCTCTCTTAAGACCCTCACCTAACGGCTCGGGTCTCAATGGCGCCTCAGCGGTAATCACCAACTTTACACACTTGTACCATAATGTACTGTTATTACATGTCTCTGGGGCAAATTATAAAATTTACCAACATTGAAAAATCGGACAAGTGCGTGCCAATTTATCAATATATTGGTATTTGTTGCTAAAATATACATAATAATAAACATTACCACCAAATTTTAAGTTCATAGGTCAATGGGAAGTTAAAAAATACATCGGTACAAAATGTGTGACAGACGACTGATACACGGAGAGATAGACCGAAACGTGAGTGCGGAACCCTAAAAAAGGATAACTGAACTTTTTTCTAACTTGAAATGTTAGCAAACTTTAGTTATTATTAGATACATATTAGTTATTAGAATTAACTTAAAAAAACCAAAGGTAATTAGCAAAAAGCAAACGCTGTTTTGTTGCTAGTAAGACAAGGTTCGCAAGCACTATTCCCAAACAACTGAAACTCCTGAAAGACAGAATCAACAGTGGCGACCACCAGAAAAGCGCCGAGGAAATGAAGGTCGACGAAGTCCATGAGAATGAATTTAACTGTCTTGGATTCCGCAACGAAATTAGTCAGAAAAGAATAAAGAAGGACAAAAACATAACTTCCACTCTACCATCACTCTCTCTCTGCATCTTAGTACAAAATTAGTTATTATCGTTATTATTATTGTTATTAACTGTTCGAACCAGTAGGATTTGGTAATTCTTAGAATTTACCGTAGTCCGAGCTTTTAAAGTAACACATATAATGGAACGTTGTGCAACCGTTCTTGTTATTGGACGCACAACTTCAATTAATTACCCTTGTCCAAATGTTAAGCTGTTGTGCGCCGACAATGGGCCACAGAACAAGCCACACAGGTGCGCTTACATCCAAATAATATTCCATCACAGAACTTTTGGTAAATTGCACGTGAAATCGATGATTGAATATGTCAGCGCAATCCGTATTGCGGATGTTTCACACAAACAAATAGGTAGTAATCAATCGTATTATTTGACTGTCGCTTCGCATTCTGTGCCAGTAAATGAATGTATGTAATAACAATGTAGCCTGACAATTGTGGAACAACTGTTTGCGGTGCGCATTAATACAGTGGCCCACGTGAGCGCTATGCTTACGTCGTATTTATTGACACGTTGCAAACACAATGACCTAATTGAATTATTGCAATATACATGTATATTTGATCGTCAGTCGGATTTGATTGTTTATGATTGGGTGAACAAATCTGAGGTAGTCGTTCTATGATAGTTGTTTTTTAGAAATCTCTTAATTGTCTAGCAACTGATTAACAGATTCTAAATTCAAATTATCTATAGATGAACAAAACATCAGTGAGAAAACAGTGGTGGTCCAGTGGTAAGGCCCCGACTTACGTGTAAATTGGTCGTAACTTCGAACCAAGGCAGGCGCTTGTCTTTGTGCAAATTATTTCATCACCACAGCTCTAAAAACGGTGAAGAAAAACATCGTAAGGAAACCGGCATTTCCTAGTACAAAAAATTCGAAGACATGTGACATCCACCAAACCGCACTGAGCCCGCGTGGTGGATTAAGGTCCATTCCCACTCTTACAGAGAGGAGGCCTGTGTCCCAGCAGTGGGAACATTAAAAGTATGATGATGATGAAAGATGAACTAAACATCTGATACAAATAATTTGCTCAACAGTTTAGATTTTTTTAAATAAGGCCCGAAGTGTCATCAGCACGAAAGTTGACGATGATTAAAGACTATTCGCGCTAAATAAGAAAACTCCAGCAATATCTACATGATAGTTGATAACTTGTAACTTGAGATAGCTTGTAACTTGAGATAGCTTGTAACTCGATAACTATAAACTCGATTTATTCACAATTCAAACATGGTATATCGAACATACAAGCATAAGTCGTCGTTACCGCTCAGATTAGCTAACACTTCAGTTTGCCAGCAAAAACGCCGAACTATGCGAAATTTCAGCGACGTGTACAAATAATATTAGAGCTCCGTTCGACGTCATAGAGGGCGCCACTTGATCTACATATGGAAGGGTCGAAACTACTTCAATCCTTGGCTGTCGAGAGGAAGGATAGATCTACTTTAGTTGCAAACAAACATGATGTACTGTGTGTAGTATGTCTACGTAGACTACACGGCTATTGCCAACTTTTTTGTATGGCTCCCATTATTTACAATAAGCTTCCCAATAGCTGGAAAGAGCTACGCGTAGAAGCATTTAAAAGGAAAAAAATAACTTTTTTAGCTAGTAAAGCATATTATGATGCGAATGAATTTTAATGCAATCTTTTTAAATTGATATGCTCTTTTACAAATTAATTTAATCTGAAATGTAATAATAATGTTGATGATGACTTTTTTATTAAATATTTTGGACCTAAGTTAACATTATACTGTGTTTTTTATTTTAATATTTAACAATTTTGTATGTAATCCCTATCTATTTCCATAATAATTAATAATTCATCGAGATGTAGTAGCAGTGGACAAGGGACTTCAAAATCAAAATCAAAATCAATTTTTTTATTTCACATAGGCCTACATGGGCACTTATAAAACGTCGACAAAATGAGCACGGTTCGGGTTGGTCGTTTCCTATGGAGAAGAAACGGCAAGAAACTCCATGGTAACTCTTTTAAAAATTGTTTGGTTTTACAATATTTCCATGTTACAGCTACTTATATACTTACATGGTACTTAGATATGGGGGGACAACGTAGGCCCGAATTATGACAATAAGTCGTAAGAAACTAAAAAAAAAGAAAAAGATTATATAAAAAAGTTAACAAATGTTAACTAGCATCTAGAAGGCCTACAATGTTCACACATTCACAAAACAATCGGTAAAAGCATCTATACAAAGGTAAAAAATAATAAAAATAAGTATAACAAGACTAAATTTAACATGTTGCACAAATTTTGTTATCAGTGCTGTAACTATTCTTAGCAAAGGGCTTTAAAGATGATTGAAAACCATTGTAAAAAGTCTAATTAAAAGAAGGAAAGAAAAAATGAGATTGAGAATAGTTAGAGACATCCACATATTTGTGCCGTTTACAAGTTACCAGGGAAGCTGCATGCGCAGAAGGAGCTAAGGCCAAATGTTTTTATCTTCAACGTAGTCCTTGATTTTATAATATGCTTTTTTAACAAGGATACGTTTGATGTAGTTTTTGAACCTTCCATCGGTCAGTTCTATAACTGACTTTGGCAACTTGTTATAAAAGCGTATACTGTTTATAAGAAAAGACTTGCTAGTTTTCGTTAATCTGAATTTGGGTATTACAATTTCGTGCTTACTGCGTGTATTTAAATTATGGAAGTCGCTTCTAGTTTTGAAAAGCCCCTAATTTTTACGGACATACAAAATACATTCCAAAATATAAAGTGAAGGTAGAGTCAGTATATCGATCTCTTTATATTTTTCTCTGAGGGACTCGCGAGGACCCATTTTATAGATTGCGCGGATTGCCCTCTTTTGTAGGATGAAAATTGAGTCAACGTCTGCTGCTGATCCCCACAGCAGAATGCCATAAGACATAATACTGTGGAAATAAGCATAGTATACTAACCTAGCTGTAGCTACATCGGTTAGCTGCCTTATTTTCCTTACTGCATATGCAGCCGAACTTAACCTACCCGAAAGAGTTCTAATGTGCGCGCCCCACTGCAATTTTGAATCGATAGTAATCCCTAAGAATACAGTTTCCGTTATAACTTCAAGATTTTTGCCGTCAAGATTTAAGTTTAGGTCATGTTGTGGTACATTTGGTAAAGAGAACTTTAGACATTTTGTTTTTTTCGCATTCAGTAAAAGATTGTTAGCTGCGAACCATTTTGAGAGAACAATTAGACTTTCGTTGACATTTATGACATCCGTATCTTGCCTATCTATTTTAAAAATTAGCGAAGTATCATCAGCAAATAGAATTATATCCGATAATTTGGCCATCATAAAAGGGAGATCATTAATGTAAACAAGAAAAAGGAAAGGGCCGAGAATTGAACCTTGGGGCACGCCCATCTTGACTAGAGACCCGGAGGACGTTGCCCCATTAACATTTACTTTTTGCTGTCTGTTTGATAAATAGGAAAGCACGAGATCAGCAGATTTTCCACGAATTCCGTAGTGGTGTAATTTACAGATCAGTGTGTTGTGGTCGACGCAGTCGAAAGCTTTTGACAGATCACAGAAAATGCCAATGGCATCCTGGGACCTCTCCCAAGCCTCCAAGATGTGGCTGATGAGTTTTACTCCCGCTTCCGTTGTCGACCTACCTTTCGTAAAACCAAACTGTTGACTATGCAGTATCCCATTTGAATTGAAGTGAGACAACATCTGTTCCAGCATGATTTTTTCATAGATTTTACTCAATGCTGGAAGCACGGATATAGGTCTATAATTAGAAGGATCACTCTTACAGCCTGATTTGAAAATTGGTACTACTTTACTGTGTTTCATTAAGTCAGGAAAAGTGCCGCTGTCCAAACATTGATTGAATATGCCTGTTAGGACAGGAGCAATTGAGTCAATAATATCTCCAAGAACCCTAACGGATATCCCCCACAAGTCTTCAGTATTTTTTTTATTGAGACTTTTGGACGCGTTTTTAATTGAATCAATACATATTGGTTTAAATTTAAAGATTGGTATGTCTTTAGTAAAGTTTTCTTTAAGAAGAGCTTCAGCTAATTTAGAAGAGGAAGGAAGAGACTTCGTAACCTCTAACGGAATGTTGGTAAATAAATTTTCTAATGTCTCAGCGACTTCTTGCCTATCAGAAATGGTTTGATTAGTTATTTTCAAAGACAACTCATTCTGATCGCGTTGTTGTATCTTTCCAGTTTCTTTATTAATTAATTGCCACACAGTTTTTATTTTAATATTAGAAACACCAATTTTGTTAATTATTATTTGAGATTTTGCTTGAGCGCAGACTCTTTTGAATATTTTGGAATAGTTTCTAACATAAGTGTGAAAAACTTGATCGGAAGTCAAAGATTTTTCGTAATATAAATTATATAAGATGTCTCGGCTTTTTCTTATGCCCACAGTGGCCCATTCACTAAATTTTGATTTGGAATTGTTGACTTTTACTGTTTTTACAGGACACGTTTTATTGAATTCTTGGCAAACTGTTGAAAACAACGTGCCGTAATTTATATTGGGGTCGTTTGAATCAAAACTGGCGTTACAAAGGTTGCTTAAAACATTATTATTAAAAGAGATTAATTTATTTTTAGTAAGTGGTCTTAATCGAATTGATTTAGCTAGGTTATTTTTTTTATCTGACTCAAAAGATACTAGTTGACCAGTATGGTCTGACTTAACGCCACTAATTAAAAACGAATCTTTTACTTTACAATTAGTGAATACATTAACATTGACTCTCCCCGCTCTCCTTGGCGAATGAGAACTGCTGCAAGCCTGTAGTGCTTGAGACTAACGACCGCAAGGATGTATGGCAGAGTAAGGAGCTTCACGGACGCTTTTTCCGGGCCCTACATGGGTCCGATGTAGACCAATCAGCGACCGTGGCCTGGCTGCGATTCGGTGACCTCTTTGGAGAAACCGAAGGTTTCGTCTGTGCAATTATGGACGAAGTTATCATGACGAATAACTAACGGAGATTTATTGTGAAGGATGGCACGGTTGACATCTGTCGGGCATGTCACCGTCGGGGTGAATCGATACGCGACATTATCTCTGGTTGTTCTCATCTAGCTAACGAAGAGTACTTGCATAGGCACAACCTTGTAGCCAGGATTATCCACCAGCAACTTGCTCGGAAATACACTCTTGTGGCGTCGGAGGTGCCGTACTACAGGTATGTGCCCGACCCAGTTCTCGAGAATGGCAATATCACATTTTACTGGGATCGGTCCATCATCACTGACAGGACTATTATCGCTAATAAGCCTGATATAGTGGTGGTGGACCGAATCGAGAGGCGTGCAATGATTGTTGACATACGAGTAACTGTCCCGCATAACGGGAACCTCGTGAAAGCCGAGAAAGATAAGCAAATCAAGTATCTTGACTTGGCTCGCGAGGTTGTCGACATGTGGGATGTGGATACAGCGATCATTGTACCGATAGTCGTGTCAGCCCATGGCTTATTAGCCACGAGCCCCGACCAACACCTTAGGAGGCTCTCGTTAGGCGGCTGGGTCAAGGGCCTGATCCAGAAAGCAGTACTGCTGGACACAGCTCGTATTGTTACGTGGTTCCTCTCTCTGGAGTCCTGACCGCCGGTAGCTTGGACCCTGTTCCCGATACCGGTGGGCCTCTATGTTTTATATTTTTAAATGTTTTTCTTTTTCGTGTGTGTTTTGTAAATATATTTAAAAATGTAATCAATAAGAAAAAAGTTAAATAATAGTACATTATGGTACAAGTGTGTAATGTTGAAGATTACCTACCGCTGAGGCGCCATTGAGACCCAAGCCGTTAGGTGAGGGTCTTAAGAGAGTCGAAGACGGTAATCATCAATACACACTTGTATCATACGACGTTTTTCAACACACTTGTGAAGAAAATAATACAAAAAAATCATTTTCAACAGTGAAAACTAGTTGTGAATTTTTTTTCGCAATGGCGGGCAAAATTAATCAGTTTTCCTATGCGCGCGCATCTAACAATGGCCATCGGCCATAGACTAAAATAATGAGGTTTCCTATTTTTTTGGCTTTTCGCGGATAGCGTTTTAGCCACGTACAAAATGGTGAAATTCTTTTTTTTTTATTACAGAGAAAAACATAAGTTCTATTTGAGTGAAAGTTTAATTTATTAAAAATTATCTATTTAAATATGAAGTTGCATAAAAGGAGCAAGCAATTGGTACTATTATTAATTTATTTGTACTATTGAGCACGATATTTTTTGTATCGAAACATTTTTAAGAACAAAGCAACTCAACATGAAAATAAAGTTATCTGAAACTGAACACACACGGACAACATATACGTCCAATGGTTATCCAAAATCACATAAAAGAGTGAAAAATATATCTCTCACACGAGTGCTATCTTAGGACCTTTAAACAGAAACAATGATTCTTCTCACACAAGATTACAGTGTCAATATTTTAAACAAAACCAATCTTCTCTGATGGTAGTACAACATTATTATAATGCTTGCTATTTTCTCGTGAAATTTTGAAAAAACTTATGAATAAGTGCTCGTTCACACAGAGATCCGAATCGAGTAAAAAATAGCGATCCGATAAAAAATACAGTAGTCCGTTTTATAGGTCCGCTTAATCATTTACGTTTTTATTCGGCAATGGCTTAGCTTAGTTGTATGAGTGAGTTCACTCTCATGACAGTATTAAAATACTGCTCCGTTTTATCGGACATCCATCCTTCACAAGTAATGTAGAATGATGGTTGGTGTGAACATTACCCCCAGTAGCAACGGATCCGTTAAAGAGGTACTGTAAATGCGGTGTGAACATCACCTCCAGCAGGGACGGATCCGTTAAAAACGATCCTGGAAATAGGGATGTCCTTTGTGAACGTATTCTTAGGTGACTATTTGCTTAGAAAAAAGGGAGCTTCTTCGAGGTAAACTTTTTCTTTTCAATCTTAATTTTGTTGTAGATATATTTCAACAGGTTTGCTAAGACCTGCGGCTTGGAGCCACAGGGTTTCTGCGTCTATCCAAGAGCAATGTATGACATTCAGCGTCAGCTATAATGTACTTTTTACTAATAGTGGCTCAGCGGTATCGGGAACAGGGTCCAAGCTACCGGCGGTCATTAGCAACAGAAAGAGAAATACCGCTTTCTGAGTCAAGCCCTTGACCCAGCCGGCTAACGACAGCGTCCTAAGGTGTTGGTCGAGGATCGTGGAGCCAATGGCTTATTAGCCTTGCCTTCCAGCTATCTAAATTTAAAAATTTTATAATTAACCACTTATCTACTTGTTTAAACGCCTGCCCTTGTTTCACGGGAAGGATACCGGGGTTTTTCTCAACCTTTTGAAGTTGAAGGGCCCATGTTATTTGCGCTACTGCCAATAGCGTGAGGCATCACCTGCGGAGGACGTTTAATATTTTTAATTGGGACTTTTGTGTTTCTAGTTCCAATTGTAACAGGTATTACATTATGTTCTACATCACCGCTGACATTTGCCTTCCTATAACGTGGCTTGTCTTTACTTAACCTGGTATTAACCTCTTTTGCATAAATTGTGTCGCCTACTTCAAACTTTTTGCTTATCTCACCACCAGGGTGGTGATATAAGCTAAGTCTAAGGTGTTGGTCGAGGATCGTGGAGCCAATGGCTTATTAGCCTTGCCTGACTAAAAGGTATAAGGAATGCTGAGTCCACATCCCACGTGTCGACAACCTCGCGAGCCAAACAAGATAAGTGAAAGAATGTTCGCGATTTGTTCAGTAAGAGTTTACTTCAATTTAACAAACAAACAGATTCTTATATAACATATTCATCATAATCTAATCCAGTACCTAATAAGCTAACCCCTCTTTCTCCATGGAGGAAGAACTCCTCCCTGGAAGAAACCCTCCACGAGGAGCTCGTGGCTGAATAATAACAGCCGCACGGGTCGATCTTCTAGGTTAAGCAACGCTTGACGAGGTCGGTCCGTGGAAGGGTGACCATTTCAACATACCGAGTTTCCTCCGTGCCTCGGAAAGCACGTTAAGCCGTTGGTCCCGGCTGTCATTTGAAGATCTTTGACAGTCGTTACGGGTAGTCAGAAGCTTGAGATCTGACACCAGTCTTGCTAAGGGGTACCGTGTTATCTAGTTACTGGGTTATGGAGGTCAGTTAGGCAGTCGCTCCATGTAAAACACTGGTACTCAGCTGAATTCGGCAAGACTGGATGTCGACCCCAACATAGTTGGGAAAAGGCTAGGCAAATAGATAGACGACCACGAAGTACCTAAACAAAAATATCTACGTTATTATCAAATCTATCATTCAATAATACACCACAATTAAAGAAGGTTCACTTCACACAGTGCATGTCAATGTACTGTAAGTGGGCGATCAAATAAAACTAAGAAGTTCATAAGTTGGGGTCATCGCCTCTCATCCCGCCATCTGGACCAACGTCACAGCTTATTTTGCACGAGAACTTTCTATGAGCTCATATCTCAGTAATATCTTAATACCGGAGCTTATACTATGTGCAGTGTGTAGCCCACCTACATAGTATAAGCTCCAGTATACGGGGTGTGTCTGAAACCGACGCGAAGAAAAACACCATGGATTCTGTACATAGTTCTAGAATTATTTATTTATTTGGTGGGAAATCGTCTAATGACTTCTCCCGCTCTCATCTATCTCGTACTTTTACTGACTAAAACCCATCCGTGTTCCTTCAGTTGGTTGAGCCAGGGCCGCGGTAACTCTCTTTCAAATTTATCCGCGACCCAGACAAGCATCGGTCCTAGCGCACATAATTCTGGACTAGTGTTGCAATTTTTCGTATATGTTTTATCATATTTTAAAAAAAAAATATTTTCATAAAATTCATTATTGCCATTTTACACAAAAAACGGTAATGAAAATTAAAATCCAAAAGCAATACCTATCAGCTGATTTCCTAAAGTGCACGATAGAGGTAACACTTTCCAGCTAGTAGATAGGAATAACGATTTTGAACAGATTAGAGTAAAGAAAATCTAGATATTTTCAAAAATTAGTTAAAACACCTTTTTTTTATACACTGTAGGCTCGCGCTTGACCACTTTCTCACCTGATGATAAGCGGTGATGTGTTCGACGGTGAATCACGCTTGCCTAGAAAAAACCTATTCACTCTTGACTTAAAGATCCCTAGATTGTAGCTATCGGGAAACACAGACTCCGGCAGGGAATTCCACTACACCACCAAATAAAACCAACACTACAAAAAATCCAACACTAGGGCACAAAGTACGTGAGCGGCGAGCCTATATTGTGACAAGAGGGTCCAGAATCCATTGTACCTATTTTTTTCGCGTCTGTGTCAGACACACTGTATATATACATATCTCAGTTTACCTGAAAAGAAAGGGGTGCATCAAATTAACCTTGACGAATAATGATACATTTCCAAAAACTCTTATGCTGTACGAGCTTCTTAATCCCGGCGATTTATTTAAACTACGGTCACTGTAGGTGTGGAAAAGAGTGGGTATATAATCTACACAAATATTGAACTCTACTAATATTAGTTACGATTAATATTAGTAGAGTTGTTCAGTTTTCACGCGTAAACCGCTGAACCATTTAAGTATAGTGAATTTCGGTATAGGTAGAGATAAGATGATCCTTGGAGGGTAGGATAGATGGACCCACATTTCCGCACTTAGAATCCCATTAAAGGCCAGGAGGCCTGCACGCACAATCGACCCTGAGAGGACTCTGTGCGAGGGAATGGGCCGTAATCCACCACGCGGGCCCAGTGCGGTTTGGTGGATGTCACAAGTCTTCAAATTTTTGGTTCTAAGACATGCCGGTTTCCTCACGATATTTTTCTTCACCGTATTGAGAGCAGTGGTGATGAAATAATTTACACAAAGAAAAGCGCCTGCCTGGGTTCGAACCACTGCTCGTTTCTACCTTGGAGAAGGACATAGGATATTTTTTTTTATTCTGGGACTACGTTCCCTTGGGATAATATATACTTGATTTTAAAACGGGCGAAACCTCTGGCAGCAACTAGAGTAGGCGTCATACCTACAAAACATTTTGGTCTCCAGCCTATTCTGCTGCTTTACTGACTGGTAAGTTACAGTATATTTATCACCGATGCCACGACACACGAAGTTTTGGTAGTATTCTCTATAATTTTATTTGTCCCTGCCTTCAGCACCTCATAACATTTAATGTCTATTTTAATAGTATCATACACTTTTTTGGTGATGGGGCGTGCCATATTTCAAAATCATATAGCCCATGTCATTCCCACAATTGAGACGAATCCAACGACACCTTGATGCGTCAGAATCCGTCAAGCCGTTTGTGCTGTAGAGAGTGTTATAGAAATGGACATACTTACGCACGAAAAACTTTACCCTCCCGTAGTCGGGTAGTAAAAATAAGCGAGGTTGACTTCCCGAACAGGTACCAACTGTATAGGGTACATTTGGATTGGGATTCTACGCAAACGCCAATAAAAAATGTACGTAAATATGTTAGCCCAACTTTCTAAGTATTAAAATAGTGAAATACTAAAGTCAAAATATAAACTAAACATCCTCTTTTCAAAATATGTATACCGCACATTTTATACTCGTAAGTTCAGTCTAACCAGGCTAAGAGTAAGTTTGAAACTAGCAACTACAAGCAAAGGTGTGCAGCGCAGTTAGCTACATTTTTATGCTAAACTATTTTCTCCTACTTCTTGGAGCATAAGAAAAATAAATTGGTATAAAAGCTGCTCATCATATCAGCAATGTGAGGTTCTATCACGCAGGTTTGAAAATCAAAATCAAATTAAAATCTTTTTTTATTCAATTTAACCATAAATAGGAACTTTTGAATTATCGAACAAAATATGAATCTAGTTGCACATTCGCAAGCTTCAGTAGGTCTCTAAGGAGAAGAACGTGCAAGAAACTCCACGGACGCTCTTTTCCATCAGTTTTAATTAAAATCATTTGGTTACATCATTCTTGTTGGAAAAATTCATATGTGAGAACGATATAAAAAGCAGTGCATGTATAAGCGTCTAGAATAAAACAAACAATTACAAAATAAATTAAGGACGTAATGAAAAGCAGGCCGAAGCAGTTAATTTATGACCAATCCCAACTGATGGTGCCCGTTCACGAACATGGCGCATGAATTGGCACCACTCAACGCAACCATCATAAAGGGAACCGAATGATCCAACACATGTGCCACCATCAGAGAGACATTTGAGAGACCATGACACACTCTCAACTGCCAGGTCACACACAATTGAATGAACGACACATAGGTACAGTAAATGGTAAATTTACAGTTGGTACATAATACTCACACATGTGTGTGCAGATATATAATACTAATTTTGATTTGATTTCTACTAGTTATCTTTTTAACTAATATTCTGGACAAGCACTATGGAATTGCCCATCGGCAAAGTTGAAGATATCTCCCATACAAATTTGTATCCCCAAATAAACGCCCAATTTTCAAAAATCCTTCCTTAGTACCACCACCAACGGTTTATGTTGTGGGTATTTTATCAGAGAATACAAGATTTTCATTATATAATGTAGCTCAAATTAAGAAGAATTCTATTTAATACTAAGCCTACCACAGTCGTTTATGTGCCTCGATCTTCTGTGTCAGTCTAGTTAAGATAAGCGACAGCACTCGCTAACGACGAGAGACAGCAAAGTTACTAATGCTATACCCGGTTTCTGAGGTCCTCAGATCATCTCTCAATAGCGATTGACTCGACAAAGTTAGCTATTTAAGCGAAGTTCTGCCTCTACGTAGTGTTCTGAAATTCAATATGATTAAATATCAACTGCTTTTGCCGATGTAGGAGCACAACTATAATTTAGCTCTGGTATAACCACTATATGCACATATCAAACCATGTTTAAAAAAATCCCTTTTTCAAAATAACTTCAATTCAATATATTGTGCGAGCCCAATATTTTTTTATTCCAACCCCATCCTGTGGGGTATCAAAATAAAGGGTTTTAAGAGGTGATTCCAAAACTATGCATCACTTATTTCTTTAAATGTACCTGATTCGAAAAACAAATTTGGTACCAAGTGATAAATGAAAAAGTGAATTCAAAAAATCAAAAACCCGTCCATGAGGATTTCCGACTACTGGCGAAAAGACTTAAAAATACAACCGACTTCCAAATAAAAACACGACAAAGTGAAAAATAACTTCAATTTCGGCAGTCGATGTCAAAAAACGAAAACAGGAACACCGATTTAAGAAATTGAAGTTATTTTCTACTTTGTACTGTTTTTACTCAAAAGACGGTTGTATTTTTTTGTAAAAATGTTCTAATTCTTCACTTTTTGGTTGTGGTACTCGTATATAATGGACCAGTTCTATAATTAGGTACCTATATTGCTCAAAGTTATGCCAGCTTGTAGCGTAACGTAAGCTCTCCGGAGAGCTAAACGTAAGCCACGTTAATAAAATTAAATAATTATAAACAAAAAAATAATAAAAGGATATTGAATATAAAACAGAAGGGCCGGCTTCGCACGACGTAGGCAGTTAACCGGGCAACAGGTAGGGCAGGCAGACGAGGCACGGTGTGATGAGACGGCTGATGGTGCGCTACCAGCGTGCGCACCCAGGCAGCAGGACGGGCAGGATGACGTCGTATGCCCGAGATAGGCAAATGAGCAGGCGATGGGCCAGGTAGGTGCATGAGTAGGCAGCAGGAATCTGCGCGTGCTGAAACGGGGGCGCTGTGGCCGCGCGCGTCTCTGTATGCTTGTCTGCCACAGCTCATACACCACGTGCGGTAGATAGGCAAGATGTGTAGGGGAATCGGACTGTGGCGGTATACGCCGTAGATACGCAGGTACACCGGTAAGCAGTTTATACACAGAAATACACTTTATATTTATATATTCAACTTCAGCACATGAGATATTATTACACAAGCCGTATATAATAATCTAAAGAGTTTTCAAATACGATCGTACACTTGGTAGTTTTAAGAAAATCAACCGTCTATCGGCGTTCAGTCTAGATCCCAAACTAAAAACATGACGCCCGTTTTTCATCGTTCTGTGTCATATCGTCTACATTTTAAATTCAAATTTCAATTAAAAATAAAGACCAGAACGAATAAAAACGGTTCACAAAGGGCTCAGTCTACGCTACCCTTATAATAATGTACACCAAGCTTAAAGTCCATGGTACCTATGTTACGGTCTATGGTTTAAGAAAAATAAAATAGACAGACAGATGTCATGTCAGATGAAAATGTCACAGTAGAAAATATTCCAAAATTTCACAAATTAGGAATATAATTTAAGTTGTAGATATTAAAACAATCAGAGATAACTAAAAGTATGCTTTTCAGATGATAACAACAGAAAGAAAATATAAAAAATGAATTACCAAAGTTGATACAATATCAAAAGATATGAAGGTATGGTTTGTATAGTGTTATGAATTGTAAATAGAGTTAAAAATGTGGATCTGTAAATCAGGACACCACATTCTTAACCCAATAACATGAAACTTGCACAAAACCAGTGGAATGAGAGTATACCAGGGTGAACTCTGTGTACCCCTTTAGAGCGTACCAGTATGATGTTAAGTTAGGAAATGATGTAAACAATAAGCGATACTCGGGATAGCAGCTATCCCGAGTAGTTTTATTTTTTATTAAAGAGTTCTGTTGTATATCTCCGAAATTCTTCATCAGATCTTGATGAAATTTATATGAGACCACATGACGAGTAGCACGTATCGACGTTGTTTTCTATGGACAAAAGCTGAACAGAGCTGAATAAATCTGGTAAGTCCCTTAAGTGGTATAATGTCAGTAACTGGGTAACGTGTTACTGGGTTGTTGACGTCAGATAGGCAGTCGCTCCAATTAAAATACAAGGGTGTAGTCACTAGCAAAAACTAGTAGCTAAACAAGTAAAGAACTCGATCACAAAAGAGCCCACGCTTATTATGCAGTGGGCGTTTAATCTTAATACTCATACCTACAATATCCCTTTAGAAACGTTTACGTAACCTAATAAAAAATAAAATAAAGCCTTGTAACAATTTTAATTCTATAACATGAAAGCTTTTTTAATTTACTAAATTAATATTGTTGTATAAAATCATAGGGTTGCGTTAAACTTTGTGACTTACGACGCGTAGTCACGTTCTAATATTTATGTAGGTTTAATTCGTTGGCAGTTTTTTATATAGTAACAGGAGCTGTTTTCTAAAGGTTGGGCATTACTTGATCACAAATATTGGAGCCAAAGTAAGTGATTTGTATTTTACAATTTGCCGACAGTATCTAGATTATTTATAACTTTACAGTCTCGTTCGTCCCAAGCGGTACAGCTATCATGAGATCCTTGGTTCGTTTTCGAGTTGGGTAGAGTGTAATTGGGTTTTTCCATCTGCAATATGTCAGCTGTAGCCAGGATGGTGACCATAAGTTCTTAGAGTAAGGTTATTTTGAGTGTGCTTCAGGGACAGATGTATATCACTTGTACACTTGTAACGGTCACCCCCTGGAGCCTATATTCGTGCCCATTTTTACCCGACTACGGCGAAGCAAAAAGGAATATGTATGTATATTCATCTGTTCCCTCATAACTTCTAAACTTATCATAATTTGAAAAATAAGGTGTCGTTGGAAGCGTCTTGTTTGTCCGCTGGTTATAGGTTATTTTTTCACCCTACCCCATCATGTAGGGTATCATTGAACAGAGATTATAAAATGAAGGTAGGCTTTGGTAAATCATATTTTTGTCAAGCGTACCGTTTGCGAGACATATCCCGTCAAAGTCATGAAAACAAATTTTTACCCGATTGTGGCGTCGCAAAGAAGCATATATGCATCGCCGTATGCTACTTCGCAGAATGTATTGTTACGGTATATGGCGAACGACCACGGTACATATTTTCTTGTTCCATACATTTAAAAGAGTGTTTAGTAGTCGGGTTTTAGTTTTTGAACTTATCTTTTACAATAGATACTTCATGGGACATACTTACATACATATGACTCTTTGGAAAAAACTGGCGTGATGCTATAGTATGTGTGTACTTAGTACCAAATATTAATGAGGTTAATGTTCTGCAGATCCAGTTGATATTAATTGATGATATGAAGATATGTAGGCAATGTTAATAATATTGTTTATCTGCCCCAGTTTGCCTTGATCGGTAATAGGTTCCATGTAAAAGGGGTATGGCTAGCAGACATTTACCGGACAACGATTACTGCCCCAGGCTACCACTAAAAGGCTTTTAAATGAAATGTACCGGACACTGCTCTACCTAGAAGTTAATAAAACGATAGGAGTTATGAACAAATGTAAACATTGAAATTTGAAGCCTTATGTGTTAATTTAGTTATTTATTCGTATTTATCTCCATCTTTTTATAACATTAGTAATTTTTGTGAGTTTTTGGAAAAAATTATGCAAGGATGCAAAAGTCCCAATTGTATTATAATGGGGGATATCAATATTGATATCTCTCCCGATTCCAAGGATAGACGTGCAAGCGACTATTTGGATGCAACTGGCTACTATGGCTTTTATCCGGGATATCATTATCCTACTCATGACCGTAAGTGTTTAGACCACGTTTTGATAAAATCAAAAAAAAAGTAAAGGTCGTTATATGCAGCTCGGCTATAACTGACCATGACACAATTATTGCTGGAATCGCTAAAGAAATTCAACGCTCCTCATCCGACTCAAAATCTAAAATTAAAATTGACTACACTAGTTTGTCAAAAGCAATAGAAAACATCAATTGGAATTTTATATATAAACATCATGATGCAAACAAAGCATTTGATGATTCCGTGGATACATTAAGTAAAACAGTACAAAATTATTCTACTACAAAACCTATTCGTAACTCAAATTCTATCAAAAAACCCTGGATGACTAAAGGATTAATAAAATGCATCAGAAAAAGAGACTTATTACATATGGAAGCAAATAAAAAACTAATAAAGATAATTTCACAATACAGCAGCGGTATAAAAACTACAGGAATATTTGCAATAACTTGATACAAAACCTAAAAAATGAGCACGACAGAAAGACTTTAGAAGATGCAAACGGTAATAGTAAAAAGAAATGGACAGCTATAAAAAGCATATGTAACATAAAAAAGACACTACTAACAACTTAGATCTAATACACGCATGTCCCGACCCTAAAGACTCTCTAGATAGAGCTTATTCTTTTTTCACATCTGTAGGGGAGAAACTGGCTGCAAAAATACTTTCAAGTTTTGATAAAACTGAAGCTGAACTGGCTTTGATAACCAGTAGTTTATATACCAACCCTTCCCCAATTAAATCTTTTTATGCAAGCCCAACTGATAGTTATGAAGTCAATAAAATTATCTCCAATCTCAAAGACGCTTCAGCACCAGGATGGGATTGCATTCCAAACAAAATTCTCAAACTTAACAAGCTTCATCTTATCCCCCCGATCGTTTTTCTGTGTAATCTAAGTATCTCCTCTGGAATAGTACCATCTACTCTCAAAATGGCAAATGTCTGTCCAATTTTCAAATCTGGTGACAAGACTGTTGTATCCAATTATCGCCCCATTTCTCTTCTCACATCGCTCTCCAAAATCCTCGAGAAGATTATGAATACCAGACTACTAAGCTATCTAGAAAAAAAATTGCATTCTCTCAGATAATCAGTATGGCTTTCGCAAAAACAGGTCAACGGAAGATGCAGTTACAGATATTGTAGACTTTGTTGTCACCAAACTAGATGATGGTAACAAATGTACTGGAATCTTCCTTGATCTTGCGAAAGCCTTTGACACCGTCTCTAGAAGTATTCTATCAAGGAAACTTGAAGGCATAGGTGTCCGTGGCACTGCTCTTGAGTGGTTCCAGTCTTACCTCAGTAATTGCACGCAGAGGTTAATCTTAGGCAACAACTACAGTTCTTATGCCACTCTTGACTATGGTATGCCGCAAGGTAGCGTACTGGGGCCTACTCTTTTCATTATTTATGTCAACAGCCTTTGCTCACTGTCACTCTCTAGAGCTAAAATTTTCGCCTATGCTGATGACACAGCTATAGCTATAGTATTTTATGATAGGACTTGGGAGTCTCTATACGAGGCAGCTGAGTCTGGCGTAAAGCAGGTTGCTCAATGGCTAAATTGCAATATGTTGTCACTAAATGTAGGTAAAACGAAGGTCATAAACTTTAGTGTCAGCGCAAGAAATACTTGTCCAAGTAACTTAGCCATCAAACTGCATACCTGCCATAGTGACACAGACTCGCAATGTTCATGCCCAAGCTTTGAACTAGTAGAGCACATAGAATACTTTGGTGTCTACATTGACAAAAGCCTCACCTGGACTAAGCAAATAGAGTATGTAAGTGGTCGTGTTAGGAAACTACATTTCTTTAAGAAAATGGGTCAAATTGCAAACATGAAGATCTTGAAGATGATTTATCACACTCTGTGCGAATCTCTTCTAAGTTACTGTATAGCTGCATGGGAGGCTGCACTAAAGACGCATTTGATTAGGACAGAACGCGCACAACGGGCCGTTCTCAAGGTAGCTTATAAAAAACCAAGGCGATTTCCAACAAACACCTTATATCAAGAGACGGGTACAATGCGCGTGCGACAGATATACATTATGGCCGTAGCCATAAGGTTCCATAAAGAGGCTCTAGTCAAGGTGGATTCCAATGTACATTCCCGAAGGAAGCCTAGATGGCGTAAGCCAAAGCGTAGACTTGATTTTGGGAAAAGGTGTTATCAATATATGGGGCCACACCTTTATAATAAGATTAATGATAAAATTAACATATTAACCTTGACAAAATCAAAATGCAAATCAGGCATCAAAACTTACCTAAAAGGTCTGGATTACGACAACACAGAGAAACTATTAAATACTTCGTAAAAACAGAACTTATTATTTTCTATAATGTTAGTTTTGGAGACATACCCCCCCCACACACACACACACATACACATTCACGCATCATATCATACAAACACACACACCACACACATACACACACGCACACACACTTAATACACGCACCAACGCCACTTGACTCACACTTTTGCACACACTGCAAGATACCATGCATCCCTTTATTTATTTATTTATACCATTCCCCCTCTAAAAAGCTTATTTTATTCACTGAAAACAGTGAATAAAAAGCACTTTTAATCACTGTTTTGGTGTTTGAATTTAGAACACACCAATATAATATTCAAACTCCATCTCAATGCTATACAACCTCCTTGCGCATAAAATATTCGATACAAACTTAGAGTTAGAGAGAGAGTTAGAGATAGAGTTAGAGATAGAGTTAGAGATAGAGTTAGAGATAGAGTTAGAGGTAGAGTTAGAGATAGAGTAAAAGATAGAGTTAGAGATAGAGTTAGAGATAGAGTTAGAGATAGAGTTAGAGATAGAGTTAGAGATAGAGTTAGAGATAGAGTTAGAGATAGAGTTAGAGATAGAGTTAGAGATAGAGTTAGAGATAGAGTTAGAGATAGAGTTAGAGATAGAGTTAGAGATAGAGTTAGAGATAGAGTTAGAGATAGAGATAGAGTTAGAGATAGAGTTAGAGATAGAGTTAGAGATAGAGTTAGAGATAGAGTTAGAGATAGAGTTAGAGATAGAGTTAGAGATAGAGTTAGAGATAGAGTTAGAAATAGAGTTAGAGATAGAGTTAGAGATAGAGATAGAGATAGAGATAGAGATAGAGATAGAGATATATTTAGAGGTAGAGATAGAGATAGAGTTAGAGTTAGAGATGGAGTTAGAGATAGAGTTAGAGATAGAGTTAGAGATGGAGTTAGAGGTAGAGATAGAGATAGAGTTAGAGATGGAGTTAGAGATAGAGATAGAGTTAGAGATAGAGTTAGAGATAGAGTTAGAGATGGAGTTAGAGATAGAGATAGAGTTAGAGATGGAGTTAGAGATAGAGTTAGAGATAGAGTTAGAGATGGAGTTAGAGATAGACATAGAGATAGAGATAGAGTTAGAGATAGAGATTGAAACACAAGTGCTGTTACCTAGCTCAGGGGTCAGGGTTTCACATTTTTTTGTAAATTTCGAAGGTGATAATAAATTTATTTATTATTATTCCTTGTACTTTTCGCTTTAATCTTTCTTTTTCTCGTAGTCATGGTATAAAATATAGTATGCAACTCTTGAATAAAACGGATTTATATCGAGGGCCATGAATCACTCGCGTCGCTCATGATTCTAACACTTGAATCACTCGCTATGTTCGTGATTCAATTATCATGAATCACTCCCTACGGTCGTGATTCAGTCGTTAGAATCCTTCACTTACTTGTGATTCATCTACGGCCCTCGCATTAAATCCGTCTTTTATTCACTAGTTGCATAATATACTATTTTTGTTTAACTTATCCTTTTTGTTACTGCTACAATAAAACTGTATTTCTGAACAATGATGAAAGAGACTGGCCTCCACGACACAGGGAATCCTAGTGTGGAGATCAGTGATGTATCTGATATAAAATGTACTTTTCTTGAACAATAAAGATTATTATTATATACTCGTACTGGTTCGTCTGGCAGCAATTACACCTATGGAGTATAAACTTATAATAAACAAAGTCGAGGTTTCCTGACGATATTTTCGTTCACCGTTGCCAGCGATGTCCAAGATAAATTAAGAAAGTAACATACATACTTCAAAGTGACTTTTTCAAGTGACATATGACTTGAAAAAGTCACTTTGAAGCTTGCCCGGATTTGAACTAGGGCATGTAATATCGGTAGTTTTCAATTCCGATTCCGATTTACGATATTAGATCTCAATATCGGAATTTCGATATTAATATCGGAATTGCGGACTTTCGTTAAATATCTCATATTTTTTTGTTAATTGTACAAATTTGGTGTAAAGTTGGATTGAGTACTATAAAAAACACTTTTATGACGCGACATAATAGGATTTTCTATTGTATCTCTCCCTAATCACCAGTGACTGTGTAATCGGGCGCTTATTTAATCAAACTGCACATTTGTGCCCAAGAAACAATATAAATCTCTCAGGAAAAGGATAACGCAAAAATATCCAGAAAATAAATGTTTATCACTTCACTATCACAATAAATGTGTTCACCTGAAAGTAGTCCCGATAAGTTGTAATGTTGTACTCGGTTGCTAACACATCGGAAACCGAGTAGCAAAATTAGAAATAAGAAATACCTATTTGCGCTCGCAGCTGATATTTTTAACTGGCAATACTGCAATGAACAATTAAATAATGTCGCAAACTCCGCGTACGGAACTGGTTCGTTGAATGTTGGTAGTTGACTTCCCTCTCAATACGGTATGAGTAACGCTCGAGGACTTCCTGCGATTCGTGGAACAGTCTTGACCGGCGGTCACTTGGCACTACGCAGCAGGCGAGTGACGGTGTCTGTTGAATAATATTTGTACCTCTGCCGCATACGTATCGTCACCTCAAACAACTTATTTCCACAACTTATTGTATTACGTAGATGTTACCGTGAACTATTAAATCAGTGTATCCCCAGATTGGGTGAGTGTTGCAAAACCTTTTTATACGTTATCTAGATTTATGTGATCATAGCATGATTTGCTAAAATTTCGCTATTTGTAGAATTTTGAAATAATGTCTATTTTGAATACTTGAACCGTTGATTCACATAAATTGCGCTGGTGTATCAACGGTGATCGTTAATTTGTATACCATATTTTAACTTTTATGTTTTCACCGAGTGACCGTAACATAGGTGTAACGGTTATTTTTAAATACATTTGATGACATCCTTTCATCTTTTATTTTCCTTGTTCAGCTGTGGCTGGACAACCCTGCGTGCTACCTCCGAAACGAAGATCCTGTCACCTGTCCTGGAACTACAGGATAGTGGTTTTCTTTCGGCGGTCTAGAACTTAACACGCGCTCGATATCAAGAACCCAACCCATCTATTGCTCAGTTTTCTATTTTAATTTTATATAGTTTTTTTTTATAACATAAATTTTTGTATCTACCCTCTCTTCGAGAGTTTAATTTACCTGCCTGGCCCCTAACCGTTACAAAGCGTAGTGAGTAATCATAATCATCAGCCTTATAATGTTCCCACTGCTGACACAAAGGCATCCTCTCTATGGGAGAGGTAATAGGCCTTAATCCACCACGCGGGCCCAGTGCAACCCGCACTGGGCCCGCGTGGTGGATTAAGGCAGGTGAGTGTCACCCGTCTTCGAATTTTTGGTTCTAGACATGCCGGTTTCCTCACGATGTTTTCCTTCACCGTTTTAAGAGCAGTGGTGAAGAAATAATTCACACAAAGTAAAGCGCCTGCCTGGGTTCGAACACATGACCTACGATAAGTAAGTCGGGGCCTTTACACCACTGGGCTACCACTGCTCTTAATGAGCGTCATCGTCATTTCAGCCGAAAGATGTCCACTGCTGAACATAAGCCTCCCCCAAATGTCGTTACATTGGCCGACCCCGTGCGTCTCAATTCCTACGGATAACCGTAATCAATGAAAATATCATTGTTACTTGTTTATTTTTAGCAATATCAGGACTGTAACCCAGGGATTCATCAAAGCACATATTATTTTTTCATAAAATGAAGTTTAAGTAAATAAGCGCCCGATTGGTAGGTAAACAGAATAACCGACCACTGGTTATCACCGTAGTCAACGGGCTTAACCGCTCGTTCTCGCTCGACGCTTAAGAAGGAGCAAATTAAGGTATTTTTCTGATTCCGAGATTCCGATATTGTCACTCAGTATCGGAATTGAAATATCGGTGATTTCAATCCGAGATTCCGATATTACAAGATTCCGAGATTCTGATATTCATGCCCTAATTTGAACCCAAGACCACGACAATAAAAGAAAAAAAAAAACATTTTCACAAAAAATAAACCATCTTCAAAAGCAAAACACTAAATAATGATCACTATCCGATAAGTAGTTTCGGAGAAATGCGTAGACAAACATACATATATACAAACATACACTTAAGAAATTTGGCACACGTTTTTAGAAGCCCACACAGAATAACAAATGTGAATATTGTTCAGTTCCAACAATATTACATACATACGTGTCGAACTGATTACCTCCGTTTTTTCAGTCGGTAAAACGGCAATACAATTTTCCTAAAGAAAAATAATAGAGAGATAAGCTTGATGATTGTAGTATAACGTTACGAACATTAATTGCAACTTTTAGATAATCAAGAAGCTACAGGCACTTGTATCAATTGGTTAATCGATTATTGCAACCATTCGGACAGACAATGCAAAATTCTATCATCACGACTGTCAATCTATATTGAGTGGGATTGACACGCGCTACCGAACTGTCTCGTGGTTATGTGGTCAATTAATAGTCAATCAAATATAATACCTACTATCATCATCAATCGTCAATACATATAGTAAATCTGTAGAAAAGTCGTTTTTGTACACCGAAAACAAAAAAAATATTGTCAGGATGTTAAAAGATAACCAACAAAACCCATTTTCAACATTTTTTTGAATTTTTTCTGTGTTTATCTGTTTAGTTGTGCCCGCATCACGAAAAAATACGAAATCAATGTAGATAACTGTTATACAAAAAAAAATGTGCGTAACTGTACTTAGTTTTTGTTTCATCGCAATCGGTTCAGTCTATCAAAAGTTATATGAATTTGAAGTATTCAAGAAGTAAAATATCATAACACACGCAATTCAGACACTAGGATAGGTGAATGCTATATTCGATAGCTGGCTTTGTGCATTTTGTGAATGGCGGTGTTAAGATTCTCCGCGGCAGAATGACCCTAGAAATCTTGTCTACCTGTCTGTCTCACTGTTAGGTGACGCTTTCACTTCTTAATGGGTAGACCATCTCCTAGTGTAGTATATAGGATTTCTGTTACTCAGGATACGTTTGACGCAGGTGAAACCACTGGCAGAAGCTAGTCTTACTACTATTCGTCATCATCATTTCAGCCGAAAGACGTCCACTGCTGGACATAGGCCTTCCCTAGGTCGCTACATTGACCAATCCAATGCGTCTCGCATCCAGCGAATTGCCGCAACCTTAACCAGGTCATCGGTCAACCTAGTGTTAGGCCTTCCAACGCACCGTCTTCCGGTTCGCGATCACCACTCCAGAACTCGCCAACTTATCGACCATTCTACTACTTAAGTTTCCCAATTCTTCGGACTACTCTCGGCAACTTTGGTTCTCCTGAAAGAAAGAAAGAAAATACATTTATTTAGGCCAGATTTAAAGACACATAATAATATACATCTGATAAAATTAAAATAAAATAAAAAATGTATAAAGTCTCCGGAGTCTGCGGATATCCTCATTTCTGATGCGATCACGAAATTAAACTCCGAGCATAGCCCTCTCCATTTCCTTTTGGGTGACTTTAAGCTTTCTGATGAGAGAGCATGTTTTGGTCCCGTAGATTATAACTACCAATACACTCCGGTCATAGACTTTTGTCTTGACACTGCAGTAAATTGGACGAGAGGATACCGCCCGTACGCCGCCCAGTCGAGTCGGGTTCGACGGTTCGACGTTTGACCTCTTTCTCGAAGAGACCTACTACCATTATAAACGTGAAAATTTGTGAGGATGGACAGATGGATGTTTCTTACTCTTTCACGCAAAAACTGCTGAACGGGTTTTGATAAAACTTTGCAGAAATATAGCTATTTATAAAGATAATGGGAGAAGAACTAATACAATGCGGGCGGAGCCGCGGGCGGAGCCGCGGGCGGCTGCTAGTGTTTCATGTAATTTTATCCAACGTTTATCGCAGTTATAATGTCACTTTCTCAAGAGCCTCTAAACAGTGAACGTCAGTACTCAAAACTTCTCATCAAAACTTGTTTTCAAAATCCCCGTTAGAAAACCCTCGCCGTTAACCCAAAGTAATCGAGTTATTTCTTTTAATGCGGAGCATAGAACAATTTTAACTCAAGGCTGACAGTTTGCAGCTCCGTAATGTAATTTTGCATGTGTCAGCGTGTCAGAACGTCTTGTCAGGCACCCCTGCCAGTCGGCACATGGGTTGACACAGCCAAGTATTCGGCATATAATTGTTTTGGGATTATGCCTCCGTCTTCCGTTCCCATTAACTGTATTTTCTGTGTGTGAATTAAATTAACTGAAGCCTCTTGGATGCTTTTTGTCGGTTTTATTTCATCATACAAGGTTTCGTCGAATGATTTTATTGTATTACTTTCTTCTAATAAATCCACATTTTATTACTATAAACTTTGGGATGTCGGATGGATGGATGTTACTAACTCGTTCACACAAAAACTACTGAACCGATTTTGATAAAACTTTACAGTAATGTAGCTTATACATCAAAATATTACATTGGCTATCATCATCATCATAGCCAAAAGACGTCCACAGCTGGACATAGGCCTCCCCCATGCGTCGCCACACTGATCGGTCCCGTGCGTCTGGTGTCCACCGGACTCCAGCCATGACCAGGTCGTCGCTCTACCTAGTGGGAGGCCTTCCAATTCAATGTCTTCCGGTTCGCAGTCGCCATTCCAGAACTTTTCGGCCCGAACGGGCCATCCGTTTTGCGAGCAATGCTGTCACTTAAGTTTTGCAATTCTTCGGGCTATGTCGGTAACCCTGGTTCTCTTGCGGATGTCTTCGTTTCTAATTCGATCAAGCAAGGAAACTCCGACAAAAGCTATATTCGACTATATTTATAAAGATAAACGTACAAATTACGGACGAGCGGCAGCTTGTTCACATTTAAGTTTCTTTATTTATTTTAAGTAATTTAAGCTCTCAGCAAGTACTCGTAAAACAATTCGCACAATAAACTATCAACGGGTTTATGTGATGCTGACATAAAACAGTCACAGAACTATAGAAATAATACCTACATAGGTATTGTTTCTATAGCTCTACCAACTGTTTCATATGATTAGAAAACTCAAGAACTCAAATAAAAACTCCCAAGATTTTCCCGACATTAAAAACAATAGACAAACGAGTCCTGAGAATTTGACTTAAATTACTCCAACGCTTAAAAGCCACATAATAACCGTAGAACGACGAATTTTTATAAACCTTCTTCCAGACGCCATTAGTGCATGCAACACAAAATTGACTACAAATCACTGTTACGAAAGTACTTTAACTATTCCTAAACTACGTCACAATGGCATCACAAACACTCACATTTCACCTGCATCAAGGGACACTCGCCAAGCCTCGCAGTGCAGTTATTATCCCTCGTTTGTGTTAAGTGGGTGCTGCAATGATCCAGCTTAGCGCTTTATAATGAGCTCCCCCGGCGAGATCGCCTTGCTCCACATGTCCTTGTCTGCCCCACGTGAATGTAGCCTTGTATCATATTATAACAAATACACGGGTGCAGAAAGACCACTTCGTATAGCGAGGGGCAAATTTGCGCACGCTCACAGATTTATAAGAACACTGGCTTCTGCCAACGGCTTCACCCGCGTGATAGTTGAAAATTATCCCGAGGGTACATATTCGTGAGAAAATATGTATTTTATGTGGTATTCCTGACTATAATCCACCTCTGTGCCAAATTTCATCCAGGTCCGTTCAGCCGTTCTGGCGTGATTGAGTACTAAACATACACACATCCAAACTTTCGCATTTATAAGACGAAAAGAAGATGAGCCTATTATATCAGCACTTGCATAACATCGTCAGAAGAAATGGAAGTGCAGAAAAAAGTGTGTGTCTATGTCAGAAGAGAATACTGTGACACTTCTTCTATTCCTATGGTCTCTTAAAAGCGAAGCACATGTATTATTTGTGTGCGGCTTCACTCTTTACAAAATTATGGAGTGGATCTTCTGCACCCCATCTCCGGCTCCGTGCTCCCTTGACACAAGACAAGCACGACTTAGTGTACCTGTCATGTTCTGTGTAACCTAATTAAGATAGTGTAATCATTCCACGCTATCTTAGATGACTGGATTAATTGTTTGATTACGTCATAAGTTACCCATTAACTACCCACCTGAACGTATTCACAGGCAATCAACATCTATCTGTATGTTTGCAATTGAAAGTTTATCCTAAATTGAACAATACTGACGCTTTTCATGCTACGCCAACATCATGCGGGCATAAAAGTTTAGTTTCCTGCAAAAATATACGCAAAAAAAACTTTTTGCAAAAAAATACTACCGACTTCCAAATACAAAACTACAAAGTGAAAAATAACTTTATTTTTTGAAGTCGGTGTCTTTCGTAGGTACCAATTTTTTCGCGTTATGGACATTTTGATGTTATGTTATGAAATGGTATAAACAATAAACAGACATGTGATTGCAGCAATCCCGAGAGATTTGACGTCATTTATTGAAGAGTTCTGCTGTATATCTCCGAAGTTCTTCATCAGATCTTCACCAAATTAAAATGGGACCAATTTCGGAACATACTTTTACAAACAAAAAATAATTTTTAAAATCGGTCCACAATTGACGAAGATATCGGTGAGAATACACATAAAAAAATAATACATTATGTCGAACATAGAACCTCCTCCTTTTTGGGAAGTCGGTTAAATATCGCTCGAAACATAACATAGCCTATCCCGGCAATATAACACATAACTTAAAATTCAATATAATTATAAACATAATCAAATTCAAACATTTCATACAACGCCCGCGTTTCAACGCTCATAAAAATATATTAACTCCTATAAATTTAGCATCGTCAGCGATTTATTTGTCGCTTAAGCAATACGCTGTCGTCGCTCGTAAACAGGGCTCATCAAACCGAGCGGCTTATTGCCTATATGCACGACTCACGGACGTATATAACCCAAGCGCTTCTTAATAACACTGAAAAAGAAATGGCGCCACAATAGAACTAAGAGCCACTCTGTGAACCACTCCAACGCACAATCTGCGCCAATCGATGGCTTTTAAGGTATTGAGCGCCATTGTGGTTGTACCTAGGGTTACTCTAGTTTCATTATGCAAATATTTTACTAATACTATTTGGCCTAACCAGTAACCAAGTTGTCCAAATTATTTGGAGCTCATAAAAGCCGATCCCCACCCTATTAAGGTAACTATAATCCGGGTTGTATAACAACATATAGGGGTGAACACTGAACAGTTACAAGCGAAGAAACTCGAAGCGCCGCAATAGAGGTGGCCCAATTTTTGTAGAATCGTAAACCCGTAAGATTTAGTGAACGGTCAGAGTTTTAACGAGGGCCTGTGTCCTCCGTCCTCCATCCTCAACCCTCCTCGCCGACGAAATATAGTTTTACGACAATCGCTAGTGAGCCATTAAACAATTTTCACAGGCACACGGCTATTATGTTTATGCTTTATTGCCCCGCTATGTGTTGGAATAATGAGATCTATATGCATTTTGGATTCAGCGATGTTTTCGGATAATGATCTATAATTTTGGAAAGCAGTGTAGCAAAAAGATTTTGGTAATAGTGTAAGTTTCTGGGACCTCGTTCACGTCCTATTCTATGGTTACAACTAAACATCTTTTGTTTCATGGCCACATCCTTCTTTTTAATAACTATGGCCACACCAATCTATATTTTATTGATAATAATATCTATACCCATTAAAAACACTACAAAGTGAAAAATAACTTCAATTTCGGCCGTCGGAGTCCCTGTTTTCGTTTCTTCGTTTTTTGACACTGACTGCCGAATTTAAAGTTATTTTTCACTGTGTAGTGTTTTTTTGGAAGTCGGTTGTATTTTTTTTTGTAAAAGGTTTTTATATTTTCCTCTTTTTCTTTGTTTTTACCTACAGTAATGTGCTTATAATGCACAAAGTGAAGCCAGAATAGATTACCCGAATAACATGAAACTTGAACATATCTGGTAGAATGATAGTGTACTAGGGTGACCTGTATACATCTGCGTACCCCTTTAGAGCGTATTGGCTAGTTATGGAATGATTGCAGCGATCCCGAGAGATTTACCGTCATTTATTGAAGAGTTCTGTTGTATATCTCCGAAGTTCTTAGTCAGATCTTCACCAAATTATAAGCTTATAGTCTTGCAAGCGGTAGTCAAGTTGGTCCCAAGCGGTACTGATAAGCACCTCATAACATTTAATGTCTATTTTAATAGTATCATACACTTTTTTGGTGATGGGGCGTGCCATATTTCAAGATCAGATAGTCCATGTCATTCCCACAATTGCGACAAATCCTACGACACCTCATACGTCAGAATCCGTCAAGCCGTTTGTGCTGTATAGAGTGTTATAGAAATGGACATACTTACGCACGAAAAACTTTACCCTCCCGTAGTCGGGTAGTAAAAATAAGCGAGGTTGACTTCCCGAACAGGTACCAACTGTATAGGGTACATTTGGATTGGGATTCTACGCAAACGCCAATAAAAAATGTACGTAAATATGTTAGCCCAACTTTCTAAGTATTAAAATAGTGAAATACTAAAGTCAAAATATAAACTAAACATCCTCTTTTCAAAATATGTATACCGCACATTTTATACTCGTAAGTTCAGTCTAACCAGGCTAAGAGTAAGTTTGAAACTAGCAACTACAAGCAAAGGTGTGCAGCGCAGTTAGCTACATTTTTATGCTTAACTATTTTCACATACTTCTTGGAGCAAAAGAAAAATAAACTGGTATAAACGCTGCTCATCATATCAGCAATGTGAGGTTCTATCACGCAGGTTTGAAAATCAAAATCAAATTAAAATCTTTTTAATTCAATTAAACCATAAATAGGAACTTTTGAATTATCGAACAAAATATGAATCTAGTTGCTCATTCGCAAGGTTCAGTAGGTCTCTATGGAGAAGAACGTGCAAGAAACTCCACAGACGCTATTTTTCATCAGTTTTAATTAAAATCATTTGATTACATCATTCTTGTTGTAAAAATTCATATGTGAGAATGATGTAAAAAGCAGTGCACCTAGAAACGTCTAGAATAAAACTAACAATTCAAAAATAAATTAAGTACGTAATTAAAAGCAGGCCGAAGCAGTTAAGTTATGACCAATCCCAACTGATGGCGCCCGTTCACGAACATGGCGCATGAATTGGCACCACTCAACGCAACCATCATAAAGGGAACCGAATGATCCAACACATGTGCCACCATCAGAGAGGCATTTGAGAGAGCATGGCACACTCTCAACTGCCAGGGCACACACAATTCAACGAAAGACACATAGGTACAGTAAATGGTAAATTTACAGTTGGTACATAATACTCACACATGTGTGTGTAGTTATATAATACTAATTTTGATTTGGTTTCTGCTAGTTGTCTTTTTAACCAATATTCTAGACAAGCCGTATGGAATTGCCCATCGGCAAAGTTGAAGATCTCCCATACAAATTTTTATCCCCAAATAAACGCCCAATTTTCAAAAATCCGTCCTTTGTTCCACCACCAACGGTTTATGTTGTGCGTCGTTTATCAGAGAATTCAAGATTTTCATTATATAGCGTAGCTCGAATTAAAAGGTTCTAGTTAATACTATGCCTACCACAGTCGTTTATGTGCCTCGATCTTCTGTGTCAGTCTAGTTATGATAAGCGACAGCACTCGCTAACGACGAGAGACAGCAAAGTTACTAATGCCATACCCGGTTTCTGAGGTCCTCAGATCATCTCTCAATAGCGATTGACTCGACAAAGTTAGCTATTAAAGCGAAGTTCTGCCTCAAATTCAATATGATTAAATATCAACTGCTTTTGCCGATGTAGGAGCACAACTATTATTTAACTCTGGTGTAACCTCCACTTGCACATGGAATTGCCCACAGCAAACCATGTTAAAAAAAAACATTAAAAAAAAATACAACTGACTTCCAAATAAAACACGATAAAGTGAAAAATTACTTCATTTTCGGAAGTCGATGTCAAAAAACGAAAACAGGAACAAAGACTTCCTAAATTGAAGTTATTTTTCACTTTGTACTGTTTTTACTTGGAAGACGGTTGGATTTTATTTGGAAAATGTTTTAATTTTTCACTTTTTGGCTGTGATACTCGTATATAATGGACCAGTTCTATAATTAGGTACCTATATTGCTCAAAGTGATGCCAGAATAGCTTAACCCAATAACATGAAACTTGCACAAAACCGGTGGAATGAGAGTATACCAGGGTGAACTGTTCACACCTGTGTACCCCTTTAGAGTGTACCAGTATGATGTTAAGTTAGGAAATGATATAAAAAATAAGCAGACATGCGATAGCAGCTATCCCGAGTAGTTTTATTTTTTATTAAAGAGTTCTGTTGTATATCTCCGAAATTCTTCATCAGATCTTGATGAAATTTATATGAGACCACATGACAAGTAGCACGTATCGACGTTGTTTTCTATGGACAAAAGCTGAACAGAGCTGAATAAGTCTGGTTAGTCCCTTAACCGGTATAATGGGTAACGTGTTACCCAGTTACTGGGTTGTTGACGTCAGATAGGTAGTCGCTCCATCCATACATGGGCGTAGTCACTGGCAAAAGCTAGTACCAAAACAATTAATGAAATTGATCACAAAAGAGCCCACGCTTATTGTTCAGTGGGCGTTTAATCTTAATACTCATACCTACAATATCCCTTTAGAAACGTTTACGTAACCTGATAAAAAATAAAATAAAGCCTCGTAACAATTTTAATTCTATAACATGAAAGCGTTTTTTTAATTTACTAAATTAATATTGTTGTATAAAATCATAGGGTTGCGTTATACTTTGTGACTTACGACGCGTAGTCACGTTCTAATATTGCTGTTGGTTTAATTCGTTGGCAGTTTTTTATTACCCGGCTGCAAGGAAAGGGTTATGTTTTTCGCGCGTATCTTGTATGTTTGTATGTTTGTATGTATATAATATTCTTTATTACCTCGTATCTTGCAAACCGCTAGATGGATTTTTATAATTAATACATCGTTAGATAGGGCTTGGCCGCCCAAGTGTTCTTAGATAAGTGACGTTAATAATAAACAAAAATGGCGGCTTTTGTGCGCCATATTGGAGGCGACTCAATATTTTTCTTTGAAACCCATCGAGTGAGGTATCAAAATGAAGGTTTTTTAAAGGTGATTACAAAAATATATACCACTTATATGTTTAAAAAATAGGTAACTAAAAAGTTGTAAATAAAAAAAGGTTAATTTAACAATCAAAAACCCGACTGCGAACTAAAAAGATGTAAACAAGTAGATAATCATGCTGTGCAGTCGGAGGATACATATTCGCGAGCTGGCTGACCACCTGACAAAGAACACCTGACTCTGAGAACTTATGGACACCAGGGGGTGTCCATAAGTTCTTAGATTAAGGTTATTGTGAGTGTGCTTCAGGGACAGATGTATATGACTTGTACACTGTGTCCCTTACGCACAACCAAAATAACTTTTCCCTGAAGCCTAAATTCGTGCCCATTTTTACCCGACTACGGTGAAGCAAAAGAGAGGGTTATGTTTTTGACCAGAATATGTGTATGTAAGTATGTATGTTCATCTGTTCCTTCACAACTTCTTATCATAATTGAGGTGTCGTTGGAAGCGTCTTGTTTGTCCGCTGGTTATAGGCTATGTGACGTCACAATAAATTAAATATGGCGCCGTCTAGGGGGCACGAAGTCAAGAACAAAACAATTTTTTTTCACCCTACCCCATCATGTAAGGTATCATTGAACAGGGATTTTAAAATGAAGGTAGGGTGTGGTACATAATATTTTTGTCAAGCGTACCGTTTGCGAGACATATCCCGTCAAAGTCATGAAAACTAATTTTTTACCTGACTGTGGCGTCGCAAAAAAGCATATATGCATCGTCGTATGCAACTTTGCAGAATGTATTGTTACGGTATATGGTGAACAGCCACGGTATATTTACGGGAATATTTTCTTGTTCCATACATTTTAGAGAGTGAGTTTTTTAGTAGTCGGGTTTTAGTTTTTGAACTTATCTTTTACAATAGATACTTCATGGGACTTTAACATATCTGGCGAAAAGTACTACAGGAACAGCTCTACCTAACTCTTTGGGAAAAACTGGCGTGATATTATAGTATGTGTGTACTTACTACCAAATATTAATGAGGCCAATGTTCAGCAGATCCAGTTGATATTAATTGATGATATGAATATATGTAGGCAATGTTAATAATATTGTTTATCTGCCCCAGTTTGCCTTGATCGGTAATAGGTTCCATGTGAAAGGGGTATGGCTAGCAGACATTTACCGGACAACGATTACTGCCCCAGGCTACCACTAAAAGGTTTTTAAATTAAATGTACCGGACCCTGCTCTACCTAGAAGTTAATAAAACGATAGGAGTTATGAACTAATGTAAACACTGAAATTTGAAGCCTTGTGTGCTAATTTATTTATTTACTCGTATATCCTCGTACTGGTTCGCCTGCAATTACACCAATGGAGTACACACTTATAATAATCTAAGTCGAGGTTTCCTCACGATATTTTCGTTCACCGTTGCCAGCGATGTCCAAGATAAACTTAGAAAGTACATGGCATATGAATTGAAAAAGTTACATTGAAGCTTGCCCGGATTCGAACCCACGACCTGAAGCACGAAAGGCGAGGGCTTAGCCACTGGGCAACACGACAATAAAAGAAAAGAAAACATTTTTTACAAAAAATAAACCGACTTCAAAAGCAAAACGCTGATGATGAACGATGAACGATGATTACGATCCGATAAGCAGTTTCGGAGATATGCGTGGACAAACATACAAACATACACTTATGAAATTTGGCACACGTTTTTAGAAGCCCACATAGAACAACAAATGTGAATATTGTTCAGTTCCAATAATATTACATATATACGTGTGGAACTGATTACCTCCGTCAGTCGGTAAAACGGCAATACAATTTCCCTAAATGTAGGTTTTATAAAAAAAATAGAGAGGCTAAAGCTTGATGATTGTAGTGTAACGTTACGAACATTCTTTGCAACTTCTAGATCAGTGTTTTTCAAACTGTGGGTCGCGACCCCCAGGGGGGTCCCGAAGTTTTAGTTTGGGGGTCGCAGTCGCAGGCCAGGTAACAGTTAAAAGCGAGGGTTATAGGTCGTAGAAGGCTGTGCCTGTTCATTCTTAGATATATGTTACTAGCGGACGCCTCGCGGTTTCACCCGCGTAGTTCAGGGATAACAAGTAGCCTCTGTCACCCGGGGATAGTGTAGCTTCACAAGGGTGAAAGAATTTTTGAAATCGGTCCAGTAGTATTTAATTTTATTCGTTACATACAAAAATACAAATCTTTCCTCTTTATAATATTAATATAGATAGTATATAGATATATAGTTTACCTTGGATATGTCTTTGACATTATTTGTATAATTTAAAACATATTAAACATAGACGTACTTATAGATTCAAAAAATAATGTCAAGAGTGCAGTTTGCTCGCCCACTTACCGCATTATAAAATTATGACGGTCCTTTTTTTTTTTTTTTTGTGGGTCGATACAATTTTTCACTTAAAAGGGGGTCGCATATTCGAAAAGATTGAAAAACACTGTTATAGATAATCAAGAAGCTACAGGCACTTGTATCAATTGGTTAAACAGACAATGCAAAATTCTATCATCACGATTGTCAATCTATATGGTGTGGGATTGACACGCGCTACCGAACTGTCTCGTGGTTATGTGGTCAATTAATAGTCAATCAAATATAATACCTACTATCATCATCAATCGTAAATACATATAGTAAATCTGTAGAAAAGTCGTTTTTGTACATCGAAAACAAAAAAAATATTATCAGGATGTTAAAGGATAACCAACAAAACCCATTACCTACATTTTTTGAATTTTTCTCTGTTTATCTGTTTAATTGTGCCCGCATCACGAAAATATACGAAATCAATGTAGATAACTGTTATCCAAAAAAAATGTGCGTAACTGTACTTAGTTTTTGTTTCATCGCAATCGGTTCAGTCTATCAAAAGTTATATGAATTTAAAATATTCAAGAAGTAAAATATCACAACACGCGCAATTCAGAAACTCGGATAGGTGAATTCCATATTCGATAGCTGGCTTTGTGCATTTTGTGAATGGCGATGTTAAGATTCTCCGCGGCAGAATGACCCTAGAAATCTTGTCTACCTGTCTGTCTCACTGTTAGGTGACGCTTTCACTTCTTAATGGGTCGACCATCTCCTACCGTAGGATATAGGATTTCTGTTACTCAGGCTACGTTTAACGCAGGTGAAACTGCTGGCAGAAGCTAGTCTTACTACTATTCGTCATCATCATTTCAGCCGAAAGACGTCCACTGCTGGACATAGGCCTTCCCCAGGTCGCTACATTGACCAATCCAATGCGTCTCGCATCCAGAGAATTGCCGCAACCTTAACCAGGTCATCGGTCCACCTAGTGTTAGGCCTTCCAACGCATCGTCTTCCGGTTCGCGATCGCCACTCCAGAACTCGCCAACTTATCGACCATTCTACTACTTAAGTTTCCCAATTCTTCGGACTACTATCGGCAACTTTGGTTTACCTGAAATAAAGAAAGTCTCCGGAGTCAGCGGATATCCTCTTCTCTGATGCGATCACGAAAAGAAACTCAGAGCATAGCCCTCTCCATTTTCCTTTGGGTGACTTTAAGCTTTCTGATGAGAGAGCATGTTTTGGTCCCATAGATTATAACTAACAACACACTCCGGTCATAGACTTTTGTCTTGACACTGCGGTAAATTGGACGAGTAGATACCGCACAACTTCCCGAACGCCGCCCAATCGAGTCGGATTCGACGGTTGACCTCTCTCGAAGATCTAACTACCATTATAAACGTGAAAGTTTGTGAGTATGGATGGATGGATGTTTGTTACTCTTTCACGCAAAAACTGCTGAACGGGTTTTGATGAAACTTTAGAGAATTATAGCTTATTTATACATCAGAATAACACATAGGTTATCTAACTAATATTATAAAGAGGAAAGATTTGTTTTTTTATGTTTGTATTTTTGTATGTAACGAATAAAATTAAAACTATTAGACCGATTTCAAAAATTCTATCACTGTTGGAAAGCTACACTATCCCCAGATGACATAGGCTACTTTTTGTCCCTGTATTCCCACGGGAACGGGAACTACGCGGGCGGTGCCGCGGGCGGCTGCTAGTGTTTAAAATAATTTTATCCAACGTTTATCGCAGTTATAATGTCACTTTCTCAAGAGCCTCTAAACAGTGAACGTCAGTTTTCAAAACTTCTCACCAAAACTTGTTTTTAGTATTCCCATTAGATAACCCTCGCCGCTAACCCAAAGTAATCGAGTTTTTCTTTTAATGTGGAGCATAGAACAATTTTAACTCAAGTCTGACAGTTTGCAGCTCCGTAATGTAATTTTCCATGTGTCAGCGCGTCAGGACGTCTTGTCAGGCACCCCTGCCAGTCGGCACATGGGTTGACACTGCCAAGTATTCGGCATATAATTGTTTTGGGATTATGCCTCCGTCTTCCGTTCCCATTAACTGTATTTTCTGTGTGGGAATTAAATTAACTGAAGCCTCTTGGATGCTTTTTGTCGGTTTTATTTCATCATACATGGTTTCGTCGAATGATTTTATTGTATTACTTTCTTCTATTACTTTCTTCTCAGTAAAATGTGGATTTATTATCCACATTTTACTATTATAAACTTTGTGATGTCGGATGGATGGATGTTACTAACTCTTTCACACAAAAACTACTGAACGGATTTTGATAAAACTTTACAGTAATGTAGCTTATACTTAAAAATATTACATTGGCTATCATCATCATCATTATCGTTATCATAGCTAAAAGACGTCCACAGCTGGACATAGGCTTCCCCCATGCGTCAAATCAAATCAAATCAAATCAATTTATTTGTCAATGTAGGTGTCGTTAATTACAGGTGTTAAAAGGCTTAGGCCATATCTTTACAGGTATCACTACATTCAACCCACAGGGCGTACAAACAATACGTTACAATAATATTAATCATTACATTAAATTATACAATAACAGATTAAATAAAATAAGATAAGTTATTACATTAAATTCAATATTTGTCTATCATGTCAAAACACTGACCTCTATCATACATTGTACACTGGACTTCATACTATCGATGACAAAATGAAGACATTTGATTATCGCCATTTTGGCGCTGATAGCAACGTGAATTAACGTGAGAGTCGCATGGAACTAATATTAGAGATGGGACACAGCTTTCGGTAAAATACTTTTATGGGTTTTATCGATCGTGAGAATAATTTAATACGTAAGAGAAAAAAAACCAGTTATTTTTACTATGATTAATTTTTAAGTAATAGAATAATTGCTGTAAAGGTTACTAAAAATATTTTCAGTCAGATTGCAAGCTATAAACTAGTGGATAGCGTGCTAGTAAAGTTATAGCGCATTACTGTCAGATCAGTGAGATTTAAATATGGGGTTAGGATAACAACTTATCCTAAAAACTATCACATTTGAGCAAGTATCTCCTCGCTCAAGTACACTAGTTGTACGCCCATCGGATTCGTGAATGGAACATCATTTATATAATAATAATAAATGAGATGGATAATCATTTACAACGGACGTATTTCTCGCTATCATCGCTAAGATCCTGTCTCTGTAGTGTTAAGGTGCAAATAGGAGTGGTATCGCATTCCAGCATGGTGAAGACTTTAACTCTGTTTCAGATGCAGATAATAAATTATTTGACTTCAAAACATTTGTTAATATAATTATAACTATCATGATATTATTCCAGAATTAATTCCAGGCTCAGGAACGCAGTGATTGGTACAAGAGAGAGGCCTGTGCTCAGCAGTGGGCGAAGTCGGGCTGTGGATGATCATGATGATGATTCCAGAATTTAGTATTACACATCACTTTTGAACATATTATTACTGATTATTAGGCATTCATATACCTAACATTCATCACCAATACCAATATGTGATATTTAGTTCCAACCACAGGTTCCAACATACTACGAGAAGTCAATACAGTAAATGAGTGATACGCCTTGCCAAGACTTGATTTGATATTAGTGTAATTTAAAAATATCACTAATACTGATATATTAGTTACAATTATTATAATATTGCCAGTGAAATATATTAGTATTACCTAATTTTTTGAAATATCGGTAGTATCCTATCTCTAAATGTGTCAATTTTAGTTTCTGATACGCTCGAGCGGGGCGCTTTGAATCAGCACAAAAATCAACTGTCATTTCATATAGTATGTTTAGTCCAGCGTACTTGTATAATAGAGGTCAGTGTGTCAAAATCATCATATTAAAAATCCAAAACAGTCGAGTAAGTATGTCACAATACAAAAAAATATAACAACATCCTGACATTATCAATTAGTATTAAATAATTATATTAAAAATTGTCAGATAAGAACTCGTCTATTGTATAATATGTTTTATCTACCAGTAGTTTAAAAAGAGCCTTTTTGAAATTTCTTATGTCGTCCAGTACTTTTATTACTTTAGGCAGCTTGTTATAGATCTTGGGTGCCATACCCAAGAAACTTTTTGAGTAGAGTGCAGTGTTATGTGGAGCAGCACATATATCGTTGTTGCGTCGTTTGGATCTAAATGTTTGAAATAAGTGATGGTTACATTTGACAAATACTGCTGTCTCATATATGTACAAACATGGCAGGGTGAGAAAATTATATTTTTTAAATAACGGAGTACAACTATCAGTCTTTTTCATTCTGAACATAGCACGTACAAATTTCTTTTGCGTCCTAAAAGCAATTAATTTATCAGTACTGTTACCCCAGTATATTAGTCCAAAACGTAATGTTGATGAAACATAGGCTTTGTACGCTATCAGAACTATGGAGTCATTTACAATTTTTGATAAATTATACAGCGCATATGTGTACTGGTTTAGTTTCCTACAAACATTTTCAACATGACACTTCCAGTCAAGCTTACTGTCCAATTGGAGTCCAAGAAATCTAGCAGTATTGGTTTCACCAATTCTTTGGTTTGCATACAATATATTTAATTTAGGCTGTCTTGTTCTTTGTTGGAATAGCATGATCTGTGTTTTGTCTAAGTTTATTTTTAGTTTATTTTTATGTAGCCACTTTATTATGCAATCTATTGAATTATTTATGTCACGTTCGAATGATTCCAAATATTTACATGGGATAATGTGTGTACTATCATTGGCAAATAAAACAGTTCGATATTCAATGCATCCTGGTAAATCATTAATGTATATGAGAAATAACAAAGGTCCAAGGACACTTCCTTGGGGTACACCACACACTGTATACCTTACTGTAGACTCGTGAGCAACTTCTATTTTGGAAGTAGAGGAAATCCTATTTATAATTATGACTTGTCTTCTTTCACTTAAATAACTTTTTATTAGTCTTAATATATTTCCCCCAACACCGTACCGTTCCAACTTTCCCAGCAGTATTTCATGGTCCACGTGATCAAATGCTTTGGACATATCCATGAATACTGCTGCGATCGGGTTTTTTTGGTCAACATTATAGAGTATGTCAGATATTAATACATAAATTGCCTTATTAATATTTTTGTTTTTCCGGAAACCATTTTGTTCTTCAGCAAGTATATTGTTTACTTCAAGAAATGAGTAGAGAGAATTAAAAATCACCCTCTCAAAGACTTTAGAAAGGATTGGTATTAATGATATAGGACGATAGTTTGCAATATTTGATTTATCGCCTTTCTTGTATAGTGGCCTAATAACAGTCATTTTCAATAAATTTGGAAAGTGACCATGCTCTATGCAAAGGTTAATCATAAAACTAAGTACTGGTGCAATCAAATGCGACACCGACTTGGGTATCTTAGTAGTAATCGCCTCGTAACCTGCGCTATTGGTATTTTTCAATGAATTGATTATTTTGAATACTTCGTTTGGATCGGTTGGTGCCATAAATAATAATTTAGGATGATAATCAATATACGATGTAGCATTATTGTTCTGATTCACTGTAGGACGTGTTGAATCTATAAAATAATCATTAAATGCTGTGGCTATTTATTTAGGTGCATTTATATTTTTATCATTAATAAGTAAATGACTAATAGACTCAGACGGAAAGTTCAATTTACGTCCATTAATTACTTTCCACGTAGCTTTAGTTTTGTTTTCTGCATTATTAATCACATAACTGTTTTGAGTTTTTTTTGTCAATTCTATAACTCTTTTTAGCCGTCGTGAATATTGTCTCAGTAATTGCTTATTTTCAATATTAGGTTTCCGTCTGTATTGCCATAACATTTCTCTTATCCGTTTACTGCAACTTCTGATACCTTTATTAGGGCGAGTTTCTGAAGTCGACGTCACATCTCAAATCAGCTGACAATTTGTCACAAATTAACCAGCCGTCAGTTGTCAGTGAGTTTCTCAACTGCATCTTCGAGAAATTACGAAATCGCTTGTTACATTTAATAATTTATTTCGGTTGGCTACCCTAGCTAGTATTCATTCAATTCCTTCACTACTATAACGTAATAGTATTTTATCTTGAGCGGCTGGGTTGGTGTAGCCCGCAAGTTAAGCAAACCTTACCAGGGACGATTTTTGGATGGGTAACCACGTTTTTTTTTGGTTTGCTTTTTTTTGGATAGGTGCCACACAGGTTAAGCAACACTTACCAAGGTTTTTTTTGGATGGGTGACCGCTTTTTTTTGGTTCGTTTGTTTTGGATGGCTGACCCCGCCAGGGTAAGCAACACTTACCAAGGTCAGTGTTTGGATGGGTGACCACTTTTTTTGGGTTCGCTTGTTTTTGGATGGGTGACCATGCCAGGGTAAGCAACACTTACCAAGGTCAGTGTTTGGATGGGTGACCACTTTTTTTGGGTTCGCTTGTTTTTGGATGGGTGACCATGCCAGGGTAAGCAACACTTACCAAGGTCAGTGTTTGGATGGGTGACCACTTTTTTTGGGTTCGCTTGTTTTTGGTTGGGTGACCTTGGTAATGTTAATTAATAATTAAATTTTTGTGGTGATGGTCACCCATCCAAACACTGACCTTGGTTAGTGTTGCTTACCCTGGCGGAGTTACCTATCCATAAACAAGCGATCCAAAAAAAAATTGGTCACCCATCCCAAGACTGACCTTGGCAAGTGTTGCTTAACCTTGCGCGGTCACCACCCCAGCCGCTTCAAGCTAAACACAAATCTATCCAGAAACTGACCTCGATAAGTACTAAATACAGGGTACAGTTAAAATTAATGCGCGTGAGGAAGGTTCGATTCCCAGGTCAGTAATTTATTTTATTTTATTTTTATTTACCTAAATACAAAATAACTATTTTTGATAATTGTGTCAAGTTTTTATAATGTAATTAATTTAAAAAGTTTGTAACATCCTATTTTTTTTAAATCTTGCTAATTAATAATTGATCTAAATTAACATATTTTTTATAACTCAACCCATACCACAGTTTTCGACGACCCCTATTATCTTTTTTATCGTAATATAAGCCTTTAAAATCATAATATTAATTTTAATCTGCGAATAATCGACCAATTTCCAACAATTATAAATTAGGCTCGTTGACAAGAGATTAACATTGAAAATGGTTCTCAGAAACCCAAAACTGCTGTAACATGTGGTTAATTCGAGATTTTTCTCAAATGTGACAAATTGTTAAATGCTTGTCACAGTTGGGTGTTGAGAAACTGAAAGTAGAATTAACAGGCGATTAATCGTCGATTACGTTAACAGCCCGATAATTGAGACGTGGGAAACTGGCAGTTAGACATCCATTGGGGGGTTTTTCGAGCGCAAATCTTTTGTCTTATGGTGGGAAAGCACAAATTGTAAAAAAGTATAAATAGATCATGGAAATAATTAAATGCTATTTCTGGCTCGCTACTATTGAATACTTAAGAAAAACTAAGATTACTTATAGCTTCAATAAATTTATGTATGTTCTCACAGCTGTAATCCCGACTTAGAACATACCAATGATCAATAAAACATGTCTTTTTTACAGGACACTTAAATAGTTGGGCTGTGTGGTCAGATAGTGCCAACTCCAAAACTTCAGCTTCACCACCCCTTAGATTATGTATAATGTTATCAATACATGTTCCACTTAATATACGCGTAGGTTGTTTTATGCTCGGTTTAAGATTATAGCTCAAAAGGAGATGCTGAAATTCAATGGACAATTTTGTATTCAATAAAATATCAATATTAAAGTCACCACACATCATGACTTTTGTTTTTAAATTACGTCCGCAATAGTCTAAAGTATGCTCAATTTTTTCAAAGAAAATTTTTGTATCAGCTTTGGTGTATTTTGGAGGTCTATAAATGCATATGACTATTATTTTGTGTGTCACGAGTTCAATGGCACAGCATTCGATAATATTAGGAACACAGAACTCTTTAATATCTATAATTTTATACTCGTATCTATTTCTAATTAATATACACGTTCCTCCATTTCTAGTGTTTCTTGTCGAGCATGTTGCGAGTTTAAAATTAGGTATATCTAAATGCATGCAATCGTCATCTTTCATATTGTGCTCGGTTGCATTTCATCACATTCATCGTCGGATATAGTTGGCAGACTGTGTGTGGTGCCATCTAACGTCAAATTGTTGGTACTAGATTCTTCCATTGTAGTATCTGTCAGAGATTGAGTTCGTTTTCTACGAAGCGTGATGTTCTCGAAAAAGTTCATTACAAAAATTAAATTTCAAAAATTTTATAAATGGAAAAAGTGACGCTCATATGTGGGGATCGATCTCACGACTATGCGTATACCCAACCAGGCTGTACTACCACTGGGCCAAACGAGCATTAACATTAGTGATGAATTTGTAGATGTTATTCCTTATTCCGTGCTCGGCTCACTAGCGAGACAAGTGGGGTCCAAAGGGCATTTCTTTGTTCTACTGACGATACACCAAGACGGTTAAAACATTTGAATTTTTGTTCAATGTTTTTGTTATGTTTGCTCACAATCACTTTTTACTTATAATATTCAGTTCAGTACACTTAAATTATGTTTTTTGTTTGTTATTGTCACTGTTTTTGTATCTTACTATTATAAATTGTCTTAGAATAGCACTTTAAATTGTTTTTCACAACGAAACTAACCGTCGTTTTCCACTTTTGCTATTTTTATGTTCTTAAAGGTCCAAATCATGGGATAACATTTGCACAGGATTATTGCACTTTTATTGATATTATTATACTAATTATAGCACTGATTAGTTGATTTAACAATTTAAATAACATTTATGTTGCCGCGAGCGTTGAACTCGCCACACTGATCGGTCCCGTGCGTCTGGTGTCCACCGGACTCCAGCCATGACCAGGTCGTCGCTCTACCTAGTGGGCGGCCTTCCAATGCAACGTCTTCCGGTTCGCAGTCGCCACTCCAGAACTTTTCGGCCCGAACGGGCCATCCGTTTTGCGAGCAATGCGCCCTGCCCACTGTCACTTAAGTTTTGCAATTCTTAGGGCTATGTCGGTAACCCTGGTTCTCTTGCGGATGTCTTCGTTTCTAATTCGGTAACGCATGAAAACTCCGACATAAGCTATATTCGACTTTATTAATAAAGATAAACGTACAAATTTCGGACGAGCGGCAGCTTGTTCACATTTAAGTTTCTTTATTTATTTTAAGTAAGTTAAGCTCTCAGCAAGTACTCGTAAAACAATTCGCACAATAAACTATCAACGGGTTTATGTGATGCTGACATAAAACAGTATCGTTTCTATAGTTCTACCAACTGTTTCTTATGATAAGAAAACTCAAGAACTCAAATAAAAACGCCCAATATTCGACATTAAAAACAAAAGACAAACGTGTCCTGAGAAGTTGACTTAAATTACTCCTGCGCTTAAAATCCACATAATAACCGTAGAACGACGAATTTTTATAAACCTAGAACCTAAACCCCGCCATTAGTGCATGCAACACACAATTGATTACAAATCACTGTTACGTAAGTACTTTAACTATTCCTAAACTACGTCACAATGGCATCACAAACACTCACATTTCACCTGCATCAAGGGACACTCGCCAAGCCTCGCAGTGCAGTTATTATCCCTCGTTTGTGTTAAGTGGGTGCTGCAATGATCCAGCTTAGCGCTTTATAATGAGCTCCCCCGGCGAGATCGCCTTGCACCACATGTCCTTGTCTGCCCCACCTAAATATAGCCTTGTATCATATTACAACAAATACACGAGTGCAGAAAGTCCACTTCATATTTATAAAAACACTAACTTCTGCCAACGGTAAGAAAATTATCCCGAGGGGACATATTCCTGGGATAAAAGTATTATATATGCTATGCCTGACTATAATCCACCCCTGTGCCAAATTTCATCCAGGTCCGTTCAGCCGTTCTGGCGTGATTGAGTAACAAACATACACACATCCTAACTTTCGCATTTATGGAAAAAAAGTAGGTTAGCCCATTATTTCAGCACTAGCATAGCATCTTCAGAAGCAATGGAAGTGCTGAAAAAAGTGTCTGTTTCTATTATCAAAAGAGAATATTGTGACTCTTCTTCTATTCCTATTTCCTTTTGGTCACTTATAAGCGAAGCACTTGTATTATTTGTGAGCGCTTTTACTCTTTACAAAATTATGGATTGGGCCTTCTGTACCTCATCTATTTTGTTCGTGACATTATGATGGAGGCACCGTGAGTTGTGACCCATTTTGGAGCGTTTGTGATACACTGACAACGTTACACTATTAGTTGTTTTAGAAATCAGGATGCCCTGTGTGATTATGAAAACCAAGTTTACGTTTTGGTATTCAAATTGTAAGCGAACTAAGTCTATCTTTGCGGAGTTTTCACCCTTATTTTAGTATCGTTAAAGGCTGATACTCGAAAAATTATGTTATTGTTATCATGTTATGTCTAGTGTATTTAATGTATTATCCTAGTCTGTGCCTACTCCCATGGAAAAAGAGGCATTAATCTATATAGGAAGATATGTCTGTATGTTGAATATCCTAAAGGTACCTACGGGTAAGCATGTTCCCTTGTCACAAGACAAGCACGACTTAGTGTACCTGTCATATTCTGTGTAACCTAATTAAGATAGTGTGATCATTCCACGCTATCTTAGATGGCTGGATTAATTGTTTGATTACGTCATAAGTTACCAATTAACTACCCACCTGAACGTATTCACAGGCAATCAACATCTATCTGTATGTTTGCAATTAAAAGCTTATCCTAAATTGAACAATACTGACGCTTTTCATGCTGCGCCAACATCATGCGGGCATAAAAGTTTAGCTTAATGCAAAAATATACGCAAATATCGCTCGTAACATAACAGCCTATCCCGGCAATATAACACATAACTTAAAATTCAATATAATCATAAACATTCATAATCAAATTCAAACATTTCATACAACGCCCGCGTTCCAACGCTCATAAAAATATATTAACTCCTATAAATTGAGCATCGTCAGCGATTTATTTGTCGCTTAAGCGATACGCTATCGTCGCTCGTAAACAGGGCTCATCAAACCGAGCGGCTTATTGCCGACATGCACGACTCACGGACGTATATATATAATCCAAGCGCTCCTTTATAACACTGAAAAATAAATGGCGCCGCAAAAGAACTAAGAGCCATTCTGTGAACCACTCCAACGCACAATCTGCGCCAATCGATGAATCAGTTTCCATTTAAAATGAATGTTTTTGACATGAATAATTCTAGGAGAGCCGGTCGACTGCCGGCTTACCGCGATAACACAAAGTTACCATTCGCTGTCACCGGGTAACATCGATTAGTCGAACCGATTCGTCCCTAATAATAACCGATGGAACTCGAATGTAAATTTGCATTGAAAGATATTCCATTTAAAAGAAACGATGAGAAAAATCCTTGTGATGGATGGTCCCGTCATCGGGACTTCGATTACGTTTGACGAAATGTGATATACGGACTGAAATGCATTAACATTCACGCTGACTCACCGCGGAACTAACAACTAGTCGAAGATCCGAGATATAAATATGTACCGCGGGTGTTTGATTAACCATTACAAACACGGAGTGACGTCAACAGTTCCTATTCATGCAGCCTGCTTTATGTGTTTGGAAAATAATAAAACTTGTAAGATAAATATCTCTGAAATATGCTGAAGACATTGTCTAACTCGGAAGTCTGAATTCACGATCCAGCGTAAAATTTTAGAACTCGATCGAGATGCTGGGGACTAACGACAGTTGCCATAATAAAAAGAAGAAATTCTTTTAATTCAATTTCGTTGTTCAACTATATTTTGCAGACTTTCAATATCTGTTGCAATAAAATCTTGTGATGACTCTGTTTGTAAGATTTCATCTTAGTAGCTTTTAAACTTTATGCATTTCATTAACTCTTGGAGTAATTCTATAAAACAATAGCAATGCATCTTAGTTTTCAGCTTCTGAAACACAAAAGAAAATCCGCAGACAAATACCGGCAAATTCTTTCGAGGCACTCAAACAGTGCATTGTTTCGAGCTAACTATAAAACACAGTGCAACAATAAAACTTCTCTGCCAAAAAAACAGACTATCAAAAAGCTGCAAACAAAGCAAACTCCAGACACAATGTAACAGAATTAAATAACTTTTCGTTCCAATCATCGCAATATCGTAACTCGACATCCGACAACTATGTCGCTTATGTTCGTCATAAACATAGAATAAACATTAATCCCAACAAGCCATTATTTTGTTACGTACCTAATAACTTACCTGACAAAGGAGAACGACAGCTTTACGTCCCCGTCCCGGCTTTACCCACTAATTGTGCGAAGCTTTTCGTAATCATCTACAAGTACTCAAGTACTCACGAGAAGGGTTCCGAACCCATTATTAATTCAAGCGAATCATTTCTAATATTGTTTTCGAAGAATGTGGGATGATCGTGTATTGTCGAGTCTCTTGAATTTCAGATAAACTGTAAGTGGTATGTCCGCTCTGAAACTTTATAATTACTTAGCAGAGATTAGTGAAACAAACGGACGTGGACTAGCTCGGACTCTGGCCGAACAATACCGCTTAGGCAGAATACCCTTTGTGTCAGCTGAGCGATAAATACGATCCCATGCGATAAAAAGCAACGCTACAAATATCAAGATCACATGCAATGCAGTTGTCTCTGAATTCACGACACCACTGAAAAGTAGGATTAACGTTCCGCGTCGCATGATTACGAATACGTGTAACTGCACCAAGTGATACAATTACATTTTCGCATAGCGTACCACGTTTTCGCATTTTCTGCTCATGAGAAGCAAGCCTCGCCTGAGAGACGTATCTCGGCATCACTCGTTACGTCCGCGTCGCTCGCTTATCTCTCGTGATATAAGCCACGTTGTTAGCGCACTCGCTACTCGCGTATTATTCCTACGTGTAATTGTATTATTACGAGCGGTGTACATTCTGCTGCCAGTCTCGCTTGACGGATGTTACACGTCCCAGAAGAACTTCCAGTAATGTCAGATGCTACTTTGTGACGTCATCGCTCAGATAAGTATGGCGGAGTTTATGACGCAGACGTAATCAGAGAGCTCCACGTATTTACCTTAAATCATGCGGTATTGTCTAAAGTAATGGCAAAATAATGTGAGTGGAGGCTGATTGCCGACAGGTGCACGCTTCGGCTGAATACTAAATACGCTCGACATATTAATATATGCGACATTCAGTTCAGCATTCATTAGTTAGCGTTTCATTTCATTCGAACAGCTTTCCCGCAGTAAACGATGTTTTGTTCCACCATAATGTATTCAGCATTGAAGCATTATTAATGCTTCTATAGAACAGGAATAGAACAACGCTCTTGTGTCTATATTCAAACTTATTGACACAATATCGGATCAGTATATTCAATTGACATTAGTAATTATTAATAAGCTTATAAGGTATTGAGCGCCATTGTGATTGTACCTAGGGTTACTCTAGTTTCATTATGCAAATATTTTACTAATACTATTTGGCCTAACCAGTAACCAAGTTGTCCAAATTATTTGGTGCTCATAAAAGCCGATCCCCACCCTATTAAGGTAACTATAATCCGGGCTGTATAACAACATAGGGGTTAACACTGAACAGTTACAAGCGAAGAAACTCGAAGCGCCGCGGTAGAGGTGGCCCAATTTTTGTAGAATCGTAAACCCGTAAGATTTAGTGAACGGTCAGAGTTTTAACGAGGGCCTGTGTCCTCCGTCCTCCATCCTCAACCCTTCTCGCCGACGAAATATAGTTTTACGACAATCGCTAGTGAGCCATTAAACAATTTTCACCGGCGCCCGGCTACTATGTTTATGCTTTACTGCCCCGCTTTGTGTTGGAATAATGAGATCTATATGCATTTTGGGTTCTACGATGTTTTCGGATAATGATCTATAATTTTGGAAAGCAGTGTAGCAAGAAGCTTTACGCAATAGTGTAAGTTCCTGGGACCTTGTTCACTTCCTATTCTATGGTTACAACGTTTGTAAACATGTAGTTTGTTTCATAGCCAAATCCTTCTTTTTAATATCTATGGCCACACCTATTTATATTTTGTTGATATTAATATCTACCCATTAAAAAACACTGCAAAGTGAAAACTACTTTAATTTCGGAAGTTGATGTTCCTGTTTTATGATAATATTATTAATTTGTACTAATTAACATTTGTTAGTCGTGGTTTCGCTGGTAATAATAAAATAGTGGCAGTATTTTAAACTACACTTTTCAAATTAAGAAATTTTAAATAACATCCACTCCTTCATTTTTAATTCTTATGCATTATGCATAAAATTTACATCAACTTCAATTAACGCGAGTGCAATGTTGACAAAATATTTTCGAGCAACCTTAAATTAGCTGTTGTGAATGCAAGAAGCTATTTATTTCCATGCATACATGATGACTGGTTACATCAAAGGTCACGTCTCACGTGTCTCACACTTATTTAACACAAAAGCTTATCACTTAATGCACCAGCGCAGATGAAGACAATAACTAGAGAGTCGTCGACAAAACGGCACGAAATAGAAACCTATCGTTTGTAACAATACGCTTTGTGTCACTCCAATCTCAAAAAGATATTCGAATGTATTGAACTCGGGAGAATTTCACTCACATTCAACCATTCAAGGGAATCACAAGGAAATTCCTCGTGAAATTTTCACATAATCCAAAGCAGTACGAGGATAGCCGCCATTGTTTAGAAAAAATGCAGATATTCAACTGGGACCCTCCACAAATTCTTAGAGAAAAACTGAGCCGAACCGTTGGGGTTTTGTTAAATGTTAAAAATGGAATGCGATCAGGGAAATGGATTCTGAGATTATGATTTGAGGTCACAGTCTGATGGGGGTAACATGCTCGTGTAAGGGAAGCGTATCTCCTGATATCCTCGTAACGCAGTCGATTTGCCGAGTATTGCCGAGTGTTGTGTTTACAAGCTTTGCGATAAACAGACGTTCAAAGCAGAGCTTTGTTTAATTAAGATAACTTTCCCACTCACATTAATGCGCATTAAGTCGACGAATGTCGGCCACAATTAAAGTAACGCCCTAACTTGTAAACGATAAAATAAAGTTGTCGTATGAGACGCTTCACGTTTTCCGCGTAACTGGCGGCGATACACGGAGATTTTATTTATTATGTCGTTAAAAAATAAGTGGTTAGAAATTCTAAATTAACACAGCCATATATTTTACCACGTTGGTTTTCGTAAAGTTATGGACGGTAGGAGATAAGATCCTTGCATTTATTTTGAAGTTAGTTTATGGATCAGCTTTACTGAGATTATTATACATGTATAGGATGACGGTTTATGAATATAAACTACTGATGACAACAAAAACTACTAGGCAACTTTTACTCTGGGCACCAACAAATTATCGCGAGAAAATACGAACAACAACGACGCAACGGTGAAGGAAATCATCGTGAGGAAACCTGGACTTATATAGTTAAATGCAAGTCTGAAATAGCCAAGTCAGAGGTCTGTGAGGATCCCAGAGGTTGCTTAATTAACTCTAACACCAGAGGTGCCCACATCCTCACACGAAAGAGAGAGAGAGAGACAAACCTTTTCCGAACGATTTGAAATACACACATCAACACGGTCTAGGGATATTTCATACTCAATTAAATAACTCGAAAAGTACTGGCCGCATTGGAATCTTTTATACACCGATTTGTGTGTAATTTATCTCAGACTAATTCCAAATTCAAGTTTTTGAAAATTCTTTTGTTTCGGTGCCATAAAAATGTCTTGATGTGTAGGAGAGGGAATTTTCACTTGTGCGAAATTTAGAAAACAATACGAATTACGTTTAGTTACAGTTTTTTTTCATTTTTAAACGACAGATAAAGTTAAAATTGAGGTATTGTAGCCATGCAACGCCAACATTTGACGAGGGCGGAGATGTTACGAGCTGTGGGAATGCTGGAAGCTGGGTCTGTTCAGCGTAATGTTGCTGAGGCCATAGGGACCCACCAAAATGTAATTTCAAGATTGTGGACACGCTATCGTGCCACAGGTGAAGTAGCGGAGAGGCACCGGGGGCCAAGTCGCATCACTACCCCCAGACAAGACCGATTTTTGCAAATTACTGCGCGAGCTCAACCAAATGCAACGGCGACTCAATTGGTCCAAAGGCTGCGAGTGGAACACCAAGTGCTTGTGAGTGACCAAACTGTAAGAAGGCGACTGCATGAAAGCAATCTACGCTCTCGTAGACCACTCCGGGTCCCACCTTTACGGAGAGGCAATCGTGGACGACGATTAGAATGGGTTCGGAACCACGTGGACTGGGGCCGTGAGCAGTGGTCCAATGTGCTGTTCACGGATGAATCCAGGTTCGGCTTCCATACAGATTCACGAAGGACGCATGTTTGGCGAGTTCCTGGACGATGGAGCCGTCTTCAGCACCCTCAGGAAGTTCACCCATACCAAGGAGGAACAATTATGGTTTGGGCAGGAATTCGTCTTGGAGGACGGACGGATCTCGTTTGGGTGCGGGGCAATATGACGGCAGAACGATACGTCCAACAGGTTCTGGGGCCCGTAAACTTGCCCCACAGAACACAAATGGGGCAAGATTTCCTGCTCATGCACGACAATGCCCGGGCACACACGGCAAGAACGGTAGCAGCTTGGTTACATACACACAATGTTAGGGCCTTAGACTGGCCTGCTCAATCGCCAGATCTAAATACCATTGAGCATGCGTGGGATATGCTCCAAAGAAGAGCTCTGAAGGAAGTTACTGAAAATCTGGCTACAGAAGATCAACTTTTTGCGCACCTCAGAAGGACATGGGACAATATTCCGCAGCAAGACATTGACAACCTTGTTCTGAGCATGCCGAATCGTTGCCGATGTGTTATGAACATCATGGGCGCTTTCTCAGACTACTAACTTCAAGTTTATAAACACAAATTACATGATTTTTCTATTTTTTTCAGTTTTTACTCATAAATTAAAAGTTAATTCAAATACGGTTTCCGTCTATGCTTCATTTTTTTTGCATAAAATCCTGAAATTTTAATCGAAGTACCTTAACCATTATTAAAAATGGTAGAATATTAAATAACGTATCTTTTAAATATATACATGTCATATAAATAATTAACACATTGATAGTAATTCGCTTTTTTAAAAATATCCCTAGACCGTGTTGATGTGTTTATAACCGACAAAAAGTGGGTGTAAGTATTATCTACAACTCTACCTAACCTTTTGGGAAATACTGGTGTGATGTTATAGTATGTGTGTACCTAGTACCAAATATTAATGAGGTTAATGTTCAGCAGATCCAGTTGATATTAATTGATGATATGGAGATATGTAGGCAATTTTAATAATATTGTTTATCTGCCCCAGTTTGCCTTGATCGGTAATAGGTTCCATGTAAAAGGGGTATGGCCAGTAGACATTTACCGGACAACGATTACTGCCCCAGGCTACCACTAAAAGGTTTTTAAATAAAATGTACCGGACACTGCTCTACCTAGAAATTAATAAAACGATAGGAGTTATGAACTAATGTAAATACTGAAATTTGAAGCCGTATGTGTTAATTTATTTATTTACTCGTGTATCCTCGTACAGGTTCGCCTGCAATTACACCAATGGAGTACACACTTATAATAAACTAAGTCGAGGTTTCCTGACGATATTTTCGTTCACCGTTGCCAGCGATGTCCAAAATAAACCTAGAAAGTACATGGCATATGAATTGAAAAAGTTACATTGAAGCTTGCCCGGATTCGAACCCACGACCTGAAGCACGAGAGGCGAGGGCTTAGCCACGGGGCAACACGACAATAAATGAAAAGAAAACCTTTTTTACAAAAAATTAACCGACTTCAAAAGAAAAACGCTAAAGAATGATTACGATCCGATAAGCAGTTTCGGAGATATGCGTGGACAAACATACACTTACGAAATTTGGCACACGTTTTTAGAAGCCTACATAGAATTACAAATGTGAATACTGTTCAGTTCCAACAATATTACATACATACGTGTAGAACTGATTACCTCCGTTTTTTCAGTCGGTAAAAAGGCAATACAATTTTCCTAAAAAAAATATAATAGAGAGATAAGCTTTATGATTGCAGTATAACGGTACGAACATTAATTGCAACTTCTAGATAATCAAGAAGCTACAGGCACTTGTATCAATTGGTTAAACAGACAATGCAAAATTCTATCATCACGACTGTCAATCTATAGTGTGTGGGATTAACACGCGCTACCGAACTGTCTCGTGGTTATGTGGTCAATTAATAGTCAATCAAATATAATACCTATTATCATCATCAATCATCAATACATACAATAAATCTGTATCAAGTCGTTTTTGTACATCGAAAATTTCCCTTTGGGTGAAGTTATGCTCACCCAAATTTAAGCTATAAATTAATTATTATTTTCAGCTTTGGGTGACCGAAACATGGTCTCATCAAAGGGGCTCATCAGAATGAGCCCCTTTTTGGGCGACCATGTTTCGGTCCCATAGATTAATCACTCATGTCCTTTCTTTGGTATTGTTCGTCGAATCGTTGAGCTCCTTAAATTTTGAGTTTATCTGCTCGGTTATTGACAAATGCGTGCACTGACTGGACAGGTCCACTCAATCTGGCTGGTTTTTTCCTCAAAAGACCATTTCAGACATCAGTCTACATGGTCTTCACATGATCTAATCAAGATTTTGTCTGGACTTTAAAAGAGACTGTGACCTCTGAGTTTGTTTCGGCCTTTCATCTCAGAGTAGTAAGATAGGAAACGCCGACCTCATCTAGTTTTAAAAATATGTTCGACATGTAAAAGTGTTTGTACAAACCAACTTACAGAAATAAAATCATTTATCATTATCACTGGCAACACACATTGGTTACAGGTGATTGGGTGAATAGTCTTTTGTATTGAGAAACTGCGGTAAATTGGACGAGGGGACAACGCGCAACTGTCCGAACGCCACCCAGTCGAGTCGGATACGACGGTTGACCTCTTTCTCGAAGACCTACTACCATTATAAACGTGAAAGTTTGTAAGGCTGGATCGATGTTTATTACTCTTTCACGCAAAAACTACTGATCGGGTTTTGATGAAACTTTAAAGAAATATAGCTTACCAATACATCAGAATAACACATGGGGTATAATTTATAAACATATTGGGAGAAGACTAATACTACGCGGGCAGAGCCGCGGGTTGCTAGTGTTTCATATAATTTTATTAATTTTTTATCGCAGATAGAAAGTCACTTTTTCAAGAGCCTCTAAACAGTAAATAAACTTGTTTTTAATATCCCCATTAGATAACCCTCGCCATCAACCCAAAGTAATCGAGTTATTTCTTTTAATGTGGAGCATAGAACAATTGTAACTCAAGTCTGACAGTTTGCAGCTCCGTAATGTAATTTTGCATGTGTCAGCGCGTCAGGACATCTTGTCAGGCACCCCTGCCAGTCGGCACATGAGTTGACACTGCCAAGTATTCGGCATATAATTGTTTTGGGATTATGCCTCCGTCTTCCGTTCCCATTAACTGTATTTTCTGTGTGTGAATTAAATTAACTGAAGCATCTTGTATGCTTTTTGGCGGTTTTATTTCACCATACATGGCTTCGTCGAATGATTCTATTGTATCATTTTCTTCTAATAAATCCACATTTTCCTATTACAAACGCTAAACTGTGTAATGTCAGATAGATGGATGTTAGTAACTCTTTCATGCAAAAATGCTTATACATTAAAATATTACATACGGTATCATCATCATCTCAGCCAAAAGACGTCCACTGCTGGACATACGCCTCTCCCAAGCGTCGCCACCACAGAGTACATTATACATAGCGGGTCGCCACACTGATCGCTCCCGTGCATCTCGCATCCACCGCAGCCTTGACCAGGTCGTCGCTCCACCTTGTGGGAGGCCTTCCAACGCAACGTCTTCCGGTTCGCAGTCGTCACTCCAGAACTTTTAGCCGCAACGGCCATGTGTTCTGCGAGCAATGTGTCCTGCCCACTGTCACTTAAGCTTCGCAATTCTTCGGGCTATGTCGTTAACCTTGGTTCGCAAGAAAACGCCCACATAGGCTATATTGGACTATATTTATAAAGATAAAAGTACAAATTTCTGACGAGCGACAGCTTGTTCACATTTAAGTTTCTTTATTTAAGTAAGTTAAGCTCTCAGCAAGTACTCGTAAAACAATTCGCACAATAAACTATCAACGGTTTTATGTGATGCTGACATAAAACAGTCACATAGGTATTGTTTCTATAGTTCTACCAACTGTTTCAAATGATTAGAAAAGTTAAGAACTCAAATAAAAACTCCCAAGATTCGACATTAAAAACAAAAGACAAACGTGTCCTGAGAACTGACTTAAATTACTCCTGCGCTTAAAAGCCACATAATAACCGTAGACCGACGAATTTTTATAAACCTTCTTCCAGACGCCATTAGTGCATGCAACACACAATTGATTACAAATCACTCTTACGTAAGTACTTTAACTATTCCTAATCTACGTCATATTGGCATCACAAACACTCACATTTCACCTGCATCAAGGGACAATCGCCAAGCCTCGCAGTGCAGTTATTATCCCTCGATTGTGTTAAGTGGGTGCTGCAATGATCCAGCTTAGCGCTTTATAATGAGCTCCCCCGGCGAGATCGCCTTGCACCACATGTCCTTGTCTGCCCCACGTGAATGCAGCCTTGTATCTTATTATGACGGGTGCAGAACTGCAGACAGTCCACTTCGTACAGCGAGGGAATACGTGCGTGCGCAAGTTTTCACATATTTATAAAAACACTGGCTTCTGCCAACGGCAAGAAAATTATCACAATGGAACATATTCCTGGGATAAAAAGTATTCCTGACTGTAATCCATCTCTGTTCCAAATTTCATCCAGGTCCGTTCAGCCGTTCTGGCGTGATTGAGTACCAAACATACACATCCAAACTTTAACATTTATTCAAATTGTAAGCGAACTAAGTCTATCTTTGCTGTTTTTTCACCCTTATAAGTAGCGAAAATCTGTAAAGGCTGACTATCGAAAACATGCTGTTATTACGTAGTGTATTTAATTTTCTTATTTGCTGCCTACTCCCATGGGGAAAACGCATGAAGGAAGGTATGTATGTTGAATATCCTAAAGTTACCTACGGTAAAGCATGTTCCCTTGACACAAGACAAGCACGACTTAGTGTACCTGTCATGTTGTACCTATATATGTTTGTAACCTAATTAAGATAGTGTAATCATTCCACGCTATCTTAGATGACGGGATTAATTGTTTGATTACGTCATAAGTTACCAATTAACTACCCACCTGAACGTATTCACAGGCAATCAACATCTATCTGTATGTTTGCAATTGAAAGCTTATCCCAAAATGAACAATACTGACGCTTTCCATGCTACGCCAACATCATGCGGGTATAAAAGTTTAGTTTACTGCAAAAATATACGCATATATCGCTCGTAACATAACACAGCCTATCCCGGCAATATAACACCTATCTTAAAATAAAATATAATCATAAAAATTCATAATCAAATTCAAACATTTCATACAACGCCCGCGTTCCAACGCTCATACAAATATATTAACGCCTATAAATTTAGCATCGTCAGCGATTTATTTGTCGGTTAAGCGATACGCTGTCGTCGCTCGTAAACAGGGCTCATCAAACCGAGCGGCTTCTTGCCGACATGCACGACTCATGGACGTATGTATATAACCCAAGCGCTCCTTTATACCACTGAAAAAGAAATGGCGCCGCAAAAGAACTAAGAGCCACTCTGTGAACCACTCCAACGCACAATCTGCGCCACTCGATAAATCAGTTTCCATTTAAAACGAATGTTTTTGATATGAATAATTGTAGGAGAGCCGGTCGACTGCCGGCTTACCGCGATAACACAAAGTTACCATCCACTGTCACCGGGTAACATCGATTAGTCGAACCGATTCGTCCCTAATAATAACCGATGGAACTCAAATGTAAATTTGCATTGAAAGATATTCCATTTAAAAGAAACGATGAGAAAACATCCTTGTGATGGATGGTCCCGTCATCGGGGCTTCGATTACGTTTGACGAAATGTGATATACGGACCGAAATGCATTAACATTCACGCTGACTCACCGCGGGACTAACAACACGTCGAAGATCCGAGATAAAATATGTACCGCGGGTGTTTGATTAACCATTACACACACGTGTGACGTCAACAGTTTATGTGTTTGAAACATAATAAAACTTGTAAGATAAATATCTCTGAAATATGCTGAAGACATTGTCTAACTCAGAAGTCAGAATTCACGATCCAGCGTAAAACTTTAGAACTAGATCGAGATTTCTTTTAATTCAATTTCGTTGTTCAAATATATTTTGCAGACATTCAATAACTGCAGCAATAAAATCTTGTGATAACTCTGTTTGTAAAATTGCATCTTATTAACTTTGAAATTTTACATTTTTATTCATTTCATTAACTCTTGGAGGAATTCTAAAAAACAATAGCAGTGCATCTAAGTTTTCAGCTTCTGAAACACAAAAGAAAAACCTCAGACAAATACCGGCAAATTCTTTCGCGGCACTCAAACAGTGCATTGTTTCGAGCTAACTATAAAACACGTTGCAACAATAAAACTTTCCTGCCGAAAAAAACAGACTATCAAAAAGCTGCAAACAAAGCAAACTCCAGAGACAATGTAACAGACTTAAATAACTTTTCGTTCCAATCATCGCAATATCGTAACTCGACATCCGACAACTATGTCGCTTATGTTCGTCATATACATAGATTAAACATTAATCCCAACAAGCCGTTATTTTGTTACGTACCTAATAACTTACCTGACAAAGGAGAACGACAGCTTTACGTCCCCGTTCCGGCTTTACCCACTAATTGTGCGAAGCTTTTCGTAATCATCCACGAGTGCTCAAGTACTCACGAGAAGGGTTCTGAACCCATTATTAATTCAAGCGAATCATTTCTAATATTGTTTTCGAAGAATGTGGGATGATCGTGTATTGTCAAGCCTCTTGAATTTCAGATAAACTGTAAGTGGTATGTCCGCTCAGAAACTTTATAATTACTTAGCAAAGATTAGTGAAATGAGCGGACGTGGACAAGCTCGGACCCTGGCCGAACAATAACGCTTAAGCAAAATACCCTTTGTCCCAGTTGAGCGTAAAAAAAGATCCCATGCGATAAAAAGCGACGCTACAAATATCAAGATCACATGCAATGCAGTTGTCTCTGAATTCACGACACCACTGAAAAGTAGCGTAACGTTTCGCGTCGCATAATTACGAATACGTGTAACTGCACCAAGTGATACAATCACATTTTCGCATAGCGTAGCACGTTTTCGCATTTGCCGCTCATGTGGGACGCTTGGTTGAGAAGCAAGCCTCGCCTGAGAGACGTATCTCGGCATCGCTCGCAACGTCGCTCGCTTATCTCTCGTCATATAAGCCACGTTGTTAGCGCACTCGCTACTCGCGTATTATTCCTACGTGTAATTGTATTATTACGAGCGGTGTACATTCTGCTGCCAGTCTCGCTTGACGGCATGATACACGTCCCAGAAGAACTTCCAGTAATGTCAAATGCTACTTTGTGACGTCATCGCTCAGACAAGTATGGCGGAGTTTATGACGCAGACGTAATCAGAGAGCTCCACGTATTTACCTTAAATCATGCGGTATTGTCTAAAGTAATGGCAAAATAATGTGAGTGGAGGCTGATTGCCGACAGGTGCACGCTTCGGCTGAATACTAAATACGCTCGATATATTAATATATACGAAATTCAGTTAAGCATTCATTAGTTAGCGTTTCATTTCATTCGAACAGCTTTCCCGCAGTAAACGACGTTTTGTTCCACCATAATGTATTCAGCTATAGAACAGGAATAGAACAATGCTCTTGTGCCTATATTCAAACGTATTGACACAATATCGGATCAGTATATTCAATTGACATTAGTAATTATGAATAAGCTTTTAAGGTATTGAGCGCCATTGTGGTTGTACCTAGGGTTACTCTTGTTTCATTATGCAAATATTTTACTAATACTATTTGGCCTAACCAGTAACCAAGTTGTCCGAATTATTTGGAACTCATAAAAGCCGATCCCTACCCTATTAAGGTAACTATAATCCGGGTTGTATAACAACATATAGGGGTGAACACTGAACAGTTACAAGCGAAGAATATCGAAGCGCCGCGGTAGAGGTGGCCCAATTTTTGTAGAATCGTAAACCCGTAAGATTTAGTGAAAGGTCAGAGTTTTAACGAGGGCCTGTGTCCTCCGTCCTCCATCCTCAACCCTCCTCGCCGACGAAATATAGTTTTACGACAATCGCTAGTGATCCATTAAACAATTTTCACCGGCGCCCGGTGGTACTATGTTTATACTGTACTGCCCCGTTTTGTGTTGGAATAATGAGATCTATATGCATTTTGGGTTCTACGATGTTTTCGGATAATGATCTTTAATTTTGGAAAGCAGTGTAGCAAAAACATTTTGGTAATATTGTAAGTTTCTGGGACCTTGTTCACGTCCAATTCTATGGTTACAACTAAACATCTTTTGTTTCATGGCCATATCCTTCTTTTTAATAACTATGGCCACACCAATCTATATTTTATTGATAATAATATCTACCTATTAAAAACACTACAAAGTGAAAAATAACTTTAATTTCGGCAGTCCTGACTGCCGAATTTAAAGTTATTTTTAAAAGTGTAGTGTTTTTTTCGGAAATCGGTTGTATTTTTTTTGTAAATAGTGTTTATACTTTTCTCTTTGTTTTTACCTACAGTAAGGTGCTTATTATGCAGAAAGTGAAGTCAGAATAGATAACCCGAATAACATGAAACTTGATCATAACCGGCGGAATGATAGTCTACTAGGGTGATCTGTATACATCTGCGTACCCCTTTAGAGCGTACTTGCGAGTTATGGAATGATTGCAGCGATCCCGAGAGATTTACCGTCATTTATTGTGTGTGTGTACCGTCGTCATTTGTTGGTTAACATGTTTGTTTCATGGCCAAAACCTTCTTTTTAATATCTACGGCCACACTTATCTATATTTTGTTGATATTAATATCTATCCATTAAAAACACTGCAAAGTGAAAACTACTTTGATTTCGGATGTCGATGTTCCTGTTTTATGATAATTTAATTAATTTGTACTAATTAACATTCGTTAGTCGTGGTTTCGCAGGTAATAATAAAATAGCGGCAGTATTTCAAACTAGACTATTCAAATTAAGAAATTTTAAATAATATTTACTCTTTCATTTTCAATTCTTATGCATTATGCATAAAATTTACATCAACTTCAATTTACACGAAAGCAATGTTGACAAAATATTTTCGAGCAACCTTAAATTAGCTGTTGTGAATGCAAGAAGCTATTTATTTACATGCATACAAGATGACTGATTACATCAAAGGTCACGTCTCACGTGTCTCACACTTATTTAACACAAAAGCTTATCACCGAATGCACCAGCGCAGATGAAGACTATAACTAGAGAATCGTCGACAAAACGGCACGAGATAGAAACCTCTCGTCTGTAACAATACGCTTTGTATCACTCCAATCTCAAAAGGATATTCGAATGTATTGAACTCGGGAGAATTTCACTCACATTCAACCATTCAAGGGAATCTCACGGAAATTCCTTGTGAAATTTTCACATAATCCAAAGCAGTACGAGGACAGCCGCCATTGTTTAGAAAAAACGCGGATATTCAGCTAGGACCCTCCGCAAATTCTTAGAGAAAAACTAGGCCGAAACGCTGGGGTTTTGTTAAATGTTAAAAATGGAATGCGCTCAGAGAAATTTATTTCAATATTTATAAATATGTACATACTTAAACACTAAACAAAAATAAAACTATATAAACTTATATTAAACCAAACTACTTACACTATATACAAAATACAGGTACACTTAGGCGTCGAAGTACTCCTCCACATCGCTGTCATCCGAGAACGTGCCCAGAAGACTGGCAGCATTGCCACGTTGAATGGCAATGCTAATTCTTTGCGCAAAGAAAGAGCCAGCCCTTTGGTCACGCACAGTGTCGATCAGTCGGCGAGAGATCTCCTTAAAAAGAAGACGTGCACTCGGGCCCCATGACCCAAGCGTTTCGACCCCAAACGGCTCAAAACTGTAATTACCAATTAGGTTACAGTATTTGCGCCGCTTGAGGGCCTCAGCAGCCGCAGCAGCAGCGCCAGCACAGCCCGCCGAACTAGGAACATGAGATGGCGCAAGGGTATCGACACAGGTTGCGTCCCACACCAGAGGCCTACCCACCTTCCACGGCACCAAAGTCATGCCATCTGGTCTCTTCCCATCGTCACGTACCAAGCCGTTAGGTTCTAATGCAGCTGGTACGCTGGCGGTGATAAGGGCTCGACGAATAATGTCATTGATACTGGCGTGCCGTGCTATGCGCCCTGCGCTCTTGCAACAAGACAGGCCATAGTACCCAAGGCTGCCGACAGCTTCACCACAATGGCACCGATGCGGAGCAACACAAGGTGCGCCTAAGCGTAGACAAGTTGCGAGCCGAAACGAAGAATCATCCATCATAGTGCCTATGGTGGATGACGGGAGTGCTTGAAGCCACAAACCCGACTCCCATTCCCCCACAGCCAGCAGACGCGCACGCTCAGCAGTACTAGACGATGTATTTATAAGGTTATTCTGTATAATACTGCAGAGCGGCACATCCCATCGTCTCTGGGAGGACAGGTTGTCGGGCAGATCCGTATTGGGACAAGCCATTTTCCAAGCGTTCAACGCATCGGTCAAACACGGTACCTCAAAATCAACCAGTGAGGAAGATAAGATGTTCCTGGTTAATTTATCAGTACCGTAGACCGAGGAGAGGAAGGCTGGTAAACTTATACTTGAAATTTTGCGGACGCCGAGGCCACCCAAGCGAATGGGAAGCGTGGCTTGTTGCCATGCTCGGTCGTCCAAGGCCACATTTAGGATAGATGAAAGTGTGTTCTTTATAATTTGGTCTACTTTTTCTAAAAGTTGTGGGTGTTTCCATAAATGAGAGGAGCGAAGGCTATAAGTAAATTTTGGTCCAAAGCAACAATACCGGATAAGTGTGTAGGCCGAATGCATGTTAATTTTGAAAAGTCTTTCCGAGACATCGTTAAAATTTTGTATTTTCTGTTCAATAAAATTTGGAAAGGATTCATCAAAAATAGGGGAACCCAGGAGGTGAAGAGAATTTCTCTCAGTAATTTTAATATTAGGTGCTATCGCGTTGAATTTTGCTATAGTAGTCTGTCGGTCAGTAGTTTGTGGGAGGTAAATTTCGCATTTCGAAAGGTTAAGTTCTAGCCCAATGGAGCTAAATTTATCTTTCAAAAAAGTTAAATCGTTCAAGACTGTATCTACATCACCTCCTAGGGTTCCATCGTCCAAATACCATCCATTGAATTTAGAATTTAGTTGCCGAATGATTGGGTTTATTGCCAAACTGAAAATGACTGGCCCAAGAGGGTCACCTTGTTGACAACCAACAGCTGATTCCAAAAGGTTTTCCTTGTAGAGTAATTTAGAGGGGTGCCTATAACATTGATAAAGAAAACTGTAAATTTTGGGTATTTCTTTTTGAACTTCTGTCAACAAGGTATCCCTGTTTACGGAATTGAAGGCATTTTTTATGTCAACCTTAAGTATGACCTCACCTTCATTACTGTTGAGGTATGTTGATAAGGCGTGTACCGCAGCCTCACAGCCCCCTTTGGACCCGAAGCCCAGTTGTAGGGGCTGGAATTTGCTGGCCAGTGCTTCGCTGTAAAAAGCACAGCAAATTTTGGCTGCGATACGCCTGTAGGTAGACCCTACGGCAATGGGACGAATGCCGCCATCCTTCTTGCGCAAGGCACATAGATTGGCCCCGTACAAAATATCTATGACGGCTTCGTTCACATTGCCGGAGAGCATGAGGTTGATGAGGGCCGTCAGCTCCTTCAAAAGGGACTCACCAGCTTCCCCGGCGGCTGCGCACATTAAATCTTTCAAATGTTGGGGTGTCAGGCCGTCGAGGCCGCCGGCGGAACCACTCCGGAAGGAGCCTACGGCCGTACACAGTTGTTGGGCTGTAATTTGCAATGAGTTGATTTCAGGATCTGGGGGGTCGGGGAAGGTGAGATCATCTGCCGGGGCGGGGTGTTTGCTCTCCAGAGCTGCAAGGGTCTCTGGAGAGTACGGTGCAACCACATCGCTGCTGAAGATGATCCTAGCAGCACCTTTTATGTCACCTTCACCTAGTTTAGACTCCACATGGTGCAATAACCCTCTTTGGGGGAGATGTGAAGTTAATTTTGGTTCGAAACTTTGGGCCGAAATGTTACAGTTGTCTTTGATTTGAGCGGTTAATGTTTTTTTGGTTGCCAGATTTTTTTGCACATGTAGGATTCTAAACGGGAAGGTGAGTAATTGCTCCCAAGCACTTAGTGAGTTCTCTCGGACGGCGAGGCGGACACAGCGGGCTAGGCTCAATACCACGGATGGTCTCGCGCCACGAGTAACTCTTTTTAATACAGGCGTTGAAGTTTTAAATTTTGCAAGCGTTTGCCAAAGGGGTTGAGGGGGTAAATTTGGTGTAAAAGTGCTGGGTATTGTTGGACATGATGAAGGCACATAGTGGGATTTGTGTTTCTTACCCAGATGTACCTTCAAACCTCGTTCACCTTTAAAAAACCGTGCTTGGGAACAGAGAGGGCATCTGACTAGGGCATCCAGCGATGTGGAAGGTTGACAAGCGTTTCGTAAGGCATCGCTACTGTCGTAATTATTTAACATAGAAAATAAAAACTAAATACAATACTTACAGGAAAAATTAATAAGTCATAAAAACAATAAAATACGCACTTAAAACTATATTTACACTGCACCATTTACTTAAAACTAAAATAAACTGTTATAATATAAACACTAAACACAATTTTTCACGGAAAAGTCACTGTCACAATGTGACGCAGACGCCAACGGGGCCCTTGGGCGCCCCGCGAACGCTGGGCGGTCTTCCCGGCCAGCAACAATTAGGTGCGCTTTTAACGAGCAATTCATGTATATATGTAATCTGAATCTCGCAAACGGCTAAAACGATTTTCATGAAATTTAATATGCATGGGGTTTCGGGTGCTATAAATCGATCTAGCTAGGTTTCATTTTTAGAAAGCGTCGTTTTCTCTATTTTCACCATTGAGGTAATAATGTAGGTACTACGATTTTCACCCAAGCAGTGCTCGGTCACCCAGGTATTTGGAATTAAGTGACCACTGTTGGTGGTCCTTCCTCAAGGAGGAAATATGACCTGATGAAGGATCCAATGCAATCCACGCGAAGGCAATCCACACTGGATTGGAAAAGGACGGGATCGATTTTATATTCAGAGAAATGGATTCTGAGATTATGATTTGAGGACACGGTCTGATGGGGGTAACATGCTCGTGTAAGGGAAGCGTATCTCCTGATATCCTCGTAACGCAGTCGATTTGCCGAGTATTGCCGAGTGTTGTGTTTACAAGCTGGGCGACAAGCAGACGTTGCCAGCAGAGCTTTGTTTAATGAAGATAACTTTCCCACTCACATTAATGCGCATTAATTCGACGAATGTCGGCCACAATTAAAGTAACGCCCTAACTTGGGCACGATAAAATACAGTTGTCGTATGAGACGCTTCACGTTTTCCGCGTAAATGGCGGCGATACGCGGAGATTTTATTTATTTTGACGGTATGAGAGACGGTACGATCCTTGCATTAATTTTGAAGGTAGTTTATGGATCAGCTTTATTGAGATTAATACATGTATAGGATGACTTTTTAGGTCAACATTTACTCTGGGCACCAACTAAATATCGCGGAAAAATACAAACAATAACGACTTAACGGTGAAGGAAAACATCGTGAGGAAACCTGGACTTATATAGTTAATATAAGTCTAAAATAGCCAAGTCAGAGGCCTGTGGGTTTCCCAGAGAGGGCTTAATTAACTCTGACACCGGAGGTAGCCACGTGTGAGGATTCACACGAAAGAGAGAGAGAGAGAGACAAACCTTTTCCATACATTTTTCCGAAATAAAAGTTGATCCCATAGTAAAGTTTCTTCATGCAACATTCAGGTACACAGGCGGATTTAATGCCTGAGGAATTCTCTGCAAGTCAACCAATGTTGCTCAATTTGATCAATTCTTTCTCATAACTAAGTAGGTGTAGCATAATCAACCAGTAAAGTTGTCATTACTCAGACTCAGGCCTCATCTACCTTTATGCCAGACAGTAGACCTAATCCACCACGCAAGCCCACTGTGTATTCGTAGATATCACTAAAAATTATTTCGTTTTTATCGTTATTAAATTAACGATAAAAGCTAAACAAAAACTCCGTAAAAGCTTCTTTTTAGATGCGTCACGCAAATAACCATAAAATAAACAAAGCATTACACAATATCTTCTCGTGCATTTGTATCGTAAAACAAAATCGTGACGTCACCCATTATTTCTGGCAGTGTATCCTTGAGTGACGTATGTTGGTACACCCGCGTTATGTTGCCATGTTGGTACACCCGCTATTCCTTAATGGAGTCATGTGATTTTAAATGTTCTTAAGTTTAAGATGATAGTAATCGGTAGAGCCTCCGTGGGTACGGTGTTAAGTTTCAGATTATTAATAGTCTGGGGCAAACTGCCTGTTAAATTTGGTAAAGTAAACACAAAAGCATTTATGTCAGCTAAATAACCGGCCAAGTGCGAGCCGGACTCACGCACGAAGAATTCCGTACCATTATCGCTAAAAACGGGAGCCACACTTAAATATTTATTTTATTCTGTTTTTAGTATTTTTTGTTATAGCGGCAACAGAAATACACAATTTGAGAAAAGTTCAACTGTCTATCTATTACAGTTCATGAGATACAAACTGGTGACAGACAGACAGATAGACAGACGGACCGTGGAGTCTTAGTAATAGGGTCCCGTTTTTACCTTTTGGGTACGGAACCCTAAAATGGATTATAATATACCCAGCACCATCGTTAAATTGAAGAGTTATATTGTATATCTCCGAGTATCTACATCCGATTTTCACCAAATTAAAATGGGACCAATTTGGGCACACAATGATAAAAAAAAAACAAAATCGGTCCACAATTGTTGGTGATATCGGTGAAAATAAACAAAAATACACATAGTCTAAAATATAGAACCTCCTCCTTTTTGGAAAGTCGGTTACAAAATACCTATCCGTAGCTGGGACTCGAACTTGAAAGTTTATCATTAGGCTATTCAGACGGGCAAAACTGGCAGCGAAATAACGAACCACATTGCACGCATGTCAACGTCATTATTGACATTAGTAGCATGATTATGATTAGAGACCTGAAATCTCATAAAACGTATATTTTTAGGTTCGTCCATTATTAAGTCCCGAATTATTATTTTTACCCATATGGCACACTCGAAATAGTCCTTGAAGGTATATCGTTGATTCGACATAAAGAGTTGACCCCCTTGGTTCGCTGCGTTCCCGCATGGTGGCCTGGCGGGCGGATTTTATGCACCCTAACTACCTACCAATTTTTTTCTATGGTTTTCTTCCGCGGCAAATCATTCAAAAATGACACGATATTCACAACGACATCTATCGAATATGGAGTTTAACAGACCGAGTATCTGAATTGCGTATGTTGCGATATTTTACTTCCTCAACATTTTAAATTCATCTAGCTTTTGATAGAGTGAACCGATTGCGATGAAACAATCACTAAGTAATACTACAAGTTACGCAAAATGTTTATATATAAAAATTATATACATTGGTTTTGTACATTTTACGGGATGCGTGCACAAATAAACAGACAAAAAATCCAAATATGCTGTAAATGGGTTTTGTTGGATCTCCTTCAAGACCCTGGCTATTTTTTTTTGAAATTTTTTCAATATACAAATATGACTTTTCTACAGATTTATAATAAGTTGGTTACATTTGTATTGTAGAATTAATAAGAATTAATTCTACAATACAAATGTAACCAACTTTTGTTTCTACCGGCGATCTAATTAAATTTTAGAACACAAAAGCTGCTATTGTGGCTTTATCATGATAGTGATATAATATATTCTCTCGCAGACATTATTATGTTAATATAAGTATTTTAATGTATCATCAATGGTTTTCTCAGCGCATGCCAAATAATGAATTTAATAGGCAAAATTTTGCTACTTTGGGTTATATTATTGCAATATTCATGAATGTTTTTTGTCAAAGAATTATAGCCTTTGTAGTCAGAAATAATGTAGCTTTCCATAGGTGAAAGAATTGCTTGAATTGCTCCAGTAGTTTCGGAGCCTATTCGGTACAAACAAACAATCAAACAAGAAATATTTACTCTTTATAATATTGGTATAGAAAACAACTACCACTTACTCATATACTCCACAATCATGTATCCATTATGCCCACACTTCCCATATAATATCCGTGTTAAATGTAATGTCATATTCAATTCGACATAACAGCTACATATTGCAGTACATCGCTCGTAATTACCGCGTAACTGGCGTGTAGCGCCTGCACGTATCATTACTACCAAACAACCTCTTAGGGACTACACGTCACTAATTTCTATTAATAATTATCTATCGAACACTGTAATGTCATTGTTAACTAAATTACATAAGCTGGGCCTGAGTATTAGGTAGATAATAGTGCTTGTATGTGTTACTGTAAAAGTTTGAACTATGGTAAATCCTAGAATTTGCCAGTAAAACCCAGTCCATACCTTACTGGTAAAAGTTCGAACTGTGGCCGTATTACGTGTCCCGGAATGTAGTATCACTCAACATAGCTATGTTGGGTAACGATAATGCCTGTAGCCAGAGGACCGACTCTCACTCAGCCACAGCCAGTTATTATCACTCAATAGTTCGAACGTTTACCAGTAGGACTTGGTAATTCTTAATATTTACCGTAGTCCGAGCTTTAACAGTAACACATAATAATGGAACATTGTGCAACCGTTCTTGTTATTGGACGCACAACTTCAATTAATTACCCTTGTCCAAATGTTAAGCTGTTGTGCGCCGACAATGGGCCACAGAACAAGCCACACAGGTGCGCTTACATCCAAATAATATTCCATCACAGAACTTTTGGTAAATTGCACGGATGTTTCGGATGTTTCACACAAACAAATAGGTAGTAATCAATCGTATTATTTGACTGTCACTTCGCATTCTGTGCCAGTAAATGAATGTATGTAATAACAATGTAGCCTGACAATTGTGGGACAACTGTTTGCGGTGTGCATTAATACCACAGTATAAATATACAAACAGTATGTAAACTACCTACAAACGCTCAAAATGGCAAACTCACACAAACATGCGCACCGACCAGACCCCCAAGCAGCGCTGTCAGTAGTGCGTGTCGCGTCAAAACGAGTGGTCAAGTATAAGTTAATCTACGCGTATACAGCGAAACGATTTCGTCCAACCGCGGCTCGCGTACGCTCCCGCCAAATCTTTTCAAAGTTACGGCTTCGTTCACATTGCCGGAGAGCATGAGGTTGATGAGGGCCGTCAGCTCCTTCAAAAGGGACTCACCAGCTTCCCCGGCGGCTGCGCACATTAAATCTTTCAAATGTTGGGGTGTCAGGCCGTCGAGGCCGCCGGCGGAACCACTCCGGAAGGAGCCTACGGCCGTACACAGTTGTTGGGCTGTAATTTGCAATGAGTTGATTTCAGGATCTGGGGGGTCGGGGAAGGTGAGATCATCTGCCGGGGCGGGGTGTTTGCTCTCCAGAGCTGCAAGGGTCTCTGGAGAGTACGGTGCAACCACATCGCTGCTGAAGATGATCCTAGCAGCACCTTTTATGTCACCTTCACCTAGTTTAGACTCCACATGGTGCAATAACCCTCTTTGGGGGAGATGTGAAGTTAATTTTGGTTCGAAACTTTGGGCCGAAATGTTACAGTTGTCTTTGATTTGAGCGGTTAATGTTTTTTTGGTTGCCAGATTTTTTTGCACATGTAGGATTCTAAACGGGAAGGTGAGTAATTGCTCCCAAGCACTTAGTGAGTTCTCTCGGACGGCGAGGCGGACACAGCGGGCTAGGCTCAATACCATGGATGGTCTCGCGCCACGAGTAACTCTTTTTAATACAGGCGTTGAAGTTTTAAATTTTGCAAGCGTTTGCCAAAGGGGTTGAGGGGGTAAATTTGGTGTAAAAGTGCTGGGTATTGTTGGACATGATGAAGGCACATAGTGGGATTTGTGTTTCTTACCCAGATGTACCTTCAAACCTCGTTCACCTTTAAAAAACCGTGCTTGGGAACAGAGAGGGCATCTGACTAGGGCATCCAGCGATGTGGAAGGTTGACAAGCGTTTCGTAAGGCATCGCTACTGTCGTAATTATTTAACATAGAAAATAAAAACTAAATACAATACTTACAGGAAAAATTAATAAGTCATAAAAACAATAAAATACGCACTTAAAACTATATTTACACTGCACCATTTACTTAAAACTAAAATAAACTGTTATAATATAAACACTAAACACAATTTTTCACGGAAAAGTCACTGTCACAATGTGACGCAGACGCCAACGGGGCCCTTGGGCGCCCCGCGAACGCTGGGCGGTCTTCCCGGCCAGCAACAATTAGGTGCGCTTTTAACGAGCAATTCATGTATATATGTAATCTGAATCTCGCAAACGGCTAAAACGATTTTCATGAAATTTAATATGCATGGGGTTTCGGGAGCTATAAATCGATCTAGCTAGGTTTCATTTTTAGAAAGCGTCGTTTTCTCTATTTTCACCATTGAGGTAATAATGTAGGTACTACGATTTTCACCCAAGCAGTGCTCGGTTACCCAGGTATTTGGAATTAAGTGACCACTGTTGGTGGTCCTTCCTCAAGGAGGAAATATGACCTGATGAAGGATCCAATGCAATCCACGCGAAGGCAATCCACACTGGATTGGAAAAGGACGGGATCGATTTTATATTCAGAGAAATGGATTCTGAGATTATGATTTGAGGACACGGTCTGATGGGGGTAACATGCTCGTGTAAGGGAAGCGTATCTCCTGATATCCTCGTAACGCAGTCGATTTGCCGAGTATTGCCGAGTGTTGTGTTTACAAGCTGGGCGACAAGCAGACGTTGCCAGCAGAGCTTTGTTTAATTAAGATAACTTTCCCACTTACATTAATGCGCATTAATTCGACGAATGTCGGCCACAATTAAAGTAACGCCCTAACTTGGGCACGATAAAATACAGTTGTCGTATGAGACGCTTCACGTTTTCCGCGTAAATGGCGGCGATACGCGGAGATTTTATTTATTTTGACGGTATGAGAGACGGTACGATCCTTGCATTAATTTTGAAGGTAGTTTATGGATCAGCTTTATTGAGATTAATACATGTATAGGATGACTTTTTAGGTCAACATTTACTCTGGGCACCAACTAAATATCGCGGAAAAATACAAACAATAACGACTTAACGGTGAAGGAAAAAATCCTGCGGAAACCTGGACTTATATAGTTAATATAAGTCTAAAATAGCCAAGTCAGAGGCCTGTGGGTTTCCCAGAGAGGGCTTAATTAACTCTGACACCGGAGGTAGCCACGTGTGAGGATTCACACGAAAGAGAGAGAGAGAGAGAGACAAACCTTTTCCATACATTTTTCCGAAATAAAAGTTGATCCCATAGTAAAGTTTCTTCATGCAACATTCAGGTACACAGGCGGATTTAATGCCTGAGGAATTCTCTGCAAGTCAACCAATGTTGCTCAATTTGATCAATTCTTTCTCATAACTAAGTAGGTGTAGCATAATCAACCAGTAAAGTTGTCATTACTCAGACTCAGGCCTCATCTACCTTTATGCCAGACAGTAGACCTAATCCACCACGCAAGCCCACTGTGTATTCGTAGATATCACTAAAAATTATTTCGTTTTTATCGTTATTAAATTAACGATAAAAGCTAAACAAAAACTCCGTAAAAGCTTCTTTTTAGATGCGTCACGCAAATAACCATAAAATAAACAAAGCATTACACAATATCTTCTCGTGCATTTGTATCGTAAAACAAAATCGTGACGTCACCCATTATTTCTGGCAGTGTATCCTTGAGTGACGTATGTTGGTACACCCGCGTTATGTTGCCATGTTGGTACACCCGCTATTCCTTAATGGAGTCATGTGATTTTAAATGTTCTTAAGTTTAAGATGATAGTAATCGGTAGAGCCTCCGTGGGTACGGTGTTAAGTTTCAGATTATTAATAGTCTGGGGCAAACTGCCTGTTAAATTTGGTAAAGTAAACACAAAAGCATTTATGTCAGCTAAATAACCGGCCAAGTGCGAGCCGGACTCACGCACGAAGAATTCCGTACCATTATCGCTAAAAACGGGAGCCACACTTAAATATTTATTTTATTCTGTTTTTAGTATTTTTTGTTATAGCGGCAACAGAAATACACAATTTGAGAAAAGTTCAACTGTCTATCTATTACAGTTCATGAGATACAAACTGGTGACAGACAGACAGATAGACAGACGGACCGTGGAGTCTTAGTAATAGGGTCCCGTTTTTACCTTTTGGGTACGGAACCCTAAAATGGATTATAATATACCCAGCACCATCGTTAAATTGAAGAGTTATATTGTATATCTCCGAGTATCTACATCCGATTTTCACCAAATTAAAATGGGACCAATTTGGGCACACAATGATAAAAAAAAAAACAAAATCGGTCCACAATTGTTGGTGATATCGGTGAAAATAAACAAAAATACACATAGTCTAAAATATAGAACCTCCTCCTTTTTGGAAAGTCGGTTACAAAATACCTATCCGTAGCTGGGACTCGAACTTGAAAGTTTATCATTAGGCTATTCAGACGGGCAAAACTGGCAGCGAAATAACGAACCACATTGCACGCATGTCAACGTCATTATTGACATTAGTAGCATGATTATGATTAGAGACCTGAAATCTCATAAAACGTATATTTTTAGGTTCGTCCATTATTAAGTCCCGAATTATTATTTTTACCCATATGGCACACTCGAAATAGTCCTTGAAGGTATATCGTTGATTCGACATAAAGAGTTGACCCCCTTGGTTCGCTGCGTTCTGCGTGCGCATGGTGGCCTGGCGGGCGGATTTTATGCACCCTAACTACCTACCAATTTTTTTCTATGGTTTTCTTCCGCGGCAAATCATTCAAAAATGACACGATATTCACAACGACATCTATCGAATATGGAGTCTAACAGACCGAGTATCTGAATTGCGTATGTTGCGATATTTTACTTCCTCAACATTTTAAATTCATCTAGCTTTTGATAGAGTGAACCGATTGCGATGAAACAATCACTAAGTAATACTACAAGTTACGCAAAATGTTTATATATTATAAAAATTATATACATTGGTTTTGTACATTTTACGGGATGCGTGCACAAATAAACAGACAAAAAATCCAAATATGCTGTAAATGGGTTTTGTTGGATCTCCTTCAAGACCCTGGCTATTTTTTTTGGAAATTTTTTCAATATACAAATATGACTTTTCTACAGATTTATAATAAGTTGGTTACATTTGTATTGTAGAATTAATAAGAATTAATTCTACAATACAAATGTAACCAACTTTTGTTTCTACCGGCGATCTAATTAAATTTTAGAACACAAAAGCTGCTATTGTGGCTTTATCATGATAGTGATATAATATATTCTCTCGCAGACATTATTATGTTAATATAAGTATTTTAATGTATCATCAATGGTTTTCTCAGCGCATGCCAAATAATGAATTTAATAGGCAAAATTTTGCTACTTTGGGTTATATTATTGCAATATTCATGAATGTTTTTTGTCAAAGAATTATAGCCTTTGTAGTCAGAAATAATGTAGCTTTCCATAGGTGAAAGAATTGCTTGAATTGCTCCAGTAGTTTCGGAGCCTATTCGGTACAAACAAACAATCAAACAAGAAATATTTACTCTTTATAATATTGGTATAGAAAACAACTACCACTTACTCATATACTCCACAATCATGTATCCATTATGCCCACACTTCCCATATAATATCCGTGTTAAATGTAATGTCATATTCAATTCGACATAACAGCTACATATTGCAGTACATCGCTCGTAATTACCGCGTAACTGGCGTGTAGCGCCTGCACGTATCATTACTACCAAACAACCTCTTAGGGACTACACGTCACTAATTTCTATTAATAATTATCTATCGAACACTATAATGTCATTGTTAACTAAATTACATAAGCTGGGCCTGAGTATTAGGTAGATAATAGTGCTTGTATGTGTTACTGTAAAAGTTTGAACTATGGTAAATCCTAGAATTTGCCAGTAAAACCCAGTCCATACCTTACTGGTAAAAGTTCGAACTGTGGCCGTATTACGTGTCCCGGAATGTAGTATCACTCAACATAGCTATGTTGGGTAACGATAATGCCTGTAGCCAGAGGACCGACTCTCACTCAGCCACAGCCAGTTATTATCACTCAATAGTTCGAACGTTTACCAGTAGGACTTGGTAATTCTTAATATTTACCGTAGTCCGAGCTTTAACAGTAACACATAATAATGGAACATTGTGCAACCGTTCTTGTTATTGGACGCACAACTTCAATTAATTACCCTTGTCCAAATGTTAAGCTGTTGTGCGCCGACAATGTGCCACAGAACAAGCCACACAGGTGCGCTTACATCCAAATAATATTCCATCACAGAACTTTTGGTAAATTGCACGGATGTTTCGGATGTTTCACACAAACAAATAGGTAGTAATCAATCGTATTATTTGACTGTCACTTCGCATTCTGTGCCAGTAAATGAATGTATGTAATAACAATGTAGCCTGACAATTGTGGGACAACTGTTTGCGGTGTGCATTAATACCACAGTATAAATATACAAACAGTATGTAAACTACCTACAAACGCTCAAAATGGCAAACTCACACAAACATGCGCACCGACCAGACCCCCAAGCAGCGCTGTCAGTAGTGCGTGTCGCGTCAAAACGAGTGGTCAAGTATAAGTTAATCTACGCGTATACAGCGAAACGATTTCGTCCAACCGCGGCTCGCGTACGCTCCCGCCAAATCTTTTCAAAGGTTACGTTAGATTAATTGATCACTGTAGAACAAAAATGTTATAATAAATTAAAAAGCACAATATTAAAAACATTAAGACATCCACACCACAAGATTTTAGTTAAAGCCCTATTGATTCAATGGATCGTAGGTAATTATTTTATCAACTAGGCTTGGTTTCTATACTGTTTGTATATTTATACTGTGTTAATACCGTGGTCCACGTGAACGCTATGCTTACGTCGTATTTATTGACACGTTGCAAACACAATGGCCTAATTGAATTATTGCAATATGTATCTTTGATCGTGAGTCGGATTTGATTGTTTATGATTGGGTGAACAAATCTGCAGTAGTCGTTAAATGATAGTTTATGATGAACACTTTTATTTACAGAAATGTCGTAACTGTCTGGCAACTGATTAACAGATTCTAAATTCAAATTCTCTATAGATGAACTAAACATCTGCTACTAATAATTAGCTTAACAGTTTATATTTTTTAACGGACTTCCCAAAAAGGAGAAGGTTCTCAATTCGTATGTTTAAATGTCTTTTTCAGGGTTCCGTACCCAAAGGGTAAAAACGGGACCCTATTAATAAGACTCCGCGGTCCGTCTGTCTGTTTGTCTGTCTGTCAGCATGCTGTATCTCATGAACCGTGATAGCTAGACAGTTGAAATTTTCACAGATGATGCATTTCTGTTGCCGCTATAACAACAAATACTAAAAACAGAATGACATAAATATAGTGGGGCTCCAATAAAACAAACGTATTTTTTGTATTTTTTTGCGATGATGGTACGGAACCCTTTGTGCGTGAATCCGACTCGCACTTGGCCGGTTTTTATTTATGTTAGGGCATAACTCCGTCATATATAAACGGATTTGCTAAATCATATTTTTTGTTCGAAGAATGTTTATTCCGAAATGGTTCCATTTCAATTTGGTAAAAACCTGATGAAGAACTTCGGCAATATACAATACTAGCTGACCCCCGCGGCTTCGCACCCGTCAAAATTGTTGTCTGTGTTACTGGGGAATAAAGTAGCTTTCCATAGGAGAGAGAATTTTTAAAATCGATCCAGTAGTTTCGGAGCCTATTCGGTACAAACAAACAAAAAAATCTTTCCTCTTTGTAATATTGTATGTATACAAAATAACTCTTCAATAAAACACGACAAATCCCTCGGGAAAGCTGCAATCGCATGTCTATTTATTGTTTACACCATTTTATAACATATCATCACGCCAGTATTCTCTAAAAGGGTACGCAGATGTGTACAGAGTTTCGCATTTCACCGGTTATGTTCAAGTTACATAATATTCGGGTAATCTATTCTGGCATCACCTTACTATAGAACTTGTCCATTATGTACCACAAACAAGTGAAAATATAAAGCTTTTTTACAAAAAAATACAACCGATAATATTTGTTTTATAAATAAATCCCGAAATATCATTAGCGAGTAAGTAAACGATGCCCTTCTACCCTTCTTATTACCCTTCGCGCAATGTGAGAAAACTCTCAAGCAATATCATGTAATAGCTCGTAACTCGATAACTATAAACTCGATTTGTTCACAATTCAAATTTGGAATATCTAACATACAGGCATAAGTCGTAGCTACCGCTCAGATTAGCTTACACTTCAGTTTGCCAGCAAAAACGCCGAACTATGCGAAATTTCAGCGACGTGTACAAATAATATTAGAGCTCCGTTCGACGTCATAGAGGGCGCCACTTGATCTACATATGGAAGGGTCGAAACTACTTCAATCCTTGGCTGTCAAGAGGAAAGAAAGATCTACTTTAGTAGCAAACAAACGTGGTGTACTGTGTGTAGTGTATGAACCTACTTGTAGACTACACGGCTGTTACCATCTTTTTTGTATGACTCCTATTTACAATAAGCTTCCCAATAGCTGGCAAGAACTAAGCGTAGAAGCTTTTAAAAGGAAAGAAAATGACACAATGAATGAATGACATGCTTTTTTACAAATTAATTTGATTTGAAATATAAGTAATGTAATAATCATTTTGATGATGATTTGACCTACGTTGACATTATATTGTGTTTTTTATTTTAATATTTGACAATTTTGTATGCCATCCCTATCTATTTCCATATTTATTCAATATGTAATCAATCAATGAAATTTAATTATATATGTCAGCATTTTCAATGTTACTAAATGTTGTTATTATTTAAATCTATTTTTGTATTAATATTTGCACACCATGACAATATGGTAAACACGTTAACACAAGTCCATGCACTTATATCACCTTGCGTGCATTTTGTTTCATATTTTATTTATATTTATTTATTGGCCTATCTACAATTATTGTTACACTAATTATAACCTTATAATACAAGCAATAATATAAACTAGAAGTAAAATATGATACGATATACACACATGTTTGAGCACATAAATTTATCTGAATCGACATTGCATCTCGAAAAAAAATTTTAGCATGCAAACCACTACACTGACACATAATCATTGGACGTATATGTTATACGTCCAATGATTATCCAAAACCACATAAAAGAGTGAAAAATATATCTCCCACACGAGTGCTATCTTAGGACCTTTAAACAGAAACAATGATTCTTCTCACACAAGATTACAGTGTCAATATTTTAAACAAAACCAATCTTCTCTGATGGTAGTACAACATTATTATAATGCTTGCTATTTTCTCGTGAAAGTTGGAGTAAACTTCTGTCTCGTTCACACAGAGGTCCGTATTACAGATCCGCTTTTTCGTATACGTTTTTATTCGGCGCTGTCGTATGTAGTTGTATGAGCGAGTTCACACACATGGCAGTAGTAAAATACTGATCCGTTATATCGGACGTCCATCGTTGTGAACATTAACCCCTAGTAGCAACGGATCCGTTAAAATGGTACTGTAAATGCGGTGTGAACATCACCTCCAGTAGCGACGGATCCGTTAAAAACGATCTTGGAAATACGGATGTTATTTGTGAACGTATTCTTAGGTGACTATTTGCTTAGAAAAAAGGGAGCTTCTTTGAGGTAAAATTTTTCTTTTCAATTTTAATTTAGTTGTAGATTTATTTCAACAGGTTTGCTAAGACCTGCGGCTTGGAGCCGTGGCCTATACCACAGGATTTCTGCGTCTATCCAAGAGCAATGTATGACATTCAGCGTCAGCTATAATGTACTTTTTACTAATAGTGGCTCAGCGGTATCGGGAACAGGGTCCAAGCTACCGGCGGTCATTAGCAACAGAAAGAGAAATACCGCTTTCTGAGTCAAGCCCTTGACCCAGCCGGCTAACGACAGCGTCCTAAGGTGTTGGTCGAGGATCGTGGAGCCAATGGCTTATTAGCCTTGCCTTCCAGCTATCTAAATTTAAAAATTTTATAATTAACCACTTATCTACTTGTTTAAACGCCTGCCCTTGTTTCACGGGAAGGATACCGGGGTTTTTCTCAACCTTTTGAAGTTGAAGGGCCCATGTTATTTGCGCTACTGCCAATAGCGTGAGGCATCACCTGCGGAGGACGTTTAATATTTTTAATTGGGACTTTTGTGTTTCTAGTTCCAATTGTAACAGGTATTACATTATGTTCTACATCACCGCTGACATTTGCCTTCCTATAACGTGGCTTGTCTTTACTTAACATGGTATTAACCTCTTTTGCATAAATTGTGTCGCCTACTTCAAACTTTTTGCTTATCTCACCACCAGGGTGGTGATATAAGCTAAGTCTAAGGTGTTGGTCGAGGATCGTGGAGCCAATGGCTTATTAGCCTTGCCTGACTAAAAGGTATAAGGAATGCTGAGTCCACATCCCACGTGTCGACAACCTCGCGAGCCAAACAAGATAAGTGAAAGAATGTTCGCAATTTGTTCAGTAAGAGTTTACTTAAATTTAACAGACAAACAGATTCTTATATAACATATTCATCATAATCTAATCCTGTACCTAATTAGCTAACCCCTCCTTCTCCAAGGAGGAAGAACTCCTCCCTGGAAGAAACCCTCCACGAGGAGCTCGTGGCTGAATAATAACAGCCGCACGGGTCGATCTTCAAGGTTAAGCAACGCTTGACGAGGTCGGTCCGTGGATGGGTGACCATTTCAACATACCGAGTTTCCTCCGTGCCTCGAAAAGCACGTTAAGCCGTTGGTCCCGGCTGTCATTTGAAGATCTTTGACAGTCGTTACGGTTAGTCAGAAGCTTGAGATCTGACACCAGTCTTGCCAAGGTACCGTGTTACCCAGTTACTGGGTTGTGGAGGTCAGATAGGCAGTCGCTCCATGTAAAACACTGGTACTAAGCTGAATCCGGTTAAACTGGAACCCAACCCCAATATAGTTGGGAAAAGGCTAAGCAGATAGATAGACGACCACGAAGTATCTAAACAAAAATATCTACGGTATTATCAAATCTATTATTCAATAATATACCACAAGTAAAGAAGGTTCACTTCACACAGTGCATGTCAATGTACTGTAAGTGGGCGATCAAATAAAACTGAGAAGTTCATAAGTAGGGGTCATCGCCTCTCATCCCGCCATCTGGACCAAAGTCACAGCTTATATTGCACGAGAACTTTCTATGAGCTCATATCTCAGTAATATCTTAATACCGGAGCTTATACTATGTTCAGTGTGTAGCCAACCTACATAGTATAAGCTCCAGTATACGGGGTGTGTGTCTGAAACCGACGTGAAGGAAAACACCATGGATTCTGTACATAGTTCTAGAATTAATTTTTTATTTGGTGGGACATCATCTAATGACTTCTCCCGCTCTCATCTATCTCGTACTTTTACTGACTAAAACCCATCCGTGTTCCTTCAGTTGCTTGTGTCAGGGCCGCGGTAACTCTCTTTCAAATTTATCCGCGACCCAGATAAGCATCGGCCCTAGCGCACATAATTCTGGACTAGTGTTGCAATTTTTCGTATGTTTTATCATATTTTTGAAAAAAAATATTTTCTTAAAATTCATTATTGCCATTTTACACAAAAAATGGTTATAAAAATTAAAATCCAAAAGCAATACCTATCAGCTGATTTCCTAAAGTACACGATAGAGGTAACGCCGCCGGCTAGTACCTACACGCGCCGCGCCGACCGCACTTTCGAGCTAGTAGATAGGAATAACGATTTTGAACAGAGTAAAAAAAATCTAGATATTTTTAAAAAATTAGTTAAAGCACCTTTTTTTTATACACTATAGTCTCGTGCTTGATCACTATCTCACCTGATGATAAGCGTTGATGTGGTCGACGGTGAATCACGCTTGCCTAGAAAAAACCTATTCACTCTTGACTTAAAGATCCCTAGATTGTAGCTGTCGGGAAACACAGATTCCGGCAGGGAATTCCACTCCACCACCAAATAAAACCAACACTACAAAAAATCCAACACTAGGGCACAAAGTATGTGAGCGGCGAGCCTATGTTGTGACAAGGGGGTCCAGAATCCATTGTTCCTATTTTTTTCGCGTCTGTGTCAGACACACTGTATATATACATATCTAAGTTCACCTGAAAAGGTTAATTTGATACACCCCTTGTATCAAATTAACCTAGACGAATATTGATACATTTCCAAAAAGTCTTAGCTGTACGAGCATCTATATATCATCCCGGAGCTTTATATAAACCACGGTCACTGTAGGTGTGGAAAGGAGTGTAGGTATATAATCTACACAAATATTGAACTCTACTAATATTAGTTACGATTAATATTAGTAGAGTTGTTCAGTTTTCACGCGTAAGCCGCAGAACCATTTAAGTATAGTGAATTTCGGTATAGGTAGAGATAGGATGGACCTTGGAGGGTAGGATAGATGGACCCATATTTCCGCACTTAGAATCCCATTATAGGCAAGGAGGCCTGCACGTACAATCGACCCTGAGAGGACTCTGTGCGAGGGAATGGGCCGTAATCCACCACGCGGGCCCAGTGCGGGTTGGTGGATGTCACAAGTCTTCAAATGTTTGGTTCTAAGACATGCCGGTTTCCTCGTGATGTTTTCCTTTACCGTTTTGAGAGCAGTGGTGATGAAATAATTTACACAAAGTAAAGCGCCTGCCTAGGTTCAAATCCACTACCTACAATTTGTAAGTCACGGCCCTTACCATTCGGCCACCACTGCTTTCTACCTTGGGGAAGGACATAGGATATTTTTTATTCTGGGACTGCGTCCCCTCGGGATAATATATATCCGACTATAAAACGGGTGAAACCGCTGGAAGCAACTAGAGTAGGCGTCATACGTCAAAACATTCTGGGCTCCAGCCTATTCTGCTGCTTTACTGACTGGTAAGTTACAATATATTTATCACCGATGCCACGACACACGAAGTTTTGGTAGTATTATTCTCTTTAATTTTATTTGTCCCCGCCTTCCGCACCTCATAACATTTAATGTCTATTTTAATAGTGTCATACCCTATTTTGTGGAAGTGGCGCGCCATATTTCAAAATCATATAGCCCATGTCATTCCCACAATTGCGACAAATCCTACGACACCTCATACGTCAGAATCCGTCAAGCCGTTTGTGCTGTATAGAGTGTTATAGAAATGGACATACTTACGCATGAAAAACTTTACCCTGCCGTAGTCGGGTAGTAAAAATAAACGAGGTTGTCTTCCCGAACAGGTACCAACTGAATAGGGTACATTTGGATAGGGATTCTACGCAAACGCCGATCAAAAATGTACATAAATATTTTACACAGACTTTCTAAGTAAGTATTAAAATATTGAAATATTTAAGTCAAAATATAGTCTAAACATCCTCTTGAGCAAATTTGTGTTTTCCGCACATTTTATACTCGTAAGTTCAGTCTAACCAGGCTAAGAGTAAGTTTGGAACTAGCAACTACAAGCAAAGGTGTGCAGCGCAGTTAGCTACATTTTTATGCTAAACTATTTTTCAACACACTTGCTCATAAAATGGCTCTAATTTCACCGCAATTAGGCATATAATGACACCTGTTATCAAACTGTGACTTTTTCATTACTATTATTCACACGTGAGTTAAACAGTTTTTTTTTATTTATTGGTTGTGTTGCTTTATTCTTAAAAAAGTTTTGATACAAAAAAGATCGTGCTCAATAGTACAAATGCAACACATTTCATGCAACTTCGTATTTAAATAGATAATTTCAACTTGTACGTGTTTAATAAATAAAACTTTCACTCAAATATAACTTATGTTTTTGTCTGTAATAAAGAAAACTTGAAATTCTTCATTTTGAACGTGGCTAAAACGCTATCCGCGAAAAGCCAAAAAAAGAAAACTCATTCTTTTTAGTCTATGGCCGTTTGCCATTGTTAGATGCGCGCGCAAAAGGAAACTGATTAATTTTGCCCGCCATTGCGAAAAATTTTCACTACTCGTTTTCACTGTTGGAAATGATTTTTTAGTATTATTTGCTTCACAAGTGTGTTGAAAAAACGTCGTATGTTACACGTGTGTATTGATGATTACCGTCCTCGGCTCTCTTAAGACCCTCACCTAACGGCTCGGGTCTCAATGGCGCCTCAGCGGTAATCACCAACATTACACACTTGTACCATAATGTACTATTCTTTTACTTCTTGGAGCAATAGAATAATAAATAGGTATAAACGCTGCTTATCATATCAAAAATGTGAGGTTTCATCAAGCAGGTTTTATGAGTTAAAAAACTCCGAAATAAACGCCGATTTTAAAAAATCCTTTCTAAGCGAGCACGTTTAATGTATAAGAAACCATCGATAATTTATGTAGTGCGTTGTTTATCAGAGAATTCAAGATTTCCATTATATATGTCACTCGAATTAAGAGGACTTCTAATAAATACTAAGCCTACCACAGTCGTTTATGTGCCTCGATCTTCTGTGTGAGTCTAGTTAAGATAAGCGACAGCACACTAACACACTAACGACGAGAGACAACAAAGTTACAAACCGTTTTACCCGACTGCAAAAAAAAGGGTTATGTTTTTCGCGTGTATCTTGTATGTTTGTATGTACGTAATATTCTTTACTACCTCATATCTTTCAAACCGCTAGACGGATTTATATAATTAAGTCATCGTTAGATACGTCTTGACCGCCCAAGAACAGTATAAATATGGACGAACAGTACGGAAACTAACTACAAATGCTCGATACAGCACACTCACACAAATATGCGCATCGATGAGACCCTTAAGTGGTTGTCGCGATGTTGTCCGGCGGAATGAGAGTATGTTGTCAGTAGTGCGGGCCGCTTAGGGGTCTCGTCGATGAGCATTTTTGTGTGAGTGTGCTGTTTCGAGCGTTTGTAGGTAGTTTCCGTACTGTTTATCCATATTTATACTGTGGCACAAGTGTTCTTAGATAGGTTAAGTTAAAAAAAAAACAAAAATGGCGGATTTTGGGCGCCATATTGTGCGAGCCCAATTTATTTTTTGTGCCAAACTCATCCTGTGGGGTATCAAAATAAAAGGTTTTAAATGGTGGTTCCATAAATATACAACACTTTATAAGTAACTGATTCGAAAAAAAAAATCGGTGGTAAGGGATAAATTAAAAAAGTGAATTCAAAAAATCATAATCCCGACTGCCACTGCGGGCGTCCATGAGGACTTCCGACTACCGGCGAAAAGAATTAAAAAAAAATACAACCGACTTCCAAATAAAAACACGACAAAGTGAAAAATAACTTCAATTTCGGCAGTTGATGTCAAAAAACGAAAACAGGAACACCGATTAATGGACCAGTTCTATAATTAGGTACCTATATTGCTCAAAGTGATGCCAGAATAGCTTAACCCAATAACATGAAACTTGCACAAAACCGGCGGAATGAGAGTATACCAGGGTGAACTGTTCACACCTGTGTACCCCTTTAGAGCGTACCAGTATGGTGTTAAGTTAGGAAATGATGTAAACAATAAGCAGACATGCTATAGCAGCTATCGCGAGTGATTTTATTGAAGTTATCTGTTGTATATCTCCGAAATTCTTCATCAGATCTTGATGAAATTTATAGAGACCACATGGCAAGTAGCACGTATCGACGTTGTTTTCTATGGACAAAAGCTGAACACAGCTGAATAAGTCTGGTTAGTCCCTTAAGCGGTATAATGGGTAACGTGTTACTCAGTTACTGGGTTGTTGACGTCAGATAGGTAGTCCAAATCAAAATCAATTTATTTTTATTTTACATAGGCCTACATGGGCACTTATAAAACGTCGACAAAAGGTGCACGGTTCGGGTTGGTCGTTTCCTATGGAGAAGAACCGGCAAGAAACTCCATGGTTACTCTTTTAAAAATGGTTTGGTTTTACAATATTTCCATGTTACAGCATTAGTACTATGGGGGGACAACGTAGGCCCGACAATAAGTCGTAAGGAAATAATAAAAAAAAAGTTTATATAATATATAACAAATGTTAATTAACATCTATAAGGCCTACAATGTTCACACATTCACAAAATAATCGGTAAAAGAATCTATACAAAGTTAAAAAAAAAATATATATATATATAACTAACAAGATTAAATTTAACATGTGGCACAAATGTTGTTATCAGTGCTGTAACTATTCTTTGCAAAGGGCTATAAAAATGATTGCGAACTATTGTAAAAACCCCAATTAAAAGAAGAAAAACAAAAAAAAAATGAGATTGAGAATAGTTAGAGACATCCACATATTTGTGCCGTTTATGAGTTACCAGGGAAGCCGCATGCGCAGAAGGAGCTAAAGCCAAAATTTTTATCTTCATCGTAGTCCTTGATTTTATAATATGCTTTTTTAATAAGGACACGTTTGATGTGATTTTTGAACTTTCCATTGGTATTGGCATTTGATTGGTTGACCCGGAGGACGTCGCCTCATTAACATTTACTTTTTGCTGTCTGTTTGATAAATAGGAAAGTACGAGATCAGCAGCTTGTCCTCGAATTCGGTAGTGGTGTAATTTACAGATCGGTGTGTTGTGGTCGACGCAGTCGAACGCTTTTGAGAGATCACAGAAAACGCCAATGGCATCCTGGGACTTCTCCCAAGATTCCAAGATGTGGCTGATGAGTTTTACTCTCGCGTCCGTTGTCGACCTACCTTTCGTGAAACCAAACTGCTGACTATGCAGGATCCCATTAGAATTGAAGTGAGACAACATCTGGTCCAGCATGATTTTTTCATAGATTTTACTCAATGCTGGAAGCACGGATATAGGTCTATAATTAGAGGGATCAGTCTTACAGCCTGATTTGAAAATTGGTACTACTTTACTGTGCTTCATTAAGTCGGGAAACGTGCCGCTGTCCAAACATTAATTTAATATTTGGACAGGAGCAATCGAATCAATAATATCTTTAAGAACCGTAACGGATATCCCCCATAAGTCTTCAGTATTTTTATATTGAGACTTTTGAACGCGTTTTTAATTGTATCAAGACATATTGGTTTAAATTTAAAGGTTGGTTTGTCTTTAGTAAAGTTTTCTTTAAGAAGAGCTTCAGCTAATTTCGATGAGGAGGGAAGAGACTTCGTAACCTCTAACGGAATGTTGGTAAAGAAATTTTCTAATGTCTCAGCGACTTCTTGCTTATCAGAAATGGTTTGATAAGTTATTTTCAAAGACAACTGATTCAGATCGCGTTGTTGTGTCTTTCCAGTTTCTCTATTAATTACTTGCCACACAGTTTTTATTTTATTGTTAGAAATACCAATCCTGTTAATTATTATTTGAGATTTTGCTTGAGCGCAGACTCTTTTAAATATTTTGGAATAGTTTCTGACATAAGTGTGAAAAACTTGATCGGAAGTCAAAGATTTTTCGTAATATAAATGATATAAGATATCTCGGCTTTTTCTTATGCCCACAGTGGCCCATTCACTAAATTTCGATTTGGAATTGTTGACTTTAACTCGTCGCTTTAGTCAGTCCATCCATACATGGGCATAGTCACTGGCAAAAACTAGTAGCTAAACAAGTAAAGAAATCGATCACAAAAGAGCCCACGCTTATAATGCAGTGGGCGTTTAATCTTAATACTCATACCTATCGAAATATCCCTTTAGAAACGTTTACGTTACCTAATAAAAGAATAAAATAAAGCGTTGTAACAATTTTAATTCTATAACATGAAAGCTTTTTTTAATTTACTAAATTAATATTGTATGTCATAGGGTTGCGTTAAACTTTGTGACTTACGACGCGTAGTCACGTTCTAATATTTATGTAGGTTTAATTCGTTGGCAGTTTTATTTATATTAACAGAAGCTGTTTACTAAAGGTTGGGCATTACTTGATGACAAATATTGGAGCCAAAGATACTGATTTGTATTTTACAATTTGCCGACAGGCGACAGTACCCAGATAATTATAACTTTACAGTCTCGTTGATCCCAAGCGGTACTGCTATCATGAGATCATTGGTTCGTTCTCGAGTTGGGCAAAGTGCAATTGGGTTGTCCCACCTTTTTTTTTATCATCCAATTACTTCTCCCGCTCTGGGTGAAGCGGGAGGGCGTGTCAGACTTTTACTGACTAAAATATACCCGTGTTCCTTCAAATGCTTGTGCCAGCGCCGCGGCAACTCTCTTTCAAATTTATCCGCAACCCAGATGGCCATCAGCCCTAGCGGGCCCCGTCACTTTTGCTAACATCTCTATAAGGCACGCGTGGAAAACTACGCGCCGTCGACTCGGGCCTGGTCCTTATCGGACGGCGACCTACCCGCAATGAGTGCCTTCGTTGGCCGAGAATCGGCTTGCGACTTCCGACGCCCAGGGCGTCTCCTGCGGTGGCTAAGGGCGTGCGGGCGTCTCCTTTGCGTGTCCCTCAAGTGTTCCGCCTCCTTCTCCGACAGCTTCACATGATCGCCTCCACGAGGACACGGCGGTGCTCCGTCCTACTAGGGCGTAGTAGGACAGACCTCCACCTGAAGAGGAACCTCCCGAAACAGCCGTGTCCGGTGAGGAACTGCGTCAGGCGGAAGGTGAGGACACCGTGGCACCTCTCAAGCCACTCCTCAAAGAGGGGCCTCACCGCCGAAATTGAGGCGTGCCCACCGCTGGGTTGCGACAGCCGCCTTATCCATGTCGCCATGAGATCCTGCCGGAGCACTGTCCACCGAGCCACGATTTGTCGCGGCAACAGAGTTTCGCCCCGGCATTTAGCCTCTTCACGCATCCATCAGGAATATGTCAGTTGCAGCCGGTAACGGGGGGATTTTACAATAGGTGCATATCCTACTTCATAGGACTTTAACATAACTGGCGAAAAGTACTATAGGTACAGTTTTACCTAGACCAGCGTGATGTTCTATTATGTGTGTACTTAGTACCAAATATTAATGAGGTCAATGTTCAGCAGGTCCAGTTGATATTAATTAATGATATGAAGATATGTAGGCAATGTTATTAATATTGTTTATCTGCCCCAGTTTGCCTTGATCGGTAATAGGTTCCATGTAAAAGGGGTATGGCTAGCAGACATTTACCGGACAACGATTACTGCCCCAGGCTACCACTAAAAGGTTTTTAAATGAAATGTACCGGACACTGCTCTACCTAGAAGTTAATAAAACGATAGGAGTTTTGAACAAAGTCAACACTGAAATTTGTAGCCTTATGTGTTAATTTATTTATTTAAACGTATATCCTCGTACTGGTTCGCCTGGCAGCAATTACACCAATGGAATACAAACTTATAATAAAATAAGATATGTTCGTTCACCGTTGCCAGCGATGTCCAAGATAAATTAAGAAAGTACCTGACATATATGACTTGAAAAAGTCACATTGAAGCTTGCCCGGATTTGTACCCAAGACCACGACAGTAAAAGAAAAGAAAAAACATTTTCATAAAAAATAAACCACCTTTAAAAGCAAAACACTAAAGAATGATCACTATCCGATAAGGATTTTTGGAGATATGCTTGGACAAACATACAATATACATACACTTATGAAATTAGGCACATGTTTTTAGAAGCCCACATAGAATAACAAATGTCAATATTGTGTAGTTCCAACAATATTACATACATACGTGTCGAATTGATTACCTCCGTTTTTTCAGTCGGTAAAAAGGCAATACAATTTACCTAAATGTAGGTTTTATAAAAAAAAATAGAGAGACTAAAGCTTGATGATTGTAGTGTAACGTTAGCAACATTCTTTGCAGCTTCTAGATAATCAATAAGCTACAGGCACTTGCATTCATTGGTTGATCGATTATTGCAAACATTCGGACAGACAAAATGAAATTCTATGATCACGATTGTCAATCTATATTGTGTGGCATTGACACGCGCTACCGAACTGTCTCGTGGTTATGTGGTCAATTAATAATCAATCAAATATAATACCTTATTATCATCAATCATCAATTAATACATGAAATAAAACTGTAGGCATGTGTTTTTTGTACATCAAAAAATAAATTAAACAGTGTGTTAAAAGATAACCAACAGAACCCATAGCCAGCACTTTTGGAATATTTGTCTGTTTATCTGTTTAGTTGTGCACGCATCACGTAAAATGTACGAAACGAATGAATATAACTTTTATACATAAAATATGCGTATTTTTGTTTCATCGCAATCGGTTCACTCTATCAAAAGTTATATGAATTTAAAGTATTCAAGAAGTAAAATATCACAACACGCGCAATTCAGACACTCGGATAGTTGAATTCCATATTCGATAGCCGGCTTTGTGCATTTTTTGAATGGCGGTGTTAAGATTCTCCGCGGCAGAATGACCCTAGAAATCTTGTCTACCTGTCTGTCTCACTGTTAGGTGACACTTTCACTTCTTAATGGGTAGACCATCTCCTAGTGTAGGTTATAGGATTTCTGTTACTCAGGATACGTTTGACGCAGGTGAAACCGCTGGCAGAAGCTAGTCTTACTACTATTCGTCATCATCATTTCAGCCGAAAGACGTCCACTGCTGGACATAGGCTTTCCCTAGGTCGCTACATTGACCAATCCAGAGAATTGCCGCAACCTTAACCAGGTCATCGGTCCACCTAGTGTTAGGCCTTCCAACGCATCGTCTTCCGGTTCGCGATCGCCACTCCAGAACTCGCCAACTTATCGACCATTCTACTATTTAAGTTTCCCAATTCTTCGGACTACTGTCGGCAACTTTGGTTCTCCTGAAAGAAAGAAAGAAAATACATTTATTTAGCCCAAATTTAAAGACACATAATAATATACATCTGATAAAATTAAAATAAAATAAAAAATGTATAAAGTCTCCAGAGTCTGCGGATATCCTAATTTCTGATGCGATCACAAAATGAAACTCCGAACATAGCCCTCTCCATTTTCCTTTGGGTGACTTCAAGCTTTCTGATGAGAGAGCATGTTTTGGTCCCATAGATTATAACTAACAACACACTCCGGTCATAGACTTTTGTCTTGACACTGCGGTAAATTGGACGAGAGGATACCGCGCAACTGCGCGAACGCCGCCCAATCGAGTCGGTTTCGACGTTTGACCTCTTTCTCGAAGAGACCTACTACATTATAAACGTGAAAATTTGTGAGGATGGACAGATGGATGTTTCTTACTCTTTCACGCAAAAACTGCTCAACGGGTTTTAATGAAATTTTGCAGAAATATAGCTATTTATAAAGATAATGCTGGTGCTGGGCTGCTAGTGTTTCATGTAATTTTATCCAACGTTTATCGCAGTTATAACGTCACTTTCTCAAGAACCTCTAAACAGTGAACATCAGTCTTCAAAACTTCTCATCAAAACTTGTTTTCAAAATCCCCGTTAGAAAACCCTCGCCGTTAACCCAAAGTAATCGAGTTATTTCTTTTAATGCGGAGCATAGAACAATTTTAACTCAAGGCTGACAGTTTGCAGCTCCGTAATGTAATTTTCCATGTGTCAGCGCGTCAGTTCGTCTTGTCAGGCACCCCTGCCAGTCGGCACATGGGTTGACACTGCCAATTATTCGGCATATATAATTGTTTTGGGATTATGCCTCCGTCTTCCGTTCCCATTAACTGTATTTTCTGTGTGTGAATTAAATTAACAGAAGCCTCTCGGATGATTTTTGTCGGTTTTATTTCATCATACATGGTTTCGTCGAATGATTTTATTGTATTACTTTCTTCTAATAAATCCACATTTTATTACTATAAACTTTGGGATGTCGGATGGATGGATGTTACTAACTCGTTCACACAAAAACTACTGAACGGATTTTGATAAAACTTTACAGTAATGTAGCTAAAATATTACATTGGCTATCATCATTATCATCATCATAGCCAAAAGACGTCCACAGCTGGACATAGGCCTCCCCCATGCGTCACACTGATCGGTCCCGTGCGGCTGGTGTCCACCGGACTCCAGCCATGACCAGGTCGTCACTCTACCTAGTGGGAGGCCTTCCAATGCAACGTCTTCCGGTTCGCAGTCGCCACTCCAGACCTTTTCGGCCCCAACGGTTCATCCGTTTTGCGAGCAATGCGCCCTGCCTACTGTCACTTAAGTTTCGCAATTCTTCGGGCTATGTCGGTAACCCTGGTTCTCTTGTGGATGTCTTCGTTTCTAATTCGATCAAGCAAGGAAACTCCGACATAAGCTATATTCGACTATATTTATAAAGATAAACGTACAAATTTCTGACGAGCGGCAGCTTGTTCACATTTAAGTTTCTTTATTTATTTTAAGTAATTTAAGCTCTCAGCAAGTACTCGTAAAACAATTCGCACAATAAACTATCAACGGTTTTATGTCATGCTGACATAAAACAGTCACAGAACTATAGAAACAATACCTATGTAGGTACTCGTATTGTTTCTATAGCTCTACCAACTGTTTCATATGATTAGAAAACTCAAGAACTCAAATAAAAACGCCCAAGATTCGGTATTAAAAACAAAAGACAAACGTGCCCTGAGAAGTTGACTTAAATTACTCCTGCGCTTAAAAGTCACATAATATCTGTAGGACGACGATTTTTTTGGTATAAATCTTCTTCCAGACGCCTTTAGTGCATGCAACACAAAATTGACTACAAATCACTGTTACGAAAGTACTTTAACTATTCCTAAACTACGTCACAATGGCATCACAAACACTCACATTTCACCTGCATCAAGGGACACTCGCCAAGCCTCGCAGTGCAGTTATTATCCCTCGTTTGTGTTAAGTGGGTGCTGCAATGATCCAGCTTAGCGCTTTATAATGAGCTCCCCCGGCGAGATCGCCTTGCACCACATGTCCTTGTCTGCCCCACGTGAATGTAGCCTTGTATCATATTATAAAAAATACACGAAAGCACCAAGCTGCAGAAAGTCCACTTCTTACAGCGAGGAAAAACTTGCGCACGCTCACAGATTTATAAAAACACTAACTTCTGTCAACGGTAAGAAAATTATCCCGAGGGGACATATTCCTTGGATAAAAAGTATTCTATGTGCTATTCCTGACTATAACCCATCCCTGTGCCAAATTTCATCCAGGTCCGTTCAGCCGTTCTGGCGTGATTGAGTAACAAACATACACACATCCTAACTTTCGCATTTATGGAAAAAAAAGTAGGTTAGCCCATTATTTCAGCACTAGCATAGCATCTTCAGAAGCAATGGAAGTGCTGAAAAAAGTGTCTGTTTCTATTATCAGAAGAGAATATTGTGACTCTTCTTCTATTCCTATTTCCTTTTGGTCACTTATAAGCGAAGCACTTGTATTATTTGTGAGCGCTTTTACTCTTTACAAAATTATGGAGTGGGCCTTCTGTACCTCATCTATTTTATTCGTGACATTATGATGGAGGCACCGTGAGTTGTGACCCATTTTGGAGCGTTTGTGATACACTGACAACGTTACACTATTAGTTGTTTTAGAAATCAGGATGCGGAGCTCATGCCCTGTGTTATTATGGAAACAAAATTTACGTTTTGGTATTCAAATTGTAAGCGAACTATGTTTATTTTTGCGGGGTTTTTACCCTTATATGTACCGAAAATCTGTAAAGGCTGACTATCGAAAACATGCTGTTATTACGTAGTGTATTTAATTATCCTATTTGCTGCCTACTCCCATGGGAAAAAGGCATGAGTCTATATAGGAAGGTATGTCTGTATGTTGATTGTCCTAGAGGTACCTACGGGTAAGCATGTTCCCTTGACACAAGACAAGCACGACTTAAAGTACCTGTCATGTTCTGTGTAACCTAATAAAGATAGTGTAATCATTCCACGCCATCTTAGATGACTGGATTAATTGTTTGATTACGTCATAAGTTACCAATTAACTACCCACCTGAACGTTATTAACATCTATCTGTATATTTGCAATTAAAAGCTTATCCCAAATTGAACAATACTGACGCTTTTCATGCTACGCCAACGTCATGCGGGTATAAAAGTTTAGTTTCCTGCAAAAATATACGCAAAAAAAAACTTTTTGCGAAAAAATACTACCGACTTCCAAATACAAAATTTCTACGGTGTCTTTCGTAGGTACCAATTTTTTCGCGTTATATACACCGACTTCAAAAAATAAAGTTATTTTTCACTTTGTAGTTTTGTATTTGGAAGTCGGTAGTATTTTTTTACAAAACGTTTTTTTATTTTTCACTTTTTAGTTGTACCTACCTAATAGGCAAGTTAGTAAGGTAACTATAACGCCAGAATAGATTTCATGAAACTTGAACATAACCGGTGAAATGAGAGATCTGTGTACCCCTTAAGAGCGAACTGGCGTGATGTTATGTTAAGAAATGGTATAAACAATAAACAGACATGCGATTGCAGCAATCCCGAGAGATTTGACGTCATTTATTGAAGAGTTCTGCTGTATATCTCCGAAGTTCTTCATCAGATCTTCACCAAATTAAAATGGGACCAATTTCGGAACATACTTTTACAAACAAAAAATAATTTTCAAAATCGGTCCACAATTGACGAAGATATCGGTGAAAATGCAAAAAAAAAAACATAATGTCGAACATAGAACCTCCTCCTTTTTGGGAAGTCGGTTAAATATCGCTCGTTACATAACATAGCCTATCCCAGCAATATAACACATAACTTAAAATTCAATATAATCATAAACATTCATAATCAAATTCAAACATTTCATACAACGCCCGCGTTTCAACGCTCATAAAAATATATTAACTCCTATAAATTTAGCATCGTCAGCGATTTATTTGTCGCTTAAGCGATACGCTGTCATCGCTCGTAAACAGGGCTCATCAAACCGAGCGGCTTATTGCCGACATGCACGACTCACGAACGTATGTATATAACCCAAGCGCTCCTTTATAACACTGGAAAATAAATGGCGTCGCAAAAGAACTAAGAGTCACTCTATGAACCACTCCAACGCACAATCTGCGCCAATCGATGAATCAGTTTCCATTTAAAACGAATGTTTTTGACATGAATAATTGTAGGAGAGCCGGTCGACTGCCGGCTTACCGCAATAACACAAAGTTACCATTCGCTGTCACCGGGTAACATCGATTAGTCGAACCGATTCGTCCCTAGTAATAACCGATGGAACTCGAATGTAAATTTGCATTGAAAGATATTCCATTTAAAAGAAAACATCCTTGTGATGGATGGTCCCGTCATCGGGGCTTCGATTACGTTTGACGAAATGTGATATACGGACCGAAATGCATTACATTCACGCTGACTCACCGCGGGACTAACAACACGTCGAAGATCCGAGATAAAATATGTACTGCGGATGTTTGATTAACCATTACACACACGGAGTGACGTCAACAGTTCCTATTCATGGAGCAGAGGCGGCTCGTGACATTTATTTATGGGAGTTCACAAAAAAAAAAAGTAAAACTAGTGCTTACCATTTATTTATTTTTGTACAGAAAATTCATTCTGATCTGTTCTGTTCAGTATTTCTGTTCTGGAAACTTCATAAATAGCATCTAAAATGTCATTCTGAATGGTTTTAGACGTACTTTTAAAAACGGACCTGCTGGATAAATGCTGTTTCATAGCCAAATCGATCTCTGACACGAAATCTTCCAAACCTCTATAGATTCCGGAATGCCGTAGATTCATCCTAACCTCGTAAAGCAACTTGAAATGCACCACAAAATACACACAATCTATTAAACGCCGTAAAATATATCGATTTTCATCAACGCGTTCATTGAACTCTCTAATAGATTTTCGATACGCAGAATCGAGCGCTTTACGAAATTTTGATTAAGACAAATTTTAGGACCCTAGCAACCAGGCCATAAAAATTCATAAAAAAAATTCAGGACGTGGTGGCCCCTTAGCTTTAAGTTAGAGACGCATTTAAAGAGTCTTTTCATATTTTTTTATAAAAGGCACACTGTATTGTTCCATTTTTAACACAGATATCGCGCAAAACTATATTGGCCCCTATAACACAGGATTTTCCTAGCATCGGGGCCAATATTCACAAGATTGAGCAGAAATATGCCATAATATTATTGTAGTAATGTAACAGGAAACTATGTATTTCTTCTTTTTTTGCTAAATAAATTATTATTATTATTATTATATAGAGTTCTTTATTTTTCTTCTCTTTTAAGAGAGTATACGACCTTACACACGGGCCAGGACCAAGTGTGTGAGGGGAAAATTAAATTGAGAAGGTGGATGATAATGTAGAGGAAGTCAGAAACTTCCGGGTTATGCGACAAGTATTGAGAATGGTGGCTTTTTGGAGCATGTATAGTGTGTGAGAAGGCATGTGTAGAGTGTCAAGACTTTGCGTGAGAGCTTTTGGTACTACACCGGTAGAAGAAACTACTATAGGGACTATGTGGACGGTTTGTACTTTCCACTGGGTTTTTATTTCAATGGCGAGTTCTTGGTACTTACTGAGTTTTTCTGATATTGTAGATTGGATGTTGTGTGAATTAGGTATAGCTATATCGATTAAGTACACTATTTTATTTACTTTGTCGTGTACAGTGATGTCAGGTCTATTATAATGTATAGTTTTGTCTGTAATTATTGTTCTGTCCCAATAAATTTTCTGATATCTGTTTTCTAAAATTATTTCAGGTTTATATTTATAATATGGAATCATCTCACCTGTAAGATTATATTTGTGTGCTAGGTGTTGGTGTATAATGGCGGCAACTTGGTCATGTCGGTGTTTATAATCTGTCTGTGCGAGAGATTTACAGGCCCCTGTTATGTGTTGTATGGTCTCAGAGGCACTGTTGCAATGTCTGCATGTGTCAGTCGATTGATTACAGTCTTTCATTATGTACTTTCTGTAATTTCGTGTTGCAATTATTTGATCCTGGATCGCAAGCATGAAACCTTCAGTTTCGGGAAACAATTCACCTCGTTTGAGCCATTCGTTCGACTTTAATTTATCGACGTGTGGCTGGCTCAGGGTAGCTTGGTGTCTTCCGTGTAAAGCTTTTCCAGCCCATGCTGCAATTTTTTGCTGTGTGCTTATAATATTTTCATTAATTTGAATGTTTTTATTTTGCAAGTTGAGTGGTGTAAGTTTTTTATCTGCTTCTGTTACATTTTTATGTAGTGGTGAATGTTCTGATTTGTTATGGAAGTAAGATCTGAGTGAAAGTATTTGTTTGTTGTGTAAATTGTGTATGTCAATCAATCCTCTTCCTCCTTCTTGGCGTGGTAGAGTAAGTCGCTGTATGCATGATTTCGGGTGATGTTTCCTATGTTTGGTAAGGAGAGTATTGATAGTTCGTTGTAAATTTTTTATATCGGTTTTTGACCATCGTATAATTCCAAAAGAGTATGTAAGGATGGGTATTGCAAATGTGTTGACAGCTTTAATTGTGTTTCTGGAGTTTAGATTACTTTTTAAGATTAGGTTAAGACGATGTGTAAACTTTTTGATCAGTTCTTGTTTTGTTATTTTTTGTTCTATCTGTCTGGATTGTTTGAAACCTAGATATTTGTATGTAGTTTGTTCATCCATAGGCTCAATAATTTTACCTGACTCGAGTGTGTAACTGTTATTTTGAATTTTTCCTTTAACTATTGTCAAAATTTTGCATTTATCTACCCCGAAGTGCATACTTATATCGTTTGAAAATTCTTGTATTGTATCTGCTAAATGAAAAAGGGAGTTTTTATCTGCTGCGTACAATTTTATGTCATCCATATACATAAGGTGTGTTAAGGTGAAATGGGTGTTACCGCTTGTCAAGGTAAATCCTGTGTTAGCTTTATCTAAGAGGTGTGAGAGAGGATTGAGAGCCATGCAAAACCATAAAGGACTTAGGGCATCGCCTTGAAAGATTCCACGTTTTATTTGAATAGGTTCAGTTGCTAAAGCCATGGAGGCTTGATTTATTTTGAGAACAGTTTGCCAATTTTGCATGGTGGATTCTAAGAATGATCTGAGTATGGGGTGGATTTTATAGATATATAGGACATGTAACAGCCAGCTATGCGGGACTGAATCAAATGCCTTTTGGTAATCGATGAACATAGTGTGAATATCTTGTTTGTTTTTAACTGCGCTGTTCATAGCAATCGCATCAATAGTGAGCTGTTCTTTACATCCTTGGCTGTTTTTACGACATCCCTTTTGTTGCTCTGCAAGAATGTCATTTTTATTTAAGTGTTCGTAAATTACTTCACTTACACAGGCTGTAAGGATTTTATAGAGCGTTTGTAAGCAAGTGATTGGTCGGTATTTGGCTGGGTTTGTGGTATCATGCATGTCCTTAGGTAGCATGTATGTGACTCCCTGTGTTATATATGTTGGGAGCAAACTTGGTGATTTAATGAAGGTGTTTAGGTGATTAAATATGAATGGATGTATGCTAGTGAATTTCTTATACCAGTAGTTGTGAATTTTGTCTGTGCCTGGCGATTTCCAGTTGTGAGAGCGTTTGATGACGTCTGTAAATGTGTTTATTGGAATTAATTCAAAGTCCATTTCAGGGATTTCTAGTGCTGCGTCATTGATCCAGTTAGCGTGGTTATTGTGAAATACTGGGTTTTCCCATATGTTTGCCCAAAATTCCCGTAATGCTTCGGGAGGAGGTGTTTCTAGCGATTGACTAGTGGTGTCTTTATTATTAGATGTAAGATTTCTATAAAATATTCTTTCGTTGTTAATAAATTTTGTATTTTGAACTTTGCGGTTCGTGCAAGTAATATATCTTTTAAGTCTACTAGATGCTGCGCTTAACTTTTGTTTTAAGGTGTCCAAAAAGTGTTCTAACAGTGTATTGGAATTCTCGTGTTGCGCGTGTAGTTGGTATTTAATTTTTATTTGTTCTACTGCAGCTATTAACTTTTGGCTTCTACTGCCATTAATGTAATGTGTCAGTCTACCTATGTTTGCTCTTAAACTTTTGATTTTCTTTTCTAATCTAATTTGCCACTTTGGTTGTCTCGGTTTATATGTGCCGCGTTCATTTTGTATAGATGCTGATATTTTGGCTCCGTTGTATTTAGCTGCCGTCCATGCTGCACAATAAATTATTGTCTGCAGTTCGATGAATTCGGTTTCGATATTTACGTGCTTAGGCAGTATGACACTATTTATATATGAGACTATGGCAGAAAACTTCCTAGATGTCTTCTGTTTGGGAATGTAAGGCCTATTAGTGGGATCTGTGTCAGTAAAATTATGTTGAGCTTCTTGAAATATGGCTTCGATATCAGGGTTGATAGTATTACCATTTGTTTGTGCAGGTTCAAAGTTACCAGTTTCTATGTTGTTCAAGAAATTGTCATCGCCTGTATTTACGAGTGTTTGAGGTACAAAGTTAGACTCTACGCTGGTATTTATAAATACATCCGTTGAAAGGGTATTTCTGGGCGTGTCAGTAAAGTTAGTAATGTTGTCAGGTGTTTTGGAGTCATTTTGCGATTGTGTATTAACTAAATCGTTATAATCAATAATCTGAATGTTGCTGTTTTTATTCCTGAATTCTGCAGTTACCTGGTTTTTAATTTCTTCTAATCTGTTGCTATCTATATATCCATTATTTGTTATCGCTCTCACTTGGTCAGATAATCTTTGCTCTGTTATATTTGTTAATTCTGGGTATATATTTGTGAATTCTTCATGTAAATATTTTCTATAGGCTGTTTTATTTGATTCTAATTGTGTGACAGTGTAATATATTCTAATAAGTGTTTCATTGTATTCGTTCGTCCATCTCATGCGCTGACTCGTTTGCGTATTAGTTTGTATAGAGTGTTGCTTTATTTGAGTGTGAACCGTTTGTAGTTCAGCCCTAACTTCCTGATATATCTGGTCTATTGTGTCTTGTGGTAATAACTTCTTTTGTACTATTGCTCTGCGTTGGTCACCTATTCTTTGGCGGCTAACTTGCATAGTTGGGTATTTTTCTAAAAACTTAGTGTGAAGTGATGGAAGGTATGCATTTTTGTCTGTATCCATATTAGTAAGATGAAGGTAAGTACGTAGGATAAATTTGTTCATTTCATTACTCCATTTCCTACGAGCTGTTGCAGTCTTAGTGGTGGGTACAGTATCGTCGACAATATTTGTCTCCTGTACAACATCCGCTGACTGTATACTGATTGATGATGGTGATGATGGCCTCGGAGAGACGCGAAAAGATTGTGAAGATGATGGAATTGATGGAAAAAGAGATGAGGAAGATGACGAAGAGAATTGTGAAGTTTCGTCATTTATTTGAGGCATATCTGCCTGAAGTTGTTTTTTTGTTTTAGATCTAGTTATCATTATGTTCCCACGAGTAGCTAGGGACTTAAGAAGTCGACACACAGCAGAGCCCTGCGTTCACTGTGGTAAGGGTAGATAAAACTGGAGGTCCCCTGTTATCCAGAGTTGGCGCACTAGCGACTGAAGCACTCCCCTAGCCATGCAGCCCTCGGCATGCGCGACCTTGGCTTGGATTTGTATCTCTCTTAGTCTGGCCCCTCACCCTGGATCTATCCCGACAAAGTTACCTCTACCGAAACAGACCCAAGATTCACTGGAGCACGCAAGCCCCACCACGTCGTCAACGTAGAGATACGGCGGTGGGGTTATTATTATTATTATTATTATATTTAATACATAATTAAAAGAAAAACTGCGAAGAATCTACATTCTACCGTAAAGTAACTGATTTCAAGTGTTTGTTTTATTGTATAAATAAAATTGACAACGGCGCACAGGCAAAAGTCTTCCGCGCCGCCTTGCGCGATTTGGCAACGTCGCGCGTGATTGGCGCTCCAGATTAGGCTAATTTCCCATACAAAATCTTCTGTTTCACGCGTCGGACCGTGTCGATGTTTCTCTTTCGCACTCATTGAATACAGTGCTAGAAATTGTACTGAATTTTTACTTAATTTTTTTTTCATAGGAGCGCAATCGCTGGCGCTCCACTCCACACGTTAGGCACATACAACTTGACGCCAAATGTGCGCGTAGGTAATAGTTAGTTTCTAGTAACTGAGTGTATTGTATAGGCATTGTAGAAATAATGTATGTATAGGATTTTATGGAAATATAGATTATGCAATTTTTGTGGGAGTGCACTGCACCAGCGCTTTATGTGTTTGGAAAATAATAAAACTTGTAAGATAAATATCTCTGAAATATGCTGAAGACATTGTCTAACTCGGAAGTCTGAATTCACGATCCAGCGTAAAACTTTAGAACTCGATCGGGACTAACGATAGTTTCCATAATAAAAAGAAGAAATTCTTTTAATTCAATTTCGTTGTTCAACTATATTTTGCAGACATTCAATATCTGTTGCAATAAAATCTTGTGATGACTCTGTTTGTAAAATTTCATCTGAGTAGCTTTGAAACTTTATATTTTTATTCATTTCATTAACTCTTGGAGTAATTCTATAAAACAATAGCATTGCATCTTAGTTTTAGATTCAGGCACACAAACATAAATCCTCAGACAAATACCGGCAAATTATTTCGAGGCACTCAAACAGTGCATTGTTTCGAGCTAACTATAAAACACGGTGCAACAACAAAACTTCTCTGCTAAAAAAACAAACAATCAAAAAGCTGCAAACAAAGCAAACTCCAGACACAATGTAATAGAATTAAATAAATTATCGTTCCAATCATCGCAATATCGTAACTCAACATCCGACAACTATGTCGCTTATGTTCGTCATAAACATAGATTAAACATTAATCCCAACAAGACATTATTTTGTTACGTACCTAATAACTTACCTGACAAAGGAGAACGACAGCTTTACGTCCCCGTCCCGGCTTTACCCACTAATTGTGCGAAGCTTTTCGTAATCATCCACAAGTACTCAAGTACTCACAAGAAGGGCTCCGAACCCATTATTAATTCAAACGAATCATTTCTAATATTGTTTTCGAAGAATGTGGGATGATCGTGTATTGTCGAGCCTCTTGAATTTCAGATAAACTGTAAGTGGTATGTCCGCTCTGAAACATTATAATTACTTAGCAAAGATTAGTGAAACGAGCGGACGTGGACTAGCTCGGACCCTGGCCGAACAATAACGCTTAAGCAGAATACCCTTTGTCCCGGCTGAGCGACAAATACGATCCCATGCGATAAAAAGCGATGCTACAAATATCAAGATCACATGCAATGCAGTTGTCTCTGAATTCACGACACCACTGAAAAGTAGGATAAACGTTTCGCGTCGCATAATTACGAATAAGTGTAACTGCACCAAGTGATACAATCACATTTTCGCATAGCGTACCACGTTTTCGCATTTTCCGCTCATGAGAAGCAAGCCTCGCCTGAGAGACGTATCTCGGCATCACTCGTTACGTCCGCGTCGCTCGCTTATCTCTCGTGATATAAGCCACGTTGTTAGCGCACTCGCTACTCGCGTATTATTCCTAAGTGTAATTGTATTATTACGAGCGGTGTACATTCTGCTGCCAGTCTCGCTTGACGGCATGTTACACGTCCCAGAAGAACTTCCAGTAATGTCAGATGCTACTTTGTGATGTCATCGCTCAGACAAGTATGGAGGAGTTTATGACGCAGACGTAATCAGAGTGCTTCACGTATTTACCTTAAATCATGCGGTATTGTCTAAAGTAATGGGAAAATAATGTGAGTGGAGGCTGATTGCCGACAGGTGCACGCTTCGGCTGAATACTAAATACGCTCGACATATTAATATATACGACATTCAGTTCAGCATTCATTAATTAGCGTTTCATTTCATTCAAACAGCTTTCCCGCAGTATACGACGTTTTGTTCCGTCATAATGTATTCAGCATTGAAGCATTATTACTGCTTCTATAGAGCAGGAATAGAACAACGTTCTTGTGCCTATATTCAAACGTATTGACACAATATCGGATCAGTATATTCAATTCTGTTATTGGCTTAAGTGATAATTGTCATCATCTTGCTGTCACTGTGCAGTGTGTGTGTGTTTACTAATTACTAAGATGCTAGTAACGTTGATACAACTGCACTGGGCTGTTCATTGACAGTGAGGTGAATATCTATTCATGTAAATTAGTAATAAGCTGTTGAGTTTCCAAATAAATAAATAAATAAATTGACATTAGTAATGATTAATAAGCTTATAATCGTAAGGTATTGAGCGCCATTGTGATTGTACCTAGGGTTACTCTAGTTTCATTATGCAAATATTTTACTAATACTATTTGGTCTAACCAGTGACCAACCTTATCAAATTATTTGGAACTCATAAAAGCCGATCCCCACCCTATTAAGGTAACTATAATCCGGGCTATATAACAACATAGGGATGAACACTGAACAGTTACAAGCGAAGAAACTCGAAGCGCCGCGGTAGAGGTGGCCCAATTTTTGTAGAATCGTAAACCCGTAAGATTTAGTGAACGGTCAGAGTTTTAACGAGGGCCTGTGTCCTCCGTCCTCCATTCTCAACCCTCCGCGCCGACGAAATATAGTTTAACGACAATCGCTAGTGAGCCATTAAACAATTTTCACCGGCGCCCGGCTACTATGTTTATGCTATATCCCTATCTGTACGACCCGAACAGATGGGGCTTTCGCAGCTGGAACTACGGGTCCGGCTGTTTGGATCAGGGTACGCGGGGTCAAGTAGGCCCTCCACCATTGCAAGCGCAAAGGTGGGACCTGACATTGAGGTTGGACTCGCGGTGGTCTATGTGGTGGTTGCAGAGGAGTGGCATGTTGTCTGCTCGGCTATGTGTGGGTCGAGCGTCATTCCTCGCGCGCAACAAGTGTCTGAAGTTACCGGCCCAAGGCAAAGGGCCACCTGGTGGTCAGACGCGGGGTTCGTGAGTAACCCTAAAGCAAGTGAGCTCCTGTGAGCGAGCTGCATCTCCGGCACTTTCCTGGATAGAAAGAAGAGGACTACCCGTTGGATTAGTTTTCCGGCAACCCAGCTGTAGGCATTGGGTAGATGCGATGATTTGTATTCGAGAGGTGAGCGTGCTTACAGCTCCGGGACCATTCTGGAGAAATGGGAGCCAGCTTCTCTGGCGTCCTTAACGGGGATTGAATCCGCTAGCACCAACTGCGCTGGTGCTGGTGCTTGCATTAGTGCTGGCGTGCTGGGGTGCGTGTGGTGAGCGGCTTTATTGCTCCGGTACCATTCTGGACAAATGGTAGTGAGTAATCACGATGCGACTCACATTTTCTCTTGAGTACCAGGGGCGAGTGCTCTCGGAGGCGTGACCTACCGAAGATGGTCCCAGACAACTCGTAAGGGGTTGCCTGGTATAGTGTGCCGCCTTATATGACGTAATGTTGGTGAAGGTGGCTACTATAGAAAATCTCAGTAGACTAATAGGGGTATGCCCCGCTTTGTGTTGGAATAATGAGGTCTATATGCATTTTGGGTTCAATGATGTTTTCGGATAATGCTCTATAATTTTGGAAAGCAGTGTAGCAAGAAGCTTTACGCAAAAGTGGACCTTGTTCACGTCCTATTCTATAGTTACAACGTTTGTAAACATGTTGTTTGTTTCATGGCCAAATCCTTCTTTTTAATAACTATGGCCACACCAATCTATATTTTATTGATAATAATATCTACCCATTAAAAACACTACAAAGTGAAAAATTACTTCAATTTCGGCCGTCGGAGTCCCTGTTTTATTTTCTTCGTTTTTTGACACTGACTGCCGAATTTCAAGTTATTTTTCACTGTGTAGTGTTTTTTTTGGAATTCAGTTTTTTTTTTTTGTAAAAAGTATTTATATTTTTCTCTTTTTCTTTGTTTTTACCTACAGTAATGTGCTTATAATGCACAAAGTGAAGCCAGAATAGATTACCCGAATAACATGAAACTTGAACATAACTGGTGGAATGATAGTGTACTAGGGTGACCTGTACACATCTGCGTACCCCTTTAGAGCGTATTGGCGAGTTATGGAATGATTGCAGCGATCCCGAGAGATTTACTGTCATTTATTGAAGAGTTCTGTTGTATATCGATTCGGGAACATCCTCTTTCAAACAAAAATAATTTTCAAAATCGGTCCAAGAAAATCGAGAAATTGGTGAACATATGTTTTTGTTCAAGAAAAATGCCTTCGTTTTGGAAACTGGGTTAAAAAAAGAAAAACCTGCCTTCCTACATGGCTGTTTCTCTAGATAGTGAGTTCTGAAAACTGATTCTAATTTGATATGGGGAAGTCACTAATTTCTAGACTATAGAGATCGTGCGTCCAAAGAAGTCTCGCAGACGTGGTGCGATGAATATAATGTGAGTAAGTGTACCAGAAACCATTACTAACTCAAAATCTGACCTAGTCGGAAAATGTCCCAGCTGGAAAATGACGTACATGGAATCTGACGTCTATTACAAATTTATTCCTATCATAGTAACATATTCACCCCTCTTGACAACGAGACCTACGAATATATTGTAAGAACGCCTATTCCTAGAACGTCAAGAACAGTAGATACCTATCTATTACAATATCAAACTAATGAACAATGTCACGAATATAACAATTGCCACGTGAACCTTTCTCATCTATAACTTCCTGTTTCTATTAGCTCCTGGTACATTCAGAACGCAACGAAGGTTCTAGAATGTTTGATAATTTAGTTAATTTGTACTAATTATCATTCGTTAGTCGGGGTTTCGCTTGTAATAATAAATTACCGGCAGAATTTTAAACTAGACTATTCAAATTAACAAATTTTAAGTATTATCTACTCTTTCATTTTTAATTCTTAAACAGTATGCATAAAATTTACATCAACTTCAATTTACGCGAGTGCAATGTCGACAAAATATATAAGAGCAACCTTCAATTAGCTGTTGTGAATGCAAGAAGCTGTTTATTTCCATGCATACAAGATGACTGGTTACATCAAAGGTCACGTCTCACGTATCTCACACTTATTTAACACAAAAGCTTATCACTTAATGCACCAGCGCAGATGAAGACAATAACTAGAGAGTCGTCGACAAAACGGCACGAGATAGAAACCTCTCGTCTGTAACAATACGCTTTGTGTCACTCCAATCTCAAAAAGATATTTGAATGTATTGAACTCGGAAGAATTTCCCTCACATTCAACCATTCAAGGGAATCACAAGGAAATTCCTCGTGAAATTTTTACATAATCCTTCGCAGTACGAGGACAGCCGCCATTGTTTAGAAAAAATGCGGATATTCAGCTGGGACCCTCTACAAATTCGTAGAGAAAAACTGGGCCGAAACGCTGGGGTTTTGTTAAATGTTAAAAATGGAATGCGCTCAGGGAAATGGATTCTGAGATTATGATTTGAGGACACGGTTTGTTGGGGGTAACATGCTCGTGTAAGGGAAGCGTATCTCCTGATATCCTCGTAACGTAGTCGATTTGCCGAGTATTGCCGAGTGTTGTGTTTACAAGCTGTGCGACAAACAGACGTTCCCAGCAGAGCTTTGTTTAATTAAGATAACTTTCCCACTCACATTAATGCACATTAAGTCGACGAAGGTCGGCCACAATTAATGTAACGCCCTAACTTGTGCACGATAGAATAAAGTTGTCGTTTGAGACGCTTGACGTTTTCCGCGTAACTGACGGCAATACACGAAGATTTTATTTATGTTGTCGTTAAGAAATAAGTGGAGAGAAATTCTAAATTAACACAGCCATATATTTTACCACGTAGGTTTACGTAAGGTTATGGACGGTAGGATATCCTTGCATTTATATTGAAGTTAGTTTATGGATCAGCTTTATTGAGAATAATAGATGTATAGGATGACTTTTTATAAAATTTAAACTGTTGTAGTTGTAGGCAATTTCTACTCTGGGCACTAACCATATATCGCGAGAAAATAAAAACAACATTGACGCACCGGTGAAGGAAAGCATCGTGAGGAAACCTGGACTTATATAGTTAATGCAAGTTAAAGGCCTGTGGAATTCCCAGAGGCGTCTTAATTAACTCTTACATCAGAGATGATACATCCTCACATGAAAGAGAGAGAGACAAACCTTTACCATATTTTTTTCCGAATTACATTAACAAAAGTTGATCCTATAGTAAAGTTTCTTCATACAACATTCAGGTATATATCCTGATTCAATGCCTGAGGAATTCTCTGCAATTCAACCATTGTTCGATTTGATCAATTCTTTCTAATAACTAAGTAGGTGTAGCATAGTCAACCAGAATGTTCCCATTACTCAGACTCAGGCCTCATCTATATGACAGGTAGTAGACCGTAATCCACTACGCAAGCCCAGTGTGTATTCGTAGATATAACTCAAAACTATTTCGTTTTTATCGTTATTAAATTAACGATAAAAGTTAAACAAAAACTCCGTAAAAGCTTCTTTTTAGATGCGTCACGCAAATAATCATAAAATAAACAGAGCATAACACAATATCTTCTCGTACATTTGCATCGTAAAATCGCCTATTAACTGATCTCTGGCAGTGTACCCTTGAGTGCCGTATGTTGGTACATCCGCCATTTCTTAATGAAGGCAAGTGATGTTAAATGTTCTTAACTTTAAGATGATAGTAATCGGTAGAGCTTCCGTGAGTACGGTGTTGAGTTTCATACTATTAATAGTCTGGGGAAAACTGGCTGTTATATTTGGGAAAGTAAACACAAGAGCATTTAAGTTAGCTAAAAAAGGGTTATAATATTCTCTGCACAATTGTTAATCAGCTGTTTTTCCTTCACTAAGCTTCATCAACATCATAATTTCACCTGAAAGACGTCCATTGCTGACCATAGAGACCCCAAATTTATGACTATAATGAATCGGACGGTCGCTTAGGGCTTGTACCCATCACCACGTCACGACGTCGTCAAAGTAGAACGGTTTGTAGTGGCGGCGCGGCACGTTGGCGTTACGTGCTAAGTTACAGTTACAGTGTCGTAAAAATGCACATGACGATACAGCAACGTTGCATGTTGTCGTGCCTTAAAAAAATCCGGTACATATTTCAGCATTTCTGACAGAACGAAACAATGTTTCGCTTCGTTTTGTTGTAGTTTCTTACAGTTACAGAATTTCTGTCATTTTTTTGCATAACTAATCGCTAAGACATTTAAACATCAACTGAACGAGCGCATCGCCATCACGACGACGACGTACGACGCGTCGTCCGCGGTGACGTTGCCATACCGTGCAAATGCACGTCACGTCAATGGACCGCGTTTTACGCTGACGACGTCGTGACGTGGTGATGGAGCCAACCCCTTGCAAAAGATTTGTCTAATCTAAAGAAGTATAAAAAGACATTTCTTAAAAAACCCAAGACAGTCAAACTCAACAGCATGTATTCCAATTAAACTGTTTAAAGACATTTTTGAATTTTCAAGCAGTCGGTAGTTCCAAAAAATTAAGAAGTTAATTACACATTCCAAAGCGTAGGCAGATCTATGTGGAGAAGAACATGCAAGAAAGTCCACGGACACTCTTATCCGTACACAATAAACTATCAATTTATTTGGCAATAAAACTATCACTTACTCATATACTCCACAATCATGTATCCATTATGCCCGCACTTCCCATATAATAACCGTGTTAAATGTAATGTCATATTCAATTCGACATAACAGCTACATATTGCAGTACATCGCACGTAATTACCGCGTAACTGGCGTGTAGCGCCGGCACATATCATTACTACCAAACAACCTCTTAGGGACTACACGTCACTAATTTCTATTAATAATTATCTATCGAACACTATAATGTCATTGTTAACTAAATTACATAAGCTGGGCCTGAGTATTAGGTAGATAATTGTGCTTGTATGTGTTACTGTAAAAGCTTGAACTACGGTAAATTCTAGGATTTACCAGTAAAACCCAGCCCATGCCCTACTGGTAAAAGTTCGAACTGAATTTGACTTTTAAGAATACCTATGACTAAAAACTGAGTACCTGACAATTTTTTATTAATATAGATTTGCAATGCTTATGATTATTACAGTGCTTAATGTTGCATGCCATACGGTAGAATTGTACTGGATCCAATTGTTTTTTTCTTTTTTGCACCATCAAAACTATGTTTTGTTACCTACATTCTTTGCAAATAAATGATTTCTGAAAATGATAATGATTCATGCTGTGGTATTCTGCTAAACAGAGCCACATATTTTGAGTCTGCTTCTTTGGCTGTTCTATAACAACAATTATACTCCCAAGTGAACTTTTACTTTTACAATAAACACGATGTGCCAGTTTGGCACGTGCTGCATGTACTGCGGCAGTCAGGACCTCAACGGCGCGGCGGTATGCGCGTGGAGACCGCGCACGCCCTCCAGCAGCACGCGCTGGGTGCGCACGCTGAATACGAGGGGCCACATGCCACGGCATCCCTCCAGCCGTTCCATCACACCGTGCCACGTCTTCCTACCCGATCTGCTACCTGATTAGCTGCCCACGTCGAGTGAAGCCGGCCTCTTAGATTTATACCTTATATCCTTTTTTTTATAACTTAAATTTTAATAACCTTTATTTTTATCTTTATTTTTAACGTGGCTGACGTTAAGCTCGCCGGAGCTTCACATAATGTCACTTATTTTTATTAAGTTTCGTTAACAGTTACATAACAACTTTTTCAACACACTTGCTCATAAAGTGGCTCTAATTTCACCGCAATTAGGCACATAATGACACCTGTTATCAAACTGTGACTTTTTCATTACTATTATTCACAAGTGAGATAAAGAGTTTTTCTTTTTAATTTATTGGTTGAGTTGCTTTGTTCTTAAAAAAGTTTCGATACAAAAAAGATCGTGCTCAATAGTACAAATGCAACTCATTTCATGCAACTTCGTATTTAAATGGATAATTTCAACTTGTACGTGTTTAATAAATAAAACTTTCACTTAAATATTTTTTACTTAACGTTTTTGTCTGTAATAAAGAAAACTTGAAATTCCCCATTTTGTACGTAGCTAAAACGCTATCCGCGAAAAGCAAAAAAAAAGATTGCTCATTATTTTTAGTCTATGGCCTATCGACATTGTTAGATGCGCGCGCATAGTAAAACTGATTAATTTTGCCCGCCATTGCGAAAAAAATTTCACAACTCGTTTTCACTGTTGGAAATGATTTTTTTGTATTATTTTCTTCACAAGTGTGTTGAAAAACGTCGTATGATACACGTGTGTATTGATGATTACCGTCCTCGGCTCTCTTAAGACCCTCACCTAACGGCTCGGGTCTCAATGGCGCCTCAGCGGTAATCACCAACTTTACACACTTGTACCATAATGTACTATTACATGTCTCTGGGGCAAACCATAAAATTTACCAACATTGAAAAATCGGACAAGTGCGTGCCAATTTATCAATATATTGGTATTTGTTGCTAAAATATACATAATAATAAACATTACCACCAAATTTAAAGTTCATAGGTCAATGGGAAGTTAAAAAATACATCGGTACAAAATGTGTGACAGACGACTGACACACGGAGAGATAGACAGAAACGTGAGTGCGGAACCCTAAAAAAGGATAACTGAACCGTTTTCTAACTTGAAATGTTAGCAAACTTTAGTTATTATTAGATACATATTAGTTATTAGAATTAACTTAAAAAAACCAAAGGCAAACGCTGTTTTGTTGCTAGTAAGACAAGGTTCGCAAGTCCCAATAATCTCGTAACAATCAAACAAATAATGCAGTTCTCAAAATAACTGTCAACTTAAATATTTTTTCAGTGAAGTGCGTCTTTTTTACTATTGGAACACCCAACGCACTATTCCCAAACAACTGAAACTCCTGAAAGACAGAATCAACAGTGGCGACCACCAGAAAAGCGCCGAGGAAATGAAGGTCGACGAAGTCCATGAGAATGAATTTAACTGTCTTGGATTCCGCAACGAAATTAGTCAGAAAAGAATAAAGAAGGACAAAAACATAACTTCCACTCTACCATCACTCTCTCTCTGCATCTTAGTACAAAATTAGTTATTATCGTTATTATTATTGTTATTAACTGTTCGAACTTTTACCAGTAGGATTTGGTAATTCTTAGAATTTACCGTAGTCCGAGCTTTTAAAGTAACACATATAATGGAAAGTTGTGCAACCGTTCTTGTTATTAGACGCACAACTTCAATTAATTACCCTTGTCCAAATGTTAAGCTGTTGTGCGCCGACAATGGGCCACAGAACAAGCCACACAGGTGCGCTTACATCCAAATAATATTCCATCACAGAATTTTTGGTAAATTGCACGTGAAATCGATGATTGAATATGTCAGCACAATCCGTATTGCGGATGTTTCACACAAACAAATAGGTAGTAATCAATCGTATTATTTGACTGTCGCTTCGCATTCTGTGCCAGTAAATGAATGTATGTAATAACAATGTAGCCTGACAATTGTGAAACAACTGTTTGTGGTGCGCATTAATACTGTAGTCCACGTGCACGCTATGCTTACGTTTTATTTATTGTCACGTTGCAAACACAATGGCCTAATTGAATTATTGCAATATACATGTATATTTGATCGTCAGTCGGATTTGATTGTTTATGATTGGGTGAACAAATCTGAGGTAGTCGTTCTATGATAGTTGTTTTTTAGAAATCTCTTAATTGTCTAGCAACTGATTAACAGATTCTAAATTCAAATTATCTATAGATGAACAAAACATCAGTGAGAAAACAGTGGTGGTCCAGTGGTAAGGCCCCGACTTACGTGTAAATTGGTCGTAACTTCGAACCAAGGCAGGCGCTTGTCTTTGTGCAAATTATTACATCACCACAGCTCTAAAAACGATGAAGAAAAACATCGTAAGGAAACCGGCATTTCCTAGTACCAAAAATTCGAAGACATGTGACATCCACCAAACCGCACTGAGCCCGCGTGGTGGATTAAGGTCCATTCCCACTCTTACAGAGAGGAGGCCTGTGTCCCAGCAGTGGGAACATTAAAAGTATGATGATGATGAAAGACGAACTAAACATCTGCTACAAATAATTTGCTGAACAGTTTAGATTTTTTTTAAATAAGGCCCGAAGTGTCATCAGCACGAAAGTTGACGATGATTAAAGACTATTCGCGCTAAATAAGAAAACTCCAGCAATATCATGTAATAGCTTGTAACTCGATAACTATAAACTCGATTTATTCACAATTCAAATATGGAATATCGAACATACAGGCATAAGTCGTCGTTACCGCTCAGATTAGCTAACACTTCAGTTTGCCGGCAAAAACGCCGAACTATGCGAAATTTCAGCGACGTGTACAAATAATATTAGAGCTCTGTTCGACGTCATAGGAGCCACTTGATCTACATATGGAAGGGTCGAAACTACTTCAATCCTTGGCTGTCGACAGGAAGGATAGATCTACTTTAGTTGCAAACAAACATGATGTACTGTGTGTAGTATGTCTACGTAGACTACACGGCTATTACCAACTTTTTTGTATGGCGCCTATTATTTACAATAAGCTTCCCAATAGCTGGAAAGAGCTAAGCGTAGAAGCATTTAAAAGGAAAAAAATAAACTTTTTTTAGCTAGTAAAGCATATTATGATGCGAATGAATTTTAATGCAATCATTTTAAATTGATATGCTCTTTTACAAATTAATTTAATCTGAAATGTAATAATAATGTTGATGATGACTTTTTTATTAAATATTTTGGACCTACGTTGACATTATACTGTGTTTTTTATTTTAATATTTGACAATTTTGTATGTAATCCCTATCTATTTCCATAATAATTAATAATTCATCGAGATGTAGTAGCAGTGGACAAGGGACTCTCCCCGCTCTCCTTGGCGAATGAGAACTGGTGCAAGCCTGTAGTGCTTGACACTAACGACCGCAAGGATGTATGGCAGAGTAAGGAGCTTCACGGACGCTTTTTCCGGGCCCTACATGGGTCCGATGTAGACCAATCAGCGACCGAGGCCTGGCTGCGATTCGGTGACCTCTTTGGGGAAACCGAAGGTTTCGTCTGTGCAATTATGGACGAAGTTATCACGACGAATAACTACCTGAGATTTATTGTGAAGGATGGCACGGTTGACATCTGTCGGGCATGTCACCGTCCGGGTGAATCGATACGCGACATTATCTCTGGTTGTTCTCTCTATCTAGCTAACGAAGAGTACTTGCATAGGCACAACCTTGTAGCCAGGATTATCCACCAACAACTTGCTCGGAAATACACTCTTGTGGCGTCGGAGGTGCCGTACTACAGGTATGTGCCCGACCCAGTTCTCGAGAATGGCAATATCACATTTTACTGGGTTCGGTACATCATCACTGACAGGACTATTATCGCTAAGCCTGATATAGTGGTGGTGGACCGAATCGAGAGGCGTGCAATGATATAACTGTCCCGCATAACGGGAACCTCGTGAAAGCCGAGAAAGATAAGCAAATCAAGTATCTTGACTTGGCTCGCGCGGTTGTCGACATGTGGGATGTGGATACAGCGATCACTGTACCGATAGTCGTGTCAGCCCATGGCTTAATAGCCACGAGCCCCGACCAACACCTTAGGAGGCTCTCGTTAGGCGGCTGGGTCAAGGGCCTGATCCAGAAAGCAGTACTGCTGGACACAGCTCGTATTGTTAGGTGGTTCCTCTCTCTGGAGTCCTGACCGCCGGTAGCTTGGACCCTGTTCCCGATACCGGTGGGCCTCTATGTTTTATATTTTTAAATGTTTTCTTTTTCGTGTGTGTTTTGTAAAAATATTTAAAAATGTAATCAATAAGAAAAAAGTTAAATAATAGTACATTATGTTACAAGTGTGTAATGTTGATGATTACCTACCGCTGAGGCGCCATTGAGACCCAAGCCGTTAGGTGAGGGTCTTAAGAGAGTCGAAGACGGTAATCATCAATACACACTTGTATCATACGACGTTTTTCAACACACTTGTGAAGAAAATAATACAAAAAAAAACATTTTCAACAGTGAAAACTAGTTGTGAAATTTTTTTCGCAATGGCGGGCAAAATTAATCAGTTTTCCTATGCGCGCGCATCTAACAATGGCGATCGGCCATAGACTAAAATAATGAGGTTTCCTTTTTTTTTGGCTTTTCGCGGATAGCGTTTTAGCCACGTACAAAATGGTGAAGTTATTTTTTTTTTATTACAGAGAAAAACATAAGTTCTATTTGAGTGAAAGTTTAATTTATTAAAAATTATCTATTTAAATATGAAGTTGCATAAAATGAGCAAGCAATTGGTACATTAATTTATTTGTACTATTGAGCACGATATTTTTTGTATCGAAACTTTTTTAAGAACAAAGCAACTCAACATGAAAATAAAGTTATCTGAAACTGAACACACACGGACAACATATACGTCCAATGGTTATCCAAAATAACATGAAAGAGTGAAAAATATATCTCCCACACGAGTGCTATCTTAGGACCTTTAAACAGAAACAATGATTCTTCTCACACAAGATTACAGTGTCAATATTTTAAACAAAACCAATCTTCTCTGATGGTAGTACAACATTATTATAATGCTTGCTATTTTCTCGTGAAAGTTGGAAAAAAACTTATGAAGAAGTGCTCGTTCACACAGAGATCCGAATCGAGTAAAAAATAGCGATCCGATAAAATATACAGTAGTCCGTTTTATAGGTCCGCTTAATCATTTACGTTTTTATTCGGCAATGGCTTAGCTTAGTTGTATGAGTGAGTTCACTCTCATGACAGTATTAAAATACTGCTCCGTTTTATCGGACATCCATCCTTCACAAGTAAGGGCGCGTACACATAGAACATCCGTTTTACAGGATCCTTTTTAACTGTATGGATCAGTATTTTTTACTGGATCCGGAATACTGTATTCTGTATGAACTCGCTCATACAACTACATACGCTAATAACATATACGTTTAAACGGACCTGTAAAACGGATGTTCTATGTGTACGCGCCCTAATGTAGAATGATGGTTGGTGTGAACATTACCCCTAGTAGCAACGGATCCGTTAAAGAGGTACTGTAAATGCGGTGTGAACATCACCTCCAGCAGGGACGGATCCGTTAAAAACGATCCTGGAAATAGGGATGTTCTTTGTGAACGTATTCTTAGGTGACTATTTGCTTAGAAAAAAGGGAGCTTCTTCGAGGTAAACTTTTTCTTTTCAATCTTAATTTTGTTGTAGATATATTTCAACAGGTTTGCTAAGACCTGCGGCTTGGAGCCACAGGGTTTCTGCGTCTATCCAAGAGCAATGTATGACATTCAGCGTCAGCTATAATGTACTTTTTACTAATAGTGGCTCAGCGGTATCGGGAACAGGGTCCAAGCTACCGGCGGTCATTAGCAACAGAAAGAGAAATACCGCTTTCTGAGTCAAGCCCTTGACCCAGCCGGCTAACGACAGCGTCCTAAGGTGTTGGTCGAGGATCGTGGAGCCAATGGCTTATTAGCCTTGCCTTCCAGCTATCTAAATTTAAAAATTTTATAATTAACCACTTATCTACTTGTTTAAACGCCTGCCCTTGTTTCACGGGAAGGATACCGGGGTTTTTCTCAACCTTTTGAAGTTGAAGGGCCCATGTTATTTGCGCTACTGCCAATAGCGTGAGGCATCACCTGCGGAGGACGTTTAATATTTTTAATTGGGACTTTTGTGTTTCTAGTTCCAATTGTAACAGGTATTACATTATGTTCTACATCACCGCTGACATTTGCCTTCCTATAACGTGGCTTGTCTTTACTTAACCTGGTATTAACCTCTTTTGCATAAATTGTGTCGCCTACTTCAAACTTTTTGCTTATCTCACCACCAGGGTGGTGATATAAGCTAAGTCTAAGGTGTTGGTCGAGGATCGTGGAGCCAATGGCTTATTAGCCTTGCCTGACTAAAAGGTATAAGGAATGCTGAGTCCACATCCCACGTGTCGACAACCTCGCGAGCCAAACAAGATAAGTGAAAGTATGTTCGCAATTTGTTCAGTAAGAGTTTACTTAAATTTAACAGACAAACAGATTCTTATATAACATATTCATCATAATCTAATCCTGTACCTAATTAGCTAACCCCTCCTTCTCCAAGGAGGAAGAACTCCTCCCTGGAAGAAACCCTCCACGAGGAGCTCGTGGCTGAATAATAACAGCCGCACGGGTCGATCTTCAAGGTTAAGCAACGCTTGACGAGGTCGGTCCGTGGATGGGTGACCATTTCAACATACCGAGTTTCCTCCGTGCCTCGAAAAGCACGTTAAGCCGTTGGTCCCGGCTGTCATTTGAAGATCTTTGACAGTCGTTACGGTTAGTCAGAAGCTTGAGATCTGACACCAGTCTTGCCAAGGTACCGTGTTACCCAGTTACTGGGTTGTGGAGGTCCGATAGGCAGTCGCTCCATGTAAAACACTGGTACTAAGCTGAATCCGGTTAAACTGGATCCCGACCCCAACATAGTTGGGAAAAGGCTAGGCAAATAGATAGACGACCACGAAGTATCTAAACAAAAATATCTACGGTATTATCAAATCTAGTATTCAATAATACACCACAAGTAAAGAAGGTTCACTTCACACAGTGCATGTCAATGTACTGTAAGTGGGCGATCAAATAAAACTAAGAAGTTCATAAGTAGGGGTCATCGCCTCTCATCCCGCCATCTGGACCAACGTCACAGCTTATATTGCACGAGAACTTTCTATGAGCTCATATCTTAGTAATATCTTAATACCGGAGCTTATACTATGTGCAGTGTGTAGCCCACCTACATAGTATAAGCTCCAGTATACGGGGTGTGTGTCTGAAACCGACGCGAAGGAAAACACCATGGATTCTGTACATAGTTCTAGAATTTTTTTTTTTATTTGGTGGGAAATCGTCTAATGACTTCTCCCGCTCTCATCTATCTCGTACTTTTACTGACTAAAACCCATCCGTGTTCCTTCAGTTGCTTGTGTCAGGGTCGCGGTAATTCTCTTTCAAATTTTTCCGCGACCCAGACAAGCATCGGTCCTAGCGCACATAATTCTGGAGTAGTGTTGCAATTTTTCGTTTTTTTTTTTTTACAATACAAATAATCTTTATTGACATTTTTTTTTTTACAGCTGTTAATGAAGCCTCTGACTCCCGAACTAGGCGGACCTGTATGACAGGAGCCAGCGCCCTCCCCATTTTATATAGTTAAAACACCTTTTTTTATACACTATAGGCTCGCGCTTGAAAGACCACTATCTCACCTGATGATAAGCGGTGATGTGGTCGACGGTGAATCACGCTTGCCTAGAAAAAACCTATTCACTCTTGACTTAAAGATCCCTAGATTGTAGCTGTCGGGAAACACAGACTCCGGCAGGGAATTCCACTACACCACCAAATAAAACCAACACTACAAAAAATCCGACACTAGGGCACAAAGTATGTGAGCGGCGAGCCTATGTTGTGACAAGGGGGTCCAGAATCCATTGTACGTATTTTTTTCGCGTCTGTGTCAGACACACTGTATATATACATATCTAAGTTCACCTGAAAAGGTTAATTTGATACACCCCTTGTATCAAATTAACCTAGACGAATATTGATACATTTCCAAAAAGTCTTAGCTGTACGAACATCTTAATCCCGGAGCTTTATATCAACTACGGTCACTGTAGGTGTGGAAAGGAGTGGGTATATAATCTACACAAATATTGAACTCTACTAATATTAGTTACGATTAATATTAGTAGAGTTGTTCAGTTTTCACGCGTAAGCCGCTGAACCATTTAAGTATAGTGAATGTCGGTATAGGTAGAGATAGGATGGACCTTGGAGGGTAGGATAGATGGACCCACATTTCCGCACTTAGAATCCCATTAAAGGCCAGGAGGCCTGCACGCACAATCGACCCTGAGAGGACTCTGTGCGAGGGAATGGGCCGTAATCCACCACGCGGGCCCAGTGCGGGTTGGTGGATGTCACAAGTCTTCAAAAGTTTGGTTCTAAGACATGCCGGTTTCCTCGTGATGTTTTCCTTTACCGTTTTGAGAGCAGTGGTGATGAAATAATTTACACAAAGTAAAGCGCCTGCCTGGGTTCAAATCCACGACCTACAATTTGTAAGTCACGGCCCTTACCACTCGGCCACCACTGCTTTCTACCTTGGGGAAGGACATAGGATATTTTTTATTCTGGGACTGCGTCCCCTCGGGATAATATATATCCGACTATAAAACGGGTGAAACCGCTGGAAGCAACTAGAGTAGGCGTCATACGTCAAAACATTCTGGGCTCCAGCCTATTCTGCTGCTTTACTGACTGGTAAGTTACAATATATTTATCACCGATGCCACGACACACGAAGTTTTGGTAGTATTATTCTCTTTAATTTTATTTGTCCCCGCCTTCCGCACCTCATAACATTTAATGTCTATTTTAATAGTGTCATACCCTATTTTGTGGAAGTGGCGCGCCATATTTCAAAATCATATAGCCCATGTCATTCCCACAATTGCGACAAATCCTACGACACCTCATACGTCAGAATCCGTCAAGCCGTTTGTGCTGTATAGAGTGTTATAGAAATGGACATACTTACGCATGAACAACTTTACCCTGCCGTAGTCGGGTAGTAAAAATAAACGAGGTTGTCTTCCCGAACAGGTACCAACTGAATAGGGTACATTTGGATAGGGATTCTACGCAAACGCCGATCAAAAATGTACATAAATATTTTACACAGACTTTCTAAGTATTAAAATATTGAAATATTTAAGTCAAAATATAGTCTAAACATCCTCTTGAGCAAAATGTGTTTTCCGCACATTTTATACTCGTAAGTTCAGTCTAACCAGGCTAAGAGTAAGTTTGGAACTAGCAACTACAAGCAAAGGTGTGCAGCGCAGTTAGCCACATTTTTATGCTAAACTATTTTGCAACACACTTGCTCATAAAATGGCTCTAATTTCACCGCAATTAGGCATATAATGACACCTGTTATCAAACTGTGACTTTTTCATTACTATTATTCACACGTGAGTTAAACAGTTTTTTTTAATTTATTGGTTGTGTTGTTTAAAAAAGTTTCGATACAAAAAAGATCGTGCTCAATAGTACAAATGCAACACATTTCATGCAACTTCGTATTTAAATAGATAATTTCAACTTGTACGTGTTTAATAAATAAAACTTTCACTCAAATATAACTTATGTTTTTGTCTGTAATAAAGAAAACTTGAAATTCTTCATTTTGAACGTGGCTAAAACGCTATCCGCGAAAAGCCAAAAAAAGAAAACTCATTATTTTTAGTCTATGGCCGTTTGCCATTGTTAGATGCGCGCGCAAAAGGAAACTGATTAATTTTGCCCGCCATTGCGAAAAATTTTCACTACTCGTTTTCACTGTTGGAAATGATTTTTTAGTATTATTTTCTTCACAAGTGTGTTGAAAAAACGTCGTATGTTACACGTGTGTATTGATGATTACCGTCCTCGGCTCTCTTAAGACCCTCACCTAACGGCTCGGGTCTCAATGGCGCCTCAGCGGTAATCACCAACATTACACACTTGTACCATAATGTACTATTCTTTTACTTCTTGGAGCAATAGAATAATAAATAGGTATAAACGCTGCTTATCATATCAAAAATGTGAGGTTTCATCAAGCAGGTTTTATGAGTTAAAAAACTCCGAAATAAACGCCGATTTTAAAAAATCCTTTCTAAGCGAGCACGTTTAGTGTATAAGAAACCATCGATAATTTATGTAGTGCGTTGTTTATCAGAGAATTCAAGATTTCCATTATATATGTCACTCGAATTAAGAGGACTTCTAATAAATACTAAGCCTACCACAGTCGTTTATGTGCCTCGATCTTCTGTGTGAGTCTAGTTAAGATAAGCGACAGCACACTAACGACGAGAGACAACAAAGTTACAAACCGTTTTACCCGACTGCAAAAAAAAGGGTTATGTTTTTCGCGTGTATCTTGTATGTTTGTATGTACGTAATATTCTTTACTACCTCATATCTTTCAAACCGCTAGACGGATTTATATAATTAAGTCATCGTTAGATACGTCTTGACCGCCCAAGCACAGTATAAATATGGACGAACAGTACGGAAACTAACTACAAATGCTCGATACAGCACACTCACACAAATATGCGCATCGATGAGACCCTTAAGCGGTTGTCGCGATGTTGTCCGGCGGAATGAGAGTATGTTGTCAGTAGTGCGGGCCGCTTAGGGGTCTCGTCGATGAGCATTTTTGTGTGAGTGTGCTGTTTCGAGCGTTTGTAGGTAGTTTCCGTACTGTTTATCCATATTTATACTGTGGCACAAGTGTTCTTAGATAGGTTAAGTTAAAAAAAAAACAAAAATGGCGGATTTTGGGCGCCATATTGTGCGAGCCCAATTTATTTTTTGTGCCAAACTCATCCTGTGGGGTATCAAAATAAAAGGTTTTAAATGGTGGTTCCATAAATATACAACACTTTATAAGTAACTGATTCGAAAAAAAAAATCGGTGGTAAGGGATAAATTAAAAAAGTGAATTCAAAAAATCATAATCCCGACTGCCACTGCGGGCGACCATGAGGACTTCCGACTACCGGCGAAAAGAATTTAAAAAAAATACAACCGACTTCCAAATAAAAACACGACAAAGTGAAAAATAACTTCAATTTCGGCAGTTGATGTCAAAAAACGAAAACAGGAACACCGATTAATGGACCAGTTCTATAATTAGGTACCTATATTGCTCAAAGTGATGCCAGAATAGCTTAACCCAATAACATGAAACTTGCACAAAACCGGCGGAATGAGAGTATACCAGGGTGAACTGTTCACACCTGTGTACCCCTTTAGAGCGTACCAGTATGGTGTTAAGTTAGGAAATGATGTAAACAATAAGCAGACATGCTATAGCAGCTATCGCGAGTGATTTTATTGAAGTTATCTGTTGTATATCTCCGAAATTCTTCATCAGATCTTGATGAAATTTATAGAGACCACATGACAAGTAGCACGTATCGACGTTGTTTTCTATGGACAAAAGCTGAACACAGCTGAATAAGTCTGGTTAGTCCCTTAAGCGGTATAATGGGTAACGTGTTACTCAGTTACTGGGTTGTTGACGTCAGATAGGTAGTCCAAATCAAAATCAATTTATTTTTATTTTACATAGGCCTACATGGGCACTTATAAAACGTCGACAAAAGGTGCACGGTTCGGGTTGGTCGTTTCCTATGGAGAAGAACCGGCAAGAAACTCCATGGTTACTCTTTTAAAAATGGTTTGGTTTTACAATATTTCCATGTTACAGCATTAGTACTATGGGGGGACAACGTAGGCCCGACAATAAGTCGTAAGGAAATAATAAAAAAAAAGTTTATATAATATATAACAAATGTTAATTAACATCTATAAGGCCTACAATGTTCACACATTCACAAAATAATCGGTAAAAGAATCTATACAAAGTTAAAAAAAATATATATATATATATAACTAACAAGATTAAATTTAACATGTGGCACAAATGTTGTTATCAGTGCTGTAACTATTCTTTGCAAAGGGCTATAAAAATGATTGCGAACTATTGTAAAAACCCCAATTAAAAGAAGAAAAACAAAAAAAAAATGAGATTGAGAATAGTTAGAGACATCCACATATTTGTGCCGTTTATGAGTTACCAGGGAAGCCGCATGCGCAGAAGGAGCTAAAGCCAAAATTTTTATCTTCATCGTAGTCCTTGATTTTATAATATGCTTTTTTAATAAGGACACGTTTGATGTGATTTTTGAACTTTCCATTGGTATTGGCATTTGATTGGTTGACCCGGAGGACGTCGCCTCATTAACATTTACTTTTTGCTGTCTGTTTGATAAATAGGAAAGTACGAGATCAGCAGCTTGTCCTCGAATTCCGTAGTGGTGTAATTTACAGATCGGTGTGTTGTGGTCGACGCAGTCGAACGCTTTTGAGAGATCACAGAAAACGCCAATGGCATCCTGGGACTTCTCCCAAGATTCCAAGATGTGGCTGATGAGTTTTACTCTCGCGTCCGTTGTCGACCTACCTTTCGTGAAACCAAACTGCTGACTATGCAGGATCCCATTAGAATTGAAGTGAGACAACATCTGGTCCAGCATGATTTTTTCATAGATTTTACTCAATGCTGGAAGCACGGATATAGGTCTATAATTAGAGGGATCAGTCTTACAGCCTGATTTGAAAATTGGTACTACTTTACTGTGCTTCATTAAGTCGGGAAACGTGCCGCTGTCCAAACATTAATTGAATATTTGGACAGGAGCAATCGAATCAATAATATCTTTAAGAACCGTAACGGATATCCCCCATAAGTCTTCAGTATTTTTATATTGAGACTTTTGAACGCGTTTTTAATTGTATCAAGACATATTGGTTTAAATTTAAAGGTTGGTTTGTCTTTAGTAAAGTTTTCTTTAAGAAGAGCTTCAGCTAATTTCGATGAGGAGGGAAGAGACTTCGTAACCTCTAACGGAATGTTGGTAAAGAAATTTTCTAATGTCTCAGCGACTTCTTGCTTATCAGAAATGGTTTGATAAGTTATTTTCAAAGACAACTGATTCAGATCGCGTTGTTGTGTCTTTCCAGTTTCTCTATTAATTACTTGCCACACAGTTTTTATTTTATTGTTAGAAATACCAATCCTGTTAATTATTATTTGAGATTTTGCTTGAGCGCAGACTCTTTTAAATATTTTGGAATAGTTTCTGACATAAGTGTGAAAAACTTGATCGGAAGTCAAAGATTTTTCGTAATATAAATGATATAAGATATCTCGGCTTTTTCTTATGCCCACAGTGGCCCATTCACTAAATTTCGATTTGGAATTGTTGACTTTAACTCGTCGCTTTAGTCAGTCCATCCATACATGGGCATAGTCACTGGCAAAAACTAGTAGCTAAACAAGTAAAGAAATCGATCACAAAAGAGCCCACGCTTATAATGCAGTGGGCGTTTAATCTTAATACTCATACCTATCGAAATATCCCTTTAGAAACGTTTACGTTACCTAATAAAAGAATAAAATAAAGCGTTGTAACAATTTTAATTCTATAACATGAAAGCTTTTTTTAATTTACTAAATTAATATTGTATGTCATAGGGTTGCGTTAAACTTTGTGACTTACGACGCGTAGTCACGTTCTAATATTTATGTAGGTTTAATTGTTGTTTGAAGAAGTGAAGTTGGCAGTTTTATTTATATTAACAGAAGCTGTTTACTAAAGGTTGGGCATTACTTGATGACAAATATTGGAGCCAAAGATACTGATTTGTATTTTACAATTTGCCGACAGGCGACAGTACCCAGATAATTATAACTTTACAGTCTCGTTGATCCCAAGCGGTACTGCTATCATGAGATCCTTGGTTCGTTCTCGAGTTGGGCAAAGTGCAATTGGGTTGTCCCACCTTTTTTTTTATCATCCAATTACTTCTCCCGCTCTGGGTGAAGCGGGAGGGCGTGTCAGACTTTTACTGACTAAAATATACCCGTGTTCCTTCAAATGCTTGTGCCAGCGCCGCGGCAACTCTCTTTCAAATTTATCCGCAACCCAGATGGCCATCAGCCCTAGCGGGCCCCGTCACTTTTGCTAACATCTCTATAAGGCACGCGTGGAAAACTACGCGCCGTCGACTCGGGCCTGGTCCTTATCGGACGGCGACCTACCCGCAATGAGTGCCTTCGTTGGCCGGGAATCGGCTTGCGACTTCCGACGCCCAGGGCGTCTCCTGCGGTGGCTAAGGGCGTGCGGGCGTCTCCTTTGCGTGTCCCTCAAGTGTTCCGCCTCCTTCTTTATGAGCGTTACTGTTTCGCAGAAGGAAGAGACAGCTTCACATGATCGCCTCCACGAGGACACGGCGGTGCTCCGTCCTACTAGGGCGTAGTAGGACAGACCTCCACCTGAAGAGGAACCTCCCGAAACAGCCGTGTCCGGTGAGGAACTGCGTCAGGCGGAAGGTGAGGACACCGTGGCACCTCTCAAGCCACTCCTCAAAGAGGGGCCTCACCGCCGAAATTGAGGCGTGCCCACCGCTGGGTTGCGACAGCCGCCTTATCCATGTCGCCATGAGATCCTGCCGGAGCACTGTCCACCGAGCCACGATTTGTCGCGGCAACAGAGTTTCGCCCCGGCATTTAGCCTCTTCACGCATCCATCAGGAATATGTCAGTTGCAGCCGGTAACGGGGGGATTTTACAATAGGTGCATATCCTACTTCATAGGACTTTAACATAACTGGCGAAAAGTACTATAGGTACAGTTTTACCTAGACCAGCGTGATGTTCTATTATGTGTGTACTTAGTACCAAATATTAATGAGGTCAATGTTCAGCAGGTCCAGTTGATATTAATTAATGATATGAAGATATGTAGGCAATGTTATTAATATTGTTTATCTGCCCCAGTTTGCCTTGATCGGTAATAGGTTCCATGTAAAAGGGGTATGGCTAGCAGACATTTACCGGACAACGATTACTGCCCCAGGCTACCACTAAAAGGTTTTTAAATGAAATGTACCGGACACTGCTCTACCTAGAAGTTAATAAAACGATAGGAGTTTTGAACAAAGTCAACACTGAAATTTGTAGCCTTATGTGTTAATTTATTTATTTAAACGTATATCCTCGTACTGGTTCGCCTGGCAGCAATTACACCAATGGAATACAAACTTATAATAAAATAAGATATGTTCGTTCACCGTTGCCAGCGATGTCCAAGATAAATTAAGAAAGTACCTGACATATATGACTTGAAAAAGTCACATTGAAGCTTGCCCGGATTTGTACCCAAGACCACGACAGTAAAAGAAAAGAAAAAACATTTTCATAAAAAATAAACCATCTTCTAAAGCAAAACACTAAAGAATGATCACTATCCGATAAGGATTTTTGGAGATATGCTTGGACAAACATACAATATACATACACTTATGAAATTAGGCACATGTTTTTAGAAGCCCACATAGAATAACAAATGTCAATATTGTGTAGTTCCAACAATATTACATACATACGTGTCGAATTGATTACCTCCGTTTTTTCAGTCGGTAAAAAGGCAATACAATTTTCCTAAATGTAGGTTTTATAAAAAAAAATAGAGAGACTAAAGCTTGATGATTGTAGTGTAACGTTAGCAACATTCTTTGCAGCTTCTAGATAATCAAGAAGCTACAGGCACTTGCATTCATAGGTTTATCGATTATTGCAAACATTGGGACAGACAAAATGAAATTCTATCATCACGATTGTCAATCTAAATTGTGTGGGATTGACACGCGTTACCGAACAGTCTCGTGGTTATGTGGTCAATTAATAGTCAATCAAATATAATACCTACTATCATCATCAATCGTCAATACATATAATAAATCTGTAGAAAAGTCGTTTTTGTACACCGAAAACAAAAAAAATATTGTCAGGATGTTAAAAGATAACCAACAAAACCCATTTTCAAATTTTTTTTTAATTTTTTCTCTGTTTATCTGTTTACTTGTGCCCGCATCACGAAAATGTACGAAATCAATGTAGATAACTGTTATACAAAAAAAATGTGCGTAACTGTACTTAGTTTTTGTTTCATCGCAATCGGTTCAGTCTATCAAAAGTTATATGAATTTGAAGTATTCAAGAAGTAAAATATCATAACACACGCAATTCAGACACTAGGATAGGTGAATGCTATATTCGCTAGCTGGCTTTGTGCATTTTGTGAATGGCGGCGTTAAGATACTCCGCGGCAGAATGACCCTAGAAATCTTGTCTACCTGTCTGTCTCACTGTTAGGTGACGCTTTCACTTCTTAATGGGTAGACCATATCCTAGTGTAGTATATAGGATTTCTGTTACTCAGGATACGTTTGACGCAGGTGAAACCACTGGCAGAAGCTAGTCTTACTACTATTCGTCATCATCATTTCAGCCGAAAGACGTCCACTGCTGGACATAGGCCTTCCCTAGGTCGCTACATTGACCAATCCAATGCGTCTCGCATCCAGCGAATTGCCGCAACCTTAACCAGGTCATCGGTCCACCTAGTGTTAGGCCTTCCAACGCATCGTCTTCCGGTTCGCGATCACCACTCCAGAACTCGCCAACTTATCGACCATTCTACTATTTAAGTTTCCCAATTCTTCGGACTACTGTCGGCAACTTTGGTTCTCCTGAAAGAAAGAAAGAAAATACATTTATTTAGCCCAGATTTAAAGACACATAATAATATACATCTGATAAAATTAAAATAAAATAAAAAATGTATAAAGTCTCCAGAGTCTGCGGATATCCTAATTTCTGATGCGATCACGAAATGAAACGCCGAACATAGCCCTCTCCATTTTCCTTTGGGTGACTTCAAGCTTTTTGATGAGAGAGCATGTTTTGGTCCCATAGATTATAACTAACAACTCACTCCGGTCATAGACTTTTGTCTTGACACTGCGGTTAATTGGACGAGAGGATACCGCGCAACCTCCCGAACGCCACCCAGTCGAGTCGCGTTCGACGTTTGACCTCTTTCTCGAAGAGACCTACTACCATTATAAACGTGAAAGTTTGTGAGTATGGACAGATGGCTGTTTCTTACTCTTTCACGCAAAAACTACTGATCGGATTTTGAAGAAACTTTAAAGAAATATAGCTTACCTATACATCAGAATAACACATAGGGTATAATTTATAAATATATTGGGAGAAGAACTAATACCACGCGGGCAGAGTGTTTCATAGTGTTTCATATAAGTTTATTAAATTTTTATCGCAGATAGAAAGTCACATTTTCAAGAGACTCTAAACAGTGAACGTCAGTCCTCAAAACTTCTCATCAAAACTTGTTTTCAAAATCCCCGTTAGAAAACCCTCGCCGTTAACCCAAAGTAATCGAGTTATTTCTTTTAATGTGGAGCATAGAACACCACCCCTTTAAACTACTTAGATTTTTTATAGTGGCCACCTTCACCAACTTTACGTTATATAAGGCGGCACACTATACCAGGCAACCCCTTACGAGGCGTCTGGGACCATCTTCGGTAGGTCACGCCTCCAAAGTACTCGCCCCTGGTACTCAAGAGAAAATGTGAGTCGCATCGTGATTACTCACTACCATTTATCCAGAATGGTACCGGAGCTGTAAAGCCGGAGCACAACACGCACTCCAGCATACCAGCACTAGCGCAAGCACCGGCACCAGCGCACCTTGTTGGTGCTAGCGGATTCAATCCCCGCTAGGGACGCCAGAGAAGCTGGCTACCATTTCTCCAGAATGGTCCCGGAGCTGTCAAGCAACATAGAACAATTTTATCTCAAGTCTGACAGTTTGCAGCTCCGTAATGTAATTTTCCATGTGTCAGCGCGTCAGGACGTCTTGTCAGGCACCCCTGCCAGTCGGAACATGAGTTGACACAGCCAAGTATTCGCCATATAATTGTTTTGGGATTATGCCTCCGTCTTCCGTTCCCATCAACTGTATTTTCTGTGTGTGAATTAAATTAACTGAAGCCTCTTGGATGCTTTTTGTCGGTTTTATTTCATCATACATGGTTTCGTCGAATGATTTTATTGTATTACTTTCTTCTAATAAATCCACATTTTATTACTATAAACTTTGGGATGTCGGATGGATGGATGTTACCAACTCGTTCACACAAAAACTACTGAACGGATTTTGATAAAACTTTACAGTAATGTAGCTTATACATCAAAATATTACATTGGCTATCATCATCATCATAGCCAAAAGACGTCCACAGCTGGACATAGGCCTCCCCCATGCGTCGCCACACTGATCGGTCCCGTGCGTCTGGTGTCCACCGGACTCCAGCCATGACCAGGTCGTCGCTCTACCTAGTGGGAGGCCTTCCAATTCAACGTCTTCCGGTTCGCAGTCGCCATTCCAGAACTTTTCGGCCCGAACGGGCCATCCGTTTTGCGAGCAATGCTGTCACTTAAGTTTTGCAATTCTTCGGGCTATGTCGGTAACCCTGGTTCTCTTGCGGATGTCTTCGTTTCTAATTCGATCACGCAAGGAAACTCCAACAAAAGCTATATTCGACTATATTTATAAAGATAAACGTAGAAATTTCGGACGAGCGGCAGCTTATTCACATTTAAGTTTCTTTATTTATTTTAAGTAATTTAAGCTCTCAGCAAGTACTCGTAAAACAATTCGCACAATAAACTATCAACGGGTTTATGTGATGCTGACATAAAACAGTATCGTTTCTATAGTTCTACCAACTGTTTCTTATGATAAGAAAACTCAAGAACTAAAATAAAAACGCCCAATATTCAACATTAAAAACAAAACACAAACGTGTCCTGAGAAGTTGACTTAAATTACTCCTGCGCTTAAAATCCACATAATAACCGTAGAACGACGAATTTTTATAAACCTAGAACCTAAACCCCGCCATTAGTGCATGCAACACACAATTGATTACAAATCACTGTTACGTAAGTACTTTAACTATATCTAAACTACGTCACAATGGCATCACAAACACTCACATTTCACCTGCATCAAGGGACACTCGCCAAGCCTCGCAGTGCAGTTATTATCCCTCGTTTGTGTTAAGTGGGTGCTGCAATGATCCAGCTTAGCGCTTTATAATGAGCTCCCCCGGCGAGATCGCCTTGCACCACATGTCCTTGTCTGCCCCACCTAAATATAGCCTTGTATCATATTATAACAAATACACGGGTGCAGAAAATCCACTTCGTACAGCGAGGGAAAACTTGCGCACGCTCACAGATTTATAAAAACACTAACTTCTGTCAACGGTAATAAATTATCCCGAGGGGACATATTCCTGGGATAAAAAGTATTCTATGTGCTATTCCTGACTATAATACATCTCTGTGCCAAATTTCATCCAGGTCCGTTCAGCCGGTCTGGCGTGATTGAGTACCAAGCATACACACATCCAAACTTTCGCATTTATAAGAAGAAAATAAAGATTAGCCTATTATTTCAGCACTAGCATAGTATCGTCAGAAGCGGTGGAAGTGCTGAAAAAAGTGTCTATGTCAGAAGAGAATATTGTGACTCTTCTTCTATTCCTATTTTCTTTTGGTCTCTTATAAGCGAAGCACTTGTACAATTTGTGTGCGTTTTCACTCTTTACAAAATAATGGAGTGGACCTTCTGTACCTCATCTATTTTGTTTTATGTTGGAGGCACCGTGAGTTGTGACCCATTTTGGAGCGTTTGTGATACACTGACAACGTTACACTATTAGTTGTTTTAGAATTCAGGATGCGGAGCTCATGCCCTGTGTGTTTATGGAAACAAATTTTACGTTTTGGTATTCAAATCGTAAGCGAACTAAGTCTATCTTTGCGGGTTTTTCACCCTTATAAGTACTTAAAATCTATAAAGGCTGACTATCGAAAACATGATGTTATTACGTAGTGTATTTAATTATTCTCTTTGCTGCCTACTCCCATGGGAAAAAAGCATGAGTCTATATAGGGAGGTATGTTTGTATGTTGATTATCCTAAAGGTACCTACTGGTAAGCAAGTTCCCTTGACACAGGACAAGCAAAACTTCGTGTACCTGTCCTGTTCTGAGTAACCTAATTAAGATAGTGTAATCATTCCACGCTATCTTAAATGACTGGATTAATTATTTGATTACGTCATAAGTTACCAATTAACTACCCACCTGAACGTGTTCACAGGCAATCAACATCTATCTGTATGTTTGCAATTGAAAGCTTATCCTAAATTGAACAATACTGACGCTTTTCATGCTACGCCAACGTCATGCGGGCATAAACGTTTAGCTTACTGCAAAAATATACGCAAATATCGCTCGTAACATAACACAGCCTATCCCGGCAATATAACACATAACTTAAAATTCAATAAAATAATAAAAATTCATAATCAAATTCAAACATTTCATACAACGCCCGCGTTCCAACGCTCATAAAAATATATTAACGATAAATTTAGCATCGTCAGCGATTTATTTGTCGGTTAAGCGATACGCTATCGTCGCTCGTAAACAGGGCTCATCAAACCGAGCGGCTTCTTGCCGACATGCACGACTCATGGACGTATGTATATAACCCAAGCGCTCCTTTATACCACTGAAAAAGAAATGGCGCCGCAAAAGAACTAAGAGCCACTCTGTGAACCACTCCAACGCACAATCTGCGCCACTCGATAAATCAGTTTCCATTTAAAATGAATGTTTTTGATATGAATAATTCTAGGAGAGCCGGTCGACTGCCGGCTTACCGCAATAACACAAAGTTACCATTCGCTGTCACCGAGTAACATCGATTAGTCGAACCGAATCGTCCTTAATAATAACCGATGGAACTCGAATGTAAATTTGCATTGAAAGATATTCCATTTAAAAGAAACGATGAGAAACCATCCTTGTGATGGATGGTCCCGTCATCCGGGCTTCGATTACGTTTGACGAAATGTGATATACGGACCGAAATGCATTAACATTCACGCTGACTCACCGCGGGACTAACAACACGTCGAAGATCCGAGATAAAATATGTACCGCGGGTGTTTGATTAACCATTACACACACGGAGTGACGTCAACAGTTCCTATTCACGGAGCCCGCTTTATGTGTTTGAAACATAATAAAACTTGTAAGATAAATATCTCTGAAATATGCTGAAGACATTGTCTAACTCGGAAGTCTGAATACACGATCCAGCGTAAAACTTTAGAACTCGATCGGGACTAACGACAGTTTCCATAATAAAAACAAGAAATTCTTTTAATTAAATTTTGTTGTTCAACTATATTTTGCAGACTTTCAATATCTGTAGCAATAAAATCTTGTAATGACTCTGTTTGTAAGATTTCATCTTAGTAACTTTGAAACTTTACATTTTTATTAATTTCATTAACTCTTAGAGTAATTCTATAAAACAATAGCAGTGCATCTAAGTGTTCAGCTTCTGAAACACAAAAGAAAATCCTCAGACAAATACCGGCAAATTCTTTTGAGGCACTCAAACAGTGCATTGTTTCGAGCTAACTATAAAACACGGTGCAACAATAAAACTTCTATGCCAAAAAAGCAGACTATCAAAAAGCTGCAAACAAAGCAAACTCCAGACACAATGTAACAGAATTAAATAACTTTTCGTTCCAATCATCGCAATATCGTAACTCGACATCCGACAACTATGTCGCTTATGTTCGTCATAAACATAGATTAAACATTAATCCGAACAAGCCATTATTTTGTTACGTACCTAATATCTTACCTGACAAAGGCGAAAGACAGCTTTACGTCCCCGTTCCGGCTTTACCCACTAATTGTGCGAAGCTTTTCGTAATCATCCACAAGTACTCAAGTACTCACAAGAAGGCTCCGAACCCATTATTAATTCAAGCGAATCATTTTTAATATTGTTTTCGAAGAATGTGGGATGATCGAAAATTGTCGAGCCTCTTGAATTTCAGATAAACTGTAAGTGGTATGTCCGCTCTGAAACTTTTTGGCAAGGATTAGTGAAACGCGCGGACGTGGCCAAGCTCGGACCCTGGCCGAACAATAACGCTTAAGCAGAATACCCTTTGACCCAGCTGAGTGACAAATATGATCCCATGCGATAAAAAGCAACGCTACAAATATCAAGATCAAATGCAATGCAGTTGTCTCTGAATTCACGACACCACTGAAAAGTAGGATAAACGTTTCGCGTCGCATAGTTACGAATACGTGTAACTGCACCAAGTGATACAATCACATTTTCGCATAGCATACCACGTTTTCGCATTTTCCGCTCATGAGAAGCAAGACGTTTTGTTTCATCATAATGTATTCAGCATTGAAGCATTATTAATGCTTCTGTAGAACAGGAATAGAACAACGTTCTTGTGCCCATATTCAAACGTATTGACAAAATATTGGATCAGTATATTCAATTGACATTAGTAATGATTAATAAGCTTATAATCGTAAGGTATTGAGCGCCATTGTGATTGTACCTAGGGTTACTCCAGTTTCATTATGCAAATATTTTAATAATACTATTTGGTCTAACCAGTGACCAACCTTATCAAATTATTAGGAGCTCATAAAAGCCGATCCCCACCCTATTAAGGTAACTATAATCCGGGCTGTATAACAACATAGGGGTTAACACTGAACAGTTACAAGCGAAGAAACTCGAAGCGCCGCGGTAGAGGTGGCCCAATTTTTGTAGAATCGTAAACCCGTAAGATTTAGTGAACGGTCAGAGTTTTAACGAGGGCCTGTGTCCTCCGTCCTCCATCCTCAACCCTCCTCGCCGACGAAATATAGTTTTACGACAATCGCTAGTGAGCCATTAAACAATTTTCACCGGCGCCCGGCTACTCTGTTGATGCTTTATTGCCCCGCTTTGTGTTGGAATAATGAGATCTATATGCATTTTGGGTTCTACGATGTTTTCGGATAATGATCTATTTTTTTTTTTTTTTTTTTTTATTTGAGATGGGTTTGCTCTTGACTCTAGTCTAAGTCATAGGTGACAGAGACAGAGTCGACGATGGAGTGAGCTTACCCAGAAGGAGCCTGTTTACTCTAACTTTGAAGAGATTCGGGTTGAATGCGTTCGGAAACACAGATGCAGGTAGTGAGTTCCATTCATTCGCTGTGCGCATTATGAAGGATGTTTGGAAGCGCTTGGTGCGAATTGGTGGAATGGCAACAAGGTAAGGATGGTAACTTGCAGTGCGTCTAGATGTCCGATGGTAGAAGGGGGCTGGTGGGATGAGGTCGTGGAGTTCTTGAGCACACTCACCGAAATACAGTCTGTAGAAGACCGACAAGCAGGCAACCTTGCGGCGATGAGCCAAGCTGTGAAGCTTGGTATCCACCAGTTCAATGTCGCCGATGAGCCTCTTAGCTCTGCGCTCCACCGAGTCAAGCGCGGCAAGCTGATACTTTGCTGAGCCATCCCAAAGGTGGCTGCAATACTCCATGCAGGATCGGACTTGCGCTTTGTACAGGGTTAGAAGCTGTCCAGGCGTAAAGTATCGCTTCACCTTATTTAGGATGCCCAGTTTTTTGGCCGCAATTTGGGCTTTGTGCTCAATGGAGGCTATAATTTTGGAAAGCAGTGTAGCAAAAAGATTTTGGTAATAGTGTAAGTTTCTGGGACCTTGTTCACGTCCTATTCTATGGTTACAACTAAACATCTTTTGTTTCATGGCCACATCCTTCTTTTTAATAACTATGGCCACACCAATCTATATTTTATTGATAATAATATCTACCCATTAAAAACACTACAAAATGAAAAATAACTTTAATTTCGGCAGTCCGAGTCCCTGTTTTCGTTTCTTCGTTTTTAACACTGACTGCCGAATTTAAAGTTATTTTTCAATGTGTAGTGTTTTTTTTGGAAATCGGTTGTATTTTTTTTGTAAAAAGTGTTTATACTTTTCTCTTTTTCTTTGTTTTTACCTACAGTAAGGTGGTTATAATGCACAAAGTGAAGCCAGAATAGATTACCAGAATAACATGAAACTTGATCATAACCGGCGGAATGATAGTCTACTAGGGTGATCTGTATACATCTGCGTACCCCTTTAGAGCGTACTGGCGAGTTATGGAATGATTGCAGCGATCCCGAGAGATTTACCGTCATTTATTGTGTGTGTGTACCGTCGTCATTTGTTGGTAAACATGTTTATTTCATGGCCAAAACCTTCTTTTTAATATCTACGGCCACACTTATCTATATTTTGTTGATATTAATATCTATCCATTAAAAACACTGCAAAGTGAAAACTACTTTGATTTCGGATGTCGATGTTCCTGTTTTATGATAATTTAATTAATTTGTAAGCGGCAGTATTTTAAACTAGACTATTCAAATTAAGAAATTTTAAATATTTACTCTTTCATATTTAATTCTTATGCATTATGCATAAAATTTACATCAACTTCAATTTACGCGAGTGCAATGTTGACTAAATATTTTCGAGCAACCTTAAATTAGTGGTTGTGAATGCAAGAAGCTATTTATTTCCATGCATACAAGATGACTGGTTACATAAAACGTTACGTCTCACGTGTTTCACACTTATATAACACAAAAGCTTATCACTTAAGGGCCTACATACGCTTTAGTACCGTAAAACGATAACTTTCTAAAGCATACTCCTTAGTAACGGCTAGGTTAAAAGGTATGAAAAAAATATATATTTATTATTGACTCATGCACATAATTTTGAACACAAGTGTAACTCATAGTTTTGCTTTAAAAAAATAATTAACAACACGATATTTTTCACAACTTTTGGATACTCCTCCAAAATGACTTGGATGTTTAACAATATTTTACGCAGAAAAAATTATGACTGGAATTTCTTCATAACTAACACAGCATATGTAAATCAAATAATATTTTTCAAACAAAACTGTTCAAAAGGAGGTTCAATATTGATGTTTTGGTATCGAGTGGGCGCACGGCCAGTACTGCGTTACATTGGGGCGTATATATCACCTTAACATTGGGGCGTATATAGCGCCTTAATGCACCAGCGCAGATGAAGACAATAACTAGAGCGTCGTCGACAAAACGGCACGAGATAGAAACATCTCGTCGGTAACAATACGCTTTGTATCACTCCAATCTCAAAAGGATATTCGAATGTATATGTATATTGAACTCGGTAGAATTTCACTCACATTCAACCATTCAAGGGCATCTCACGGAAATTCCTCGTGAAATTTTCACATAATCCAAAGCAGTACGAGGACAGCCGCCATTGTTTAGAAAAAATGCGGTTATTCAGCTGGGACCCTCCGCAAATTCATAGAGAAAAACTGGGCCTAAACGTTGGGGTTTTGTTAAATGTTAAAAATGGAATGCGCTCAGAGAAATGGATTCTGAGCAATGATATTCAAATAAACAGATACGTTATACACTCACAAAACAATTGAAAAAGTGTTCCGCGCAGCAGTGGCAGCACACATACACACTTTTCATTCAACTGACATTTCACTACCAGTCGAAAGGGATGTCTTGATAAAACAAACAAGAAAAAAAGAGACAGCTAGTGTTTGTCACTTGCGTGTGAATGTAAACAAACCTTATTCTGACCACCAATGTTGTTATCTTTTTCTGACCTCCAAATATCAGAATATTAGGAAAAACAAGAAATAAATTAGTAAATTGAGGCGTATTGCGTACTTATATATGGTATGAGATCCCTTCTGTTTTATGTACTTTGATATCATAATTGGTACAATTTCTAAATACACACGACGGCATTTTTTTATTTTGTTTTTGTTTCAACAAAGCCTATCGCTCTTCGCCATGCGTGACATAAACTAAAGGTCACAATTGTGACCTATTCGAGTCTTCACAATGCGCGCGCTCTTGACATATCTGTTTATTTGAATATCATTGATTCTGAGATTATGATTTGAGGACACGGTCTGATGGGGGTAACATGCTCGTGTAAGGGAAGCGTATCTCCTGATATCCTCGTAACGCAGTCGATTTGCCGAGTATTGCCGAGTGTTGTGTTTACAAGCTGTGCGATAAACAGACGTTCCCAGCAGAGCTTGGTTTAGTTAAGATAACTTTCCCACTAACATTAATGCGCATTAAGTCGACGAATGTCGGCCACAATTAAAGTAACGCCCTAACTTGTGCACGATAAAATAAAGTTGTCGTATGAGACGCTTCACGTTTTCCGCGTAACTGACGGCGATACACGGCGATTTTATTTATTTTGAAATAAGTGGTTAGAAATTCTGAATTAACACAGCCATATATTAGGCCGGTAGGAGATATGATCCTTGCAGTTGTTTTGAAGTATGTTTATGGATCAGCTTTATTGAGATTAATACATGTATAGGATGACTTTTTATGAATATAAACTACTCATGAATATAGGCAACTTTTGCTCTGGGCACCAACTAAATATCGCGAGAAAATACAAACAACAACGACGCAACGGTGAAGGAAAACATCGCGAGGAAACCTGGATTTATATAGTTAATGCAAGTCTGAAATATCCAAATCAGAGGTATGTGGGGATCCCAGAGGGGGCTTAATTAATTCTGACACCAGAGGTGGCCACATTTGGTGGTTTGTCTCTCTCTCTCTGTCGTGAGAGACAAACCTTTTCCGAACGATTTGAACATAACCGGCAAAAAGTGGGTGTAACCATTATTTACAGCTCTACCTAACCTTTTGGGGAATACTGGCGTGATGTTATAGTAGGTGTGTTCTGAGTACCTAATATTGATGAGGTCAATGTTCAGCAGTTCCAGTTGATATTAATTGATGATATTAAGATATGTAGGCAATGTTAATAATATTGTTTATCTGCCCCAGTTTGCCTTGATCGGTAATAGGTTCCATGTAAAAGGGGTATGGCTAGCAGACATTTACCGGACAACGATTACTGCCCCAGGCTACCACTAAAAGGTTTTTAAATGAAATGTACCGGACACTGCTCTACCTAGAAATGAATAAAACGATAGGAGTTATAAACTAATGTAAACACTGAAATTTGAAGCCTTATGTGCTAATTTATTTATTTAAACGTATACCCTCGTACTAGTTCGCCTGGTAGCAATTACACGAATGGAGTGATAAATGATAAATGATTTTATTTCTGTAAGTTGGTTTATACAAACACTTTTACATGTCGAACATATTTTTTAAAACTTGATGAGGTCGGCGTTTCCTATCTGACTACTCTGAGAAGAAAGGCCGAAACAAACTCAGAGGTCACAGTCTCTTTTAAAGTCCAGACAAAATCTTGGTTAGATCATGTGAAGACCATGTAGACTGATGTCTGAAATGGTCTTTTGAGGAAAGAACCAGCCAGATTGAGTGGATCTGTCCAGTCAGTGCACGCATTTGTCATTAACCGAGCAGCTCAACTCAGAATTTAAGGAGCTCAACGATTCGACGAACAATACCAAAGAAAGGACATTCGGGTAGGCCGCATAAACTACTCAAACTGCCATACTGCATTGTTTTTAATGCTGAATGGAAAGGAGGGGCAAGTTTGTATGTTGAACTAATAATTTTTCAAGTAAGGCGACCCACACACCTACAAAATTATTACGCGATATAAAGAAAATGCTGCTCGAAGTACTTATGCTACGCAGAAGAAGTCGTGGGCAACAGCTAGTAGGCTATATTGGGAGAAGAACCAATACAACGCGGACGGAACCGCGGGCGCGTGAGTGTTTCATATATTCAACGTTTATCGCAAATATAACGACACTTTCTCAAGAGTCTCTAAACAGTGAACGTCAGTCCTTAAAACTTATCATCGAAACTTGTTTTTAATATCCTTATTCTCATACTCGCAGCTAACCCAAAGTAATCGAGTTATTTATTTGAATGCGGAGCATAGAACAATTTTAACTCAAGGCTGACAGTTTGCAGATCCGTAATGTAATTTTGCATGTGTCAGCGCGTCAGGACGTCTTGTTAGGCACCTCTGCCAGTCGGCACATGGGTTGACACTGCCAAGTATTCGGCATATAATTGTTTTGGGATTATGCCTCCGTCTTCCGTTCCCATTAACTGTATTTTCTGTGTGTGAATTAAATTAACTGAAGCAGCTTGTATGCTTTTTGGCGGTTTTATTTCACCAAACATGGCTTCGTCGAATGATTCTATTGTATCATTTTCTTCTAATAAATCAAAATTTTCCTATTATAAACGCTAAACTGTGTGATGTCGGATAGATGGATGTTAGTAACTCTTTCATGCAAAAAAGCTTATACATTAAAATATTACATAGGCTATCATCATCATCTCAGCCAAAAGACGTCCACTGCTGGACATAGGCCTCTCCCAAGCGTCGCCACCACAGAGTACATTATACATAGCGGGTCGCCACACTGATCGCTCCCGTGCATCTCGCATCCACCGGACTCCTGCAGTCTTAACCAGGTCGTCGCTCCATCTAGCAAGAGGCCTTCCAACGCAACGTCTTCCAGTTCGCGGTCGATATTCCAGAACTTTTAGCCCCAACGGCCATCCGTTCTGCGAGCAATGTGCCCTGCCCACTGCCACTTAAGTTTCGTAATTCTTCGGGCTATGTCGGTAACCTTGGTTCAAAATCATTTTTTTTTTATTTCACATAGGCCTACATGGGCACTTATAAAACGTCGACAAAAGGTGCACGGTTCGGGTTGGTCGTTTCCTATGGAGAAGAACCGGCAAGAAACTCCATAGTTACTCTTTTAAAAATGGTTTGGTTTTACAATATTTCCATGTTACAGCATTAGTACTATGGGGGGACAACGTAGGCCCGACAATAAATCGTAAGAAACTAAAAAAAAAAGATTACGTCTAGGAGGCCTACAATGTTGAACATTCACAAAATAATCGGTAAAAGAATCTATACAAAGTTAAAAAAAATATATATAACAAGACTAAATTTAACATGTGGCACAAATGTTGTTATCAGTGCTGTAACTATTCTTAGCAAAGGGCTATAAGGATGATTGCGAAGTATTGTAAAAAGTCCAATTAAAAGAAGAAAAACAATAAAAAAAAATAGATTGAGAATAGTTAGAGACATCCACATATTTGTGCCGTTTATGAGTTACCAGGGAAGCCGCATGTGCAGAATGAGCTAAAGCCAAAATTTTTATCTTCAAAGTAGTCCTTGATTTTATAATATGCTTTTTTAATAAGGACACGTTTGATGTGATTTTTGAACTTTCCATCGGTCAGTTCTATAACAGACTTTGGCAACTTGTTATAAAAGTGCATATTGTTTATAATAAAAGACTTGCTAGTTTTACTTAATCTGAATTTGGGTATTACAATTTCGTGCTTACTGCGTGTATTTAAATTATGGAAGTCGCTTCTAGTTTTGAAAAGCCCTCGATTTTTGCGGACATACAAAATACATTCCAAAATATAGTTCGCAAGGAACTCCGACATAAGCTATATTCGACTATATTTATAAAGATAGAAGTACAAATTTCTGACGAGCGGCAGCTTGTTCACATTTAAGTTTCTTTATTTATTTTAAGTAAGTTAAGCTGTCAGCAAGTACTTGTAAAACAATTCGCACAATAAACTATCAACGGTTTTATGTGATGCTGACATAAAACAGTCACATAGGTATTGTTTCTATAGTTCTACCAACTGTTTCAAATGATTAGAAAACTCAAAAACTCAAATAAAAACTCCCAAGATTCGACATTAAAAACGAAAGACAAACGTGTCCTGAGAAGTTGACTTAAATTACTCCTGCGCTTAAAAGCCACATAATAACCGTAGAACGACGAATTTTTATAAACCTTCTTCCAGACGCCATTAGTGCATGCAACACACAATTGATTACAAATCACTGTTACGTAAGTACTTTAACTATTCCTAAACTACGTCACAATGGCATCACAAACACTCACATTTCACCTGCATCAAGGGACACTCGCCAAGCCTCGCAGTGCAGTTATTATCCCTCGTTTGTGTTAAGTGGGTGCTGCAATGATCCAGCTGAGCGCTTTATAATGAGCTCCCCCGGCGAGATCGCCTTGCACCACATGTCCTTGTCTGCCCCACGTGAATGCAGCCTTGTATCATATTATAGCAAATACACGAGAGCAGAAGGTCCACTTCGTACAGCGAGGGCAAACGTGCGCACGCTCACATATTTATAAAAACACTAGCTTCTGCCAACGGCAAGAAAATTATCACAATTGAACATATTCCTGGGATAAAAAGTATTCCTGACTGTAATCCATCTCTGTGCCAAATTTCATCCAGGTCCGTTCAGCCGTTCTGGTGTGATTGAGTAACAAACATAGTACACACATCCAAAATTTCACATTTATAAGAAGAAAAGAAGATTCGATTTCAGAAGCAATGGAAGTGCTGAAAATAGCTTCTTTGTCTATGTCAGAAGAAAATACTGTGATTATTCTTCCATTCCTATATTCTTTTGGTCTCTTGTAAGCGTAGCACTTGTATTATTTGTGTGCGTTTTCACTCTTTACAAAATTATGGAGTGGACCTTCTGTACCTCATCTATTTTGTTCGTGTCATTATGATGAAGGCACCGTGAGTTGTGACCCATTTTGGAGCGTTTGTGATACACTGACAACGTTACACTATTAGTTGTTTTAGAATTCAGGATGCGGGGCTCATGCCCTGTGTGATTATGGAAACAAAATTTACGTTTTGGTATTCAAATTGTAAGCGAACTATGTCTATCTTTGCGGGGTTTTCACCCTTATATCTACCGAAAATCTGTAAAGGCTAACTATCAAAAACATGCTGTTATTACGTAGTGTATTTAATTATCTTATTTGCTGCCTACTCCCATGGGGAAAACGCATGAGTCTATATAGGAAGGTATGTATGTTGAATATCCTAAAGTTACCTACGGATAAGCATGTTCCCTTGACACAAGACAAGCATGACTTAGTGTACCTGTCATGTTCTGTGTAACCTAATTAAGATAGTGTAATCATTCCACGTTATCTTAAATGACTGGATTAATTGTTTGATTACGTCATAAGTTACCAATTAATGATAATGAAAAACCAACCCACCTGAACGTATTCACAGGCAATCAACATCTATCTGTATGTTTGAAGTCGGTGTCTTTCGTAGATGCCAATTTTTTCGCGTTATGGACACCGACTTCAAAAAATAAAGTTATTTTTCACTTTGTAGTTTTGTATTTGGAAGTCGGTAGTATTTTTTTGCAAAACGTTTTTTTTTATTTTTCACTTTTTAGTTGTACGTACCTAATAGGCAAGTTAGTAAGGTAACTATAACGCCAGAATATATTTCATGAAACTTGAACATAACCGGTGAAATGAGAGATCTGTGTACCCCTTAAGAGCGAACTGGCGTGATGTTATGTTAAGAAATGGTATAAACAATAAACAGACATGCGATTGCAGCAATCCCGAGAGATTTGACGTCATTTATTGAAGAGTTCTGCTGTATATCTCCGAAGTTCTTCATCAGATCTTCACCAAATTTAAATGGGACCAATTTCGGAACATACTTTTACAAACAAAAAATAATTTTCAAAATCGGTCCACAATTGACGAAAATATCGGTGAGAATACATAAAAAAAAATACATAATGTCGAACATAGAACCTCCTCCTTTTTGGGAAGTCGGTTAAATATCGCTCGTAACATAACATAGCCTATCCCGGCAATATAAAACATAACTTAAAATTCAATATAATCATAAACATTCATAATCAAATTCAAAAAATTCATACAAAGCCCGCGTTCCAACGCTCATAAAAATATATTAACTCCTATAAATTGAGCATCGTCAGCGATTTATTTGTCGCTTAAGCGATACGCTATCGTCGCTCGTAAACAGGGCTCATCAAACTGAGCGGCTTATTGCCGACATGCACGACTCACGGACGTATGTATATAACCCAAGCGCTCCTTTATAACACTGAAAAAGAAATGGCGCCGCATAAGAACTAAGAGCCACTCTGTGAACCACTCCAACGCACAATCTGCACCAATCGATGAATCAGTTTCCATTTAAAACGAATGTTTTTGACATGAATAGGAGAGCCGGTCGACTGCCGGCTTACCGCGATAACACAAAGTAACCTCTGCTGTCACCGGGTAAAATCAATTAGTCGAACCGATTCGTCCCTAATAATAACCGATGGAACTCGAATGTAAATTTGCATTGAAAGATATTCCATTTAAAAGAAACGATGAGAAAACATCCTTGTGATGGATGGTCCCGTCATCGGGGCTTCGATTACGTTTGACGAAATGTGATATACGGACCGAAATGCATTAACATTCACGCTGACTCACCGCGGGACTAACAACACGTCGAAGATCCGAGATAAAATATATACCGTGGGTGTTTGATTAGCCATTACACACACGGAATGACGTCAACAGTTCCTATTCATGGAGCCCCCTTAAATATCATGTAATAGCTCGTAACTCGATAACTATAAACTCGATTTATTCACAATTCAAACATGGAATATCGAACATACAGGCATAAGTCGTAGCTACCGCTCAGATTAGCTAACACTTCAGTTTGCCAGCAAAAACGCCGAACTATGCGAAATTTCAGCGACGTGTACAAATAATATTAGAGCTCTGTTCGACGTCATCGAAGGCGCCACTTGATCTACATAATGGAAGGGTCGAAACTACTTCAATCCTTGACTCCTTGTCGAGAGGAAGGATAGATCCACTTCAGTAGCAAACAAACATTATGTACTTTGTGTTTGCATGTAGACTACACGGTTATGAACCTACTTGTAGACTACACGGCTGTTACCAACTTTTTTGTATGACTCCTATTTACAATAAGCTTCCCAATAGCTGGCAAGAACTAAGCGTAGAAGCGTTTAAAAGGAAAAAAAATATCTGGTAAAGCATATTGATGTGAATGATTTTTTTTATGGAATGATTTTAAATTGACATGCTTTTTTACAAATTAATTTGATTTGAAATATAAGTAATGTAATAATCATTTTGATGATGATTTGACCTACGTTGACATTATATTGTGTTTTTTTATTTTAATATTTGACAATTTTGTATGTAATCCCTATCTATTTCCATATTTATTCAATATATAATCAATCATAGAAATTTAATTATATATGTCAGCATTGCCAATGTTACTAAATGTTGTTATTATTTAAATCTATTTTTGTATTAATATTTGCACACCATGACAATATGGTAAACACGTTAACACAACTCCATACACTTATATCACCTTGCGTGCATTTTGTTTCATATTTTATTTATATTTATTTATTGGCCTATCTACAATTGTTACACCAATTATAACCTTATAATACAAGCAATAATATAAATTAGGTGTAAAATATGATACAATATACACACATGTTTGAGCAAATAAAGTTATCTGAATCGACATTGCATCTCGAAAATTTATTTTAGCATGCAAACCACTACACGTCCAATGGTTATCCAAAACCATATAAAAGAGTGGAAAATATATCTCCAACACGAGTGCTTTCTTAGGACCTTTAAACAGAAACAATGATTCTTCTCACACAAGATTACAGTGTCAATATTTTAAACAAAAACAATCTTCTCTAATTGTAGTTCAACATTATTATAATGATTGCTATTTTCTCGTGAAAGTTGGATAAAAAGTTATGTCTCGTTCACACAGAGGTCCGTTTTACTGATCCGCTTTATCGTATACGTTTTTATTCGGCGCTGACGTATGTAGTTGTATGAGCAAGTTCACACACATAACAGAATTCCGAATCCAGTAAAAAATACCGATCCGGCCAAATATACAGCAGTCCATTTTACAAGTGCGCTTTATTATTAATTATTATTATGATATCCGCAGGAGAACCAAAGTTACCGACATAGCCCGAAGAATTGCCAAACTTAAGTGGCAGTGGGCAGGGCACATTGCTCGCAGAACGGATGGCCAATGGGGCCGAAAAGTTCTGGAGTGGCGACCGCGAACCGGAAGACGATACGTTGGAAGGCCTCCCACTAGGTGGACTGATGACCTGGTTAAGTTTGCGGGAAGGCGCTGGATGCGAGACGCACGGGATCGGTCAATGTGGCGACGCCTGGGGGAGGCCTATGTCCAGCAGTGGACGTCTTTCGTCTGAAATGATGATGATGATTATTCGGCAATGGCTTAAGTAGAGCGAGTTCACACTCATGACAGTATTAAAATACTGCTCCGTTTTATCGAACGTCCATCCTTGTAGAACATTACCCCCAGTAGCGAAGGATCCGTTAAAGAGGCACTGTAAATGCGGTGTGAACATCACCTCCAGTAGTGACGGATCCGTTAAAAACGATCTTGGAAATACGGATGTTATTTGTGAACGTATTCTTAGGTGACTATTTGCTTAGAAAAAAGGGAGCTTCTTCGAGGTAAACTTTTTCTTTTCAATCTTAATTTTGTTGTAGATTTATTTCAACAGGTTTGCTAAGACCTGCGGCTTGGAGCCGTGGCCTATACCACAAGGTTTCTGCGTCTATCCAAGAGCAAAGTATGACACTCAGCGTCAGCGATAATGTACTTTTTAGATAGATAGATAGATAGATAAATCATTTATTTAGTGCACACAAAAGACACAGCACAACACACAAAATCTTAATTAAATTATTACAATTTTTATGTATGTTTAAAAACAAGGTGCCAACATAAAAAGAAAAAGGAAACCATACTTACGAAATAAAAGTCAAAGTGACACCAGTAACATTAGTTTTGACAATCAAAGATTACTATTATTATATACTGGTTGACAATCAAGACACAGTGCGGTGTGCGCCTCAAGGTTGCACCAAATGGGAGTCCAGCTCAGCACGTGTCAGGCAAATATACCTGACGCTGATATTCTGCTGGATCCCTGCAGTGACATATGGTCGCCAAGCAGACGTGATATGTTGGTGTTGTTACAGTGTTATGCGTAGAGTAATTCACGTATGTATTCCCGCAACTAATAGTGGCTCAGCGGTATCGGGAACGGAGTCAAAGCTACCGGCGGTCATTAGCAACAGAGAGAGAAATACCGCTTTCTGAGTCAAGCCCTTGACCCAGCCGGCTAACGACAGCATCCTAAGGTGTTGGTCGAGGATCGTGGAGCCAATGGCTTATTAGCCTTGCCTGACTAAAAGGTATAAGGAATGCTGAGTCCACATCCCACATGTCGACACCTTGCGAGCCAAACAAGATAAGTGAAAGAATGTTCGCAATTTGTTCAGTGAGGGTTTACTTAAATTTAACAGACAAACAGATTCTTATATAACATATTCATCATTATCTAATCCAGTACCTAATTAGCTAACCCCTCGTTCTCCATGGAGGAAGAACTCCTCCCTGGAAGAAACCCTCCACGAGGAGCTCGTGGCTGAATAATAACAGCCGCACGGGTCGATCTTCAAGGTTAAGCAACGCTTGACGAGGTCGGTCCGTGGATGGGTGACCATTTCAACATACCGAGTTTCCTCCGTGCCTCGGAAAGCACGTTAAGCCGTTGGTCCCGGCTGTCATTTGAAGATCTTTGACAGTCGTTACGGTTAGTCAGAAGCTTGAGATCTGACACCAGTCTTGCCAAGGTACCGTGTTACCCAGTTACTGGGTTGTGGAGGTCAGATAGGCAGTCGCTCCATGTAAAACACTGGTACTAAGCTGAATCCGGTTAAACTGGAACCCGACCCCAATATAGTTGGGAAAAGGCTAGGCAAATAGATAGACGACCACGAAGTACCTAAACAAAAATATCTACGGTATTATCAAATCTATCATTCAATAATACACCACAAGTAAAGAAGGTTCACTTCACACAATGCATGTCAATGTACTGTAAGTGGGCGATCAAATAAAATGAAGAAGTTAATAAGTAGGGGTCATCGCCTCTCATCCCGCCATCTGGACCAAAGTCACAGCTTATATTGCACGAGAACTTTCTATGAGCTCATATCTTAGTAATATCTTAATACCGGAGCTTATACTATGTTCAGTGTGTAGCCCACCTACATAGTATAAGCTCCAGTATACGGGGTGTGTCTGAAACCGACGTGAAGGAAAACACCATGGATTCTGTACATAATTCTAGAATTATTTTTTTATTTGGTGGGAAATCATCTAATGACTACTCCCGCTCTCATCTATCTCGTACTTTTACTGACTAAAACCCATCCGTGTTCCTTCTGTTGGTTGAGCCAGGGCCGCGGTAACTCTCTTTCAAATTTATCCACGACCCAGACAAGCATCGGTCCTAGCGCACATAATTCTGGAGTAGTGTTGCAATTTTTCGTTTTTTTTTTTTTTTACAATACAAATAATCTTTATTGACATTTTTTTTTTACAGCTGTTAATGAAGCCTCTGACTACCGAACTAGGCGGACCTGTATGACAGGAGCCAGCGCCCTCCCCATTTTATATAGTTAAAACACCTTTTTTTATACACTATAGGCTCGCGCTTGACCACTATCTCACCTGATGATAAGCGGTGATGTGGTCGACGGTGATCTTAATCCCGGAGCTGTATATAGACTACGGTCACTGTAGGTGTGGAAAGGAGTGGGTATATAATCTACACAAATATTGAACTCTACTAATATTAGTTACGATTAATATTAGTAGAGTTGTTCAGTTTTCACGCGTAAACCGCTGAACCATTTAAGTATAGTGAATTTCGGTATAGGTAGAGATAAGATGATCCTTGGAGGGTAGGATAGATGGACCCACATTTCCGCACTTAGAATCCCATTAAAGGCCAGGAGGCCTGCACGCACAATCGACCCTGAGAGGACTCTGTGCGAGGGAATGGGCCGTAATCCACCACGCGGGCCCAGTGCGGTTTGGTGGATGTCACAAGTCTTCAAATTTTTGGTTCTAAGACATGCCGGTTTCCTCACGATATTTTTCTTCACCGTATTGAGAGCAGTGGTGATGAAATAATTTACACAAAGAAAAGCGCCTGCCTGGGTTCGAACCACTGCTCGTTTCTACCTTGGAGAAGGACATAGGATATTTTTTTTTATTCTGGGACTACGTTCCCTTGGGATAATATATACTTGACTTTAAAACGGGCGAAACCTCTGGCAGCAACTAGAGTAGGCGTCATACCTACAAAACATTTTGGTCTCCAGCCTATTCTGCTGCTTTACTGACTGGTAAGTTACAGTATATTTATCACCGATGCCACGACACACGAAGTTTTGGTAGTATTCTCTATAATTTTATTTGTCCCTGCCTTCAGCACCTCATAACATTTAATGTCTATTTTAATAGTATCATACACTTTTTTGGTGATGGGGCGTGCCATATTTCAAAATCATATAGTCCATGTCATTCCCACAATTGCGACAAATCCTACGACACCTCATACGTCAGAATCCGTCAAGCCGTTTGTGCTGTATAGAGTGTTATAGAAATGGACATACTTACGCACGAAAAACTTTACCCTCCCGTAGTCGGGTAGTAAAAATAAGCAAGGTTGACTTCCCGAACAGGTACCAACTGTATAGGGTACATTTGGATTGGGATTCTACGCAAACGCCAATAAAAAATCTACGTAAATATGTTAGCCCAACTTTCTAAGTATTAAAATAGTGAAATACTAAAGTCAAAATATAAACTAAACCTCCTCTTTTCAAAATATGTATACCGCACATTTTATACTCGTAAGTTCAGTCTAACCAGGCTAAGAGTAAGTTTGAAAATAGCAACTACAAGCAAAGGTGTGCAGCGCAGTTAGCTACATTTTTATGCTTAACTATTTTCACATACTTCTTGGAGCAAAAGAAAAATAAATTGGTATAGACGCTGCTCATCATATCAGCAATGTGAGGTTCTATCACGCAGGTTTTAAAATCAAAATCAAATTAATTAAATTTTAATCAAAATCTAATTCAATTAAACCATAAATAGGAACTTTTGAATTATTGAACAAAATATGAATCTAGTTGCACATTCGCAAGCTTCAGTAGGTCTCTAAGGAGAAGAACGTGCAAGAAACTCCACAGACGCTATTTTCCATCAGTTTTAATTAAAATCATTTGGTTACATCATTCTTGTTGTAAAAATTCATATGTGAGAATGATGTAAAAAGCAGTGCACCTAGAAACGTCTAGAATAAAACTAACAATTCAAAAATAAATTAAGTACGTAATTAAAAGCAGGCCGAAGCAGTTAAGTTATGACCAATCCCAACTGATGGCGCCCGTTCACGAACATGGCGCATGAATTGGCACCACTCAACGCAACCATCATAAAGGGAACCGAATGATCCAACACATGTGCCACCATCAGAGAGACATTTGAGAGACCATGACACACTCTCAACTGCCAGGTCACACACAATTGAATGAACGACACATAGGTACAGTAAATGGTAAATTTACAGTTGGTACATAATACTCACACATGTGTGTGCAGATATATAATACTAATTTTGATTTGATTTCTACTAGTTATCTTTTTAACTAATATTCTGGACAAGCACTATGGAATTGCCCATCGGCAAAGTTGAAGATATCTCCCATACAAATTTGTATCCCCAAATAAACGCCCAATTTTCAAAAATCCTTCCTTAGTACCACCACCAACGGTTTATGTTGTGGGTATTTTATCAGAGAATACAAGATTTTCATTATATAATGTAGCTCAAATTAAGAAGAATTCTATTTAATACTAAGCCTACCACAGTCGTTTATGTGCCTCGATCTTCTGTGTCAGTCTAGTTAAGATAAGCGACAGCACTCGCTAACGACGAGAGACAGCAAAGTTACTAATGCTATACCCGGTTTCTGAGGTCCTCAGATCATCTCTCAATAGCGATTGACTCGACAAAGTTAGCTATTTAAGCGAAGTTCTGCCTCTACGTAGTGTTCTGAAATTCAATATGATTAAATATCAACTGCTTTTGCCGATGTAGGAGCACAACTATAATTTAGCTCTGGTATAACCACTATATGCACATATCAAACCATGTTTAAAAAAATCCCTTTTTCAAAATAACTTCAATTCAATATATGGTGCGAGCCCAATATTTTTTTATTCCAACCCCATCCTGTGGGGTATCAAAATAAAGGGTTTTAAGAGGTGATTCCAAAACTATGCATCACTTATTTCTTTAAATGTACCTGATTCGAAAAACAAATTTGGTACCAAGTGATAAATGAAAAAGTGAATTCAAAAAATCAAAAACCCGTCCATGAGGATTTCCGACTACTGGCGAAAAGACTTAAAAATACAACCGACTTCCAAATAAAAACACGACAAAGTGAAAAATAACTTCAATTTCGGCAGTCGATGTCAAAAAACGAAAACAGGAACACCGATTTAAGAAATTGAAGTTATTTTCTACTTTGTACTGTTTTTACTTGAAAGACGGTTGTATTTTTTTGTAAAAATGTTTTAATTCTTCACTTTTTAGTTGTGGTACTCGTATATAATGGACCAGTTCTATAATTAGGTACCTATATTGCTCAAAGTTATGCCAGCTTGTAGCGTAACGTAAGCTCCGGAGAGCTAAACGTAAGCCACGTTAATAAAATTAAATAATTATAAACAAAAAAATAATAAAAGGATATTGAGTATAAAACAGAAGGGCCGGCTTCGCACGACGTAGGCAGTTAACCGGGCAACAGGTAGGGCAGGCAGACGAGGCACGGTGTGATGAGACGGCTGATGGTGCGCTACCAGCGTGCGCACCCAGGCAGCAGGACGGGCAGGATGACGTCGTATGCCCGAGATAGGCAAATGAGCAGGCGATCGGCCAGGTAGGTGCATGAGTAGGCAGCAGGAATCTGCGCGTGCTGAAACTGGGGCGCTGTGGCCGCGCGCGTCTCTGTATGCTTGTCTGCCACAGCTCATACACCACGTGCGGTAGATAGGCAAGATGTGTAGGGGAATCGGACTGTGGTGGTATACGCCGTAGATACGCAGGTACACCGGTAAGCAATTTATACTCAGAAATACACTTTATATTTATATATTCAACTTCAGCACATGAGATATTATTACACAAGCCGTATATAATAATCTAAAGAGTTTTCAAATACGATCGTACACTTGGTAGTTTTAAGAAAATCAACCGTCTTTCGGCGTTCAGTCTAGATCCCAAACTAAAAACATGACGCCCGTTTTTCATCGTTCTGTGTCATATCGTCTACATTTTAAAATCAAATTTCAATTAAAAAATAAAGACCAGTACGAATAAAAACGGTTCACAAAGGGGTCAGTCTACGCTACCCTTATAATAATGTACACCAAGCTTAAAGTCCATGGTACCTATGTTACGGTCTATGGTTTAAGAAAAATAAAATAGACAGACAGATGTCATGTCAGATGAAAATGTCACAGTAGAAAATATTCCAAAATTTCACAAATTAGGAATATAATTTAAGTTGTAGATATTAAAACAATCAGAGATAACTAAAAGTATGCTTTTCAGATGATAACAACAGAAAGAAAATATAAAAAATGAATTACAAAAGTTCATACAATATCAAAAGATATGAAGGTATGGTTTGTATAGTGTTATGAATTGTAAATAGAGTTAAAATGTGGATCTGTAAATCAGAACACCACATTCTTAACCCAATAACATGAAATTTGCACAAAACCAGTGGAATGAGAGTATACCAGGGTGAACTCTGTGTACCCCTTTAGAGCGTACCAGTATGATGTTAAGTTAGGAAATGATGTAAACAATAAGCAGACATGCGATAGCAGCTATCCCGAGTAGTTTTATTTTTTATTAAAGAGTTCTGTTGTATATCTCCGAAATTCTTCATCAGATCTTGATGAAATTTATATGAGACCACATGACAAGTAGCACGTATCGACGTTGTTTTCTATGGACAAAAGCTGAACAGAGCTGAATAAATCTGGTAAGTCCCTTAAGTGGTATAATGTCAGTAACTGGGTAACGTGTTACTGGGTTGTTGACGTCAGATAGGCAGTCGCTCCATTTAAAATACATGGGTGTAGTCACTAGCAAAAACTAGTAGCTAAACAAGTAAAGAAATCGATCACAAAAGAGCCCACGCTTATTATGCAGTGGGCGTTTAATCTTAATACTCATACCTACAATATCCCTTTAGAAACGTTTACGTAAACTAATAAAAAAATAATAAAGCCTTGTAACAATTTTAATTCTATAACATGAAAGCTTTTTTTAATTTACTAAATTAATATTGTTGTATAAGCATAGGGTTGCGTTAAACTTTGTGACTTACGACGCGTAGTCACGTTCTAATATTTATGTAGGTTTAATTCGTTGGCAGTTTTTTATATAGTAAAAGGAGCTGTTTTCTAAAGGTTTGGCATTACTTGATCACAAATATTGGAGCCAAAGTAAGTGATTTGTATTTTACAATTTGCCGACAGTATCTAGATTATTTATAACTTTACAGTCTCGTTCGTCCCAAGCGGTACAGCTATCTTGAGATCCTTGGTTCGTTTTCGAGTTGGGTAGAGTGTAATTGGGTTTTTCCATCTGCAATATGTCAGCTGTAGCCAGGATGGTGACCATAAGTTCTTAGAGTAAGGTTATTTTGAGTGTGCTTCACTTGTACACTTGTAACGGTCACCCCCTGGAGCATATATTCGTGCCCATTTTTACCCGACTACGGCGAAGCAAAAAGGAATATGTATGTATATTCATCTGTTCCCTCATAACTTCTAAATTACTTATCATAATTTGAAAAATGAGGTGTCCTTGGAAGCGTCTTGTTTGTCCGCTGGTTATAGGTTATTTTTTCACCCTACCTCATCATGTAGGGTATCATTGAACAGGGATAATAAAATGAAGGTAGGCTTTGGTAAATCATATTTTTGTCAAGCGTACCGTTTGCGAGACATATCCCGTCAAAGTCATGAAAACAAATTTTTACCCGATTGTGGCGTCGCAAAGAAGCATATATGCATCGTCGTATGCTACTTCGCAGAATGTCTTGTTACGGTATATGGCGAACGACCACGGTACATATTTTCTTGTTCCATACATTCAGAAGAGTGTTTAGTAGTCGGGTTTTAGTTTTTGAACTTATCTTTTACAATAGATACTTCATGTTGACTTTAACATATCTGGCGAAAAGTACTACAGGAACAGCTCTACCTAACTCTATGGAAAAAACTGGCGTGATGCTATAGTATGTGTGTACTTAGTACCAAATATTAATGAGGTTAATGTTCTGCAGATCCAGTTGATATTAATTGATGATATGAAGATATGTAGGCAATTTTAATAATATTGTTTATCTGCCCCAGTTTGCCTTGATCGGTAATAGGTTCCATGTAAAAGGGGTATGGCTAGCAGACATTTACCGGACAACGATTACTGCCCCAGGCTACCACTAAAAGGCTTTTAAATGAAATGTACCGGACACTGCTCTACCTAGAAGTTAATAAAACGATAGGAGTTATGAACAAATGTAAACATTGAAATTTGAAGCCTTATGTGTTAATTTAGTTATTTATTCGTATTTCTCTCCATCTTTTTATAACATTAGTAATTTTTATGAGTCTTTGGAAAAAATTATGCAAGGATGCAAAAGTCCCAATTGTATTATAATGAGGGATATCAATATTGATATCTCCCCCGATTCCAAGGATAGACGTGCAAGCGACTATTTGGATGCAACTATGGCTTTTATCCGGGACATCATTATCCTACTCATGACCGTACGTGTTTAGACCACGTTTTGATAAAATCAAAAAAAAAAGTAAAGGTCGTTATATGCAGCTCGGGTATAACTGACCATGACACAATTATTGCTGGAATCGCTAAAGAAATTCAACGCTCCTCATCCGACTCAAAATCTAAAATTAAAATTGACTACACTAGTTTGTCAAAAGCAATAGAAAACATCAATTGGAATTTTATATATAAACATCATGATGCAAACAAAGCATTTGATGATTCCGTGGATACATTAAGTAAAACAGTACAAAATTATTCTACTACAAAACCTATTCGTAACTCAAATTCTATCAAAAAACCCTGGATGACTAAAGGATTAATAAAATGCATCAGAAAAAGAGACTTATTACATATGGAAGCAAATAAAAAACTAATAAAGATAATTTCACAATACAGCAGCGGTATAAAAACTACAGGAATATTTGCAATAACTTGATACAAAACCTAAAAAATGAGCACGACAGAAAGACTTTAGAAGATGCAAACGGTAATAGTAAAAAGACATGGACAGCTATAAAAAGCATATGTAACATAAAAAAGACACTACTAACAACTTAGATCTAATACACGCATGTTCCGACCCTAAAGACTCTCTAGATAGAGCTAATAATTTTTCACATCTGTAGGGGAGAAACTGGCTGCAAAAATACTTTCAAGTTTTGATAAAACTGAAGCTGAACTGGCTTTGATAACCAGTAGTTTATATACCAACCCTTCCCCAATTAAATCTTTTTATGCAAGCCCAACTGATAGTTATGAAGTCAATAAAATTATCTCCAATCTCAAAGACGCTTCAGCACCAGGATGGGATTGCATTCCAAACAAAATTCTCAAACTTAACTAGCTTCATCTTATCCCCCCGATCGTTTTTCTGTGTAATCTAAGTATCTCCTCTGGAATAGTACCATCTACTCTCAAAATGGCAAATGTCTGTCCAATTTTCAAATCTGGTGACAAGACTGTTGTATCCAATTATCGCCCCATTTCTCTTCTCACATCGCTCTCCAAAATCCTCGAGAAGATTATGAATACCAGACTACTAAGCTATCTAGAAAAAAATTGCATTCTCTCAGACAATCAGTATGGCTTTCGCAAAAACAGGTCAACGGAAGATGCAGTTACAGATATTGTGGACTTTGTTGTCACCAAACTAGATGATGGTAACAAATGTACTGGAATCTTCCTTGATCTTGCGAACGCCTTTGACACCGTCTCTAGAAGTATTCTATTGATTCTATTGAGGAAACATGAAGGCATAGGTGTCCGTGGCACTGCTCTTGAGTGGTTCCAGTCTTACCTCAGTAATCGCACGCAGAGGTCAATCTTAGGCAACAACTACAGTTCTTATGCCGTTCTTGACTATGGTATGCCGCAAGGTAGCGTACTGGGGCCTACTCTTTTCATTATTTATGTCAACAGCCTTTGCTCACTGTCACTCTCTAAAGCTAGAATTTTCGCCTATGCTGATGACACAGCTATTGTATTTTATGATAGGACTTGGGAGTCTCTATACGAGGCAGCTGAGCCTGGCGTGAAGCAGGTTGCTCAATGGCTAAATTGCAATCTGTTGTAACTAAATGTAGGTAAAACGAAGGTCATAAACTTTAGTGTCAGCGCAAGAAATACTTGTCCAAGTAACTTAGCAATCAAACTGCATACCTGCCATAGTGACACAGACTCGCAATGTTCATGCCCAAGCTTTGAACTAGTAGAGCACATAAAATACCTTGGTGTCTTCATTGACAAAATACTCACCTGGACTAAGCAAATAGAGTTTGTAAGTGGTCGTGTTAGGAAACTGCTACATGTCTTTAAGAAAATGGGTCAAATTGCAAACATGAAGATCTTGAAGATGATTTATCACACTCTGTGCGAATCTCTTCTAAGTTACTGTATAGCTGCATGGGGGGCTGCACTAAAGACGCATTTGATTAGGACAGAACGCGCACAACGCGCCGTTCTCAAGGTAGCTTATAAAAAACCAAGGCGATTTCCAACAAACACCTTATATCAAGAGACGAGTACAATGCGCGTGCGACAGATATACATTATGGCCGTAGCCCTAAGGTTCCATAAAGAGGCTCTAGTCAAGGTGGACTCCAATGTACATTCCCGAAGGAAGCCTAGATGGCGTAAGCCAAAGCGTAGACTTGATTTTGGGAAAAGGTGTTATCAATATATGGGCCACACCTTTATAATAAGATTAATGATAAAATTAACATATTAACCTTGACAAAATCAAAATGCAAATCAGGCATCAAAACTTACCTAAAAGGTCTGGATTACGACAACACAGAGAAACTATTAAATACTTCGTAAAAACACACACACACACACACATTCACGCACCATATCATACAAACACACACACCACACACATACACACACGCACACACACTTAATACACGCACCAACGCCACTTGACTTACACTTTGGCACACACTGCAAGATACCATGCATCCCCTTATCTATTTATTTTTTGTTTAACTTATCCTTTTTGTTACTGCTACAATAAAACTGTATTTCTGAACAATGATGAAAGAGACTGGCCACCACGACACAGGGTAGGATTCCCTGTGTCGTGGTGGCCAGTCAGTGTGGAGATCAGTGATGTATCTGATATAAAATGTACTTTTCTTGAACAATAAAGATTATTATTATATACTCGTACTGGTTCGCCTGGCAGCAATTACACCTATGGAGTATTAACTTATAATAAACAAAGTCGAGGTTTCCTGACGATATTTTCGTTCACCGTTGCCAGCGATGTCCAAGATAAATTAAGAAAGTATATGACATATGACTTGAAAAAGTCACTTTGAAGCTTGCCCGGATTTGAACTAGGGCATGTAATATCGGAAGTTTTCAATTCCGATTCTGATTTACGTTATTAGATCTCAATATCGGGATGTCGATATTAATATCGGAATTGCGGACTTTCGTTAAATATCTCATATTTTTTTGTTAATTGCACAAATTCGGTGTAAAGTTGGATTGAGTACAATAAAAAACACTTTTATGACGCGACATAATAGGGTTTTTTATTGTATCTCTCCCTAATCACCAGTGACTGTGTAATCGGGCGCTTATTTAATCAAACTGCACATTTGTGCCCAAGAAACAATATAAATCATGTCTCTCAGGAAAAGGATAACGAAAAAATAACCAGAAAATAAATGTTTATCACTTCACTATCACAATAAATGTGTTCACCTGAAAGTAGTCCCGATAAGTTGTAATGTTGTACTCGGTTGCTAACACATCGGAAACCGAGTAGCAAAATTAGAAATAAGAAATACCTATTTGCGCTCGCAGCTGATGTTTTTAACTGGCAATACTGCAATGAACAATTAAATAATGTCGCAAACTCCGCGGAAATGGTTCGTTGAATGTTGGTAGTTGACTTCCCTCTCAATACGGTATGACCAACGCTCGCGGACTTCCTGCGATTCGTGGGACAGTCTTGACCGCTGGGTCACTTGGCACTACGCAGCAGGAGAGTGACGGTGTCTGTTGAATAATATTTGTACCTCTGCCACATACGTATCGTCACCTCGAACAACTTATTTCCACAACTTATTGTATTATGTAGAAGTTACCGTGAACTATTAAATCAGTGTATCCCCAGATTGGGTGAGTGTTGCAAAACCTTTTTATACGTTATCTAGATTTATGTGATCATAGCATGATTTGCTAAAATTTCGCTACTTGTAGAATTTTGAAATAATGTCTATTTTGAACACTTGAACCGTTGATTCACATAAATTGCGCTGGTGTATCAACGGTGATCGTTAATTTGAATACCATATTTTAACTTTTATGTTTTCACCGAGTGACCGTAACATAGGTGTAACGATTATTTTTAAATACATTTGATGACATCCTTTCATCTATTATTTTCCTTGTTCAAGTAGTATTGGTGAGTGGTAGTAAGTCAATGGAAGTAATTGTTTTGTAAAATTCTGTAAATCATTATTGTTATTTTTTCCATCTACCTCACATCATTAGATGTTATCATTTTTATGTTTCATCATGCTTTTAAACTGTACCACGCTGCTTAGACTGCTTCATCTTGATGGCTAATTGATGCTAGATCACCGCTTTACACCGTAGATTCCATATTCGACGGTTGTCAGGATGTTGCAGTCAGTGGTACGAATTCGGTCATTTGTTAAAATGCCTAATTCGGGATATTCCAGGGTCCTTCTATACCGGACATCCTTCCGTGCTGCTACAAGAGCTGTGGCTGGACAACCCTGCGTGCTACCTCCGAAACGAAGATCGACCTACCTACCTGGCTGCCACCAGTCACCTACGTCCTGGAACTACAGGATAGTGGTTTTCTTTCGGCGGTCTAGAACTTAACACGCGCTCGATATCAAGAACCCAACCCATCTATTGCTTGGTTTTCTATTTTAATATTATATAGTTTTTTTTATAAAATATTTTTTTTGTATCTACCCTCTCTTCGAGAGTTTAATTTACCTGCCTGGCCCCTAACCGTTACAAAGTGTAGTGAGTAATCATAATCATCAGCCTTATAATGTTCCCACTGCTGACACAAAGGCATCCTCTCTATGAGAGAGGAAATAGACCTCAGAATCCACCACGCGGGCCCAGTGCGGGTTGGTTAGTGTCACCCGTCTTCGAATTTTTGGTTCTCACGATGTTTTCCTTTACCGTTTTAAGAGCAGTGGTGAAGAAATAATTTACACAAAGTAAAGCGCCTGCCTGGGTTCGAACTCATGACCTACGATAAGTAAGTCGGGGCCTTTACACCACTGGGCTACAACTGCTCTTAATGAGCGTCATCGTCATTTCAGCCGAAAGATGTCCACTGCTGAACATAAGCCTCCCCCAAATGTCGTTACAATGGCCGACCCCGTGCGTCTCAATTCCTACGGATAACCGTAATCAATGAAAATATCATTGTTACTTGTTTATTTTTAGCAATATCAGGACTGTAACCCAGGGATTCATCAAAGCACATATTATTTTTTCATAAAATGAAGTTTAAGTAAATAAGCGCCCGATTGGTAGGTAAACAGAATAACCGACCACTGGTTATCACCGTAGTCAACGCTTAACCGCTCGTTCTCGCTCGACGCTTAAGAAGGAGCAAATTAAGGTATTTTTCTGATGCCGAGTTTCCGATATTGTCACTCAGTATCGGAATTGAAATATCGGTGATTTCAATCCACGACAATAAAAGAAAAAAAAAAAATATTCACAAAAAATAAACCATCTTCAAAAGCAAAACACTAAATAATGATCACTATCCGATAAGTAGTTTCGGAGAAATGCGTAGACAAACATACATATATACAAACATACACTTAAGAAATTTGGCACACGTTTTTAGAAGCCCACACAGAATAACAAATGTGAATATTGTTCAGTTCCAACAATATTACATACATACGTGTCGAACTGATTACCTCCGTTTTTTCAGTCGGTAAAACGGCAATACAATTTTCCTAAAGAAAAATAATAGAGAGATAAGCTTGATGATTGTAGTATAACGTTACGAACATTAATTGCAACTTCTAGATAATCAAGAAGCTACAGGCAAATTGTGTGGGATTGACAGGCGCTACCGAACTGTCTCGTGGTTATGTGGTCAATTAATAGTCAATCAAATATAATACCTACTATCATCATCAATCGTCAATACATATAGTAAATCTGTAGAAAAGTCGTTTTTGTACATCGAAAACAAAAAAAAAAATTGTCAGGATGTTAAAGGATAACCAACAAAACCCATTTTCAACATTTTTTTGAATTTTTTCTCTGTTTATCTGTTTACTTGTGCCCGCATCACGAAAAAGTACGAAATCAATGTAGATAACTGTTATACAAAAAAAAATGTGCGTAACTGTACTTAGTTTTTGTTTCATCGCAATCGGTTCAGTCTATCAAAAGTTATATGAATTTGAAGTATTCAAGAAGTAAAATATCATAACACACGCAATTGAGAAACTAGGATAGGTGAATGCTATATTCGATAGCTGGCTTTGTGCATTTTGTGAATGGCGGTGTTAAGATTCTCCGCGGCAGAATGACCCTAGAAATCTTGTCTACCTGTCTGTCTCACTGTTAGGTGACGCTTTCACTTCTTAATGGATAGACCATCTCCTAGTGTAGGATATAGGATTTCTGTTACTCAGGATACGTTTGACGCAGGTGAAACCGCTGGCAGAAGCTAGTCTTACTACTATTCGTCATCATCATTTCAGCCGAAAGACGTCCACTGCTGGACATAGGCCTTCCCCAGGTCGCTACATTGACCAATCCAATGCGTCTCTTATCCAGTGAATTGCCGCAACCTTAACCAGGTCATCGGTCCACCTAGTGTTAGGCCTGTCAACGCATCGTCTTCCGGTTCGCGATCGCCATTCCAGAACTCGCCAACTTATCGACCATTCTACTACTTAAGTTTCCCAATTCTTCGGACTACTATCGGCAACTTTGGTTTACCTGAAATAAAGAAAGTCTCCGGAGTCAGCGGATATCCTCTTCTCTGATGCGATCACGAAAAGAAACTCAGAGCATAGCCCTCTCCATTTTCCTTTGGGTGACTTTAAGCTTTCTGATGAGAGAGCATGTTTTGGTCCCATAGATTATAACTAACAACACACTCCGGTCATAGACTTTTGTCTTGACACTGCGGTAAATTGGACGAGTAGATACCGCACAACTTCCCGAACGCCGCCCAATCGAGTCGGATTCGACGGTTGACCTCTCTCGAAGATCTAACTACCATTATAAACGTGAAAGTTTGTGAGTATGGATGGATGGATGTTTGTTACTCTTTCACGCAAAAACTGCTGAACGGGTTTTGATGAAACTTTAGAGAATTATAGCTTATTTATACATCAGAATAACACATAGGTTATCTAACTAATATTATAAAGAGGAAAGATTTGTTTTTTTATGTTTGTATTTTTGTATGTAACGAATAAAATTAAAACTATTAGACCGATTTCAAAAATTCTATCACTGTTGGAAAGCTACACTATCCCCAGATGACATAGGCTACTTTTTGTCCCTGTATTCCCACGGGAACGGGAACTACGCGGGCGGTGCCGCGGGCGGCTGCTAGTGTTTAAAATAATTTTATCCAACGTTTATCGCAGTTATAATGTCACTTTCTCAAGAGCCTCTAAACAGTGAACGTCAGTTTTCAAAACTTCTCACCAAAACTTGTTTTTAGTATTCCCATTAGATAACCCTCGCCGCTAACCCAAAGTAATCGAGTTTTTCTTTTAATGTGGAGCATAGAACAATTTTAACTCAAGTCTGACAGTTTGCAGCTCCGTAATGTAATTTTCCATGTGTCAGCGCGTCAGGACGTCTTGTCAGGCACCCCTGCCAGTCGGCACATGGGTTGACACTGCCAAGTATTCGGCATATAATTGTTTTGGGATTATGCCTCCGTCTTCCGTTCCCATTAACTGTATTTTCTGTGTGGGAATTAAATTAACTGAAGCCTCTTGGATGCTTTTTGTCGGTTTTATTTCATCATACATGGTTTCGTCGAATGATTTTATTGTATTACTTTCTTCTATTACTTTCTTCTCAGTAAAATGTGGATTTATTATCCACATTTTACTATTATAAACTTTGTGATGTCGGATGGATGGATGTTACTAACTCTTTCACACAAAAACTACTGAACGGATTTTGATAAAACTTTACAGTAATGTAGCTTATACTTAAAAATATTACATTGGCTATCATCATCATCATTATCGTTATCATAGCTAAAAGACGTCCACAGCTGGACATAGGCTTCCCCCATGCGTCAAATCAAATCAAATCAAATCAATTTATTTGTCAATGTAGGTGTCGTTAATTACAGGTGTTAAAAGGCTTAGGCCATATCTTTACAGGTATCACTACATTCAACCCACAGGGCGTACAAACAATACGTTACAATAATATTAATCATTACATTAAATTATACAATAACAGATTAAATAAAATAAGATAAGTTATTACATTAAATTCAATATTTGTCTATGTTGTGTAGGTTAGTGTTCAAATTACTTTAGCGAGTGATTTTCTAAATGAAACAAGCGTCTGTCTTCTACTGTGTTTATTGACAACTAAACTTAAAATATGCATCCATCACACAGAATGGGGTCGGCAGCTCGCTACTTACTATAATCAAATGTGGACTGTATGTACAAATATAAATGTATTAAATGCTTCAACATAAGCCGCCCACCAAAGGACTATATGAGTCCTTTCAAAATAATCAAAAATGCGCAATTATACATGCAAATGATTAACACTCATATAATACTAGATCAATCAGTGCTACTATCCACAGGCAATGGACAGAGCTTAGTCACAGTTCTCTTTACTATATCGCCACCACTTTTAACACTATAAACTCTTGTGTAGCCATCTGGTCCTGGATGTTTGCTTACTACTCGTCCCAGTAACCACTTCCCTGGTGGAAGGTTATCCTGCTTGATCAAAACAATATTACCAATTTCAAATTCCTTTCCTCGTTTGAGCCATTTTGGTCGTTGTTGCAGTCTAGATAAATATTCTTGTTGCCATCTAGACCAAAAATCATGCAACAGCTTTTGGACGTATTGCCATCGTGATAACGTTTGCAATTTCAAATTTTGTAAATTTGGACTAGGTATAACAATGGGTGCCTCTCCAATTAAAAAGTGTCCCGGTGTTAAAGGCTCGATATTTTCATTATCCAAATCATCTTGGGGGCACAATGGTCTAGAGTTCAAACAAGCCTCTATCTCACACAACACTGTCGACATCTCCTCGTACGTTAAATTGTTAGTTAGTATCCGTTTCAAGTGGTATTTCGTGGATTTTACGCCTGCCTCCCAGAGGCCACCGAAGTTTGGGCTGTACGCAGGAATAAAATGCCATTGTGTACCATCAGATGCAAGCGAGTCTGCGATTACTCCAGAGAACTCCAAACTTGCTTCCTTCCACATGGCTACCAATTCTTTATTTGCACCAATGAAGTTCCTACCCTGGTCACTCCATAAATGTGCACACTTGCCTCTTCGTGCACAGAATCTTTTATATGCTCCGATGAACGCCTCTGACGTCATATCTCCAACTAACTCCAAATGAATGGCCTTGGTAGCCATACAAACAAATATTGAGATGTATGCCTTATGTGTTTTGACTCCTCTGCCCTTGCTCCATAAAACTTGTAAGGGTCCAGCAAAATCGACGCCGGAATGTAGAAATGGTCGAGCTGGTGTCACACGAACCTTTGGCAAATCACCCATTACTTGCGTTCTAGCAGTGGCATTCTGTTTAGCACATACGAAGCATCTGTGTATGTATTGATCCACTTGTACTTTAGCTCTCGTTATCCAATACTTCGATCTCAAATAGGTCAACATTAGTTGGATTCCACCGTGTAGAGTTCTTGAGTGTGCATCGGCAATGATCAAAGGAGTAAGTTTATTTCTATGACCCAATATGATTGGATGCTTACTTTGATCCGCTATGTTAGCGTGTCTTAGGCGTCCGCCAACCCGAAGCATCTGTAACTCATCTAAGAACGGATCTAAAGTCTTCAGTGTGCTATTTCTTTTAACTTGTTTACCCTTTCTTAGAGACTCAATTTCTTCTGCATATTCTTCACTTTGCACCTTTTTTATGCATATGTATAGTGCACCTTCTAATTCTTCTGTTGTCAAAGAACTAACTATGTCTTCCTTTAACACTTTATGTTTTAAAAATCTCCTACATAATGCAATACTTCTAAGTAATTCCTTCAGTGAGCTGTAATTTTCAAATTGTTCTGACAGTCTTCTGTCTCCTTCTTCATTTTCGGTCATTGTAAAGGTTTGTATGGTTGTCTTCTTTTCTAGTTCTGTAGGTATGATTTCTGGCTTTGTAAAATGTATATCTCTCATAAGCCATTCTGGTCCTTTCCACCACAAATCACATCTTTTCAACTCTGTAACTAGTGCACCTCTAGACGCTATATCAGCGGGATTCTCTTGCGATTGTACGTGATACCATTGTTCTTTAGAGACATGGCTAGTTATTTCAACCGTTCGATTGGCAACGAAAGTCTTCCATTTGCTAGGTTCTCCTTGTACCCAAGCAAGGACTATTGAGGAATCAGTCCAAGCAAAAACATTAGCTGATGGGACTTTCATGGCTGTCGAAATTTGTTTTAATAGTCTTGACACCAGAACAGCTCCACACAACTCAAGTCGTGGTAGTGAGACGGTCTTTAACGGAGCGACACGAGTTCTTGCTGCAATCAACGAGGTTTTGACTGTACCATCCAAGTAATGTACGCGACAGTACACAACAGCTGCGTATGCTCTCATCGATGCGTCACTAAAACCATGCAGTTGTATTCTGTTCTTGTTAGAATTGTATGTGCCCATCCATCGATCTATTTTTATTCCATTAACGTTGCCCATATCTTCGCGTATGGTTTTCCATTCTTCTTTTACAGCTGGAGTTATTTCTTGATCCCAATCAACCTTAGTTTGCCAGAGCTTCTGAATCAAAATTTTTGCTTGCACGATGCATGGCGCTATCCAACCGAGCGGGTCAAAGAGCTTTTGGACATCTGACAGTATACTTCGCTTTGTAACGATTGTAGGTAGGGGAACTAGGTTCAATTGGTATTCAAATTGATCGCTGCCTAAGTTCCATTGTACACCTAAAGCCTTTATAGTACCATCTATATTTAAATCCAAATGTGCATTAATAGATCTGTCCTCTGGAGCTACGGATTTTAAAAAATCCACATTATTTGAAGACCATTTTTTAAGTTGAAATCCGCCAAGCTGTAATAAACTCTGTAAGTCTTTGCTTATTTTAATGGCTTGCTCTAAATTGTCACACCCTGACATAACGTCGTCGACATAAAAATCTTCTTGTAATACCCTTGCAGCTTCAGGATACTTGGCACCTTCATCGTTAGCAAGTTGCATAAGTGATTTAATCGCTAAATACGGTGCTGACGCTGTACCGAAAGTAACAGTCAGGAGTCTTAAATCTTGAATGATTTCAGATGAATCGCTTCGCCACAGTATTCTTTGGTAATCGGTGTCTTCCTGGGCTACCAAAATCATTGCGTACATTTTCTGTACGTCAGCAACAAAACACACTGCGTGTTTTCGCCATCTAACAATTAGGCTTCGCAAGTCGTCTTGTAAAACAGGACCAGCCAGTAACTCGTCGTTTAGGGAAACTCCATTGTAACCCTTGCATGAGGCGTCAAAAACGACGCGAGTCTTCGTGCTTTCCTTATCGTTCCTGACTACTGCGTGGTGGGGTAAGTAGACAGATCTTTTTGTTTTTATCTCATGTTGTGGCACCTTTTCTAGATGTTTTAAATGTATGTATTCTTCAATAACCCTTTTGTATTCTTCTTTCAGGTCAGGGTTTTTGTTTAGTCTTTTCTCCAGTTGCAGAAACCTGTTTAATGCTATCTCTCTTGTCTTTCCGTCGGGTGATTTTACGTTGTCGGTTTTAAAGGGTAATTTTACTACGTATCGTCCTTCATTGTTTCTTGTATGTGTTTTTTCATATATTTCTTCGCATAATTGTTCTTCTTTAGTAAAATTCCTCTTTGTTTCGGTTTCTAACTCCCACATAGCCTCCAAGAGTTCTTTCACATCTATTTGTTCATTTATCGCCATTAAACATTTTTCTTTTGTGTTTGTTTTTATGCTTATTTCACCAAATATTATCCAACCGAGGTTGGTTCTCTGGGCTATAGGTGACCCCGGTGGACCTTTGATTAGACCTTCTTGTAGTATTTTCGCATATCCCTTGACGTCTAGAAGCAGATCAATGTTTCCTGACACTCCATACTTTGGGTCTGCTAAGTCTAGATCTGCCAAGTGTGGCCATTTGCTTATTGACCATGTATTTGCAGGTAATTGTACTGTCAAGTGCTTGGACATCACGTAGGCTTGTATAGGTAGAACAAAATTTGATTCCCATCGTGATAAAACTTCTATATTTACTTCATGCTTGACAGCGACCTTCATGGATTCCATCCCAGTTATTATGCAATTAGTTACCTGCCTTTTGAGTTTTAATAGTTGTGCCGCTTTCTCACTTATAAAGCAGGCTTGTGATCCTGGATCTATAAGTGCCTTGAGCACAATGGTGTGTCCTGGTTCACTCTTTACTATCACCATTGCGGTTGCTAGCATCCCTATATCTTTTCTGGCATTGTAGTACGACGCAATCATTGTATTAACTTGCACCTTTTCTTCTACATCTGCTTGGGTTGATACTGTCGGCGCCGATTGTACAGTTTCTAATGACGCCGAAGTGTCCGTCTTCTTTGTTAGATGTATGAGAGTATGATGGCGTCGTTTACATGTGCGACAGGACATTGGAACACGGCATTTGAAGACCGAATGCCCTGATGCCAGGCAGTTAAAACAGAGCTTGTTATTCTTTACACAATCAAATCGTTCTGAAGGTTGCATCTTCGCAAACAACTTGCAGTGAGACAGGGTATGATTATCTTTACACATTATACAAGTGTTTTCCCTTTCATTCGTTGAAACATGGAATGTACTTCGTTCTTTGGAGGTTTTTTCCCGCATAACCGACGTTGAAGAGGGTGTTATTAGTTCCAATGCACGAAATTTGCCATCTAGGAATTTTTTCAATTCGTTCCACGTAGGTAATTCATCAGAATTCCCCTTGTAGGCGTGCTCTTCCCAGTCCTTGTGGGACTCCGGGTCCAGTTTCTGCACGACCAGAAATATAATAATAGGATCCCAGGAGTCGGTGTTCACGTTGGAGTTTTTAAGATTGTCTAAGATTTCAGAAGTTGTATCCAAAATTGACTTCAGTTGACTGGCCGATTGAGCGGTCGCCTTTTTTTGAAAAACTAATCTCTTCAACATTAAGTTAATTATCAATCTTCTATTGCCGTAACGGTTCCGTAAAGTTTCCCATGCTTGTGAGTAGTTACTTTCAGTTACTTGTATATGTTTAAGTAAGGCCGCTGCCTCACCGCCGATGCTGGTTTTTAAATAATGCAACTTTTGAACGTTGCTTAGTGATTTGTTGTCATGTACTAACGAAACATACAAATCTTTAAACGCAGGCCAATCCTCATAGGTTCCAGAAAACGTAGGTATCGTTATACGTGGCAGTCTCACTTGTGTCTGTTGGTTATCTCCATCCGCGTTGTCGATGTTTATCGGTTGCGATAGTTTGGTTACGTTTTCTAACATGTCGCGTAATTCACCCAACAAACATAAATAAAGATCTTCGTAAATAAAAAACTCTTCATTAACGAAATACGATATCAAATTACGTTTTTCTCTCGGTGTTAACTTCGCTAGGTCTTGATGCGCACCGCTAAATGTTTTCCAGTATTCTTCGAGGCACTGAATTCTAGATTGAATGTATCCTTTAGTCAAACGTTGTTTAGGACATTTTCGTAAGTTTATTTGTGTTTTCTTTAATAACTCGGCTGTATCTTCTAATATACCAAGTGCTTCTTCGGTTGATTTAGACATATTTCACTTTAATCAATTCAATTACGCAAATCTTCAATATAATACGCAAACACAATGCAAACTTGATGTATTCAACAACGTTTTTTCTTGTTAAAATCACTAATGACTTTGTTTACGTCGAACTATTCACTCGCCGGTTTCTTATCTCTGATGGAATGTGGTTCTTTTATATTCACTTCACTAATGATGCGGCTCGATAATGACCATTATGTTGTGTAGGTTAGTGTTCAAATTACTTTAGCGAGTGATTTTCTAAATGAAACAAGCGTCTGTCTTCTACTGTGTTTATTGACAACTAAACTTAAAATATGCATCCATCACACAGAATGGGGTCGGCAGCTCGCTACTTACTATAATCAAATGTGGACTGTATGTACAAATATAAATGTATTAAATGCTTCAACAGTCTATCATGTCAAAACACTGACCTCTATCATACATTGTACACTGGACTTCATACTATCGATGACAAAATGAAGACATTTGATTATCGCCATTTTGGCGCTGATAGCAACGTGAATTAACGTGAGAGTCGCATGGAACTAATATTAGAGATGGGACACAGCTTTCGGTAAAATACTTTTATGGGTTTTATCGATCGTGAGAATAATTTAATACGTAAGAGAAAAAAAACCAGTTATTTTTACTATGATTAATTTTTAAGTAATAGAATAATTGCTGTAAAGGTTACTAAAAATATTTTCAGTCAGATTGCAAGCTATAAACTAGTGGATAGCGTGCTAGTAAAGTTATAGCGCATTACTGTCAGATCAGTGAGATTTAAATATGGGGTTAGGATAACAACTTATCCTAAAAACTATCACATTTGAGCAAGTATCTCCTCGCTCAAGTACACTAGTTGTACGCCCATCGGATTCGTGAATGGAACATCATTTATATAATAATAATAAATGAGATGGATAATCATTTACAACGGACGTATTTCTCGCTATCATCGCTAAGATCCTGTCTCTGTAGTGTTAAGGTGCAAATAGGAGTGGTATCGCATTCCAGCATGGTGAAGACTTTAACTCTGTTTCAGATGCAGATAATAAATTATTTGACTTCAAAACATTTGTTAATATAATTATAACTATCATGATATTATTCCAGAATTAATTCCAGGCTCAGGAACGCAGTGATTGGTACAAGAGAGAGGCCTGTGCTCAGCAGTGGGCGAAGTCGGGCTGTGGATGATCATGATGATGATTCCAGAATTTAGTATTACACATCACTTTTGAACATATTATTACTGATTATTAGGCATTCATATACCTAACATTCATCACCAATACCAATATGTGATATTTAGTTCCAACCACAGGTTCCAACATACTACGAGAAGTCAATACAGTAAATGAGTGATACGCCTTGCCAAGACTTGATTTGATATTAGTGTAATTTAAAAATATCACTAATACTGATATATTAGTTACAATTATTATAATATTGCCAGTGAAATATATTAGTATTACCTAATTTTTTGAAATATCGGTAGTATCCTATCTCTAAATGTGTCAATTTTAGTTTCTGATACGCTCGAGCGGGGCGCTTTGAATCAGCACAAAAATCAACTGTCATTTCATATAGTATGTTTAGTCCAGCGTACTTGTATAATAGAGGTCAGTGTGTCAAAATCATCATATTAAAAATCCAAAACAGTCGAGTAAGTATGTCACAATACAAAAAAATATAACAACATCCTGACATTATCAATTAGTATTAAATAATTATATTAAAAATTGTCAGATAAGAACTCGTCTATTGTATAATATGTTTTATCTACCAGTAGTTTAAAAAGAGCCTTTTTGAAATTTCTTATGTCGTCCAGTACTTTTATTACTTTAGGCAGCTTGTTATAGATCTTGGGTGCCATACCCAAGAAACTTTTTGAGTAGAGTGCAGTGTTATGTGGAGCAGCACATATATCGTTGTTGCGTCGTTTGGATCTAAATGTTTGAAATAAGTGATGGTTACATTTGACAAATACTGCTGTCTCATATATGTACAAACATGGCAGGGTGAGAAAATTATATTTTTTAAATAACGGAGTACAACTATCAGTCTTTTTCATTCTGAACATAGCACGTACAAATTTCTTTTGCGTCCTAAAAGCAATTAATTTATCAGTACTGTTACCCCAGTATATTAGTCCAAAACGTAATGTTGATGAAACATAGGCTTTGTACGCTATCAGAACTATGGAGTCATTTACAATTTTTGATAAATTATACAGCGCATATGTGTACTGGTTTAGTTTCCTACAAACATTTTCAACATGACACTTCCAGTCAAGCTTACTGTCCAATTGGAGTCCAAGAAATCTAGCAGTATTGGTTTCACCAATTCTTTGGTTTGCATACAATATATTTAATTTAGGCTGTCTTGTTCTTTGTTGGAATAGCATGATCTGTGTTTTGTCTAAGTTTATTTTTAGTTTATTTTTATGTAGCCACTTTATTATGCAATCTATTGAATTATTTATGTCACGTTCGAATGATTCCAAATATTTACATGGGATAATGTGTGTACTATCATTGGCAAATAAAACAGTTCGATATTCAATGCATCCTGGTAAATCATTAATGTATATGAGAAATAACAAAGGTCCAAGGACACTTCCTTGGGGTACACCACACACTGTATACCTTACTGTAGACTCGTGAGCAACTTCTATTTTGGAAGTAGAGGAAATCCTATTTATAATTATGACTTGTCTTCTTTCACTTAAATAACTTTTTATTAGTCTTAATATATTTCCCCCAACACCGTACCGTTCCAACTTTCCCAGCAGTATTTCATGGTCCACGTGATCAAATGCTTTGGACATATCCATGAATACTGCTGCGATCGGGTTTTTTTGGTCAACATTATAGAGTATGTCAGATATTAATACATAAATTGCCTTATTAATATTTTTGTTTTTCCGGAAACCATTTTGTTCTTCAGCAAGTATATTGTTTACTTCAAGAAATGAGTAGAGAGAATTAAAAATCACCCTCTCAAAGACTTTAGAAAGGATTGGTATTAATGATATAGGACGATAGTTTGCAATATTTGATTTATCGCCTTTCTTGTATAGTGGCCTAATAACAGTCATTTTCAATAAATTTGGAAAGTGACCATGCTCTATGCAAAGGTTAATCATAAAACTAAGTACTGGTGCAATCAAATGCGACACCGACTTGGGTATCTTAGTAGTAATCGCCTCGTAACCTGCGCTATTGGTATTTTTCAATGAATTGATTATTTTGAATACTTCGTTTGGATCGGTTGGTGCCATAAATAATAATTTAGGATGATAATCAATATACGATGTAGCATTATTGTTCTGATTCACTGTAGGACGTGTTGAATCTATAAAATAATCATTAAATGCTGTGGCTATTTATTTAGGTGCATTTATATTTTTATCATTAATAAGTAAATGACTAATAGACTCAGACGGAAAGTTCAATTTACGTCCATTAATTACTTTCCACGTAGCTTTAGTTTTGTTTTCTGCATTATTAATCACATAACTGTTTTGAGTTTTTTTTGTCAATTCTATAACTCTTTTTAGCCGTCGCGTCGTGAATATTGTCTCAGTAATTGCTTATTTTCAATATTAGGTTTCCGTCTGTATTGCCATAACATTTCTCTTATCCGTTTACTGCAACTTCTGATACCTTTATTAGGGCGAGTTTCTGAAGTCGACGTCACATCTCAAATCAGCTGACAATTTGTCACAAATTAACCAGCCGTCAGTTGTCAGTGAGTTTCTCAACTGCATCTTCGAGAAATTACGAAATCGCTTGTTACATTTAATAATTTATTTCGGTTGGCTACCCTAGCTAGTATTCATTCAATTCCTTCACTACTATAACGTAATAGTATTTTATCTTGAGCGGCTGGGTTGGTGTAGCCCGCAAGTTAAGCAAACCTTACCAGGGACGATTTTTGGATGGGTAACCACGTTTTTTTTTGGTTTGCTTTTTTTTGGATAGGTGCCACACAGGTTAAGCAACACTTACCAAGGTTTTTTTTGGATGGGTGACCGCTTTTTTTTGGTTCGTTTGTTTTGGATGGCTGACCCCGCCAGGGTAAGCAACACTTACCAAGGTCAGTGTTTGGATGGGTGACCACTTTTTTTGGGTTCGCTTGTTTTTGGATGGGTGACCATGCCAGGGTAAGCAACACTTACCAAGGTCAGTGTTTGGATGGGTGACCACTTTTTTTGGGTTCGCTTGTTTTTGGATGGGTGACCATGCCAGGGTAAGCAACACTTACCAAGGTCAGTGTTTGGATGGGTGACCACTTTTTTTGGGTTCGCTTGTTTTTGGTTGGGTGACCTTGGTAATGTTAATTAATAATTAAATTTTTGTGGTGATGGTCACCCATCCAAACACTGACCTTGGTTAGTGTTGCTTACCCTGGCGGAGTTACCTATCCATAAACAAGCGATCCAAAAAAAAATTGGTCACCCATCCCAAGACTGACCTTGGCAAGTGTTGCTTAACCTTGCGCGGTCACCACCCCAGCCGCTTCAAGCTAAACACAAATCTATCCAGAAACTGACCTCGATAAGTACTAAATACAGGGTACAGTTAAAATTAATGCGCGTGAGGAAGGTTCGATTCCCAGGTCAGTAATTTATTTTATTTTATTTTTATTTACCTAAATACAAAATAACTATTTTTGATAATTGTGTCAAGTTTTTATAATGTAATTAATTTAAAAAGTTTGTAACATCCTATTTTTTTTAAATCTTGCTAATTAATAATTGATCTAAATTAACATATTTTTTATAACTCAACCCATACCACAGTTTTCGACGACCCCTATTATCTTTTTTATCGTAATATAAGCCTTTAAAATCATAATATTAATTTTAATCTGCGAATAATCGACCAATTTCCAACAATTATAAATTAGGCTCGTTGACAAGAGATTAACATTGAAAATGGTTCTCAGAAACCCAAAACTGCTGTAACATGTGGTTAATTCGAGATTTTTCTCAAATGTGACAAATTGTTAAATGCTTGTCACAGTTGGGTGTTGAGAAACTGAAAGTAGAATTAACAGGCGATTAATCGTCGATTACGTTAACAGCCCGATAATTGAGACGTGGGAAACTGGCAGTTAGACATCCATTGGGGGGTTTTTCGAGCGCAAATCTTTTGTCTTATGGTGGGAAAGCACAAATTGTAAAAAAGTATAAATAGATCATGGAAATAATTAAATGCTATTTCTGGCTCGCTACTATTGAATACTTAAGAAAAACTAAGATTACTTATAGCTTCAATAAATTTATGTATGTTCTCACAGCTGTAATCCCGACTTAGAACATACCAATGATCAATAAAACATGTCTTTTTTACAGGACACTTAAATAGTTGGGCTGTGTGGTCAGATAGTGCCAACTCCAAAACTTCAGCTTCACCACCCCTTAGATTATGTATAATGTTATCAATACATGTTCCACTTAATATACGCGTAGGTTGTTTTATGCTCGGTTTAAGATTATAGCTCAAAAGGAGATGCTGAAATTCAATGGACAATTTTGTATTCAATAAAATATCAATATTAAAGTCACCACACATCATGACTTTTGTTTTTAAATTACGTCCGCAATAGTCTAAAGTATGCTCAATTTTTTCAAAGAAAATTTTTGTATCAGCTTTGGTGTATTTTGGAGGTCTATAAATGCATATGACTATTATTTTGTGTGTCACGAGTTCAATGGCACAGCATTCGATAATATTAGGAACACAGAACTCTTTAATATCTATAATTTTATACTCGTATCTATTTCTAATTAATATACACGTTCCTCCATTTCTAGTGTTTCTTGTCGAGCATGTTGCGAGTTTAAAATTAGGTATATCTAAATGCATGCAATCGTCATCTTTCATATTGTGCTCGGTTGCATTTCATCACATTCATCGTCGGATATAGTTGGCAGACTGTGTGTGGTGCCATCTAACGTCAAATTGTTGGTACTAGATTCTTCCATTGTAGTATCTGTCAGAGATTGAGTTCGTTTTCTACGAAGCGTGATGTTCTCGAAAAAGTTCATTACAAAAATTAAATTTCAAAAATTTTATAAATGGAAAAAGTGACGCTCATATGTGGGGATCGATCTCACGACTATGCGTATACCCAACCAGGCTGTACTACCACTGGGCCAAACGAGCATTAACATTAGTGATGAATTTGTAGATGTTATTCCTTATTCCGTGCTCGGCTCACTAGCGAGACAAGTGGGGTCCAAAGGGCATTTCTTTGTTCTACTGACGATACACCAAGACGGTTAAAACATTTGAATTTTTGTTCAATGTTTTTGTTATGTTTGCTCACAATCACTTTTTACTTATAATATTCAGTTCAGTACACTTAAATTATGTTTTTTGTTTGTTATTGTCACTGTTTTTGTATCTTACTATTATAAATTGTCTTAGAATAGCACTTTAAATTGTTTTTCACAACGAAACTAACCGTCGTTTTCCACTTTTGCTATTTTTATGTTCTTAAAGGTCCAAATCATGGGATAACATTTGCACAGGATTATTGCACTTTTATTGATATTATTATACTAATTATAGCACTGATTAGTTGATTTAACAATTTAAATAACATTTATGTTGCCGCGAGCGTTGAACTCGCCACACTGATCGGTCCCGTGCGTCTGGTGTCCACCGGACTCCAGCCATGACCAGGTCGTCGCTCTACCTAGTGGGCGGCCTTCCAATGCAACGTCTTCCGGTTCGCAGTCGCCACTCCAGAACTTTTCGGCCCGAACGGGCCATCCGTTTTGCGAGCAATGCGCCCTGCCCACTGTCACTTAAGTTTTGCAATTCTTAGGGCTATGTCGGTAACCCTGGTTCTCTTGCGGATGTCTTCGTTTCTAATTCGGTAACGCATGAAAACTCCGACATAAGCTATATTCGACTTTATTAATAAAGATAAACGTACAAATTTCGGACGAGCGGCAGCTTGTTCACATTTAAGTTTCTTTATTTATTTTAAGTAAGTTAAGCTCTCAGCAAGTACTCGTAAAACAATTCGCACAATAAACTATCAACGGGTTTATGTGATGCTGACATAAAACAGTATCGTTTCTATAGTTCTACCAACTGTTTCTTATGATAAGAAAACTCAAGAACTCAAATAAAAACGCCCAATATTCGACATTAAAAACAAAAGACAAACGTGTCCTGAGAAGTTGACTTAAATTACTCCTGCGCTTAAAATCCACATAATAACCGTAGAACGACGAATTTTTATAAACCTAGAACCTAAACCCCGCCATTAGTGCATGCAACACACAATTGATTACAAATCACTGTTACGTAAGTACTTTAACTATTCCTAAACTACGTCACAATGGCATCACAAACACTCACATTTCACCTGCATCAAGGGACACTCGCCAAGCCTCGCAGTGCAGTTATTATCCCTCGTTTGTGTTAAGTGGGTGCTGCAATGATCCAGCTTAGCGCTTTATAATGAGCTCCCCCGGCGAGATCGCCTTGCACCACATGTCCTTGTCTGCCCCACCTAAATATAGCCTTGTATCATATTACAACAAATACACGAGTGCAGAAAGTCCACTTCATATTTATAAAAACACTAACTTCTGCCAACGGTAAGAAAATTATCCCGAGGGGACATATTCCTGGGATAAAAGTATTATATATGCTATGCCTGACTATAATCCACCCCTGTGCCAAATTTCATCCAGGTCCGTTCAGCCGTTCTGGCGTGATTGAGTAACAAACATACACACATCCTAACTTTCGCATTTATGGAAAAAAAGTAGGTTAGCCCATTATTTCAGCACTAGCATAGCATCTTCAGAAGCAATGGAAGTGCTGAAAAAAGTGTCTGTTTCTATTATCAAAAGAGAATATTGTGACTCTTCTTCTATTCCTATTTCCTTTTGGTCACTTATAAGCGAAGCACTTGTATTATTTGTGAGCGCTTTTACTCTTTACAAAATTATGGATTGGGCCTTCTGTACCTCATCTATTTTGTTCGTGACATTATGATGGAGGCACCGTGAGTTGTGACCCATTTTGGAGCGTTTGTGATACACTGACAACGTTACACTATTAGTTGTTTTAGAAATCAGGATGCCCTGTGTGATTATGAAAACCAAGTTTACGTTTTGGTATTCAAATTGTAAGCGAACTAAGTCTATCTTTGCGGAGTTTTCACCCTTATTTTAGTATCGTTAAAGGCTGATACTCGAAAAATTATGTTATTGTTATCATGTTATGTCTAGTGTATTTAATGTATTATCCTAGTCTGTGCCTACTCCCATGGAAAAAGAGGCATTAATCTATATAGGAAGATATGTCTGTATGTTGAATATCCTAAAGGTACCTACGGGTAAGCATGTTCCCTTGTCACAAGACAAGCACGACTTAGTGTACCTGTCATATTCTGTGTAACCTAATTAAGATAGTGTGATCATTCCACGCTATCTTAGATGGCTGGATTAATTGTTTGATTACGTCATAAGTTACCAATTAACTACCCACCTGAACGTATTCACAGGCAATCAACATCTATCTGTATGTTTGCAATTAAAAGCTTATCCTAAATTGAACAATACTGACGCTTTTCATGCTGCGCCAACATCATGCGGGCATAAAAGTTTAGCTTAATGCAAAAATATACGCAAATATCGCTCGTAACATAACAGCCTATCCCGGCAATATAACACATAGCTTAAAATTCAATATAATCATAAACATTCATAATCAAATTCAAACATTTCATACAACGCCCGCGTTCCAACGCTCATAAAAATATATTAACTCCTATAAATTGAGCATCGTCAGCGATTTATTTGTCGCTTAAGCGATACGCTATCGTCGCTCGTAAACAGGGCTCATCAAACCGAGCGGCTTATTGCCGACATGCACGACTCACGGACGTATATATATAATCCAAGCGCTCCTTTATAACACTGAAAAATAAATGGCGCCGCAAAAGAACTAAGAGCCATTCTGTGAACCACTCCAACGCACAATCTGCGCCAATCGATGAATCAGTTTCCATTTAAAATGAATGTTTTTGACATGAATAATTCTAGGAGAGCCGGTCGACTGCCGGCTTACCGCGATAACACAAAGTTACCATTCGCTGTCACCGGGTAACATCGATTAGTCGAACCGATTCGTCCCTAATAATAACCGATGGAACTCGAATGTAAATTTGCATTGAAAGATATTCCATTTAAAAGAAACGATGAGAAAAATCCTTGTGATGGATGGTCCCGTCATCGGGACTTCGATTACGTTTGACGAAATGTGATATACGGACTGAAATGCATTAACATTCACGCTGACTCACCGCGGAACTAACAACTAGTCGAAGATCCGAGATATAAATATGTACCGCGGGTGTTTGATTAACCATTACAAACACGGAGTGACGTCAACAGTTCCTATTCATGCAGCCTGCTTTATGTGTTTGGAAAATAATAAAACTTGTAAGATAAATATCTCTGAAATATGCTGAAGACATTGTCTAACTCGGAAGTCTGAATTCACGATCCAGCGTAAAATTTTAGAACTCGATCGAGATGCTGGGGACTAACGACAGTTGCCATAATAAAAAGAAGAAATTCTTTTAATTCAATTTCGTTGTTCAACTATATTTTGCAGACTTTCAATATCTGTTGCAATAAAATCTTGTGATGACTCTGTTTGTAAGATTTCATCTTAGTAGCTTTTAAACTTTATGCATTTCATTAACTCTTGGAGTAATTCTATAAAACAATAGCAATGCATCTTAGTTTTCAGCTTCTGAAACACAAAAGAAAATCCGCAGACAAATACCGGCAAATTCTTTCGAGGCACTCAAACAGTGCATTGTTTCGAGCTAACTATAAAACACAGTGCAACAATAAAACTTCTCTGCCAAAAAAACAGACTATCAAAAAGCTGCAAACAAAGCAAACTCCAGACACAATGTAACAGAATTAAATAACTTTTCGTTCCAATCATCGCAATATCGTAACTCGACATCCGACAACTATGTCGCTTATGTTCGTCATAAACATAGAATAAACATTAATCCCAACAAGCCATTATTTTGTTACGTACCTAATAACTTACCTGACAAAGGAGAACGACAGCTTTACGTCCCCGTCCCGGCTTTACCCACTAATTGTGCGAAGCTTTTCGTAATCATCTACAAGTACTCAAGTACTCACGAGAAGGGTTCCGAACCCATTATTAATTCAAGCGAATCATTTCTAATATTGTTTTCGAAGAATGTGGGATGATCGTGTATTGTCGAGTCTCTTGAATTTCAGATAAACTGTAAGTGGTATGTCCGCTCTGAAACTTTATAATTACTTAGCAGAGATTAGTGAAACAAACGGACGTGGACTAGCTCGGACTCTGGCCGAACAATACCGCTTAGGCAGAATACCCTTTGTGTCAGCTGAGCGATAAATACGATCCCATGCGATAAAAAGCAACGCTACAAATATCAAGATCACATGCAATGCAGTTGTCTCTGAATTCACGACACCACTGAAAAGTAGGATTAACGTTCCGCGTCGCATGATTACGAATACGTGTAACTGCACCAAGTGATACAATTACATTTTCGCATAGCGTACCACGTTTTCGCATTTTCTGCTCATGAGAAGCAAGCCTCGCCTGAGAGACGTATCTCGGCATCACTCGTTACGTCCGCGTCGCTCGCTTATCTCTCGTGATATAAGCCACGTTGTTAGCGCACTCGCTACTCGCGTATTATTCCTACGTGTAATTGTATTATTACGAGCGGTGTACATTCTGCTGCCAGTCTCGCTTGACGGATGTTACACGTCCCAGAAGAACTTCCAGTAATGTCAGATGCTACTTTGTGACGTCATCGCTCAGATAAGTATGGCGGAGTTTATGACGCAGACGTAATCAGAGAGCTCCACGTATTTACCTTAAATCATGCGGTATTGTCTAAAGTAATGGCAAAATAATGTGAGTGGAGGCTGATTGCCGACAGGTGCACGCTTCGGCTGAATACTAAATACGCTCGACATATTAATATATGCGACATTCAGTTCAGCATTCATTAGTTAGCGTTTCATTTCATTCGAACAGCTTTCCCGCAGTAAACGATGTTTTGTTCCACCATAATGTATTCAGCATTGAAGCATTATTAATGCTTCTATAGAACAGGAATAGAACAACGCTCTTGTGTCTATATTCAAACTTATTGACACAATATCGGATCAGTATATTCAATTGACATTAGTAATTATTAATAAGCTTATAAGGTATTGAGCGCCATTGTGATTGTACCTAGGGTTACTCTAGTTTCATTATGCAAATATTTTACTAATACTATTTGGCCTAACCAGTAACCAAGTTGTCCAAATTATTTGGTGCTCATAAAAGCCGATCCCCACCCTATTAAGGTAACTATAATCCGGGCTGTATAACAACATAGGGGTTAACACTGAACAGTTACAAGCGAAGAAACTCGAAGCGCCGCGGTAGAGGTGGCCCAATTTTTGTAGAATCGTAAACCCGTAAGATTTAGTGAACGGTCAGAGTTTTAACGAGGCCCTGTGTCCTCCGTCCTCCATCCTCAACCCTCCTCGCCGACGAAATATAGTTTTACGACAATCGCTAGTGAGCCATTAAACAATTTTCACCGGCGCCCGGCTACTATGTTTATGCTTTACTGCCCCGCTTTGTGTTGGAATAATGAGATCTATATGCATTTTGGGTTCTACGATGTTTTCGGATAATGATCTATAATTTTGGAAAGCAGTGTAGCAAGAAGCTTTACGCAATAGTGTAAGTTCCTGGGACCTTGTTCACTTCCTATTCTATGGTTACAACGTTTGTAAACATGTAGTTTGTTTCATGGCCAAATCCTTCTTTTTAATATCTATGGCCACACCTATTTATATTTTGTTGATATTAATATCTACCCATTAAAAACTGCACTGCAAAGTGAAAACTACTTTAATTTCGGAAGTTGATGTTCCTGTTTTATGATAATATTATTAATTTGTACTAATTAACATTTGTTAGTCGTGGTTTCGCTGGTAATAATAAAATAGAGGCAGTATTTTAAACTACACTTTTCAAATTAAGAAATTTTAAATAACATCCACTCTTTCATTTTTAATTCTTATGCATTATGCATAAAATTTACATCAACTTCAATTAACGCGAGTGCAATGTTGACAAAATATTTTCGAGCAACCTTAAATTAGCTGTTGTGAATGCAAGAAGCTATTTATTTCCATGCATACATGATGACTGGTTACATCAAAGGTCACGTCTCACGTGTCTCACACTTATTTAACACAAAACCTTATCACTTAATGCACCAGCGCAGATGAAGACAATAACTAGAGAGTCGTTGACAAAACGGCACGAGATAGAAACCTCTCGTCTGTAACAATACGCTTTGTGTCACTCCAATCTCAAAAAGATATTCGAATGTATTGAACTCGGGAAAATTTCACTCACATTCAACCATTCAAGGGAATCTCACGGATATTCCTCGTGAAATTTTCACATAATCCAAAGCAATACGAGGACAGCCGCCATTGTTTAGAAAAAATACGGATATTCAGCTGGGACCCTGCGCAAATTCTTAGAGAAAAACTGGGCCGGAACGCTGGGGTTTTGTTAAATGTTAAAAATGGAATGCGCTCAGAGAAATGGGTTCTGAGATTATGATTTGAGGACACGGTCTGATGGGGGTAACATGCTCGTGTAAGGGAAGCGTATCTCGTGATATCCTCGTAACGAAGTCGATTTGCCGAGTATTGCCGAGTGTTGTGTTTACAAGCTGTGCGACGTTCCCAGCAGAGCTTTGTTTAATTAAGATAACTTTCCCACTCACATTAATGCGCATTAAGTCGACGAATGTCGGCCACAATTAAAGTAACGCCCTAACTTGTGCACGATAAAATAAAGATGTCGTTTGAGACGCTTCACGTTTGCCGTGTAACTGGCGGCGATACACGGAGATTTTATTTATTTGGTCGTTAAAAAATAAGTGGTTAGAAATTCTAAATTAACACAGCCATATATTTTACCACGTTGGTTTACGTAAGGTTATGGACGGTAGGAGATAATATCCTTGCATTTATTTTGAAGTTAGTTTATGGATCAGCTTTATTGAGATTAACACATGTATAGGATGATTTTTATAAATATAAACTACTGATGAATATAGGCAACTGTTACTCTGGGCACCAACTTAATATCGAGAAAAAATACAAACAACAACGACGCAACGGTGAAGAAAAACATCGTGAGGAAACCTGGACTTATATAGTTAATGCAAGTCTGAAATAGTCAAGTCAGAAGCCTGTGGGGATCCTAGAGGCGGCTTAATTAACTCTGACACCAGAGGTGGCCACATTTGGTGGTTTGTCTCTCTCTCTCTTCCGTGCCTCACACGAAAGAGAGAGAGAGACAAACCTTTCCCATACATTTTTCCGAATCATGCAAACTAAAGTTGATCCCATAGTAAAGATGTTTATATTCATGAGTATATACGACCAGTCGTTCACTCCCAGAAATATAGAAAATTAATTAAAAGTCACCTTGTATACCCATTTCAACAGAAGAAACCATGCATGTTTTTTTCTTGTTTACAGCTTTTTAATTCGCTTCAGCAGTCGGGTTTTTTATTTTAAAATTACCTTTTTTTTATTTACAACTTTGGCTGTATGTGGTATATATTTTTGTAATCACCTATTAAAACCCTTTATTTATATATATACCACATTTGATGGGTCTGGAAAAAAAAAATTGGGTTCCGCACAATATGGCGCCCAAAATCCGCCATGTTTGTTTTTTTAACTTCACCTATCGAAGAACACTTGGGCGGTCAAGACGTATCTAACGATGTATAATTTATATAAATCCGTCTAGCGGTTTGAAAGATATGAGGTAATAAAGAATTTTACATACATACAAACATACATACATTATACGCGCGAAAAACATAACCCTTTCCTTGCAGTCGGTTAATAAATTAAAAGTCACCTTGTATACTCATTTCAACAGAAGGAACCGCTTAAGCGTTTCAAAAATAACTTACTGCAGACACCATGGCGAGCTGATGAATGGAGTTCAAACAAAAAGTAATTCTGGTACAACAAACGTTCGCTCGAAGCACTTTGTCGGGAATTTCTTTGTGGAGTCTGCCATAACAATAGCACTTCATTCAAACATTATTTTCTCATACAGTTTTGTTGCGAGATAGTCGCGCCAACAATTGCTGGCTATTCACGATTCGTTACCGAACACGCTTACAACTTTATCTGGTGGAGGACTATGCAATATGGTAGCAATAACGATAATTCTACCCGAAGCCCAATTTATACGTACACCTGTTACTCGAGTGACGTTTCTGAACGTCTATAGCCGTAAACCATAGATGGAAATTATTCATCGGATCTGTGTTAGTGCGGGTATTTTACAGTGTAGGTTTAATCGTTTTATTATGGTCGCGGAATGGACGACGTTTAAAACAATCATAGCGAAAATATAGGTTTTAGGGTTCCGTAACAAAAGCGTAAAAACGACACCCTATTAATAAGACTCCACTGTCCGTCTGTATCTCTGTCACCAGGCTATATCTCATGTACCGTGATAGCTAGACAGACTGATTTTTCACAGATGATGTATTTTTGTTGCCGCTTTAACATCAAATACTAATAACAGAATAAAATAAATATTTAAATGGGGTTTGCATACAACAAATTGTGAGTTTTTGCCGTTTTTTGCGATAATGATACAAAACCCTTCGTGCGCGAGTCCGACTTGCACTTTTATGGTTTTGTTTATGATTTTGGGCGTCTTTAGCCATGTGGTGAGGTGATTTTGGTCAATTTCTTGGTAGATCTACCAACGTACTTCTCTTCTAGATCCTATTTTTGCTGATGATGAACTAATACGATCCTTTCTATGGCAAGACGATGGATCAATCTATACTTAATAATATTATAAAGAGGTAGAGTTTGTGACGTTGTAAGGGGTAATCTCTGGATCTACTGAACCGATTTTGAAAATTCTTTCACCAGTAGAAAGCTACATTATTCCTGAGTGTTATAATATATTTTCAAAAAAATTAGATATCCTTATGAAAATTGCAATAATGTAACCCAAGGTAGCACAGTGTTGCCTATAAAATTCATTCCTTGGCGTGCGCTGAGAAAACTATTGATGATAGTAGAAAAAAAAAAAAAATAGGTAGGTAGGTTGGGTAAGGTTTGGTACGCCTTGGGAGGAGCCACGCCGTGCCGTCATCTCTGAAGTAGGCAGTGACCTGTCGCTGCCGGCTGTAGTCGAGTCTATGGTCGGCAGCGAGGAGTCCTGGGACGCGGTGGTATCCTTCTGCGAAACAGTCGTCTCGCAAAAGGAGGCTGCGGAGAGGGAGAGGGAGATTTCATCCGCTAACCCAATCCGCAGCAGACGCGCCGGGCGTAGGCGGAGGGCGGACAACGCCCTCTTCCAGCCCCCCTAAATGGGTCCAGGGGCGACGGACTCGGGGACGTCTGTCGCCCCCCACACATCCGGACCCGAGGTGGTGGCGCGTAGTGTTCCACGCGCGCCCCTCTGAGACGTCGCGGGGGGAGTCCAACACCTCACTCCCCCCCCACCCCGAGATCGTGGCCCGCAGAGGCGGGCCGGCACTAGCCGGGGGTTGCGGAAGTATCGTTGTTCCCGCGACCCCCGGTGTAGGTGTGAGACGGAACACCGGGGTGGTTTTTAGTCAGTATGAGTCTGACAGACACCCCCGCCCCCCCCAGGGCGGAGGACATCCAATGAGGATTTTACACCCCGGAAAAAAAAAAAAAAAAAAAAAAAAGGTTTGCTACGCCACAATTGCGGTGATAAGGCCCCTATTTAAGGAGTGGCTTGAGAGGCACTACGGCGTCCTTACCAACCTCCTGACGCAGGTCTTCACCGGACATGGCTGTTTCGGGAGGTTCCTGTTCCGGATAAGGCGGGTGGAAACGCCCAGGTGTCACCATTGTGTGGATCACCCGGAGGACACGGTGGAGCATACGGTGGAGGTCTGCCCCGCTTGGGCAGAGCACCGCCGTGTCCTCGTGGAGGCGATCAGCGGTGGCGACATCTCGCGTCCGGCCCTGGTTCAGGCCATGGTACGGAGCAAGAGGGCATGGGAAGCTGTCACCTCCTTCTGCAAAGCAGTTATGGTCGTGAAGGAGGAGGCGGAATGCGTGAGGGAGACGCAACGGAGACCCTCACGCCCCTAGCCACCGCAGGAGGAGCCCTGGGCGTCGGGAGTCGCAAGCCGATTCCCGGCCACCATAGGCGCGGGCTAGCGGACGGCGAGTAATGGGTAGTTCACCGCCCGATAAGTACCAGGCCTGAGTCGATGGCGCGTAGTGTTCCACGCGCGCCTCAAAGAGATGTCAGCAAAACTAACGGGGCCCGCTAGGGCTGATGTCTGCCTGGGTCGCGGATAAATTTGAAAGAGAGTTACCGCGGCCCTGGCACAAGCAACTGAAGGAACACGGGTGGGTTTTAGTCAGTAAAAGTCTGACACGCCCTCCCGTTTCACCCACAGCGGGAGAAGTCATTGGGTGAAAAAATAACAACAAAAAAAAAGTTAGAGTTGGGTTTGGTAGGCATGGTAGGCACGGTAGATAGGGCAGGCAGGGTAGGTAGTTGACGGGAGCGAAGCCGCGGTGGTCAGCTAGTTTAAATTAAACTAACTTTATAGGTAACTTGGAATTCACACAAGATAGATTCTATAATTTGAAGAAATTTGCAGTTAATATTATTGTTTAGTATTTTTTGCAAGGATCATCGTAATGGCGTCATAAATAAAATACATACATACATAAAATAAATAAATTCACAATTCAATCCATCAACAGCTTATTAGCACAACATTTAGCTACCTACATACATATTATTATGTAGTACATTACATAATCAGCAACCTCAATCAATCGTGCAAATTAAACAAAACGACAAGTTATTACCGACTTCATTTTAAAACTAATATATTTAGCGGAATTTATTGTTTGTTATTACAATTTGCATTATGCACTTGTGAAATACGAGAGTTTAGTGCAAATTTGTATGATGTTGTAGTTCGTTATACATGGTGGCTTTTAGTTCCATGGCAATCTTTCTAGAGGTGAAAATAATCATGAATGTGTACAATTTTTACTAGGTATGAAACAGCTACGTCCCGATTTTTACCTGAATGCCGAAGGAGGGTAATGTGTATATCAGTCAATGTATGTATGTATGTTAGTAAGTATGTATGTATGTATGTTTGTTCCTATGTGGCATTCTAGAGACCAAACGCGTTTGCCTATTTTATTTATTTATTTATTTAATTTTGATGATTCTTACGTCAATCGATTCGTCTTAACCCTGCGAGTGTCACTGGCTACATAAAAGTTGGAAAAGAAAATAATGGCGGCTTTTGGGCGCCATTTTGTGGGCAAAAAAATATTTTTCCTTCCAAACCCATCGTGTGGGGTATCAAAATAAAGGATTTTAAGAGGGGATTTGAAAAATATATGACACTTTATGTTTAAATGTACCGAATTCTAAAAAATATAACTAAAAAGTTGTAAATAAAAAAAGTTTATTAAAAAAATCAAAAACCCGACTGCATAAAAAGCGAACTAAAAAGACGTAAACAAGAAGAAATTCATGCTGTGCAGTCAGAGGATACATTTTCGCGACCTGGCTGACCAAAACCAGACGTATCCTCTTTTAGGTATGTGTCGGGCGGGATGTCCCGCGCGGGACAGGCTCAGTACCGCTTTTAGGCATAGCACGCACAGCGATTTTGATTCGCGCGAATTATTTTCCGCGCGAAATTTTTAGTACTATTTGAGCGCGATTTTTTTTCCGCAGTGCGTGCAGCTTCATACAACTCCATAGGCCACAGAACGCGCGGAAAAAAATTCGCGCGAATAGAAATCGCAGTGCGTGCTAAGCCTTAGGGGATAACTCGACCGTGCGTGAAAATCTGATTTAAAATATCATACTTTTATTAAAATAATTTTTCAATGGCTATTTTGCTATCTATTGTCATGTAAACGTAATTTAAAACTCAAAAACAAAGATATTTTTTTAAAAAACTTCTGATTATATACGTTTTTGTACTACGTCCCGCTTTTGACGAAATAATCCCGCTTTTTTCACTCAAAAAGTTTCAAAGACGCAACATGGCAAAAAAAAACCGGCAACGCTGGTATGGAATCAACTCTAAAATATGAACACAGCAATACATTTATGTTTGTACAATTTGATAAGATATAGGAAATAGATGGCTATTTTTACGAGCTTTCATTTAACTTGCAATGTATGTCTGTTCGGGTCAAATCTTGCAACTGAATTTTAAAGCATACACGTTTAGTTTGGATGACAAGCCATGGTTTGCAAAGTGACGTCATTAAATCCAATATGGCGGTCAGCCCAAGATGGCGGACTAGTTATTTTTTATGCACTGCCATGATATGGGTATCAAATGAAAGGGTTTGTTGAGAAGAATACGAAAAAGGTTTGTTTAAAAAAGATTTTGTAATTAATAATTACGTTTGGCCCCATACTAAAAAGAGGTATTCATGAGTATTTTAACGCCCTTAAAGATTGCCATTAAATTCAAAGTCACCCTAGTATAGTAGGCTACCAACAAGTCACAAGTACCGACCATTTATGTATACAAGGGTTCTGTAGTAATTTTTTAAGTTAACGTTAGGTGTGTTGTTAGTATATTGAGGAGACTTTGCTCCGACTGACGGACACCTGGATCTGACAGAGACATCATGATCATCATCATCATCATCAGCCGATTAATGTTCCCACTGCTGGGACACAAGCCTCCTCTCTGTGAGAGGGAATGGGCCATAATCCACCACGCGGGCCCAGTGCGGGTTGGTGGATGTGAGATGTCACATGTCATCGATTTTTTGGTTCTAAAACTTGCCGGTTTCCTCACGACGTTTTCCTTCACCATTTTGAGAGCAGTGGTGATGAAATAATTTACACAAAGTAAAGCACCTGCCTGGGTTCGGACCCACAACTTGTAAGTCTTGGCTGATACCACTGGGCATAAAAGGGAACCCTAAAAAATATGCTAAAATTGTATTAAATAGGCTTATCTTTATTTAGAGTTCTCAGACATGGATTATAAGAATAATTACATCTTAAACAAAACGCTATTAGCGTAAATATAATTCATTCTTTACACAAATGTACTTAGAATTAAGTTTTAATTCTCCGTAAGCTACGCTAACTATCGCGCGTGATAAATAGGTTACGATGTTGAATATTAATGTTTTTGTTTACGTAGGTACTTTATTTTATTTTACAGCTTTTTTTCTAGTCTGTTTACGTAAAGATATGGATCCAAATTTATCTACTGCTACTATTTAAATAAAATAATTTAAGTCTTGAGATTATCCTGTTGTTTTTAAGGCCCGTATTCCAGATGCTCAACTCGACTCAAACATAAAATTGGCCATACCTACCAATCAACCGCCAACCAATCACAACTCACGGTTTGGCACATCATTCTTCAACTTGACATGTGTGTACTCAATAGAGCAAGAGCCCAGACGCGCCAGACATTACTCAAATCTTTCTACAGAAAATGTGTGATAGGTATTGAATGAAAATGAAAGTCCAAGTTAGCAAGTTCGAGTGGGTTCCAAATACTTGCTACCACAACTCAAATCTGCTGATGTTGTGATAAAAGAGTTCGGTAACATTTGTAGCGTCTAGGATCTTAGACTTAAGCTAACTTTAACGTCAGAAAAACAAGGCAACCAATCACAACTGCCCATTTTCCAGTTTGAGTAGAGTTGAGCATGAGTATCTGGAATACCGGCCTTAGTGTGTTCTTGTGCGTGACTTTCTATTTACTAATTAAAAACGCTACAATCTAATCAGGTCCAGAATCAAGTCGATGACATCCTTATCTCAAAGCCTACCTACCAGGAAAACTCGCAGAAAACCCGACAACGTCCCGCGGGTGAGAACTTCTCTATTTAGCTAAATAATGTCATTCGTGATAAAGCCACAACTCCCCCTCCTTCCTTAGCTGACTCCAACAATTTGCAAACACTGATAAGCTTCACATCCTTAGCTGTTTTATTTTGCCTTAATTTTCTTCGTAGTAACAATAATAATAATACAGGCAGAGGTATGGCAGAGCAAAGAGCTTCACGGACGCTTCTACCGGGTTCTACATGGGCCCGATATAGATCTTTTAGCGGCCGTGGGCTGGCTGTGATTTGGTGACCTTTTCGGGGAAACCGAAGGTTTTGTCTTTGCGATTATGAAGAGAACTTTGTCCAGTTATGATGACGAACAACTACCGGAAATACATTGTGAAGGACGGCACGGTTGACATCTGTCGGGCATGTCATCGACCGGGGGAATCAATCCGTCAGATTATCGCCCGTGGTTCTAGTCTAGCTAACGAAGACTATTTGCATAGACACAACCTTGTAGCCAGAATTATCCATCAGCAACTTGCTCTTAAATACAATCTTGTGGAATTGGAAGTGCCTTACTATAAATATGTGCCCGACCCAGTTCTCGAAAATGGCAATGTCACGTTGTATTGGGATCGGTCTATCATCACTGACAGACTATTGTTGCCAATAAGCCTGACATAGTGGTGATAGACCGACTAGAGCGTCGCGCAATGATTGTTTATATAGCCATGAGGAGAACCTCGTGAAGGCTGAGAGAGATAAGAAAAGTAAGTATCTTGATCTGGTTGTCGACATGTGAGATGTGAATACAGCAGTCATTGTGCCGATAGACCATTTGCAATTGACCTGCACCGACCGGAAATTGTCCTTGGGTGCAGTTGCGTATAGTGAATACAGGGATATTCGTCGGTTGGTGTCATATTTCTTGATACATGCCTAACGGGGCCTCTATGAGTTGGCTACGGCTCCTCGCACGCCTTCCAGAGGACCGAGACCCTAAGGTGCCGAGAAACACAAAAATAATAATACATGTGGAATGTGGACTCGGCGATCATTGTGCCGATTGCCGTTACGGCCAACGGACTGATGGCCAATAGCTTCGATGACCATCTGTCGAGGCTGTCATTGCGCGGTTGGATCAAGGGTCTGATACAGAAGGCAGTACTCCTTGATACGGCTTGCATTGTGAGGAGGTTCCTGTCTCTGGAGCCCTAACCACCGGTAGCTAAATTAATGGTTATGCTTATAAAAAATAGGTTGTTTAAAATTATATCAATCGTTTATTATATTAACTGATCATTATATCAAATAAAATTATAGATTCGGTTGTTATATCTTGTAAATATATCGTTATCGTTGCGTAACATAGTTCGTTGTATTCCACCAAAATGGCGGTATACTATTTACAACTCCCTAGCAAAGCCGCATCTACTTAATTTGACCGAAGTCTGGGGCAGTGCTGCAAAGACAAAGTTATCAGAACTACAAGTTGCCCAAAATAAACTCATAAAAATACTATTCCACTATCCATATCTAACATCAACCAGTAAAATCTATCAAGACACAAAATTAATGAATATAAAGCAACTATATATTTACAACACATGTATTTTCATCAGAAACATTCTCAACAAAAGTGTTCACTCAAACTTAACACTCACCCAATATAAATAAGTTAGTCAACGCAGCAAACGGTGAGCAAGCTTGCTAGTTTTACCTAAAATAATAACTAACTATGGCAAAAAATGCTAACTATTGAAGGAGCACAACTCTATAATTAGTTACCGTCCTGTATAAAAAATCTACACTCTTTCAATGCATTCAAGACTCAACTTAGCCAGTACATAATTGCGGATCGATCACTTCTGGAGAAATGAATGCATTGGATGGGTAACTATTAAATTGTAATACTGATGACGAACTTTTTGTAATCTATGGTATGTTTTTTAATATTGTTCTCAAGTAAGTGACATATGTCTTTATTGAGAATAAAGTTTCTTTAAACCGAAATATTAGAGATTTTGTAATTATAAAGAAAGAAAGAAATAAAGAAAAACGTTTCTTTGCGCCAAGCACGACGCATACCATAAAAAAACCAAGGAACTCTTAAATACAAAGTATGCGTCACAACCACGCAAAACGGTCATCACTCAGCATAATGCTGAGACTGCGCAAGACAAAGCCACAGCGCTGGTTTTCAGCGATAGCCGGTGTCGATTGGGTGACGCCGAAACAATATCATATATTACTTACCTCTCTATTTTTAATATTATTACACGTAAATGTTTCATAAGTTTTTTTTTATATTTAACAATGTATTTAATAAGAATGAAGATAAATAAAGGAAAAAATAAAACCAGCCTGTATATGTTTCACAGCTGGGCAAAGACCTCTTCTCATACAGAGAAGACAAATTGATCACTAGGCTTGCTCAAGGCAAATTGGCGATCTCAGACCTATATTAAAACTATAGGTCCAGCCTCTTTGCATGACTGGATTCGGCAAACAATAGGACAAAGAAGAAGAGTATGAACAATTCACCAATCACATAGACGGAAATCCAAAATGCGTCTTGCATGTGATTGGATGATTTTTCATATTGCCTTGCCGAATTCACTTACCCAATAAGGGGTTTTTTTTTGCGGTTGGAACTCTTCCAATGACTTCTCCCGCTCTGGGTGAAGCGGAAGGGCGTGTCAAACTTTTACAGAATAAAACCCACCCGTGTTCCTTCAGTTGCCTGTGCCAGAACCGCGGTAACTCTCTTTCAAATTCATCCGTGACCCAGACAGGCATCGGCACTCGGACCTGGTCCTTATCGAACGGCGAGCTACCAATTACATGCCGTCCGAAATCCCGCGCTTACGGTGGTCGGGAATCGGCTTGCGACTCCCAACGCCCGAGGCATCTCCTGCGGCGGCTACGGGCGTGAGGGCGTCTCCTTTGCGTCTCCCTCACGCGTGCCGCCTCCTCCTTTGCGAGCATTACCAGCAGACTATGCAATAAGGCTGTTTTCCTCACGATGTTTTCCTTCACCGTTGTCAGCAATGACCAAGATAAACTTAGAAAGTGCATATGAATTTCAAATAGTCGCATTGGTAGCCCAGGTTTGAACCCAAGACCTGAAGCACGAGAGGCGAGATCTTAGCCAATGGGTCGCCACGAAATAGAGTAGTTTACCGAAAATTAGTTTTTTGTCCGTTGGGTAGATTAATAAAAAATATTGGACACTTATTTTTCTTTTGATACGTAAACATGTGACGACGATATAACGCGTTGACATATGGTGTGACGTCACGCCGCTAGTACACTTTATACTGCCTTAGTGACGTCACAAGCCCCCACTCCTGAACTTTGATGCGAAAAATACGAGCCAAAAAGACCTAAATAGAATTATTATTTTTCAAACTAGGAAACATCCCCATTCTTCAGTAATATCACCTAATTATTTTGATTATTGTCGTTGTTTATACGGAACTCTCGAAGCACGAGTCCGACTCGCACTTGTTCGGGTTTTTTTTCTTGGTAGTACCTAATAATAATATGAGGTATTAAATATAATTCTCTTGGCGAAACAAACGACATCCCATGAAATGATAAAAAAGTAAATTATGTGGAGGGCTGAGCACCTGCATAATGTCCCCGTCAATCACACAGGTGCGTGAAATTGAATCTCATGAGCGCAAATCACACAACCCTCTATTACCATACACGATGGTGTCACTCACCTTAACAAAAAACCAACAATGTAAAACAAACCATATTTGTACCTAAATAAAGTCTGTTTCACATATACGCAGTGGATTTCACTGTATGATAAACGGAACGTATTCGCTCGTAATATATTTCATTTTTGTTTTGGGCCGCAATTTCGTCTTTAGGTTAATAATATACAGTGTATAGTCGGTGTGTAAGCTGTGGTTATTTCTTATTTAGTTCACCTCATTCGTTCATTGCGTTCATTCGAATGGGATTGACAAATCGCTTAAGAACGGAGTTTAGGTAATTATGAATTCATTTGCACTCTACGGGTTCTGTACCTAAATGGAATTCATGAATGCCATCAAGAATATTTGGATTTAGATAATCCTTGAATTTTTGTTGGACCCGTACTACCAAATCTCTTACACTGGATTTTATTTGTCATCATAAAGGCCATGTACACACACAGAAGGTGGATATTAGGCAATTTCAACTTGCTACCTGTTTCGATAAAAAGATACAGTCAGACGGTGCTGAATTTCCTTATGAATAGGGTTCTGTAGGCACCCCAGGCGTACGGAACCATAAAAATCTGATGCTGAACCCGCAGATAAAGGGCTAGTATGCTGTACGAAAGCCTTTATTTTTAACCCCCGACGGAAAAAGAGGGGTGTTATAAGTTTGACGCATTTTACTCTTTGAATCTGGGTTTTGTCGCAAGATTATTGTGTTATGTTGCGAAAGATTGCCGATTGAAGCGTGTCTACTACTAGGTATATTACGTAGTTTAAAAATTAAATTATAAATAAAAAATACCCTCGACAAAAAACCTCTAAAAATAAAAATAAGCCTCGTACTCGCGTCGGGGAACCGCTTAGTAAATAAAATAAACTGCTGTAAATGTTGGCGGTTCTCCGACGCGAGTATATATATCTGCCTAGCCTTTTCCCAATTATGTTGAAATCGTCTTCCAGTCTTTCCGGATTAAGCAGTACCAGTGTATTACATGAAGCGACTGCCTATCTGACCTCACCAACCCAGTAACTGGGTAACACGGTACCCCTTGGCTAGACTGGTGTCAGATCTCAAGCTTCTAACTACTCGTAACGACTGTCAAAGATCTTCAAATGACAACCGGGACCAACGGCTTAGCGTGCTTTCCGAGGCACGGGGGAAACTAGGTATATTGAAACACCCATCCACGGACCGACCTCGTCAAGCGCTGCTTAACCTGAAAGATCGACCCGTGCAGCTGTTATTATTCAGCCACGAGCTCCCCCGACGCGAGTACGAGGCTTATTTATTATTATTTATTTATTTATGTACACACAAAACACTTAAAAGAGAAAATACATATAAAGATAGAAGAGCACAAAGGTGCTGCTTATTTCTAGAGAAATTTCTTCCAGCAGACCTGCGATAGGAGAGTTGGATAAGAAACATAGACACAGTGTGTAGAAGTACAAGGAAAGGTAAGATACTGTAAAACTTAACTAATATAAAAATAGTATATAAAAAAAAATACATAACTGTAAAATAATCAAATACCTATAACATATAAGATCACGGGATAGAAGAAAGATAGTGTTCTTTGCTTATTTTTATTTTTAGAGGTTTTTATGAGTGTCGGAGTTTTTTTTAAATTTATAATTTAATTTTTGATTACTGAGTAAAACTACATAAATTTGCAACTTGATACAATCTAGATTAGTGGACCAAACCTAGTAATATAATAAATCTAGACTGTACAAAACAACTGATAGTTTTAAATCAGCATGTTTAAACCAGTTTATTATGATTCCCGGACAATGTTTTCCTTATTATTAGGGTTCCTTACCTCACAAGATAAAAAAGGAACCCTTATAAGATCACTTTCTTGTCCGTCTGTCCGTTTGTCCGTGTGTCGCCACCGATTTTTTCAGGAACGGGTGGACCTAGGAAATTGTACCAGATACTAAGGTGTAAGTCCCTATTATGTGTAAAAATATCAATGTCCTGAGTCAACACGATAAAAAGCCATTTAAAGAAATCTAGATTTTCGCAAAAACTTGTAAGTACAAAAATATACAATAATTTTCAACTTTTTTATTTTTCGGATTTTTTTCCTTTCCTTGCACCTTTCCTTCCAGCACAAATGCTGTAACACCTTGCTTTAAACCAAAATTGACAATTCTAGGTCAACCGGAGGTACCCTATAGGTTTTGAGTCGAAACCCTATATGGTAGTTCCCGTTGACCTAGTTACCTGAATGTAGCCGTTTGTACGGAACCATCGGTGCGCGAGTCCGACTCGCACTTGACCGGTTTTTTGTCGTGAAGAGGCAACTCTTGACTTCCATCTCGATCTGATGGAAATCAATGGGTAAGTACGTAAAAGAGAGACGTAAATCGAACGCGCGTCGGTCTACTGACAATGCAGATTTCAAAAATAATTTCACTAGAATCAGTTGACTGTCGCGACCTGACACAACAAACACGGCCAGCGTGAATTTATTGCACGTCCTCAATAATACAAACGAAAATGTACATAACTAAGCGTCTAAATAAAGTAGAAACTCGTTTGATAACGTTCGGTGACCCATTCGAGTGCAGTGCCGAGGTGATTGTTGTTATTACTGGGAGCCCGGGAATACCTGAGTTCTACAGAGAGTTTGCGGAGCAATTGCATCGTTGTACTCAACTGCCCGTCTGTGTAGTCGGTAAGCAATTTTGATTCACACAGACTTAGAAACTAACCCCTTTTAAGGTTGCCCTAGTCAGTCATTCTTCCATACAAACGTAGGATGGTGATTACTCCACTGTTTAATGGTGTACGCTCAAAATAAAAATGATATCAATTTGTCTCAACATTACCTAGCCCTGTATGGAAACAAAAAAGTAAAAAAAAGTTAATTAAAATATCAAAAAACCCGACTGCTTAAAAAGCGAACTAAAAAGACGTAAACAAGAAGAAAACCATGCTGTGCAGTCGGAGGATATATATTCGCGAGCTGGCTGACCAAAACCAGAATGTATCCTCCGACTGCACAGCATGATTTTCTTTTGTTTACGTCTTTTTACTTCGCTTTTTAAGCAGTCGGGTTTTTTGATATTTTTAATTAACTTTTTTTATTTACAACTTTTTTGTATTTTTTTATTAAATTATGTTCATTTAAACATATAAGTGTTATGTATTTTTGAAATTGCCTCTTAAAACCCTTTATTTTGATACCCCACACGATGGGTTTGGATGAAAAAATTTTTTTTTCTCCCTCAAAATGGCACCCAAAAGCCGCCATTTTTTTCTTTTCCAATTTTTATGTAGCCAGTGACAATCGCAGGGTTAAGATGAATCGATTGACGTAAGAATCATCAAAATCGGCCAACGCGTTTAGTCTCTGGAACGCCACATAGGAACAAACATACATACAACATACATACATACATAGACTGATAAACACATTACCCTCCTTCGGCAGTCGGGTAAAAAAAACGTGTATTTGAAAGTAATGCGCTTCTAAAGTTCCATATTTCAACACTAATTTCAACGAATTTTTGGGTGGAAATAAATACCATAAAAAGAAAGAAAACTTGCAAACCAGTCACGATACAGGGATAGATTAGCAGTTGAAAAATGCAAATAATTTTATTTTAAACAAATACATTCAGTAGTTTTTTCATTATACTCTCCTACTCCCAAAGGTCTGTTTATACAATTTCGCGCGCTCCATTTCGTTCTAAATCATTTTCCATTTATTATTTTTATATCATGAGTGTGTATTCGTACGCGCACTAGCTTCTTACTGCTCATCACAGCGTCTATCCCTTTCGTACGTGTTGTCGGATGAGATAGCATGCATTTTGACCCTGGCCACAAAATAGTTCGTGCTGCCGACTAGGGCAACCTGAAAATAAACTTCCTCCAACCCTCTCGACAAAGTCGCCGTGACAATGGACAAAACCTTCGATGAATGTATTGACATAACAAGTTATATCCGTCAATATGATTGAGTCAAGGTTGAATCGAGTGGAGGAAATAACTTATACTAGGTATATAGGTCACACATGATTTGTAATCTCTTTTAGTTCGGAAACCAATAAGTTTCATAAATATCTAGCCACTTGAAGCAACCTACAAGAAAGTGCTATCTCGAGTAATATTGCCGAGTGATCGAAATCCGAATCGCATTGTAATTAGGTCAAGTAAAGTGTAAAATAACACGTATTGTGTAATGTTTGTATTTTATTAGCCCGCAGAAGACCGTTGTTCTGATAATGTAAATAAACTTCTCTACCTACACTACAGTTAGGCCATTTCCTGATGGCGTGATGCAATTCATTTTATATCACACCGATAAACCATTTTTACAAGCTTTTATTTATTTTGTAATGTATGTATGTAAGTGTGTTCGGGTCAAATCTTGCAGATGAATTATAAAGCAGTTATCCTCTGCCGATTAAGATGAAATTTTGCATACACGTTTAGTTTGAATGATAATGCATGTTTAGCTAAATGACGTCATTCTAAATTCAATATGGCAGACGGTCCAAGATGGCGGACTAGTTATTTTTTGTGCACTGCCATGATATAGGTATCAAATGAAAGGGTTTGCTGAGAAGAATACGAAAAAGCTTGTTTCAAAAAAATATTTCTTAATGAATATTTTTTTTACTAAGTGAAACGTCAAGTATGCACGCAATTCTACCAATACGCACTTAAAAATTTTATATAAAATACGTGCGTGATATCGCCTATCGACGCAATTATATTGCGTCGCGTCATCAGTAAAGGACCTTACACTCCACAATCCTATAGGACCTTTTCTTTAACGTGTGGAAATCATCAGGGATGTCTTTCACCCCACGGCGTAATGCGGGCGAAGGATTCTATCAGGCTCTAATTGACAGTCCTACAATACTTGTTCCATTATTACTGTCCCAAAATGATGAACCTACAACGCATCTCTCAAATTTAGGCTCCAGGCACGACCTCTCGGAGTAGCAAGCCGATCCCCGGCCACCGTAGGCTCGGGCTTGCGGACGGCGAGTAATGGGTAGCTCGCCGTCCGACAAGGACCAGGCCCGAGTCAACGTGCCGTGCAGTGTTCCACGCGCGCGCTTTCAGCAAAATTGACGGGGTCCATTAGGGCCGATGCCTGTCTGGGTCGCGGATAAATTTGAAAAAGAGTTACCGCGGCCCTGGCTCAAGCAACTGAAGGAACACGGGTGGGTTTTAGTCAGTAAAAGTCTGACACGCCCTTCCGCTTCACCCAGAGCGGGAGAAGTCATAGGATGTTAACCCACACGAAAAAATGCACGACCACTCATTATGTATATGTCTTAATTTACAGGTCATGCTGGCCACGACGAGATCGAAGATGAAAATGAAAAATATCCACGAATATGGACCTTATACAACGCCGAAGGTCAAATAGAACACAAATTGGATCTTCTTAACAATTACTTTGATAAGAGGGCCAAACTACATGTGATTGGACATTCCATCGGTGCATGGCTGCTCATGGAACTCCTGCACAAGAACGACTACCTAACTGAGAGAATCTCGTCAGTAAACTTATTATTTCCAACGCTACAAAACTTATCAGCTACCAAAAATGGGAAACTTGTGAACAATTTCGTGAGATATCTTCATAGAATTATTCTCTTATTCTTGTTTTTTATTCAGTTAATACCAACAATTAGAATGCTCGCCATTAAGTTGTATTTATATTTAAATTCGTTGCCAATGTCTTATGTGAAACGGGTGACGATATACCTTAATCCGATGCTGCAGGAAAAATCAATGCTGTTAGCTTACGAGGTTATGGACAGAATACAAGAGCTAAATACAGTAGCTATTGACAAAGTAAAGCATATGACTAACGTATTATACAGCGGGGAAGACGCATGGGTACCGATGCATCATATAAGTGATTTAAAAAAGTTCGGGCCACACGTTACGCTGAAACAAGTGAATGTAGAACATGCCTTTGTTTTAAAATCTTCAGCACTTGTAGCCAATGTTGTGGGCAATTTGATTAATAACGGCAATACTGTGTTGCCTGGTAAAAAACATGATTTAATTAACTGAAAGAATAAATGTTTATTAAATAAGAGCATAATGTTTTACTTCCCACTCTTGTTTTTAACAGACTTGCCAAAAAGGAGGAGATTCTATGTTCGACTTTATGTATGTTCACCGATATTTTCCTTAATTGTGGACCGATTCAAAAAAAATTTTTTTGGTTGAAAGATTATGTTCCGAAATTAGTCCCATTTTAATTTGGTGAAGATCTGATGAAGAACTTCGGAGATATACAACAGAACTGGTCGATAAATAACGGCATATTTCCCGAAATTACTGCAATCGCATGTCTGTTTATTGGTTATACCATTTCATAGCATAACATCACGCCAGTACGCTCTAAAGGGGTACGCAGATCTCTCATTTCACCGGTTATGTTCAAGTTTCATGTTATTCGGGTAATCTATTCTGGCGTTATAGGTACTTACTAAACAACTTGCCTATTAGGTAGGTACAACTAAAAAGGGAAAAAAAAATCTTTTTTGCTACAAAATTCTACCGACTTCCAAATAAAAAACTACAAAGTGAAAAATAACTTTACTAATGGAAGTCGATGTACATATCGCTAAAAATAGGTACCTACGAAAGACACCGACTTCCAAAAGTAAAGTTATTTTTCACTTTGTAGTTTTTTATTTGGAAGTCGGTAGATTTTTTTGCAAAAAAGTTTTATTTTATTTTACCCCCACGTTGTCTTCATGCAGACTGCAATGCAAATTTGAACGCATAGTTACTGCATACAGGTGTAAGCCGAACTGCTCACCTCAGCTTAGCTTGAGCTACAGCTGAAAATCTTACAACACGCTAAGAATTATGTTTCAGTAAGATGAAACTTTATGTAGGTAAGACAACTTTATAAGTTATTTGATATTACTCAAAGCGTAATAAAGTTCCTCAGCAAACATAGTTACTTGGAGATGAATAAAAGCGTTTGATAAAGTTGCCTCGCAACAGGTCCCTCGAAGAGAGCATATTGTCAATTTCCCATATTGTGAAGTTCCAAACAACAATTGAATCGGGGTCTCGACGTCTCGCCTTCAATCGGATCTAAAGGACTTTATCTTCGATATAAAACAGAGGTAGTTCTGTCACGTAGATCTACTATAGCTATGTACGTATGAGTGGCGAATCCAATATATTTTCAGTATATAAATTGGTTACATATAGATATATAGGTGTCTCATTTTTCTTTCAACCCTTGATCAGATTGCTTGTTGACTGCTGCTGTTTTGAAAGGTAATCTTGAGCTTTTTTCTGCCGATGACATTTATGCTTTGTTTTTTGAATCGATAGAAAATGCAACTCATACTCACTTAAGGTGCGAATTCACCGCGCAACCGTGACGCGAGACGGCGACACGCGACCGAGGCAGGTGACGGGTGACACCACTTGTTTTTACCCGACTGCCGAATAAGACTAATGTGTTTATCAGTCTATGTATGTATGTACGAGTATGTGTATGTATGTATGTATGTCTGTTTGTTCCTATGTGGCGTTCTAGAGACCAAACGCGTTCGCCGATTTTGATGATTCTTACGTCAATCGATTCGTCTTAAACCCTGCAAGTGTCACAGGCTACATAAAAATTGGAAAAGAAAAAATGGCTGATTTTGGATGTCATTTTGTGGTGGATAAATTTTATTTTTCTTCCAAACCCATCGTGTGGGGTATCAAAATAAAGGGTGATTTTTAAGAGGTGATTTCAAAAATACATAACACTTATATGTTTAAATGTACCTAATAAAAAAAAATAACTAAAAAGTTGCAAATAAAAAATGTTAATTAAAAAATCAAAAAACCCGAATGCTTAAAAAGCGAACTAAAAAGAACGTAAACAAGAAGAAAATCATGCTGTGCAATCGGAAGGATACATCTGGTTTTGGTCAGCCAGCTCGTGAATATGTATTCTCCGACTGCACAGCATGATTTTCTTCTTGTTTACGTTCCGTATGGTGCCGGACGTAAAGAATTTCACCATCCCATGTCTTCCCGTGGGTGTCGTAAGAGGCGACTAAGGGACAAACCAGAGAATGGGCAGCAGCGTTCTCTGTGCTTCTATAACAACCATACTGCGATCGCCAACCCGCCTGCCAAGCATGGCGATTATGGCAAAACCCCCCCAATGAATAGCACAAATAAAAAATGGCCCCTAGTACCCGGCAGCTTGCCTACCCTCGACTACGGTAGCGGTCGAGGCTACGGCATGGCAAGGGTTACTATTTCCATTTCTTTTCTCTTCACTGCACTCCTTCTAGTAATTTCACTGCTTTCATTTCCTTGTAAATTGTTCGATTCGAAATCTTTGTGATTACTTTCAAAACTTGTTATTATCTCCATATCACTTGCATTATTCCCATCACTATGGTCCGACATTCTCACAAAACTCACAATGCGAAGATCGCCTCAAGGTTAGCCGACGCACGATAACAATAAGCTCGTTAGCTAATGAGTACACAACTAATACACCGTGCGCGTCCGTTCAATACGAATACCGCTTCAGATGAGGCGTGCAAATACTCAACACAATAGACAGATCTCTAAATCCAACAAGCTCGATAGACAGATCTCTAAATCCTTGAAAAGAGACCTCCGCCGCTTCAATACCGAGCGTATTAAAGACGCGATCGAGCGAAATAAAGGCCCCAAGGCAAACAGCAAGGGATCTGGCAACTAGGCAGAGCCAACTCACGAAACTGAAGACCGACGATGGCAGGATCGTATCCGCCAAACCGGAGCTTCTCAGGGAGATCGAGAAATGCTATGGGCAGTTGTACACATCGATCAGCAAGCCCGTTGCGAGTCTAGATTGACTTCCATATTGAAAAAGAAAAACTTTGGCCTCTAGTTATATATATAATTCGTTGTTTGTTGATGCCAATCTTTGTTTATTTTTATAATAACAAAAACGTCATATTCTTCTTCCGCCAATAGTAATTTGATTATGTAGCTTTCCATTGCAAATTGGAATAATAATTTTCAACAATATAACCGATTTTAACGACTAAAATCGAGGAGAGTTTGTGTGCGAAACATGTCTCGCAATCGCGCGCGAACACAAGACCCGAGACCGCAACGCGCGACTCAGTTTCGCGTCGCTGTCGCGCGTTGAACTCGCACCTTAAAATTGGCAAATCAGTAGTTAAAATTGAAAACAATAAATTAAACCAATCGTATTTTTAACCGACTTCGCAAAAAAGGAGGAGGTTATCAATTTGACTGTTTTTTTTATGTTTGTTACCTCAGAACTTGTTACTGGGTGAACCGATATTAATGATTCTTTTTTTATTTGAATGCTGGTGCTTTTCATGTGGTCCCATTTAAATTTGATCAAGATCTGATGAAGAACTTCGGAGATATACATCAGAACTCTTCAATAAATGACGGCAAATCACTCGGGATAGCTGCAATCGGATGTCTGTTCATTTTTTACATCATTTCATAACATAACAAAACATCACACTATCACGCTCTAAAGGGGTACGCAGGTGTGAACAGTTCACCCTGGTATACTCTAATTCCACTGTTTTTGTTTAAGTTTCATGGTTAATCTATTCATGTACCCACAACTAAAAAGTGAAAAATAAAAAACTTTTAACAAAAAATTCAACCGACTTCCAAATAATAAAAACACTACAAAGTGAAAAATAACTTCAACTTCGGAAGTCGGTGTTCCTGTTTTTGGATCTTCGTTTTTTGACAAAAAACGAAGATCAACAATCGACAAAGTCGGTTGTATTTTTTGATAATTTTTTTTTTTGTTCTATCAACCACTTCTTTTTTAAATATATTATTTACTGGCAAAATCTACAGAATGACTTAATTTACAATCTTTCAATGATGAAATTAAGTGCTTATAAATATGACATACTTTTACTATGGGGTCAACACTGGATAACAATCTGTTCAGTTCATTTATGTTCGCATGTTTCGCCAAAATGTATAGCAATTTGTTTATGTGTACTTCTGAAAGATTATCTCAAAGCAGGCATCGCAAACATTTTCACTAAGATCCGAGTACATCCTTGATTCTACTAGCCACAAACAGCTGCGGAAACTAGAATAAATACTGAATACAGTATTCAATTGACCAGGATCCCAGGCACTGTTGGCGGATGCTCGCTTACATATCGCAATGGATATGCTAATGCTGTATGCCCTGAGCCGATTACACGCAAACCCACTTGCTAGTGCGTCTTGATTGTTAGCAAGCATCCTGTGCCAGCCAGCACTTGACCGTATACGTAATGTAAACGGAGCATGGTAGTGATGTGCGATGGTGTAAACGGTTTACGATAAAATTGTTTGAAAATGGAATGAAATGAAAATAGGTGTGTACCAAAAATTTACGTTTGTAATGTGTGCCAACCTCACCATTGTTTTTGTTAGGTTGGTACTTGATTAGATAGTCATGATTTTGTTGAGAATAAAGCATAATTATGCAGCTGCAGGGGATTTTACGTACAAACCTTAGTATTTCGAATAATTAAATTATTACACTCAAAAAAATACTTGGACATATGTTTTTAGGGTTCCGTACCCAAAGGGTAAAAACGGGACCCTATTACTAAGATTCCGCGGTCCGTCTGTCTGTCTGTCTGTCACCAGGCAGTATCTCATGAACCGTGATAGGTAGACAGTTGAAATTTTCACAGTTTATGTATTTCTGTTAATAATAAAATAAATATTTAAGTGGGGCTCCCATACAACAAACGTGATTTTTTGCCGTTTTTTTTGCGATAGTGATACGGAACCCTTCGTGCGCGAGTCCGACTCGCACTTGGCCGGTTTTGTTGTGTATTTTTGTCGCATTATTTCGTATTAATTGTATCTTGCTTTCCTGGAACACTTTCCTTTTAATTCCACAACCATTCTTTTCACGAAGCGATATTTGCAATAGGGTTTTGTGTTACGTTACAGTGTGTTGAATATAACCCGAGACGGATGTTATGATGATATATTCGTAGGTATACCTACAAATGTGTATTGGTTACTGATTCTTATCAATTGTGATCTTTTTATCACTTTTTAGCAACAACTAATTTAGCGATAACTTTTAGCGAAGTAGCTGTTTACGTAAAATTAAATCTAGTTTCAATCTAGCAACCAAGATCCTAATGCAGATATCATCAGCTGGTCTGGTCGATGTGGCAACGCGACGATAATGAGAACGAGCTTGAACTATAAAAAAACCTCTTAAAAGCAAAAAATAAGGCTCGTACTCGCGGTTCCCCGACGCAAGTACGAGGCTTATTTTTTGCTTTTGAGAGGTCTTGTGTTGGTTTTTTTTATTGACGTTTTTTTTTTATTTCATGCTTTTTAAACTACGTATAATATACCTAGTAGCAGACATGCTTCAATCAACAATCTATCGAAACACGTAAAATAACACTATGTCTTGCGGAAAAACCCAGATTCAAAGAGTAAAATGCGGATATCTATTAAACGGCTGAACCGATTTTAATCAAAAATACTTAATAAAACTCTCGACAAAGTCACCTTTGTAACAAAAAAAACGAAATCAGAATCGGTTATTCAGTTTAGGAGCTATGATGCCACAGACAGATACACAGCAACACACGTCAAACTTATAACAACCCTCTTTTTCCGTCGGGGGTTAATAAATACAATAAGATTTAATTTTTCCAAGCAAAAAAAAGAATATCCAGCATATATTTCGCTTCATAATAAGTTTCGTGCCAGTGACCGCCAACTATATGAAAAGTTTAGTCAGCAAAGAGGCGAGTGTGGTTTTCATTAGACATCGTCATTTGCATGTTATTCATTAGCCGCCAGAGGGCGTTGCGCTCGCCGACGAGCACGCCCTCTGTGCTCGGAAATGGTCGGAAAAGTACAACGTTCTCTGTTTGACCAAGCCGCACTGGCTTTACTGGCAGTACGGAACAATGGTATCTATTTTGTAGATAAAACTTTGGTAGGTATATTGCTTTATCTATGTTTTTAAATATAGGTGATTAAGTACATTATGGAATTTCGGTATATCACGACACAAAGAAACGTTATCTTAAGCCAAAACAAAGCTATAACAAAAGCTTCTTTAAACGCACTGGGGTGCCATCTCGATTTGGAATCATCTTTATCATAATTTCAAACGAAAGACGTCCACTGCTGTCCATATTCCTCCCCCAAACTTCGCTACATTGATTGGTACTGTGCTTCTCGTATCCTCATGAGTGATTAAGAACCGTTCATGCGACTGACTTGTTTATGGATGAGGCCCACTTTAGAACACATTTAAAATTTAGAAACGGACTGAAAAAAGAGGTTTTAACATTATTCAAATTCCGAATTCAGATTCCAACAAACGAAAACAAAAAAGATCTCGTTCTTTTTACGAACACGCAAAAAAAAACATGGGTCGTAATAGACTTCGGAATGTTCTAGAACACTTAGACGAGTGAACTAGTTGCTCAAACTCTATTCCTAGAGGTTAACTGACGTTTCGGCATCGCAGAATGCAATAATAGCGTATGCGTGGCAGTAAGTTTGAGAGGGGGCTGCTTGCAAATGTCCGGTGGCTTCGGAAGGCATCTCATAAAACTGTCATCGTAACAACGTGGTCGGTTTGTGAGTAAGCTAGTTTTAGTGCATTTTTGAAGAGTTATCTTGCGTCAGGGATAGAGGTACACTTCAATAGCTAGGTTTGCGTTTGTTTCGGCCTTTCTTCTCAGAGTAGTCAGATAGGAAACGCCGACCTCATCTAGTTTTAAAAAATATGTTCGACATGTAAAAGTGTTTGTATAAACCAACTTACAGAAATAAAATCATTTATCATTTATCATAGGGAAGAAAATAATGCGAACCATGTAGTTTAAGTAGGGGCCATAAACATTTTTGACAATGAAATACATTTTTAGTTATAGTTATCGGCAGTTCGGCACCTAACTTGGCAAGGTTTTGGCGTAGTGCGCGAGCTGACCAACCACTATATAGAGCGAACGGAACGTGGATGCGACGCGATTGGTCAGTCGATCCTTGTGTCAACTGACCATCCAATCGCGCGCTCGGAACGGTGCTAAGTGTTCCCCGCGTCCCGCTTGGTAACCAGAGAGACCTAAAAAACGACTTGTGCGCATCTAATGACTCTTGCCAAGTTGACAACTATAACAGTTACCTACCAAAGGTTGCTGATTACGAAATTATTAGGACTTGCGAACTTTGTCTTCATCATCATCATCTGCAGCCCGATTTCGCCCACTGTATTGAGTTTTGGGGCAATAGTTACAAGTAGAATATCCACTCGGCATTTGTAATTCAAAAGAGAGCATTAAGCACAATGCTCCGCTTGAAACAGACGGAATCATGTAGGGACCATTTCATTAGACATACAATTTTGACTGTGCCATGCCTCTATATACTAGTATTGCTAACTAATTTTGTAAAAAATTTGCACAAACTCGAAACCGACGAGCAAAGACAAGCTAGACATAAAACTTGAAGGAAAGACTTACCTAACGTAATCCAACCGAAATTGAACGTGGTTCAACACAGTCCCAGATATCAGTCAGTCTTTTTATACAACAAGTTACCCGTAGAATACAAAATCATAAATAGTGCAAATCTATGTAAAAACAAATTCAAGACATACTTATTGAGGAAGGGCTTTTACAGTGTTGATGAGTTTCTAGAGGACTAACGAAAATAATGTTATTGGATTAATTGGAATACGGATTATTATCATAACGATTATTCTTGTTTGGATTATTATACTTTTATTTTGTATTTGGATATGTGACATTATTGTTTTGCTCAAGAAATACCATTGACATTTATTTTTGACATTGAATTTTTTCTTATATATTTTTTTTTAATTTTATTTTGACTTGTATTATTTGGCATTTGGATTATTATAATTATTAATGTGTTATTGCTCATGTGACATTATTGATCTTTTTTAATGCATTATTGAATTTTACTATTGACATTTAATTTTTAACTTGACTGGAATGATTTTAAAATGGAAATTGGATTATTGTTATAATATTTTTTTTTTCTTGGATATGTGACATTATTTATTTGCTATTGAATTTTAGTTTTGTCATTTAATTTTTCTTATTTTGACTTGAATGATTTGAAATTTGGTTTACTTTGTTATTTTGTGAATTTTTTAATATTTTTATATTAATTATTATTTTCGTCATCAGAATCAATTTGTATTAGTCAAGTAAGTCAATCAGAATTTGTATTATTGTTATTATTTAAATGTTTTTTTTTTCTTTTGTTGTTGGATAACTGTTTTGAATTACTATTGTTATTTACACGTATTTTTCGATCGGACTTTTTTATGGTGTTGTCTCTATTTTACTTATTATTTTCTACACAATGTATATTGTTAAGAAATAAATGACTTATGACTTATGACTGCTGGTCATAGGACTTTCTTTTCTTGTGCCTTCTCCACGTTCCTGTGCCACCCTTATCCAGGTTCTGCCCGCGTTGGCAACAATGTCGTCTGCCCATCTCGCTGCCGGACGACCAACATTCCTTCTGCCTATCCTTGGACGCTACTCAGTCATCGCCCTACTCCACCTGTCATCACCACACCTTGCCATGTGTCCTGCCCTACTCCATTTGAGTTCCATAACAATTTTACCGATGTTTAGGGTTCCGTACCCAAAGGGTAAAAACGGGACCCTATTACTAGAACCATTAATTAATAGAGAAACTGGAAAGATACAACAACGCGATCAGAATGAGTTGTCTTTGAAAATAAGTAATCAAACTATTTCTGATAGGCAAGAAGTCGCTGAGACATTAGAAAATTTATTTACCAACATTCCGTTAGAGGTTACGAAGTCTCTTCCTTCCTCATCTAAATTAGCTGAAGCTTTTCTTAAAGAAAACTTTACTAAAGACATACCAATCTTTAAATTTAAACCAATATGTATTGATACAATTAAAAACGCGTTCAAAAGTCTCAATATAAAGAATACTGAAGACTTGTGGGGGATATCCGTTAGGGTTCTTGGAGATATTATTGAATCAATTGCTCCTGTCCTAACAGGCATATTCAATCAATGTTTGGACAGCGGCACTTTTCCTGACTTAATGAAACACAGTAAAGTAGTACCAATTTTCAAATCAGGCTGTAAGAGTGATCCTTCTAATTATAGACCTATATCCGTGCTTCCAGCATTGAGTAAAATCTATGAAAAAATCATGCTGGAACAGATGTCTCACTTCAATTCAAATGGGATCCTGCATAGTCAACAGTTTGGTTTCACGAAAGGTAGGTCGACAACGGACGCGGGAGTAAAACTCATCAGTCACATCTTGGAGGCTTGGGAGAGGTCCCAGGATGCCATTGGCATTTTCTGTGATCTCTCAAAAGCTTTCGACTGCGTCGACCACAACACACTGATCTGTAAATTACACCACTACGGAATTCGTGGAAAATCTGCTGATCTCGTGCTTTCCTATTTATCAAACAGACAGCAAAAAGTAAATGTTAATGGGGCGACGTCCTCCGGGTCTCTAGTCAAGATGGGTGTGCCCCAAGGTTCAATTCTCGGCCCTTTCCTTTTTCTTGTTTACATTAATGATCTCCCTTTTATGATGGCCAAATTATCGGATATAATTCTATTTGCTGATGATTGATGATTGATCGATTATTGATGATTCTTCGCTAATTTTTAAAATAGATAGGCAAGATACGGATGTCTTAAATGTCAACGAAAGTCTGATTGTTCTCTCAAAATGGTTCGCAGCTAACAATCTTTTACGGAATGCGAAAAAAACAAAATGTCTAAAGTTCTCTTTACCAAATGTACCACAACATGACCTAAACCTAAATCTTGACGGCAAAAATCTTGAAGTTATAACGGAAACTGTATTCTTAGGGATTACTATCGATTCAAAATTGCAGTGGGGCGAGCACATTAGAACTCTTTCGGGTAGGTTAAGTTCGGCTGCATATACAGTAAGGAAAATAAGGCAGCTAACCGATGTAGCTACAGCTAGGTTAGTATACTATGCTTATTTCCACAGTATTATGTCTTATGGCATTCTGCTGTGGGGATCAGCAGCAGACGTTGACTCAATTTTCATCCTACAAAAGAGGGCAATCCGCGCAATCTATAAAATCCTCGCGAGTCCCTCAGAGAAAAATTTAAAGAGATCGATATACTGACTCTACCTTCACTTTATATTTTGGAATGTATTTTGTACGTCCGTAAAAATCGGGGGCTTTTCAAAACTAGAAGCGACTTCCATAATTTAAATACACGCAGTAAGCACGAAATTGTAATACCCAAATTCAGATTAATGAAAACTAGCAAGTCTTTTCTTATAAACAGTATAAGCTTTTATAACAAGTTGCCAAAGTCAGTTATAGAACTGACCGATGGAAGGTTCAAAAACTACATCAAACGTATCCTTATTAACAAAGCATATTATAAAATCAAGGACTACGTTGAAGATAAAACATTTGGCCTTAGCTCCTTCTGCGCATGCAGCTTCCCTGGTAACTTGTAAACGGCACAAATAAGTGGATGTCTCTAACTATACTCAATCTCATTTTTTCTTTCCTTCTTTTAATTAGACTTTTTACAATGGTTTTCAATCATCTTGATAGCCCTTTGCTAAGAATAGTTACAGCACATTTGTGCCACACGTTAAATTTAGTCTGGTTATACTTATTTTTTTTTTTTTTTACCTTTGTATAGATTCTTTTACCGATTGTTTTGTGAATGTGTGAACATTGTAGGCCTTCTTGATGCTAGTTAACATTTGTTAACTTTTTTATTTAATATATAATCTTTTTATTTTATTTTTTTAAGTTTCTTACGACTTATTGTCATACGAGTAAGTCGGGCCTGCGTTGTCCCCCCATATCTAAGTACTAATGCTGTAACATGGAAATATTGTAAAACCAAACCATTTTTAAAAGAGTAACCATGGAGTTTCTTGCCGGTTCTTCTCCATAGGAAACGACCAACCCGAACCGTGCACCTTTTGTCGACGTTTTATAAGTGCCCATGTAGGCCTATGTGAAATAAAAAAAATGATTTAGATTTTGATTACTATTCATGAACCGTGATAGCTAGGCAGTTGAAATTTTCACCGATGATGTATTTCTGTTGCCGCTATAACAAAAAAAACTAAAAACAGAATAAAATAAATATTTAAGTGGGCCTGCCATACAACAAACGTAATTTTTTAGCCTTTTTTTTGCGAGGATTGTACGGAACCCTTCGTACGCGAGTCCGAATCGCACGTGCCCGTTTTTTTTTAACCTTGCCTCACACTAAGAATTTCTTGTATCGTGGGTACGTTTACAAACATTTAAACTCACAAACACAAGACACGCAAATCCGGAACAATTATATGCAGGCCAAACATATATTTATTCCGTGCGGGAATCTAACCTGCGAGACGCAGCGCAGCAGGCGATCGCTCAATCACTACGTGAACCATGTCGTCAACGATATCGAAGACCCTCGTACGTCTTCGCATCTCGACGTTTGGAACTCAGTCTAATAATCTTGTGCCAAGCATGGAACGCTCCATGGCTCTCTGTGCAACTCTCAGGCTATACACAGCCTCCTGCGAGAGCGTCTTTGTCTCAGCTCCGTATGTCATGGTGGGCATAACTATGTCTTCTCTTCTTTTCAATTCGATGGCACAATTAAAGATATTGTTGGGACTCGGTAGGTGGCCACGCTTATTGCAGCGTCAGAAGCTCTGTACAAGTCGTCCAGGGTGCAATTGGACTCAATCAATACTTGCCTTTTTTCCAACTATATTGGAGTCGGCTTCCAGTCTAACCGGATTTAGCTGAGTATCAGTGTTTTACATGGAGCGACTGCCTATCTGACCGCCACAACCCAATACTGGGTAACACAGTACCCCTTGGCAAGACTGGTGTCAGATCTCAAGCTTCTGACTACTCGTAACGACTGTCAAAGATCTTCAAATGACAGCCGGGACCAACGGCTTAACGTGCTTTCCGAGGCACGGAGGAAACCCGGTATGTTGAAATGGTCACCCATCCACGGACCGATCTCGTCAAGCGTTGCTTAACCTTGATGACCGACCAGTGCAGCTGTTATTATTAAGCCACGAGCTCTGGGTGCAATTGAACTATATTATTTTATTAAAGTAAATTTTCTAATAAGTGAAGTTTGCTTTAATTGTAAGTTAGAAAACTTGTTTGTTTTGTTCTTCTTTTGAGTGTAAGCATAAATAAAAACCTACAAAATAATGTACTAGGTATTAGTAAATTTACGTATAAGTATATACTGACATTGAAAAGTAAATAATAAATGCTCAAATAAATCTATTAGATGAAAATGATAAGCAGAAAATTTTAACGTATTCATTCTTATTCAATAGGTACCTACTTAATTAGTAGAAATTCGACATTCATTCGCTTAAAATATTATTCAAACTTAGCAATTATTTTGGTGCTTAAAAAACACACTCAAACTAAATTAATGTAACATTTAAAATAATTTAAAAAAATTATATAATAAATCAGTACCTACTTTTAAATTTTCAACAATTTCCAAGGTTTTGTAAACATGGAATGGTAACTGTTATAATGTTTTATTTATGTTTCGAGACCTACCATTATATTGTAATAAATTATAATTATGAATGCTTATGACACGCGAACCAATTAAAAACCCTAAATTAAAGTAACACTAGGGTAGTCACAACTATTGTGACGGATAAAATAAGTAAGAAATATTTGACGAAGATAAATGCCATAAAAACTCGTTTTTTTATCGAACAAGGAATCGTCGCGCCCACAGATACCATTACAAATAATATAGCACTAGTAACCGCTGTCATAGTCAGTATATTATCACGGGCCGCCATTTTTTACCCGACTTCGCGACCCAAAAGAGGGTAATGAGTTTATCAGTCTATATGTACGTTTGTACGTATGTGTGTAAGTATATTTGTTCCCATATGACGTTCTAGAGGCCAAACGCGTTGGCCGATTTTGATGATTCCTACGTCAATCGATTCGTCTTAACCTTGCGAGTGTCACTGGCGACATTAAAATGCATACCGATCAGCATTTGCTGAGCCCACTCCTTTTACCACACTGAATGTACTCATATTGCCACATCTGTGTTTGACACTATTTAGTATTAAGATTGTACCATACAGTGTTTGGTAATAAACGTTTTCTTTCTTTAAAAAAAAATAAAAAGAAAAATGGCGGATTTTGGTGCCATATTGGGGGAGGCCCAATTTTTTTTTCAACCAGACCCATCGTGTGAGTTATCAAAATGAAGGGTTTTTAGTGGTGATAACAAAAATATTATATGTTTAAAAGTGATTCCTAAAAAAATAAAATAAAAAAAAATGTTTATTCAGTAAATCAAAAAGTCCGACTACATAAGAAGCGAACTTAAAGTAAATAAAAATAAGAAAATCATGCTGTGCAGTCGGAGGATACATGGTACTGGGCAGTCAGCTCGCGATTATGTATCCTCCTACTGCACAGCATGATTTTCTTCTTGTTTATGTATTTTCAGTTCGCTTCTTATGCAATCGGAAAATTTTATTTTTTTAATTTTGCATTTTTTTAAGTAAACGTTCACAATTTAACTACTTTTAACTAGTGTTACTTTACCTTTCTCAACTTTTAATATATAGGGTTTGGAACGATTTGACAATGCCATTTCGAGCAGCAGCCGCTGAGGAATGTAAGTGCTCTGTGGTAATTTTAACACCCGCATGACCGAGAGAACAAAAGCCAACCAAACCACTTAACAACAAAAGAAATTTCAGTAATGAAAAAGACAATGTCAATTATTGACATATATTCTACCGATAGAATGCTGGTAAGTTGGAACTAAAGTTCGCTGCAGCCAGCGCTAAAATATTTATGTTGTCTAATCAAACTATTAAAACATGCAACGCTAGATCGCTTAAAGAGTTAAGTTTACTCGCGATCAAAAAGTCGTAAGAGCGCCATGAAATTCATGACGCTTACGCGTTTCGTTCAACATAAATACAGTGATTTTCAATAATAATAATAATAAAATTCTTTATTTCTCCTCACAATGACAAGCTTATTCTATGTTTTACATTCTATATGTCTTAATAACAATGTGAGGAGCTGGTGTCAATTGCGTAGACTTAACTGACAGCTGCCAATGACCTATTTTTTTTTTAAATGTTTCTAGCGCGGAGCATAGTGTTGTAGGTAAGGCTCAATCATAAGTGATTCATCGAATCGATGTGACATGACTCATCAATAAAATTTTTACTAATTGGCATAAAAACAATGTTTTATGAATATTAACGTAATATATTTAAATATAACAGTATATACACATAGTACATAAACTTGTATTGTGTTAAATATGAAATCAACAATAAAATAAATCCGATCGATAAAATGAAGTCTGACATAAATGAGTAAGGCCAAAAAAAGTTAATTTAAAAATCAAAAACCCGACTGCGAACTAAAAAGATGTAAACAAGTAGAAAATCATGCTGTGCCGTCGGAGGTTACATATTCGCGAGCTGGCTGACCACCTGATCCTCCGACTGCACAGCATGATTTTCTACTTGTTTACATCTTTTTAGTTCGCAGTCGGGTTTTTGATTTTTAAATTAACTTTTTTTATTTACAACTTTTTAGTTACCTATTTTTTTTTCGAATTGCATATAAACATATAAGTGGTATATATTTTTGTAATCACCTTTAAAAATACTTCATTTTGATACCCCACTCGATGGGTTTCGAAGAAAAAAAATATTGAGTCGCCCCCAATATGGCGCACAAAAGCCGCGATTTTTGTTTATTTTTAACGTCACTTATCAAGCACACTTGGGCGGCCAAGCCCTATCTAACGATGTATTAATTATAAAAATCCATCTAGCGGTTTGCAAGATATGAGGTAATAAAGAATATTACATACAAACATACATACAAACATACAAGATACCCCTTTCCTTGCAGCCGGGTAAAAAGGGCCGCTAGTTTCTTAACAAATGTATTTTTTTTTGCCGTGAAATAGTTCCATTTTCGATCTACTTCGATTTTCGATCTCTCAGGATACGACACTATTTTTATGTAACGATAAAGTGACAACCCCCCAAATGTCAGTTCAGTCTACGAAATTAAAAATAAGAGATAGTTTAAAGTAAGGTGTACGGATTGCAGTACAGTTCAGTCGAACAGAGTGAGTGTTCGAATCGCCAAATCTAGTGCGTAGTACATAATATATTTCGATGATGTCAATATGAAAAATAACGACCTAAAAGTGATGAAACACACAAACCTAAAAGTGACACAGTTGCATCCTTACACGATACACTCACAAAGACTGGAATGAATACTGGGACTGATAATCAATTCCTGGGATTCCAATCCCGACGCTATTCATACTACGGACCTCAAAATATAATCTCAGCGACTTGCAAAATGGAGGAAAAACTCTTTTGATTTGTAAGTCTTCATTTGAGAATTGAGACTCGAAGCTTAATTAAAATGACTACCAAAAAGAAACTAAGACACTTGAAGGCTTATAGGATCAGATATTTATTTGAAGGGTTCGGGTGGAATGAGCAGCCCCGTGATTGCGTCGGCGAGGTATCTGCATCACAAAGGCTACTCTTTTTAATTAGGTGAATATTTCGTAGTCGCCCCGCATACAAATGAACGAAGATTAGAGCGATTTCGAGGGCAGTTCACATTCTATTTCTCCTTTGACAGTAAATTTAAAGGCTCCGCAGTTTGTTTTTGTACATAATTGAACGGAAGGGTCGATTTGTTTTTTTGGATTTTGGAACTCATTAAGCGGCTCATATATCTTGTAAGTACCGTCCTGTGTTTATGGATCGACAGGTTTGTGCTAAGGAGCGATATAGTGTTCTGCCTTCCCGGTTCGACTTTTCGAATTCTTCTAAATTTAAATTAAACTCATTTTCTTTTTTTATTATTTCTGGCTTAAAAATTTAATTGGAATCCCCAGTCAGTGACGTTCATGAGGCCCTGATAAGTGCAGGTTTTAGGTACTTGGGGCACTCCAGTGTGGGTGCTATGTTCTGGAGCCTTTCGACGATTTATTCCGTTCTAATACCAACATCTTAATACCACTGGTATTTGTTTCAACTCGTATTTATTTTCTATTCCGAACGAATACATTGTTTTTAAACTAATACCAAAACAAGTTCAAAGATATAAGGTTCAGTAAGTAAAAATGCTTAACTTTATTATATTTTTAGTGCTTGTACCTGTATAATATATTTTTTGCAAACACATCAAATAAGAACAATTTACTTACAATCTAAAAGTTACAAACTATCTCAGAAAATCAACTCTTAATTTTTATAAAAATTTACCTGACTTAGTTATTATTAGATAGGTACGTAATTATTACGTCTACCTGTCTTATAATAACTATGTCAGGTTTTTTTTTTTACAAAAACAAATCACTTTTATTCTAACAATTGTAAAATATCATACTACTATTTTTTACTCATTTTCGCCTAGTCTGTTGTCGTGACTTGCATTTTGAGTTTTTTATTTATAGCTTAAATGTGCTAATATTCATGAACATATAGACGCCAAGAACCATTGATGTAAATTAAATTCGATAACTATGCCGATATCCATGCAGCAATATATTTGATTAGGTTTGGCTGAGCTGACTGTACCAAATTTAAGTTGTTAGTATTCGTTCGCAAATTAAATTTAGTTATTTAAAGAGTGGTAGGTAAGCGATTGGAATAGAAAATAAATATGAATTGGAACAAAAACCAGTGGTATTAGATGTTGGTATTAGAATGGAATAAATCTTTTCGACAACAAGCGAAATCGATTTTGATTGTTATGTATAAAGTTTAAATTGATTTGATTTTTTTGTCGAGTGTGAAAAGTAATTAATTTGGTTTTGGTGAAGTTGATTTCGAGATTATGCTCGCTCATCCAGTTAATTATTGTATTAAGAATATTAGTAGGTAAGTGTTATAGAATAGAAAATAATAGAATAGAAAAGAATAGAATAGAATGGCATGGAATAGAATAGAATGGGATAGAATAGAATAGAATAGAATATAATACAATACAATACAAAACAATACAATACAATACAATACAATACAATACAATACAATACAATACAATACAATACAATACAATACAATACAATACAATACAATACAATACAATACAATACAATACAATGCAATACAATAGAATAGAATAGAATAGAATAGAATAGAATAGAATAGAATAGAATAGAATAGAATAGAATAGAATAGAATTCAATACAATAGAATACAATAGAATACAATAGAATACAATAGAATACAATAGAATACAATAGAATACAATAGATTACAATAGAATACAATAGAATAGAATAGAATAGAATAGAATAGAGTAGAATAGAATAGAATAGAATAAAAAAAAATAGAATAGTATAGAATAGAATAGAATAGAATAGAATAGATTAGAATTGGATAGAATAGAATAGAATAGAATAGAATAGAAAAGAATAGAATAGAATAGTATAGAATAGAATAGAAAAGAATAGAATAGAATAGAATAGACTAGAATAGAATAGAATAGAATAGAATAGAATAGAATAGAATAGAATAGAATAGAATAGAATAGAATAGAATAGAATAGAATAGAATAGAATAGAATAGAATAGAATAGAATAGAATAGAATAGAATAGAATAGAATAGAATAGAATAGAATAGAATAGAATAGAATAGAATAGAATAGAATAGAATAGAATAGAATAGAATAGAATAGAATAGAATAGAATAGAATAGAATAGAATAGAATAGAATAGAATAGAATAGAATAGAATAGAATAGAATACAATAGAATACAATAGAATAGAATAGAATAGAATAGAGTAGAATAGAATAGAATAGAATAAAAAAAAATAGAATAGTATAGAATAGAATAGAATAGAATAGAATTGGATAGAATAGAATAGAATAGAATAGAATAGAAAAGAATAGAATAGAATAGTATAGAATAGAATAGAAAAGAATAGAATAGAATAGAATAGAATAGAATAGAATAGAATAGACTAGAATAGAATAGAATAGAATAGAACAGAATAGAATAGGATAGAATAGAATAGAATAGAACAGAATAGAATAGAATAGAATAGAGAAGAATAGAATGGAATAGAATAGAATAGAATAGAATAGAATAGAATAGAATAGAATAGAATAGAATAGAATAGAATAGAATAGAATAGAATAGAATAGAATAGAATAGAATAGAATAGAATAGAATAGAAAAGAATAGAATAGAATAGAATGGAATAGAATAGAATAGAATAGAATACTCTTTATTATGTACACTATATAAGTTACAGAAAGTAAACGGTCGGCCTATAATTAAAAGTCCCCCTATACAGTATTTTTAGTTTTTTTGTGTTTTTTTTATATCAGCGCAGCGTTATTTCTTTTGTGGATATCGCTGCACATGCTGAGATAGGAGCCTTTTCGGTCAAGCACGGGGTTTTTATTTTTTATTATTGTTAAATTTTATGCTTATTTCTCGTATCTCCTGTGCGGGTCACAAATAAATATTTTTTCTTTCTTTCTTTTATTTTACTAAGACCATATTTGTTGTGTATCACAACTTCATAAGTTTGTTAAAGTTGGTGTGCAACATAGTAGGTTAACTAACTCCAAAAATATGGTAGCTAGATATGTATCCATCTACATATACAAACATATCATAAAACAATTCGATGGTAGGTACAAAATACAGCAGTCACCCAAAACTGTGTCTTAAAATCCCGAAAGATTTGAATAAAATGTTATATTCTTGGCTCCTGGGATCGCGACGGAATGGCAAGGAATCAGGGAAGAATCAAAGATAAAACCTGTCAGTTGTGGGACTACGGTGTGGATAAGATTACTGTCACAAAAGAGGATTTGCCACTAGAATTCGCATTGCAAGTGTTATTTATTTACACCGGCTTGCGACGACTCCGTAAGACTTGAGGCTTTTTCGCGGTTGATGCGCTCTTCGCATGATAGTTCGACTCGGTGGGTATTCTGATGTTTTTCCGTTTCTAATTTATTTAATCTCAGATTCTACTTATTCTAGGTTCTGTAAGGAGCCGTACTATGACGTCTTAAACGATCATTGTTTTATTGTAAAAGAGATATGAAGCCATACAATTTGAATGAAAATATAAGAGATATTGTACAGCGATATAATGATGGTATTGGATCGAATAATCTCTTTTTTTTGTGCGATAGATTGAAAAACGAACAAATGGCCCATTAAAAGATAATTGGTCACCACTAACCTATCTATGGACATCTGCAATACCAGGGATACAACGGGTGTGTTGTCTGCCTTTTCAAAGTGTTACAGACGGACGGGATCGCTTTTTATCTTATTAGCTCTGTACACGGGAGGATGTAAGTCTACTGCCCCAGCGCTTTGACGCCCTGTATCTATAGTTCAGTTTGCAAGAGTCCTGGAGTCTGGGATGTTGATTGATGGCTGCTATGTGTTGAAAGGAGAAGTGAACACCCTGTACCTGCAGTTCAGTTTGCAAGAGTCCTGGAGACTGGGGTGTTGATTGATGGCTGCTATGTGTTCAAAGGTGAAGTGAACGTCCTGTACCTGCAGTTCAGTTTGCAAGAGTCCTGGAGACTGGGGTGTTGATTGATGGCTGCTATGTGTTCAAAGGTGAAGTGAACGTCCTGTACCTGCAGTTCAGTTTGCAAGAGTCCTGGAGACTGGGGTGTTGATTGATGGCTGCTATGTGTTCAAAGGTGAAATGAACGCCCTGTACCTGTAGTTCAGTTTGCAAGAGTCCTGGAGACTGGGGTGTTGATTGATGGCTGCTATGTGTTGAAAGGTGAGTAACGCCCTGTACCTATAGTTCAGTTTGCAAGAGTCCTGGAGTCTGGGGTGTTGATTGATGGCTGCTATGTGTTGAAAGGTGAAGTGAACGCCCTGTACCTATAGTTCAGTTTTCAAGAGTCCTGGAGTCTGGGGTGTTGAGAGATGGCTAGGCCTTTTACGTAGGAAATAAAAAACTGGATTCTTCATGACTATTTGAAGTGGTTCTGGTCCCCAATGTACAGAAAGAGGTGTGAGGAAACTATTTCCATGTCGATGGCTACAAAATATGTCGACGCGCATGCGCACTATCGTACCCCGAAACTTTACTTTATTGAGAACCGCGAAATCACTTGCAAATTAGTTTTATTTATTTTGGTTAATTTTCATCATGTACTTAACCTACAGATCAACAAAACCCCCGTCGTTTCTGAAAGAATTATGAAATATTATACATGGGCGTGTGCGCCTCGAAATCCGCTATCCAGTGAAATCAACCAGGTCCTTGACTATATCCCCTGAAGATATTCTTCAGGAAGAATGAGATGAAGAGTACTTTTGTTGATTTTTCAACTTAGCAGCTATTTTCTTCTAAAAATATACAATTTACAACTATGATACTACATGGAACCTGTAGCACTTCTATAAGGCTATAGGAATACATTACATCTATAGTGACATTAATATCCTTCAGGCGCGTAACTGCCTGAAAGCGTCAGTTCGACGGAAAAGTGCAAATTTACATCATTAAAAGATTTTTTTTTAAACTACCTGAGGGATTTCCACTCACCAAAGACTACGCGGTAGCTATCCCAAAGTGCCACCCTGGAGTAACACTTTGGTAGGTGCAACTTTAACCCTCGAGCGAGTTCCAACCCTGGAAAGATCAGTTTTATGAAATCTTGTGGGATCCCGCATACCTGCAGGTCGACTATCTCCCAAACTATCAAAGCTATCCTCACTCTAGAAGTGTGGTTAGGAAGACAGGAACGAACGGGCTAGCGAGTGGTAGTACTTCAACAGATATATAATAAGCCTTCAGATAATTAGGGCACCTCATAGCGGCTAATTATGCAAGATTGCGCTATGCCACTATCTTATAAGTTGGTTTCTACTTAAACCATCCAGGCAATATTCCATGGATGGTTCAGGGAACGTGCTAGCGGGGTCCCGAAAGATAATGCTAGCAAAATCAGTATAGTTCGAGTCAACCTGCTGGTTCCCATCGATTCCGTCCATGACAGGCGTGACGTATGCGATAAGATTGGTCAAATCGGATTTGTTTTCCTGAAAGCCGTGCTATTCCACCCGTATCAAGGACTTAGTTTGCCTTGTTAAAACTGGACAGACGATACTTTCAAACACCTTTGAAAAGCACGACAATATTGAAATGGGTCTATAATTTCTCACGTTTTCATTGTCTCCTTTCTTTAGAACCGGAACTATCCGCGCCCGCTTCCACTCAACAGAGAACGTGCGTCTTATGAGAGATTTGTTGAAGATTTGTTTTAACGGGTACGAAAAGAGCGAGGCACATTTTTGGATGAAGAGTGGGGGAATCCCATCTAGCCCTGCTCCTTTATTAGGATCCAACGTCTTCAATTTTGAAAGAATATCTCTCTCAGTTATGCTGAGGCATGAAAGTTTGCTATTGTACGAACCAACGGATGGGCAGGTGCCACAGAGAGAGAGTGCGGAGGACGGACCAGATTAAACTGAGCTGAAGTGAGATGCGAACAAATTGGCGATACCAGGACCGCTTCAGGAATGGTGTTCGTTTTTGTTGTGTATTATTGTGTATTACTCAAGACGAAAGTCTATGACCAGTGTGTGTTGCCAGTTATGACCTATGGCTCTGAGACGTGGTCGCTCACAATGGGCCTCATCAGAAAGCTTACAGTCACCCAAAGAGCAATGGAGAGGGCTATGCTCGGAGTTTCCTTGCGTGATCGAATCAGAAATGTAGAGATCCGCAAGAGAACCAGGGTTACCGACATAGCCCGAAGAATTGCCAAACTTAAGTGGCAGTGGGCAGGGCACATTGCTCGCAGAACGGATGGCCGATGGGGCAGAAAGGTTCTGGAGTGGCGACCGCGAACCGGAAGACGTTGCGTTGGAAGGCCTCCCACCAGGTGGACCGATGACCTGGTGAAGGTTGCAGGGATCCGCTGGATGCGGGACGCATGGGACCGGTCAATGTGGCGACGCTTGGGGGAGGCCTATGTCCAGCAGTGGACGTCTTGCGGCTGATATGATGATGATGATTACTGAAGGTAACGTGTTTGATGACGATCTTTTATTAAAAAAAAAAGGTCCAGAACGCCTTGGACTATTTAAAGACTGTTCTAAACGGTATCCAGATAGTTAGCAACAATTTATCACATTGTTGTGTAACGGTTTCATATTCGAGCTTATCCCGGGCATTTTTATATTTACGATATTTATGCCGCAACTTGTCTTTTTCCCTCCTTTCTCCCTCAAAATACGTACCAGATCACGCGTGAACCAGATAGGATGTCGGTCACTGTGAGGCCTGCATTTAGGTACATGTTCGCTGATAATGGTATTTATTTATTACAAAATTTACCGACCATTTGGTCAATGTTCATAGAACCATCAAAACATTCAGACCACTCCACTTCAGACATCTCCACCAGTAGTTGGCTTTGTATAAGTTATAGTCCACTCGAGGCACATGTTTAAGTGCCGATTAAGATTTCACTTCTAACTTGATTTCAAGCGGAGGTAGATAGGGGTCGACTTTACTGATGGCGTCAGTCTTTGAAATTGTACAGGTTTCGTTTGTTAAGGTCAAGTCTAAAATTTTATTCATTTGATTGGTTATCGAATTCTTTTGTTGTAACCCTGACAAAGCGATAAAATCAATTAGTTGCAAATCCCAGTCGGCTATTATTACTACCGGCATTTGAGACAAGTTACAATCCAAGGTCCAGTTAATGAAACCCAAGTTGAAATCACCCAGAACCACAATATCATCCACGCAATCAGTCAATCCACTAACACTATCCAGAAACCCATTCAAAACTTCGAGTTTGACTGGAGGAGGCAGGTAGACTACACAAATAGCTATTTTCTTATGTTTTTTATTAATAACAACATATAATGTGATCCAGACGTTTTAACAATCGGTTTCCCATGCGTACAATCGTCGTGTAGGAATATGTTTGGACACTGATATTACAATGTCCATATTTAACGAAAATATGGTCAGGCAACCTCGACTTAGTTTATTATAAGTACTATTGTACTCCACTGGTGTAACTGCTGCCAGGCGAACCAGTACGAGGATAAGGCCATTTAAATAAATGAATTAGCACATAAAGGTCTATCCACACATATCAGGGCCCTGCCCGGGACGTGGACGGACCGTGCCCCGTCAGGGGCTCAAAAAAATATCGTCGTGTACACTTTATATGAACTTGTTCACAGACGCCCGTGCACGAGCCGTGCACGGGCTAGTGACGAAGCTTCAATGATTGGGCCGCCAAAAAAATACAACCGACTTCCAAATAAAAACACTACAAGTCAAAAATAAAATCAATTTCGGAAGTCGGTGTCAAAAAACGAAGATCCCAAAACAGGAACACCGACTTCCGAAATTGAAGTAATTTTTCACTTTGTAGTGTTTTTATTTGGAAGTCGGTTGTATTTTTTGTTAAAAAGTTTTTTTATTGGGGAATATTTTTTGTGCAAAAACGACTTGATACAGACTTATTATATGTATTGATTAATGATGGATGATTATAGTAGGTATTATATTTGATTGACTATTAATTGACCACATAACCAAAAGACAGTTCGGTAGCGCGAGTCAATCCCACACAATATAGATTGACAATCGTGATGATATGTCACTTTGTCTGTCTGAATGTTTGCAATAATCGATTAACCCAATAATGCAACTGCCTGATGTAGCTTCCTGTGTAGCGGCCCTGATATGTGTGGATAGACCTTTAGGCTTCAAATTTCAGTGTTTACATTAGTTCATAACTTGTATAGTTTTATTCATTTCTAGGTACATTTAATTTAAAAACCTTTTAGTGGTAGCCTGGGGCAGTAATCGTTGTCCGGTAAATGTCTGCTAGCCATACCCCTTTTACATGGAACCTATTACCGATCAAGGCAAACTGGGGCAGATAAACAATATTATTAACATTGCCTACATATCTTCATATCATCAATTAATATCAAACATCAATTAATTTGCTGAACATTGACCTCTTCAATATTAGGTGCCAAGTACACACATGATTAGAACATAACGCTCGTATTCCCCAAAGAGTTGAGTAGAGCTATACCTTTATACTTTTCGCCAGATATTTTAAAGTCCCATGAGGTGCAACTATTGTACGGTTCAACCAGACCGGAGTTGTACCTACTAGGTTTTTACGTTTTTCATAGTTTTATATTGTATTAGCTGTGCCCGCGGCTTCGCTCCCGTCAACTACCTACCCTACCCTACCTATCTACCCTATTCTATCTACCCTATTCTACCTACACCTACCTTACCTATTCTACCCTACCTATCTACCTACCTACCCTACTCTAGCTACACCTACCTTACCTATTCTACCCTACCTATCTACCCTACCTATCTACCTACCTACCCTACCCTATCCTACCTACCCTACCCTACCTTACCTGCCTTATCCTACCTAACCAAAGATTGCCCTGTGCGATAAGACCGCCCATTGTACACTTGTTTTTGTGAATGTTTGTCCAGTATTTCGTGGTGTACATAAAGTATATAATACCTACCAAACCTACATACCTACCTTCTCCTAACAATAACAAACACAACAATAAAAGAATAAGCAAAATTGGTAAAACCGTTCTCAAGTTATAGCGTTAACAGGAGAAATAGGGGTTCATTACCCGGCTGCAAAGAAAGTGTTATGTTTTTTGCGCGTATCTTGTATGTTTGTATGTATGTGATATTCTTTATAACCTCTTATCTTGCAAACCGCTAGACGGATTTTTATAATTAATACATCGTTAGATAGGGCTTGGCCGCCCAAGTGTTCTTAGATAAGTGACGGTTAAAAAAAACAAAATATGGCGGGTTTTGTGCGCCGTATTGGGGGGGACTCAATTTTTTTTTCTTTGAAGTCCATCGAGTGGGGTATCAAAATGAAGAATTTTTAGAGGTGATTACAAAAATATATAATACTTATATGTTTAAATGTGATTCGAAAAAAAAAATATAAGTAACTAAAAAGTTGTAAATAAAAAAAGTTAATTTAAAATCAAAAACCCGACTGCTTAATAAGCTAACTCAAAAAATCAAAAATATATTTTTTTTTTCAGGTTATTCAGAGTGCCCTACATGGGCACTTATAAAACGTCGACAAAAGGTGCACAGTTCGGGTTGGTCGTTTCCTATGGAGATGAACCGGCAATATATACATTATATAATGAAAATTTTATATTCTCTGATAAATGGCGCACAACATAAACCGTTGGTGGTGGCACTAAGGAAGGATTTTTGAAAATGTGGCGTTTATTCGGGCATAAAAATTTGTATGTATACCTTTAACTCTGCTGATGGGAAAATCCATACAGTTTGTCTAGAATAAGTATTAGTTAAAATGACAACTAGTAGAAATCAAATCAAAATTAGTATTATATAACTATACTGCACCTGTGTAAGTACTTTGTACCAGCTGTAAAATTGCCATTTACTGTACCTATGTGTCGTTCGTTGAATTGTATGTGCGCCCTGGCAGTTGATAGTGTATCATGCTCTCTCAAATCTCAAATGTCTCTCTGATGGTGGCACATGTGTTGGATCATTCGGTTCCCTTCATGATGGTTGAGCTGAGTGGTGCCAATTCATGCAACATGTTCGTGAACGGGCGCCACCAGTTGGTATTGGTCATAACTTAACTGCTTCGGCCTGCTTTTACTGCGTACTAATTTTATTTTTGAATTGTTTGTTTTACTTTAGCTGAAGTTTGCGAATGTGCAACTAGTTTCATAATACGTTCGACAATTCAAAAGTACCTATGAATCGTTTAGTTGAATTAAAAAGATTTTGATTTTCAAACCTGCGTGATAGAACCTCTCATTGCTGATATGATAAGCAGCGTTTATACATATTTATTTTTATTTCGCTCGAAGAAGTAGGACAAAATAGTTTAGCATAAAAATGTAGCTAACTGCGCTGCACACCTTTGCTTGTAGTTGCTAGTTTCAAACTTACCCTTAGCCTGGTTAGACTGAACTTACGAGTATAAAATGTGCAGAAAACATATTTTGCCCAAGAGGATTTTTAGTTTATATTTTGACTTTAGTGTTTCACTATTTTAATACTTAGAAAGTCGGTGTAACATATTTTTGTACATTTTTTTATTGGTGTTTGTGTAGACTCGCGATCCTAATGTACCACATACAGTTAGTGCCTGTTGGGCAGTCGGGCAGCGTATGTATGAATGTCCATTTCTATTGCACGCTCTGCAGCCCATACGGCTTGACAGATTATAATATATGAGGTGTCATTGGATTCGTCTCAATTGTGGGTATAAATATGGTATAAATAAATATGGCACGCCCCCTCCCAAAAAACCGGTCAAGTTGTACCAAAAATAACATTTTTTTTTTTTTTGTTTTTTTTTATTCAGTCCTTACTTTTTGCCAAATTTCGTGGTTCTGGGTCAACTGGAACTACCATAAAAATTTCGACCGAAAATCATCTAGGGTACTTCCTTGACCTAGAATTGTAAATTTTGGTTAAAAGCAAGGTCCAAGCACTACAAGTAAATGGGAAAATTCCGAAAAATAAAAAAGTCGAATTACTTAAAATTGCTACACTAGGGGGTCCAGAATTATACACACACTACTACACTACTTACACTACACAGGTATTAAGATAATATTACTAAAATATGAGCTCATAGAAAGTTCTCGTGCAATATAAGTTGTGACGTTGGTCCAGATGGCGGGATGAGAGGCGATGACCCCTACTTATTAACTTCTTAGTTTTATTTGATCGCCCACTTACAGTACATTGACATGCATTGTGTGAAGTGAACCTTCTTTACTTGTGGTGTATTATATTGAATGATAGATTTGAAAATGCCGTAAATACTTTTGTTCAGGTACTTCGTGGTCGTATCAACCAGAAAATATATCTCGCTTCAAGGCAAAGGAGTTCTTCCTTTATGGAGAAGGAGGGATTAGTTAATTACTGGATTGGATTATAGTGATATGAATCTGTTTGTCTGTTAAATGTAAGTAAATTCTGGAGGTACTTACTGAAAAAAAATATGAAAATTCTTTCACTTATCTTGACTTGGCTCGCGAGGTTGTCGAAATAATGAGGTGTGGACTCAGCATTCATTGTACCGATAGTCGTGTCAGCCAATGGTTTAATAGCCACGATCCTCGACCAACACCTTAGGACGCACTCGTTCGGTCGCGGATAAATTTGAAAGAGAGTTACCGCGGCCCTGGCACAAGCAACTGAAGGAACACGGGTGGGTTTTAGTCTGTAAAAGTTTGACACGCCCTCCCGCTTCACCCAGAGCGGGAGAAGTCATTGGATGATTAAAAAATAAAAAACTGCCATGTGCACATCGACAATTTATACATATGACACATAGTATATACGACACATGTTAGGTTTCATACCAAACCGCAAAATTAAGTTGGTTATAATAGGAAAAACTAAGGAACTCAAAGAAAAATCAGATTTATAAATATATTGGCATTTGTTAGTAAAAAATACGTTATAGTAAACATTATCACCACATTTTGAGTTCATAAGTCAATGGAAAGTTAAAAAATTGTTCGGGTACTACATTTCGTAAAAATAGCTAAATTTAGTTGCACCTCATTCCTTTGTTTTCAAATATATAATTTAAAAAAATACAATATTTATCTGCCCAACGAGCTCTAGAGAACGATACCCCACTCGATGGGATAGTTTTTTTTTTATACTCCCCCCTTTCGTTGTATGGGATAGAAATATTTAATAATATATTTTTACAATATTGCGTCAACAAGATGAAGATATACTATGAAAATCTGAAGACTGTTGCTCCAACCGTTTGGCCGTATAACCCGTGTGACAGACGGACGGACGGACAGACAGAGGACACGTGAGTGACGGGTTCCGTTTCGACCCTTTGGGTATGGAACCCTAAAAAATGCTTGACTCAGAAAGCGGTATTTCTCTTTCTGGTGCCCTGTAGTTTGGACCCTGTTCCCGATACCGGTGGGCCACTAGTCATTCTACACTATCGCTGACGCTGAGTGTGTTTGGATAAACGCAAAAACTCTGAGGTACAGACCACGGCACCGGGCTGCGGGAAAACCAGTTCTTAGCAAAACCTTTTGAATTAACCATACAACAAAATTAAGATTGATAAGAAAAAGTTTACCTCGAAGCTTCCTGTCTCCTAGGCAAAGAGTCACCTTATACATAAGTGTTTCTTTTACGAGACAATAGCAAGCGTTATAAGAATGCTGAACTACTATCAGAGAAGGTTGGTCTTGTTTAAATATTGACACTGTAATATTGTGTGCGAGGAATCATTGTTTCTGTTTAAAGGTCCTAAGGCAGCAATCGTGTTGGAGATATATTTTTCACTCTTGTTGTGATTTTTCTGGTTTATTGTTTTATTAATTATTCTTTTGTGGCCACAAAAGAAAGGTTTATTAATTTTATAATTGATAAGGCTCTTGTTCGACCACTATATCACCTAAATATAAGAGATGATGTAGTCGGTGAAGCATGCTTGCCTAGAAGTAGCTAACCTATTCACTCTTGATTTAAAGACCCCTAGGTTGTAGCTATCGGGAAACACAGACTCCGGCAGGGCATTCCACTCCTTAATTATACAACGTTTAGTGCAAATAAAATAATGATTAGTTTTACTTGCAAAATCTTTCAACCTACTACAAATTTATGAAGGCTTTGGTAACAGCCTGTGTAGTCTACAAGTAGGTTCATAAACTACACACATACACACAGTACATTATGTTTGTTTGCTACTAAAGTGAATCTATCCTTCCTCTCAACAGCCAAGGATTGAAGTAGTTTCGACCCTTCCATATGTAGATCAAGTGGCGCCCTCTATGAAGTCGAACGGAGCTCTAATATTATTTGTATACGTCGCTGAAATTTCGCATAGTTCGGCGTTTTTGCTGGCAAACTGAAGTGTTAGCTAATCTGAGCGGTAGCAACGACTTATGCCTGTATGTTCGATATTCCATGTTTGAATTGTGAATAAATCGAGTTTATAGCTATCGAGTTACAAGCTATTACATGATATTGCGGGAGTTTTCTTATTTTGCGCGAAGGGTCTCTAATCATCGTTAACAGTTCCGACAAGCACGTTTTATCATCGAACTACAAGACGTACGGCGATGCGCCATCGGTACATGGTGGACATCCCACCTATACGCACTAAAAGTTTTGGAAATACTTTCATAATGTACATCCCACCTATACGCACTAAAAGTTTTGGAAATACGTACAGCTAAGGAGTGGAATTCCCTGCCGGTGTCTGTGTTTCCCGATAGCTACAACCCGGGGTCTTTAAGTCAAGAGTGAATAGGTTACTTCTAGCCAAGCGTACCTCACCGTCGACCACATCATCACTTACCATCAGGTGAGATAGTAGTCACGGGAAAGTCAATAACAAAAAAAAACTTTTCCGCTGATGACATTTCAGGCCTTATTTATGAAAAAAACAAAACTGGTTAGCAAAATATTAGTAGCAGATGTTTAGTTCATCTATAGAGTATTTTAATTTAGAATCAGTTGCCAGACAGTAACGAGATCTCTGTAAATAGGAGTGTTAAACATTAACTATCATTTAACGAAAACTGCAGATTTGTTCACCCAATCATAAACAATCAAATCCGACTGACGATCAAAGATACATATTGCAATAATTCAATTAGGCCATTGTGTTTGCAGCGTGTCAATAAATACAACGTAAGCATAGCGCTCACGTGGACTACAGTATTAATGCGCACCGCAAACAGTTGTTTCACAATTGTCAGGTTACATTGTTATTACATACATTCATTTACTGGCACAGAATGCGAAGCGACAGTCAAATAATACGATTGATTACTACCTATTTGTTTGTGTGAAACATCCGCAATACGGATTGCGCTGACATATTCAATCATCGATTTCACGTGCAATTTACCAAAAGTTCTGTGATGGAATATTATTTGGATGTAAGCGCACCTGTGTGGCTTGTTCTGTGGCCCATTGTCGGCGCACAACAGCTTAACATTTGGACAAGGGTTATTAATTGAAGTTGTGCGTCTAATAACAAGAACGGTTGCACAACGTTCCATTATATGTGTAAAAGCTCGGAGTACGGTTAATTCTAAGAATTGCCAATTCCACACTGGTAAATTTTGAACTGATCATCATCATCATCATATCAGCCGAAAGACGTGCACTGCTTGACATAGGCCTCCCCCGAGCTTCGCCACATTGACCGGTCCCGTGCGTCCTGCAACCAGTGGAACCCCGCAACCTTCACCAGGTCATCGGCCCACCTGGTGGGAGGCTTTCCAACGCAACGTCTTCCGGTTCGCGGTCGCCACTCCAGAACCTTTCTGCCCCAACGGCCATCCGTTCTGCGAGCAATGTGCCCTGGCCCGTGCCTACTGCCACTTCATTTTGGCAATTCTTCGGGCTATGTTGGTAACACTGGTTCTCATGCGGAACTCTACATTTCTGATTCGATCACGCAAGGAAACTGTTTTTATACAAACACTTTAACACTTCAATGTACCGTAATCAATTTGGCACCATTGGAGAGACTGCAGTACAGCCCAAGTCTCGATCGAAATGAAGGCTTTCTCGTAGTCCACAAACGTTAAACAGAGAGGCAGGTTGTACTTTTCGATCTTCTGTATAACCTGCCGCAGCGTATGTATGTGGTCTACGGTGCTGAAGCCTTTACGGAATCCGGCTTTTTCGGGAGGCAGGAAATCGGAAAACCTGCGCGCGAGACGATTCGTGATGATTTTTGAAAACAACTTGTAGACATAGCTAAGAATTGCGATGTTCTTCAGTAGGGCATTGCCCCTCTTCTTAAGGAAGAGTACATCCACACCCCTGCACCATGCCGGTGGCGTTTTGCGCTCGAGTATGACGGAATCAAACAGATTTTGAAGGGTCTTAAGTATTGGTTTTCCACCCGCCTTCAGGAGTTCTGCCGTAATGCCGTCGTCACCCGGTGCCTTGTTGTTCTTCAGCTGTTTCAGAGCCATCCTATTCTCATACAGTCTGACGTCCGGAAAGTTTTCGGTATAGTGTCGGATCAATCTAGCTCTAGGGTTATTCGCTAATAATATAGATTCTCTCGATCTCCGTCAGAAGCTCCGCGGTTTGCCGGATACGATCCTGTTATCATCGGTCTTCAATTTCATGAGCTGGCTCTGCCCAATAGACAGATCTCTAGCTAAGACCTTGTAGCCCTTATTCTTATTCAGTCGCGTCTTTAATACTTTCGGTATTAAAGCGGCGGAGATAGCTTTTCAAGGACTTTGAGATCCGACTATTTAGCTGCCGTTATTTAAACGCATCGTCTGAAGACTGCAGGATCATGTCAAGCCTCTCCTTCATGAGCTTGAGAGTAGGATCAGAGAGCTTTTTGTTCCTATCTATACGGCAGGTCTTAAAAACTTAGACCCGACCGTATGGAGGACAGCTTCCACGAACCCATCGCTGTATTCGTCATCGGAGCTCCCTAGGCACTCAAAACGATTCTGGTGTTCGAGCTGAAAGCCCTCGGTGTTTTGGACCTGGATGTGTGCTGGACGGAGCGTGGACTTCATCAGTCGAGACCTTCCAGCTTAACATTAATGTTCAATGTGCCTCTTAAATTTACCTAAATCGAAAAAAAAATGTTAACTAGAAAGTTATAAATAAAAAAGTTGATTAAAAAAATCTAAAAACCCGACTGCCGGGTTTCTTTTTCACAACTGAATCATAAAGACATTGTCACGTAATACGGCCCCGGTACGAACTCTTACCAGTAGGGCATGGCCTGGGTTTTACTGGTAAATCCTAGGATTGACCGTAGTTCAAGCTTTTACAGTAACACATACAAGCACAATTATCTACCTAATACTCAGGCCCAGCTTATGTAATTTAGTTAACAATGACATTGTAGTGTTCGATAGATAGTTATTAATAGAAATTAGTGACGTGTAGTCCCTAAGAGGTTGTTTGGTAGTAATGATATGTGCAGGCGCTACACGCCAGTTACGTGGTAATTACGTGCGATGTACTGCAATATGTAGCTGTTATGTCAAATTGAATATGACATTACATTTAACACGGTTATTATATGCGGAGTGTGGGCTTAATGGATACATGATTGTGGAGTATATGAGTAAGTGGTAGTTTTTTGCTAAATAAATGTTTTTTGTGTACGGAGAAGAGAGTCCGAGGACTTTCTTTCCCCCTCTTGGCATGAAAATTTAAAGCATAATATTGTTTGGCATAACGTTTTCACATAAACTTTTTTGCATTATAATACTTTCGCGTAATCTTCAATCAATGATGCATTAGGTACACAATTCTATACAAAAGTTATCTTAAAACTGTCGCCAATAATTGTGTTTACGTAATTTTAGGTGAAATAAATTTACATCAACGTAAATTCAACCTTACGAATCAAATCCTCTTCTGATGGCGATTCAACATTAAGCACGACTGACCTTGACAACTGGTACATGCTAAAGAACAAAACAATCCTACATTTTTGCAGCCGCATTTAGAATTACATCCTTTTTTACAATTGCAAAAAAAATGTGTTGAGGAGTTTTTCCGGTGCAGGTGGAAGTAAAGTCTAAATTGGTTCCAAATATTGTTGATTAACTTCCAACCCCAGTCTTTTGGGTTCAATTGATTACCAAGCCACACTTGAACTTGATAATAAACTCGAAATAGATGTTGATGACCAGAACCAGAGGTTGAGGAAGACTATCTTATTGCACTCGCTTTAGAATTAAATTATTTTTTTAATTTTTTTATTTGAGATGGGTTTGCTCTTGACCCTAGTCTAAGTCATAGGTGACAGAGACAGAGTCGACGATGGAGTGAGCTTACCCAGAAGGAGCCTGTTTACTCTAACTTTGAAGAGATTCGGGTTGAATGCGTTCGGAAACACAGACGCAGGTAGTGAGTTCCATTCATTCGCTGTGCGCATTATGAAGGATGTTTGGAAGCGCTTGGTGCGAATTGGTGGAATGGCAACAAGGTAAGGATGGTAACTTGCAGTGCGTCTAGATGTCCGATGGTAGAAGGGGGCTGGTGGGATGAGGTCGTGGAGTTCTTGAGCACACTCACCGAAATACAGTCTGTAGAAGACCGACAAGCAGGCAACCTTGCGGCGATGAGCCAAGCTGTGAAGCTTGGTATCCACCAGTTCAATGTCGCCGATGAGCCTCTTAGCTCTGCGTTCCACCGAGTCAAGCGCGGCAAGCTGATACTTTGCTGAGCCATCCCAAAGGTGGCTGCAATACTCCATGCAGGATATCAGGATTTTTGGGATGGGTATGGGATCTACCTCCTAGCGGTCCATCCCGGGCAACGGCACCACGGGCTTGCCTGTGGTACGGCTGAATGATCCCACTTAAGCGGTGGTAGGCTCCGCAAGGGGCCGCCTGGCTCGCGACCACCATCCCACCGGAGTCCGGCGCCAAGCAGCTTGCTGTGTTCCGTCGGTGTGTGGGACTGCCAGTGCCTTTGGGGGAGAAGGAGGATGTCAGTTGCGCTGTTCAGAACCGGTCTTGGTCTCTGGGCTAAACTTGCCGGGTAACTCATCTTGGAGGGTAGCGGGATCCGAAGCACGGTGCCAGCCGTTGGCCGACCGCAGTCAGTAGGGGGCCCAAGTAGCACGCCAGCCACGTGCCAAAGGCTGCCCCGCCAACTCGCGAAAAATCCCGGTATGCTCCACCGTGCCAGCTGGCGACTGGATGGGAGGACCCGGTGGCCATATCCGGGGGGGTTCGGGCGTTCCCGCAGTCTCCAAATAAGTTCCCCACAGGTTGGGTTAGCTCCAGTGTTCCACTTGGTTCACTGAGCAGCGCCTCGACAGTTTAACTTCTTCCCCAGCAACTCTAAAAAAAAAAAAATGACCAAAGCGAAGAAGAATATGGTGAAACAACGGCTGCACTTCCTCCCACTAAAAGTGCACTTCACTAACATCAGGGGGTTGCACTCTAATCTCGATCCGGTCCACCACCACCTTGAGACCGAGAAGCCGCACCTGTTTTTCCTAACGGAGACGAAGATAACAACCCCGTCGGACGTGGCGTACCTCAACTACCCGGGTTACTCTCTTGAACACAAGTTCAAGAAGCAAGCTGGGGTCTGTGTGTACGTCCGCGATGACATTTGTTGTCGTCGTCTCCGTTGCTTTGAGAAATCGGGTTTTTCTGCCATATGGCTACTTGTGGACACTGGCGTGGAGAAGTCTCTCTACATCGGCGTCTACCGATCGCACACCGGTGACCAGGAGACGACAGCGCTCTTTAACTGCCTTATGGAGTCGGCCGACATGGCCCAGCAACGGTACCCAACAGCAAAGCTTAATTTTCTGGGGGACTTTAACGCCCATCATAAGGAGTGGTTGTACCCGTTCCGGAAAACTGACCGGTTAGAGGCGCGCAAGTTTTCTCTATCGCTAGATCTAACCCAGCTGGTGAATGTGGCAACGCGGGTACCGGATGTTAACGGCCATACACCCAATTGCTTAGACCTACTGCTGACAACTGATCCGGACAGTCATTCGGTTTCGGTCTCAGCCCCACTGGGAACGTCTGACCATTGTCTGGTGAAATCCGTGTCGACTTGCTCTCCTCCAGATGAGAGTCCTAGAGGCACGAGGCGAGTATGGCGATACGAGTCAGCAGACTGGGACGAGATGTGGCACTTTTTTGCGTCTTATCCTTGGCGGAATGTGTGCTTCGCCTCAGATGACCCCTCGAGCTCTGCGGACGCGGTTGCGGATGTGATTCGGCAGGGAATGGAGTATTTCATTCCATTCTCCGACATTCCGCTCGGTCACAAATCCCGACCTTGGTATAATTCAGAATGTGCCCTCGCTGAGGCCCTAAAAGAGTCTGCCTACCAAGCCTGGGTCGGGGCCCGAGATCGCAAAGTTAGAGCGCGTAGGGTTCGTGCGAGGAAAAGAGCATTTAATTCTGCCACCAAGTTCTGCAAGCGGGTTTTGCGTCGGGCACGTTTTGACCATATTGGACGTATTGGGGCCAAGCTGGCATCACACCCTCCAGGTAGTAAACAGTTTTGGTCCCTGTCTAAAGCTGTTGAATCGAATTTCTGTCGTCCCACTTTACCTCCAATGCTGAAACCTGATGGGTCGCTGGCTCACTCTGCAAGTGAGAAAGCAAATTTATTTGCATCTCTGTTTGCTAGCAATTCACGTCTGGACGCTGGATCCAAGCAACCACCTACTGTCCCTCATTGTGACTCTTCGATGCCGGAGATCGCTGTGCACACCAAAGAGGTCCGAAGAGTATTGTGCAGTCTAGACGTGAACAAGGCCAGCGGGCCTGACGGCATTCCAGCAAGAGTACTGAGGCTGTGTGCGCCCGAACTTTCTCCTGTGTTGACACGCTTGTTCCGCCTCTCTCTTGTAAAAAGAACGGTACCAAAGTCCTGGAAGCTTGCAAATGTGCAACCAGTGCCCAAAAAAGGCAACCGTGCAGACCCTGTCAATTACCGTCCAATCGCCATTACCTCCATTCTGTGCAAAGTTATGGAAAGGGTACTGAACAGTAAGTTGCTGACCTACCTTGAAGACAATAATCTCCTCAGCGACCGTCAATATGGCTTTCGCCGGGGACGGTCTACTGGCGATCTTCTTGTGTATGTCACGCACTGCTGGGGCGAAGCCATCGAGAGACACGGCGAAGCACTTGCTGTCTCGCTGGATATCTCGAAGGCCTTTGACAGGGTCTGGCACGCAAGTCTACTCAGTAAGCTTCCTGCGTATGGCATCCCCGCTGGTTTTTGTAGCTGGATATCAGATTTCCTTTGCGAACGGTCAATCCGAGTAGTCACAGACGGCTGCTCCTCTGACCTTATGGCTATTGATTCCGGAGTTCCTCAGGGGTCTGTTCTCTCTGCAACTCTTTTCCTGCTGCACATCAATGACCTTCTTCAGCTTGGTATTGTTGGGTACGCAGATGACAGTACTGTTTCAGAGAGATACCTGTCCAGCGCAAGAACCAGCGTGGATGAAGTTCGTTCCTTGAGAGAGACTATGGTAGAGCGGACAGATTTGACCTTAAGCCTTGTCTCCCAGTGGGGTGATGACAATCTGGTCTCCTTTAACGCCACCAAAACACAGGCGTGTCTTTTTACCGCTAAAAGGAGGCTTTTCGATCGGGCGCCTATTTTTCGTGGTGCGTCTGTTCCAGTGACTGATCGGATTGAGCTCCTCGGCATGGAGTTGACATCCAGTCTTAACTTCGGCGCCTCCATTGAGCACAAAGCCCAAATTGCGGCCAAAAAACTGGGCATCCTAAATAAGGTGAAGCGATACTTTACGCCTGGACAGCTTCTAACCCTGTACAAAGCGAAGTGCCGCCTCACCATATGCTAAAGACATAAAATCATTAAGTGCAAACTATATTTTTGCAATAGTTGTTTTAAATGTCGTCCACTACGCGACCATAATAAAACGATTAAACCTACACTGTAGTGCCAAAAAATTTACCCCACTAACACAGATCCGATGAATAATTTCCATCTATGATTAAACGCTATAGACGTTCAGAAACGTCATTCGAGTAACAGATGAACGTATAAATTGGGCTTTGGGTACAATTATTGTTATTGCTACCATATTGCATAGTCCTCCACCAGATAAAGTTGTAAGCGTGTTCGGTAACGAATCGTGAATAGCCAGCAATTGTTGGCGCGACTATCTCGCAACAAAACTGTATGAGAAAATAATGTTTGAATGAAGTGCTATTGTTATGGCAGACTCCACAAAGAAATTCCCGACAAAGTGCTTCGAGCGAACGTTTGTTGTACCAGAATTACTTTTTGTTTGAACACCATTCATCAGCTCGCCATGGTGTCTGCTGTAAGTTATTATTTGTAGCGCTTAAGCGGTTCCTTCTGTTGAAATAGGTATACAAGGTGACTTTTAATTAATTTTCTATATTTTAGGCGGTGAACCACTGATCGTATGTACTCATGAATATAAACAAATTTACTATGGGTTTGTTTGTATATTTTGGAAAAATGTATGGAAAAGGTTTGTCTCTCTCTCTCTTTCGTGTGAGGATGTGGCCACCTCTGGTGTCAGAGTTAGTTAAGCCGTCTTAGGACACCCCACAGGCCTTGACTTGGCTTTTTCAGACTTGCATTAACTACATAAGACCAGGTTTCCTCACGATGTTTTCCTTCACCGTTGCGTCGTTGTTGTTTGTATTTTTTCGCGATATTAAGTTGTTGCCCAGAGTAAAATTAGTTTATATTCTTAAAAAGTCATACTATACATGTATAATAATCTCAATAAAGCTGATCCATAAACTAACTTTAAAATAAATGCAAGGATCTTATCTCCTACCGTCCATAACTTTACGAAAACCAACGTGGTAAAATATATGTCTGTGTTAATTTAGAATTTCTAACCACTTATTTTTTAACGACAAAACAAATAATATATCCGTGTATCGCCGCCAGTTACGCGGAAAACGTGAAGCGTCTCATACGACAACTTTATTTTATCGTTCACAAGTTAGGGCGTTACTTTAATTGTGGCCGACATTCGTCGACTTAATGCGCATTAATGTGAGTGGGAAAGTTATCTTAATTAAACAAAGCTCTGCTGGGAACGTCTGTTTGTCGCACAGCTTGTAAACACAACACTCGGCAATACTCGGCAATAATCGGCAAATCGACTGCGTTATGAGGATATCACCATCAGACCGTGTCCTCAAATCATAATCTCAGAATCCATTTCCCTGAGCGCATTCCATTTTTAACATTTAACAAAACCCCGACTTATATAAGAATTAAAAATGAAAGAGTAGATATTACTTAAAATTTGTTAATTTGAATAGTGTAGTTTAAAATACTACCGCCAATGATATTCAAATAAACAGATACGTTATACACTCACAAAACAATTGAAAAAAGTGTGCCGCTCATAGCGGCAGCACACATACACACTTTTCATTCATCTAACATTAAAACATATTTATTTTAATCAATAAATAAATAAATTACAAATACACGCGATGGCATTTATTTTATTTTGTTTTTGTATTAACAAAGCCTATCGCTCTTCGCCATGCGTGACATTAACTAAAGATTAAAGGTCACAATTGTGACCTATTCGAGTCTTCAAAATGCGCGCGCTCATAACATATCTGTTTATTTGAATATCATTGACTACCGCTAATTTATTATTACCAGCGAAACCACGACTAACGAATGTTAATTAGTACAAATTAACAAAATTGTCAAACATTCTAGAACTTTCGTTGAGTTCTGAATGTACCAGGATCTCATAGAAACAATAAGTTCTAGATGAGAAAGGTTCACGTGTACAGTAGGTGTACCTACTGGTCTTGACGTTCTAGGAATAGGCGTTCTTAGAATTTATTCATAGGCCTGGTTGTCAAGAGGGGTGAATATGTTACTATTAAAGGAATATAGCGGTAACGAACGTCAGATTCATGCATGTACATCATTTTCCAGTTTTGACATTTTCCAACTAGGTCAGATTTTGAGTTAGTAATGGTTTGGTACACTTATCTTATCTTATCTTGTGGAGGGGCCGAGAAATAACTCGGACACTTCGACCCATTGGGATCTATTGTGGTCAAATGCACATAGACCTCATTATTCCAATACAAAGCGAGGCAGTAAAACATAAACATAGTAGCCGGGCGCCGGTGAAAATTGTTTAATGGCTAACTAGCGATTGTCGTAAAACTATATTTCGTCGGCGAGGAGGGTTGAGGATGGAGGACGGAGGACACAGGCCCTCGTTAAAACTCTGACCGTTCACTAAATCTTACGGGTTTACGATTCTACAAAAATTGGGCCACCTCTACCGTGGTGCTTTGAGTTTCTTCGCTTATAACTGTTCAATGTTCACCCCTATGTTGTTATACAACCCGGATTATAGTCACCTAATAGGGTGGGGATCGGCTTTTATGAGCTCCTAATAATTTGGAAAACTTGGTTACTGGTTTGGCCAAATAGTATTAGTAAAATATTTGCATAATTAAACTAGAGTAACCCTAGGTACAATCACATTGGCGCTCAATACCTTATAAGCTTCTTAATAATTACTAATGTCAATTGAATATACCGATCCGATATTGTGTCAATATGTTTGAATATAGGCACAAGAGCGTTGTTCTATTCCTGTTCTATAGAAGCATTAATAATACTTCAATGCTGAATACATTATGGTGGAACAAAACGTCGTTTACTACGGGAAAGCTGTGCGAATGAAATGAAACGCTAACTAATGAATGCTGAACTGAATGTCGCATATATTAATATGTCGAGCGTATTTAGTATTCAGCCGAAGCGTGCACCTGTCGGCAATCAGCCTCCACTCACATTATTTTGCCATTACTTTAGACAATACCGCATGATTTAAGGTAAATACGTGGAGCTCTCTGATTACGTCTGCGTCATAAACTCCGCCATACTTGTATGAGCGATGACGTCACAAAGTAGCATCTGAGATTACTGGAAGTTCTTCTGGGACGTATATCATGCCGTTAAACGAGGCTGGCAGCAGAATGTACACCGCTCGTAATAACGTAGCACGTAGGAATAATACGCGAGTAGCGAGTGCGCTAACAACGTGGCTTATATCACAAGAGATAAGCGAGCGACGTTGCGAGTGATGCCGAGATACGTCTCTCAGACGAGGCTTGCTGCTCAACTAAGCGTCCCACATGAGCGGAAATGCGAAAACGTGTTACGCTATGCGAAAATGTGATTGTATCACTTGGTGCAGTTACACGTATTCGTAATTATGCGACGCGAAATGTTTATCCTACTTTTCAGTGGTGTCGTGAATTCAGAGACAACTGCATTGCATTTGATCTTGATATTTGTAGCGTTGCTTTTTATCGCATGGGATCGTATTTGTCGCTCAGCTCGGTACCCTTTGGGTATTCTGCTTAAGCGTTATTGTTCGGCCAGGGTCCGAGCTAGTCCACGTCCGCTCGTTTCACTAATCTTTGCTTAGTAATTATAAAGTTTCAGAGCGGACATACCACTTACAGTTTATATGAAATTCAAGAGGCTCGACAATACACGATCATCCCACATTCTTCAAAAACAATATTAGAAATGATTCGCTTGAATTAATAATGGGTTCGGAACCCTTCTCGTGAGTACTTGAGTACTTGTGGATGATTACGAAAAGTTTCGCACAATTAGTGGGTAAAGCCGGGACGGGGACGTAAAGCTGTCGTTCTCCTTTGTCAGGTAAGTTATTAGGTACGTAACAAAATAATGGCTTGTTAGGATTAATGTTTAATCTATGTTTATGACGAACATAAGCGACATAGTTGTCGGATGTCGAGTTACGATATTGCGATGATTGGACCGAAAAGTTATTTAATTCTGTTACATTGTGTCTGGAGTTTGCTTTGTTTGCAGCTTTTTGATAGTCTGTTTTTTAGGCAGAGAAGTTTTATTGTTGCACCGACTATAAAACATTATAGTTAGCTCGAAACAATGCACTGTTTGAATGCCGAGAAATAATTTGCCGGTATTTGTCTGAGAATTTTCTTTTGTGTTCCAGAAGCTGAAAACTTAGATGCACTGCTATTGTTTTATAGAATTACTCCAAGAGTTAATGAAATGAATAAAAATGTAAACTTTCAAAGCTACTAAGATGAAATTTTACAAACAGAGTCATCACAAGATTTAATTGCAACAGATATTGAAAGTCTGCAAAGTATAGTTGAACAACGAAATTAAATTAAAAGAATTCTTTAATTTTATGGAAACTGTCGTCAGTCCCGGCATCTCGATCGAGTTCTAAAGTTTTACGCTGGATCGTGAATTCAGACTTCCGAGTTAGACAATGTCTTCAGCATATTTCAGGGATATTTATCTTACAAGTTTTATTATTTTCAAAACACATAAAGTGGGCTGCATGAATAGGAACTGTTGACGTCACTCCGTGTGTGTAATGGTTAATCAAACACCCGCGGTACATATTTTATCTCGGATCTTCGACGTGTTGTTAGTCCCGCGGTGAGTCAGCGTGAATGTTAATGCATTTCGGTCCGTATATCACATTTCGTCAAACGTAATCGAAGCCCCGATGACGGGACCATCCATCACAAGGATGTTTTCTCATCGTTTCTTTTAAATGGAATATCTTTCAATGCAAATTTACATTCGAGTGCCATCGGTTATTATGAGGGACGAAACAGTTCGACTAATCGATGTTACCCGGTGACAGCGGATGGTAACTTTGTGTTATCGCGGTAAGCCGGCAGTCGACCGGCTCTCCTACAATTATTCATGTCAAAAACATTCGTTTTAAATGGATACTGATTTATCGAGTGGCGCAGATTGTGTTTGGAGTGGTTCACAGAGTGGCTCTTAGTTCTTTTGCGGCGCCATTTCTTTTTCAGTGTTATAAAGGAGCGCTTGGGTTATATACATACGTCTGTGAGTCGTGCATGTCGGCAATATGCCGCTCGGTTTGATGAGCCCTGTTTACGAGCGACGCCAGCGTATCGCTTAAGCGACAAATAAATCGCTGACGATGCAAAATTTATAGCAGTTAATATATTTTTATGAGCGATGGAACGCGGGCGCTGTATGAAATGTTTGAATTTGATTATGATTTTTATGATTATATTGAATTTTAAGTTATGTGCTATATTGCCGGAATAGGCTATGTGTTATGTTATGAGCGATATTTGCGTATATTTTTGCAGTAAGCTAAACATTTATGCCCGCATAATGTTGGCGTAGCATGAAAAGCGTCAGTATTGTTCAATTTAGGATAAGCTTTCAATTGCAAACATACAGATAGATGTTGATTGCCTGTGAATACGTTCAGGTGGGTAGTTAATTGGTAACTTATGACGTAATCAAACAATTAATCCAGTCATCTAAGATAGCGTGGAATGATTTCACTATCTTAATTAGGTTACACAGAACATGACAGGTACAGTCGTACTTGTCTTGTGTCAAGGGAACATGCTTACCCGTAGGTACCTTCTAGGACAATCAACATACAGACATATCTTCATATATAGACTCATGTCTTTTTCCGATGGGAGTAGGCAGCAAATAGGATAATTAAATACATTACGTAATAACAGCATGTTTTCGATAGTCAGCGTTTACAGATTTTCGGTACTTTTAAGGGTGAAAAACCCGCAAAGATAGACTTAGTTCGCTTACAATTTGAATACCAAAACGTGAACTTTGTTTCCATAATCACACAGGGCATGAGCCCCGCATCCTGAATTCTAAAACAACTAATAGTTTAACGTTGTCAGTGTATCACAAACGCTCCAAAATGGGTCACAACTCACGGTGCCTCCATCATAATGTCACAAACAAAATAGATGAAGTACAGAAGATCCACTCCATAATTTGGTAAAGAGTGCAAACGCACACAGATAATACATGTGCTTCGCTTTTAAGAGACCAAACGAACATGTGAATAAAAGAAGAGTCACAGTATTCTCTTATAATATACATAAATGCGAAAGTTTGGCTGTATGTATGTTCGGTACTCAATCACGTCAGAACGGCTGAACGGACCTAGATGAAACACAGAGATGGATTATTTATTTATTTATTTATGTATTCTTTATTGTACACCAGAAAATACAGTAACAAAAGAAACTTAAAACTAAAAATATACAACGGGCGGCCTTATCGCATTCCGCGATCTCTTCCAGGCAACCTGGAATGGACAGTGATTGCCTGGACATGACATGACATCATAGTCAGGAATAGCACATAAAATACTTTTTATATCACGAATATGTTTCCGCGGGATAATTTTCGACTGTCACGCGGGTAAAGCCGTTGGCAGAAGCTAGTGTTTTTATAAATATGTGAGCGTTAGCAAGTTTTCCCTCGCTGTTCGTAGTGGACTTTCTGCACTCGTGTATTTGTTATAATATGATACAAGGCTACATTCACGTGGGGCAGACAAGGACATGTGGTGCAAGGCGATCTCGCCGGGGGAGCTCATTATAAAGCGCTAAGCTGGATCATTGCAGCAGCCACTTAACACAAACGAGGGATAATAACTGCACTGCGAGGCTTGGCGAGTGTCCCTTGATGCAGGTGAAATGTCAGTGTTTGTGATGCCATTGTGACGTAGTTTAGGAATAGTTAGAGTAATATAAAGGGTGTCTCAGTAAGAGTGCACTTTTTCATTTTAAAATAAAAACAAGTATTTTATGACAGAGTTGTGATATTTTTATTGTATTGTAAAGAAGACATGTTAAACGACCCCCACGGCTCCGATGACAGGCCATTACTCTTTTCATGAAATTTTCCTGACATGACTTTTGCACAGAGATGTGGCTGTATCTCATCGATGACGCGTTGGATTTCCGATTTGAGCTCAGGAATTGTTTCGGATTTATTTGCATAAACCCGAGATTTCAAAACCCCAAAGAAAAGAATCGCACGGCGTTAAATCGCACGATCTTGGTGGCCAGTTGACATCAGAATTTCGTGAGATAATGTGTTCTGGAAATCGTTGCTGCAATAAGTCGATTGTTTCATGCGCGGTGTGGCAGGTTTCGCCGTACTGCTGAAACCACAAGGTGTCCAGATTCACGCCGTCCAGTTGAGGCCACAAGAAGTCCGTTATCATATTCCTGTAATGAGTCATATTTTTTGGTGGGTAGAACTATAGACACAATACCTATGTGACTGTTTTATGTCAGCATCACATAAAACTTTTGATAGTTTATTGTGCGAATTGTTTTATGAGTACTTGCTGAGAGCTTAACTTACTTAAATAAAATAACTTAAATGTGAACTGGCTCCCTCTCGGCAGAAATATGTACTTCTATCTTTGTAAATATAGTCAAATATAGCCTATGTCGGAGTTTCCTTGCGTGAACGAATCAGAAACGAAGACATCCACACGAGAACCAAGGTTACCGACATAGCCCGAAGAATTACGAAACTTAAGTGGCAGTGGGCAGAGCACATTGCTCGCAGAATGGATGGCCGTTGGGCCGAAAGTTCTGGAGTAGCGACCGCGAACCGGAAGACGTTGCGTTGGAAGGACTCCCACAAGGTGTAGCGACGACCTGGTCAAGGCTGCAGGAGTCCGGTGGATGCGAGACGCACGTGACCGATCAGTGTTGCTTGGGGGAGGCCTATGTCCACCAGTGGACGTCTATTGGCTGGGATGATGATGATAGCCTATGTAATATTTTAATGTATAAGCTGTTTTGCATGAAAGTAACATCCATCCATCCGACATCACAAAGTTTAGCGTTTATAATAGTAAAATGTCGATTTTTTAGAAGAAATGAATACAATAGAATCATTCGACGAAGCCATGTATGGTGAAATAAAACCGCCAAAAGCATCCGAAATGCTTCAGTTAATTTAATTCACACCCAGAAAATACAGTTACTGGGAACGGAAGACGGAGGCATAATCCCAAAACAATTATATGCCGAATACTTGGCAGTGTCAACCAATGTGCCGACTGGCAGGGGTGCCTGACAAGACGTCCTGACGCGCTGACACATGCAAAATTACATTACGGAGCTGTAAACTGTCAGACTTGAGTTAAAATTGTTCTATGTTCCATATTAAAAGAAATAACTCGATTACTTTGGGTTGACGGCGAGGGTTATCTAATGGGAAAATAAAAAAGTTTCGATGAGAAGTTTTGAGGACTGACGTTCACTGTTTAGAGGCTCTTGAGAAAGTTTCGTTATATTTGCGATAAACATTGAATATATGAAACACTAGCTGCCGCCCGCGGTTCCGTCCGCGTTGTATTGGTTCTTCTCCCAATATAGCCTACTAGCTGTTGCCCGCGACTTCGTCTGCGTAGCATAAGTACTTCGAGCAGCATTTTCTTTATATCGCGTAATGATATTGTAGGTGTGTGGGTCACCTTAATTAAAAAAAAATTTGTTCAACATACAAACTTGCCCCTCCTTTCCATTCAGCGGTAAAAACAATCCTATGCCCTTACCAGGGTCTCAAACTATCTCCATAAACAAAATATCTAAATCGGAGCAGCGGTTTAGATAGCGGACAGACAGATAGAGCTACTTTCACATTTACAATATTAGTTAGGATGTGTTATTATAATGTATAGGTAAGCTATATTTCTGTAAAGTTTTATCAAAATCCGCTCAGTAGTTTTTGCTTGAAAGAGTAACTAACATCCATCCATCCTCACAAACTTTCACGTTTATGATAGTAGTAGGACTAGCTTCTGCCAGCGGTTTCACCTGAGTCAAACATATCCTGAGTGACAGAAATTCTATATCCTTAACTAGAAGAGTGTACCTATTAAGTCGTGAAAGCGTCACGTAACAGTCAGACAGACAGGTAGACAGAGTAACTTCTGCATTTATATTAATTAGGACTAGCTGTGATGTAAGATGATTATCTCTACTACTTACTTACCTAGCTACCCTACTTACCTACCATTTTTTTCTAGGGTCATTCTTCTGCGGAGAATCTTAACACAACTCCATTTATCGAATATGGATTTAACTGTCCGAGTATCTGAATTGCATGTGTTGTGATATTTTACTTCTTGAATACTTTAAATTAATATAACTTTTGATAGACTGAACCTATTGCAATGAAACAAAAACTTAGTAATACTTCAATTTCAGCAGTTTTTATGTATAAAAGTTAACTACAATTGTTTCATACATTTTACGTGATACGTGCATAACTAAACAGACAAACAGACAAAAATTCCAAAAGTGCTGGCAATGGGTTTTGTTGGTTATCTTTTAACAACCTGGCGACACCCAACAACATGCCTACAGTTTTATTACATGTATTGATTAATGATTGATGATGATTGTAGTTATTATATATGATTGACGTAAGTTGTGCCAGAAAGCGTTTTATACAACAAAATATTACATTGAAGACAAAAAGGCTTGGGATTGAGCTGCTCCAATTAATTTTGTTTTTTTATTATATTTTGCACTATGCATTTTGTTAATATATTTTTTTTTGGTTTTCTTGCAATGACAAGAATATTTACTTTTTAAAGTATTATATTATTTTATTTTAATTATTGTGAATGTGAAGACTATGTGGATCATTTATTTTTTTTGTTTTATTTTAAATTTATCTTAGTTTTTAATCATGGTCTGGCAGTTTAAGTAGTTTATGCGGCCTACGCGAATGTCCTTTCTTTGGTATTGTTCGTCGAATCGTTGAGCTCCTTAAATTCTGAGTTGAGCTGCTCGGTTATTGACAAATGCGTGCACTGACTGGACAGGTCCACTCAATCTGGCTGGTTATTTCTTCAAAAGACCATTTCAGACATCAGTCTACATGGTCTTCAGATGATCTAATCAAGATTTTGTCTGGACTTTAAAAGAGACTGTGACCTCTGTGTTTGTTTCGGCCTTTCTTCGAGTAGTCAGATAGGAAACGCCGACCTCATCTAGTTTTAAAAATATGTTCGACATGTAAAAGTGTTTGTACAAACCAACTTACAGAAATAAAATCATTTATCATTGATTATTAATTGACCACATAACTACGAGACAGTTCGGTAGCGCGTGTCAATGCCACACAATATAGATTGACAGTCGTGATGATAGAATTTCGCTTTGTCTGTCCGAATGTTTGCAATAATCGATACACCAATGAATGCAAGTGCCTGTAGTTTCTTGATTATCTAGAAGCTGCAAATAATGTTCGTAACGTCACACTACAATCATCGAGCTTGTCTCTCTGTTTTTTTACCCGACTGCCGAAGGAGAGTAATGTGTTTATCAGTCTATGTATGTATGTATGTTTGTTTGTTCCTATGTGGCGTTCTAGAGACCAAACGCGTTGGCCGATTTTGATGATTCTTAAGTCAATCGATTCGTCTTAACCTTGCGAGTGTCACTGGCTACATTAAAAAGGGAAAGTGGCGGATTTTGGGCGCCATTTTGTGGGGTATCAAAATAAAGGGTTTTAAGAGGTGATTTGAAAAATATATGACACTTATGTTTAAATGTGATTCTAAAAAAAATAACTAACAAGTTGTAAGTAAATAAAGTTAATTATAAAAATAAAAAAACCCAACTGCTTAAAAAGCGAACTAAAACGACGTAAACAAGAAGAAATTCAGTCGGAGGATACGTCTGGTTTTGGTCAGCCAGCTCGCGAAAATGTATCCTCCGACTGCACAGCATGAATTTCTTCTTGTTTACGTCTTTTTAGTTCGCTTTTTAAGCAGTCGGAATTTTTGTTTTTTTTTCTATATACCCTGCATTTAGGTAAATTGTATTTCCTTTTGACCGACTTCACAAAAACGGAGGTACCTAATCAGTTAGACACGTATGTATGTAATATTGTTGCAACCGCACAATATTCACATTTGTTATTCTATGTGGGCTTCTAAAAACGTGTGCCAAATTTTAATAATAATAATAAGTTTATTTCATAATGGGATTGCATAGTTTACAAATGTTGCATTTATATATATTTTTTAGGTTCAATTATACAATAAAGGCGGGTGAAGTACTGTTCTCCTAGATAGGCTAAAATTTAGCCTGTGTTAAGGAGAGACAGTGCCGATACCCTGTTTGGCGGATTATTATAGAAGTAGTATATAAGTGTGCTTAATTGATATACAATCTAGAATTTGAAGCAGCATCTGGACATAAGTGTAGTAAATAGTTTATTACAATTATTATTTATACAAAACATATCCTGAGTGTGTAGGTGTGTAAGCGTGTGTGTGCGTTTGTGTGTGTGTGTGTAGGTGCATTTATGTGTTAAGTGGGTGTGCATGTGTATATGTGTGTGTTTACGAGATTACTTTGTGAGGAATAATTCAGTGTCATCATAATTGAGGTCCAAAAGGAGTGTCCGTACAGTTTTTTTACAATTGTAGAATGATAGTTTAAAGATTGAGCATTTTGCATTAATTTTATTATAGAGAGATGGCGCAAGATATAAAGAGAATCGTTTTACGAAAGAGGTACGTGGAGGTGGAATTGTGCAAATTATGTCTTTTTGACGTTTGGAGATATGTCTGTATGGTGTTCTGGAATGTTGGAGTAAAACTATATGTAAAATGTACTGTTGTCGTACATTTAAAACATTCCAGGATTTATAAAGTTCTGTCGTTGGAAATAAGATAGGCCGGAAGGTGGCAACTTTAAGTATGGCTCTGTGAGCGATCTCTATAGGCTTCATCACTGTCTTTGCAGCTCCTCCCCAACAGGAAATACAATAGGTGACTAGTGACTGGCAAAGAGCGAAGTATACATTCCGGATAACTGAAGCGTGTGCTACATGTCGCAGTGTTTTAAAAATGTAAATAAGTTTCCGTACGCGGCCGGATAGGATATTAATGTGTGATTTGAAATTTAAGTGTTGGTCAATGAAAATTCCAAGATATTTTATTTGATTTACTGGAGTAAGTGAAGGGCACTGGCAGGCCTGGTGCGACATTAAACCACACGAGTGAGCTACTAGGGAGATAGAGGGATTTGGTTGCGAATTTTAATTAATTTTATAAGTGTATTTTTGTCCACGCATATCGCCGAAACTACTTATCGGATCGTGATCATTCTTTAGGGTTTTGCTTTTGAAGTCGGTTTATGTTAAATACAGTACTGCGGATCCCAAGCCAGGAGCTCATCACTGGGGCCCATTAGCAGCGTGCCACTCCTGGATCCAATCAGAACCGTATCCCGCGAAACCGCGGTTCGCGGCAGTGGAAAGCTAGAGATTTGCTCCTTATTGAGAGATATACTGGTTCCTACCACGGTTATAAGGTGGCATAAGGGTTGGCCGGTAATAGTATAGTCAATATGACTTACCTTAGATTCCTGCGGTAGACTCCTGGGCGTCGATCGATCTCGTGCCGTGAGGTTAGGGATAGGAGAATATATATATAATAAAGGACAATAAGGGATAGACTGACGGCTGTCTGGACTGAAGAATCCGGCCGGCGTCCACCAGGCAGCACGTTAAAAAAAGCACTTCGATGCGCGTGAAATATATACAAAACCCACTTTAGGGGCGCCCCACAACGCCGATTGCGAACGGCGGGCGCGATTAACAAATACAATGGGTGAAACACATCTCGATTAGATATGTTTCTACAAGACCCGATTTCCGCGTGTTCACGTTTTAAACTTTTTCTCTCGACTGTGTAGTGTCAGCTGTCAAAATCGTTGACAGCCCGCCGACACGGTGTTGCAAGTAAATACCAAAGATCGGGACTAAACAGTTTATTTTTTGTAAAAAAGGGTTTTCTTTTCTTTTATTGTCGTGTTGCCCAGTGGCTTAGACCTCGCCTCACGTGCTTCAGGTCTTTGGTTTTTTTTTTTTTTTTTTTTTTATTCAATATTCTACCGCGGACATGTGGCAGTCCGCGCTCTTTTTTATTGTGTATATTTTGTTTGTAATTTTTTATTTTTTTACAATTGTTGGATTCCTACAGGTACAGGTCTTTGGTTCAAATCCGGGCAAGTTCCAATGTGACTTTTTCAATTCATACGTCATGTACTTTCTATGTTTATCTTGGACATCGCTGGCAACGGTGGTCGAACATATCGTCAGGAAACCTGGATTTTTAGTTAGTTTATTATAAGTTTGTACTTCATTGGTATAAATGCTACCAGGCGAACCAGTACGAGGGTATACGTTTAAATAAATAAATTAGAACATAAGGCTTCAAATTTCAGTGTTTACATTAGTTCATAACTCCTATCGTTTTATTCATTTCTAGGTAGAGCAGAGTCCGGAACATTTCATTTAAAAACCTTTTAGTGGTAGCCTGGGGCAGTAATCGTGGTCCGGTAAATGTCTGCTGGCCATACCCCTTTTACATGGAACCTATTACCGATCAATGCAAACTGGGGCAGATAAACAATATTATTAACATTGCCTACATATATTCATATGATCAATTAATATCAACTGGAACTGCTGAACATTGACCTCATCAATATTAGGTACTAAGAACACTTATACTATAACATCACGCCAGTATTCCCCAAAAGGTTAGGTAGAGCTGTAAATAATGGTTACACCCACTTTTTGCCGGTTATGTTGCAAATCGTTCGGTAAAGGTTTGTCTCTCTCTCTCATTCGTGCGAGGATGTGGCCACTTCTGGTGTCAGAGTTAATTAAGCCAGCTATGGGATCCCCACAGGCCTCTGACTTGGCTATTTCAGACTTACATTAACTATATAAGTCCAGGTTTCCTCACGATGTTTTCCTTCACCGTTGCGTCGTTCTTGTTTGTATTTTCTCGCGACATTTTGTTGACGCCCAGAATAAAAATTGCCTATATTCATCAGCAGTTTATATTCATAAAAAGTCATCCGATACATCTATTAATCTCAATAAAGCTGATCCATAAACTAACTTCAAAATAAATGCAAGGATCATATCTCCTACCGTCCATAACTTTACGAAAACCAACGTGGTAAAATATATGGCTGTATTAATTCAGAATTTCTAACCACTTAATTTTTAATGACAAAATAAATATTATCGCCGTGTATCACCGTCAGTTACGCGGAAAACGTGAAGCGTCTCATACGACAACTTTATTTTATCGTGCACAAGTTAGGGCGTTACTTTAATTGTGGCCGACATTCGTCGACTTAATGCGCATTAATGTGAGTGGGAAAGTTATCTTAATTAAACAAAGCTCTGCTGGGAACGGACGTCTGTTTGTCCCACAGCTTGTAAACACAACACTCGGCAATGCTCGGCAAATCGACTGCGTTACGAGGATTTCAGGAGATACGCTTCCCTTACACGAGCATGTTACCCCCATCAGACCGTGTCCTCAAATCATAATCTCAGAATCCATTTCCCTGAGCGCATTCCATTTTTAACATTTAACAAAACTCCAGCGTATCGGCCCAGTTTTCTCTAAGAATTCGCGGAGGGTCCCAGCTGAATATCCGCATTTTTTCTAAACAATGGCGGCTGTCCTCGTACTGCTTTGGATAATGTGAAAATTTTACGAGGAATTTCCGTGAGATTCCCTTGAATGGTTGAATGTGAGTGAAATTCTCCCGAGTTCAATACATTCGAATATTCTTTTAAGATTGGAGTGACACAAAGCGTATTGTTACAGACGAGATGTTTCTATCTCGTGCCGTTTTGTCGACGACTCTCTAGTTATTGTGTTCATCTGCGCTGGTGCATTAAGTGATAAGCTTTTGTGTTAAATAAGTGTGAGACACATGAGACGTGACCTTTTATGTAACCAGTCATCTTGTATGCATGGAAATAAATAGCTTCTTGCATTCACAACAGCTAATTTAAGGTTGCTCGAAAATATTGTCAACATTGCACTCGCGTAAATTGAAGTTGATGTAAATTTTATGCATAATACACAAGAATTAAAAATAGTAGTAGAGTAGATATTACTTAAAATTTGTTAATTTGAATAGTCTAGTTTAAAATCCTGCCGCTAATTTATTATCAAAACCGAAACCACGACTAACGAATGTTAATTAGTACAAATTAATTAAATTATCAAACATTCTAGAACCTTCGGTGAGAATGAATTCTGAATGTACCAGAAGCTCATAGAAACAAGAAGTTCTAGATGAAAAAGGTTCACGTGGCAATTGTTAGATGTCTACAGTTCACTCTGGTACACTCTCATTCCACCGGTTATGTTCAAGTTTCATGTTATACGGTTAATCTATTCTGGCATCACTTTGTGCATTTTAAGTGCCTTACTGTAGATCTTTCCCGTTAGGTACAACAAACAAAAAGTGAAAAATAAAAAACAATTATCAAAAAAAAAAACAACAGGCTTCCAAAAAACCTATTTCGGAAGTCGGTGTTCCTGTTTTCGTTTCTTCGTTTTTTGACACCGACTTCCGAAATTTTAGTTATTTTTCACTTTGTAGTAATATTATAATATTAAAATTTATTTTCTCATCACAAATGTTGCAGGTACAGAAAATACTTAAACTAATACAAAAAAAAACATGAAAACATTTGTGAGAGACGACTAGTGCCCGAAAAAGGTATTGAATACCTGTGTTACGGTTCACCAGGCTCCCCATCTTACAGTTAGGCTTTGTATGTAATAGATCAAGTATGAACTAATCGTTTAAGTAGTAAAGTAGTGTTTTTAATGAGAAGATATTATTATCAAAATACAGATCGGTGTGACTATAGTTATGAGAAAGAAGGGTGAAACAAACGATGTTTAGTCGTAACTACACTGCTTTCCAAAATTTAAGAGCATTATCCGAAAACATCGTAGAACCCAAATTGCATATAGATCTCATTTATTTATCCAGGACCTCCAACGAAAGATGTACACAAAAAATACAAAAAATCATCAATATGAAGTAATGACAAGTGCACTCCCTAAATTATAGGAGGCCACAGCATGCATTTTGGATTATCGACTAAATAGAAACTAAAATATAAACTCTTATTGTAAATTGTAAAACATATAAAAAGAAAAAACTAATCAAAACATGAAATACTTATGAAAATAAAAAAGCTCTCCTTATATACAATTAACCTGGGCTTTACCAACATTATGGCAAACCAGACGGCAAAGACTCATTATTCCAATACAAAGCGGGGCAGTAAAGCATAAACATTGTAGCCGGGCGCCGGTGAAAATTGTTTAATGGCTCACTAGCGATTGTCGTAAAACTATATTTCGTCGGCGAGGAGGGTTGAGGATGGAGGACGGAGGACACAGGCCCTCGTTAAAACTCTGACCGTTCACTAAATCTTACGGGTTTACGATTCTACAAAAATTGGGCCACCTCTACCGCGGAGCTTCGAGTTTCTTCACTTGTAAGAAGCTTAAGTGTTCACCCCTATGTTGTTATACAGCCCGGATTATAGTTACCTTAATAGGGTGGGGATCGGCTTTTATGAGCTCCAAATAATTTGGACAACTTGGTTACTGGTTAGGCCCAATAGTATTAGTAAAATATTTGCATAATGAACCTAGAGTAACCCTAGGCACAATCACAATGGCGTTCAATACCTTATAAGCTTATTAATAATTACTAATGTCAATTGAATATACTGATCCGATATTGTGTCAATACGTTTGAATATAGGCACAAGAGCGTTGTTCTATTCCTGTTCTATAGAAGCATTAATAATGCTTCAATGCTGAATACATTATGGTGGAACAAAACGTCGTTTACTGCGGGAAAGCTGTTCGAATGAAATGAAACGCTAACTAATGAATGCTGAACTGAATGTCGTATATATTAATATGTCGAGCGTATTTAGTATTCAGCCGAAGCGTGCACCTGTCGGCAATCAGCCTCCACTCACATTATTTTGCCATTACTTTAGACAATACCGCATGATTTAAGGTAAATACGTGGAGCTCTCTGATTACGTCTGCGTCATAAACTCCGCCATACTTGTATGAGCGATGACGTCACAAAGTAGCATCTGAGATTACTGGAAGTTCTTCTGGGACGTATATCATGCCGTTAAACGAAGCTGGCAGCAGAATGTACACCGCTCGTAATAATACAATTACACGTAGGAATAATACGCGAGTAGCGAGTGCGCTAACAACGTGGTTATCACGAGAGATAAGCGAGCGACGTTGCGAGTGATGCCGAGATACGTCTCTCAGACGAGGCTTGCTGCTCAACTAAGCGTCCCACATGCGCGGAAATGCGAAAACGTGTTACGCTATGCGAAAATGTGATTGTATCACTTGGTGCAGTTACACGTATTCGTAATTATGCGACGCGAAACGTTTATCCTACTTTTCAGTGGTGTCGTGAATTCAGAGACAACTGCATTGCATGTGATCTTGATATTTGTAACATCGCTTTTTATCGCATGGGATCGTATTTGTCGCTCAGCTGGGACAAAGAGTATTGCTTAAGCGTTATTGTTCGGCCAGGGTCCGAGCTAGTCCACGTCCGCTCGTTTCACTAATCTTTGCCAAGTAAATAAAGTTTCAGAGCGGACATACCACTTACAGTTTATCTGAAATTCAAGAGGCTCGACAATACACGATCATCCCACATTCTCCGAAAACAATATTAGAAATGATTCGCTTGAATTAATAATGGGTTCGGAGCCTTCTCGTGAGTACTTGAGTACTTGTGGATGATTACGAAAAGCTTCGCACAATTAGTGGGTAAAGCCGGGACGGGGACGTAAAGTTGTCGTTCTCCTTTGTCAGGTAAGTTATTAGGTACGTAGCAAAATAATGGCTTGTTAAGATTAATGTTTAATCTATGTTTATGACGAACATAAGCGACATAGTTGTCGGATGTCGAGTTACGATATTGCGATGATTGGAACGAAAAGTTATTTAATTCTGTTACATTGTGTCTGGAGTTTGCTTTGTTTGCAGCGTTTTGATGGTCTCTTTTTTCGGCAAAGAAGTTTTATTGTTGCATTGTGTTTTATAGTTAGCTTGAAACAATACACTGTTTGAGTGCCTAGAAAGAATTTGCCGGTATTTGTCTGTGGATTTTCTTTTGTGTTCCAGAAGCTGAAAACTTAGATGCACTGCTATTGTTTTATAGAATTACTCCAAGAGTTAGTGAAATGAATAAAAATGTAAAGTTTCAAAGTTACTAAGATTAAACCTTACAAACAGAGTCATCACAAGATTTAATTGCTACAGATATTGAAAGTCTGCAAAATATAGTGGAACAACGAACTTGAATTAAAAGAAATTCTTCTTTTTATTATGGAAACTGTCGTTAGTCCCCGGCATCTCGATCGAGTTGTAAAGTTTTACGCTGGATCGTGAATTCAGACTTCCGAGTTAGACAATGTCTTCAGCATATTTCTGGGATATTTATCTTACAAGTTTTATTATTTTCCAAACACATAAAGCAGGCTGCATGAATAGGAACTGTCGACGTCACTCCGTGTGTGTAATGGTTAATCAAACACCCGCGGTACATATTTTATCTGGGATCTTCGACGTGTTGTTAGTCCCGCGGTGAGTCAGCGTGAATGTTAATGCATTTCGGTCCGTGTATCACATTTCGTCAAACGTAATCGAAGTCCCGATGACGGGACCATCCATCACAAGGATGTTTTCTCATCGTTTCTTTTAAATGGAATATCTTTCAATGCAAATTTACATTCGAGTTCCATCGGTTATTATTAGGGACGAATCGGTTCGACTAATCGATGTTACCCGGTGACAGCGGATGGTAACTTTGTGTTATCGCGGTAAGCCGGCAGTCGACCGGCTCTCCTAGAATTATTCATGTCAAAAACATTCGTTTTAAACGGAAACTGATTTATCGAGTGGCGCAGATTGTGCGTTGGAGTGGTTCACAGAGTGGCTCTTAGTTCTTTTGCGGCGCCATTTCTTTTTCAGTGTTATAAAGGAGGGCTTAGGTTATATGCATACGTCCGTGAGTCATGCATGTCGGCAATAAGCCGCTCGGTTTGATGAGCCCTGTTTACGAGCGACGACAGCGTATCGCTTAAGCGACAAATAAATCGTTGGCGATGCTAAATTTACAGCAGTTAATATATTTTTATGAGCGTTGAAACGCGGGCGTTGTATGAAATATTTGAATTTGATTATGAATTTTTATGATTATATTGAATTTTAAAGTTATGTGTTATATTTCCGGGAAAGGCTGTGTTATGTTACGAGCGATATTTGCGTATATTTTTGCAGTAAGCTAAACTTTTATGCCCGCATGATGTTGGCGTAGCATGAAAAGCGTCAGTATTGTTCAATTTAGTATAAGCTTTCAATTGCAAACATACAGATAGATGTTGATTGCCTGTGAATACGTTCAGGTGGGTAGTTAATTGGTAACTTATGACGTAATCAAACAATTAATCCAGTCATCTAAGCTAGCGTGGAATGATTACACTATCTTAATTAGGTTACACAGAACATGACAGGTACAGTTAGTCGTGCTTGTCTTGTGTCAAGGGAACTATGCTTATCTTATCTTATCTTGTGGAGGGGCCGAGAAACAACTCGGACACTTCGACCCATTGGGATCTATTGTGGTCAAATGCATGGTTATCTATTTACATTCTTACCCGTAAGTACCTTTAGGATATTCAACATACAGATATACCTTCCTATATAGAGTCATGCCTTTTTCCCCATGGGAGTAGGCAGCAAATAGGATAATTAAATATACTACGTATTATCAGCATGTTTTCGATAGTCATCAGCCTTTACAGATTTTCGGTACTTATAAGGGTGAAAAACCCGCAAAGATAGACTTAGTTCGCTTACAATTTGAATACCAAAACGTAAACTTTGTTACCATAATCACACAGGGCATGAGCCCCGCATCCTGAATTAAAGTACAACAAAGTACTTACGTAACATTGATTTGTAGTCAATTGTGTGTTGCATGCACTAAGGGCGTCTGGAAGAAGGTTTATACCAAAAAATTCGTCGTTGTACAGTTATTTTACTAGGCATAAAGTTTTATTATGTGACTTTTAAGCGCAGGAGTAATTTATGGCCACTTCTCAGGACTCGTTTGTCTTTTGTTTTCAATGCCGAATCTTGGGAGTTTTTATTGGGTGTTATTTAAATGGTTTAAAAAAAAAGAAAAAAAAAGAGGCAGTCAAACCAAAAGATGGGAAGATGACCTGAAGAAAATAGCTGGTCCGATGTGGACCCGTTTAGCAAGAGACAGCAATACGTGGACAACAAAACACCCAGTTGCCGATCACGCAAATGCAAGTTAGAATAGATTATTATTATTTATTTATTTATATTCACATAATGGTAAGTAACTTATAAACTAAGCCCCACAAAACCGTAGTAATGGTTTGACTGTAGGGTCGGTGAGTCTCTATACACTCATTCTTAAATTTCATACAGAAAGCTAATTATTAATTATAAGATAGAAACAGCAAAAAAGGCTATTTTATTTTATTTATTTATTATTTAAATAGTTAGTATAGTATTCGTATTTTTGTGAGCAGAAAAATTTAATCTGTGAGAAGAAATAGCTTATTGATCAGCAACTCATGGCCAGCAAACATTCCAAAATCAATCAGCAATTGATGTAATTCTGGATGGCTGTAAATTTTTTTGTACAGCATATTAATTATAAAAGCTATACTGCGCTCGCTCCTTTCTGTCAGCTAGGTTCTTGATACCCTGGAGCCAGGATTTTTTATCAGGTAAAAGAACTTTGAAATTTTTCATTTTTCTGCTCTTACTCCGCCAACTTTTAACGTACATTGCCGATTTTCCAACAAAAACGCAATCCACTTAGTAACCATAGTAACGTAGTTGCTCACCATGTTTCAAATATGCATACCAATCAAATACACTGCTTATAGACATGTTTTCTCTGCTGATCAATCATGAAATCTTGCTGATCAAGTAGTTATTTTGCGGACTGAATGTTTATTATGCAAACTCATGTTATTGTAAGCTGCTTATTTATGAATAAATTTTAGACCATTATCAAAATTATTTGCGGAACAAGGCTTGCTGCCTGATTTTTTTAATTGCATACAAAATCTTTTCATGCCGACCAAATTATTTAAATGCTGTTTTTTTGTGGCTCACCAAATTTTATAATTGTTAAACATTTAATTACTTTCTGTTTTTATTTGTGTTCTTGAGTTTTCTAATCATATGAAACAATTGGTAGAACTATAGCAACAATAGCTATGTGACTGTTTTATGTCAGCATCACATAAAACCGTTGATAGTTTATTGTGCGAATTGTTTTACGAGTACTTGGTGAGAGCTTAACTTACTTAAATAAAGAAACTTAAATGTGAACCAGCTGCCGCTCGTCAGAAATTTGTACTTCTATCTTTATAAATATAGTCGAATATAGCATAAGTCGGAGTTTCCTTGCGAACCAAGATTACCGACAGCCCGAAGAATTGCGAAACTTAAGTGACAGCGGGCAGGGCACATGCTCGCAGAACGGACGGTCGATGGGGCCTAAATGTTCGCGAACCGGCAGACGTTGCGTTAGTAGGCCTCCCAGGCTCCCAAAAGGTGGAGCGACGACCTGGTCAAGGCTGCTGGAGTCCGGAGGACATCAGACGCGCGGGACCGATCAGTGTGGCGACGCATGGGGGAGGCCTATGTCCAGCAGTTGACGTCTTTTGTCTATGATGATGATTATGATGAATAGCCTATGTAATATTTTGATGAATAAGCTATATTACTGTAAAGTTTCCTCAAATTCCGTTCAGTAGTTTTTCAAATCAAAATCGGTTACCTTAATAAAAGTTAAGGTAACACACATAAAAAATACCTCCTCCTTTTTGAAGTCAGCTAAGAATATAAAATAATTCTCCAACAATATTATTGAAGCAGAATCCATATTAAATTTAAACTTATGCAAGCCCACACGAGCCGTGAGTGGGACTGTGCAAACCAATTAGTGATGATAATGCGAAGATGGACCCGGGGAAAATAAAACATAACATTGTGGATGGTTATGAATCGTACTCTTCTTGTTTAATTTACTCAAAGTTTTATAAAACGAAGCAAACATAGTATGTAGGGTAAAACCAGGGTTTTAGTTTCCCCAGGGGTATAGTTGCCCAAGGGGTATAGTTGTCCCAGGGGTATAGTTGCCCCAGGGGTATAGAAAGAAAGAAAGAAAGAAAAATATTTATTTGTGACCCGCACAGGAGACACGAGATAAGCAACACAAACAATAATAAAAAAAATAAAATTAAAAATAACCCCGTGCGAGACCAAAAAGGCTCCTATCTCAGCATGTGCAACGATATTAAAAAGAAAATAACGCTGCGCTGATATTCTGATAGGGCATGGTTAGGTTATAGTTAGGTTAGGGTATAGTTGCCTCGATTGTAATAACCCAAGTTTCACGGATGAATCGCATGCAGTTTTATTTATGTACGTATATATAGTTGCCCCAGGGGTATTATTTCCCCAGGGGTGTAGTTGCCCCAGGGGTATAGTTGCCCCGGGGGTATAGTTGCCCCAGGTGTATAGTTGCCCCAGGGGTATAATTTCCCCAGGGGTATATTTGCCCCAGGGGTATAATTGCCCCAGGGGAATAATTTCCCCAGGGGTATAGTTGCCCCAGGGGTATAATTTCCCCAGGGGTATAGTTGCCCCGGGGGTATAGTTGTCGATTGTAATAACCCAAATTTCACGGATGAATCGCATGCAGTTTTATTTATGTATCGAAAGATGCTCCAGCCGCTCATGCCTCTGTGCGATTGCAGGGGAAGGCAAAATGCGATCAAAGTTTTTGCGGGATAGATGTCCTGTTTCTCTGTGGGGCATCTGCCCTAAACGTTACTTACATGGATTAGGCAACTATTCCCTATGTGGGATAGATGTCCCAAAATATAGTCCGCAAGAATAGCTAATACTCTGGAAATATTAAAGAAAATGTTTTTTACGGCGTGAGTTTAAAATGTCTGAGGCGTGGGTCTGTATATCCTCATAGTTGCTGTATTCCTGAAGTCTTTAAGTCAAGAGTGAATAATAGATTTCTTCCAGGTAAGCGTGCTACATCGTCGACCACATCATCGCTTACTATCAAGTGAGATAGTGGTCAATCGCGATCAATCCTAACAATAATAAAAAATATGTATACGTATGTATTATTTTATTTTATTGAGGAAAAAGTAACCACATCTTCAATCACATAATAACCGTCTCAGGATTAACTTCAAGAAGATCATTAAGTAACTATAGCATCCCTATTGTATACATATGTATTTCTCCAGATTATTGAAAACACCGTTTATAAAATATCTCGAGACAGATGTAAATCCCTGAAATAAATTGTGAACAAAACATTTCTTCTACAATAAAACGCATCAAAATTCAATACTTTAAAAACTCTCCACGTCGTATCGAGAAATTGTTTGCGGACTGGCGACATTATATATTTAGTATATAGGTATGTCTATCCAACTGCAAATTCACTATCATCAGCATTTCTAGACCCCATCAAGCTCTTGTGTCAACGTCATGATATTAAATCCCGATGGAAATTGCAAAAGCCAATCTTCCTACAAAGGTCTCCCTCCATTTCTACCATTATTTCGAGTTCTGTGTCAATTCTTTTCAATTCATAAGGAGCACATCAAGTCGTCCCGCAAATGCCTTCGAGATCTGTCTCGGCTCTGCAATGGGACAAACAATACAGGATAAACTATCTACCTATAATAATAACAATCTGCCTGATCAGATTGATGATAAGGTACAGGAGAATTTTCTTTCTGACAGCGAGTGTTCACCAACTACTCTTTTTTTTAGGCTTGCGCTTGACCACTATCTTACCTGATGGTAAGCGATGATGTGGTCGACGATGAAGCACGCTTGCCTAGAAGAAACCTTGAATAAAATACTCCCAGGTTGTAGCTATTTGTTGTACTCTCAATGATAAGTAAAACTCGAAGGGCCAGTAACTCTATAATCTTTGTACAAATACTAACGAACGAACTCACTAACTAAGCGGAGTCGTACTCATTCCGGACCGTTCCTAGAAGACCGGTGTACTTTGAAATCCGGTCCTACTTCGGATAACAAGTTAAGCTGTCAGCCTCGGTTCCGTGCAAATAGCTAGACTCATCATTGAAACTAAAGGTAGAAGTAATAACCAGTCTTGACTTTTAAGAGTTTACAAAGAGTACTTCTTTATAGGAGTATACGAATAGATTGCACGCTAAAATATTGTAAAAAAAAATTTTCTTTCCCTTGATATATATTTTAATAGATATTGTTTAATTAATGTTTTTTTGAAATTAGAATTTTCTCCTCCCACTCTTTAACAAAAAAATATCAGAATCCCCCAATTTTGTAATGTTATGTTAGTCATACTGATCTTTTTCGTATAACATGCTAGCCTGTACCAACTGGGTGGTGACTGGTGACCACAAGCTCTTAGAGTAAGGTTATTTTGAGATCGAGTAAATGACAGATGTATACACGTCATATACATCTGTCCCTTACTTGATCTCAAAATAACCTTACTCTAAGAGCTTGTGGGCACCCCCCTGTACCCAGATATTTAAAACGAACCGATTTTGATGAATGAGGTGTTCATTCATCAAAACCGGTTCAGTAGTTTATACGCTACGATGGAAAATACGTAATTATATACCTTTTTTTTTTGTTAACTGGAGGAAACTTTCAAAAGCCCAGGGACTGTGATTTCAGCACATGGAGGAGGCCCCGTTACCTCTTAAAATACCAACCCGGGAACTCCCTCTGTGCAACGTCTGTTAGGGCACATCCCTAGGGAGACTGAAAAAGCTTCTCCCCTGAGCCTCGTTTTGCATGGCAGCACATGATCACTGTGCCACCGTCTTTCCAGGAGTCACTTGATGGGTGGACAGAGTCCCAAGACTGAACGCCCGCCACCCCAGAGTCCCGCCAGCTTATGATGCAGGCGGGGTTTCGGCGTTTAAGGTATCGGGGCGGTTACCTCTCCGAAACCTTCTTCTTCTCCGAGTGGGATCGGCCCTCTCGCGGTTCCGCTCGGCAGCCTCCTTCTGGACCATCACGGTCTCACAGAAGAAGGCCATTTCTCTCCAGTTTTCTGTCTTTGCCAGTATGGCTCTCACAACTGCTGGCAAAGACAGGTTTCACCCGTTACGTAAATACATACATACACAGACTGTTAAAATCATAACCTTTCCTTTTTTCTGCTGCCGGCTGACTTATTGAAATACGAGTATATACTCTGGGTTACAGAATATCGTTTGAACAGAACAACCCACAAATGTAGAGACACAAGGTATCTGAACAAACGTATTCAAGCACAGCACACGCTCCGAAAATCCACACTAGGTACCAAACAAGTTCAACCCCTTTGATACAAGTGTTTGTGGTACCACATCTACGCTCTCGAAAAAACCTCTCTGTGAACACCTAAAGCCTACGAGTTGCATTTTTCAAAGCCGCAACCAAGAGGCTATCGCACCAAAGAGACTTGTTGGAAAACTATCCAACGCTTATTTTGTAGCAGCGAGATTACTTCCCACTAACTTATATACGTCAGTTTCAGCAAAAACTAAATTTATTACATGTGCAAGACGGATGTGTGTTCCGCCTCTCTTGGAATAACTTTAAAAGATTAGAAAGTTTGCCTCGCATGCGGTGTAGTCCTGTTCCGTCTCTCCGCGGACGCATTACGGTGCTACCAACCTAATGTTTACACATAAAAATAAAGTCACAACATTAGTTAGTTCTAGAAATGTCCTTTTACACAGGTACGTGACTTAAAACCTTCTACATCTGTTATACGGACCGTACCGCGGTATAGTTCGGTTAAGTTCGCTTTTACGCGGATGTTACGATAGTGGAAAAAGGTTTTTCCGTTTGACCTTCTTGAAGATCCTGCTTTAAGTTCATTGTATTTTTTTGCCGTACAATCCTACAGTATTAACTTTTGACAAAAAAACAACCTTACTCTTAGATACTTCCTAGAATCGATCCAATCTTACTCTACAAACTGATGTACTGTACAACTATTTTCTTAATATCCCTCAGCAATCATCGCATCTCCGAATACAAACGAATGCTAATTTCAATATCCATAAATTATTAGATTAATCGTGTATAATAATTTGAATGCAGAACTAAGTTCTTTATTGTTGTTTTGTTTTGATTTCCGTGTGATATATGTAAAGCCGTAAAACTTATTTTTCTATTTTCAATTACCTGCTTTTCTCCCATTTTTTTAATAAATTACATAAAGTTAAAAGAGTATTAACAACTCTATATACTTTCAAGTTGATTGAGAGCGTCCGGTCTGCACCAAGTGCAAAGGAAAACTGATTGAAATCCGACGACTGACGAAACACGAAGTTTGACGAGGGACATTCAGAAAATAGTTGTACTGTACATCTATGAGTTCAACGCAACGTCAAAATGAAATGCCACTCCGTATTAAACTTCAGCAAAATTACCAACCAATTTGAAGCATATTTTGTAAGGACACTTTATCTCAACCTACACATTCTGGAAAACAATTTGCCTAAGTGAGCGGCACTCCAGTTCCCATGTGCCATTCCAGCAGTATTGCATCTTCGGGTGCAACCTCCGCGCCCGCTACACTTGTTCATAATATTGCGAAGTAAAACTCCTTACTCATAAATTGACGTCTTCAGAAGCCGGCGAATGGGCGTAGATTCCGTAGCTGTGATGCGTGAGAGCGGTGCACTATACCACTGTACAGGGAAATTGAAAGTTCAGTTTCTTGTCAGTATAAGTTCCTTTTCAGGGTTCTGTACCCAAAGGGTAAAAACGAGACCCTATTACTAAGACTCCACTGTCCACCTGTCTGTCTGTCACCAGGCTGTATCTCATGAACCGTGATAGCTAGACAGTTGAATTTTTACAGATGGTGTATTTCTGTTGCCGCTGTAATAACAAATACTAAAAACAGAATAAAATAAATATTCAAGTAGTGCTCCCATATAACAAACGTGATCTGTTTGCCATTTTTTGCGATAATGGTACGGAACCCTTCGAGCCCGAGTCCGACTCGCACTTAGCCGGTTTTTTGAGCACCGTTTTCTGAACAAATTATCCAATTCTTGTCACCCTCCAAATTATCCAATTCTTGGCACTGAGCCCAATTTATTTGAGGTCGGCGCATCACGTCTTCATCCATTCGTTCCATTTGCTGTCAACTAGAAAGTCACCTTAATTCTGGATATACATATATCTTCTTTCACACAACCCATCCAGGATTCGTCGAAAACCGAAGTTGCCATAAATACAGATCACCAATTAACTATCCGAAAAAAAATTGTCGAAGGGTAGAGGAGATGGTCTATTTATTAACTCTATGTTGATTCGGAATTCAAACTTTAAAAAAACTGCAGAACTTCTGAAGTATTTTTGAAATGACTTCCACTCCACGGTTTTTATGTTTATGCTGTTCGCAGTAGGAAACGATAAGACAACTCTACACTGTCACTTTATTCTTATTTCAGCTCGGTTTATATTTAGTTCATAAATGCCAATACAATGGCGGAGCTTTAAAAATCTCGACAAAGAGCGGTCTATTGCTTTTCAATACTTATTTGAATGATTTTAAAATGTCGGCTGGCTTTTTACTAGGAATAAAAGGAAGTCTTATGACTACAAATTGTCTAGACGACTATTCGACAATACTGTTGTACATTCTTACTCAATTGATTTTGTCAAGGTATTTCTTAGCATCAAAAGAAATTCTGTGACTCAACAGATTCAAGCTTTGATGTGAGTGATTTAAAACGAAAACAAACCGACAGTAAATACACAAACTATTATTAATAACACAACATTTATTCAATTCAGAATCGTATCAGTCACTATTTATTTTTACCTGCACGACTTCACATCAAAAACTGACGTCGGCTATAAACTCACAATAACATCGTAAATCAAACAGTCAAGGAAAATGAAACGCCGACGGCACTAGAACATGCATCCCTCCGAAGCCTCCACCATATTGTGACAACGAACATGGATCCGCCACCAACGATCATGGAATAGGATTCATTCCAATAATGTAAGTTGGGCAATAAAGCCACGTGAGCGGATTACCGTTACGCACACATCGCCCGCGCATATATCAATATGAAAGATAAATAATCACCGTCTTCCCCTAAAATTGTCTCTGCGGCGACGTTTATTGGTTTGTTTGCGAAGAAAGTTGGCGCCGTATCCTACCTGCGTTATTATAGTTAAGAGACTGTTACATTTATCGACTGGCGATATTAAATTTGCCTTTTTTCATTCCCCCAGCTATTATTTTCTCGCTTCTATTTCTCTCTCGCTGGAAATGGCTTAACGCAGTGCGAATGCAAATAAACTACACCTTTGTGTTTTGTTATTCGGACGTGAAATAATTTCTTTCCGTGTTTCTTTGTTGTGTTTTCTGTATCTTGTTTCTTACAAGGCGATTGGTTCTGAGTTACGGAGTTTGTTATTTAAAATCTTGAAAGAAATTCAATGCATAGCTAACTATAATAATAATTTACTTGTTGCCGTACAAAATGAAAAGGCTACAATTTCTAATTGAAAAATAAACTTGTTACGTGGAATAACGTCTTTCTTTGTTCTAAGTTTAAAACCTTTTCTTATAAAAGACTGTTATTGAGAGTAACTTCCTATTTAAAAGAAAACAAACTAAAAGATTCTAGTCAAATAACAAACCATAAACATGTCAAAAGAAAAATAAATCAGAAAATGTCCATTTAGTTATGTTTATCGGAGTAAACTGAAACTACGGGAGGGAGTATAAAGAAGTAAAATAAAATAAGGTTTCCGTGGGGAGGTGAGTACAGAGTGAGACGTCCAGAAAGTTCGGCAGGTTAGCGATAAATCGGAATTTATGTGGGCGCCGCACCACCCCCGTCCCGTCCCGCTCACGCCCCGCCGACGTCCCGCTCGCTGCATAACAACACGCGCTAAAAGCATTGCTGCTCACCCTTCAATTTTACTTACCTACATCACAATAGTTTAGATACAACCCATTTCATTAATTGCTTTAAACATGAGCTGTGCCGTCTATTTCATGAAGGCAAATCACTGTTAGGTTTATTGTTTGTTTGTTTTGCAATGCTTAAGTGTGGGTACGTTTAGCAAACAAAACATTATGAAAATAATGCGCTGTTGCTACGCCGTAGAAGATGCGACTAAGCTGCCTACGCTCTCGTAGCAGATAGCAAATGCGCTACGCCGCTACGAATATTGCTTAGACAGTTTTATTTTTGAAAAGTTTATTGAGTTTACCCGAAAACAAAACACATACATTTCGTGGCATCTCATAGGTAATCGAGCTATTTATTATTCCTTCGAATTACAGTACTATTATCGAAAATTCGCAATTTGATTATAACTCAAACTCAATATTCCGGTACCACACTACACATGGGAATAAGTCAGTGTTGTCACGTCCGTAACAAATATCACCGTGTGAGTAACATACAGGAAGCAAGTAGTAATATCAAGATGTCGCGCCGTGCCTGCCTGACCGGAGTCAATTGATCACAAAGTAGCAAGTAGCGCAGAAACAATAAAGCCATTGCTAACGCAAGCAGGTACGCAGCACGGGTACTAACTCGCTCTGTAAATACTAACATTGTTACTATTTCAAACTACCTGGGATTCACTGTCGGTACACAATGCTACAGATAGATCAAGTTGAAACGCATCCATAGCAAGCGGTTCTCTCGTCAAAGAAAAGTTTATACCATAAGGGATTAAATTTTTAACCTACTTCCCAAAAAGGAGGAGGTTATCAATTCGACTGTATTTTTTTATGTTTGTTACCTCAGAACTTTTTACTATGTGAACCGATTTTGACCATCCTTTTTTATTTGAAAGCTGAAGCTTGTCATGTGGTCCCATTTAAATTTCATCAAGATCTGATGAAGAATTTCGGAGATATACATCAGAACTCTTCAATAAATGACGGAAATTTATTTATTCACTCGGGGTAGCTGCATTCGCATGTCTGTTTATTAATTACACCATCTCATAATTTCACACTGGTACGCAGGTGTGAACAGTTCACCTTGGTATACTCTCATTCTACCGGTTTTGTTTAAATTTCATGTTATTGGGTTAATCTATTCAAGCATCACTTTGGGCATTATATGTACCGAGCCTATAGAACTGGTGCATTATGAAAATATTTTTACAAACAAAAATACAACCTACTTACTTCCAGATAAAAACACTACAAAGTTAAAAATAACTTCAATTTCGGAAATCGGTGTCAAAAAAACGAAGAAACGAAAACAGGAAAACCTTACGGTTGTATTTTTTTATCCGACTGCCGTAGGAGGGTAATGTGTTTATCAGTCTATGTATGTATGTATGTATGTTTGTTCCTATGTGGCGTTCCAGAGGCCAAACGCATTGGTCGATTTTGATGACTCCTACGTCAATCGATTCGTCTTAATCTTGCGAGTGTCACTATCTACATTAAAATTGGAATAAGAAAAAAAAAAATCTTCGAATCCCATCCGTATGTGGCGATTTCAAAAATATATAACACTTATATGTTTAAATGTACCTAATTCGAATAATATGTTAGAAAAAATATACTGTGCAGTCGGAGGATACATCTGGTTTTGGTTATATATAATATGTATGTATCCTCCGACTGCACAGCATTTTTTGTTTCTTGTTTACGTATTTTTAGTTTGCTCTATAAGCAGTCAGGTTTTTGATTTTTTTGAACTATTTTTTTTATTTATCTCTTTTCAGTTAACATATTATTCGAATTAGGTTCATTGTTTTAATTTAATAGCGGGTAATATATTGTTGGTAGGGTTTTGACAAACAGGCAGGTGTATTGTGTGCCTATATGTAAATGCGTCGTCGTGATTCACACCAGTCGAGGTGATATCTAAGTTTTAACGGGAAGGAACCGTTGTTTTATGTATGAGGCCTTTTCAATTCATTTGGACGATATACTCTTGTACCTTTGTCCCTTCCGGGTCAGTTATTTATTGCTGGTATTTCGCACTAAATCCACCGAGTGCGTGTATTTTCATGAGAATCCTCCGGTCGTACGTCGCGACCAATACAAACGACAATCTCGTGGCTATTGTCCGCGTTCAGACTCTTGAAGCGTGTGGATCTACATAACTAATACACACCCCTTCGCGAAGCCAAACATACCCGTACTATAGCTGATACGGTATGTAGGTACTTTTACCAATCACGCGCCTGGCATCGTGTGAGATTAAAGATGTAACGGAGCGAATAAATTGAACACCTTACAAGAGTCGACGTCTAACACCTGCCCTTGAATTATACGCGCGTCTGCCGCTCCATCGCACGCGCTCCGGCGCATAAGGAATTACTCAAACCAGAGATCAGATCCAGAGATCTATTTTAACATACACAACAGATTTGGTTTCCGTACGTCACGACATAGGCGGCCACTGAATCTCCACTAATGAGCGCCGTGATATGGGTCCCCCACGGCACAGCATTATGCTGAGTGGAAGCCTTCTTGCCACAATCACGACATGCCTGGCATCTTTTTCACCCTATTTCTTTTCTGTTATTTCTGTTATAAACAAAATGTAGGTAGTATATGTTATTATTGTAACATTTATTTTTCGTCTTTACTAACTTAATTTTAGTACTACTAATACTATTGTTTAAGAGTTTAGCATACGCATGTTCTAATATTGTATGTCGTTTTGTGACAATTAAACACTTTTCTTTCTTTAGTTCTGTCTTTTCTAGATGCGCGCGATACGAGCCCCTTATTCATATGCCACCAATAAAACGCTTCATTGTTCCAAATTGTCATTCATGGCAGCCTGCATCTAACTATAAAGCAATATAAAATATTGTGCGACATGAAACTTCATGGTAATACATAATTTGAAATTCATAACACGTGCAATCGTGAGCGCCGTTCAGCAAAATAGGAAGTGTAATAAAATATTTCTGACTGAAATGCTATAACTGAAATAGAGTGCATGCGCCGTAAAATTCACAACACCGTGGCATCCTCACAATACTGTGATATTTTTATTGCTTTACAGCTCTTCATATTAATAGACCGTATTTTATATGCCTACGTGTACGCCCAGTTTTGAAACGTGATCGAATATACAAAGAGGATTCCGTCGGCTTCGTTTTATATTTCCGCACGTTGAACAAGCCCGATTCAATAAATATCGTATATAGAAGTGGGTAGAGTAAACAATAAAATCAATTAAGTATCGTATAATAAAACTATTGTGCACGTCGCTCGCTGGCTGTAGTTGTTACCGGTACAGCGACACAGCGGTACAGCGTCTGTACGAGTACTTTATTTGAACAGATGGAAGTGTACACGTAAGGTAAGGATTCCCTTCTCCGCCAATATGTTTCAATTTAAACTAAGCCGCTTGTCGATACGAGCTCGCTCCGGAATATCTTCCGATTCCAACAGGATTCCACGATAACAAAAATAATGTTGGAAAAAACAATACCTATACAGCATTTGTAAATAAAACAGTGGTGAATTAAAGATGACTGGGGTGGCGGTGGTGCTGTTTGCGCCACACCTACCTAAATGTTATGCGAGCTTTCATATTTCATGGCTTTTCGATAGAGTTCGATTCAATAGAGTACTTGAAAACTTCAGGGATACTAAAACTGTGTGTGCTCAATCGAATCGTTCAGTATATAGCTTCAGATCTAAATTGCGAGGCTTTAACGGTGAACTTTGCTCGAGGAAATAAAAATTTCGTACGACAAACAAGCAATCAGTAGCATTTGCGAACTCGCGCTAGGCAAACACGGTGGCGCGGGCGGCGGGCCCGCCCGTCTAAGTACTTGTCAAAGACTGCTCCAATTCTTCCACTGTATTTTTTTAACCAAATCGTATCGGACAATCCTTTAGAAGCTTTAAGCACCTTTGCTTGTAAGAACTGAGATACATTCTTGTAGTGGTCAAGCTGGATTTTAAAATCGATTTTCAACGGGGTTATAAAAGTAATTTTACAAGTTTGTATTTAACTTGCCTTGTTATGTAGTTGGTTATAGATATTATGAGTTTGACGCTCTCTTTGAGAAGTGCTCATTTTGTGAAGTACTATTTAGCAAAATGCGTATTTTGCGGAGTGCACATTTTGCGAATTGCACTTTCTGCGTCAAATCCGTTATTATAATTTTAAAACAGTTATCCTCAACCGATTGAGTTGAAATGTTGGGTATACTTTTGGTTTGGATGACAATGCATACTAGGTTAGCTAAAACTTGTTATTAAATTGATTTAAAATGAATATTTTTTTTAGACAATATGTTAATTCACAGTCGAATATATAATATCCTGTCTTGCCTACTTTACTCCCCATTTGTAATTAGGGATTATTAATGCAAAAAAATATTTTCTAGTTATTGTTTCGGAACACCCGCTCCAAATACAAATCCAGGAGGTCGGCAAAGTCAGTACACATAGGCAGTAGATAGCTCACACAAAAGGCGGTACTGCTTTGACTGTTTCGAGCGAAAGTTTCGGACTTTATCGTACCGACTCACTGAATCACTCGAGTGGGAACCATTCATGCGTGAACGTAAAAAGGATTTGGTAAACAACATTTGTACGATAAAAGTGACTGAAGATTGTATTTTTCCCCACTTTATTTTTGGAAGAGTTTAACGGTACCGCTTTGTTCGAATTAGGAATAGGAAAAACTATTCGATACAAAACAATAAAGGCACAGTGAAAAATGTAGACTTGCCTCAACGTCCTTTTGAGCCTATTGGTCTCCTGCTTGATATCCCAGCATTATGCTGAGCGATGACCGTTTTGCGTGGTTGTGACGGATACCTACTCTGTATTTGCATTCAAATTTTTCCTTTGTTAGGGTTCCGTACTCAAAGGGTAAAAACGGGACCCTATTACTAAGACTCCACGATTCGTCTGTCAGTCTGTCTGTCCGTCTGTCACCAGGCTGTATCTCATGAACCGTGATAGCTAGACAATTGACTATTTCACAGATGATGTATTCCCGTTGTCGCTATTTAAACAAATAATAAAAACAGAATAAAATAAATATTTCAGTGGGGCTCCCATACAACAAACATGTTTTTTTTGGCGCTTTTTGCGATAGTGGTACGGAAACCTTCGTTTTTTTAGGGTATGCGTCGTGCCTGGTGCAAATAAACGTTATTCTTTCTTTCTTTTCATTCTTTATATGAAGAGAAGTGGATTTTTTTTCATCCTTGCTCCCCCTTCTCCGTTTTAATTGACTTCGCTGTGGGTCAGCGGGATCGTAGACAGATGATTCGATTCCCTGTAACTCATCGAAATTCATTGCTTCGGTGATTTTTTGTTAATTACCACTGTTAATTCTGGCTTTCAGAAGTTGCAGAGGATAGGAATAGAGTGCTAACGAAAAAAAAGAGGTTATCTGTAAACTTTCTTTTTAACCCCCGACGGAAAAAGAGGGGTGTTATAAGTTATATGTGTGTACCTGTGTGTTTACGTATTTGTGTATCTGTATGTGGCATCAAAGCGCCTAAAAGGATGAACATCATCATTTAATGTTCGTGCTGTCCGCCTCTGGAATTTCAAAATTCCATACGGGACAGCGCTTCGTTGGGAATTTTCAAGAAAAGAACAAGGGAACGTTTCTTGTCAACATGACGCATAGATGATTATGTTTTTATTTATTAACATAGGTTTTTAGTTATATTAGAAAGTATGTATTATGTTGAATTTAATTGTGCACTTGAGTAAGCTGTCCTCGTTTAATAAAAATCTCTATGACACTGAGGTTTGCTGTAAGAGAACCCAATTATATGGGTTAAGCTTCCCTTTGTACATAAGCTGTCCTACTGTATTTGTATAATTATGTTTGTTTTGTGTACAATAAAGAATAGAATGAACTAAAGATTTAGTTCTTTTTCCGTTTGTAAAGTGACTTTATCCAGAGTGTTCTTAGTTATGTTTTATAAACATCGGTTCAGCAGTTCAAAAGTTATGGGCGTGTCACTGTTTGGATCAGGGTATTTTCGCAAGATATCGTGTTATATTTACGTGTTCGATAGATTGTTGATCGAAGCCAGTATACTTCTAGACAAATTATGCGACGATGTGGTCGACGATGAAGCACGTTTGCCTAGAAGAAACCTATTTACTCTTGATTAAAAGACTCCCGGGTTGTAGCAATTTGTCGAACTCTCAATGATAAGTAAAACACGAACAGCCAGTAACTCTATAATCTTTGTACAAATACTGACGAACGAACTCACTAACTAAGCGGAGTCGTACTCATTCCGGACCGTTCCTAGAAGACCGGTGTACTTTGAAATCCGGTCCGACTTTGGATAACAAGTTAAGCCGTCAGCCTCGGTTCCGTACGAATAGCTAGACTCATCATTGAAACTAAAGACAGAAGTAATAACCAGTCTTGACTTTTAAGAGTTTACAAAGAGTACTTCATTATACGAGTATACGAATAGATTGCACGCTAAAATATTGAAAATAAAAATGTTCTTTCCCTTGATGTATATTTTAATAGATATTGTATAATTAATGTTTTTTTGAATTCAGAATTTTCTCCTCCCACTCTTTAACAAATAAATATCAGAAACCCCCAATTTTGTAATGTTATGTTACTAATTCTGATCTTTTTCGTATAACATACTAGCCTGTACCAACTGTACCCAGATATTTAAAACGAACCGATTTTGATGAATGAGGTGTTCATTCATCAAAACCGGTTCAGTAGTGTATACGCTACGATGGAAAATACGTAATTATATACCTTTTTTTTTGTTAACTGGAGGAAACTTTCAAAAGGCGCCTGGACTTTTAGGGGAAAGCCCAGGGACTGTGGGATTTCAGCACATGGAGGAGGCCCCGTTACCTCTTAAAAGACCAACCCGGGAACCCCCTCTGTGCAACGTCTGTTAGGGCACATCCCTAGGGAGACTGAAAAAGCGTCTCCCCTGAGTCTCGTTTTGCATGGCAGCACATGATCACTGTGCCACCGTCTTTCCAGGAGTCACTTGATGGGTGGAAAGAGTCCCAAGTGAACGCCCGTCACCCCAGAGTCCTGCCAGCTTATGATGCAGGCGGGATTTCGGCGTTTTAGGTATCGGTGCGGTTTTCGCTGACGCCTTCTCCTTCTTTGAGTGTGATCGGCCCTCTCACGGTCCCGCTCGGCAGCCTCCTTCTAGACCATCACGGTCTCACAGAAGGAGGCCATTTCCCTCCAGTTTTCCGTCTTTGCCAGTATAGCGCTCACAACTGCTGGCAAAGAAAGATCTCGTCCGATATGTATATACATACCTACACAGACTGTTAAAATCATAACCCTTCCTTTTTTCTGCTGCCGACTTATTGAAGTACGAGTATATAGTCTGGGTTACAGAATATCGTTTGAACAGAAAAACCCACAAAAGGAGCGGCACAAAGTTTCTGAATAAACGTATTCAAGCACAGCACACGCTCCGAAATTCCACACTAGTTTCCAAACAAGTTCCACCCCTTTGATACAAGTGTTTGTGGTACCACATCTACGCTCTCGAAAAAACCTCTCTGTGAACACCTAAAGCCTACGAGTTGCATTTTTCAAAGCCGCAACCAAGAAGCTATCGCACCAAAGAGACTTGTTGGAAAACTATCCAACGCTAATATTTTGTAGCAGCGAGATTACTTCCCACTAACTTATATACGTCAGTTTCAGCAAAAACTAAATATATTACATGTGCAAGACGGATGTGTGTTCCGCCTCTCTTGGAATAACTTTAAAAGATTAGAAAGTTTGCCTCGCATGCGGTGTAGTCCTGTTCCGTCTCTCCGCGGACGCATTACGGTGCTACCAACCTAATGTTTACACTTAAAAATAAAGTCAACATTTGTTAGTTCTAGAAGTGTCCTTTTACACAGGTACGTGACTTAAAACCTTCTACATCTGTTATACGGACCGTAATGCGCGGTATAGTTCGGTTAATTTCGCTTTTACGCGGATGTTACGATAGTGGAAAAAGATTTTTTCCGTTTGACCGTCTTGAAGATCCTGCTTTTAGTTCATTGTATTTTTTTTGCCGTACAATCCTACAGTATTAACTTTTGACAAAAAAAACACTCTAAAATACTTACACACCTAGCATCGATCCAATCTTACTCTACAAACTGATGTAATGTACAACTATTTTCTTAATATCCCTCGGCAATCATCGCATTTCCGAAAACAAACGAATGCTATTTCAATATCCATAAATTATTAGATTAATCGAGTATAATAATTTGAATGCAGAACTAAGTTCTTTATTGTTGTTTTGTTTTGATTTCCGTGTGATCTATGTAAAGCTGTAAAACTTATGTTCTATTTTCATTTAGCAGCTTTTCTCCCATTTTTAATTAACTCCCCCATTTTTTATATAAATTACATAAAGTTAAAAGAGTATTAACAACTCTATATACTTTCAAGTTGATTGAGAGCGTCCGGTCTGCACCAAGTGCAAAGGGCAACTGATTGAAAGCCGACGACTGACGAAACACGAAGTTTGTCCAGGGATATTAAGAAAATAGTTGTACTGTACGTGTATGAGTTCAACGCAACGTCAAAATTAAATACTCTATATTAAACTTCTGCAAAATTGCCAACCAATTTGAAACATATTTTGTAAGGACACTTTATCTCAACCTACACAGTCTGGAAAACAATTTGCCTAAGTGAGCGGCACTCCAGCTCCCACGTGCCATTCCAGCAGTATTGCATCTTCGGGCGCAACCTCCGCGCCCGCTACACTTGTTCATAATATTGCGAAGTAAAACTCCTTGCTCATAAATTGACGTCTTCAGAAGCCGGCGAATGGGCGTAGATTCCATAGCTGTGATGCGTGAGAGCGGTGCACAATACCACTGTACAGGGAAACTGAAAGTTCAGTTTCTTGTCAGTATAAGTTCTTTTTCAGGGTTCTGTACCCAAAGGGTAAACACGAGACCCTATTTCTAAGACACTGTCCACCTGTCTGTCTGTCACCAGGCTGTATCTCATGAACCGTGATAGCTAGACAGTTGAATTTTTACAGATGGTGTATTTCTGTTGCCGCTGTAATAACAAATACTAAAAACAGAATAAAATAGGTAGGGCTCCCATACAACAAACGTGATCTGTTTGCCATTTTTTGCGATAATGGTACGGAACCCTTCGAGCCCGAGTCCGACTCGCACTTAGCCGGTTTTTTGAGCACCGTTTTCTGAACAAATTATCTAATTCTTGTCACCCTCCAAATTATCTAATTCTTGGCACTGAGCTCAATTTATTTGAGGTCGGCGCAACACGTCTTTATCCATTCGTTCCATTTGCTGTCAACTAGAAAGTCACCTTAATTCTAGATATACATATATCTTCTTTCACACAACCCATCCAGGATTCGTCGAAAACCGAAGTTGCCATAAATACAGATCACCAATTAACTATCCGAAAAAAAATTGTCGAAGGGGAGATGAGATGGTCTATTTATTAACTCTATGTTGATTCGGAATTCAAACTTTAAAAAAACTGCAGAACTTCTGAAGTATTTTTGAAATGACTTCCACTCCACGGTTTTTATGTTTACGCTGTTCGCAGTAGGAAACGATAAGACAACTCTACACTGTCACTTTATTCTTATTTCAGCTCGGTTTATATTTAGTTCATAAATGCCAATACAATGGCGGAGCTTTAAAAATCTCGACAAAGAGCGGTCCATTGCTTTTCAATACTTATTTGAATGATTTTAAAATGTCGGCTGGCTTTTTACTAGGAATAAAAGGAAGCCTTATGACTACGACTAGTCTAGACGACTATTCGACAATACTGTCGTACATTCTTACTCAATTGATTTTGTCAAGGTATTTCTTAGCATCAAAAGAAATTCTGTGACTCAACAGATTCAAGCTTTGATGTGAGTGATTTAAAACGAAAACAAACCGACAGTAAATACACAAACTATTATTAATAACACAACATTTATTCTATTCAGAATCGTATCAGTCACTATTTATTTTTACCTGCACGACTTCACATCAAAAACTGACGTCGGCTATAAACTCACAATAACATCGTAAATCAAACAGTCAAGGAAAATGAAACGCCGACGGCACTAGAACATGCATCCCTCCGAAGCCTCCACCATATTGTGACAACGAACATGGATCCGCCACCAACGATCATGGAATAGGATTCATTCCAATAATGTAAGTTGGGCAATAAAGCCACGTGAGCGGATTACCGTTACGCACACATCGCCCGCGCATATATCAATATGAAAGATAAATAATCACCGTCTTCCCCTAAAATTGTCTCCGCGGCGACGTTTATTGGTTTGTTTGCGAAGAAAGTTGGCGCCGTATCCTACCTGCGTTATTATAGTTAAGAGACTGTTACATTTATCGACTGGCGATATTAAATTTGCCTTTTTTCATTCCCCCAGCTATTATTTTCTCGCTTCTATTTCTCTCTCGCTGGAAATGGCTTAACGCAGTGCGAATGCAAATAAACTACACCTTTGTGTTTTGTTATTCGGACGTGAAATAATTTCTTTCCGTGTTTCTTTGTTGTGTTTTCTGTATCTTGTTTCTTACAAGGCGATTGGTTCTGACTTACGGAGTTTGTTATTTAAAATCTTGAAAGAAATTCAATGCATAGCTAACTATAATAATAATTTACTTGTTGCCGTACAAAATGAAAAGGCTACAATTTCTAATTGAAAAATAAACTTGTTACGTGGAATAACGTCTTTCTTTGTTCTAAGTTTAAAACCTTTTCTTATAAAAGACTGTTATTGAGAGTAACTTCCTATTTAAAAGAAAACAAACTAAAAGATTCTAGTCAAATAACAAACCATAAACATGTCAAAAGAAAAATAAATCAGAAAATGTCCATTTAGTTATGTTTATCGGAGTAAACTGAAACTACGGGAGGGAGTATAAAGAAGTAAAATAAAATAAGGTTTCCGTGGGGAGGTGAGTACAGAGTGAGACGTCCAGAAAGTTCGGCAGGTTAGCGATAAATCGGAATTTATGTGGGCGCCGCACCACCCCCGTCCCGTCCCGCTCACGCCCCGCCGACGTCCCGCTCGCTGCATAACAACACGCGCTAAAAGCATTGCTGCTCACCCTTCAATTTTACTTACCTACATCACAATAGTTTAGATACAACCCATTTCATTAATTGCTTTAAACATGAGCTGTGCCGTCTATTTCATGAAGGCAAATCACTGTTAGGTTTATTGTTTGTTTGTTTTGCAATGCTTAAGTGTGGGTACGTTTAGCAAACAAAACATTATGAAAATAATGCGCTGTTGCTACGCCGTAGAAGATGCGACTAAGCTGCCTACGCTCTCGTAGCAGATAGCAAATGCGCTACGCCGCTACGAATATTGCTTAGACAGTTTTATTTTTGAAAAGTTTATTGAGTTTACCCGAAAACAAAACACATACATTTCGTGGCATCTCATAGGTAATCGAGCTATTTATTATTCCTTCGAATTACAGTACTATTATCGAAAATTCGCAATTTGATTATAACTCAAACTCAATATTCCGGTACCACACTACACATGGGAATAAGTCAGTGTTGTCACGTCCGTAACAAATATCACCGTGTGAGTAACATACAGGAAGCAAGTAGTAATATCAAGATGTCGCGCCGTGCCTGCCTGACCGGAGTCAATTGATCACAAAGTAGCAAGTAGCGCAGAAACAATAAAGCCATTGCTAACGCAAGCAGGTACGCAGCACGGGTACTAACTCGCTCTGTAAATACTAACATTGTTACTATTTCAAACTACCTGGGATTCACTGTCGGTACACAATGCTACAGATAGATCAAGTTGAAACGCATCCATAGCAAGCGGTTCTCTCGTCAAAGAAAAGTTTATACCATAAGGGATTAAATTTTTAACCTACTTCCCAAAAAGGAGGAGGTTATCAATTCGACTGTATTTTTTTATGTTTGTTACCTCAGAACTTTTTACTATGTGAACCGATTTTGACCATCCTTTTTTATTTGAAAGCTGAAGCTTGTCATGTGGTCCCATTTAAATTTCATCAAGATCTGATGAAGAATTTCGGAGATATACATCAGAACTCTTCAATAAATGACGGAAATTTATTTATTCACTCGGGGTAGCTGCATTCGCATGTCTGTTTATTAATTACACCATCTCATAATTTCACACTGGTACGCAGGTGTGAACAGTTCACCTTGGTATACTCTCATTCTACCGGTTTTGTTTAAATTTCATGTTATTGGGTTAATCTATTCAAGCATCACTTTGGGCATTATATGTACCGAGCCTATAGAACTGGTGCATTATGAAAATATTTTTACAAACAAAAATACAACCTACTTACTTCCAGATAAAAACACTACAAAGTTAAAAATAACTTCAATTTCGGAAATCGGTGTCAAAAAAACGAAGAAACGAAAACAGGAAAACCTTACGGTTGTATTTTTTTATCCGACTGCCGTAGGAGGGTAATGTGTTTATCAGTCTATGTATGTATGTATGTATGTTTGTTCCTATGTGGCGTTCCAGAGGCCAAACGCATTGGTCGATTTTGATGACTCCTACGTCAATCGATTCGTCTTAATCTTGCGAGTGTCACTATCTACATTAAAATTGGAATAAGAAAAAAAAAAATCTTCGAATCCCATCCGTATGTGGCGATTTCAAAAATATATAACACTTATATGTTTAAATGTACCTAATTCGAATAATATGTTAGAAAAAATATACTGTGCAGTCGGAGGATACATCTGGTTTTGGTTATATATAATATGTATGTATCCTCCGACTGCACAGCATTTTTTGTTTCTTGTTTACGTATTTTTAGTTTGCTCTATAAGCAGTCAGGTTTTTGATTTTTTTGAACTATTTTTTTTATTTATCTCTTTTCAGTTAACATATTATTCGAATTAGGTTCATTGTTTTAATTTAATAGCGGGTAATATATTGTTGGTAGGGTTTTGACAAACAGGCAGGTGTATTGTGTGCCTATATGTAAATGCGTCGTCGTGATTCACACCAGTCGAGGTGATATCTAAGTTTTAACGGGAAGGAACCGTTGTTTTATGTATGAGGCCTTTTCAATTCATTTGGACGATATACTCTTGTACCTTTGTCCCTTCCGGGTCAGTTATTTATTGCTGGTATTTCGCACTAAATCCACCGAGTGCGTGTATTTTCATGAGAATCCTCCGGTCGTACGTCGCGACCAATACAAACGACAATCTCGTGGCTATTGTCCGCGTTCAGACTCTTGAAGCGTGTGGATCTACATAACTAATACACACCCCTTCGCGAAGCCAAACATACCCGTACTATAGCTGATACGGTATGTAGGTACTTTTACCAATCACGCGCCTGGCATCGTGTGAGATTAAAGATGTAACGGAGCGAATAAATTGAACACCTTACAAGAGTCGACGTCTAACACCTGCCCTTGAATTATACGCGCGTCTGCCGCTCCATCGCACGCGCTCCGGCGCATAAGGAATTACTCAAACCAGAGATCAGATCCAGAGATCTATTTTAACATACACAACAGATTTGGTTTCCGTACGTCACGACATAGGCGGCCACTGAATCTCCACTAATGAGCGCCGTGATATGGGTCCCCCACGGCACAGCATTATGCTGAGTGGAAGCCTTCTTGCCACAATCACGACATGCCTGGCATCTTTTTCACCCTATTTCTTTTCTGTTATTTCTGTTATAAACAAAATGTAGGTAGTATATGTTATTATTGCAACATTTATTTTTCGTCTTTACTAACTTAATTTTAGTACTACTAATACTATTGTTTAAGAGTTTAGCATACGCATGTTCTAATATTGTATGTCGTTTTGTGACAATTAAACACTTTTCTTTCTTTAGTTCTGTCTTTTCTAGATGCGCGCGATACGAGCCCCTTATTCATATGCCACCAATAAAACGCTTCATTGTTCCAAATTGTCATTCATGGCAGCCTGCATCTAACTATAAAGCAATATAAAATATTGTGCGACATGAAACTTCATGGTAATACATAATTTGAAATTCATAACACGTGCAATCGTGAGCGCCGTTCAGCAAAATAGGAAGTGTAATAAAATATTTCTGACTGAAATGCTATAACTGAAATAGAGTGCATGCGCCGTAAAATTCACAACACCGTGGCATCCTCACAATACTGTGATATTTTTATTGCTTTACAGCTCTTCATATTAATAGACCGTATTTTATATGCCTACGTGTACGCCCAGTTTTGAAACGTGATCGAATATACAAAGAGGATTCCGTCGGCTTCGTTTTATATTTCCGCACGTTGAACAAGCCCGATTCAATAAATATCGTATATAGAAGTGGGTAGAGTAAACAATAAAATCAATTAAGTATCGTATAATAAAACTATTGTGCACGTCGCTCGCTGGCTGTAGTTGTTACCGGTACAGCGACACAGCGGTACAGCGTCTGTACGAGTACTTTATTTGAACAGATGGAAGTGTACACGTAAGGTAAGGATTCCCTTCTCCGCCAATATGTTTCAATTTAAACTAAGCCGCTTGTCGATACGAGCTCGCTCCGGAATATCTTCCGATTCCAACAGGATTCCACGATAACAAAAATAATGTTGGAAAAAACAATACCTATACAGCATTTGTAAATAAAACAGTGGTGAATTAAAGATGACTGGGGTGGCGGTGGTGCTGTTTGCGCCACACCTACCTAAATGTTATGCGAGCTTTCATATTTCATGGCTTTTCGATAGAGTTCGATTCAATAGAGTACTTGAAAACTTCAGGGATACTAAAACTGTGTGTGCTCAATCGAATCGTTCAGTATATAGCTTCAGATCTAAATTGCGAGGCTTTAACGGTGAACTTTGCTCGAGGAAATAAAAATTTCGTACGACAAACAAGCAATCAGTAGCATTTGCGAACTCGCGCTAGGCAAACACGGTGGCGCGGGCGGCGGGCCCGCCCGTCTAAGTACTTGTCAAAGACTGCTCCAATTCTTCCACTGTATTTTTTTAACCAAATCGTATCGGACAATCCTTTAGAAGCTTTAAGCACCTTTGCTTGTAAGAACTGAGATACATTCTTGTAGTGGTCAAGCTGGATTTTAAAATCGATTTTCAACGGGGTTATAAAAGTAATTTTACAAGTTTGTATTTAACTTGCCTTGTTATGTAGTTGGTTATAGATATTATGAGTTTGACGCTCTCTTTGAGAAGTGCTCATTTTGTGAAGTACTATTTAGCAAAATGCGTATTTTGCGGAGTGCAATCCGTTATTATAATTTTAAAACAGTTATCCTCAACCGATTGAGTTGAAATGTTGGGTATACTTTTGGTTTGGATGACAATGCATACTAGGTTAGCTAAAACTTGTTATTAAATTGATTTAAAATGAATATTTTTTTTAGACAATATGTTAATTCACAGTCGAATATATAATATCCTGTCTTGCCTACTTTACTCCCCATTTGTAATTAGGGATTATTAATGCAAAAAAATATTTTCTAGTTATTGTTTCGGAACACCCGCTCCAAATACAAATCCAGGAGGTCGGCAAAGTCAGTACACATAGGCAGTAGATAGCTCACACAAAAGGCGGTACTGCTTTGACTGTTTCGAGCGAAAGTTTCGGACTTTATCGTACCGACTCACTGAATCACTCGAGTGGGAACCATTCATGCGTGAACGTAAAAAGGATTTGGTAAACAACATTTGTACGATAAAAGTGACTGAAGATTGTATTTTTCCCCACTTTATATTTGGAAGAGTTTAACGGTACCGCTTTGTTCGAATTAGGAATAGGAAAAACTATTCGATACAAAACAATAAAGGCACAGTGAAAAATGTAGACTTGCCTCAACGTCCTTTTGAGCCTATTGGTCTCCTGCTTGATATCCCAGCATTATGCTTTTTGCGCTTTTTGCGATAGTGGTACGGAAACCTTCGTTTTTTTAGGGTATGCGTCGTGCCTGGTGCAAATAAACGTTATTCTTTCTTTCTTTTCATTCTTTATATGAAGAGAAGTGGATTTTTTTTCATCCTTGCTCCCCCTTCTCCGTTTTAATTGACTTCGCTGTGGGTCAGCGGGATCGTAGACAGATGATTCGATTCCCTGTAACTCATCGAAATTCATTGCTTCGGTGATTTTTTGTTAATTACCACTGTTAATTCTGGCTTTCAGAAGTTGCAGAGGATAGGAATAGAGTGCTAACGAAAAAAAAGAGGTTATCTGTAAACTTTCTTTTTAACCCCCGACGGAAAAAGAGGGGTGTTATAAGTTATATGTGTGTACCTGTGTGTTTACATATTTGTGTATCTGTATGTGGCATCAAAGCGCCTAAAAGGATGAACATCATCATTTAATGTTCGTGCTGTCCGCCTCTGGAATTTCAAAATTCCATACGGGACAGCGCTTCGTTGGGAATTTTCAAGAAAAGAACAAGGGAACGTTTCTTGTCAACATGACGCATAGATGATTATGTTTTTATTTATTAACATAGGTTTTTAGTTATATTAGATAGTATGTATTATGTTGAATTTAATTGTGCACTTGAGTAAGCTGTCCTCGTTTAATAAAAATCTCTATGACACTGAGGTTTGCTGTAAGAGAACCCAATTATATGGGTTAAGCTTCCCTTTGTACATAAGCTGTCCTACTGTATTTGTATAATTATGTTTGTTTTGTGTACAATAAAGAATAGAATGAACTAAAGATTTAGTTCTTTTTCCGTTTGTAAAGTGACTTTATCCAGAGTGTTCTTAGTTATGTTTTATAAACATCGGTTCAGCAGTTCAAAAGTTATGGGCGTGTCACTGTTTGGATCAGGGTATTTTCGCAAGATATCGTGTTATATTTACGTGTTCGATAGATTGTTGATCGAATCCAGTATACTTCTAGACAAATTATGCGACGATGTGGTCGACGATGAAGCACGTTTGCCTAGAAGAAACCTATTTACTCTTGATTAAAAGACTCCCGGGTCGTAGCAATTTGTCGAACTCTCAATGATAAGTAAAACACGAAGGGCCAGTAACTCTATAATCTTTGTACAAATACTGACGAACGAACTCACTAACTAAGCGGAGTCGTACTCATTCCGGACCGTTCCTAGAAGACCGGTGTACTTTGAAATCCGGTCCGACTTTGGATAACAAGTTAAGCCGTCAGCCTCGGTTCCGTACGAATAGCTAGACTCATCATTGAAACTAAAGACAGAAGTAATAACCAGTCTTGACTTTTAAGAGTTTACAAAGAGTACTTCATTATACGAGTATACGAATAGATTGCACGCTAAAATATTGAAAATAAAAATGTTCTTTCCCTTGATGTATATTTTAATAGATATTGTATAATTAATGTTTTTTTGAATTCAGAATTTTCTCCTCCCACTCTTTAACAAATAAATATCAGAAACCCCCAATTTTGTAATGTTATGTTACTAATTCTGATCTTTTTCGTATAACATACTAGCCTGTACCAACTGTACCCAGATATTTAAAACGAACCGATTTTGATGAATGAGGTGTTCATTCATCAAAACCGGTTCAGTAGTGTATACGCTACGATGGAAAATACGTAATTATATACCTTTTTTTTTGTTAACTGGAGGAAACTTTCAAAAGGCGCCTGGACTTTTAGGGGAAAGCCCAGGGACTGTGGGATTTCAGCACATGGAGGAGGCCCCGTTACCTCTTAAAAGACCAACCCGGGAACCCCCTCTGTGCAACGTCTGTTAGGGCACATCCCTAGGGAGACTGAAAAAGCGTCTCCCCTGAGTCTCGTTTTGCATGGCAGCACATGATCACTGTGCCACCGTCTTTCCAGGAGTCACTTGATGGGTGGAAAGAGTCCCAAGTGAACGCCCGTCACCCCAGAGTCCTGCCAGCTTATGATGCAGGCGGGATTTCGGCGTTTTAGGTATCGGTGCGGTTTTCGCTGACGCCTTCTCCTTCTTTGAGTGTGATCGGCCCTCTCACGGTCCCGCTCGGCAGCCTCCTTCTAGACCATCACGGTCTCACAGAAGGAGGCCATTTCCCTCCAGTTTTCCGTCTTTGCCAGTATAGCGCTCACAACTGCTGGCAAAGAAAGATCTCGTCCGATATGTATATACATACCTACACAGACTGTTAAAATCATAACCCTTCCTTTTTTCTGCTGTCAACTTATTGAAGTACGAGTATATAGTCTGGGTTACAGAATATCGTTTGAATAGAAAAACCCACAAAAGGAACGGCACAAGGTTTTTGAATAAACGTATTCAAGCACAGCACACGCTCCGAAATTCCACACTAGTTTCCAAACAAGTTCAACCCCTTTGATACAAGTGTTTGTGGTACCACATCTACGCTCTTGAAAAAACCTCTCTGTGAACACCTAAAGCCTACGAGTTGCATTTTTCAAAGCCGCAACCAAGAGGCTATCGCACCAAAGAGACTTGTTGGAAAACTATCCAACGCCAATATTTTGTAGCAGCGAGATTACTTCCCACTAACTTATATACGTCAGTTTCAGCAAAAACTAAATATATTACATGTGCAAGACGGATGTGTGTTCCGCCTCTCTTGGAATAACTTTAAAAGATTAGAAAGTTTGCCTCGCATGCGGTGTAGTCCTGTTCCGTCTCTCCGCGGACGCATTACGGTGCTACCAACCTAATGTTTACACATAAAAATAAAGTCACAACATTTGTTAGTTCTAGAAGTGTCCTTTTACACAGGTACGTGACTTAAAACCTTCTACATCTGTTATACGGACTGTAATGCGCGGTATAGTTCGGTTAAGTTCGCTTTTACGCGGATGTTACGATAGTGGAAAAAGGTTTTTCCGTTTGACCGTCTTGAAGATCCTGCTTTTAGTTCATTGTATTTTTTTTGCCGTACAATCCTACAGTATTAACTTTTGACAAAACAAATACCCTTACTCTTAGATACTTACACACCTAGCATCGATCCAATCTTACTCTAAAAACTGATGTACTGTATAACTATTTTCTTAATATCCCTCGGCAATCATCGCATTTCCGAAAACAAACGAATGCTAATTTCAATATCCATAAATTATTAAATTAATCGTGTGTAATAATTTGAATGCAGAACTAAGTTCTTTATTGTTGTTTTGTTTTGATTTCCGTGTGATCTATGTAAAGCTATAAAACTTATTTTTCTATTTTCATTTAGCAGCTTTTCTTCCATTTTTTAAATAACTCCCCCATTTTTTATATAAATTACATAAATTTAAAAGAGTATTAACAACTCTATATACTTTCAAGTTGATTGAGAGCGTCCGGTCTGCACCAAGTGCAAAGGTCAACTGATTGAAATCCGACGACTGACGAAACACGAAGTTTGTCGAGGGATATTAAGAAAATAGTTGTACTGTACGTGTATGAGTTCAACGCAACGTCAAAATGAAATACTCCATATTAAACTTCTGCAAAATTGCCAACCAATTTGAAGTATATTTTGTAAGGACACTTTATCTCAACCTACACAGTCTGGAAAACAATTTGCCTAAGTGAGCGGCACTCCAGTTCCCACGTGCCATTCCAGCAGTATTGCATCTTCGGGTGCAACCCCCGCGCCCGCTACACTTGTTCATAATATTGCGAAGTAAAACTCCTTGCTCATAAATTGACGTCTTCAGAAGCCGGCGATTGGGCGTAGATTCCGTAGTTGTGATGCGTGAGAGCGGTGCACTATACCACTGTACAGGGAAACTGAAAGTTCAGTTTCTTGCCGTATAAGTTATTTTTTAAGCACCGTTTCCTGAACAAATCATCCAATTCTTGTCATCCTCCTGCAATGAGCACTATTTATTTTGCCTGCGCAACAAGTCTTCATCCATTCGTTTCTATTTGCTATCAACTAGAAAGTCACCTTAATTCTGGATATACATATATCTTTCACACCACCCTGGATGGATTCGTTGAAGACCGAAGTTGCCACAAATACAGATCACCAATTAAATTTCCGAAGATCTTTTGGTCGATGGTGTATTTATAAACTCTATGTTGATTCGGAATTCAAACTTTGAAAAAACTGCAGAACTTCTGAAGTATTTTTGAAATGACTTCCACTCCACGGTTTTTATGTTTATGCTGTTTGCAGTAGGAAACGATAAGACAGCTCTACACTGTCACTTTATCCTTTTTTCAGCTCGCTTTATATTTATTTCATAAATGCCAATACAATGGCGGAGCTTTAAAAATCTCGACAAAGAGCGGTCCATTGCCTTTCAATACTTATTTGAATGATTTTAAAATGTTGGCTGGCTTTTTACTAGGAATAAAAGGAAGTCTTATGACTACAAATTGTCTAGACGACTATTCGACAATACTGTTGTACCAACCCAATTGATTTTGTCAAGGCCTTTCTTAGCATCAAAAGAAATTCTGTGACTCAACAGATTCAAGCTTTGATGTGAGTAATTTAAAACGAAAACAAACCGACAGTAAATACACAAACTATTATTAATAACAAAACATTAATTCAATTCGTGTCAGTCACTATTTATTTTTACCTGCACGATTTCACATCAAAAACCGACGTCGACTATAAACCCACAATAACATCGTAAATCAAACAGTCAAGGAAAATGAAACGCCGACGTCACCAGAACATGCATCCCTCCGAAGCCTCCACCATATTGTGACAACGAACATGGATCCCCCACCAACGATCATGGAATAGGATTCATTCCAATAACGTAAGTTGGGCAATAAAGCCAGGTGAGCGGATTACCGTTACGCACACATCGCCCGCGCATATATCAATATGAAAGATAAATAATCACCTTTTTCCCCTAAAATTGTCTCCGCGTCGACGTTTATTGGTTTGTTTGCGAAGAAAGTTGACGCCGTATCCTACCTGCGTTATTATAGTTAAGAGACTGTTACATTTATCGACTGGCGATATTAAATTTGCCTTTTTTCATTCCCCCAGCTATTATTTTCTCGCTTCTATTTCTCTCTCGCAGGAAAGGACTTAACGCTGTGCGAATGCAAATAAACTACACCTATGTGTTTTGTTATTCGGACGTGAAATAATTTCTTTCCGTGTTTCTTTGTTGTGTTTTCTGTATCTTGTTTCTTACAAGGCGATTGGTTCTGACTTACGGAGTTTGTTATTTAAAATCTTGAAAGACATTTAATTCATAGCTAACTATAATAATAATTTTCTTGTATATGTATAATCAAAAGGCTATAATTTCTGTTTGAAAAATAAACTTGTTGCGGGAAATGACGTAATTCTTTGTTCTTACTTCAAAACCTTTTCTTATAAAAGAGTGTTATTGAGAGTAACTACATATTTAAAAGAAAACAAATTAAAAGATTCTAGTCAAATAACAAACCACAAACAAGTCAAAAGAAAAATAAATCAGAAAATGTCCATTTAGTTATGTTTATCGGAGTGAACTGAAACTACGGGAGGGAGTATAAAGAAGTTAAATAAAATAAGGTTTCCGTGGGGAGGTGAGTACAGAGTGAGACGTCCAGAAAGTTCGGCAGGTTAGCGATAAATCGGAATTTATGTGGGCGCCGCACCACCCCCGTCCCGTCCCGCTCACGCCCCGCCGACGTCCCGCTCGCTGCATAACAACACGCGCTAAAAGCATTGCTGCTCACCCTTCAATTTTACTTACCTACATCACAATAGTTTAGATACAACCCATTTCATTAATTGCTTTAAACATGAGCTGTGCCGTCTATTTCATGAAAAGCGAGGAAAATCACTGTTAGGTTTATTGTTTGTTTGTTTTGCAATGCTAAAGTGTGGATACGTTTAGCAAACAAAACATTATGAAAATTATGCTCTGTTGCTACGCCGTAGAAGATGCGACTACGCTGCCTACGCTGTAGTAGCTCAAAAATAAAACTGTCTACGCAATATTATGCGTAGCAGCGTAGCGCTTTTGCTATCTGCTACGCATAATATTGCGTAGACAGTTTTATTTTTGAAAACTTTTTTGAGTTTTATCGTAAACAAAACAGTATCGAAATATTCGAATAACAGTACGATTATCGAAAATTCGCAATTTGATTATAACTCAAACTCAATATTCCGGAACCACACTACACATGGGAATAAGTCAGGGTTGTCACGTCCGTAACAAATATCACCGTGCGAGTAACATACAGGAACAAAGTAGTAATATCAAGATGTCGCGACGTGCCTGCCTGACCGGAATCAATTGATCACAAAGTAGCAAGTAGCGCAGAAACAATAAAGCCATCGCTAACGCAAGCGGGTACGCAGGACGGGTACTAACTCGCTCTGTAAATAATAACATTGTTACTATTTCAAACTACCTGGGATTTACTGTCGGTACACAATGCTACAGATAGATCAAATTGAAACGCATCCATAGCAAGCGGTTCTCTCGTCAAAGAAAAGTTTATACCACAAGGGATTAAATTTTTAACCGATTTCCCAAAAAGGAGGTTATCAATTCGACTGTATTTTTTATGTTTGTTACCTCAGAATTTTTTACTATGTTTACCGATTTTGATGATTCTTAGATTTTTTTGTTGAAAACTGAAGCTTGTCATGTGGTCCCATTTAAATTGCATCAAGAATTTCGGAGATATACATCAGAACTCTTCATAAATGACGGCAATTCACTCGGGGTAGCTGCAATCGCATGTCTGTTTATTGTTTATACCATTTCAAAACATAACATCACACTGGTACACTCTAAAGGGGTACATAGGTGTGAACAGTTCACCCTGGTCATTTTTCACATTTCTCATTCCACCGGTTTTGTTTAAATTTCATGTTATTGGGTTAATCTATTCTGGCATCACTTTGGGCATAGGTACCGAGCCTATAGAACTGGTACATTATGTACTATAATAAAAAAGAAAAAAAAAATATTACAAAAAAAATACAACGGACGAAAATACAAAAATACGGCGAACGCGTTTGGTCTCTAGAACGCCACGTAGGAACAAACATTCATACATACATATATACATACATACGAACATACATAGATTGATAAACACATTACCAGCCTTCGGCAGTTGGGTATAAAAATACAACCGACTGCCAAATAAAAACACTACAAAGTGAAAAATAACTACAATTTCGGCAGTCGGTGTTCCTGTTTTCGTTTCTTCGTTTTTTGTCACCGACTGCCGAAATTGCAATTATTTTTCACTTTGTAGTGTTTTTATTTGGCAGTCGGTTGTATTTTTATACCCAACTGCTGAAGGCTGGTAATGTGTTTATCAATCTATGTATGTTTGTATGTATATATGTATGTATGAATGTTTGTTCCTACGTGGCGTTCTAGAGACCAAACGCGTTCGCCGATTTTGATGATTCTTACGTCAATCTATTCGTCTTAACGCTGCGAGAGATATTTTTCGTAGGGTTTGACAAACAGGCGGGTGTATTGTGTGCTTATGTAAATGCGTCGTCGTGATTCACACCAGTCGAGGTGATATCTAAGTTGTAACGGGAAGGAACCGTTGTTTTATGTATGAGGCCTTTTCAATTCATTTGGACGATATACTCTTGTACCTTTGTCCCTTCTGGGTCAGTTATTTATTGCTGGTATTTCGAACTAAATCCACCGAGTGTGTGTATTTTCATGAGAATCCTCCGGTCGTACGTCGCGACCAATACAAACGACAATCTCGTGGCTATTGTCCGCGTTCAGACTCCTGAAGCGTGCGGATCTCCATAACTAATATACACCCCTTCACGAAGCCAAACATACCCGTACAATAGATGATACGGTATGTAGGTACTTTTACCAATCACGCGCCTGGCATCGTGTGAGATTAAAGATGTAACGGAGCGAATAAATTGAACACCTTACAAGAGTCGACGTCTAACACATGCCCTTGAATTATACACGTGTCTGCCGCTCCATCGCACGTGCTCCGGCGCATAAGGAATTACTCAAACCAGAGATCAGATCCAGAGATCTATTTTAACATACACAACAGATTTGGTTTCCGTACGTCACGACATAGGCGGCCACTGAATCTCCACTAATGAGCGCCGTGCTATGGGTCCTCCACGGCACAGCATTATGCTGAGTGGAAGCCTTCTTGCCTCAATCACGACATGCATCTGCCTGGCATCTTTTTCACCCTATTTATTTTCTGTTATAAACAAAATGTAGGTAGTATATGTTATTATTGTTACATTTATTTTTCGTCTTTACTAACTTAATTTTAGTACTACTAATACTATTGTTTAAGAGTTTAGCATACGCATGTTCTAATATTGTATGTCGTTTTGTGACAATGAAAACACTTTTTCTTTCTTTCTTTCTTTTCTAGATGCACGTGATACGAGCCCCTTATTCATATGCCACCAATAAAACGCTTCATTGTTCCAAATTGTCATTCATGGCAGCCTGCATCTAACTATAAAGCAATATAAAATATTGTGCGACATGAAACTTCATGGTAGTACATAATTTGAAATTTATAACACGTGCAAACGTGAGCGCCGTTCAGCAAAATAGGAAGTGTAATAAAATATTTCTGACTGAAATGCTATAACTGAAATAGAGTGCATCCGCCGTAAAATTCACAACACCGTGGCATCCTCACAATACTGTGATATTTTTATTGCTTTACAGCTCTTCATATTAATCGACCGTATTTTATTTGCCTACGTGTACGCCCAGTTTTGAAACGTGATCGAATATATAAAGAGGATTCCGTCGGCTTCGTTTTATATTTCCGCACGTTGAACAAGCCCGATTCAATAAATATCGTATAAAGAAGTGGGTTGAGTAAACAATAAAATCAATTAAGTATCGTATAATAAAACTATTGTGCACGTCGCTCGCTGGCTGTAGTTGTTACCGGTACAGCGTCTGTACGAGTACTTTATTTGAACAGATGGAAGTGTTCACGTAAGGTAAGGATTCCCCTCCCCGCCAATAGTTTCAATTTAAACTAAGCCGCTTGTCGATACGAGCTCGCTCCGGAATATCTTCCGATTCCAACAGGATTCCACGATAAAACAAAATAATGTTGGAAAAAACAATACCTACACAGCATTTGTAAATAAAACAGTGGTGAATTAAAGATGACTGGGGTGACGGTGGTGCTGTTTGCGCCACACCTACCTAAATGTTATGCGAGCTTTCATTTTTCATGGGTTTTCGATAGAGTTCGATTAAATAGAGCACTTGGAAACTTCAGGGATACTAAAACTGTGTGTGCTCAATCGAATCGTTCAGTATATAGCTTCAGATCTAAATTGCGAGGCTTTAACGGTGAACTTTGCTCGAGGAAATAAAAATTTCGTACGACAAACAAGCAATCAGTAGCATTTGCGAACTCGCGCTAGGCAAACACAATGGCGCGGGCGGCGGGCCCGCCCGTCCAAGTACTTGTCAAAGACTGCTCCAATTCTTCCACTGTATATTGTAACCAAATCGTATCGGACAATCCTTTAGAAGCGTTAAGCACCTTTGCTTGTAAGAACTGAGATAAATTCTTGAACTGGTCAAGCTGGATTTTAAAATCGAGTTTCAACGGTGTTATAAAAGTAATTTTACAAGTTTGTATTTAACTTGCCTTGTTATGTAGTTGGTTATAGCTATTATGAGTTTGACGCAAAATGTGCACTTGACGCAAAATGAGCACTTCTCCTAATGAGCACTTCTCAAACGGAGCACTTCTCAAACGGAGCATTTCTCAAAATAAGTGTGCACTTTATCACAATGAGTCAAAATAAAAACCGTTTGTGTTTTTCGTTTTATTCTTTGTATGCGTGATCAATACGATACAAGTGCACAGCATATTATAATTAATGGCTGAAGTACTTATATTATGTGTATAGTTGAGGTGTACTGAAATTACATAATCAAACATTGCCTGAACGTCATTACTTTTTACAAAGATACTACTGTTATTGTGCTAAATTCGTGTAAAAAAATATTGTAAGCAAACGGTTTTTATTTTGACCCATTGTGATAAAGTGCATACTTATTTTGAGAAGTGCTCCTTTTGAGAAGTACTCTTTTGCAAAATGCGTATTTTGCGGAGTGCACATTTTGCGAAGTGCACTTTCTGCGTCAAACCCGTTATTAAATTTATTTACAATGAATATTTATTTTAGACAATATGTTAATTCACAGTCGAATATATAATATCCTGTCTTGCCTACTTTACTCGCCATTTGTAATTAGGGATTATTAATGCAAAAAAATATTTTCTAGACATTGTTTCGGAACACCCGCTCCAAATACAAATCCAGGAGGTCGGCAAAGTCAGTACACATAGGCAGTAGGTAGCTCACACAAAAGACGGTTCTGCTTTGACTGTTTCGAGCGAAAGTTTCGGACTTTATCGTAGCGACTCACTGAATCACTCGAGTGGGAACCATTCATGCATGAACGTAAAAAGGATTTGGTAAACAACATTTGTACGATAAAAGTGACGCAAGATTGAATTTTTCTCCACTTTATATTTGGAAGAGTTTAACGGTACCGCTTTGTTCGAATTAGGAATAGGAAAAATATTCGATACAAAACAATAAAGGCACACTGAAACATGTAGACTTGCCTCAATGTCCTTTTGAGCCTATTGGTCTCCTGCTTGATATTCCAGCATTATGCTGAGCGATGACCGTTTTGCGTGATTGTGATGCATACCTACTCTGTGTATTTGCATTTGAGTTATTCCTTTGTTAGGGTTCCTTACTCAAAGGGTACAAACGGGACCCTATTACTAAGACTCCACGATCCGTGTGTCTGTCCGTCTGTCACCAGGCTGTATCTCATGAACCGTGATAGCTAGACAGTTGACATTTTCACAGCTGATGTATTCCCGTTGTCGCTATAACAACAAATACTAAAAACAGAATAAAATAAATATTTAAGTGGGGCTCCCATACAACAAACGTGTTTTTTTTTGACTTCGCTGTGGGTCAGCGGGATCGTAGACAGATGATTCGATTCCCTGTGACTCATCGAAATTCATTGCTTCGGTGATTTTTTGTTAATTACCACTGTTAATTCTGGCTTTCAGAAGTTAATAATAATAATAATAATATCGTTTATTTATAACATAAGGCATATTTTACAGTAAAATATCTTAAAATATAAAAGAAGACAGTTTCTTATTTGCCTGAACTAGGTTGAACCTGTGTTTCAGGATATAAAGTGCTTAAAACTTATAATAATAATAAATTAACAAAGGGTATGGTAAATGAATACTTAAATCAAAGACACAGCAAAACTATTATTTTGTTACAGTCAGGAGATCTTCTGTCTCTCCGTAAGATATGCTGAGTAGATGTTCAAGAATAGTTTTTTTACAGCTAAAATAGTTTAATTTATACATACTTAATTTTCTATTTAATCTATTGTACAGAAATGGGCCTAAGAATGTAAAGAATCTATTTACAAAGACATATTTTGAGGATGCATTAGAAACGCAGACAATGTTATTTCGTCTCTTATTATTTATGGATTTGGCGTTATAGAAAAGCATGGTGTGTTGTTTTAAAACTGAGTGCATAATGAAAAGCTGGCGAACAGTCATCACGTTGCAGGATTTGTAAAGCAGATCAGTGGGGTAGAGAAAAGGATGGAAATTGGCTACTTTTAAAATAGCTCTCTGAGCCCTTTCAAGAGGCAGTAGATGCGTTTTTGGTGCTCCACCCCATGATGTGATACAGTATTGGATTACAGATTGACCTAGGGCCAAATAGACTTGTTTGACCAATTTTGAATCTGCAATCGTTCTCAACTTTTTAAAAACATAAATTAATTTGCGCACTCTATTAACTAGGCTATCAATATGAGGTCTAAAGGAGAGTGTTTCATCTATAATAACCCCGAGATATTTTATGTTGCCTGTTTTGAGGATAAAAGGACAATTACATATGCTGACTGGGTGGAATCCACATTTATGGGCATACAGTTGAGAGTTAGTAATGTTAAATTGAGGCTTGCGCATGGAGAAATGAATATATTTTGTCTTGTCAGCATTTAGTGTTAGTAAATTGCTTTGCAGCCAATTAGTCACAGTATTAAAACCTTGTTGAGCGTATTCGTACAATTCGTTACTGGTTTTCGCGGTAAAGATTAACGCCGTGTCGTCGGCATATGATATGAGTTTGCCTTGTTTAATATTTAAATTACACAGATCGTTAATGTAAATCAGGAATAGGGTTGGGCCCAGAATGCTTCCCTGAGGAACACCATAACCAGTACCCTTTTGCTCATCGCTAATAATATCGTCTATTTTAACATATTGAGATCGATCGTCTAAGTAGTCAGCAAAAAGTTTCAGCGGTGTTCCCCTAATTCCTAAAGCCTCTAATTTTTTTAGAAGCATAGGAACGGACACCGTATCGAAGGCTTTGGCTAGATCAAGGAAAACCCCCAGGGTCTGGTTTCCTTTGCCAAGTTCTTCTGCGGTATAATCAATCAGACTATGCACCGCATCGGCTGTGGATAATTTGACTCTGAACCCAAATTGCGCAGATGATAATAAATTGTTTTTTTCTAGATAATTAACTAGTCTATTGTTTACAATTTTCTCTAGTATTTTAGATATTGAAGGGAGTAAAGATATCGGTCTATAATTATTTACAATTTTTTTGTTTCCAGATTTAAAGATAGGGATTACAACTGCTTTTTTCAGACATCTAGGGAAAATACCTTCAGATAAACAAATACGAAATATATGCGTTAAGGGAGGTACTAGGATATGCTTAAAGGATTTAAGGATCTTATTGCTTATATTATCCCATCCAACTGCACAGTCATCTTTTAGACCAGATATGATTCGGGTTATTTCGTCTTCGTCAGTATCCAGCAAGCCAAAAGATTTTAAAGCACATCTATTATTTTGGGAAGATGGTGGCAAACAGTAATGTTTTGGAATCTGTTCGGCAAGAGTTTTACCAATATTTACAAAAAAGTTATTAAAGTTGCAGTGGATAGGAATAGAGAGCTAACGAAAAAAAAAGAAGTTACCTGTAAACTTTCTTTTTAACCCCCGACGGAAAAAGAGGGGTGTTATAAGTTCTATGTGTGTACCTGTGTGTTTACGTATTTGTGTATCTGTATGTGGCACCAATGCGCCTAAAAGGATGAACATCATTATTTAATGTTCGTGCTGTCCGCCTCTGGAATTTCAAAATTCCATACGGGACAGCGCTTCGTTGGGAATTTTCAAGAAATGAACAAGGGAACGTTTCCTGTCAACATGACGCATAGATGAATATGTATTTATTTATTAACTTAGGATTTTAGTTATAATAGGTTGGGGAAAAAGTTTCTTCGCATTTTTTAAGAAAATTCAAAACATTTTTAAATATATTTTATTTACATTTAACTAAAGTAGGTACCATTTTGTTCGATAACTTTTTGCCATCTTGTAGGTAGGTAGGGACATGATCCCATTGCTATAGAAATTTTGGGACTTCTGATCAAAATACCGCGACAAGTGGTTTTACAGTCCTCTCGTGATGTTAACCTGACACTGCCTAAAGAGACCGAAACAGGTGGAAATCTGAAGGTGCAAGGTCAGGACTATACGGCGAATGCATTAACACCTCCCAGCCAAACTCTCTTAATTTTTGCTGAGTGGCTAAAGGTGTGTAAGGTCTAGCGTTATCATGATGAAAACCCACACCCCTTCTGTTGATTAATTCCGGCCGCTTTCTCTCAACTTCTTGCTTTAATCTCATCAGTTGTTGGCAGTAGAGTTCAGAATCAATGGTCCTGCCTGGTGGTAACAGCTCATAATAAATAATGCCCTTCCAATCCCACCACACACACAGCATCACCTTGTTCCGAGTTAACCCGGGTTTCGCCACAGTCTGTGAAGCGCTGACCGGCCTTTGACCACGACCTTTTTCGCACGTTCTTGTCATACGTGATCCACTTTTCATCACCAGTTATCAGCTTCTTCAAAAATGGTTCGGTTTCATTACGTCGTAATAAAGAATCACAAATGAGTACACGGTTCATTAGGTTTCTTTCAGTGAGCTCGTGAGGTACCCAAATATCGAGCTTTTTTGTGTACCCAGTTTTTTTCAAATGTGCCAAAACTGTTTTGTGGTTAATTCCCAGTTCTTCAGATACGTCGTAACTACTGATATCTCTTGCTCCACTTTTTCAAAAATGGAATCCATTTTATCCATAATAGGGCGACCAGAGCGACGTGCATCTTTGACATCAAAATTTCAGGATTGAAAACCCTTAAACCAAATTTGTGCTACTCTCACAGACACTGCACTAGGTCCATAAACATCGCAATTTTTTTTCGCGGCTTGCGTTGCATTTTTACCTTTTTTGTAGTAAAATTTTAAAATGTATCGAATTTCTTCATTAGATTCACACATCTTGACGGTACGAAAAACAAATAAAAATCACACATTTTCCTTATTTGAATTTGGAATTATGTTCTTTAAAATTTAAACATTCAATGATACCAAAACCAGCCAGATACAAATAGTGTAGCCAAAGAGATTTTATTACAAGTTCATACATACTATAATGCGAAAAGACTTTTTAATATTAGATAGAATGTATTATGTTTATGCAAATGCTGTCCTCGTTTAATAAAAATCTCTATGACACTGAGGTTTGCTGTAAGAGAACCCAATTATGGGTTAAGCTTGCCTTTGTACATACGAGTAACCTGTCCTACAGTATTTGTATATGTTTGGTTTTTGTACAATAAAGAATAAGAATAGAATGAACTAAAGATTTAGTTTTTTTTGTTTGAAAAGTGACCTTATCCAGAGTGTTCTTAGTTATGTTTTATAAACATCGGTTCAGCAGTTCAAAAGTTAAGGGCGTTTCACTGTTTGGATCAAGGTATTTTCGTAAGATATCGTGTTATATTTACGTGTTCGATAGATTGTTGATCAAAGCCAGTCTACTACTAGACAAATTATGCAATGATGTGGTCGACGATGAAGCACGCTTGCCTAGAAGAAACCTATTTACTCTTGATTAAAAGACTCCCAGGCTGTAGCTATTTGTTTTACTCTCAATGATAAGTAAAACGTGAAGGGCCAGTAACTCCATAATCTTTGTACAAATACTAACGAACGAACTCACTAACTAAGCGGAGTCGTACTCATTCCGGACCGTTCCTAGAAGACCGGTGTACTTTGAAATCCGGTCCGACTTCGGATAACAAGTTAAGCTGTCAGCCTCGGTTCCGTGCAAATAGCTAGACTCATAATTGAAACTAAAGATAGAAGTAATAACCAGTCTTGACTTTTAAGAGTTTACAAAGAGCACTTCTTTATAGGAGTATACGAATAGATTGCACGCTAAAATATTGTAAAAAAAAATTCTTTCCCTTGATATATATTTTAATAGATATTGTTTAATTAATGTTTTTTTGAAATTAGAATTTTCTTCTCCCACTCTTTAACAAAAAAAATATCAGAATCCCCCAATTTTGTAATGTTATGTTAGTCATACTGATCTTTTTCGTATAACATGCTAGCCTGTACCAACTGGGTGGTGACCACAAGCTCTTAGAGTAAGGTTATTTTGAGATCGAGTAAGTGACAGATGTATACAAGTCATATACATCTGTCCCTTACTTGATCTCAAAATAACCCTACTCTAAGAGCTTGTAGGCACCCCCCTGTACCCAGATATTTAAAACGAACCGATTTTGATGAATGAGGTGTTCATTCATCAAAACCGGTTCAGTAGTTTGTACGCTACGATGGAAAATACGTAATTATATAACTTTTTTTTTGTTAACTGGAGGAAACTTTCAAATCCCAGGGACTGTGGGATTTCAGCACATGGAGGAGGCCCCGTTACCTCTTAAAATACCAACCCGGGAACCCCCTCTGTGCAACGTCTTTTAGGGCACATCCCTAGGGAGACTGAAAAAGCTTCTCCTCTGAGCCTCGTTTTGCATGGCAGCACATGATCACTGTGCCACCGTCTTTCCAGGAGTCACTTGATGGGTGGACAGAGTCCCAAGACTGAACGCCCACCACCCCAGAGTCCCGCCAGCTTATGATGCAGGCGGGGTTTCGGCGTTTTAGGTATCGGGGCGGTTACCTCCCCGACACCTTCTTCTTCTCCGAGTGTGATCGGCCCTCTCACGGTTCCGCTCGGCAGCCTCCTTCTGGACCATCACGGTCTCACAGAAGGAGGCCATTTCCCTCCAGTTTTCTGTCTTTGCCAGTATGGCCCTCACAACTGCTGGCAAAGAAAGATCTCGTCCGAAACGTAAATGCATACCTACACAGACTGTTAAAATCATAACCCTTCCTTTTTTCTGCCGACTTATTGAAGTACGAGTATATAGTCTGGGTTACAGAATATCGTTTGAACAGAAAAACCCACAAAAGGAGCGGCACAAGGTTTCTGAATAAACGTATTCAAGCACAGCACATGCTCCGAAATTCTACACTAGTTTCCAAACAAGTTCAACCCCTTTGATACAAGTGTTTGTGGTACCACATCTACGCTCTCGAAAAAACCTCTCTGTGAACACCAAAAGTTCACGAGTTGCATTTTTCAAAGCCAGACCGCAACCAAGAGGCTATCGCACCAAAGAGACTTGTTGGAAAACTATCCAACGCTAATATTTTGTAGCAGCGAGATTACTTCCCACTAACTTATATACGTCAGTTTCAGCAAAAACTAAATTTATTACATGTGCAAGACGGATGTGTGTTCCGCCTCTCTTGGAATAACTTTAAAAGATTAGAAAGTTTGCCTCGCATGCGGTGTAGTCCTGTTCCGTCTCTCCGCGGACGCATTACGGTGCTACCAACCTAATGTTTACACATAAAAATAAAGTCACAACATTAGTTAGTTCTAGAAATGTCCTTTTACACAGGTACGTGACTTAAAACCTTCTACATATGTTAGACGGACCGTAATGCGCGGTATAGTTCGGTTAAGTTCGCTTTTACGCGGATGTTACGATAGTGGAAAAAGGTTTTTCCGTTTGACCGTCTTGAAGATCCTGCTTTTAGTTCATTGTATTTTTTTTGCCGTACAATCCTACAGTATTAACTTTTGACAAAAAAAATACCCTTACTCTTAGATACTTACACACCTAGCATCGATCCAACTTACTCTACAAACTGATGTACTGTATAACTATTTTCTTAATATCCCTCGGCAATCATCGCATTTCCGAAAACAAACGAATGCTAATTTCAATATCCATTAATTATTAGATTAATCGTGTATAATAATTTGAATGCAGAACTAAGTTCTTTATTGTTGTTTTGTTTTGATTTCCGTGTGATCTATGTAATGCTTTAAAACTTATTTTTATATTTTCATTATGCAGCTTTTCTCCCATTTTTTAAATAACTCCCCCATTTTTTTATATAAATTACATAAAGTTAAAAGGGTATTAACAACTCTATATACTTTCAAGTTGATTGAGAGCGTCCGGTCTGCACCAAGTGCAAAGGACAACTGATTGAAAGCCGACGACTGACGAAACACGAAGTTTGACGAGGGACATTAAGAAAATAGTTGTACTGTACGTGTATGAGTTCAACGCAACGTCAAAATGAAATACTCCATATTAAACTTCTGCAAAATTGCCAAACAATTTGAAACATATTTTGTAAGGACACTTTATCTCAACCTAAACAGTCTGGAAAACAATTTGCCTAAGTGAGCGGAACTCCAGCTCCCACGTGCCATTCCAGCAGTATTGCATCTTCGGGCGCAACCTCCGCGCCCGCTACACTTGTTCATAATATTGCGAAGTAAAACTCCTTGCTCATAAATTGACGTCTTCAGAAGCCGGCGAATGGGCGTAGATTCCGTAGCTGTGATGCGTGAGAGCGGTGCACTATACCACTGTACAGGGAAACTGAAAGTTCAGTTTCTTGTCAGTATAAGTTCCTTTTCAGGGTTCTGTACCCAAAGGGTAAAAACGAGACCCTATTACTAAGACTCCACTGTCCACCTGTCTGTCTGTCACCAGGCTGTATCTCATGAACCTTGATAGCTAGACAGTTGAATTTTTACAGATGGTGTATTTCTGTTGCCGCTGTAATAACAAATACTAAAAACAGAATAAAATAAATATTCAAGTAGGGCTCCCAAATAACAAACGTGATCTGTTTGCCATTTTTTGCGATAATGGTACGGAACCCTTCGAGCCCGAGTCCGACTCGCACTTAGCCGGTTTTTTGAGCACCGTTTTCTGAACAAATTATCCAATTCTTGTCACCCTCCAAATTATCTAATTCTTGGCACTGAGCCCAATTTATTTGAGGTCGGCGCAACACGTCTTCATCCATTCGTTCCATTTGCTGTCAACTAGAAAGTCACCTTAATTCTGGATATACATATATCTTCTTTCACACAACCAATCCAGGATTCGTCGAAAACCGAAGTTGCCATAAATACAGATCACCAATTAACTATCTGAAAAAAAATTGTCGAAAGGGAGAGGAGATGGTCTATTTATTAACTCTATGTTGATTCGGAATTCAAACTTTAAAAAAACTGCAGAACTTCTGAAGTATTTTTGCACTGTCTTCCACTCCACGGTTTTTATGTTTATGCTGTTTGCAGTAGGAAACGATAAGACAGCTCTACACTGTCACTTTATTCTTATTTCAGCTCGGTTTAATATTTATTTCATAAATGCCAATACAATGGCGGAGCCTTAAAAATCTCGACAAAGAGCGGTCCATTGCCTTTCAATACTTATTTGAATGATTTTAAAATGTCGGCTGGCTTTTTACTAGGAATAAAAGGAAGTCTTACGACTACAAATTGTCTAGACGACTATTCGACAATACTGTTGTACATTCTTACTCAATTGATTTTGTCAAGGTCTTTCTTAGCATCAAAAGACATTCTGTGACTCAACAGATTCAAGCTTTCATGTGAGTAATTTAAAACGAAAACAAACCGATAGTAAATACACAAAATACTATTAATAACATAACATTTATTCAATTCAGAATCGTACGTTTTAATCACTATTTATTTTTACCTGCACGACACATCAACTTCACATCAAAAACTGACGTCGACTATAAACCCACAATAACATCGTAAATCAAACAGTCAAGGAAAATGAAACGCCGACGGCACCAGAACATGCATCCCTCCGAAGCCTGCACCATATTGTGACAACGAACATGGATCCGCCACCAACGATCATGGAATAGGATTCATTCCAATAATGTAAGTTTGGCAATAAAGCTAGGTGAGCGGATTACCGTTACGCACACATCGCCCGCGCATATATCAATATGAAAGATAAATAATCACCTTTTTCCCCTAAAATTGTCTCCGCGGCGACGTTTATTGGTTTGTTTGCGAAGAAAGTTGGCGCCGTATCCTACCTGCGTTATTATAGTTAAGAGACTGTTACATTTATCGACTGGCGATATTAAATTTGCCTTTTTTCATTCCCCCAGCTATTATTTTCTCGCTTCTATTTCTCTCTCGCTGGAAATGACTTAACGCTGTGCGAATGCAAATAAACTACACCTTTGTGTTTTGTTATTCGGACGTGAAATAATTTCTTTCCGTGTTCCTTTGTTGTGTTTTCTGTATCTTGTTTCTTACAAGGTGATTGGTTCTGACTTACGGATTTTGTTATTTAAAATCTTGAGAGAAATTCAATGCATAGCTAACTATAATAATAGTTTACTTGTTGCCGTACAAAATCAAAAGGCTACAATTTCTAATTGAACAAGTAAAATTTCAAAATTTAAAAAACCCGCGACACATTTATCTTGCGAAAACATCACGATCTAAACAGTAAAACGCGCATAACTTTTGAACGGCTGAACCGATTTTATTCAAACATATCTAAGAACACTCTCGATACAATCACCCTTCAAACAAAAAAAAAAGTCGTGTGGCACTCGGGGACTGTCGCGGTAAAGCTATTGCATAGCATTTATTCTAGATCCAGTCCTGGAAAATGCGTCAAAAAAATTAAAAACGTTAAAAACTCGAAAACGTAGCGAGCCAAACCCGCATTTATTTACGATTAATAAAACTCTAAAAAACAAAACGAAAATACCCTTATTCACATTGAAATAAGGTCGCTTTTCTTTGACAAGCAAAAGTGACCCTTATTCTCATTAGCATAAGGTCCACATTGATCACCATTGTCACAGAAACAGCTCAGAGAGACCGATAAAAGGCAAAAAAATTACGACCAACAAAAATTTTAAAACCCTCATATCTCAGAAACGGTTGGAGTTAGCGCATTTCTGACAAAAAAAATGCCCCCCTGCCCGCACCACTTCATCCAGGAGAACAAGATAGGATTTACCCCCCCCCTTAACCGTTTAACTCCCCCCGCAAAAAAATTTTTCATTCTAAAAATACCAACACGGAAATCGAAAACACGTGCAACAAACCTACGAAAGGGAGGAAATGAAATGAAACTACGGGAGGGAGTATAAAGAAGTTAAATAAAATAAGGTTTCCGTGGGGAGGTGAGTACAGAGTGAGACGTCCAGAAAGTTCGGCAGGTTAGCGATAAATTGGAATTTATGTGGGCGCCGCACCACCCCCGTCCCGTCCCGCTTACGCACCGCCGACGTCCCGCTCGCTGCATAACAACACGCGCTAAAAGCATTGCTGCTCACCCTTCAATTTTACTTACCTACATCACAATAGTTTAGATACAACCCATTTCATTAATTGCTTTACAACATGAGCTGTGCCGTCTATTTCATGAAAAGCGAGGAAAGTTACTGTTAGGTTTATTGTTTGTTTGTTTTGCAATGCTTAAGTGTGGGTACGTTTAGCAAACAAAACATTATGAAAATTATGCTCTGTTGCTACGCCGTAGAAGATGCGACTACGCTGCCTACGCTGTCGTAGCTCGTAGCAGATAGCAAAGGCGCTACGCTGCTACGCATAATATTGCGTAGACAGTTTTATTTTTGAAAACTTTTTTGAGTTTTCCCGTAAACAAAACAGTATCGAAATATTCGAATAACAGTACGATTATCGAAAATTCGCAATTTGATTATAACTCAAACTCAATATTCCAGAACCACACTACACATGGGAATAAGTCAGAGTTGTCACGTCCGTAACAAATATCACCATGCGAGTAACATACAGGAACAAAGTAGTAATATCAAGATGTCGCGACGTGCCTGCCTGACCGGAATCAATTGATCACAAAGTAGCAAGTAGCGCAGAAACAATAAAGCCATCGCTAACGCAAGCGGGTACGCAGGACGGCTACTAATTCGCTCTGTAAATACTAACATTATTACTATTTCAAACTACCTGGGATTCACTGTCGGTACACAATGCTACAGATAGATCAAGTTGAAACGCATCTATAGCAAGCGGTTCTCTCGTCAAAGAAAAGTTTATACCACAAGGGATTAAATTTTTAACCGACTTCCCAAAAAGGAGGAGGTTATCAATTCGACTGTATTTTTTATGTTTGTTACCTCAGAACTTTTTACTATGTTTACCGATTTTGATGACTCTTAGATTTTTTTGTTTTTTGTTTGTTGAAAACTGAAGCTTTTCATGTGGTCCCATTTAAATTGCATCAAGAATTTCGGAGATGTAAATCAGAACTCTTCATAAATGACGGCAATTCACTCGGGGTAGCTGCAATCGCATGTCTGTTTATTGTTTACACCATTTCATAACATAACATCACACTGGTACACTCTAAAGGGGTACGCAGGTGTGAACAGTTTACCCTGGTATACTCTCATTCCACCGGTTTTGTTTAAATTTTATGTTATTGGGTTAATCTATTCTGGCATCACTTTGGGCATAGGTACCGAGCCTATAGAACTGGTACATTATGTACTATAATAAAAAGAAAAAAAAAAATATTACAAAAATAATACAACCGACTTCCAGATAAAAACACAGCAAAGTGAAAAATAATTGCAATTTCGGCAGTCGGTGACAAAAAACGAAGAAACGAAAACAGGAACACCGACTTCCGAAATTGTAGTTATTTTTCACTTTGTAGTGTTTTTATTTGGCAGTCGGTTGTATTTTTATACCCGACTGCCGAAGGCGGGTAATGTGTTTATCAGTTTATGTATGTTTGTATGTATGTATATATGTATGTATGTATGTATGAATGTTTGTTCCTATGTGGCGTTCTAGAGACCAAACGCGTTCGCCGATTTTGATGATTCTTATGTCAATTGATTTGTCTTAACGCTGCGAGTATTACTACATACTACATTTAAATTGGAAAAGAAAAAAATGGCGGATTTTGGGTGCCATTTTGTGGGGGATTACTTTTTCCTTCCATTCCCATCGTGCGGGATATCAAAATGAAGGGTTTTAAGAGGATATTTCGAAAAAAAAATAACTAAATAAAAACACAATTATAAAAAAAATACTAAAAAGTGGTAAATAATAAAGGTTAATTAAAAAAACACAAAAAACCCGACTGCTTAAGAAGCGAACTAAAAAGACGTAAACAAGAAGCAATGCCTGCTGTGCAGTCGGAGGATACATCTGGTTTTGGTCAGCCAGCTCGCGAATATGGTGGTGTGAGTATTCTCCGACTGCACAGCATGAATTGCTACTTGTTTACGTCTTTTTAGTTCGTTTTTTTAACCGTCGGGTTTTTTGTTTCCTTTTTTTTTAATGTATAATGTTTTAATTTAATAGCTACACATAAAATAGCGAGTAATATATTTTTCGTAGGGTTTGACAATCATGCGGGAGTATTGTGTGCCTATGTAAATTCGTCGTCGTGATTCACACTAGTCGAGGTGATATCTAAGTTGTAACGGGAAGGAACCGTTGTTTTATGTATGAGGCCTTTTCAATTCATTTGGACGATATACTCTTGTACCTTTGTCCCTTCCGGGTCAGTTATTTATTGCTGGTATTTCGCACTAAATCCACCGAGTGCGTGTATTTTCATGAGAATCCTACGGTCGTACGTCGTGACCAATACAAACGACAATCTCGTGGCTATTGTCCGCGTTCAGACTCCTGAAGCGTGCGGATCTACATAACTAATACACACCCCTTCGCGAAGCCAAACATACCCGTACTATAGATGATACGGTATCTAGGTACTTTTACCAATCACGCGCCTGGCATCGTGTGAGATTAAAGATGTAACGGAGCGAATAAATTGAACACCTTACAAGAGTCGACGTCTAACACCTGCCCTTGATTATACACGCGTGTGCCGCTCCATCGCACGCGCTCCGGCGCATAAGGAATTACTCAAACCAGAGATCAGATCCAGAGATCTATTTTAACATACACAACAGATTTGGTTTCCGTACGTCACATCCTAGGCGGCCACTGAATCTCCACTAATGAGCGCCGTGCTATGGGTCCCCCACGGCACAGCATTATGCTGAGTGGAAGCCTTCTTGCCACAATCACGACATGCATCTGCCTGGCATCTTCACCGTATTTCTTTTCTGTTATAAACAAAATGTAGGTAGTATATGTTATTATTGTTACATTTATTTTTCGTCTTTACTAACTTAATTTTAGTACTACTAATACTATTGTTTAAGGGTTTAGCATACGCATGTTCTAATATTGTATGTCGTTTTGTGACAATTAAACACCTTTTCTTTCTTTCTTTCTTTTCTAGATGCGCGCGATACGAGTCCCTTATTCGTATGCCACCAATAAAACGCTTCATTGTTCCAAATTGTCATTCATGGCAGCCTGCATCTAACTATAAAGCAATATAAAATATTGTGCGACATGAAACTTCATGGTAGTACATAATTTGAAATTCATAACACGTGCAATCGTGAGCGCCGTTCAGCAAAATAGGAAGTGTAATAAAATATTTCTGACTGAAATGCTATAACTGAAATAGAGTGCATGCGCCGTAAAATTCACAACACCGTGGCATCCTCACAATACTGTGATATTTTTATTGCTTTACAGCTCTTCATATTAATCGACCGTATTTTATATGCCTACGTGTACGCCCAGTTTTGAAACATGATCGAATATATAACGAGGATTCCGTCGGCTTCGTTTTATATTTCCGCACGTTGAACAAGCCCGATTCAATAAATATAGTATAAAGAAGTGGGTTGAGTAAACTATAAAATCAATTAAGTATCGTATAATAAAACTATTGTGCACGTCGCTCGCTGGCTGTAGTTGTTACCGGTACAGCGACACAGCGGTACAGCGTCTGTACGAGTACTTTATTTGAACAGATGGAAGTGTACACGTAAGGTAAGGATTCCCTTCTCCGACAATATGTTTCAATTTAAACTAAGCCGCTTGTCGATACGAGCTCGCTCCGGAATATCTTCCGATTCCAACAGGATTCCACGATAACAAAAATAATGTTGGAAAAAACAATACCTATACAGCATTTGTAAATAAAACATTGGTGAATTAAAGATGACTGGGGTGACGGTGGTGCTGTTTGCGCCACACCTACCTAAATGTTATGCGAGCTTTCATATTTCATGGCTTTTCGATTGAGTTCGATTCAATAGAGTACTTGAAAACTTCAGGGATACTAAAACTGTGTGTGCTCAATCGAATCGTTCAGTATATAGCTTCAGATCTAAATTGCGAGGCTTTAACGGTGAACTTTGCTCGAGGAAATAAAAATTTCGTACGACAAACAAGCAATCAGTAGCATTTGCGAACTCGCGCTAGGCAAACACGGTGGCGCGGGCGACGGGCCCGCCCGTCTAAGTACTTGTCAAAGACTGCTCCAATTCTTCCACTGTATTTTTTTAACCAAATCGTATCGGACAATCCTTTAGAAGCTTTAAGCACCTTTGCTTGTAAGAACTGAGATACATTCTTGTAGTGGTCAAGCTGGATTTTAAAATCGATTTTCAACGGGGTTATAAAAGTAATTTTACAAGTTTGTATTTAACTTGCCTTGTTATGTAGTTGGTTATAGATATTATGAGTTTGACGCTCTCTTTGAGAAGTGCTCATTTTGTGAAGTACTATTTAGCAAAATGCGTATTTTGCGGAGTGCACATTTTGCGAATTGCACTTTCTGCGTCAAATCCGTTATTATAATTTTAAAACAGTTATCCTCAACCGATTGAGTTGAAATGTTGGGTATACTTTTGGTTTGGATGACAATGCATACTAGGTTAAATAAAACTTGTTATTAAATTGATTTAAAATGAATATTTTTTTTAGACAATATGTTAATTCACAGTCGAATATATAATATCCTGTCTTGCCTACTTTACTCCCCATTTGTAATTAGGGATTATTAATGCAAAAAAATATTTTCTAGTTATTGTTTCGGAACACCCGCTCCAAATACAAATCCAGGAGGTCGGCAAAGTCAGTACACATAGGCAGTAGATAGCTCACACAAAAGGCGGTACTGCTTTGACTGTTTCGAGCGAAAGTTTCGGACTTTATCGTACCGACTCACTGAATCAATATGTTTGACTGTGAAAGACAATATGTTTGACTGTGAATTAGTCGAATATATAATATCCTGTCTTGCCTACTTTACTCCCAATTTGTAATTAGGGATTATTAATGCAAAAAAATATTTTCTAGTTATTGTTTCGGAACACCCGCTCCAAATACAAGTGCACAATTAAATTCAACATAATACATACTATCTAATATAACTAAAAACCTATGTTAATAAATAAAAACATAATCATCTATGCGTCATGTTGACAAGAAACGTTCCCTTGTTCTTTTCTTGAAAATTCCCAACGAAGCGCTGTCCCGTATGGAATTTTGAAATTCCAGAGGCGGACAGCACGAACATTAAATGATGATGTTCATCCTTTTAGGCGCTTTGATGCCACATACAGATACACAAATACGTAAACACACAGGTACACACATATAACTTATAACACCCCTCTTTTTCCGTCGGGGGTTAAAAAGAAAGTTTACAGATAACCTCTTTTTTTTCGTTAGCACTCTATTCCTATCCTCTGCAACTTCTGAAAGCCAGAATTAACAGTGGTAATTAACAAAAAATCACCGAAGCAATGAATTTCGATGAGTCACAGGGAATCGAATCATCTGTCTACGATCCCGCTGACCCACAGCGAAGTCAATTAAAACGGAGAAGGGGGAGCAAGAATGAAAAAAAATCCACTTCTCTTCATATAAAGAATGAAAAGAAAGAAAGAATAACGTTTATTTGCGCCTGGCACGACGCATACCCTAAAAAAACGAAGGTTTCCGTACCACTATCGCAAAAAGCGCCAAAAAAAAAATGTTTGTTGTATGGGAGCCCCACTGAAATATTTATTTTATTCTGTTTTTATGATTTGTTTAAATAGCGACAACGGGAATACATCATCTGTGAAATAGTCAATTGTCTAGCTATCACGGTTCATGAGATACAGCCTGGTGACAGACGGACAGACAGACTGACAGACGAATCGTGGAGTCTTAGTAATAGGGTCCCGTTTTTACCCTTTGAGTACGGAACCCTAACAAAGGAAAAATTTGAATGCAAATACAGAGTAGGTATCCGTCACAACCACGCAAAACGGTCATCGCTCAGCATAATGCTGGGATATCAAGCAGGAGACCAATAGGCTCAAAAGGACGTTGAGGCAAGTCTACATTTTTCACTGTGCCTTTATTGTTTTGTATCGAATAGTTTTTCCTATTCCTAATTCGAACAAAGCGGTACCGTTAAACTCTTCCAAATATAAAGTGGGGAAAAATACAATCTTCAGTCACTTTTATCGTACAAATGTTGTTTACCAAATCCTTTTTACGTTCACGCATGAATGGTTCCCACTCGAGTGATTCAGTGAGTCGGTACGATAAAGTCCGAAACTTTCGCTCGAAACAGTCAAAGCAGTACCGCCTTTTGTGTGAGCTATCTACTGCCTATGTGTACTGACTTTGCCGACCTCCTGGATTTGTATTTGGAGCGGGTGTTCCGAAACAATAACTAGAAAATATTTTTTTGCATTAATAATCCCTAATTACAAATGGGGAGTAAAGTAGGCAAGACAGGATATTATATATTCGACTGTGAATTAACATATTGTCTAAAAAAAATATTCATTTTAAATCAATTTAATAACAAGTTTTATTTAACCTAGTATGCATTGTCATCCAAACCAAAAGTATACCCAACATTTCAACTCAATCGGTTGAGGATAACTGTTTTAAAATTATAATAACGGATTTGACGCAGAAAGTGCAATTCGCAAAATGTGCACTCCGCAAAATACGCATTTTGCTAAATAGTACTTCACAAAATGAGCACTTCTCAAAGAGAGCGTCAAACTCATAATATCTATAACCAACTACATAACAAGGCAAGTTAAATACAAACTTGTAAAATTACTTTTATAACCCCGTTGAAAATCGATTTTAAAATCCAGCTTGACCACTACAAGAATGTATCTCAGTTCTTACAAGCAAAGGTGCTTAAAGCTTCTAAAGGATTGTCCGATACGATTTGGTTAAAAAAATACAGTGGAAGAATTGGAGCAGTCTTTGACAAGTACTTAGACGGGCGGGCCCGTCGCCCGCGCCACCGTGTTTGCCTAGCGCGAGTTCGCAAATGCTACTGATTGCTTGTTTGTCGTACGAAATTTTTATTTCCTCGAGCAAAGTTCACCGTTAAAGACTCGCAATTTAGATCTGAAGCTATATACTGAACGATTCGATTGAGCACACACAGTTTTAGTATCCCTGAAGTTTTCAAGTACTCTATTGAATCGAACTCAATCGAAAAGCCATGAAATATGAAAGCTCGCATAACATTTAGGTAGGTGTGGCGCAAACAGCACCACCGTCACCCCAGTCATCTTTAATTCACCAATGTTTTATTTACAAATGCTGTATAGGTATTGTTTTTTCCAACATTATTTTTGTTATCGTGGAATCCTGTTGGAATCGGAAGATATTCCGGAGCGAGCTCGTATCGACAAGCGGCTTAGTTTAAATTGAAACATATTGTCGGAGAAGGGAATCCTTACCTTACGTGTACACTTCCATCTGTTCAAATAAAGTACTCGTACAGACGCTGTACCGCTGTGTCGCTGTACCGGTAACAACTACAGCCAGCGAGCGACGTGCACAATAGTTTTATTATACGATACTTAATTGATTTTATACTTTACTCAACCCACTTCTTTATACGATATTTATTGAATCGGGCTTGTTCAACGTGCGGAAATATAAAACGAAGCCGACGGAATCCTCGTTATATATATTCGATCATGTTTCAAAACTGGGCGTACACGTAGGCATATAAAATACGGTCGATTAATATGAAGAGCTGTAAAGCAATAAAAATATCACAGTATTGTGAGGATGCCACGGTGTTGTGAATTTTACGGCGCATGCACTCTATTTCAGTTATAGCATTTCAGTCAGAAATATTTTATTACACTTCCTATTTTGCTGAACGGCGCTCACGATTGCACGTGTTATGAATTTCAAATTATGTACTACCATGAAGTTTCATGTCGCACAATATTTTATATTGCTTTATAGTTAGATGCAGGCTGCCATGAATGACAATTTGGAACAATGAAGCGTTTTATTGGTGGCATACGAATAAGGGACTCGTATCGCGCGCATCTAGAAAAGAAAGAAAGAAAGAAAAGGTGTTTAATTGTCACAAAACGACATACAATATTAGAACATGCGTATGCTAAACCCTTAAACAATAGTATTAGTAGTACTAAAATTAAGTTAGTAAAGACGAAAAATAAATGTAACAATAATAACATATACTACCTACATTTTGTTTATAACAGAAAAGAAATACGGTGAAGATGCCAGGCAGATGCATGTCGTGATTATGGCAAGAAGGCTTCCACTCAGCATAATGCTGTGCCGTGGGGGACCCATAGCACGGCGCTCATTAGTGGAGATTCAGTGGCCGCCTAGGATGTGACGTACGGAAACCAAATCTGTTGTGTATGTTAAAATAGATCTCTGGATCTGATCTCTGGTTTGAGTAATTCCTTATGCGCCGGAGCGCGTGCGATGGAGCGGCACACGCGTGTATAATTCAAGGGCAGGTGTTAGACGTCGACTCTTGTAAGGTGTTCAATTTATTCGCTCCGTTACATCTTTAATCTCACACGATGCCAGGCGCGTGATTGGTAAAAGTACCTAGATACCGTATCATCTATAGTACGGGTATGTTTGGCTTCGCGAAGGGGTGTGTATTAGTTATGTAGATCCGCACGCTTCAGGAGTCTGAACGCGGACAATAGCCACGAGATTGTCGTTTGTATTGGTCACGACGTACGACCGTAGGATTCTCATGAAAATACACGCACTCGGTGGATTTAGTGCGAAATACCAGCAATAAATAACTGACCCGGAAGGGACAAAGGTACAAGAGTATATCGTCCAAATGAATTGAAAAGGCCTCATACATAAAACAACGGTTCCTTCCCGTTACAACTTAGATATCACCTCGACTAGTGTGAATCACGACGACGCATTTACATAGGCACACAATACTCCCGCATGATTGTCAAACCCTACGAAAAATATATTACTCGCTATTTTATGTGTAGCTATTAAATTAAAACATTATACATTAAAAAAAAAGGAAACAAAAAACCCGACGGTTAAAAAAACGAACTAAAAAGACGTAAACAAGTAGCAATTCATGCTGTGCAGTCGGAGAATACTCACACCACCATATTCGCGAGCTGGCTGACCAAAACCAGATGTATCCTCCGACTGCACAGCAGGCATTGCTTCTTGTTTACGTCTTTTTAGTTCGCTTCTTAAGCAGTCGGGTTTTTTGTGTTTTTTTAATTAACCTTTATTATTTACCACTTTTTAGTATTTTTTTTATAATTGTGTTTTTATTTAGTTATTTTTTTTTCGAAATATCCTCTTAAAACCCTTCATTTTGATATCCCGCACGATGGGAATGGAAGGAAAAAGTAATCCCCCACAAAATGGCACCCAAAATCCGCCATTTTTTTCTTTTCCAATTTAAATGTAGTATGTAGTAATACTCGCAGCGTTAAGACAAATCAATTGACATAAGAATCATCAAAATCGGCGAACGCGTTTGGTCTCTAGAACGCCACATAGGAACAAACATTCATACATACATACATACATATATACATACATACAAACATACATAAACTGATAAACACATTACCCGCCTTCGGCAGTCGGGTATAAAAATACAACCGACTGCCAAATAAAAACACTACAAAGTGAAAAATAACTACAATTTCGGAAGTCGGTGTTCCTGTTTTCGTTTCTTCGTTTTTTGTCACCGACTGCCGAAATTGCAATTATTTTTCACTTTGCTGTGTTTTTATCTGGAAGTCGGTTGTATTATTTTTGTAATATTTTTTTTTTCTTTTTATTATAGTACATAATGTACCAGTTCTATAGGCTCGGTACCTATGCCCAAAGTGATGCCAGAATAGATTAACCCAATAACATAAAATTTAAACAAAACCGGTGGAATGAGAGTATACCAGGGTAAACTGTTCACACCTGCGTACCCCTTTAGAGTGTACCAGTGTGATGTTATGTTATGAAATGGTGTAAACAATAAACAGACATGCGATTGCAGCTACCCCGAGTGAATTGCCGTCATTTATGAAGAGTTCTGATTTACATCTCCGAAATTCTTGATGCAATTTAAATGGGACCACATGAAAAGCTTCAGTTTTCAACAAACAAAAAACAAAAAAATCTAAGAGTCATCAAAATCGGTAAACATAGTAAAAAGTTCTGAGGTAACAAACATAAAAAATACAGTCGAATTGATAACCTCCTCCTTTTTGGGAAGTCGGTTAAAAATTTAATCCCTTGTGGTATAAACTTTTCTTTGACGAGAGAACCGCTTGCTATAGATGCGTTTCAACTTAATCTATCTGTAGCATTGTGTACCGACAGTGAATCCCAGGTAGTTTGAAATAGTAATAATGTTAGTATTTACAGAGCGAATTAGTAGCCGTCCTGCGTACCCGCTTGCGTTAGCGATGGCTTTATTGTTTCTGCGCTACTTGCTACTTTGTGATCAATTGATTCCGGTCAGGCAGGCACGTCGCGACATCTTGATATTACTACTTTGTTCCTGTATGTTACTCGCATGGTGATATTTGTTACGGACGTGACAACTCTGACTTATTCCCATGTGTAGTGTGGTTCTGGAATATTGAGTTTGAGTTATAATCAAATTGCGAATTTTCGATAATCGTACTGTTATTCGAATATTTCGATACTGTTTTGTTTACGGGAAAACTCAAAAAAGTTTTCAAAAATAAAACTGTCTACGCAATATTATGCGTAGCAGCGTAGCGCCTTTGCTATCTGCTACGAGCTACGACAGCGTAGGCAGCGTAGTCGCATCTTCTACGGCGTAGCAACAAAGCATAATTTTCATAATGTTTTGTTTGCTAAACGTACCCACACTTAAGCATTGCAAAACAAACAAACAATAAATTTTACTTGTTCAATTAGAAATTGTAGCCTTTTGATTTTGTACGGCAACAAGTAAACTATTATTATAGTTAGCTATGCATTGAATTTCTTTCAAGATTTTAAATAACAAACTCCGTAAGTCAGAACCAATCGCCTTGTAAGAAACAAGATAAAGAAAACACAACAAAGAAACACGGAAAGAAATTATTTCACGTCCGAATAACAAAACACATAGGTGTAGTTTATTTGCATTCGCACAGCGTTAAGTCATTTCCAGCGAGAGAGAAATAGAAGCGAGAAAATAATAGCTGGGGGAGTGAAACATGCAAATTTAATATCGCCAGTCGATAAATGTAACAGTCTCTTAACTATAACAACGCAGGTAGGATACGGCGCCAACTTTCTTCGCAAACAAACCAATAAACGTCGCCGCGGAGACAATTTTAGGGAAAAAGGTGATTATTTATCTTTCATATTGATATATGCGCGGGCGATGTGTGCGTAACGGTAATCCGCTCACCTGGCTTTATTACACAACTTACATTATTGGAATGAATCCTATTCCATGATCGTTGGTGGCGGATCCATGTTCGTTGTCACAATATGGTGGCGGCTTCGGAGGGATGCATGTTCTGGTGCCGTCGGCGTTTCATTTTCCTTGACTGTTTGATTTACGATGTTATTGTGGGTTTATAGTCGACGTCGGTTTTTGATGCAAAGTTGATGTGCCGTGCAGGTAAAAATAAATAGTGATTAAAACGTACGATTCTGAATTGAATGAATGTTATGTTATTAATAGTATTTTGTGTATTTACTATCGGTTTGTTTTCGTTTTAAATCACTCACATCAAAGCTTGAATCTGTTGAGTCACAGAATTTCTTTTAATGCTAAGAAAGACCTTGACAAAATCAATTGAGTAAGAATGTACAACAGTATTGTCGAATAGTCGTCTAGACAATTTGTAGTCATAAGACTTCCTTTTATTCCTAGTAAAAAGCCAGCCGACATTTTAAAATCATTCAAATACGTATTGAAAGGCAATGGACCGCTCTTTGTCGTGATTTTTAAAGCTCCGCCATTGTATTGGCATTTATGAACTAAATATAAACCGAGCTGAAATCATTGAGATAATATGTACTAGAGAAGCTATCCTAAGTAAAGGACATGCTCCATTTTGACAAGAGTTTAAACTAAACTTCGCTGCAGCGCTGAAACAATAATTAGCCGTCTAACAAAACAGTATAAACACGCAGCGCTAGAGCGCTTCTAAGGTATAGTTTTCTCGCGATCAAAAAGACGGAAGCGCCGTGATTTTCATGGCGCTTACGCGTTTCGTTCAACATTCTGCAACAACTTGTCACTCATATAGACTAAACTGCTGACTGACTACAGAAGCGGTACCTACATAGCTTTATACCTAACAAGCTTCATTAGAATTCACACATTTTTAAAAAAAAAAATAGTTGAAATACCCTTAGTAAAGTAATAATTACTTTAATATTATATTTATGTACTTCTTTTTTGGGACATTCCTACAGCACTATTTATTCCCAAATCACTGCAACTCCTGAAAGCCAGAATCAATAGTGGCGACCACCAGAAAAGCACCGAGGCAATGCAGCTCGACGAAGTCCCGGCGAATGAATTTAACTGTCTTGGATCCCGCAACGAAATTAATCAGAAAAGAATAGTGGAGGAGTAAGAAAAATAAAAATTTCCAGTTCCCTCCATATAAAGTAGGAGACAGAACAAACAAAGGTCAATAGGCACAAAGGGTCATTTACAACTGGGATAAGCCCAGTTGCCTGGCACCACGGATAAAAATTTGCATTAATATTAATGGGTCTTAACATTGTGAGGTGTTACTCGTATATTTGATTCCAATAATAAATAGGTATGGCAAAAACTCCAAAACATAACACAAATTTCCGTGCGTTCAACGCACGGAAATTTGTATATATATCTAGTTACCACAAGATCCGTATAGTAAACATCTTCTGATGCAGCCTGTACATTATTCAACATAGTATTGCTTTCATTCTGCCAAAGAATACACTCCCATAAGATATGATGTGCAGATTGTACATATTCGCAGTCAGATGTAGAATACTGACATAAAGGCGAGGCAACAAGCTCGAAGGAAAATAATTTAGTTTTAAAGTTAACACAGTGATCCACCTCCAGCCACGTCCTGGCCAGTCGCACGTGAACAGATGGAAAGAATTGGTGGAGGTGTCGGCCCTTGATGGAATTATTCCATCTACATTGCCATTCGGATAAAAGTTCCTCCCAAACGTCAATATGTGGTTCAAATAATCTAGAGATTTTCTCACGGTCACTCTGCGTCCATGGTTTCTCGTGCTGAATAGTACATTGCAGCACATCGTTCAAGCAAGTACCGGTAAGGTCTCAGTACTAACCGTCCTGTTTGTTTTGTATAAGAATATCAAAGCTAAACGCTGACTTTGAAGTAATTTACGTCGTCCCATTATTTAGGTCCCCCGTGACTTCGCTCCCGTCAACTGGATACCCAATTTGTTAAACTATTTATTTAAATAACCACAGTCAGTTCCTTTCTGAATATACTTAAGATTGTTATTTTAGACCGCTATAAAAACCAAAGTCAGCTAATTCTACCTACACTTGTTACACAAATTGTCACATCTTATTTTTTAGTCTATATGAGAAATGAGGCAACATGGCGTCCACCAATTATTTCAATTTAAAAATGATTTTCTAGTTACTCATTGACGAAAAGTTATTCCTTTGCATTAAGCCGTATTAGTTGAATTATAAGTGCAATATCTTAAAACACACGACAGCATATTTAATGCGTTTGAACGTTTTTTTGTTTAAAAACAAACAATGACATAGGCGCTCAAGATCTAGCAAGCAACTGAGTGAAGTGCGGCCGGCCGACCCCACATGAACTGAACACAGCAGTGATGTGTGGTGACTTCTCTAGTGCGTAGTACATTATTACCTCAATGGCTGAAATAAGGATAAAGTGACAGTGTAGAGCTGTCTTATCGTTTCCTACTGCAAACAGCATAAACATAAAAACCGTGGAGTGGAAGTCATTTCAAAAATACTTCAGAAGTTCTGCAGTTTTTTCAAAGTTTGAATTCCGAATCAACATAGAGTTTTTATATAGACTTTCGGAAGAAGATTTTCGGAAATTTAATTGGTGATCTGTATTTGTGGCAACTTCGGTCTTCGACGAATCCATCCAGGGTTGTGTGAAAGATATATGTATATCCAGAATTAAGGTGACTTTCTAGTTGATAGCAAATAGAAACGAATGGATGAAGACTTGTTGCGCAGGCAAAATAAATAGTGCTCAGTGCAGGAGGATGACAAGAATTGATTTGTTCAGGAAACGGTGCTTAAAAATAACTTATACGGCAAGAAACTGAACTTTCAATTTCCCTGTACAGTGGTATAGTGCACCGCTCTCACGCATCACAGCTACGGAATCTACGCCCATTCGCCGGCTTCTGAAGACGTCAATTTATGAGCAAGGAGTTTTACTTCGCAATATTATGAACAAGTGTAGCGGGCGCGGAGGTTGCACCCGAAGATGCAATATTGCTGGAATGGCACGTGGGAACTGGAGTGCCGCTCACTTAGGCAAATTGTTTTCCAGACTGTAAAGGTTGAGATAAAGTGTCCTTACAAAATATGCTTCAAATTGGTTGGCAATTTTGCAGAAGTTTAAAATGGAGCATTTCATTTTGACGTTGCGTTGAACTCATAAACGTACAGTACAACTATTTTCTTAATATCCCTCGGCAAACTTCGTGTTTCGTCAGCCGTCGGATTTCTATCAGTTGCCCTTTGCACTTGGTGCAGACCGGACGCTCTCAATCAACTTGGAAGTTTAAAGAGTTGTTAATACTCTTTTAACTTTATGTAATTTATATAAAAAATGGGGGAGTTATTTAAAAAATGGAAGAAAAGCTGCTAAATGAAAATAGAAAAATAAGTTTTACAGCTTTACATAGATCACACGGAAATCAAAACAAAACAACAATAAAGAACTTAGTTCTGCATTCAAATTATTATACACGATTAATCTAATAATTAATGGATATTGAAATTAGCATTCGTTAGTTTTCGGAAATGCGATGATTGCCGAGGGATATTAAGAAAATAGTTATACAGTACATCAGTTTGTAGAGTAAGATTGGATCGATGCTAGGTGTGTAAGTATCTAAGAGTAAGGATATTACTGTAGGATTGTACGGCAAAAAAAATACAATGAACTAAAAGCAGGATCTTCAAGACGGTCAAACGGAAAAACCTTTTTCCACTATCGTAACATCCGCGTAAAAGCGAACTTAACCGAACTATACCGCGCATTACGGTCCGTATAACAGATGTAGAAGGTTTTAAGTCACGTACCTGTGTAAAAGGACACTTCTGGAACTAACAAATGTTGTGACTTTATTTTTATGTGTAAACATTAGGTTGGTAGCACCGTAATGCGTCCGTGGAGAGACGGAACAGGACTACACCGCATGCGAGGCAAACTTTCTAATCTTTTAAAGTTATTCCAAGAGAGGCGGAACACACATCCGTCTTGCACATGTAATATATTTAGTTTTTGCTGAAACTGACGTATATAAGTTAGTGGGAAGTAATCTCGCTGCTACAAAATATTAGCGTTGGATAGTTTTCCAACAAGTCTCTTTGGTGCGATAGCCTCTTGGTTGCGGCTTTGAAAAATGCAACTCGTAGGCTTTAGGTGTTCACTGAGAGGTTTTTTCAAGAGCGTAGATGTGTTACCACAAACACTTGTATCAAAGGGGTTGAACTTGTTTGGAAACTAGTGTGGAATTTCGGAGCGTGTGCTGTGCTTGAATACGTTTATTCAAAAACCTTGTGCCGTTCCTTTTGTGGGTTTTTCTATTCAAACAATATTCTGTAACCCAGACTATATACTCGTACTTCAATAAGTTGACAGCAGAAAAAAGGAAGGGTTATGATTTTAACAGTCTGTGTAGGTATGTATATACATATCGGACGAGATCTTTCTTTGCCAGCAGTTGTGAGCGCTATACTGGCAAAGACGGAAAACTGGAGGGAAATGGCCTCCTTCTGTGAGACCGTGATGGTCTAGAAGGAGGCTGCCGAGCGGGACCGTGAGAGGGCCGATCACACTCAAAGAAGGAGAAGGCGTCAGCGAAAACCGCAACGATACCTAAAACGCCGAAATCCCGCCTGCATCATAAGCTGGCAGGACTCTGGGGTGACGGGCGTTCACTTGGGACTCTTTCCACCCATCAAGTGACTCCTGGAAAGACACAGTGATCATGTGCTGCCATGCAAAACGAGACTCAGGGGAGACGCTTTTTCAGTCTCCCTAGGGATGTGCCCTAACAGACGTTGCACAGAGGGGGTTCCCGGGTTGGTCTTTTAAGAGGTAACGGGGCCTCCTCCATGTGCTGAAATCCCACAGTCCCTGGGCTTTCCCCTAAAAGTCCAGGCGTCTTTTGAAAGTTTCCTCCAGTTAACAAAAAAAAAGGTATATAATTACGTATTTTCCATCGTTTAATAAAAATCTCTATGACACTGAGGTTTGCTGTAAGAGAACCCAATTATATGGGTTAAGCTTCCCTTTGTACATAAGCTATCCTACTGTATTTGTATAATTATGTTTGTTTTGTGTACAATAAAGAATAGAATGAACTAAAGATTTAGTTCTTTTTCCGTTTGTAAAGTGACTTTATCCAGAGTGTTCTTAGTTATGTTTTATAAACATCGGTTCAGCAGTTCAAAAGTTATGGGCGTGTCACTGTTTGGATCAGGGTATTTTCGCAAGACATCGTGTTATATTTACGTGTTCGATAGATTGTTGATCGAAGCCAGTATACTTCTAGACAAATTATGCGACGATGTGGTCGACGATGAAGCACGTTTGCCTAGAAGAAACCTATTTACTCTTGATTAAAAGACTCCCGGGTCGTAGCAATTTGTCGAACTCTCAATGATAAGTAAAACACGAAGGGCCAGTAACTCTATAATCTTTGTACAAATACTGACGAACGAACTCACTAACTAAGCGGAGTCGTACTCATTCCGGACCGTTCCTAGAAGACCGGTGTACTTTGAAATCCGGTCCGACTTTGGATAACAAGTTAAGCCGTCAGCCTCGGTTCCGTACGAATAGCTAGACTCATCATTGAAACTAAAGACAGAAGTAATAACCAGTCTTGACTTTTAAGAGTTTACAAAGAGTACTTCATTATACGAGTATACGAATAGATTGCACGCTAAAATATTGAAAATAAAAATGTTCTTTCCCTTGATGTATATTTTAATAGATATTGTATAATTAATGTTTTTTTGAATTCAGAATTTTCTCCTCCCACTCTTTAACAAATAAATATCAGAAACCCCCAATTTTGTAATGTTATGTTACTAATTCTGATCTTTTTCGTATAACATACTAGCCTGTACCAACTGTACCCAGATATTTAAAACGAACCGATTTTGATGAATGAGGTGTTAATTCATCAAAACCGGTTCAGTAGTGTATACGCTACGATGGAAAATACGTAATTATATACCTTTTTTTTTGTTAACTGGAGGAAACTTTCAAAAGGCGCCTGGACTTTTAGGGGAAAGCCCAGGGACTGTGGGATTTCAGCACATGGAGGAGGCCCCGTTACCTCTTAAAAGACCAACCCGGGAACCCCCTCTGTGCAACGTCTGTTAGGGCACATCCCTAGGGAGACTGAAAAAGCGTCTCCCCTGAGTCTCGTTTTGCATGGCAGCACATGATCACTGTGCCACCGTCTTTCCAGGAGTCACTTGATGGGTGGAAAGAGTCCCAAGTGAACGCCCGTCACCCCAGAGTCCTGCCAGCTTATGATGCAGGCGGGATTTCGGCGTTTTAGGTATCGTTGCGGTTTTCGCTGACGCCTTCTCCTTCTTTGAGTGTGATCGGCCCTCTCACGGTCCCGCTCGGCAGCCTCCTTCTAGACCATCACGGTCTCACAGAAGGAGGCCATTTCCCTCCAGTTTTCCGTCTTTGCCAGTATAGCGCTCACAACTGCTGGCAAAGAAAGATCTCGTCCGATATGTATATACATACCTACACAGACTGTTAAAATCATAACCCTTCCTTTTTTCTGCTGTCAACTTATTGAAGTACGAGTATATAGTCTGGGTTACAGAATATTGTTTGAATAGAAAAACCCACAAAAGGAACGGCACAAGGTTTTTGAATAAACGTATTCAAGCACAGCACACGCTCCGAAATTCCACACTAGTTTCCAAACAAGTTCAACCCCTTTGATACAAGTGTTTGTGGTAACACATCTACGCTCTTGAAAAAACCTCTCAGTGAACACCTAAAGCCTACGAGTTGCATTTTTCAAAGCCGCAACCAAGAGGCTATCGCACCAAAGAGACTTGTTGGAAAACTATCCAACGCTAATATTTTGTAGCAGCGAGATTACTTCCCACTAACTTATATACGTCAGTTTCAGCAAAAACTAAATATATTACATGTGCAAGACGGATGTGTGTTCCGCCTCTCTTGGAATAACTTTAAAAGATTAGAAAGTTTGCCTCGCATGCGGTGTAGTCCTGTTCCGTCTCTCCACGGACGCATTACGGTGCTACCAACCTAATGTTTACACATAAAAATAAAGTCACAACATTTGTTAGTTCCAGAAGTGTCCTTTTACACAGGTACGTGACTTAAAACCTTCTACATCTGTTATACGGACCGTAATGCGCGGTATAGTTCGGTTAAGTTCGCTTTTACGCGGATGTTACGATAGTGGAAAAAGGTTTTTCCGTTTGACCGTCTTGAAGATCCTGCTTTTAGTTCATTGTATTTTTTTTGCCGTACAATCCTACAGTAATATCCTTACTCTTAGATACTTACACACCTAGCATCGATCCAATCTTACTCTACAAACTGATGTACTGTATAACTATTTTCTTAATATCCCTCGGCAATCATCGCATTTCCGAAAACAAACGAATGCTAATTTCAATATCCATTAATTATTAGATTAATCGTGTATAATAATTTGAATGCAGAACTAAGTTCTATATTGTTGTTTTGTTTTGATTTCAGTGTGATATATGTAAAGCCGTAAAACTTATTTTTCTATTTTCATTTAGCAGCTTTTCTCCCATTTTTTAAATAAATTACATAAAGTTAAAAGAGTATTAACTCTATATACTTTCAAGATGATTGAGAGCGTCCAGTCTGCACCAAGTACAAAGGACAACTGATTGAAATACGACGACTGACGAAACACGAAGTTTGACGAGGGACATTAAGAAAATAGTTGAACTGTACGTCTATGAGTTCAACGCAACGTCAAAATGAAATGCCACTCCGTATTAAACTTCAGCAAAATTGCCAACCAATTTGAAGCATATTTTGTAAGGACACTTTATCTCAACCTACACAGTCTGGAAAACAATTTGCCTAAGTGAGCGGCACTCCAGCTCCCACGTGCCATTCCAGCAGTATTGCATCTTCGGGTGCAACCTCCGCGCCCGCTACACTTGTTCATAATATTGCGAAGTAAAACTCCTTGCTCATAAATTGACGTCTTCAGAAGCCGGCGAATGGGCGTAGATTCCGTAGCTGTGATGCGTGAGAGCGGTGCACTATACCACTGTAAAGGAAAATTGAAAGTTCAGTTTCTTGCCGTATAAGTTATTTTTTAAGCACCGTTTCCTGAACAAATCATCCAATTCTTGTCATCCTCCTGCACTGAGCACTATTTATTTTGCCTGCGCAACACGTTTTCATCCATTCGTTTCTATTTGCTATCAACTAGAAAGTCACCTTAATTCTGGATATACATATATCTTTCACACAACCCTGGATGGATTCGTCGAAGACCGAAGTTGCCACAAATACAGATCACCAATTAAATTTCCGAAGATCTTTTGGTCGTTGGTCTATATATAAACTCTATGTTGATTCGGAATTCAAACTTTGAAAAAACTGCAGAACTTCTGAAGTATTTTTGAAATGACTTCCACTCCACGGTTTTTATGTTTATGCTGTTCGCAGTAGGAAACGATAAGACAGCTCTACACTGTCACTTTATCCTTATTTCAGCTCAGTTTATATTTATTTCATAAATGCCAATACAATGGCGGAGCTTTAAAAATCTCGAATATTTGAAAATGTCGGCTAACTTTTTACTAGGAATAAAAGGAAGTCCTAGACTACAAATTGTCTAGACGACTATTCGACAATACTGTTGTACATTCTTACTCAATTGATTTTGTCAAAGTCTTTCTTAGCATCAAAAGAAATTCTGTGACTCAACAGATTCAAGCTTTCATGTGAGTAATTTAAAACGAAAACAAACCGATAGTAAATACACAAAATACTATTAATAACATAACATTCATTCAATTCAGAATCGTACGTTTTAATCACTATTTATTTTTACCAGCACGACACATCAACTTCAGATCAAAAACCGACGTCGACTATAAGCCCACAATAACATCGTAAATCAAACAGTCAAGGAAAATCATACGCCGACGGCACCAGAACATGCATCCCTCCGAAGCCTCCACCATATTGTGACAACGAACATGGATCCCCCACCAACGATCATGGAATAGGATTCATTCCAATAATGTAAGTTGGGCAATAAAGCTAGGTGAGCGGATTACCGTTACGCACACATCGCCCGCGCATATATCAATATGAAAGATAAATAATCACCGTCTTCCCCTAAAATTGTCTCCGCGGCGACGTTTATTGGTTTGTTTGCGAAGAAAGTTGGCGCCGTATCCTACCTGCGTTATTATAGTTAAGAGACTGTTACATTTATCGACTGGCGATATTAAATTTGCCTTTTTTCATTCCCCCAGCTATTATTTTCTCGCTTCTATTTCTCTCTCGCTGGAAATGGCTTAACGCAGTGCGAATGCAAATAAACTACACCTTTGTGTTTTGTTATTCGGACGTGAAATAATTTCTTTCCGTGTTTCTTTGTTGTGTTTTCTGTATCTTGTTTCTTACAAGGCGATTGGTTCTGACTTACGGAGTTTGTTATTTAAAATCTTGAAAGAAATTCAATGCATAGCTAACTATAATAATAATTTACTTGTTGCCGTACAAAATGAAAAGGCTACAATTTCTAATTGAAAAATAAACTTGTTACGTGGAATAACGTCTTTCTTTGTTCTAAGTTTAAAACCTTTTCTTATAAAAGACTGTTATTGAGAGTAACTTCCTATTTAAAAGAAAACAAACTAAAAGATTCTAGTCAAATAACAAACCATAAACATGTCAAAAGAAAAATAAATCAGAAAATGTCCATTTAGTTATGTTTATCGGAGTAAACTGAAACTACGGGAGGGAGTATAAAGAAGTAAAATAAAATAAGGTTTCCGTGGGGAGGTGAGTACAGAGTGAGACGTCCAGAAAGTTCGGCAGGTTAGCGATAAATCGGAATTTATGTGGGCGCCGCACCACCCCCGTCCCGTCCCGCTCACGCCCCGCCGACGTCCCGCTCGCTGCATAACAACACGCGCTAAAAGCATTGCTGCTCACCCTTCAATTTTACTTACCTACATCACAATAGTTTAGATACAACCCATTTCATTAATTGCTTTAAACATGAGCTGTGCCGTCTATTTCATGAAGGCAAATCACTGTTAGGTTTATTGTTTGTTTGTTTTGCAATGCTTAAGTGTGGGTACGTTTAGCAAACAAAACATTATGAAAATAATGCGCTGTTGCTACGCCGTAGAAGATGCGACTAAGCTGCCTACGCTCTCGTAGCAGATAGCAAATGCGCTACGCCGCTACGAATATTGCGTAGACAGTTTTATTTTTGAAAAGTTTATTGAGTTTACCCGAAAACAAAACACATACATTTCGTGGCATCTCATAGATAATCGAGCTATTTATTATTCCTTCGAATTACAGTACTATTATCGAAAATTCGCAATTTGATTATAACTCAAACTCAATATTCCGGTACCACACTACACATGGGAATAAGTCAGTGTTGTCACGTCCGTAACAAATATCACCGTGTGAGTAACATACAGGAACCAAGTAGTAATATCAAGATGTCGCGCCGTGCCTGCCTGACCGGAGTCAATTGATCACAAAGTAGCAAGTAGCGCAGAAACAATAAAGCCATTGCTAACGCAAGCAGGTACGCAGCACGGGTACTAACTCGCTCTGTAAATACTAACATTGTTACTATTTCAAACTACCTGGGATTCACTGTCGGTACACAATGCTACAGATAGATCAAGTTGAAACGCATCCATAGCAAGCGGTTCTCTCGTCAAAGAAAAGTTTATACCATAAGGGATTAAATTTTTAACCTACTTCCCAAAAAGGAGGAGGTTATCAATTCGACTGTATTTTTTTATGTTTGTTACCTCAGAACTTTTTACTATGTGAACCGATTTTGACCATCCTTTTTTATTTGAAAGCTGAAGCTTGTCATGTGGTCCCATTTAAATTTCATCAAGATCTGATGAAGAATTTCGGAGATATACATCAGAACTCTTCAATAAATGAAGGAAATTTATTTATTCACTCGGGGTAGCTGCATTCGCATGTCTGTTTATTAATTACACCATCTCATAATTTCACACTGGTACGCAGGTGTGAACAGTTCACCTTGGTATACTCTCATTCTACCGGTTTTGTTTAAATTTCATGTTATTGGGTTAATCTATTCAAGCATCACTTTGGGCATTATATGTACCGAGCCTATAGAACTGGTGCATTATGAAAATATTTTTACAAACAAAAATACTTACTTCCAGATAAAAACACTACAAAGTTAAAAATAACTTCAATTTCGGAAATCGGTGTCAAAAAAACGAAGAAACGAAAACAGGAAAACCTTACGGTTGTATTTTTTTATCCGACTGCCGTAGGAGGGTAATGTGTTTATCAGTCTATGTATGTATGTATGTATGTTTGTTCCTATGTGGCGTTCCAGAGGCCAAACGCATTGGTCGATTTTGATGACTCCTACGTCAATCGATTCGTCTTAATCTTGCGAGTGTCACTATCTACATTAAAATTGGAATAAGAAAAAAAAAAATCTTCGAATCCCATCCGTATGTGGCGATTTCAAAAATATATAACACTTATATGTTTAAATGTACCTAATTCGAATAATATGTTAGAAAAAATATACTGTGCAGTCGGAGGATACATCTGGTTTTGGTTATATATAATATGTATGTATCCTCCGACTGCACAGCATTTTTTGTTTCTTGTTTACGTATTTTTAGTTTGCTCTATAAGCAGTCAGGTTTTTGATTTTTTTGAACTATTTTTTTTATTTATCTCTTTTCAGTTAACATATTATTCGAATTAGGTTCATTGTTTTAATTTAATAGCGGGTAATATATTGTTGGTAGGGTTTTGACAAACAGGCAGGTGTATTGTGTGCCTATATGTAAATGCGTCGTCGTGATTCACACCAGTCGAGGTGATATCTAAGTTTTAACGGGAAGGAACCGTTGTTTTATGTATGAGGCCTTTTCAATTCATTTGGACGATATACTCTTGTACCTTTGTCCCTTCCGGGTCAGTTATTTATTGCTGGTATTTCGCACTAAATCCACCGAGTGCGTGTATTTTCATGAGAATCCTCCGGTCGTACGTCGCGACCAATACAAACGACAATCTCGTGGCTATTGTCCGCGTTCAGACTCCTGAAGCGTGCGGATCTACATAACTAATACACACCCCTTCGCGAAGCCAAACATACCCGTACTATAGATGATACGGTATGTAGGTACTTTTACCAATCACGCGCCTGGCATCGTGTGAGATTAAAGATGTAACGGAGCGAATAAATTGAACACCTTACAAGAGTCGACGTCTAACACCTGCCCTTGAATTATACGCGCGTCTGCCGCTCCATCGCACGCGCTCCGGCGCATAAGGAATTACTCAAACCAGAGATCAGATCCAGAGATCTATTTTAACATACACAACAGATTTGGTTTCCGTACGTCACGACATAGGCGGCCACTGAATCTCCACTAATGAGCGCCGTGATATGGGTCCCCCACGGCACAGCATTATGCTGAGTGGAAGCCTTCTTGCCACAATCACGACATGCCTGGCATCTTTTTCACCCTATTTCTTTTCTGTTATTTCTGTTATAAACAAAATGTAGGTAGTATATGTTATTATTGTAACATTTATTTTTCGTCTTTACTAACTTAATTTTAGTACTACTAATACTATTGTTTAAGAGTTTAGCATACGCATGTTCTAATATTGTATGTCGTTTTGTGACAATTAAACACTTTTTCTTTCTTTAGTTCTGTCTTTTCTAGATGCGCGCGATACGAGCCCCTTATTCATATGCCACCAATAAAACGCTTCATTGTTCCAAATTGTCATTCATGGCAGCCTGCATCTAACTATAAAGCAATATAAAATATTGTGCGACATGAAACTTCATGGTAATACATAATTTGAAATTCATAACACGTGCAATCGTGAGCGCCGTTCAGCAAAATAGGAAGTGTAATAAAATATTTCTGACTGAAATGCTATAACTGAAATAGAGTGCATGCGCCGTAAAATTCACAACACCGTGGCATCCTCACAATACTGTGATATTTTTATTGCTTTACAGCTCTTCATATTAATAGACCGTATTTTATATGCCTACGTGTACGCCCAGTTTTGAAACGTGATCGAATATACAAAGAGGATTCCGTCGGCTTCGTTTTATATTTCCGCACGTTGAACAAGCCCGATTCAATAAATATCGTATATAGAAGTGGGTAGAGTAAACAATAAAATCAATTAAGTATCGTATAATAAAACTATTGTGCACGTCGCTCGCTGGCTGTAGTTGTTACCGGTACAGCGACACAGCGGTACAGCGTCTGTACGAGTACTTTATTTGAACAGATGGAAGTGTACACGTAAGGTAAGGATTCCCTTCTCCGCCAATATGTTTCAATTTAAACTAAGCCGCTTGTCGATACGAGCTCGCTCCGGAATATCTTCCGATTCCAACAGGATTCCACGATAACAAAAATAATGTTGGAAAAAACAATACCTATACAGCATTTGTAAATAAAACATTGGTGAATTAAAGATGACTGGGGTGACGGTGGTGCTGTTTGCGCCACACCTACCTAAATGTTATGCGAGCTTTCATATTTCATGGCTTTTCGATAGAGTTCGATTCAATAGAGTACTTGAAAACTTCAGGGATACTAAAACTGTGTGTGCTCAATCGAATCGTTCAGTATATAGCTTCAGATCTAAATTGCGAGGCTTTAACGGTGAACTTTGCTCGAGGAAATAAAAATTTCGTACGACAAACAAGCAATCAGTAGCATTTGCGAACTCGCGCTAGGCAAACACGGTGGCGCGGGCGGCGGGCCCGCCCGTCTAAGTACTTGTCAAAGACTGCTCCAATTCTTCCACTGTATTTTTTTAACCAAATCGTATCGGACAATCCTTTAGAAGCTTTAAGCACCTTTGCTTGTAAGAACTGAGATACATTCTTGTAGTGGTCAAGCTGGATTTTAAAATCGATTTTCAACGGGGTTATAAAAGTAATTTTACAAGTTTGTATTTAACTTGCCTTGTTATGTAGTTGGTTATAGATATTATGAGTTTGACGCTCTCTTTGAGAAGTGCTCATTTTGTGAAGTACTATTTAGCAAAATGCGTATTTTGCGGAGTGCAATCCGTTATTATAATTTTAAAACAGTTATCCTCAACCGATTGAGTTGAAATGTTGGGTATACTTTTGGTTTGGATGACAATGCATACTAGGTTAGCTAAAACTTGTTATTAAATTGATTTAAAATGAATATTTTTTTTAGACAATATGTTAATTCACAGTCGAATATATAATATCCTGTCTTGGCTTCTTTACTCCCCATTTGTAATTAGGGATTATTAATGCAAAAAAATATTTTCTAGTTATTGTTTCGGAACACCCGCTCCAAATACAAATCCAGGAGGTCGGCAAAGTCAGTACACATAGGCAGTAGATAGCTCACACAAAAGGCGGTACTGCTTTGACTGTTTCGAGCGAAAGTTTCGGACTTTATCGTACCGACTCACTGAATCACTCGAGTGGGAACCATTCATGCGTGAACGTAAAAAGGATTTGGTAAACAACATTTGTACGATAAAAGTGACTGAAGATTGTATTTTTCCCCACTTTATATTTGGAAGAGTTTAACGGTACCGCTTTGTTCGAATTAGGAATAGGAAAAACTATTCGATACAAAACAATAAAGGCACAGTGAAAAATGTAGACTTGCCTCAACGTCCTTTTGAGCCTATTGGTCTCCTGCTTGATATCCCAGCATTATGCTGAGCGATGACCGTTTTGCGTGGTTGTGACGGATACCTACTCTGTATTTGCATTCAAATTTTTCCTTTGTTAGGGTTCCGTACTCAAAGGGTAAAAACGGGACCCTATTACTAAGACTCCACGATTCGTCTGTCAGTCTGTCTGTCCGTCTGTCACCAGGCTGTATCTCAAGAACCGTGATAGCTAGACAATTGACTATTTCACAGATGATGTATTCCCGTTGTCGCTATTTAAACAAATAATAAAAACAGAATAAAATAAATATTTCAGTGGGGCTCCCATACAACAAACATGTTTTTTTTGGCGCTTTTTGCGATAGTGGTACGGAAACCTTCGTTTTTTTAGGGTATGCGTCGTGCCAGGCGCAAATAAACGTTATTCTTTCTTTCTTTTCATTCTTTATATGAAGAGAAGTGGATTTTTTTTCATCCTTGCTCCCCCTTCTCCGTTTTAATTGACTTCGCTGTGGGTCAGCGGGATCGTAGACAGATGATTCGATTCCCTGTGACTCATCGAAATTCATTGCTTCGGTGATTTTTTGTTAATTACCACTGTTAATTCTGGCTTTCAGAAGTTGCAGAGGATAGGAATAGAGTGCTAACGAAAAAAAAGAGGTTATCTGTAAACTTTCTTTTTAACCCCCGACGGAAAAAGAGGGGTGTTATAAGTTATATGTGTGTACCTGTGTGTTTACGTATTTGTGTATCTGTATGTGGCATCAAAGCGCCTAAAAGGATGAACATTATCATTTAATGTTCGTGCTGTCCGCCTCTGGCATTTCAAAATTCCATACGGGACAGCGCTTCGTTGGGAATTTTCAAGAAAAGAACAAGGGAACGTTTCTTGTCAACATGACGCATAGATGATTATGTTTTTATTTATTAACATAGGTTTTTAGTTATATTAGATAGTATGTATTATGTTGAATTTAATTGTGCACTTGAGTAAGCTGTCCTCGTTTAATAAAAATCTCTATGACACTGAGGTTTGCTGTAAGAGAACCCAATTATATGGGTTAAGCTTCCCTTTGTACATAAGCTGTCCTACTGTATTTGTATAATTATGTTTGTTTTGTGTACAATAAAGAATAGAATGAACTAAAGATTTAGTTCTTTTTCCGTTTGTAAAGTGACTTTATCCAGAGTGTTCTTAGTTATGTTTTATAAACATCGGTTCAGCAGTTCAAAAGTTATGGGCGTGTCACTGTTTGGATCAGGGTATTTTCGCAAGATATCGTGTTATATTTACGTGTTCGATAGATTGTTGATCGAAGCCAGTATACTTCTAGACAAATTATGCGACGATGTGGTCGACGATGAAGCACGTTTGCCTAGAAGAAACCTATTTACTCTTGATTAAAAGACTCCCGGGTCGTAGCAATTTGTCGAACTCTCAATGATAAGTAAAACACGAAGGGCCAGTAACTCTATAATCTTTGTACAAATACTGACGAACGAACTCACTAACTAAGCGGAGTCGTACTCATTCCGGACCGTTCCTAGAAGACCGGTGTACTTTGAAATCCGGTCCGACTTTGGATAACAAGTTAAGCCGTCAGCCTCGGTTCCGTACGAATAGCTAGACTCATCATTGAAACTAAAGACAGAAGTAATAACCAGTCTTGACTTTTAAGAGTTTACAAAGAGTACTTCATTATACGAGTATACGAATAGATTGCACGCTAAAATATTGAAAATAAAAATGTTCTTTCCCTTGATGTATATTTTAATAGATATTGTATAATTAATGTTTTTTTGAATTCAGAATTTTCTCCTCCCACTCTTTAACAAATAAATATCAGAAACCCCCAATTTTGTAATGTTATGTTACTAATTCTGATCTTTTTCGTATAACATACTAGCCTGTACCAACTGTACCCAGATATTTAAAACGAACCGATTTTGATGAATGAGGTGTTCATTCATCAAAACCGGTTCAGTAGTGTATACGCTACGATGGAAAATACGTAATTATATACCTTTTTTTTTGTTAACTGGAGGAAACTTTCAAAAGGCGCCTGGACTTTTAGGGGAAAGCCCAGGGACTGTGGGATTTCAGCACATGGAGGAGGCCCCGTTACCTCTTAAAAGACCAACCCGGGAACCCCCTCTGTGCAACGTCTGTTAGGGCACATCCCTAGGGAGACTGAAAAAGCGTCTCCCCTGAGTCTCGTTTTGCATGGCAGCACATGATCACTGTGCCACCGTCTTTCCAGGAGTCACTTGATGGGTGGAAAGAGTCCCAAGTGAACGCCCGTCACCCCAGAGTCCTGCCAGCTTATGATGCAGGCGGGATTTCGGCGTTTTAGGTATCGGTGCGGTTTTCGCTGACGCCTTCTCCTTCTTTGAGTGTGATCGGCCCTCTCACGGTCCCGCTCGGCAGCCTCCTTCTAGACCATCACGGTCTCACAGAAGGAGGCCATTTCCCTCCAGTTTTCCGTCTTTGCCAGTATAGCGCTCACAACTGCTGGCAAAGAAAGATCTCGTCCGATATGTATATACATACCTACACAGACTGTTAAAATCATAACCCTTCCTTTTTTCTGCTGTCAACTTATTGAAGTACGAGTATATAGTCTGGGTTACAGAATATCGTTTGAATAGAAAAACCCACAAAAGGAACGGCACAAGGTTTTTGAATAAACGTATTCAAGCACAGCACACGCTCCGAAATTCCACACTAGTTTCCAAACAAGTTCAACCCCTTTGATACAAGTGTTTGTGGTACCACATCTACGCTCTTGAAAAAACCTCTCTGTGAACACCTAAAGCCTACGAGTTGCATTTTTCAAAGCCGCAACCAAGAGGCTATCGCACCAAAGAGACTTGTTGGAAAACTATCCAACGCCAATATTTTGTAGCAGCGAGATTACTTCCCACTAACTTATATACGTCAGTTTCAGCAAAAACTAAATTTACTACATGTGCAAGACGGATGTGTGTTCCGCCTCTCTTGGAATAACTTTAAAAGATTAGAAAGTTTGCCTCGCATGCGGTGTAGTCCTGTTCCGTCTCTCCGCGGACGCATTACGGTGCTACCAACCTAATGTTTACACATAAAAATAAAGTCACAACATTTGTTAGTTCTAGAAGTGTCCTTTTACACAGGTACGTGACTTAAAACCTTCTACATCTGTTATACGGACTGTAATGCGCGGTATAGTTCGGTTAAGTTCGCTTTTACGCGGATGTTACGATAGTGGAAAAAGGTTTTTCCGTTTGACCGTCTTGAAGATCCTGCTTTTAGTTCTTTGTATTTTTTTTGCCGTACAATCCTACAGTATTAACTTTTGACAAAACAAATACCCTTACTCTTAGATACTTACACACCTAGCATCGATCCAATCTTACTCTACAAACTGATGTACTGTATAACTATTTTCTTAATATCCCTCGGCAATCATCGCATTTCCGAAAACAAACGAATGCTAATTTCAATATCCATAATTATTAGATTAATCGTGTATAATAATTTGAATGCAGAACTAAGTTCTTTATTGTTGTTTTGTTTTGATTTCCGTGTGATCTATGTAAAGCTGTAAAACTTATTTTTCTATTTTCATTTAGCAGCTTTTCTTCCATTTTATAAATAACTCCCCCATTTTTATATAAATTACATAAAGTTAAAAGAGTATTAACAACTCTATATACTTTCAAGTTGATTGAGAGCGTCCGGTCTGCACCAAGTGCAAAAGACAACTGATTGAAAGCCGACGACTGACGAAACACGAAGTTTGACGAGGGACATTAAGAAAATAGTTGTACTGTACGTGTATGAGTTCAACGCAACGTCAAAATGAAATACTCCATATTAAACTTCTGCAAAATTGCCAAACAATTTGAAACATATTTTGTAAGGACACTTTATCTCAACCTAAACAGTCTGGAAAACAATTTGCCTAAGTGAGCGGAACTCCAGCTCCCACGTGCCATTCCAGCAGTATTGCATCTTCGGGCGCAACCTCCGCGCCCGCTACACTTGTTCATAATATTGCGAAGTAAAACTCCTTGCTCATAAATTGACGTCTTCAGAAGCCGGCGAATGGGCGTAGATTCCGTAGCTGTGATGCGTGAGAGCGGTGCACTATACCACTGTACAGGGAAACTGAAAGTTCAGTTTCTTGTCAGTATAAGTTCTTTTTCAGGGTTCTTTACCCAAAGGGTAAAAACGAGACCCTATTACTAAGACACTGTCCACCTGTCTGTCTGTCACCAGGCTGTATCTCATGAACCGTGATAGCTAGACAGTTGAATTTTTACAGATGGTGTATTTCTGTTGCCGCTGTAATAACAAATACTAAAAACAGAATAAAATAAATATTCAAGTAGGGCTCCCATACAACAAACGTGATCTGTTTGCCATTTTTTGCGATAATGGTACGGAACCCTTCGAGCCCGAGTCCGACTCGCACTTAGCCGCATTTTTGAAATGACTTCCACTCCACGGTTTTTATGTTTATGCTGTTCGCAGTAGGAAACGATAAGACAGCTCTACACTGTCACTTTATCCTTATTTCAGCTCGGTTTATATTTAGTTCATAAATGCCAATACAATGGCGGAGCTTTAAAAATCTCGACAAAGAGCGGTCCATTGCCTTTCAATACTTATTTGAATGATTTTAAAATGTCGGCTGGCTTTTTACTAGGAATAAAAGGAAGTCTTATGACTACAAATTGTCTAGACGACCATTCGACAATACTGTTGTACATTCTTACTCAATTGATTTTGTCAAGGTCTTTCTTAGCATTAAAAGAAATTCTGTGACTCAACAGATTCAAGCTTTGATGTGAGTGATTTAAAACGAAAACAAACCGACAGTCAATACACAAACTATTATTAATAACACAACATTTATTCAATTCAGAATCGTATCAGTCACTATTTATTTTTACCTGCACGACTTCACATCAAAAACTGACGTCGACTATAAACTCACAATAACATCGTAAATCAAACAGTCAAGAAAATGAAACGCCGACGGCACCAGAACATGCATCCCTCCGAAGCCTCCACCATATTGTGACAACGAACATGGATCCCCCACCAACGATCATGGAATAGGATTCATTCCAATAATGTAAGTTGGGCAATAAAGCTAGGTGAGCGGATTACCGTTACGCACACATCGCCCGCGCATATATCAATATGAAAGATAAATAATCACCGTCTTCCCCTAAAATTGTCTCCGCGGCGACGTTTATTGGTTTGTTTGCGAAGAAAGTTGGCGCCGTATCCTACCTGCGTTATTATAGTTAAGAGACTGTTACATTTATCGACTGGCGATATTAAATTTGCCTTTTTTCATTCCCCCAGCTATTATTTTCTCGCTTCTATTTCTCTCTCGCTGGAAATGGCTTAACGCAGTGCGAATGCAAATAAACTACACCTTTGTGTTTTGTTATTCGGACGTGAAATAATTTCTTTCCGTGTTTCTTTGTTGTGTTTTCTGTATCTTGTTTCTTACAAGGCGATTGGTTCTGACTTACGGAGTTTGTTATTTAAAATCTTGAAAGAAATTCAATGCATAGCTAACTATAATAATAATTTACTTGTTGCCGTACAAAATGAAAAGGCTACAATTTCTAATTGAAAAATAAACTTGTTACGTGGAATAACGTCTTTCTTTGTTCTAAGTTTAAAACCTTTTCTTATAAAAGACTGTTATTGAGAGTAACTACCTATTTAAAAGAAAACAAACTAAAAGATTCTAGTCAAATAACAAACCATAAACATGTCAAAAGAAAAATAAATCAGAAAATGTCCATTTAGTTATGTTTATCGGAGTAAACTGAAACTACGGGAGGGAGTATAAAGAAGTTAAATAAAATAAGGTTTCCGTGGGGAGGTGAGTACAGAGTGAGACGTCCAGAAAGTTCGGCAGGTTAGCGATAAATCAGAATTTATGTGGGCGCCGCACCACCCCCGTCCCGTCCCGCTCACGCCCCGCCGACGTCCCGCTCGCTGCATAACAACACGCGCTAAAAGCATTGCTGCTCACCCTTCAATTTTACTTACCTACATCACAATAGTTTAGATACAACCCATTTCATTAATTGCTTTACAACATGAGCTGTGCCGTCTATTTCATGAAAAGCGAGGAAAATCACTGTTAGGTTTATTGTTTGTTTGTTTTGCAATGCTTAAGTGTGGGTACGTTTAGCAAACAAAACATTATGAAAATTATGCTCTGTTGCTACGCCGTAGAAGATGCGACTACGCTGCCTACGCTGTCGTAGCTCGTAGCAGACAGCAAAGGCGCTACGCTGCTACGCATAATATTGCGTAGACAGTTTTATTTTTGAAAACTTTTTTGAGTTTTCCCGTAAACAAAACAGTATCGAAATATTCGAATAACAGTACGATTATCGAAAATTCGCAATTTGATTATAACTCAAACTCAATATTCCGGAACCACACTACATATGGGAATAAGTCAGAGTTGTCACGTCCGTAACAAATATCACCGTACGAGTAACATACAGGAACAAAGTAGTAATATCAAGATGTCACGACGTGCCTGCCTGACCGGAATCAATTGATCACAAAGTAGCAAGTAGCGCAGAAACAATAAAGCCATCGCTAACGCAAGCGGGTACGCAGGACGGGTACTAACTCGCTCTGTAAATACTAACATTGTTACTATTTCAAACTACCTGGGATTCACTGTCGGTACACAATGCTACTGATAGATCAACTTGAAACGCATCCATAGCAAGCGGTTCTCTCGTCAAAGAAAAGTTTATACCACAAGGGATTAAATTTTTAACCGACTTCCCAAAAAGGAGGAGGTTATCAATTCGACTGTATTTATTTATGTTTGTTACGTCAGAACTTTTTACTATGTGAACCGATTTTGATGATTCTTAGATTTTTTTGTTGAAAACTGAAGCTTGTCATGTGGTCTCATTTAAATTGCATCAATAATTTCGGAGATATACATCAGAACTCTTCATAAATGACGGCAATTCACTCGGGGTAGCTGCAATCGCATGTCTGTTTATTGTTTACACCATTTCAAAACATAACATCACACTGGTACGCTCTAAAGGGGTACGCAGGTGTGAACAGTTCACCCTGGTATACTCTCATTCCACCGGTTTTGTTTAAATTTCATGTGATTGGTTTAATCTATTCTGGCATTACTTTGGGCATTTTAGGTACCGAGCCTATAGAAATTGTCCATTTTTTTTTTTTATCTTTTGATAAAAAAAAAATGCTGCCGACTTCCAGATAAAAACACTACAAAGTAAAAAATAACTTCATTTTCGGAAGTCGGTGTCAAAAAACAAAGAAACGAAAACAGGAACACCGACTTCCGACATTGTTTCTATTTTTCACTTTGTAGTGTTTTATTTGGCAGTCGGTTGTATTTTTATACCCGACTGCCTAAGGCTGGTAATGTGTTTATCAGTCTATGTATGTTTGTATATATGTATGTATGTATATATGTATGTATGAGTGTTTGTTCCTACGTGGCGTTCTAGAGACCAAACGCGTTGGCCGATTTTGATGATTCTTACGTCAATCGATTCGTCTTAACGCTGCGAGTGTCACTGGCTACATTTAAATTGGAAAAGAAAAATGGGGGATTTTGTTTTTCTTTCCATTCCCATCGTGTGAGATATCAAAATATAGGGTTTAAGAGGTTATTTCGAAAATATAAAATAAAATAACCAAAAATTTGTAAATAAAAAAAAAGTTAATTAAAAATATCAAAAAACCCGACTGCTTAAAAAGTGAACTTAAAAGACTTAAACAAGAAGCAATTCCTGCTGTGCAGTCGGAGGATACATCTGGTTTTGATCAGCCAGCTCGCGAATATGGCGGTGTGAGTATTCTCCGACTGCACAGCATGAATTGCTACTTGTTTACGTCTTTTTAGTTGGTTTTATAAGCAGTCGGGTTTTTTGTTTCCTTTTTTTTTAATGTATAATGTTTTAATTTAATAGCTACTCATAAAATAGCAAGTAATATATTTTTCGTAGGGTTTGACAAACAGGCGGGTGTATTGTGTGCTTATGTAAATGCGTCGTCGTGATTCACACCAGTCGAGGTGATATCTAAGTTGTAACGGGAAGGAACCGTTGTTTTATGTATGAGGCCTTTTCAATTCATTTGGACGATATACTCTTGTACCTTTGTCCCTTCCGGGTCAGTTATTTATTGCTGGTATTTCGCACTAAATCCACCGAGTGCGTGTATTTTCATGAGAATCCTCCGGTCGTACGTCGCGACCAATACAAACGACAATCTCGTGGCTATTGTCCGCGTTCAGACTCCTGAAGCGTGCGGATCTACATAACTAATACACACCCCTTCGCGAAGCCAAACATACCCGTACTATAGATGATACGGTATGTAGGTACTTTTACCAATCACGCGTCTGGCATCGTGTGAGATTAAAGATGTAACGGAGCGAATAAATTGAACACCTTACAAGAGTCGACGTCTAACACCTGCCCTTGAATTATACACGCGTCTGCCGCTACATCGCACGCGCTCCGGCGCATAAGGAATTACTCAAACCAGAGATCAGATCCAGAGATCTATTTTAACATACACAACAGATTTGGTTTCCGTACGTCACGTCCTAGGCGGCCACTGAATCTCCACTAATGAGCGCCGTGCTATGGGTCTCCCACGGCACAGCATTATGCTGAGTGAAAGCCTTCTTGCCACAATCACGACATGCATCTGCCTGGCATCTTTTTCACCCTATTTATTTTCTGTTATAAACAAAATGTAGGTAGTATATGTTATTATTGTTACATTTAATTTTCGTCTTTACTAACTTAATTTTAGTACTACTAATACTATTGTTTAAGAGTTTAGCATACGCATGTTCTAATATTGTATGTCGTTTTGTGACAATAAAAACACTTTTTCTTTCTTTTCTAGATGCGCGTGATACGAGCCCCTTATTCATATGCCACCAATAAAACGCTTCATTGTTCCAAATTGTCATTCATGGCAGCCTGCATCTAACTATAAAGCAATATAAAATATTGTGCGACATGAAACTTCATGGTAGTACATAATTTGAAATTCATAACACGTGCAATCGTGAGCGCCGTTCAGCAAAACAGGAAGTGTAATAAAATATTTCTGACTGAAATGCTATAACTGAAATAGAGTGCATGCGCCGTAAAATTCACAACACCGTGGCATCCTCACAATACTGTGATATTTTTATTGCTTTACAGCTCTTCATATTAATCGACCGTATTTTATATGCCTACGTGTACGCCCAGTTTTGAAACGTGATCGAATATACAAAGAGGATTCCGTCGGCTTCGTTTTATATTTCCGCACGTTGAACAAGCCCGATTCAATAAATATCGTATAAAGAAGTGGGTTGAGTAAACAATAAAATCAATTAAGTATCGTATAATAAAACTATTGTGCACGTCGCTCGCTGGCTGTAGTTGTTACCGGTACAGCGACACAGCGGTACAGCGTCTGTACGAGTAATTTATTTGAACAGATGGAAGTGTACACGTAAGGTAAGGATTCCCCTCCCCGCCAATATGTTTCAATTTAAACTAAGCCGCTTGTCGATACGAGCTCGCTCCGGAATATCTTCCGATTCCAACAGGATTCCACGATAACAAAAATAATGTTGGAAAAAACAATACCTACACAGCATTTGTAAATAAAACAGTGGTGAATTAAAGATGACTGGGGTGACGGTGGTGCTGTTTGCGCCACACCTACCTAAATGTTATGCGAGCTTTCATATTTCATGGCTTTTCGATAGAGTTCGATTCAATAGAGTACTTGAAAACTTCAGGGATACTAAAACTGTGTGTGCTCAATCGAATCGTTCAGTATATAGCTTCAGATCTAAATTGCGAGGCTTTAACGGTGAACTTTGCTCGAGGAAATAAAAATTTCGTACGACAAACAAGCAATCAGTAGCATTTGCGAACTCGCGCTAGGCAAACACGGTGGCGCGGGCGGCGGGCCCGCCCGTCTAAGTACTTGTCAAAGACTGCTCCAATTCTTCCACTGTATTTTTTTAACCAAATCGTATCGGACAATCCTTTAGAAGCTTTAAGCACCTTTGCTTGTAAGAACTGAGATAAATTCTTGTAGTGAGAGAGATTTTCATCGGGGTTATAAAAGTAATTTTACAAGTTTGTATTTAACTTGCCTTGTTATGTAGTTGGTTATAACTATTATGAGTTTGACGCAGAATGTACACTTCGCAAAATGAGCACTTCTCATAATGAGCACTTCTCAAACGGAGCATTTCCCAAAATAAGTGTGCACTTTATCACAATGAGTCAAAATAAAAACCGTTTGTGTTTTTCGTTTTATTCTTTGTGTGCGTGATCAATACGATACAAGTGCACAGCATATTATAATTAATGGCTGGAGTACTTATATTATGTGTATAGCTGAGGTGTACTGAAATTACATAATCAAACATTTCCTGAACATCATTACTTTTTACAACGAAACTACTGTTATCGTGCTAAAAATCGTCCAAAAAATATAAAATATATTGTAAGCGAACGGTTTTTATTTTGACCCGTTGTGATAAAGAGCACACTTATTTTGAAAAGTGCACCTTTTGAAAAGTGCTATTTTGCAAAGTGCACATTTTGCGTGAAGTGCACTTTTTGCGAATTGCTCATTCTGCATCAATCCCGTTATTATGTGTGGATCAAATCTTGCAACTGAATTTTAAAACAGTTATCCTCAACCGATTGAGTTGAAATGTTGGTTACACTTTTGGTTTGGATGGCAATGCTCACTAGGTTAGCTTAAAGCTTGTTATCCAAAACTTTTTAAATGAATATTTTATATACTTACAAACAGTTAATTAACAGTTAATATCTTGCCTACTTTACTCGCCATTTGTAATTAAGGATTATTAATGCTAACAAACATTTTGTAGACATTGTTTCGGAACACCCGCTCCAAATACAAATCCAGGAGGTCGGCAAAGTCGGTATAGATAGGCGCTCACACAAAAGACTGTTCTGCTTTGACTGTTTCGGCCGAAAGTTTCGGACTTTATCGTACCGACTCACTGAATCACTCGATTGGGAACCATTCATGCGTGAACGTAAAAAGGATTTGGTAAACAACATTTGTACGATAAAAGTGACGGAAGATTGTATTTTTCTCCACTTTATATTTGGAAGAGTTTAACGGTACTGCTTAGTTCGAATTTGAAATAGAAAACGCATAAATATTCAGTACAAAACAATAAAGGCACAGTTCAAAATGTAGACTTGCCGCAACGTCCTTTTGAGCCTATTAGGGAGACCAATAGGCTCAAAATGCTTGATAGCCAGCATTATGCTGAGCGATGATCGTTTTGCGTGGTTGTGACGCATAGGTACCTACTCTGTTTTTGCATTCAAGTTTTTCCTTTGTTAGGGTTTCGTACTCAAAGAGTAAAAACGGGACACTATTACTAAGACTCCACGGTCCGTCTGTCTGTCCGTCTGTCACTAGGCTGTATCTCATGAACCGTTATAGCTGTCCCGTTGTCGCTATAACAACAAATACTAAAAACAGAATAAAATAAATATTTAAGTGGGGCTCCCATACAACAAACGTTATTTGTTTTGCCGCTTTTGCGATAATGGTTACGGGAGTCCGACTCGCACTTGGCCGGTTTTTTTAGGGTATGCGTCGTGCCGGCGCAAATAAACGTTTTTCTTTCTTTTCTTTCTTTTCTTTCTTTCTTTTCTTTCTTTCTTTCTTTCTTTCTTTTCTTTCTTTCTTTCTTTCTTTCTTTCTTTCTTTCTTTCTTTTCTTTCTTTTCTTTCTTTTCTTTCTTTTCTTTCTTTTCTTTCTTTCTTTCTTTTCTTTCTTTACTTTCTTTTTTCTTTTCTTTCTTTTCTTTCTTTCTTTCTTTCTTTCTTTCATTCTTTTCTTTCTTTTCTTTCTTTTCTTTCTTTTTCATTCTTTTTCTTTCTTTTCTACCTTTTTTTATTTTCTTTCTTTTTCTTTCTTTTCTTTCTTTTCTTTCTTTCTTTCTTTTTCTTTCTTTTCTTTCTTTTCTTTCTTTTCTTTCTTTTCTTTCTTTTCTTTCTTTTCTTTCTTTTCTTTCTTTTCTTTCTTTTCTTTCTTTCTTTCTTTTCTTTCTTTTCTTTCTTTCTTTCTTTTCTTTTCTTTCTTTTCTTTTTCTTTTTTTTCTTTTTCTTTCTTTCCTTTTCTTTCCTTTCTTTCTTTTCTTTCTTTTCTTTCTTTTCTTATTTTTTCTTCCTTTCTTTCCTTTCTTTCCTTTCTTTCCTTTCCTTTCCTTTCTTTCCTTTCTTTCCTTTCTTTCCTTTCTTTTCCTTTCTTTCCTTTCTTTCCTTTCTTTCCTTTCTTTTTCTTTCCTTTCTTTCCTTTCTTTCCTTTCTTTCTTTCTTTCCTTTCTTTCCTTTCCTTTCCTTTCTTTCCTTTCTTTCCTTTCTTTCCTTTCTTTCCTTTCTTTCCTTTCTTTCCTTTCTTTCCTTTCTTTCCTTTCTTTCCTTTCTTCTTTCTTTCCTTTCTTTCCTTTCTTTCCTTTCTTTCCTTTCTTTCCTTTCTTTCCTTTCTTTCCTTTCTTTCCTTTCTTTCCTTTCTTTCCTTTCTTTCTTTCTTTCTTTCTTTCTTTCTTTTCTCTTTCTTTCTTTTCTTTCTTTATATGAAGAGAAGTGAAAAATCGTGCTCATCCTTGCTCCCCCGCCTTCGTTTTAATTGACTTCGCTGCGGGTCAGCGGGATCGTAGACAGATGATTAGATTCCCTGTTGCTCATGGAGCTTCATTGCTGCCGTGATTTTTTGTTAATTGCCACGGTTAATTATGGCTTTCAGAAGTTGCAGTGGATAGGAATAGAGAGCTAACGAAAAAAAAAGGATATCTGTAAACTTTCTTTTTAACCCCCGACGGAAAAAGAGGGTGTTATGAAAAAGTTTGACGTGTGTTCCTGTGTATTTGCGTATTTGTGTATATGACTGTAGCATCATAACTCCTAAACAGATGAACCAATTTTATTTAGTTTTCTTTGTTTGAAAGGTGACTTTATAAGGAGTGTTCTTAGCTATGTTTAATGCAAATCGGTTCAGTCGTTCAAAAGTAGAAGTTTAACTGTTTGGATCAGGGTATTTTCGCAAGATATCTAGCCTTTTCCCAACTTCATTGGGGTAGGCTTCCAGTCTTACCGGATTTTAGCTGAGTACTAATGTTTAACATGGAGCGACTGCCTATCTGACCTCCACAACCCAGTAACTGGGTAACACGCTACCCCTTGGCAAGACTGGTGTCTGATCTCAAGCTTCTGACTACCCGTAACGACTATCAAATATCTTCAAATGACTTAACGTACTTTCCGAGGCACGGAGGAAACTCAGTATGTTGAAATGGTCACCCATCCATGGACCGACCTCATCAAGCGTTGCTTAACCTTGATGATCGACCAGTGCGGCTGTTATTATTTAGCCACGAGCTCCTCGTATTTTCGCAAGATATCGTGTAATAATTCCGTAATCGATAGATTGTTGATCGAAGCGAGTCTACTACTCGATAAATTATGTAGTTCAAAAGCATAAAATAAAAAAAAAATAGTTTTGTATTTTTTTATTTTTTTCTCTCTCATACTGCGCTGAGCCAACCGAAAGGGTCACCAACCCCAGCAACTCCCCAAAACATATCTTTGTACCGTAGTATAACGTTGGAGGTTGTTTTGAATTTTCAGCCAGTTCATTAAACAAGCATCATAACTCATAATAACACATAACCCTCTACTTACCCTCTCGGGGTCATAACTTTTGTTCGTCGACTCTTCCTTTACAGTTGAAACAACAGTTGGATTTGATAATAACCGTTAGTAAGTCCAGCAGCCTTATTGTAATGAATTCGCAAGGCAACGGGCAAAGAGAATGAAAAATCATATAAACGGCAATACACATCGGATCTTTTCATCTCTTTTTAGGGTTCCGTACCCAAAGGGTAAAAACGGGACCCTATTACTAAGACTCCGCGGTCTGTCTGTCACCAGGCTGTATCTCATGAACCGTGATAGCTGACAACTGAAATTTTCACAGATGATGTATTTCTGTTGCCGCTATAACAACAAATACTAAAAACAGAACAAAATAAATATTTAAGGGGGCTCCCATACAACAAACGTGTTTTTTTTTGCCTTATTTTGCGAAAATGGTACGGAACCCTTCGTGCGCGAGTCCGACTCGCACTTGCAGATAGGCTTGCGCTTGACCACTATCTCACCTGATGGTAAGTGATGATGTTGTCGAAGGCGTAGCACGCTTGCCTAGAAGTAACCTATTCACTCTTGACTTAAAGACCCTGAGATTATAGCTATCGGGAAATACAGACTCCGGCAGGGAATTCCACTTCTTAGCTGCACGTACATAATGAAAGTATTTCCAAAACGTTTAGTGCGTATGGGTGGGATGTCCACTATGCACCGATGGCGTATCGCCGTACGTCTTGTAGTCCGATGATGAAACGGGCTTGGCGGAATTAGATCATGCAATTCCATCGCACACTCTCCGAAATGCAACCGATAAAAAACCGACAAGCTGGCAACTCCACGACGATGTCCCTAGGCTCTGGAGCTTTGAATTAACTGGTGCTTCATTGCCAATGAGCCTCTTGGCCCGTGTTTCTAGTGATTCTAGTGCATCAAGCTGATATTTGGCAGATCCGTCCCAAATATGTGATCATACAAGATCGAACAAGATCTATGCAAGATCGAACTTGCGCTTGATACAAGTAATCTTAAGCAGCTGTTCTGGCGTGAAGTACCGTCTCACCTTCGCAAGGGTCCCTAACTTTTTGGCAGCCAGTTGAGCCTTTGCCTCAATGTATGGGCCAAAATCGGGTGCCGATGTCAACGTTTCGCCAAGAAGCTCAAGATGGTCCGTTATCGGAACCTCAGAAAGATGGACTTGATGATGATGATGCTCTGATTAAAAATTAAATAGTATAATGATTTTGTAATATTTATTGTTATTTGGCTTGATATTAAATATTTAATGTATTTTGATACTAGGTTGTAATTTATGTGTAAGATTTTGCATGCCCATCATATGACGGCAGAGCATAGAGAACATAAAAATAAAACTTGTATAACATATTTACCCATACCTATGTTGGCAAATAAATAAATTTGATTTGATTTGATTCTTTTTAGCGGAGAAAAAGACACACCTGTGTTTTAGCGGCATTGAACTTGACCAGATTGGCATCGCACCATTCGGAGACTGCATCCAAGGACAAGCTCAAACTCAACTCGTGGAGACCATGGCCTCACGAAGAGACAGGACCTCAGACCCAGTAGCCCGTGCGTTGGACAAGTATCTCTCAGCAACAGTGCTGTCGTCTGCATACCCAAAGGTGCCGGGGTTTTAGCAGCTCATTTATGTGCAGCAAGAATAATGTCGCTGAGAGCCGACCCCTGAGGGACCCCGGCATTAATATCCAATTGGTCCGATGAGCAGCTATCTACTACTTCTCGAATGGACCGATCCCTCAGGAAGTCTGCAATCCAATCACACGGACCACTGGGCAGGCCGAATGAAGGAAGCTTACCAGTAAGGCTTTCATTCCAGACCCTATCAAAAGCCTTCGAGATGTCGAGGGAGACGCTAGCGCTATCCCGTGTCTCTCGATGGCCTCACTCCATATGTGAATGGCATACGCTAGAAGATCCCCAGTAGACCAACGTTCCATATTCCATCTCGCATGTGATTGGTCGATTTTTCATATTTTTTGCCCTTTGCCTTGCCGTATTCATTACACAATAAGACTGCAGGTTATAATAGAGATGTACCACAAAATAAAATCTTTAATTTACGTTAAAAATAGCTAAAATGAATAACATTACTGTGAAAATGACGTTTGTTAGTTTTTGCTTATAGGTCGTTTTTTTTTATGACATTAATAGGTAATTTTATCCAGATACTAACATTACAGGGGTATAGCATTTATGTCATAATATGACTTCACAAGGCATCTTGGGTCGCAACAGTCTAAACTTGACTTTTCTTTTATCAATGATACATCTTTTAATAAAATAATAATATAGCTATATACCTAAAGATCTAGTAGGCAATGTATGCCTGGCCAACGGTATACAGGGAGGGTTGATATAACAGAATACGCCTGAATATCTAACACATAACGAATGCAATCTAATCTCTACAGCCCAATTAGTGCGGCATATGGATATCGTTACCTAAAGTTGACCCAGACATGCTTCTGGATTATAATTCATAGGTAGCAATAGGTATCTAGAGTATCCATCTCCTAGGTTAGGCTTGTTGTAGGTTTTACTTATAACAAGTAAAATTTCAAAATTAAAAACCCCCGACATATTTTTATTTCATGCTACATAATTTATCTAGTACAGAGTAGATACGCTTCGATCGGCAATCACACACACACATCAAAATTTTCAAACACATATTTGAAAACGTAATTATGACACGATATCTTGCGAAAACACCCAGATTCAAACAGTAAAACGTCCATAACTTTTGAACGGCTGAACCGATTTTATACAAACATAGCTAAAAAAAAAAACTAGCAAACAAAAAAAAAATGAAATCGGGTCATCCGTGCAGGCGCTATGATGCCACAAACAGACACACAGATACAAAGATACACATATACACAGCAACACACGTCAAACTTTTAACACCCCTTTTTTTCCGGCGGGGTTTAAAATATACATGACATAGACGCTGAAAACATATCTACCCGTATATAAATATATTGGCAATGTTCAGCGATTGTTTAGCTCATTCTATATAACATGTACTTGTTACTTGTAGTTATTTGAACAAAACATCTGCTAATAATCAGTTGCTAAACACATCAAAGATTTTATTAAATCAGGGTGGTCATACTGGGCCACCACTGTCATAAGAGCAGTGGTGGCCCAGTAAGAGCTGTGTTGGCTCAGTAAGAGCATCGTTGGCCCAGTAAGAGCAGTGGCGGCCCAGTAAGCGCAGTGGTGGCCCAGTAACAGCAGTGATGGCCCAGTAAGAGCAGTGATGGCCCAGTAAGAGCAGTGGTGGCTCAGTAAGAGCAGTGGTGGCCCAGTAAAAGCAGTGGTGGCCCAGTAAGAGCAGTGGTGGCCCAGCGGTTATGGTCCCGACTTACGAGTTGTAGGTCGTGGGTTCGAACCCGAGCAGGCGCTTTACTTTGTGTAATTTATTTCATCACTACTGCTCTCAAAACGGTGAAGGAAAACATCGTCAGGAAACCGGCATGTCCTAGAACCAAAAATTCAAAGACATGTGACATCTACCAATCCGCACTGGGCCCGCGTGGTGGATTATAGCCCACTCCCTCTATGAGAGGATGCCTGTGTCCCAGCAGTGGGAACATTAAAAGGCTTATGATGGGTGGTCATAAGACAATGTTTCTCACTTTTGAATCATGACAATTCAGTCTCCAATCCCCTCAGCAACAATGAAGCCCATTAAATTCTAATCCGAAACTCATAAATCGACAAAATTTAAACTTACATACACACAGCCATACATACCCACAGGTACGCAAAACCGAATAGATTACGTTTCCAACGGACGCGAATATTTCTGGCGGTGGAACGCGCCGGCAATGCGTCAAACGGCAATAACGTATTTTTTTCAATTACTGTGCAATTTCCATGAATCATTTTGTGCCGTTGAGCATTCTGCGCCGAACCAGCCGCGATTCGCTGACCCAGATTGGAAATGTTTGCGTTCACCTAGCAGCGCCAATGAATGTTCAGGAATGCATTTGCTGTCTTAATTAGTTATTGATGGCGTTACAGACGCAAGTCTGTAGCTTTTGTGGTACCGAAGTGGGATGCCGTTACTGGTTTTTAGGGTTCCGTACCAAAAGGGTAAAAACGGGACCCTATTAATAAGACTCCGCGGTCCGTCTGTCTGTCTGTCTGTCCGTCTGTCACCAGGCTAGCTAGGCAGTTGAAATTCACAGATGATGTATTTCTGCTGCCGCTATAACAAAAATAATGAAAACAAAAATAAAATAAATATTTAAGTACGTATAAAAATCCGGCCAAGTGCGAGTTGAACTCGAAAACGAAGGGTTCCGTACCATTATAGCAAAAATCGCCAAAAAATCACGTTTGTTGTATGGGAGACCAACTTAATTTTTTTTTATTCTGTTTATACTATTTGTTGTTATAGCGGCAACAGAAATACATCATCTGTGAAAATTTCAACTGCCTAGCTATCACGGTTCATGAGATACAGCCTGGTGACAGACACACAGACAGACGGACCGCAGAGTCTAAGTAACAGGGTCCCGTTTTTACCCTTTGGGTAAGGAACCCAAAAAAAGAAAGAAATAATAAATAAATTACTGTGTTTTTAATACCTAATCATCATACACAAACTGATATAATAACACCAAAACCGCGTTTAACTAATATCACCAAGCAGAAGATGATCACACAACCGAAACTTCAAGCAAACACTAATAAAGCTCATCATAACCCCAAAGTAGATCGGCGAACCGTAATATTAACATAGCATTAATTAAAGGCAGCCGCGATCGCACGTGATGCATCAATTGTTATCAACAAAGCGACCGCGCCGCACTCAAAGCGAAGCGAACGACCATCAAAGGTGGAGCCGCCAACCAATATCTGACAGTTACGCTCCTTCCACCACTTGAGGGGCTCGTTGGTTAGTTGGTAGTTGGACAGCTGCACGGCTCGATCTTCAAGGTTAAGCAACTCTTGCCGAGGTTGATCCGTGGACCATTCGTTACATACCGACCGTTGGTGGAGATCAGATAGGCAGTCCGTCCATGTAAAATATTAGTATTCTCTGCATCCGATCAAACTGTATTTCCTTTGGGTCACTTAGTCCTTAGGTGCACCATTGTTCGTCTTTTTTAACCGACTTACCAAAAGGAGGAGGTTCTATGTTCGACTTTATGTATGTTTTTTTTGTGTATGTTCATCGATATCTCCGTCAATTGTGGACCGATTGAGAAAATTATTTTTTTGTTTGGATGATTATGTGCCAAAATTGGTCCCATATTTGTTGAAAATCTGATGAAGAACTTCGGATATATACAACAGAACTCTTAAATAAATAACGGCAAATCTCTCGAGATTGCTGCAATCACATGTCTGTTTATTGTTTATACCATTTCATAACATCACGCCAGTACGCTCTAAAGGGGTACGCAGATGTGTACCTACAGTACACCTTGGTACACTGTCATTTCACCGGTTATGTTCAGTTTCATGATATTCGGATAATCTATTCTGGCATCATAGGTACCTTACTAAACTATTTGCCTATAAGGTAGGTACAAAAAAGTGAAAAATAAAAAGAACTTGAAAAAACTACCGAATTCCAAATAAGAAAACTACAAAGTGAAAAATAACTTTATTTTTGGATGTCGGTGTCCATAACGCAAAAAATTGGTACCTACCAAAGACACCGACTTCCAAAAATAAAGTTATTTTTCACTTTGTAGTTTTCTTGTTAGAAAGTCGGTAGTTTTTTTTTTTAAGTTTGTTTTATTTTATTAGGTATTATTTAACTATAGGCTCGCGCTTGACCACTATCTCACCTGAAGGGTAAGCGATAATGTGGTCGACGATGCAATACGCTTGCCTAGAAGTAACCTATTCACTCATGACCTAAAGACCCCAAGGTTGTAGTTACTAGGAAACAAATACTCCGGCAGAGAATTCCGCTTCTTAGCTGTGCGCAGAATGAAAGTATTAGCAAAACGCTTTGTGCGTATGGCTGGGATATACACCATGTACCGAAGGCGTATTGTCGTAAGTCTTGTAGTCCGATTATGGAAAGGTCTAGGCGGAATCTAATCGTGCAGTTCCATCGCACACTCCCCGAAATGTATCAGATAAAGAACCGACAGGCTGGCATCTCGACGTCGATTTCGGTACGTGGGGTCTGTCTCGCTTTTTCTCAACTATAAAATATATTAATAATATTATTAGACAAACAATGGAGCTCCATAAGGACTAAGAGCAAAACCAGATCCCCTAAAAAGAAAGAAAGAAAGAAAGAAAAATGTATTTATTGGTATTAAAAACAAAAACACCTTAAAATTAAACAAAATAAATAATTAAAACTATTAATACCAAAAGGGCCTCAGCTCAGCATAATGCCAAGTGGTAATACAGTACCACCTGACGCTGATTTTCAGCTGCAGCCCACGAGTGCCATACGCTCGAAAACACAAACAAACATTTATAATATACAGTTTTTGTTTTAAAATTACCTAAAACAAAATTTTGCGACTCATTATAACTCAACAAATTTAAAAGTTCTATGTGCCCATTAACAAAAGAGAACAAATAAAATAAGTATTTTATTACATCATTAAAGCAGGGTGCAGGTCACTGAACTATAATAAATTAAAAGACAATAATAAAAGCACAAAAGATAAAATCTATCAATGTATAAAATTGATAAAGATTGTTTAAAACTTATAAATTAAAATATAAAAAATAATAAAAAGTTAAAATGATAAAAGTATACAATTAATAACATTGGTAAAATAGAAAGACGTATAAAATTAAAAAATGTATAAAGTTGATTGATAACAATGCTAACATTGAGAAATGCATAGGATACTATGATAAACTCAATATACCCTGTTGATAAAAATAAATAAGAATAATAACAACAGAAATATATTGTGCTTTAAATGGCTGACGTGTCAGCACGAACATCTTTAAATTCATTTTGATGATTTAATAAAAACAACTTTAATTTTAATTTGAATGTCGAGCAACTTAAACTATACTTTATTGGAGGCGGGATATTGTTCCAGCATTTGGTAGCTGCGTACCGAAAACTGCCTCTAAAAGCCGCCGACCTATGCTGGGGAATAGAAAGCTGTCGGGCACATTTTCTTCCCTCACCGATTTATAAAAATAAAATAGGATGGTGAAGCAGACTGATTGATGGTTCCATCCACCACTTATTGAATTAATTTCTGTTTTCACAAACACTTATCTCCCGAACCAGGAAGTTATTGCAAACAATTACCCATAAATAAATTTCCACATCGTAAGTAAGTTGGAGGTTCGAAACAAAGCAAATCGAATTCCCCACCAACACAATTTGAGCGCGTGTAAATGTGAAAAAAGCAAAGCTTTTTACCGAAAACAGGTGCCTAAGTGAAAAAAGGTTGTCTTTTTAATACCTACTCGTACGTCAATAAGTTTTGTTGGATTGCCCTGAATTGCTTACTGGATGTAATAAAAATATAGGTTTTGCGTCCGTCAAGAGCTTTTGTGAAAGGGTTCGTACAAGTTAGTATTTTTACCATATCCATATTCCAGCCACGAATCAATCATGTTGTGGTCTGGTGTACGTCAATAAGTTTTAATAAATTGATTACTGAGCTGAGAGTTAATTGGTGCCCTTACTCCGCTTTAGTGCAGTAAATAATAATAATAAATCATTTATTTCAGATTCATCTTACGATTACATCCATATTTGTTAGTACAATTGCGAACTTACAAACTAGTGTTAGTAATAATTCATAATTGAATGACATACTATAATAATAAGTTAATTAAATAATATATACTAATAACAATTTTCATTACATAAAACCAAACGTCGTCGTTCAAACGTTGTTTATTTTCTCTGTAAGTGATTAATGTAATTTTTATAGAAAAATAAATGTCTCAAACAATGATATTCAAATAAACAGATACGTTATACACTCACATAACAATTGAAAAAAGTGTTCCGCGCAGCAGCGGCAGCACACATAAATACTTTTCATTCATGTGACATTAAAAAATATTTATTTTCATCAATAAATAAATAAATTACAAATGCATTTTTTGATTTTGATTTCAAGACACACCATGGCATTTTTTTTTATTTTGTTTTTGTTTCAACAAAGCCTATAGCTCTTCGTCATGCGTGACATAAACTAAAGACTAAAGGTCACAATTGTGACCTATTCGAGTCTTCACAATGCGCGCGCTCATAACATATCTGTTTATTTGAATATCATTGGTCTCAAACCATAAAACGGTTACTTTCTAAAGCCTACTCCTTAGTAAGGTTAAAGGCTTTGAAAAAATATTTATTATTGATTTATGTGCATTAGTTGGTGAAACATGGTGTTTTCGTATGAATTTTCTTTAAAAAAAAAATAACAACACGATATATTTTCGCTTCTTTTGCGTACTCTTCCAAAACGACTTGGTCGTTTAAAAATATTTTTACACAGAAAAAAATATGGATTTCTTCCTAACCAACATAGGATATGCAAATCAAATCTGTCCAAAAGGAGATGCAATATTGATATTCTGGTACCGAGCGGGCGCACGGCCAGTAGCGCGTTAAGGGCCTACATATGCGTTAGTGCCGTAAAACGGTAACTTTCTAAAGCATACTCCTTAGTAACCGCTAGGTAAAAGCTTTGAAAAAAATATATATATTATTGATTCATGTACAATATTTGTGAAACATGGTGTTTTCGTATGACTAAAACTTTTGCTTTAAAACAACACAATATTTTTTGGCTTCTTTTGCATACATCTCCAAAATTACTTAGATGTTTAAAAATATTTTTACACAGAAAAAATGATGGTTAGAATTTCTTCTTAACCTACGTAAGATATGTAAATCAAAAAGTATTTTGCAAATAAAACTGTCCAAAAGGAAGTGCAATATTGATATTCTGGTACCGAGCGGGCGCACGACCAGTACCGCGTTATAATACTCACAACGGATCTTTGTGTCTGAATTGGCTGCAAGAGCCTGCGCAGTAACTATTTTTGTGTCAATATTGAAAGTGAAGTTATCATTGTATAACTGTCTCTTTCAATCGCTTACGTTTGTCGCATCATCCTATCTCGCTTACTCTATGCAGTTAAACTGTTTAGTGCGCATTAATTGACAGAACCAACTTCAGAGACACAAAGATCCACTATGAATATTATAATATTGGGGAAAATATACGCCTTAGAAATATAGCATAAGATGTTTCGTGCTTGCAAGATCTTTTGTGCTATTCTCTTGCTAATAGAAGTACCTCGAAAGGGTTGGAATATGTTTAATAGTTATGGAGTATAATAACACCATTGGGTGGTACCTACAAAAATCTACATATATTTCAGGAAACCCGACCAAGTACCTCGGTACCTCGTCAAGTTTCCGTCTTATCTTTCCACAAAAACTTAAATAATTTTACTGCACAATAAAACAGCTGCATTTTTACAGCGGTACTTTTACCAGCAACTACAGTTGTTACCACGTAACTCACGTTGTGAGGTCAGAGACAAGGTTTCGTGATAAATTGTACCTTAATAATTTACATAATACAATGTTCGAGGTAACGGAGGAAGCAGCCGTGGACACAGTTATGAACTGAATAGGTATAACTAGGTACCACAGCACTCTGCTGGAAACTTGTTTCATTAAATTTAAATTTACCGTCTGCTTATTAATTCAAAGAAACGCCCGAGTCCCGATGTCTTCGCGGATTCAGGACGAGGGAAAAAACTTCTTCCGTTGATATGTCTTATTGTTCAATTTTGGGGAATTGCGGATGATTTTAAATAGCCCCTCATGTATTCGGAATACTTATTCAGTAAGGATGAGGCCAAACGAACGTAATTTTGTGAGTTGTGGGTCGCGTAAAATGAGTCGCGGAATTTACGTTTAACTGAAAATCGGTTAGGCTGCCAGACGGACCGACGTAATTTCAGTTGCTATTCTACGATTGTACGAGGCGCTGACGCTTGCTTCGCTCCCCTCCCTCACCTCGAGTGCTATTCGGTTGAAATAATGTGCGTGAGTCAGCAGACAACTCATTTTGCGTCGCCGTGTGGCACAAACAGGACTTTAGTATGAAACCGAATGCAGCGTAAATTTACGCGACTCACAATTCACAAAATTACGTTCGTTTGGCCTCACCCCTAAGTTCTGTCTTTTCTTATCTTTTGTCGTCGCTTTTGTTATGTAGATTTTTGAAAAAGGAAAGAAAAAGAAGTTCCTAAATTACAGCCACTTGTCATTGGTATATTATATTCCGTGCATGGAATTAGTAAGAACTAAAAATCCGTCACAGTTCAATAGTATAGCAACAAGGAAGTTTAAATCCAAAAAAATACGGCAGTAATATTCAGATTCACGCTATCTTATCGAGCATCAAAATCTTTAATAATCTGCATCAACGTTGCAGATTTTCACATCAGCACATTTTAATGTTTCAAATTACTCCGCGCTAACTCGGTTATTTAAAAGTCCCTCTTGGTTCCTCCAATTAATTTCGAGACTTAGTAAAATATATTTTTCACATCGAAAGGATCTAGATTGCCCAATTAAAAGTTTAAGCTTATTACTTCCAACGCCCGCTTTTTGAATACGTTTAATTATTTTGCCTCTTACTCTGGTCTATATTGTGCTAGCAATCGTTTTTAGAGCAGATTCGAAATATTGTTTTTGATTTTATTCATTTTACATTAGGGAGCCGAGCCATGAAGTTAATAAAGTCTTTGTGGCATTGGTAATTAAAAGAAATTAAAGACACTAATAGAAATTGCATTATATTCTGTGTCTTGTCCTTCTCTGAATGCCCCGTGTAACGTCAATTTCACCCACAGTCCAATAAAAAGTTGAGCTCACCCATAAAACTCAATAAATTTTCGTTAGCTCTTTTTTCAAACTTATCCCAACTCAAAAGCACATTCGAAATCCACCTCAAATAATCTGTAACATGTTTTCTGGCTGCTAAACCGGCAATATTCAACAGTTTATCAGCGGGAGGGTAGTCACAAGTGCATTTCCCGGCGTGGCCGTATCGGGGCTAATCGCGGCGGCTTCCTACCGATGCCGCCCGGAAATTGTCTGCCCGACTCATCCGCTGCCGAGGACATATGATCCAACTGCTTGTTTCTTGCATATTTTGTGGCGTACGAATTAATTTGGAACTGGTCCATGAGATATGGGTGTTCATCTCCGTTGACGTATTTTGGTGCTAATACACATTTTGGCATCGAGAATAATATTTATAGGAGCGTGTAAGTTGAAATTTACTGATATAGGTATGTATTGTGAATTTTTTACTCAAAATAAAAAAAAACAAAATCATATTTTTTCACATAGGCCTACATGGGCACTTATAAAACGTCGACAAAAGGTGCACGGTTCGGGTTGGTCGTTTTCTATGGAGAAGAACCGGCAAGAAACTCCATGGTTACTCTTTTAAAAATGGTTTGGTTTTACAATATTTCCATGATACAGCATTAGTACTTAGATATGGGGGGACAACGTAGGCCCGACTTATGACAATAAGTCGTAAGAAACTAAAAAAATAAAATAAAAAGATTATATATTTTATAAAAAGTTAACAAATGTTAACTAGCATCTAGAAGGCCTACAATGTTCACACATTCACAAAACAATCGGTACTGATCTACATCATCCCCATTAGTTCAGTTTTGGGACCCTAACATAAGCTTTTAGTGCAAGGTTATTTACATTGTTAGTAATAACCTTGTATTTATGTATCTACTACTCGGGAAGAAGATATCTGTTCTAATAGCACAGGTCCTTTATCTTAATATTTACAACATGTCACTTGTTATTCCAGCTTGCCGTCGTTCAGGCAGCCATTTTACGAGCTCAGCAGAGCTTCCCGAAGCCAACGCCCGAAGAGCGAATAGTGTATTAAGTTTAATGTTTATAATTTCACATAAGTAGTGGGAAGTTGCGAGACCGTCGCAGACATGCACTAAGCAAACCATTCCCCTGACAACTTACATGGGGGTTGCTTTCTTAGTAACTTCGAAAGCTCGCAAATTGTACGGCTTATTGATAGTTGATTGTTTTGTAAGTCATATTTGTGTTCTGAAGACTATTTCTAGTAGACGTTGCGGCGCTTGGGGTACGCCTATGTCTAGCAGTGGTCGTCTTTCGTCTGAATGACGATGATGGTGATCATTTTTGGTCGAAGATGTGAATAGCTGCATACATGGTTGTTTTGATAGGTTTGTCATAACTTAAGGGTTTCCATCTCATAGATCTATGAGCGGCCTTAAGGCGTATAATATATTTTTTTAAATTAACGCGGCACTGGCCGTGCGCGTGCTCAGTGCCAGAATATGTATTAATATTTAGACCTCCTATCCTATTGGACAGTTTTGTTTGCAAAATATTTTTTTATTTACATATCCGATCATCATCATATCAGCCGTAAGACGTCCACTGCTGGACATAGGCCTCCCCCAAGCGTCGCCACGTCGTCCCGTGTGTCTCGCATCCAGCGGACTCCCGCCACTCTCACTAGGTCATCTGTCCACGTGATGGGAGGCCTTCCAACGCAGTGTCTTCCGGTTCGCAGTCGCCACTGCGGAACCCTATGTAGGTTAAGAATAAATTCTAACCATAATTTTTTCTGTGTACATTTATTTTAAACATCTTAATATGTTGTATTTTTTATAAACAAAGGTATTAGTCATTCAAAAAAACCATGGTTCAAAAATAATGTTCATGAATCAGTCATTATTATTTTCTAAATCTTAACCTAGCATGTAGTAATGAGTATGCTTTAGAAAGTAAAGTACTAAAGTGGAGTAAGGGCCTTAAGACGGTTTTAGTAATTTTTTTATTTTTTTTCTTGCTATCTATCTATATTAGCTGCCTTTCTTTATTTTTCATGTAAGCTCGTTCCACTACACAAATAATCACATTATTACAAAAAAAATATATAATAGTAATAATATAAAAAATTTAATGCCAAATTTAAAAAAACTCTCTAAAGTAAAAAATAAACCCCGTACTCGCGTCGGGGAACCGCCAATGTTTACAGCAGTTTATTTTATTTACGTAGCGGTTCACCGACGCAAGTACGAGGTTAATTTTTTACTTTAGAGAGGTTTTTTAAATTTGTCATTAAATTTTTATTTCTTGCTTTTTAAACTACATATCGAGAATATATCGAACCAAGTAATAACCAGATTCAAAGAGTAAAATGCGGATAACTTTTGAACGGCTGAACCGATTTTATTCAACGTAGCTAAGAACACTCTCGACAAAGTTACCTTTCAAACAAAAAAAAACTAAATCAAAATCAAAAGGTTCATCTGTTTAGAAGCTATGATGAAACTCAACACTATGAAAGAGCTTATGAAAAAAAAAATTGGTAGGTAGGGTAGGCATGTAGGGTAGGTTAGGTAGGTAGGTAGGATAGGGTAGGTAAGGTAGGGTAGGTAGATTAGGGTAGGGTAGGCAGTGGACGGGAGCGAAGTTGCAGGCACAAATTTAAAATCAACTAATCATTGGATACAACTGCACCAACCCAACTGATTACGAACTCGATTTGATTTTGCGATCGTCAAATCTTGTGTCGATTCCATACCCCTAATTAGTTTCGAATGCATAAACAAGTGAACCGGTTTAGTAGTCCAATTAGCGTCGATCGTGTACATACAATGATTTCATTAAACATGCAAATTTGCGTTCATAGTCACGTATGGCATCGTAATCGGGAGCCTGGTTGTGTTATTGGTTAATAAACAAGGGTTTATTTCCATTATAGGTTCCTCTTGGTGCGCGATAGAATCCTTTGTGCTGTTCGTTTCGATTTAGTGAGGCTGCAGATCATTTATGCAATGAATTTCTTTCAATGGAAGAATGAGAAAAAACCTTTTTTGCAAAAAAATACTACTGACTTCCAAATTAAAAACTAAAAAGTGAAAAAAGTTAATTTAAAAATCAACTCAATCAACCGACTGCTTAATAAGCGAAATAAATTGATGTAAACAAGGGGAAAATCATGCTGTGCAGTTGGAGAAGACATATTCGCGAGCTGGCTGACCACCTGATCCTCCGAAAAAATATAATATAGATAAAGTAATTTTTAAATTAACTTTTTTATTAACAAATTTTTATTTGTATTTTTTTTTCAAATCACATTTAAACATATAAGTGGTATATATTTTTGTAATCACCTTTAAAAATCCCAACTAGATGGGTTCTGAAGAAAAAAAATTGAGTCGCCCCCAATATGGCGCACAAAAGCCGCCATTTTGTTTTTTTTTTTTTAACCTCACTTATCTAAGAGCAACACTTGGGCGGCCAAGCGCTATCTATTGATGTATTAATTATAAAAATCCACCAAGTAGTATGCAAGATATGAGGTAATAAAGAATATTATATACATACAAACATACAAGATAAGCGCGAAAAACATAACTCTATCCTTGCAGCCGGGTAAAAATAACTTTATTTTTGGAAGTCGGTGTCTTTCGTAAGTACCATTTTTTCCGTTATGGAGTTTGTAGTTTTTTATTTGGAAGTCGGAAATATTTTTTGGCAAAAAAGGTTTTTTTTTTCACTTTTTCGTTGTACCTACCTAAGAAGCAAATTTTTTAATAATGTAACTATAACGCCAGATATATTACCCGAATATCATGAAACTTGAACGTAACCGGTGAAATGAGAGATCTGTGTACCTCTTAAGAGCGTACTGGCGTGATTTTATGTTATGAAATGGTATAAACAATAAACAGACATGCGATTACAGCAATCCCGAGAGATTTGCCGTTATTTATTGAAGAGTTATGCTGTATATCTTCGAAGTTCTGCATCATATCTTTACTAAATTAAAATGGGACCAATTTCGTAACATACTCTTTCAAATAAAAAAAGAATTTTTAAAATCTCCTATTTTTTGGTTAGTCGGTTAAAAAGTATACTAGGTCTTTCTATGGGATTCTAGACCCTAAAACATACTTACCTAAGTCGTGTGTGGCAGTAAGCTTAGCCTTTAAATAAAATTCTAAATAATCTTATCTCAAACCGAACTTATCAGCAACATTGAAAACCCGAAAAAGACTACACAGTAGAAAATAAACAGACCGCGAGGGATGGACAATGCTTATCTGTACCAAATGCGGTTATTGTCTTCGATAAATTATCTGGTCGGCCAGAACAGAAGGTGTATGGTAACCAAACGTAAAATTTTCGATTATGGTCCTTTTAGCCGGGGAATATCTTGACAAATACCCTAATAAAAAGGCTCGCCGCACTCCCGGGACGTTTGGAAAACCATTTACAAGGTTTATCGTCGCCATGGAAATAATAACTGGCGCCGTTATCGTCCCAAATTGATCTAATTTAAAATTATTGTTATCGCGAACCTTTTTTATTTTTATTAGGTAGGATCATAATATTTTATCAGTGGCCAGTCTCGAAATCTTGTATGTGTAATCTGAATGCGATACATTTATGAGCGGTCAGCGTTCTTGTAATGTTTATCTATACTGTAATATATATCTTCTATACATATAAAACAAAGTCGTGTTAGTTACACCACTTATAACTCAAGAACTGCTAAACCAATTTTCATGATTTTGGTGTTTTAGGATTTATCTTCGTCCGGAATAGGATAATAAGTAATTAAATATCGGCAATACGAACGAAAAAAAAATTTCATATAAATAAATATACATTTTCCCATACGTTTTGCGAACACAGCGCCATCTCTGATATCTGACATAAACAAGACAAGGACCAAAATGAACATAGCGTTATATACTGGTTCCTTCCAGTAATGCCAGTAGATGGCGTTGTCGATTATTCAGAAAATCAAAACAAAGTCGGGTTAGTTAACCATTTTCCCATACATTTTTAGGTAGGGTAGGTAGGTTTGGTGTTTTGTTATTTTTATGGCAAAGCAACGCTTGCCGAGTCAGCTAGTTATTAATTATTAATATTATATAGAGGTAAAGTTTGTGAGTTTGTCAGGTTGTAGGGGGTAATCCCTGGATCTATAGAACCGATTTAGATGAAATAGGATAGGTTGTATTCCCTTGGGATGATAAAACACTTTTGAAACGGGCGAACCCGCGTGCAGAAGCTAGTTTTAAATATTTCGTTTGTATGCTGAATATTTGAAGGCTCCACTGTAAGATAAAATCTCTATATTCTGTAAGTCGTGATAAAAGCTTCTGTAATTCTGAGAACTACTAATGTATTTATTCTTTAGGTCTTATAATATTAAAATTTACTACACATTAGATTTTTTTTCGTAATAGAGTTTACGAAAAAAATCTAATATGTAGTAAATTTTAATATTATAAGATCTAAAGAATAAATACATTAGTAGTTTGAATTGCTAAAAAACCGCTTAGGTTGGATTTAAGTGATATGGATACACGTTTTGTGTATCACGCACATAAGACATAATAATTCTGAAACTACCCAAAAGTTCAGTAGGTAGGGATATTTTCTGCCAGAATAAAAAAGGACCACTCACGGATGCATTAAATAAATATAACGATAACAATTTATAGTGTCTAGACTTCGAACACTCGGAAACTTTGTCGATAGAGGATACAGTTTTCCTTTGATAAATCTCATACCTATTCATAAGACCTACCGACACGGTTCTAAGACCGGGATGTAGCCGTGAATTTAATCGCTGATGCTAGAGTAAAAGCAGAGAGCTAAAATATTTATATTTATGTTGGAAAAGAAACAGGATAAGGGTGGTTACGCACTACATGCGATCCGCGTCCGGGAAATTACGGTTACGAACTAGTTGTAGTACTTCTTGTAGGGAAACTTTGGCACTACATCCGAACTCTATCCGTCATAATTGGTCATAATTCTGAATATTTTGAACTCGGAACTCAAATCACGGATACGGAACACGGACACAGATCACGGACACGGATGTGTAATGCGTTACCGCTGAGTCTCAGATAACCTTTAGTCACGCATCGTCAATGGAGCGGACAATCATCTAGACTCGGAAAACGTCGGCGGCGCTCGGAAAAGCTCGTGTTCCTTCGCCACGACAAGCCCATGCGCGCTTCAGTAGCTCCTTTGATTTGAAGCTGTATGCAAGCCGCGCACCTACTGCGGGCTATAATTGCCTTTCGAGACGAGAAAACATTGCTCCAGCGATAACATATTATTTGTGTGTGACAGGCTTTGTACTAGAATGTGTACCAGCCATATCTCAAAGACACCCGTTGTAATTAAGTAGACAATGAGAGTTCATATTTGGCGGTGGGCGGGATTGGGCCGCCATTGTGCTACGCTCGTTATCTGCAGACCAGTCTTTTTGGCTTTGCACAACAAAGTGGCTGCCCCGGTTTGTGTCTGAAACTGTTTATTTAAGAAGAAAGGCTAACGATAAGACAATTAGCCACAGAACGTAAACAAGTACGGCTGACAGGCGACAACAATGTATGTCACAAGAAACCTAATTACGGGAAATCATTGTCCCGACTGCAATAGAAATAAAGTTTGTTAAAGAAACCACAGTTAAAACGAAAATTATAAAATTAAGGACAGTCCAGAAAGAAACCAGATATGGCTTCCTTGAGCTGAGTAGATAATTCTTAAGGAAATAAAAACTTTATTTCTTTCATAAAACAGATACAAAGGACGAGATTATCCGGATTTTAGGGCCGACATCGATTCAGCGGCGCAGGAGGCAAACAATCGTTATTGTTGTCTGTACCTATTGAAGTTTGGGTAATTAATTATGCCGGGAGGCCGTCATTCTGCAGATTCACTTCTCCTATAACGCTCTCCGCAAGATTGACTGATTAGCTACCTCACACCACACACTGTCGACACTGCCCGTATTTCTGTGTTGCAGAACTGTAAGCTAATGCTTTACATGAGTTTTCTATACCTACCTACATGAAATTAATGTATTTATTCAAAATTATGTAAATAACACCTTAACAGCTTTAACACCAATGCAATGTTACTAACACAAAGATAGGAGTAACAGAAATACAATTTAAAACACAATTTAAAATACCATTAAAATACAATTAAAAATACAATCAAACATACAATTATAAATTCAAATAAAATCCAATTAAACATAAATTAAACAACAATTAAAATACAATTAAAATTAAATTAAAATATAATTCAAATCAAATTCAACTAAAAACATAGCATTTCAGTGCTACTCCTGTGAACTTCATCAGGCTACAGTGAAATATATCATAAATTGACTAATGACGTCATGTATTGTGTTACAAGGAAGAAAGTAAAGCTCAAAGACGCAGTTCCTGGAAATGTGAGTCGTGCCCAGCATTTGTCAATACTTTTTTTGCCGACAAATGATGTTTATTATAAAGCCAAATGATAATATCCTAATTTGTTTCTCCACACACAATTCTCTCTCGGACTATTTACTGCAAAAAATCCACGCCAACTTATCAAAGCCAGGTAGATATGCAAAGGAAACCGAATATTGAAAATACAAACGGAAAACTGCGTGCTAGCCTCCGGGACTACAGGGCAATACCTCACTGGCGCAGATACAAAGTAATTGGTGAAAAGAAAAATTACACCAGAGAGGAAAGCGGTGTGTTTAAAAAATAATAGAAAAAAAGGAATTGCCTCTGTTATAGCAGCACGGAACAAAAGGCCGGTTTCATCTATTCCCGACAATGACGCGCCCGTCCAGTCGCCGCTCCGCCGCGTCCGGACCGTAAACGGCACGTGTACACCGACGTTTTGATCAACCTTAACGACTCCGGTTTTTAGTGAACTCTTCAAATTGACTGCCGAGAAATTCGTCACAAAAATATGCACCTTTTTTGAAGTGAAACTTTCGATAATTGGACGAGAATTGAGAGTGATTTTTCAAGGATGCGTCACGTTTAGACATATTGCGTTACATGAGAGGGCAGATAGATATGATTCCTTCCTGCTCTCGCACTCAATCTCTCTTATTCTTTATTTGAAAAGTTTCAAGCATTCGCAATTTAAATTTTAAATAGTTCCGACTACTCTGAATAATTTTAAATTACACTTAGTTCAGGTCTTCGACAAATAAAGGCAATTTCAACATGTCAAATGTCTGCGAGATAAGATCATTTTCTCGGAGCTGGTCGGAGCCTGTGAGGTCGTTACCAAGTGTCTCGTTGGTTGAACTCCGCTCTACTGAACTTTGATTATAACGTAAAATAAATTCGTTAAGTAACAGTATTGAATTCATTTAAATTGAGAATTTACTTTGCAAATGGATGTTTACTTTGGAATATTTTATGAGAAGCAACTTTTACAGTAGAATAAAAACATATTTCACCGTTGTCAGCGAAGTCCAAGATTTGTCATCATGAAGAAACCTGCCCCCGTACCATGACGTGTCATAACTATATATTATGGTTCGACTGTAAAAAAGGGACATATGTTTACAACATCTGTCCCTTACGCACACTAAAAATAACCTTGCTCTAAATGCACCCCCTGGCCTTACAGTTAATAAAAGTTTGAAATCGCCGTCTTGAACAAGCGTAGTGATCAATGCTCGTGACTTCTCTGTATGAGAAGAAACCTTTGCTCTGCAGTGAGGTCTACGGCCTACTGTGACAGACTTGAGTCACACATTTAAATCACAGTCTGGGAACAAAAACCGTGACAAAATGCGTGACTCAGGCCTATCACAAAGGCCGTGCTCGCCCGGCATGTATTATTATATATTTCGAAACATTCTATACGTTCATTGAATAACACGAGCTTTAACAAATCTTTTTCAGCGATGTTCACTGTCTACTTACCCACGGCTAAATTCGGGTACAATATTCCAGTTAACATAGGTAGAAACTCAGTTTTATGAATTCGCTAGGAGGGGCAGACGGTTTAGTGCCGAGTTCGCACTTTCAAACTTGACGACAGCTGTTCACTGAACGCCCATTAAAGTCTACTCCTGAACTAAAAATGGGTAAGTATAGGGTTGCCGAACATACACTAATACAGAGCACTGTACTGTATTTTGCATGGGTATACTCTATAATCTACGCAATAGAGTACACTCACAGATATAAATCTAACTAGATGACGCTATTGTATGTACTTCGCGTGTCAAAAAACGGAGTTAAATTACGATCAATGATCGCAATCTGAGCTTATCATTTAGCATTATCAGCACCAGAAATCCACCGAAATCTAGAAAAATGCTTTTTTATGCCATATTGAGCTGTAAATACTGTATAGAAAAAATTGGCCGAGGCATTGGAAATGTTTTCTTTCATTGGTAAGTAAATTTGTTTTTAAATTGTGTGTGAAAAAGTGACACGCTTGGTTTTCATACAGATGGAGGGACTTGCGTTATCTAGTTAGAATTATGTCTGTTATCATTATCATCATCATTTCAGCCGAAAGACGTCCACTGCTGGACATAGGCTTCCCCTAAGCGTCGCCACATTGACCGATCTCGTGCGTCTTGCATCCAGCGCCTTCCCGCAACCTTAACCAGTTCATCAGACCACCTAGGGGGTGGCCTTCCAACATATCGTCTTCCGGTTCGCGGTCGTCATTCCAGAACTTTTCGGCCCCATCGGCCATCCGTTCTGTGAGCAATGTGCCCTGGCCACTGCCACTTAAGTTTGGCAATTCTTCGGGCTATGTCGGTAACTTTGGTTCTACTGCGGATATCATAATTTCTGACGTGATCACGCAAGGAAATGCCATTGTGAGCGACCACGTCTCGGTCCCATAGGTGATCACTGGCAACACACACTGGTCATAGACTTTTGTCTTGAGACACTGTGGTAGATTGGACGAGAAGATACCACGCAACTTCCCGAACGCCGCCCAGCCGAGTCAGATTCGACGGTTGACCTCTTTCTCGAAATTGGACTTACCCAACTGGACCGTTTGTCCCAGGTAGACATAATCGTCTACAACTTCGATTGTAGAGTCTCCGACCATGATAGGAGTGGGTGTTACATGGACATTCACCATGACCTTGGTTTTGTCCATGTTCATTTTAAGACCCACTCTTTCGGAAGCTCTACTGAGTTCATCGAGCATTTTACTGAGGCTCTCCATGGTCTCAGCCATGACCACTATGTCGTCGGCAAACCGAAGGTGAGTGATGTACTCGCCATTAACGTTGATGCCCTTCCCCCTTCAGTCCAGAACCTTGAAGACATCCTCCAGCGCAGCAGTGAACAGTTTCGGAGAAATGACGTCTCCCTGTCTCACGCCGCGCTGGAGAAGGATTGATTTCGAGGACTGATTCTGAAGACGGACTGACATGGTAACGTTTTTGTACAAATACTTCAACACCTCAATGTACCGGTAGTCGATCTGGCACCGTTGGAGAGACTGCAATACAGCCCAAGTCTCGATCGAATCGAAGGTTTCTCGTAGTCCACAAACGCTAAACAGAGAGGCAGGTTATACTCTTCGGTCTTCTGTATTACCTGCCGCAGCGTATGTATGTTGTCTATGGTGCTAAAGCCTTTTCGGAATCTGGCTTGTTCGGGGGGCTGCAAATCTTCAAACCTGCGCGCGAGACGATTCGTGATGACTCTTGAAAACAGCTTGTAGACATGGCTAAGAAGTGAGATGGGCCTATAGTTCTTCAGCCGGGCATTGTCGCCCTTCTTGAAGAAGAGTACCACCACATCCCTGCACCATGCCTGTGGCGTTTTGCCCTCGAGTATGACGGAATCAAACAGCTTTTGAAGGGCCCTAAGGACCGGTTTTCCACCCGCCTTCAGGAGTTCGGCCGTAATTACGTCATCACCCGGCGCCTTTTTGTTTTTGAGCTGTTTCAGAGCCATCCTAATCTCGTACAGGCTGAAGTCCGGGATATCTTCGGTATAGTGTCGGGTCAATCTAGCTCTTGGGTCGTTTGCTAGACTCGCAACGGGCTTGCTGATTGATGTGTACAACTGCCCATAGAATGTCTCGATCTCCCTCAGAAGCTCCGGTTTGCTGGATACGATCCTGCCATCGTCGGTCTTCAGTTTCGTGATTTGGCTCTCGTTGGATTTATATCTGTGAGTACACTGACATACTCTACTTATTTGACTCTGACTGTGAATTAAACTGAATTAATTCCTGCCATTTCTAAATTTAATTTAAGAAAAGAGTGGTGGAAAAAGGAAACCATCAGCAGTCTAATTGCGTAAGTGAATCCGGCCAAGAACACGTATAGGTAAGGGTGACGACACTTTTAAAATAACGACTTTTGTATTGAGAAAATCACTCGAAAGAGGATAGGTCATGGAAAAGATACGTGAATTCAACTCATAGGGTGCAGGACGTACCCTTTCTAAATTACTTACGTAATACCGAAAACATTTAAAGGAAATGTGTCATATTCTTTCATGGAGTTGTTCCCTTTCCCTCACTTACGCAATTAGGCTGCAGGGCTTCATTGAAATTGTATATTAGTAGAACAATTACAAAAATAAACCGGCCAAGTGCGAGTTGGACTCGCGCACGAAGGTTTCCATACCATTATCGCAAAAAAAAGCAATAAAATGTTGTATGGGAGCCCCACTCAAATATTTATTTTATTCTGTTTTTAGTATTTGTTGTTATAGCGGCAACAGAAATACACCATTTGTAAAAATTTCAACTGTCTAGCTATCACGGTTCATAAGATACAGCCTGGTGACAGACAGACAGACGGACAGTGGAGTCTTAGTAATAGGGTACCGTTTTTATTCTTGGGTACGGAACCCTAAAAAACTGATTCGTGAAAAGTAAAATAACGGTACTGTTTTTTTCTTAACCTGTGTTCTTCTTCATTGGCCCTTTCTATAATCAGATAAATAGCAAGGCACTCTATTAAAAAAGTTGATAACCCTAGATACCTACTTGATTCATGATTAGGCCAAACAAAGTTTTAGAGTAATAAGCCAATTAAAATCTTTTGCCTCTTCCCGATTACAAATTCACGGAAATCTAATCTCATTCCTCATAAGCTTCGGAATGGCTTCATCATCATCATTTTAGCCGAAAGACGTCCACTGCTGGACATAGGCCTCCCCCAGGCGTCGCCACATTGACCGATCCCGTGCGTCTCGCATCCAGCGCCTTCCCGCAACCTTAACCAGGTCATCAGTCCACCTAGTGGAAGGCCTTCCAATGTATCGTCTTCCGGTTCGCGGTCGCCATTCCAGAACTGTTTCGGCCCCATCGGCCATCCGTTCTGCGAGCAATGTGCCCTGCCCACTGCCACTTAAGTTTGGCAATTCTTCGGGCTATGTCGGTAACTTTGGTTCTCCTGCGGATATCATCATTTCTGACGTGATCACGCAAGGAAATTCCGAGCATAGCCCTCTCCATTGCCCTTTGGGTGACTTTGAGCTTTCTGATAAGGCCCATTGTGAGCGACCACGTCTCAGTCCCATAGGTGATCACTGGCAACACACACTGGTCATAGACTTTTGTCTTGAGACACTGCGGTAAATTGGACGAGAAGATACCACGCAACTTCCCGAATGCCGCCCAGCCGAGTCGGATTCGACGGTTGACCTCTTTCTCGAAATTGGACCCACCCAACTGGACCGTTCGTCCCAGGTAGATATAATCGTCTACAACTTCGAGAGTCGCGTCTCCGACCTTGATAGGAGTGGGTGTTACATGGGCATTCACCATGATCTTGGTTTTGTCCATGTTCATTTTAAGACCCACTCTTTCGGAAGCTCTACTGAGGTCATCGAGCATTTTACTGAGGCTCTCCATGGTCTCAGCCATGACCACTATGTCGTCGGCAAACCGAAGGTGAGTAATGTATTCGCCATTAACGTTAATGCCAAGCCCCCTCCAGTCCAGAACCTTGAAGACATCCTCCAGCGTAGCAGTGAACAGTTTCGGAGAAATGAAGACTCCCTGTCTCACGCCGCGCCGGAGAAGGATTGGTTTCGAGGTCTGATCCTGAAGACGGACCGACATGGTGGCGTTTTTGTACAAACACTTCAACACCTCAATGTACCGGTAGTCGATCTGGCACCGTTGGAGAGACTGCAGTACAGCCCAAGTCTCCATCGAATCGAAGGCTTTCTCGTAGTCCACAAACGCTAAACACAGAGGCAGGTTATACTCTTCGGTCTTCTGTTTAACCTGCCGCAGCGTATGTATGTGGTCTACGGTGCTAAAGCCTTTTCGGAATCCGGCTTGTTCGGGGGGCTGGAAATCGTCAAACCTGCGCGCGAGACGATTCGTGATGACTCTTGAAAACAACTTGTAGACGTGGCTAAGAAGTAAGATGGGCCTATAGTTTTTCAACCGGAATGGCTTCAGTGATATTTATTTATCTTTTACTGAAGCATCGTATTTGTATTTTTTTATTTCTGATAGCTGAAGAGGCCTGTTGTTCCGGGTATATTAATTATTTATTTATTATATACTTTATTGTACACCAAGATAAAAACATTACACACGGAAACCTTACAATAACAACAAACATACAACAGGCGGACTTATCGCGTTCTGCGATTTCTTCCAGGCAACCCAGAATGGAGAGAGATAACCTGGACACAACATGGGGTTGCAATTTTAAAATATAATGCATTACAAACATAGGAAGCACTAAATATAAAATACTAAAATAGATACATAAATACATACATTTATACAGGCAAGAAAACAATACAGCTCCAACAAGAATAAGATCACAGTGACAGGTAGTGCTCCTATACCAGTCTTTTAAAGATCGGTAGGGATTGCGCACGTTTTATTGTCACAGGCAGTGCATTCCATAGACGAGCGGCCTAGACAATAAAAGATTTGTCTAGGAAGATAATGGAATGCATTGGCATTTTAAGTTTCATCTTATCCGATGTCCTAAGAACTTTCGTGTGCAAGTCACATAAGAACTGAAATCGGTATTAATGCGTTGGTTGTAGCGTGATGCACATACTCGTATTAGAAATCTATTATGTATTCAGTTTTCATGAATCATTAATTCTTCTTTTGCGCAGTGTTTTTAGAAATAAGTATCAATACAGTTCCATTATTTTTCAGGCGGACATTATATTTCATCGAACAGTAATAACGACGAACATTTACATCAACGTCTAATAAATACTAATTTTCTGATAACATTTCGTCTCTTGAAACAGCGTGACGCTCCTTGAAAAAGATAACTCCTTAAAATCTTGAACGTCGTGAATTTGCGACTGTCGAAAATATGAAGCCAAGGCCCACATCAAAACAGATTTGAATGGAACGCAAAATGAAGGCAGCGGCGCCGCGTCCGAGATAACGGCTCTTCAAAAAAGAGAAATGTTAAAAACAAAATTCAAAAGGGAAAGAGGAAGTAGGTACCTAAGTAAATTATAAAAGTGCGTCGACAGCCTTTTGTTTACGAGCCGCTACTGTCAGTGCTCCGCCATTTTCAACCAGAGCGACCGCATTCACAAACAGACCGGCAAGTTATGTCTCTAATTCGTCGCAAAAAAATAACATACTTAGGTTTTTGTGTGAAATCTCCAGTTGCTCGAACAATACTCTACGCCACTTCTTTTATCTAAAATAATAAAGAAAATATTCTCGGTGTTTTTTCCTTGTTAAGGAAGTTAAAAACTCGCTAAAACGTTACCTATTTACTCGTCGGTATAAAATATAGGTGCTTACCTAACACGGCAGTCGTAATGAAAGCTAACTTGGTCCCCAGATACTAAAAAGTTTACGACGTTACGTAGGCATATAATATACACCCAGCGCGTTTTTATAAAATTTCGTGGAAATTGTAATGAATTTGTATACGGCTGCAAAAAAAACATTCCTTGGCGGATCCTCGTAGACGTGTCAAGCGGTTTTGACTGAAAGTATCTGCTTTGTGTAAGCGCCTTCAACATTGTTGACTGAACGCTACGCTAACCGCGAATTCAAAGTAGCTTATGTCCAGTTTTTTATCCGTAGTTAACTTAACCAATGATTAAATATGCTAACCAATGATTTAATATTTTGGTAAAATGCCTGTTTTCGACCATTGTTAGACTCACAAATGGTCAAATAAGTTGGAGAGTTCATTATTTGACTGTTTATTAGACTAACAATCCCGACGTGACTTACAAGTTGTTGATCGTGGGTTCGAAAGCAGGCAGGCGCTTTACTTTGTGTTAAGTATTTCATCACCACTGCTCCCAAAACGGTGAACGAAAACATTGTGAGGAAACCGGCACATCTTAGAACCAAAATATACGGCCCATTCCCTCTCACAGGGAGAAGGCCTGCACGCACAACGGACCAAATGGGAGTCTTAGTGCGGAAAAGGGGTCCATCTGTCCTATCCTAGACTAACAATCGATGAATAAACGCGTTTTACCGAAATTTGAAACCATTGGTTAACATATTTAACCATTAGTTGACTTAACTACGGATCAAAATACTGGGCCTTAGCGAGCCATAGAGCTAGCTGTCGCTTTCAGATTCACTTGCAATGCGATCTGAAGAACCCCGAAGAAACGGGCTCAACGTTCGCTTTTTAAAATTGACTGTGAATATGTCAGCGTAGTGTGGATCGCTGGCCAGTTAGAAAATCGAATATGAAACGGCGCGAAGAAGTTTTGAGATAGACTTACAGCGCACCATCAGGCTTGGCAGACGAACAAGTGGTAACTAGTTTGAGAAAGGCCTGCAAATATGGGATGGTCTTGAGATGACTTAGTAGGGGAGTACATAAAGAACTATGCGGAATGCCGCATCCTCCATTGAAAAGGGAGGATCCTCCGATTAGATGAGTGTTATACCTGAAGGACAGTTGCCAAATGGTTGCTGATGGGCAAATAGCGCGGAGAACTTTGATAACGCGATGTAGGATTTGTATGACGTCAAATATTTTCGTAATTCGTATTTGCCAGTATAGATGGCGCTATAGTCCTGCTCAGTCTTTATTTATATATTTTCAGCGCAACGACCTAGTGATATCTGGAGTCTGTACATGTTTTATGTTGAACAAATTAATACGAAGCAAAGTCGGCTCATGATTCCTGAATCCTAACGGTGGGGGGAGGGGCGGGAACTGAGCGGTTTTCATTAGAGACCCCATTTGCATGTTATTCATTACCTTCCTACATCATATATATTCATATTATTTTAGGATACTAAATGTTTTTATGGCCTATTTTGTGCCTTTGATATTTAAAGAGCACTTTATTTTTTTCTGACGTCGCTAGTCTACAGGGGTAAAAGAAAATAATTATGTAGCTTCGTGTCAGATATTATGGTGTTCATTTACTATTTTCAACTTGATTACGTCTTGATAGTTACAGGTCGATTCAAAATTTATGGTGACTGCGAATTACGCTACTCTAGGCTACCCTTCGCCACAGATAATATAAGACTAGCATACAGATGCCTCATCCCATACAAAGAAATCGTGACGAAGTAACTAGCGTTTTTCATCTGATTAAGATAATTATTTTTATTAGTACTTCGATCGCGTTCGGTTATGTTCCACGGCTATAGATGGTGTTAGCAGCGACTTGCAAGTAAAAGGGTTTTCTCGGTTCGTCAATATTTTTTCTTTCAACACAGTGACGTTTTATAGTAGTTTTTCCACGTTTTTATAGTTGCATTGTACCAAAATGTGTTACAATACAAATTAAAAAGATAAAGTGGCATGCCACAGAAATTTAAAACCGCGCCATCTATTTGAATCAATTTAAATGATCCGGTCATTTGAACAACCAACAATCTCTGAAATGTGAATTAAGAACCTAATTTTCCATAATTTTGTGCTTAGGAGAGTTGATTAAAAATAACATACAATTTTTATAATTAATTCTAAAAAATGTAAATTTTATACACAATTCAATAACAAATCGATAAATATCGCGCCATCTAGTGACAACTATTTGAAACAAATTTTCTTTGTTAGCACTGGGACCCCGTGCCTTCGTTAATGAAAGAAAGAAAAAAATGTGTTTGTGACCCGCACAGGAGACACAAGATATGCAAAAACACAATACTTAAAAATATAAAAAAAAATAATACGAGTAACCCCGTGCAAGACCAAAAAGGCTCCTATCTCAACATGTTAGCGACTCGCGGAGCGTTCAGATACGCCATCATACTATACTACTTTCTCTGACAGTGAAGGGCATGACATGTTGGTCAACCCAACGTGCTAAACGATATTATGCATGGTGGTCGTGGTCGAGAAATAGAGAAAAGCAATCAGAATGATAACGTATAGCAATTCATATTAGTAAAGGTAAATGAATTACTAACAACAACATTGATTGCGCAATATACAAACGTATCCAACCAAATTGATTGACAGCAACAACTGCATATTTCATACCTGCGAATGTAGTTATTCATAATCAAATAGATATTCGAATACATATTCAGATAGGCACATGTACTCATGTTAAAATACCAAACACACTGAATGTAAACACAATGATCGAATGCACAGCCCTATCCATAATATTACCTAATATTAATTTCAATTTGCACAAACACAGGCTCAGGATTACGTTAAGTAAGCCCGCAGTACATTTTATCCTATCCAAGTATATATGTATTAACTAACTTTTTCTCGCGGCTTGCTCGCGTTTATATAGATTGGGTCAAACAATTCTGATTGTCGGTCTACTTCTTCAAGATTCTAATCTCCTGGTAGCTTGAGTCTTTACCGCTTATGATTCTAATCCTGGAAATACTTCTTTGTGATTCTGTTCTCCTAGTAGTTTGAGAGTCTTTGCCACTCACGATTCCAGCCCCGGATAATTTCTCCCTTCAAGTTTTATGAAAAAAGGGTCCCTTCTATCTCCAAAATTCCTCAAAATCGGTTAAGCGGTTTAGGCCACAAGATGTAACAAACAAACAAAGTCACTTTCGCATTTAGTTAGAACATATTAATATGGAATGTCTATTGGGATATTTACGTAACCTATACAACTAAGGGAAGTAAACCGCTGTATTTTCGGCAGAAAACCGGTTGAAAGAATCTTTTATGCAGAATATAGGATGACGGAGGCCGGGGTTTTGTATAACCGGAATAAATGGTTGTTTAGCGGGAGAAACTTTGAGAATTTGTTTAATATAAATGAAGCTTATTTTGTCATGTAATTACTAAGTACCTGGGCGGCCGAGCTCTTCTCGGGTGAAAATAGAGAAAACGACTTTTCTAAAAATGTCACCTAGCTAGTTCGATTTATCGCCCCCGAAACCCCCTGCATAGTAAATTTCATATAAATCGTTGGAGCCGTTTCTGAGATTCAGATTATATATAGATATACAAGACTTGCTCGTTTAAAGTTATTAGATAGATGGATTGTATGAGCGTTGGCAAGGTGTTGAGATTTCACAAAACACAACTTGTACACATACATAATTATAACCACGCCTTTATGCCCGCTACCTTCATCCACATTGAGTACAAAGCCCAAATTGCGGCCAAAAAATTGGGCATCCTAAATAAGGTGAAGCGATACTTTACGCCTGGACAGCTTTTAACCCTGTCCAAAGCGCAAGTCCGATCCTGCATGGAGTATATGCAGCCACCTTTGGGATGGTTCAGCAAAGTACCAGCTTGCTGCGCTTGACTCGGTGAAACGCAGAGCTAAGAGGCTCATCGGCGACATTGAACTGGTGGATACCAACTTTAAAACTTTCGCGTTTCATAATTGAGAAACAATATACCACGGGTATTTAACGCGATGACAAAACTACAAATCACTGGATGAATGAAAAATGGCAATCACTGGATCGAATTTCATCGTCCACAAGTCCTCTCCACGGAACGCCACTTCTATTCAAGAATTGTGCGTGAAGCGATTGAAATTAAAAAACATAAAACGTTCAATCGGGATGACGTTTACAAATTATCCACGGCGTGGAATCCAGTGATTCAAAAAACATTACCTCGTTTTGCGCAGTCGGCGAACTTACAGAATAAGGACACGGTCAGTGTTGTGTGTAGAAATGTGAGGGTAGATGAAGAATTTTCTGCCACAACGGAGCCAGTACACCGAGACACCAGTCTACCCGGGACCACGGTCGTTGCAACACGGCCGAAACGTCGGGTAAAATAGGTAAATAAATGAATCAAAATCATCGCGTTAAATACCTGTGGTATATTGTTTCTCAATTGTGGATACCAAGCTTCATAGCTTGGCTCATCGCCGCAAGGTTGCCTGCTTGTCGGTCTTCTACAGACTGTATTTCGGTGAGTGTGCTCAAGAACTCAACGACCTCATCCCACCAGCCCCCTTCTACCATCGGACATCTAGACGCACTGCAAGTTACCATCCTTACCTTGTTGCCATTCCACCAATTCGCACCAAGCGCTTCCAAACATCCTTCATAATGCGCACAGCGAATGAATGGAACTCACTACCTGCGTCTGTATTTCCGAACGCATTCAACCCGAATCTCTTCAAAGTTAGAGTAAACAGGCTTCTTCTGGGTAAGCTCACTCCATCGTCAACTCTGTCTCTGTCACCTATGACTTAGACTAGAGTCAAGAGCAAACCTATAATAAATAAAAAAAAACAAACATTTTACTTTTTATTTTAGAGTCCTATGTAATAGGGTGAACCTATTGCCATAAACCGGACACAAGAAATGCTACTGAGAAATGCCAGCATTTCTGCCTGACCCGGCAATTGAACACAGGGCCTCATGATCAGCAGGAGCACTTGCGGTCACTACCCGGCAGACGATAATATCAATATTATTTTACCTGACTTCAAAAAAAGGAGGTAATCAATTCGATACGTGTGTATGTAATATTGTTGGAACTGCATACTTCTAAAACACGTTAGCCAAATTTCATAAGAGTATGTGTTTGTATATATATGTTTGTCCACGCATTTCGCCGAAACTACTAATCGGATCATAACCATTCTTTTTGTGTTAGATTGAGTATCTCTCAACTTAGGTAATAGGGTAAGTTTAATTTAATCGGTGTTGCAGTTTTCAAGATATGGAGCATACAACCAAACTCCTAAAAGAAACCAATTTCAATAGCAAAACAATAAAAAGTGCAAAATAACTTTCATTTCTGAAGTCTGCGTTTTTGGTACCTCTTGTTATTGTTTTGCTTTTGAATGCGGTTTATTTTGTCAAGTCGGTGTTTTTTTCATTATAATGTTCTTGAGATTGACTTCTTCAATTACTGCGCACACAGCGAAACAAAAATACATTAATAAGCTGAGTACTAGTTTAAATACCTCTTACATTTTCCATCGCCTTTTTCGCGTAATCAAGGAGCCGACGAGTGTAGCTAATTCATTACATTTTTGCATTAACTTGAGAGTAATATTAACATTTAACACTATTGGCTAAGTCGCAGCCGGATACTGGCTTTGTTAAATTTATTCATCTTCAAACATTCACGTTGTTTTTTCAGTTTGTTCCTAATTATATCCTGTATCACTTCTTATTTAATAGATATAAATATCAGTGCAGTGGTGGCTTAGTGGTATCGGCCGCGGCTTATAAGTTGTAAGTCGTGGGTTCAAACCCAGGCAGGCGCTTTACTCTGTGTAAATTATTTCACCACCACTGCTCTCAAAACGGTGAAGGAAAACATCGTGAAGTAAACGGCATGTCCTAGAAACAAACAATCGAATATATGTGACATCCACCAACCCACAATGGGCCCGCGTGATGGATCACGGTCCATTCCCTTTCATAAAGAGGATGCCTGTTTCCCAGTAGTGGGAACACTAAAAAGGCTGATGATCATGATGATGATGATGAATATAAATATCACGACTAGATACTTGAATGTGATCCGCTTCTTAACACTTTGAAACTTACACACAATACATGCATTAAATGCATATATCTGACATTTCATATCACTCCCATCTGACTAAGTAGGTACTCTGAAAGTTAGCATGTGTAAATAATTTATTTGCGGGTACTACAAAATACAAATGAAATGCGTTTTAATTGGGTCTGTATTTATTTATTTGTATAACAAATATTTTTTACAGGATCAGTTTCAAAATATCCAAATTGCTCTATCTGCTAGATCCATTCAAAACAAGAACATAATTTTAATAGATTTATTATTAAAATTGTGTTCTAATGGTGCAGATAAATTATTCACCAGATAATAATAATAATAATAACTGGCAACACTAAAATGTCAACATGTTTGCGTTTTTCCTCCACAATTTAATTAATTTAAAAAATTCTACAATCACCAAATTCGAACAAAGTACCCAACAGAAGAAACCAATAAGAAGATAAAACCAATTCACCTATAATATCCACTCAAAAAACCAATCCAATTCATAAAAAATACAATAAACCAGTTGACATGTCAGTGACGACGTCAAATAGAGTGAAAATGTTTAAGGAAAAAGTGAAAATGTTTAAGGAAAAAGCATAATGTTGACGAGAGCAGCAGCTAGTCGCGCACGACTTCTACCCCCGGACTCGTCGCTCAGCTCCGCCCCGCCGCCGCCGGACCTCGGATCACCTGTGTCATCGGTGGCTGATGCCGCGTCGAGCTCGAGCGATGAGTATTTTTCCCCGCCGACGTCGCCAACACCTGTACGTCGGCAGGGGAGAGGCCGGCTGCCGAGGAGTTTGGGACCTAGGAGCCAACCGGCTCCAAGCCGGGTCCCCGCTGCCGGTGGTTGTGTGCAGCGCATGAGATGGACTCAAAATATGAATGAGAACGTCATGCGCGCATATTACGGGTCTACTGAGGGGGGAACTAACCTCACTGCGTACCGTGCTAGGATGCTGTCTCTGTTTCAGGACCTTGAACCAACTGTAAACGTCTCAGCCCAACGATTGTCGGATCAGGTGCGGGTCATCCAGCGTAATCACAGGTTGGACGACGCCGCACTTGATAGGCTGCGCTCAGAAGTGCTGAACAACCAAATCGTCTCAACCCCGACACAGACCGCGACACCGCCAGCCACTATTGTGATCCCGCCGCGGTCCAATCATGTTACCGAAGAGGCAGATGATAGGGTTGTTACAGTAAGTAGCCAGTGCAATGAAAGATTGAGGAGCGCACTGGAGGATGCGCTTCGCGAGTATAGGTCAACACCGACTGAACTTAGACCCCGATTGCCACGGTTGCCTATGCACAAGAAGAATAGGGCGCTGGTGTGTGCCTTGGACTCGCTGCTTAAGAATATCTTTGAAAGCAGCGAGAGCCTCGTTGATACGCACTCAATCCTGTATTGCGGGGCTGTAGCGGCATGTCGTTTGGCCAATGTTAAGTTCCCAAACGAGACTATTCGGCCAAAGCCTGCCGTGCCAGCCTGGCAATGCAGGATCCAACGGCGTATCGATGGGGCCAGGGTACTCATCGGCAAACTATGCTGTTTCAGGGAGGGCAATACACGACCACGCGTGATGCGCTTCGTGAGGCGGGCGTTTTCGGGGACTGGAATCAGTCCTCGAGAATACATGTCCCGTGTCACGGAGCGCATCGACTTCCTGAAGCAGAAAGTTTGTGCATGGGCCAGCCGTATTCGGCGGTATAGGCGGCGGGTTGACCGGTACTCGCAGAATCGCATGTTCCAGAGTGATGAGAGGTGGGTATACAGAACTTGGGAGCGATCTGAGCACAGTGTGACTGACGTGTGCCGCCCGGATGATGTCGCCACGAGTACATTCTGGCGAAGCATCTGGTCGGTGCCCGTCTGTCACACTGAGGGTGGCTGGATGCGTGATGTCGAGCGCGTGTGTGATGCTATACCAGATATGGAAAAAGTAATCATCAGTCCACCTGATGTAGCCAAAGCAGTTCGTCCGCTACCGAATTGGAAGTCTCCGGGACCGGACGGACTGCATAACTTTTGGCTAAAATGGTATAGCAGCTCACACGCGTTACTGGCATCTCAATTCCAGTCATGTTTAGAGACTGGGTCGCGGCCGCAGTTTTTAACAACAGGCGTTACCCACCTGCTCCATAAGACAGGTAGTACCGCGGAACCCAAGAATTATAGACCAATTACTTGTCTATCGACGGTTTATAAACTTCTTACATCCATCCTGAGAGCAAAAATTGATAAACACATTGAAGCTAACTCAATAATGTCTACCTCTCAGAATGGATGTAGGAATGGGTCCCGCGGCACTAAGGAGCTACTCCTCATTGACATGGCCATAAGCCAGCAGGTTCGTCGATCCCGCAAGGATCTCTCGACATGCTGGATAGACTACAAGAAGGCCTACGACTCTGTGCCACATACATGGCTCATGAGGGTGCTGGAGTTGTACAAAATAGATGCAACTCTATGCACCTTCCTTGAGTCATGTATGGGGCAATGGAAGACAGTCCTTCGATATCCAGGATGTCGACCGATTCAGGGGGATGACGAGCCTGTATGGATTAAGCGGGGGATATTTCAGGGCGACAGTTTGAGTCCACTTTGGTTCTGCTTAGCCCTGAATCCTCTAAGTACACTGCTGGAGGATTCAGGACTAGGCTATCGGTTGAGAAGAGGTGGTCAGGTCATATCTCACCTCCTTTACATGGATGATCTGAAACTCTTTACCCCCAACAAATTCCAACTGACGGAGCTACTGAAGGTAACTGAAACCTTCAGTAACTCCATCAGGATGGAATTTGGTGTGGACAAATGTGCAGTCATGCATGTAAAGCAAGGGGAGATTATGGAATCCGAGGGAATTCAACTCTCTGATTCCATACACCTCAGACACCTCTCCTCGACCGAAACTTACAAGTATTTGGGTATGTCGGAAGCGTTGGGCATCAACAGTGCTGACATGAAGCAACTGCTGAAGGAGCGGTTCTTTGGCCGCCTAAAAAAGGTATTAAATAGCCTTTTGTCAGGCGGAAATAAGGTGCGCTCCTTCAACAGTTGGGTCATGCCGGTTTTGATGTACTCTTTCGGTATACTCAAATGGACTCAGACCGAGCTCGACGCCCTCGATAGGACGGTCCGGACACTGCTGACCGCAAACCGGATGCATCACCCGCGATCATCAGTGATGAGACTGTACATCCCGCGGAAGTGTGGGGGTCGAGGCTTTTTAAACGCCAAGACTCTTCACAACCGCGAGGTGTGCAGCCTCAGAGAATATTTTTTAAAAGCTGAAGTGGGTATGCACCGGGATGTGGTCGCAGTGGACAAGGGACTCACCCCGTTGTCCATGGCTAAAGAGAACTGGCGCAAGCCTGTAATACTAACTACTGAAGAACGCAAAGAGGTATGGCAAGGCAAGGAGCTACACGGACGCTTCTATCGGGCTCTACATGGGTCCGATGTAGATTTCCCAGCGTCCGTATCCTGGCTACGTTTCGGTGACCTTTTCGGGGAAACTGAAGGTTTTGTCTGTGCAATTATGGACGAAGTTATCCTGACGAATAACTACCGGAGACATATAATGAAGGACGGCACGGTTGACATATGTCGGGCATGCCACCGTCCGGGTGAATCCATCAGACATATTATCTCTGGTTGTTCTCGTCTCGCTAACGGCGAGTACTTGCACAGGCATAATCAAGTTGCCAGGATTATTCACCAGCAACTTGCTTTGAAGTACAATCTAGTGGAATCGGAGGTACCGTATTACAAGTATGTGCCCGACCCAGTTCTCGAAAATGACCATGTCACGTTGTACTGGGATCGGTCTATCATCACTGATAGGACTATTGTTGCTAATAAGCCAGATATAGTGGTGATAGACCGATTAGCGCGCCGCACAATGATAATCGATGTCACCATTCCGCATGACGAGAACCTCGTGAAAGCTGAGAAAGAGAAACAAATCAAGTATCTCGACTTAGCACACGAGGTTGTCGACATGTGGAATGTGGACTCGGCGATCATTGTGCCGATTGTCATTACGGCCAACGGCCTGATGGCCAAGAGCCTCGACGACCATCTGTCGAGGCTGTCACTGCACGGTTGGATCAAGGGCCTGATACAGAAGGCAGTACTCCTCGATACGGCTCGCATTGTGAGGAGGTTCCTGTCTCTGGAGGCCTAACCACCGGTAGCTTGGACCCTGCTCCCGACACCGGTGGACAACCATTTTTGTTATATTTTTAAATGTTTTTTTTAATGATTTGTTTTTTATAAAGAAATATTTAAAAATGTAAATATAAAGTGTGTACAAAGTTAAATAAACGGAATAATAATAATAAATCATTTATTTCAGATTCATCTTACGATTACATCCATATTTGTTAGTACAATTGCGAGCTTACAAACTAGTGTTAGTAAAGTTCATAATTAATAATAATAATTAATAATACAATCGAAAAATTCATAACTTATGAAAGAGACAGAGAATAAATAGTAGAAAGAGATCGGAATAGGTAAAGTATATTTACATAAAGTTTGAGGAAGTAAGTAACATAGAGTTGATAATACCTCCTCTAAAATCCCGGCATCGTAAATATGACGATTAGCACCCGGGATTTAAGAAGTTGCAAATTACTTATTGCGCTTTGAATACATTTGAACTAAATTATTATATAAAAGAATCTTATTATATTTTTAGAGTTTAGAAGAATTAATTTTGTATGTAAAACAAAGCTCTAAATTCAAATGTTTTAGTACGGAACTCTAAAACAACAATAAGATTTCAGAGATTTTAGAGGCGGTATTATCAACTCTATGTTACTTACTTTTTCGAACTTTAAGTAAGTATACTTTACCTATTCCGATCTCTGGACATCTTCAGAAAATCATCCGGAGGCAGCTTTAGTAGTGATGATGATAATGAGGCACGATGTGGTGGGTGCTGTGCTTCACGTCCGCGTGGAATCTGGAATAAGCAGAGAATATTTAGTACTTCGTTGATAATTATAGATAAACATAAGTCCTTCGAGCCGCACAACCGCCTTCCTGGATTGTGATTGCACCCGAGAGGCAAAAATATTAAAAAGGCATAAATCCGGCTAGAAGGACCATATGTTGACGATGCTGCCTCGACTGCTCAGTTACAGCAGCGAATAAATAAAATACGTGGACTATAACAATCTGGTGTAATTACAGGAATACAATTCAAACAAAACGTCTTTGTCGTGGTAAGATTTTGAGTGACGCGATGCGTGGAGCGGGAGACATGCCAGCGATACCCACGCCGCCCACGCTGCCGCTCATCCACCGCGTGCCTCCAACCAATCGCAGGCATGCCATGCATAGACAGAGGGTCTAGACAAGTGACGTTTTACGAGTATCAAGGAAACCGCCACGATAGCTACCGAAACGCGTGAGATTTCTAAGTGCATTTTGGCATTTCACAATCGCCATCGCTAATAAAATGACATTTGGTCTAAAGCCTCTGAAGTGGCCAATATAAGTTAATTTCCAAATTACTGACTCCATATTACGCTCATCAAATATAAAGACAAAAGGATGTATGAAGGACCAGAATGGCAGATCCACAAAGGATGGAAAGCTACTACTGGGGCTACTGGTGACGCCATTTCTAACAATATTCGTGGCCTCGCAATAAGGCTGTGTACAAGTTTCAGCATAGCCTCAATCAAAATTTTAATGAGCCGTCTATTTATATCAATAAACGGTGACACACTTGGTTTGTTTATAATTGTGACAATGCTGTCGCCGTGGCGTTTAGGCGCTCCATAGGTAGACCTTTGTTCAGTTCCTTATTTAAATTAACAAAGATAATGCTGTTGAAGCCGTCACGGTCATACAGGGTAGGTTTAATATGGTACAGGAACCTCCACTGGTACGAGTAGGTACTCAATGTTTTCATCCACTTACCCGGTGTGATCATCGCCGTGGTAGTGAACATGTCTGTAGGAGCCGTCAGGTTCCTGCAGCGAGTAGTGTCCCTTGACGACGTCTCCATCACGGTGCTCATGCTGCGACTTGTGGTCACCCGTGTGAGCGTCCTTTACTTCGTAACCGAACTCGTACTTGGGATAGGTCTGAAAAAACGAATATTTGTTTTCATCTCTATAATGGCGATGAAAAGGTTGGTTTCTGAATGCCTCATCTTTATATAAGGCAGTCTGCAACATGGTTATAGGAGCTGGCTGTCTAGAGTGCTTAAAAAAATAAATCGTCACTCGTAGAGTGTCTTATATAGCATCCGTAGAGATGGGAATATGGGTTCCGGTATTATATTATATCCCCTATCAAATGTTATCATCCAACCTTCACTGTATGGGTTTGGCAGGTAAGGACCACCAGATTCCTTTTCCAAGATATCTAAGAAAGAAAGCAATGGTTCTGTATGGTGCTCAATACTTACATAGTAATCATGATGTTCATGTCCATGTCCATGATAGACAGGCTCGTGGTGACCATCGTGACGGTGGATGTACTGGGAGGAGTGGCCGTACCCAGAGACCACGGCGATGGCCAGAGATAAGATGCATACCACCTGGAAAACAAGATGCGATATTAGACATAAGAACACGGTAGGGACGTGTAATGTTTGAGCCAGATCCTCGCGACGTTTCAATATATAAAAATAATTTGACTATTCGGTACTTCTTATCAGCTATTACTATGTCGTGTCATTGCCATAATTACTCCGTGGATAGGGATAGTGCTATTCGTCCTGTATATTAGCTCCGTCTCTTTTACAACGGAATCATTATGGTATTGGCACCTTTTACTAAATCACACTAATGTGTTGATGATCGCAGCGAGTTCTCCGTCCATAAAAAGTAAAATAGATACCTATATTTTTTTTCTAATTAATCTCGCAATTGACCACTATCTCAATTTTTTTTTTATTATAATTTCGCGTTTGGCCACTATCTCGCCTGATGTTAAATGATGATGTGGTCGAAGGTGGAGCACGCTTGCTTAGAAGTAACCTATTCACTCTTGACTTGAAGACCCCAAGGTTGTACGAGTAGCTATTAGGAAACAAGGACGCCGGCAGGGCATTCCACTCCTTAGCTGTACGCACAATGACCACACTACCGCACCTGATGGTAAGCGATGATATGGTCGACGGTGAAGCACGCTTGCCTAGAAGTAACCTATTCACTCTTGACTTAAAGATCATGCAATTCCATCGCACACTCCCCGAAATGAAATCGATAAAAACCGACAAGCTGGCAACTCGGCGACGATGTTCAAAGCTCTTAAAGTAAATAATGATGGAGTCAGATCCAGGTCGTAGAGTGATCTACCCAAGACACAACCACAACACTGAAGTACACTTCGATCTTTGGCACTTCATAATTTCAGCCGAAAGACACTGACACTAACACTTTCTATTGCTGGTACATTGGCCTCCCTCAAGTGTCACCATATCATCATAGCCATTGGTCCACCTAGTGGGAGACCTTTTAGCACTGCGTTTTCGACACTGCATTTACACTAAATAGAATAGAACTTATACCTTGAAGATCATTTTCGGAAGTTATTGTTTTAGAAATGTTGTCTCTTCCAATTCTAATACCACAACGTAACTGGTACACACTGCCAAATTCTCATGTCTTTTATACAACTTAAAATACTACATCCAAGGTGATTGATTTCTCTATAATTATATTGACCATAAAATTGTTCACGATCCAGTTGTTACCTTTATGTACGCATGGACATTTTTTTAGTAAAAGTTGTGAGTTTGTGACTGCATTACGCGTGTTTGCGTGAACTGGGTAAAGGTCGTTGGTAGCATGCGAGTATGCGACTATTATTGTGAGTTTTAATGTTACTCGTGTGATTGTTATGTGATTATTTTGTAACGTATGCTAATGTAAGAAACATTGATCTTCCGGCTGGATTGGATTTTATATTGCTGTAATCTGTTTAAGTTTCAGTTCGGCAGATGATTTGAACAGGCTGCAGTATTTTGTAAAGTGGACAAAGTTCGACTTTGTAGAGCGTAGTCTCAGTACCCTCTGTCAGATTAACTATCATGACTGATGATATGACAGTCTGTTTCTAAAATTCTTGGCAAACTTCGAGTTTTTTCAGTCGACGGATTTCTATCACTTGCCCTTTGCACTTGGTACAGACCACAGACTACTTAGAGATACTATGTATGTGCAGACCGGACGCTCTGAATCAACTTGGAAGTTTATAGAGTAGTTATTACTCTTTTAACATAATGTAATTTATTTTACAAATAGGAGGAAACCTTCTAAAGCTGCTATTTTTACAGCTCTATATATTTCAAACGGAAATCAAAACAAAACACCAACAAAGTACTTAGTTAATTTTTTAAATTTTATACACGATAAATCTAATAATTGATGGACATGGAGATTAGCATTCGTTTGTGTTCGGAAATGCAATGATTGCAGAAATACATATTGTACTTACATTATGGTACAAGTGTGTTATGTTGGTGATTACAGCTGAGGCGCCATTGAGACCCGAGCCGTTAGGTGAGGGTCTTAAGATAGCCGAGGACGGTAATCATCAATACACACGTGTATCATACGACGTTTTTCAACACACTTGTGAAGAAAATAATACTTTAAAATCTTTTTCAACAGTGAAAACGAGTTGTGAAAATGTTTTCGCAATGGCGGGCAAAACTAATCAGTTTTCCTATGCGCGCGCATCTAACAATGGCGATCGGCCATAGACTTGGCTTTGGCTTTTCGCGGATAGCGTTTTCGCCACGTACAAAATGGGGAATTTCAAGTTTTCTCTATAGCACAGAAAAACAAATGTTTTATTTGAGTGAAAGTTTTATTTATTAAACACGTACAAGTTAAAATTATCTATTTAAATACGAAGTTGCATGAAATGAGCAAGCAATAGGTACATACATTAATTTATTTGTACTATTGAGCACGATCTTTTTTGTATCTAAACTTTTTTAAGAACATAGCAACTCAACCAATAAATTAAAAAAAACTCTTAACTCACTTGTGAATAATAGCAATGAAAAAGTCACAGTTTGAGTACAGGTGTCTTTATGTGCCTAATTGCGGTGAAATTAGAGCCACTTTATGAATAAGTGTGTTGAAAAATAGACGAACTGTACAAATATTGTTATGCCTGGGGTGCCAGGGACTGTTGTCGCTTTCTTCTCTATTATCGCTGATGCAAGTGTAAACTGAGGCAAACCCGGGCGATTAATCTATGCCAAGAACTAAATAGAATATATACATATGTCATGTTGAATCGTTTACTTGCATCATTTAGAAAATTCTTATCATCAAGGTGTGATTTCGAGATGTTTTTTTTTACATTTTTATTATTTTACATAGCCCACTATCTAACCCGATAGTAAGCGACGATGATAACATCAAAAACAAGTGATTTTGCGTCAGGTTGGAAGTAATTCTTTAATTCACTAAAAGGAGTGTTTTGGCTTCACTTCAGGTTCGAAGCAAGTGCTTAATAAAAACCCACTGAATCAGTTATTTTGGTCAATAAATGCCATAAGCCTTTTAATTATTATGACGAGCAGTAAGGTATTCAAGCAGCATCATTTAACCCCGTGCGGTGTATTAATTAAATATATCATCCGCGAGGGAATTATAGAATTTCACATATACTCGTACAACCAAGCTTATGATGCCCTGTGTGGTGGACAGAATTGTAATTAGTGCTGAAGCTTTTGATAAAACTTGTTTGGAGATATTTTTGAATTATTCTGAGATTTATTTTGAATTATCGTCTAGTAATTTAGTTCCTACGTTGGTGTAACGCGAATAAAAATTGATTTAAAAAATACTAGTTACATCGTTATTTCTGGTCGACCATTTTTTTATATCTATGCAGTCCCACTGCTGAACCAAGGTTTCCCTCATATTTTCCAGTCTCTTAATCTCTTTATTTATCCAGCCAATCTGTCATAAATGAGTCCAAGTCGTCACGCCAGCGTTTCTTGCGCCTACCGTATGATAAACTACATAATTGCCTTGTGGGTATTTTTTGTAACTTGTTTTGCATATAGACCTTCATGTTTAATAGCAATAAAACATTACAAATTAAGAACGTACGTAACGTTTATACTAAAGACTCAATAACAATTATATCAACAAGCTTAACAATCGGTAACAGTAACGTGTCTATTAGTTGTGCTGGTGATGTTCAGGGACGATGTGCTGAGCGAGACCTTGATATGGCACTGATTTAAAGAGGCATTTGTAAATAACCGTTTTGGTAAGTTAAAAATTATAAATGGCACGTTTAATATCTAGTTCAGCAGTTAAAACTAAGCAGTAAAGTAAACAAAAATGAGTAATAAAAAATAATGAAATGGTTCAGTGAATTTATAATTGAGCAGGAAAATAATTAAATGGGCGGTAAAAATCATTGAACGAGCGATTACGTGTGGGCAGTAATAAATCGGAATTTGTCGGTAAGAAATCTCATTCTAAGCAATTTATAGGATTGCTATATGAGATGGTAAAGTAGTTTTCGAGATATAGCGGTGTGACGGACGGACAGACGGACGAAGTCGCACCATAAGGGTTCCTTTTTACCTTTTTGGTACGGAACCCTAAAAACAGTACTTAAATAGTAATGAAAAATCAAATTACTTTTGCTTCGATGCAAAATGAATCGACGGAGCCTCCTATTTCTGTATGCAGGATCTAAAGTAACCTAACACGAACGAGATGACGGGAGGTGAATTCGCTCGCTTTGCTCGCTCACTTCAGCTCCCGTCATCTCGTTCGAACCTAACCTGTCCGTGTCGGGGTGCCCTCGGTCGGGATTCACTGACCATAATGCACTCGTACGCTTATTACGAAAACAAATGTAAGAATTCAAAACACGAGCTCACGCGAAGCGATTACCAACCCTGTGATTGGTCGCTTCCGCCACCCGCGCTAATAAGCTCCGCCCAAGTAACGAACATTTACCTCTCTTTTCAATGAATTTGAGTTCGGGTGTCACCGCTCGCTATGATCTGCCGAATTATTTATCGAACCGCTCATTCAGTTATTGGACTGCTCAATTATTTTTAGAATTGACATTGTATGATAAAATAACCGACAATTTTTTTTTATTACTTTCCTTGTTTTACTTTCGCAATAATTAATCAACCACCATTAAATTAAATAACTGCTCAATATGTTTTTCAACTGATCATAATAACATCTCGAATATTTAAATAACAGCTCAAAAAATTAGTTCCCCCTTGATATTTCACGTTAGCGTTGAATCTGTAAAGATAAAACAATGATTAACTCGTACACCTAATACCATCTTATGGGTATGTTGGTCAACTTAAAGTCGGTTTTTCACGAGTCACCGCACGACACAATTTGCGGTCACGATATTTAACACACTCCGCTGCCGTCCGTTCGTTTGTTCACTCGACACGATTCTGCAACGACACTGCAGTGCACTTGTTTTATTCTATAAGCGCGTGAGCCGTGCGGTGCTGTGTGTCGTGTCGTGTCGACAACAATCTCATACTTGATTTGTACAGCCGCTTCGACGTCGACGACATAGACCGAAAAACCGTTTGTAAATCGTGTCGCGTGTAGTGCAGTGTCGTGCAATGCAAACGGCCCATACTAATATATGGAGCTCTACTGAATCGTGGCCACATTTGTCGTGTCGTGAACAAACTGCCGGTGGTTTAGAATAACGCTATGTAGTGGCCAGTATTCTTCTTAGTTCTATTTCCGAATTCGAAAATTGTACATGATTGAGTCATCACACATGATTCCAAATCCAAAACATGGAATTATCGACTTTTCATAGAACCACATTCAGCCAGGAGGAAGGTCAGTCAAATATATTATCAAAGTATTATAAAACGGTATTTTTTTGCTTGGTTGGATAGGGTTTTAAAAGGTGATCTCTGGAATTATTCTTATTTATTTACTTAATCATCGTTAAGCCAACTAAACAAAATAAGAATCATATCGGATTAGTACTTCAAATAAATTGTAAAAGTTCAAAGCTCCTACGGATCCAATTACGCATTACACTTTTTTATCCTAGATAAATGCTCGTCTACTGTAGGATAGGCTAGGTGAGCTAAGCCACGGGAAAAAGCTCGTTAATTATAAATCAGGGATAATTACCTAGTCTTCTTGTCAGCGAGGTAAGCACTCCACGAACCTAATGGTGCCGTCGGGCTAGTGCAGGCTGTACGCGCCCTTCACCACGTCTCCAATTCTCCATCGCGGGACTCGTGCCATGATTTATTATCCTGCTCTTTGTACTAATTCATGTATTAAATACTTAAGTGATAGTTACCAGGGGAATGTGTGTTGGAATTGCATGAACTAATGCCTCCTAGCTCAAGACGTACGGCGATGCGTCATCGGTACATGCTGAACATCCCACCTATAACTACGCACCAAACTTTTTAGGAATACTTTTATCATGCGTACAGCTAAGGAGTGGAATTCCCTGCCGGAGTCTGTACTTCCTGATAGCTACAACCTGGGAGCCTATAGGTCAATAGTGAATAGGTTTCTTCTAGGCGCAAGCGTGCTTCATCGTCGACCACACCAAAAGGGATTTTCCTACAAAAGGACTTAGAATATTGCCCAAGTCCCCATCATGAGGCTACCGTTTCTAAATATCATCATCATCTGGCTGGCCTTGTCCCATGTTACTTGGGGTCGGCGCAACACGTTTTCTTCTTCCACACCGTCCTGTCCTCCGTCACTATTACTGACACCCTTTTCTTTCATTTCACTCACACTGTCTATCCATCTTTTCTTTGGCTTTCTCCTCCCTCTCCATCCAACCACATTTATATTCATAACGCTTCTAAGAACATGCTTTTCATCCCTCCTCAGCACATGACCATACCAGGACAAACGTTTTCCTTTTAACTTTTCTGTCACTGGCGCTACTTTCAAACTTCCTCTAACATAGTCATTTCTCACTTTATCCATCTTCCTCACTCCGCATATGCTTCTCAACATTCTCATCTCTGCTACATGCAATCTCTTTTCATCCAAGAACCTGACCTACCATAACCAACTCTAAGTAACTTAAAAAGAAGAATAAACTCATGGAAATTGTATAATCAAGACGGATAAAGTAATTAAAAATTTAATACAATATTTATGAGAAACCTTATGAGAAATCTCCATCAAGAATTATAAACTTACTTTGGTAAACATTTTCTTTTAAAATTGTTGTTTAATGGTTCAAGATTGAAATGAAACTGATATTTGATAAAGTAATATTAGACCTTTTATACGCATTTCATCATCAGCCTCATAATGTTCCCACTGCTGGGACTCAGGCATCCTCTCTGTGAGAGAGGTAATGGACCTTAATCCACCACGCGGGCCCAGTGCGTGTTTGGGTTTGGTCGATGTCACATGTCTTCGAATTTTGGTTAAGACATCCTCGCGATGTTTTCCTTGATGTTTGCGTTTATGAAATAACTTACGAGTACACAAAGTAAAGCGCCTGCCTAGGTTCGAATTCACGACCTACGACACGTAAGTCGCGGCCTTTACCACTGAACCACAGCATTTAAAGGTGGAGAAATGAAGAATTTTGGAAGAGTGTAAGTTATGAGAAAGAACCTGTTGATTATGTGCAGTAACTCTGTGAGATATGAGACCTTGGTCAAGGCATGTGCTACTGATCTACATTTTTTCACATTCTTACTTTTAGTAACTAGACCAGAGGCCCTTGACAAGTGTCATTCTAGTTAAGATAAGATATTTATTTTGCAAATATGGGTACAAAAGCCGAGACGTGGTCGCTCATAATGGACCTTATCGGAAAGTTTAAAGTCACCCAAAGGGCAATGGAGAGGGCTATGCTCGGCATTTCCTTGCGTGATCGCATTAGAAATGAAGATATCCGCAGCAGAACAAAAATGACGTGTGATGACAATTAACAAAATTGCGAAACTTAAATGGCAGTGGCATTGTTCGCAGAACGCATGGCAGAAGGGATCGAAAAGTTCTGGAATGGAGACCGCGAACCGGAAGACGATGCGTTGCAAGACCTCCCACTAGCTTAACCGATGACCTGGTTAAGGTTGCGAGAAGGCGCTGGATGCGAGACGCACGGGATCGTTCAATGTGGCGACGCCTGGGGGAGGCCTATGTCCAGCAGTGGACGTCTTTCGGCTGAAATGATGATGATGATGATGGGCACAAAAACATGGTGACATAAACAATACTATTAGGCGCACCCATATTTAACCAGAAGACATGCAAAAATACAGCAGAGTTGCTAAGTACATAATAATAAAGATTAACAATGTCAATATAAAGATTAATTAACAATAATTACAATTTGATTATGAAGTACTACAATAGTTGTTTTTATAATACATAATTATTCTGCTGTCAACTTATTTCGTATTGGTCATCGAAAGAGTGGCGAAAGCGATTGGAAATATTACAGAAACGTATGGGAATGTCAGACGCTATCGAAATGCCACGTGAGCAATCCCTGACATTTTGGCATTTTGACCATCGTCATCGCTTTCTTCAAATGTTACATCTGTAGAGCCTCAGTTCTTGATATCGCTTTTGCGGTAATAAATCAGCAAGTAAAAGTTTTTTTCGTTATTATTGTATATTCTCTCTGTCACTCTAATTGTTAGCTTCTGTCTGTGCGATGCTTCCTTCGTTCAGCTCGTCATAAATTACAATTTAACAATATAAATTTTAATTTAATAAAATCATTACCGGTGGGCTACCATAAGCTCTTATAACAAGGTTATTTCCATTGTGCTTAAAGTGCAGATGTATACAAGTTATATACATCTGCCCCTTACACACAATGGAAATAACCTTGCTCTAAGACCTAAATAAGCAAAAACTTCCATCTAAAGGCTTCATTAATATCTATAATACCTACTGTAGAAGAAACCCTTTTTACCCGATAGCCGAAGGAGGGTAATGTGCTTATTAGTCTATCTATGTATGTATGTTTGTTCTTATGTGGCGTTCTAGAGACCAAACGCGTTGGCCGTTTTTATGATTCTTACGGCAATCGATTCGTCTTGACCTTGCGAGTGTCACTGGCTACATTAAAATTGGAAAATAGAAAAATGGCGACTTTTTTTGTCTTCCATTCTCATCGTATGTGGTATCAAAATAAAAGGATTTTAAGAGCTGATTTCAAAAATATATAACACTATGTTTAAATAAAAATCGAAAAATGAATAACAAAGACAAGATAAGACAAAGACAAGACAAAGATATTTTATTTCAACTAGGCCACAAGCGGCACTTTTGAACGTTAGATACATTAAAATTTACAAGGAATAAAAATTGATTGTACCGTGCATTCGGAAAGTAGCTTGTTATGGAGAAGAACGCACAAGAAACTCCATACGTACTCTGTTAAAAATTTTTTTTTTTTTTTTACAATATTTAGGTACATAAGTACATACATTAATAAATTTATATGTGTGAGGACAATGCTCCCAGAATCACTACATACTATATACTTACAGGTACAAAGTATTAAAAGTACTCACACATGTACTGTGCAGTTACATAATAGGTACTAGAAAAACACTAGCATCCGAAGCAGTTAAGTTAAGACCAATCCCAACTGGCGGCGCCCGTTCACGTACATGACGCATGAATCGGCACCACCCAGCTCAACCATCATGAAGGGAACCGAATGATCCAACACACGCGCCACCATCAGAGAGACATCTGAGAGAGCATGACACACTCAACAGCCAGGGCAAACACAAGTCAACGAACGACACCAAGGTACAGCAAATGGTAGATTTACAGTTGGGTACATAGTACTCACACACGTGCTGCGCAGTTATACAATACTAAAATAAATTGAGTCTATATAATACAAATATATTCATACAGTCTTCAGCAGGTCCAACAATTCTACAAAACAATAATGTTCTGCATATCACTTGTTTTTGCGCCCTAGTGGTTTTGGAGCAAGACTAGCATTGAGCCAAGCATTTTTATCAGTGATGTAATCTCCCAACTTATTATATGCTTGCCTGCATAGTGTGCGTTTTATAAAAGTTTTAAATTTCGTCTCATTCAGTTCAAGAATGTGGGGAGGAATTTTATTGTAACATTTTGTACAGTACCCCATGAAAGAAGAGGCTACTTTAGCCAGTCTGAAACCTGGTTGAACTAATTGGTCCCTATTTCTAGTAATGTAATTATGTCTATCTCCGTTTTTACTAAAAAGATGTAAATTCTTTCTCACGTACATGATGTTTTCATAAATATATTGACAAGGAACCGTCATGATGTTAATGCCCTTAAACAGTTCCCTTAGAGAATCGCGCCGGCGAAGATTGTATATCGCTCTGATGGCTCGTTTTTGCAGAATAAAAATTGACTCAATGTCTGCAGCCCTTCCCCATAGTAAAATACCGTAAGACATTATACTATGACAGTAACTAAAATAGACCAGCCTCGCGGTATCTACATTACTAAATTGACGAATCTTTCTAACAGCATAAGCTGCCGAACTTAGCCGCCCTGCAAGTGATATTAAATGAGGACCCCATTGTAACGTTGAGTCTAGCGTGATCCCTAGGAAAACCGTTTTATCGACGAATTCTAGCTTCTCCTTGTTTAATATAATGTCACAATCAGTACTTTTTACATTCGGCAAGGAAAATTTTACGCACTAGGTTTTTTTACCATTTAAAACTAAATTATTGGCAGTGAACCAATCCTGAACCTGCCGTAGCGCGTTATTTACGTCGTCTACCTGACAAGTACGTCTAAAATTAAAGATGTGTCATCAGCAAATAGCAACATTTTTAGTTTGTTTTTCAATAAACGGGATAAATCGTTTATGTATATTAAAAATGAGAAAGGACCTAAAATTGAGCCCTGGGGTACCCCCATTTTCACGTTAAAAAGTTATTAATACAAAAATTTAATTCAAAAAATAAAAATCCTGAATGCTAATGAAGCAAACTAAAAAGACGTAAACAAGAAGACTGTGCAGTCGGAGGATACACCTGGTTTTGATCAGCCAGCTCGTGTATTTTTTATTTTCAGAATTAACTTTTTTACCCTTAAATTCGTCTAGCCCATCTATAAATAGTGTCAGCGAAAAGACCGCCATTGTACCCACACAATTAAGAACAATATAAAAAATAGTATTACAATTTCTTTCGTAAAACGTCCCTCCAAAATCCTAAGCTTTCCAATAGAAAATCCAACCTACCTATCAGTATGGTTATAGTTTCGCTCGAACAGCATTAACAATGCAAGAACAGCTGACCGTGCCGAGATACCCTTATTTTTGGGCATTATTCGCACTGCACATTTACACTACATTCTTCTATGTGACGTCACATTAATTGAATGATGACGGATTCTCTGCCCATTCCCATTGCTGTGAAAGGCTCCAATTTTTTATCGCTATTGAAAAACGTATCTCAAATTTGCAGTCACTCTTTTAAATCTCGTGCTTTTTAGGGTTCCGTTCCTCGAAAGGTAAAAAGTAACCCTTTTAGGATCACTTCGTTGTGTGTCAGTCCGAGTGTCAAGACCTTTTTTTCTGGAATGCCTCATGGTATCGAGTTGAAATTAATATCATTTATTGAGGTCTGTAATCTCTTGAAGCTGTGAAAATGTCAGACTTCTAAATCAGTGCAATCAAAAAGTATGGCCATAAATCCAAAAAAAACGATTATTAACTTATTTGCTGTTGAAAACTGACTGTGACCTAAATAGATGTATAAGAACCACTTTCCCAACAGAAATGGTTATTTTGTCCCATAATCCAGTTCAGTTTAGTTGGAGTAATGTTTGGTGCTTTCATTGATTATGAACTTCAGTAATATTACCTAATTATTTTGGTGAATGTTACTGTTTGTACGGAACTCTCGGTGCGCGAGTCCGACTCGCACTTGGCCGGCTTTTATATTATTTCAGGCCGTTTATTTAAAATAAAGCCATTCCATGAATCATATCAGTTAGGTACTAACATAATGTATAGGTAGGTACTAGATACGTAGGTACATACATAGGCATGTTATATATCTAAATATTCTTGGTCCTTCTGGAGTTTTCCTTGATCATATAAATAATATCATATTCATATTCATATTCTTTATTGTACACAAAATATACAGTTAAAAATACAAAAGGAAAACTTATGTACACAGGCGAGCTTAACCCATAATTAGGTTCTCTGACAGCAAACCTCAGTGCTAAAGAGTGATTTACAAAATTAGGACAGTTAACAAAAGTGCACAACAAATATTAAAAACATTTGAAATCTTACTAACTAAATACACTACACAAATACGTGTACAGCACATAATGCATAAACATAATACATACATATATCTAAAATACATACATATTTATTGCGTCATGTTGACAGGAAATGTTCCCTAATTCTTCTCCTGAATATCCCTAGTGAAGGGCTATCCCGTATGGAATGAGGAAGATTATTCCAGAGGCGGACAGCACGAACAGTAAATGATCCACCGTAACGACTTGATGAGTGGGGAGGAAAACGAAGGAGAAGAGATGATGAGGAGCGGCAAGGCTTTCCTCTCGGAACAAGATACTCAAAGCGTTCTTTAAGATACGAGGGAGAGGTAGGATTGTGAAGAATAGAAAAGAGTAGAGAAAGAGTGTGGGTATCTCGGCGCTGCCGAATAGGCAGCCACATCAACCGCTTCCGAAATTCCGACACATGGTCGTACTTTCGGAGGCCAAAAATGAAGCGAATGCACAAATTCTGCAAACGCTCGAGCTTATCAAGAAGTTCCTCAGTCGCATCAAGAAAGCAGACATCAGCATAGTCAAGAAGAGGAAGAAGAAGAGACTGAGCGAGAGTAATTTTAGTTGAGAAAGGCAGGAACTTCTGGAGACGTTTTAGAGACCGAAACGAGTAAAACACCCTCCTGCTTACTTCAGCAATGTGAACATTCCAAGATAGGTTGCAGTCCAAGAAGACACCTAAACTTTTGACTTTTTTGGAGTAGGCTATAGCGACGGCATCATAGTAAATAGTTGGGAGAGACTGGTTGCTCAATAAATTAATGAAATGTCTGCCACCAATAATGAGAGCTTGTGATTTTGTTGGGTTCACTAAAAGTCCAAAACTTTTAGCCCACTGATAGGAGTGTCATTCTGAACTTCGACAGTTAATTATTTCGACAGAGTCTAGATATTTTCAAGATCATTATTGATGGCATCGATAGAACCAGTGAGCTCCTCAAGTTTGAAGTGGCGGTAAAGCTGCAAGTCGTCGGCATAGAGATGATAGTGCGAAGATAAGACCTTAGTGATAGCGTTTATAAAAACGGAGAAAAGAAGAGGAGAAAGGACGCCACCCTGAGGAACACCCGCATCTAAATCGCACCAGTCAGAGAAAGCCTCCTCTGAGCGGACGGATTGCGAGCGACCCCGAAGATAAGAGTTAAACCACACGATCACAGCAGGAGATACATTAAGAGAAGATAGGATACCTAAGAGGATGTCAAAATCAACTGAATTAAAAGCACTGCTAAAGTCCAGTAGAATCAATACTGTAAGGAGTCTGTTTTCCATGGCCAGTCGGATATCGTCAGTTATTTTGACTAAGGCCGATACAGTGCTGTGGCCAGGACGGAATCCAGATTGATAAGGACTTAGCAAGCCATTAGAGGAGAGGTAATGAGACAGCTGATTATTGACAACACTCTCAAGGACTTTAGATAGGATTGGAAGAATCGAAATAGGACGGAACTGGGATACTGATGAAGGTTTAGGGACCTTGGGTAGAGGCAGAACATGTGCTTTCTTCCAAGCTGAAGGAAAGCAGCCAGAAAATAGGGAGTAGTTGATAATGTGGAGGATAACAGGAGTGAGTTCATTTAGGATGGGAAGAAGCATCTGGATTTGTAGACCATCATCACCCACAGCCTTCGTGGATATAGAAGTGATGGCCCGCTTTATATCCCCCTCTGTAACCGGGTGAAATGAGAATGAAGTACACATTGGCAGAGGAAGTTTAGAGAGATTGTTTAGAGTGGATGCTTTAACGTTGACGTCAAGAGTGACAGGGGGCTTCGCGAAATGTAGATTAATTGCGTTAAGGTCAATATCAGGCGTGCTGTCATCAGCAGCTTTGCCGATACCAAGGGATTTGAGAAATTGCCATACTTGTGCTGTGTTGAAGTTTTGAACAGAGTTGTGGATGTGGCGCCTTTTAGCATCCCTACACATACGACCGCACCTATTACGCAACCTCTTGTAGAGAGACCAGTTCTCATCAGTAGGATCCTTTTTATACCACCTTTTAGCCTTGTCCCTTTTCGACATTGCACCTTTAATGCTGTCAGATAACCAGGGAGCTGGAAAATGCTTCACTCTGACCCTTTTAACCGGAGCATGCTCATCAAAGAGTTTCAACAATATCTTGGTTAGCTCGGCTACCTTACTGTCCAAGTCATTGCTTTCATAAACAGGAGACCAGTCAATATTGCCCGCGTCTTCTCCCAAGCGATCCAGGTTAATGTTCTTGAAACTGCGAAGGAAGAGAAATTTAGATTTACGTTTAGGAGGGCGAATTTTATACGAAAGAAAAATAAGATCATGGTAGGACAATAAAGTACATTATATTCTACATCTAGCGATGATTCATGAATAGGATCATAAATGTGTTACTTGTAAAAGGTATGGAGGTACCTATTAAACAGACTTTCAGTAAATAGAAAGATTTAAAATCTACTTTCTCGCAAAAAAAAAATCCGAGAGCACCGAATTTCATGTTGTTTTTAAATTTGTTGAACTAAATAAGTATTATGGCATATTAACTTTATAGAAGGGATGGGCTAATGAAAAGAATATACATCGATAATATCGAATCGGTATTTAAAGACGATGTTGATATTTAGCGGTAAAAATATCGGTATACATCTAAAAAAAAAACTCAAATTCAGGACGTCTTTTTTTAAAGCATTCAGATCATCGGTGTACCAACGTTAAATAGTAAAATAAATTAAAAAAAATAGAAATATGTATATATATCGGCGGAAGGTATACAATTAATAATCAGGAACAAATAAATATTGCTTGTAAACTTATTAATTTAGTTTTGTTTCAAAGTCAAAGTCAAATATATTTATTCAACTAGGCCAAAAAACGGCACTTTTGAACGTCGTACACAAATTATAATTTAAATTTACAAGTAAAAAAAGTTGATTCTACCGTGCATTCGGAAAAGTAGCTTGTTATGAAGAAGAATGCACAAGAAACTCCATACTTACTCTTTTTTTTTTTAATGTGTCTTACAATATTAACATAAGTATATACTTTAATAAATTCATATATGTGAGGACCATGGACCCAGAAAAGCACTACACACTACACAACGTACAGGTATAAAGTATTAAAATCATTAACAGGTAAATTCATTAATTTTATAAATAGGAACATGTTTCTCACATACTTAAAAATATTGCAAACATAGGTAAAATACCTAAATCAACAACAACGGAACAGTGTGTGTGTAAATTTCTTAAAACATAAAAAAATAATATAATAACTATGAATATAAAGTAACAAATTTGATTTTGTCTACATTAAAGATTGCCCTATGGAGCAGGACCAGCATGTTTCCAAGCATCATCTTGAATATAATTATCTAATTTGTAATATGCTTGTTTACGAAGTGTGCTTTTAACGAAAGTTTTAAATTTACTTTCATTTAGTTTTAATATATCACAAGGTATTTTGTTATAGAATTTAACACAGTACCCCATGAAAGATGAGTGTACTTTAGCTAGTCTATAAGATGGTTGGTCTAACTTATCTTTATTTCTCGTATTACAATTGTGTCTATCACTGACTTTACTAAAGAGATGTATATTTTTCCTTACATACATAATATTTTCATAAATTAATTGGCAAGAAACTGTCATAATATTAATCTTTTTAAATAGTTCCTTAAGAGATTTTCGCTGACTTAACTGGACGTAGATAAACAAAAAGGATCCACCCCACAAAATGTTACATTTGAGTTATTGAAGATTGAAGTTTAACCTGTGTTTGTTTATTAATAGACTTGCTTGCGTTTATTGGTTCTTAAGATAATATATGCGTGTCAATGTATATTTTATTCATACAAATAAATTTTATTGAGTTTAGTCTTATTTCTTGAGATATTCAGCTAAATGTGTGTTAGGATCCTTTTTGATAAAAGCTATTTTCAATTATGCTAAGCTCATTTTCATTTCGCAAAAACGATTCAAAGTAGCTAATTGCCACTAAAATCGTTAAAAATTGTTCATTTCATTAATAAAACAACTAGGTTTCTAAAACTTTGTTTATTATTTATATAAAAAACATTAATCAAATTTACTCTTCTTCCTGTGTGAAGTCCGGTTCACCGCCAAACCCGTCGATATCGTCATAAAGACTCGGATTACCCCTTAAAGATTTATAGAAATCCAGGCAGTCTTTAGGAATATAGTCAAAGATTGACTCCAAATCATCTAATTTTGCTTGTGGTATTTCTTTCCGGCTTATTCCACTTTTCCCCGTTGGATGATCCCCATTGATGGGGATTAGTGAACTTTTTGTTCACTATTCCCCGTTGACCCAAAATTTTTATTTAATGGGGATACATACCTACTTTACGATTTTATTAGATTTTTCGTTCTAATAAAATCGTAAAGTAGGTATGTAGGTAATTTAAAATTTTGTTCTTACCTTATAAAAATAAAAGTACATGACTCATATATTTTATTTTTATATTGTTTTTATTTAACGTACCTAATTAGAAAAACTTAAGTGATTGTAATCTTTGATTTTACAAGGTATAAGAAAGAAATATTTTCATGCTACAATTTTAAATTAATGATTGTAACAATCTGTGACTTTATTAGGTATAAGAAAGTTATATTTTTAATTAATAAATGTAACATGATTCATATATTTTATTTTTTTAACGTACATACCTACCTAATGGGGATTATTGAACTTTTTAGTTCACTTATCCCCATTAAATAAAAATTTTGGGTCAACGGGGAATAGTGAACAAAAAGTTCACTAATCCCCATCAATGGGGATCATCCAACGGGGAAAAGTGGAGGCTAATGACTGCGATGTGTATGGATCTCTTTCGTTGCATTCATCAATACAGAAACACAGAAATGTGTTTAGCGAAAAATATCCAAGCGCTTTGAATCGTTTTTGTGATTTAATCAGTGCATTTTCTAAGTAAGAATTTCGTTTAACAAAAAAAATCCAAATGTTCTGAATCGTTTTTGTTATTTAACCAGTGCATTTTGTAAGTAAAAATGTAGTTTAACGAAAAGGATTCATGCTTTCTGAATCTTTTTAGTGATTTATCTTATGCATAAATTTGAAGTAAATATTATAATCTAAAAGGATCCACATGCTTTGGATTTTTTTTAACATTTTAGTTTTTTGTCAGTTTCTTAGACTGACCGTTTTACAATATGATCCAAGAAGAATGGATCGTTTTTATGAAACTAAAATAGGGGTTCGCCATACATGTGGCTTGGTAACCAGTGTCATTTTTAATGTCAAAATATTCGTATTTTACTTGGATTGTTTTTGCTAATCGAAAATATAGACCTTGACGAGCAGTTTGATATACTTAAGTCATTTTCGGTCATGTTGTGGGTTGGATCCTTTTTGCTTATCTACGTCCAACTGATATATGGCTATGACAGCTCTCTTTTGCAATATAAATATGGATTCAATGTCAGCCGCTTGACCCCACAATAAAATGCCGTATGTCATATTGCTGTGAAAGTAACTAAAATAGACCAAACGCGCGGTTTCTACATCCGTTAACTGTCTTATCTTCCTAACTTGTTTAATTGGCAACATTTAGCTACTGATTCAAATCTCAAAGCGGCGTGTATAAACTTAAAAAAGTGTGTTTTTGTTAAGAGAAAGCGAAACGATTGGTGACCGAATCCGCTGCTTTGGTAAAATTGGACCAAGGACTATCTCTAAAACGGCATAAGTTACCTGCTTTTTGCAAACATACCCACGCTAAGCCCACTAGATCGAGGGTATAATGAAGATAGCCCCCATATTTGCGACATATATAATTAATTAAATAATAATATAAAAAGAAACTGGAAAAGAATATCGATAAATACAAACATTTAGATTAAAAATACGAGTATCGAAGAGTTTTATGAAAAATGTCGATATTTTGATATAACGGTTTGTATTGAGCAAGCCTAGCCAATAATGCTTCGGGAACAAATTGGACAGCGCCACACATCGGTGGCTTGTGGCAACAATCCGTTAGTTAATGAAATGCCACGAACACTCGTAACGTCAGGCGACGTCACGGCGTGTCGACAAATCCTCCCACAAATAGTTGTACCATTATATGTGTGGGATAAGTTATTAGGTGGCTGGAGTGCTTTGAAATCTGTTTGGGAACAGACCCGCTGGACCGTGAAACGCAGCGTTATTGGTAAAATACTGGCCTGGACGTTACTGCCGTAATTTGTAAGCAAAGCACTCAGTAGAATTTGATCTCATCATCAAAATCGTTTGTGGTGCGGGTTCTGACTCATCATTTGGAGGCCTTCATGAAGACGGAATTTTAGCCGACGGATGTCGTGTATCGGCGTTTCTGCAAAAGGCTACATCACACCACGACTTAGCGCAATACGTCGCCGACTCAACGTACTAAATTGATTTGTGTAAACTTTATTAAGAATTATGTATTAGTTTATTTTTGTATGTTTAATTTGTGTATTTTACCTATGGACCTTAGTTGCCTGAAAATAAAGATTTATTATTAAACGCATTTAAATCTTAGTGCTCAAAACGTTTTAGGAGTAGAGGGAACCGGACTTGATCGGGAACCAATAAAAATATGAGTTGTGGAGGCTCAAGTGGGACTATGGCAGGATCTGGCCCACTTTCAACACTAACCGAAAAGCGCCTGCAAATATCCGCACAGTTAGAAATATTCACAGACATAAGTTATTATACCTTCATTAGATGACTTCATTACCTATATCCAAATTGAAATCTTATGTAAGTGCACTGTATCATGTTCATGTGATAAATGAAGATTCTTTAATCTTAAGTTCTAGTTATCTGTCTGTATTTATTAAATTAAATTATAATTTTTATTTAATTGTTAAATTGAAGTGCCTGTATGTAATATCAAAATTACAACGTTATATTGAATGCATGTGAAAGTATATACGGTAGGTACTAATAACAAATAAGCAATTTCTAGGATTTTTTCCTGTCTGTCTGTTTGTTCCGGGTAATCTCCGAAACGGCTGGACCGATTTTAACGGGACTTTCACTGGTAGATGGATGTTATAGGGCGTCGGCTACTTTTGATTCAGGAAGTAAGTATTATTAAGTTGAAATTACGAGACGATAACAATATATCGAAATGCGGAACAGCTGAATATGTTTTGTATTTTTTGTCGGCAAGGAAAATAATTTTTCAAATATAGTTATCAAAAAGATCGTTAAACATACTCGTAGATATACTTAATCATCAATGAAAGTGATGACATTGCTGAAAATTGAAAAACCGTTATTCGCAGATATTAGTTAGTCAGTATAGTTTTTGTTAGTCTTTGATATTATGCTTAGTCTAAAAATGTGATTGTTATAACTTATTCACAGATGAAACTAACCTTAATATTGCCTTACCTAAGTATTTATCAATTATTTTCGATTTGTAATTTTTTAGTAATTAAACTGTCCAACGCCGCCACTTACGAACTAATGGCATGACGTCACTAAAATCCTGCATCGTGCAAGCAAAGTTTTCGGCGCGATTTGAACACATACAACAGTTACACATACATAAAACATTTGAGCAGTTGAACACCCGTCTGTTCGGAGGATCCTCCCTTTTCTATGGATGATTTTACACCCTGTTCCGCATAACTTCAAAACACCAAATATACTTATATCCAATGTCGGTAGTTATAGTAAACTATCTACCATGTCTCTGAAATACCATTTACGTAATACGCAAGCAAGCCCAATTCTCAGGCAAGTGGCTCTAGCCAAATATAGCTCGAATCTGCATTTAGCCGTCTCGTAGCATCAGTCTGTTATTGACAGCAAGCAGGTTCGTCGTCTACCCGGGCAGGCGGTGAGCGGTGATCTATACCGGGTAAACATCGCTCACGTTATCAACCGCCTTGCACCTGCCTTATCCGGCCTGCGGATTCCACCTGCCGTTTCTAGTAAGCCGATTTGCGATTTTGATGCATGCAAAATGACGTTTTAGGGACTAACTTGGAATTTCTTGGCGTAGGTAAGCTGTGTTTTCAGCCTCTTTCGTCTTTTGGTTTGAGAATCTGTGTGGTTAAAATATCGGTCAGTCAGTAAAGTTGCCCAGCCAGGCTGCTTTACTTGTTTAGGTCAACTTACCATAGACGGGAGATGAAGCCATTTTTTTCTTCTTTATGCTCCTAGCGGGACAAACGACACCACCCTGGGACTGCCGGTCACCCTCTCGGAAATAGAGCAGGTTACCGGATTTGAGGATTATCGAGTCCTCCCCCTCTCTTCGGACTTCAGACAACCTTATAATGATCCATCGTAACCTGCTCAATTCTTCCTCGAGTACGGCTATCTTCTCGTCGTTCCGGAGTGTTCGCGTGTTATATGTTCCCAGGTCCAGTCGTCGGTGTTTAATGGGGTAGCCGGGTCCACTCCGAAGATTCTTTGCACCGCTACCGTAGCCGAGGGTAGACGGGCTGCCGGGCACTCGGGGCCGTTGTATTGTTGTGCTATTCAGATTGGTTTGGGGGAATTTGCTATAATCGCCACGCTTGGAAGGCAGGTTGGCGATTGCAGTTTGTTGTTAAAGTGCACAGAGAACGCTGCTGCCCATTATCTGGTGTGTCCCTTAGTCACCTCTTACGACACCCACGGGAAGATATGAAATGTTGAAATTCTTTACGTCCGTTACCATACGGTACAGTAGTATAGATTGAGCTGTAAAGAATGTATAGAAAAAGTTAGCCGAGGCATTGGAAATGTTTTCTTTCATTGGTAACTAAAGTTGTTTTTAAATTGTGCGTGAAAAAGTGAAACGCTTGGTTTGCATACAGATGGAGTACTTGCGTTATCTAGTTACATTTATGTCTGTGAGTACACTGACATACTCTACTTATTTGATTCTGACTGTGAATTAAACTGAAATAATTCCTGCCATTTCTGAATTTAATTTAAGAAAAGTGTGGTGGAAAAAGGAAACCATCAGCAGTCTAATTGCGTAGGTGAATCCGGCAAAGAACACGTATAGGTAAGGGTGACGACACCTTTAAAATAAGGACTTTCGTATTGAGTAATACACTCAAAAGGGGATAGGTCATGGAAAGGATATGTGAATTCTACTCATGGAGTAAATTAAATTAAAGGAGAATATACCCTTTCTAAATTATTTATGTAATACCGAAAACATTTAAAGTAAATGTGACATATTCTTTCATGGAGTTGTTCCCTTAACCCTGCCGAATTCAATTACGCAATTAGGCATTAGGTTTCATAGAAATTGTCTATTAGTAGAACAATTACAAAAATATACCGGCCAAGTGCGAGTTCGACTCGCGCACGAAGGGTTCCGTACCATTATCGGCAAAACGGCAATAAAATGTTGTATGGGAGCCCCACATAAACATTTATTTTATTCTGTTTTTAATATTTGTTGTTATAGCGGCAACAGAAATACATCATTTGTAAAAATTTGAACTGTCTGTGTCTGTGGTCCCATTTTTACCCTTTGGGTACGGAACCCTAAAAAATTGATTCGTAAAAAGTTAAATAAACGGAACTCTTTTTTCTTAACCTGTGTTCTTCTTCATTGTCCTTTTCTACAATCAGATAGAGTAATAAGCTAATTAAAATCTTTTGCCTCTTCACGATTACAAATTCACGGAAATCTAATCTCATTCCTCATAAGCTTCGGAATGGCTTCAGTGATATTTATTTATCTTTTACTGAAGCATCGTATTTGTATTTTTTTGATTTCCGATAGGTCTTTACCTATCGGAAATAATAATATAATAATGTGGTTCCGGGAATATTAATGCGTTGGTTTTAGCGTGATGCACATAATTATTAGAAATCTATTATGTATTCAGTTTTCATGAATCATTAATTCTCCTTTTTAACCGAATTCGAAAAACGAGAAGGTTCTGAAGTCGTCGAAAACTTGTGTTCCCCGATTACTCAAAGACGCCTGGACAGATTTAAAAAATTCTTCTTATGTTTAAAAGTGTTATAGTTCACAGATGGTGTCAAGGACATCAATTTAGTATTTGATGATGGGATCCTAGAGAAATCGAGCGAATTCCTCAAATATTATAGGCATACATATAGCGATTTTGATATTTTCATCAATAATGCAATCTGCACTCACAAATTATCATTTGGTGAAGTGGAACTGATGAAGAAGACCACAGATGATCACTTGATATGCGAAACAAAACAATGTATTCTAGTCGTGTTTAGGCTTATTGGAATCGTCATGAGATGTACTTTGGCTATGAATGATTTACATGATATTGCACCAAAACTAAAAAGAGGAAAATATTTTTTTTTTAGCAAAAAATCAAACCGACTTCAAAACAAAACACTACAAAGTGAAAAATTTATTTCTTTTCCGAAGTCGGTGTCGAATAACGGAAAACAATGGGTACAAAATACACTGACTACGGAAAAGAAAGTTATTTTTCACTTTGTAGCGTTTTGTTTTGGAAGTCGGTTTTGCGCAGTGATTTAAGTAATAAGTATCAATACAGTTTCCCAGTTTCATTATTTTTCAGGCGGACATGATATTTCACCGAACAGTAATAACGACGAACATTTACATCAACGTCAAATAAATAACAATTTTCTGATAACATTTCGTCTCTTGAAACAGCGTGACGCTCCTTGAAAAAGATAACTCCTTAAAATCTTGAACGTGGTGAATTTGCGTCTGTCGAAAATATGAAGCCAAGGCCCACATCAAAACAGATTTGAATGGAACGCAAAATGAAAGCAGCGGCGCCGCGTCCGAGATAACGGCTCTTCAAAAAAGGGAAATGTTAAAAACAAAATTCAAAAGGGAAAGAGGAAGTAGGTGCCTAAGTAAATTATAAAAGTGCGTCGACAGACTTTTGTTTACGAGCCGCTACTGTCAGTGCTCCGCCATTTTCAACCAGAGCGACCGCATTCACAAACAGACCGGCAAGTTATGTCTCTAATTCGTCGCTTAAAGATGACATAGTTAGGTTTTTGTGTGAAATCTCCAGTTGCTCGAACAATACTGTACGACACTTCTTTTATGTAAAATAATAAAGAAAATATTCACGGTGTTTTTTTCTTGATAAGGAAGTTAAAAACTCGCTAAAACGTTACCTATTTACTCGTTGGAGTAAAATATAGGTGCTTACCTAACACGGCAGCCGTAATGAAAGCTAACTTGGTCCCCAGATACTAAAAAGTTTACGACGTTAGGCATATAGTATACACCCAGCGCGTTTTTATAAAATTTCGTGGAAATTGTAATGAATTTGTATACGGCTGCAAAAAAAACATTCCTTGGAGGATCCTCGTAGACGTGTCAAGCGGTTTTGACAAAGTATCTGCTTTGTGTAAGCGTCTTCAAAATTGTTGACTGAACGCTACGCTAACCGCGAATTCAAATTAACTTAGGTCCAGTTTTTGATCCGTAATTAACTTAACCAGTAGCTAAATATGCTGACCAATGGTTTAAAGTTTTGGTAAAATGTCTTTTTTCTACCATTGATAGAGTCACAAATGTTCAAATAAGTTGGAAAGTTAATTAATTGACTATTTATTAGACTAACAATTCCACCGCGACTTACAAGTTGCAGGTCGTGACGTGGGATCGAACACAGGCAGGCGCTTTACTTTGTGTAAATTATTTCATCACCACTGCTCTCAAAACGGTGAAGGAAAACATCGTGAGGAAACCGGCATGTCCTAGAACCAAACATTCTAAGACATGTGACATCCACCAACCCGCACTGGTCCCGCGTGGTAGATTACGGCCCATTCCCTGTCACAGGGACGAGGCCTGCACGCACAACGGACCAAATGGGAGTCTTAGTGCGGAAAAGGGGTCCATCTATCCTATCCTATCCTATCCTATCCTAGACTAACAATCGATGAATAAACGCGTTTTACCGAAATTTTAAACCATTGGTTAACATATTTAACCATTAGTTGACTAAACTATGGATCAAAAAACTGTGCCTTAGCGAGCCATAGAGCTAGCTGTCGCTTTCAGATTCACTTGCAATGCGATCTGAAGAACCCCGAAGAAACGGGCTCAACGTTCGCTTTTTAAAATTGACTGTGAATATGTCAGCGTAGTGTGGATCGCCAGCCAGTATATGAAACGGCGCGAAGAACCTTTGACAAAGACTTACAGCGCTCCATCAGGCTTGGCAGACGAACAAGTTGCAACTAGTTTAAGAAAAGCCTACAAATATAGGATGATTTTGAGATGACTTAGCAGGGGAGTACTTATAGAAGTATGCGGAATTCCGCATCCTTCATTGAAAAGGGAGCATCCTTCGACTAGATGGGTGTAGTGCCTGAAGGGCAGTTGCCAAATTGTTGCTGTTGGGCAAATAGCGCGGGAAACTTTGATATGGCGATGTAAGATTTGTATGACGTCAAATTGTTATGTAATTCGTATTTTCCAGTGTAAATGGCGTTATAGTCCTGCGCAGTCTTTATTTAAATTATTTTCAGCGCAACTACTCAGTGATATGTGGAGTCTGTACATGTTTTCTGTTGAACAAATTAATACGAAGCAAAGTCGGCTCACGATTCCTGAATCCTAAGGGTGGGGGGGGGGGGGGCGAATCGGAGCGTTTTTCATTAGAGACCCCATTTGCATGTTATTCATTACCTTCCTACATCATATATATTCATATTATTTCAGGATACTAAATGTTTTAATGGCCTATTTTGTGCCTTTGATATTTAAAGTGCATTTTATTTTTTTCTGACGTGGTTAGTCTCCCCTGTAGACGCAAAAGAACATATGCAGCTTCGTGTCAGATATTATGGTGTTCATTTACTATTTTCAACTGGATTACGTCTTGATAGTTACAGGTCGATTCAAAATTGATGGTGACTGCGAAATACGCTAATCTATGGTACTCCACGCAACTCTACGCTACCCTTCGATAATGAAAGAAAGAAGGAAAAAATATTATTTGTGTCCCGCACAAAAGATTAAGATTTGAGATAAGCAAAAACACAAAAGTAACAATAATAAAAAGTAAATAATAACCCCGTGCGAGACCAAAAAGGCTCCTATCTCAGCATGTGCAGTGACTCGCGGAGTGTTCAGACACGCCAACATACTACACTACTTTATCTGACAGTGAAGGGCATGGCATGTTGGTCAACCCAACGTGCTAAACGACATTATGCATGGTGGTCGAGAAATAGAGACAAGCAATCAAAATGATAACGTATAGCAATTAATATTAGTAAAGGTAAATGAATTAATAACAACAACATTGATTGCGCAATATACAAACGTATCCAACCAAATTGATTGACAGCAACAACTGCATATTTCATACCTGCGAATGTAGTTATTCATAATCAAATAGATATTCGAATACATATTCAGATAGGCACATGTACTCATGTTAAAATACCAAACACACTGAATGTAAACACAATGATCGAATGCACAGCCCTATCCATAATATTACCTAATATTAATTTCAATTTGCACAAACACAGGCTCAGGATTACGTTAAGTAAGCCCGCAGTACATTTTATCCTATCCAAATATATATGTATTAACTAACTTCTGCCCGCGGCTACGCTCGTGTTAATATCTTTCAATAAATTCTGATTGTCGGTCTACTTCTTCATGATTCTGATCTCCTGGTACTTTGAGAATCTTTACCGCCCATGATTCCAATCCTGGAAATACTTATTTGTGATTCTGTTCTCCTAGTAGTTTGAGAGTCTTTGTCACTCACAATTCCAGCCCCGGATATTTTTCCCCTTTAAGTTTTATGGAAAAAAAAACATTTTACAAAAAATACAACCGACTTCCACTTTTTTTACTTTTCACCGTTTAGTTGTGGTATATAATGGACCAGTTATATAGGCTAGGTACCAATAATGCCCAAAGTGAAACCAGAATAGATTAACCCAATAGCATGAAACTCAAACAAAACCGGTGGAATAAGAGTATACCAAGGTGAACTGTTTACACCTGCGTACTCCTTTAGAGCGTACTAGTGTGATGTTATGTTATGAAATGGTGTAAACAATAAACAGACATGCGATTGCAGCTATCCCGAGTGATTTGCCGCCATTTATTGAAGAGTTATGATGTATATCTCCGAAGTTCTTCATCAGATCTTGATTAAATGGGACCACATGACAAGCACCAGCTTTCAAATAAAAAAAGAATCATCAAAATCGGTTCACCCAGTAACAAGTTCTGAGGTAACAAACAAAAAAAATAAATACAGGCGAATTAAAAACCTCCTCATTTTTGGGAAGTCGGTTAAAAAAAAAATACAGCCGTATTGAAAACCTCCTCCTTTTTGGGAAGTCGGTTAAAAAAGGGTCCCTTCTATCTCCAAAAATCCTTGAAATCGGTTAAGCGATTGAGGCTTGAAGGCGTAACAAACAAACAAAGTCACTTTCGCATTTAGTTAGGATGTATTAATATGGAATGTCTACTGGGATATTTACGTAACCTATACAACTGAGGGAAGTAAAGAATCTTTTATGCAGAATATAGGATGACGGAGGCCGGGGTTTTGTGTAACCGGAATAAATAGTTGTTTAGCGGGAGAAACTTTTAGAATTTGAAATGAAGCTTATTTTGTCATGTAATTAGTAAGTACCTGGGCGACCGAGCTCTACTCGGGTGAAAATAGGGAAAACACGTTTTATAAAAATGAATCCTAGCTAGACCGATAACCCGCCCCGAAACCCCCTGCATACTAAATTTCATGAAAATCGTTGGAACCGTTTTCGAGATTCAGATTATATATAAACAAGAATTGCTAGTTTAAAGTTATTAGATTGATGGATTGTATGAGCGTTGGCAAGGTGTTGAGATTTCACAAAACACAACTTGTGAGACTCACACTGGCTGAGAAAAGATAGCAGTGGAATTAGTGAGCGAACACTAAAAATTAAATTAAAAACTGAACTGTTTAATGGCGTTGCCGCGATGTGCGGCAGTAGTTGATAATATCGAGAATTGTTGTCGCGTGTTGCGGCAATGTCATTGAGCAACTTGTTGCATTGTATTCTGAAACAGCATGCGCGGCGCGAGCCGTCGCCGGTGTGTGTGCCGACGGCGGCCCGCGCGGCTGCTGAAATGCTAATGATAACATTTTTGACGTCTAATAATAGTTGTATCTACCTACTTAGATGTTTATAATTGATACCAAATGTTCTTAAAACGAGCGCTAATCCTGCCGACAAACTGTCACGCAGTTTTGCAGGTTTATGATGTATGTACAAATGTTTGGTCCAAAATAAAAGATTTACTAATTTAAAAAAAAAAACACATTCATAATTATAACCACGCCTTTATGCCCGCCACCTTCAGTCACATTTCACTTTTTATTTTAGAGTCGTGTAATAGGGTGAGCCGATTGCCATTAACCGGACACGAGAAATGCTACTGAGAAATCTGGAATTTCTAAATCTGCCTGATCCAGCAATTGAATCCAGGGACTCATGTTCTGCAGGAGCACTTGCGGTCACTACCCGGCAGACGATAATATGAATATTATTTTACCTGACTTCAAAAAAAGGAGGTAATCAATTCGATACGTGTGTATGTAATATTGTTGGAACTGCATACTTCTAAACACGTGAGGCAAATTGCATAAGTGTATGTGTTTGTATATATGTTTGTCCACGCATTTCGCCGAAACTACTAATCGGATCTTAACCATTCTTTTTGTGTTAGATTGAGTATCTCTCAACTTAGGAAATAGCGTAAGTTTCATTCAAACGGTGTAGCAGTTTTCAAGATATGGAGCATACAACCAAACTTCTAAAAGAAACCAATTTCAAAAGCAAAACAATAAAAAGTGCAAAATAACTTTCGTTTCGGAAGTCTTTGGTACCTCTTGTTATTGTTTTGCTTTTGTAGTCGGTTTATTTTTTCGATCCAGTTTTTTTTTATTATTATGTTCTTGAGATTTACTTCGTTAATTATCTCTAAAATACAGCGCACACAGCGAAGCTAAAACACATTAACACCATCAGCTGAGTACAAGTTTAAATACCTCTTACATTTTCCTACGCCTTTTTTACGTAATCAATGAGCCGACGAGTGTAGCTAATTCATTACATTTTTCCATTAGCTTGAGAGTAATATTGACATTTTACACTATTGGCTAAGTCGGAGCCGGAGACTGGCTTTGTTAAGTTTATTCGTCTTCAAATATTCACGTTATTTTTTCAGTCTGTTCCAGGTATTATGTCCTGTATGCCTATTTATTTAATAGAATTTAATATAAATATCAGTGCAGTGGTGGCTCAGTGGTATCGGCCGCGACTTAAAGTTGTAAGTTCCAACCCAGGCAGGCGCTTTACTTTGTGTAAATTATTTCACTGCTCTCAAAACGGTGAAGGACGAAAACATCGTGATGAAGAAACCGGCATGTCCTAGAAACAAAAATTCGTAACATGTAACATCCACCAACCCGCCTTGGGCCCGCGTGATGGATCACGGTCCATTCCCTCTCACAAAGAGGGTGCCTGTTTCCCAGCAGTGTGAATACTAAGAAGGCTGTTGATGATGATGATCAATATAAATATCACCACTAGATACTTGAATGTGATCCGCTTCTTAACACTTTGAAACTTACACACAATACATGCATTAAATGCATATATCTGGCTAAGTAGGTACTCTGAAAGTTAGCATGTGTAAATAATTTTATTGCGGGTACTCCAAAATACGAATGAAATGCGTTTTAATTGGGACTGTATTTATTTATTTGTATAACAAATATTTCTTACATGATCTGTCTCAAAATGTCCAAATTGCTCTATCAGCTAAATTAATTCAAAAAAAAACACAATTTTAATGGATTTATTATTAAAATTGTTTTCCGATGGTGCAGATAAATTATTCACCAGATAATACAATCAAAATATTCATAACTTATGAAAGAGACAGAGAATAAATAGTAGAAAAGGTATAACATTAAAGCAACAGAGTCATCAGCAGTGATCGGAATAGGTAGAGTATATGTTTTACCCAAAGTTCGAGGAAGTAAGTAACATAGAGTTGATAATACCTCCTCTAAAATCCCGGCATCATAAACGTGACGAATAAATCCCGGGCTTTAAGAAATTTCAAATTACTTATTGCGCTTTGTATACATTTCAACTAAATTATTATATTGAAGAATTTTACTATGTTTTTAGAGTTTAGAAGAATTAATTATGTATGTAAAACAAAGTTCTTAATTTAAATGTACGGAACTCCAAAAACATAATAAGATTTAAGAAATTTTGAGGCGGTATTATCAACTCTATATTACTTACATCCTCGAACTTTAGGTAAATATACTCTACCTATTCTGATCTCCGGGTATCAGTCCTTTTCAGAAGATCATCCGGAGGAAACTTCAGTAGTGATGGTGATAATGAGGCACGATGTGGTGGGTGCTGTGCTTCACGTCCGCGTGAAATCTGGAATAAGCAGAGAATATTTAGTACTTCATTGATAATCATAGATAGACTGTGAGCAAGTCCTTCGAGCCCCACAAATGCCTTCCTGGATTGTTATTACACCCGAGAGGCTAAAATCCGGCTCGAAGGACCATATGTTGACGATGCTAGGTCGACTGCTCAGTTACAGGAGCGAATAAATAAAATACGTGGACTATAACAATCTGGTGTAGTTAATTAAAGAAATACAATTCAAACAAAACGTAGTGTCTTTGTCGTGGTAAGATTTTGAGTAACGCGATGCTTGGAACCGATGACGTACCAGCGCCGCCCGCGCCGCCTACGTGCCTTCTCATCCACCGCGTGCCTCCAACCAATCGCAGGCATGCTATGCATAGAAAGAGGGTCTAGACAAGTGACATTTTACGAGTATTAAGGAAACCGCCACGATAGCGTCCGAAACGCGTGACATCTAAGTATTATCAAAATGTCATGTGATCAATCCATTACATTTTGGCATTTCGACAATTGCCAGCGTAAGTTTATGACTGTGTATGTGTGTGTTTGTTACATCTTTACGCTCTAACGGCTGGACGGATCTGGATGAAATTGGGCACAGATATATATTATAGTCAGTGATAACACATAGGATACTTTTCATCCCAGGCATAAATTCCCTCGGGACAATTTTCAATTTTCACGCGGGCGAAGCCGCTGGCAAAAGCTAGTTAATATATAAATGCGAAAGATTGGATGGATCTATAGATGTATGTTTGTTATTCAATCACGCCAGAACGGCTGAAAGTATCTGGATGAAATCGGACAGAGATAGATTATAGTCTGAAATAACACGTATGCTACTTTTCATCCCGGTATAATGTTATGATGGGATAAAAAATAATTTTTCACGCGGCCGAAGCCGCTGGCAGAAGTTGTAATCCATTTGAGATAACATTTAAAAAAATTACAACCCTTTTTTACAGTCCGTTCAACCGATTTTGAGTTCCATTCCGCAAACATAAGGATGACATCAAAAGCATAATTACACCAGTTACCAAAACCAACTGTTTACATATATTTATACAGCTGCCATTTGTCAAAATCGGTTGAACGGGCTGTAAAATGGGATTATTAAAAGTCTAATATTATCTCAAATGGAGTATAGTCAAATATAGTGCCAAAAGGAGAGCGGTGATCGCCAGTATGGTAGACCCACAAAGGATGGATAGCTACATCGGCAGCTACTGGAGACGCCATTTCTAAAAATATTCACGGCCTCGCAATATGGCTGAGCACAAGTTTCGGCAAAGCCTAAATCAGTATTGTAACGGACAGTCAATTTCTATGACTAAACGGTGACACACTTGTTTTGTATGGAAAAATAACAATGCCATCTCTTGCATTGACCACTGTCGCACCAAACCTCTCTGTGGTTAGACCTTTGTTCAGTTCCTAATTTAAGTAACATGGCTAATGCTGTAAATATCCACTTGTACACAGAGTTTTCGTCTTACCCAGTATGGTCGTCGCCGTGGTAATCAACATGTCTGTAGGAGCCGTCGGGTTCCTGCAGCGAGTAGTGTCCCTTGACGACGTCTCCATCACGGTGCTCATGCTGCGACTTGTAGTCTCCCGTGTGAGCGTCCTTTACTTCGTATCCGAACTCGTACTTAGGATAGGTCTGAAAAAACGAATATTTGTTTTCATCTCTATAATGGCGATGAAAAGGTTGGTTTCTGAATGCCTCATCTTTATATAAGGCAGTCTGCAACGTGGTTATAGGAGCTGGCTGTCTAGAGTGCTTAAAAAAATAAATCGTCACTCGTAGAGTGTCTTATATAGCATCCGTAGAGATGGGAATATGGGTTCCGGTATTATATTATATCCCCTATCGAATGTTATCATCCAACCTTCACTGTATGGGTTTGGCAGGTAAGGACCACCAGATTCCTTTTCCAAGATATCTAAGAAAGAAAGCAATGGTTCTGTATGGTGCTCAATACTTACATAGTAATCATGATGTTCATGTCCATGTCCATGATAGACAGGCTCGTGGTGACCATCGTGACGGTGGATGTACTGGGAGGAGTGGCCGTACCCAGAGACCACGGCGATGGCCACAGATAAGATGCATACCACCTGGAAAACAAGATGCGATATTAGACATAAGAACACGGTAGGGACGTGTAATGTTTGAGCCAGATCCTCGCGACGTTTCAATATATAAAAATAATTTGACTATTCGGTACTTCTTATCAGCTATTACTATGTCGTGTCATTGCCATAATTACTCCGTGGATAGGGATAGTGCTATTCGTCCTGTATATTAGCTCCGTCTCTTTTACAACGGAATCATTATGGTATTGGCACCTTTTACTAAATCACACTAATGTGTTGATGATCGCAGCGAGTTCTCCGTCCATAAAAAGTAAAATAGATACCTATATTTTTTTTCTAATTAATCTCGCAATTGACCACTATCTCAATTTTTTTTTTATTATAATTTCGCGTTTGGCCACTATCTCGCCTGATGTTAAATGATGATGTGGTCGAAGGTGGAGCACGCTTGCTTAGAAGTAACCTATTCACTCTTGACTTGAAGACCCCAAGGTTGTACGAGTAGCTATTAGGAAACAAGGACGCCGGCAGGGCATTCCACTCCTTAGCTGTACGCACAATGACCACACTACCGCACCTGATGGTAAGCGATGATATGGTCGACGGTGAAGCACGCTTGCCTAGAAGTAACCTATTCACTCTTGACTTAAAGATCATGCAATTCCATCGCACACTCCCCGAAATGAAATCGATAAAAACCGACAAGCTGGCAACTCGGCGACGATGTTCAAAGCTCTTAAAGTAAATAATGATGGAGTCAGATCCAGGTCGTAGAGTGATCTATCCAAGACACAACCACAACACTAAAGTACACTTCGATCTTTGGCACTTCATAATTTCAGCCGAAAGACACTGACACTAACACTTTCCACTGCTGGTACATTGGCCTCCCTCAAGTGTCACCATATCATCATAGCCATTAGTCCACCTAGTGGGAGACCTTTTAGCACTGCGTTTTCGACACTGCATTTACACTAAATAGAATAGAACTTATACCTTAAATAACATTTTCGGAAGTTATTGTTTTAGAACTGTTGTCACTTCCAATTCTAATACCACAAAGTAACTGATACACACTGCCAAATTCTCACGTCTTTTATACAACTTAAAATACTACATCCAAGGTGATTGATTTCTCTATAATTATATTGACCATAAAATTATTCACGATACAGTTGTTACGTTTATGTAAGCATGGACATTTTTTTTAGTAAAAGTTGTGAGTTTGTGACTGCATTACGCGTGTTTGCGTAAACTGGGTAAAGGTCGTTGGTAGCATGCGAGTATGCGACTATTATTGTAAGTTTTAATGTTACTCGTGTGATTGTTATGTGATTATTTTGTAACGTATGCAAATGTTTTTTGCTGAACATTGATGTTCCGGCTGGATTGGATGTTATATTGCTGTAATCTGTTTATGTTTCAGTTCGGCAGATGATTTGAACAGGCCGCAGTATTTTGTAAAGTGGACGAAGTTCGACTTTGTAGAGCGTAGTCTCAGTACCCTCTGTCAGATTAACTATTGTTACAAGATAGGCCAACGCCATCTAGTAACGAGAGGAACAACTAGATAGTAACTAGTGGCGCCATCTAGTATTGAACAGCGGAACTAATGTTCTCGAAAGCTCGAGTTGAATGGAATTTTCCAGAAGGTTCGAACCGAACATTCTGGATGTTTCTAGTCGCTTCGGGAACAATGATTTCGAAAGTCGATTGTTCTGGAAGTTTCTCGAATTATCTAGAACAGTATGGAACGTTCCAGAAACTTCTTCCGTGCTATATAAAGAGCGGTCGGATTCGTCGTGAGTCAGTTTCGATTGAGAAGCGATACAGAGCGATCAAAGCGGAAAATAGTGCGAGGTAATAGAATTGTTTAAGAAGTGTTTTTGTAATAAACAGTGATTAATTGAAGTCTGCTGTTTAAATAATTTATCCCTGAACCCCAGCTCGTAACAAATTGGTGTCAGAAGTGGGATAAATTATGCCGGTTCTACCAAAGGATGAAACGGAGGGGATGCGCACCAGGAGTCAGCGCCAGCAAGACGTAGACCAGAGGCGCTTTGGAGACGCTCCCTCACCGTCATCAAGTGGACATCGAGACTCCGCGGCTGCAGCGGAACCAGCTCAATCATCGGCGTCGCCTGACATAGCCGCCCTTATGGCATTCATGCAAGAGCAGGCGCGCCGCTTAGAGGAGCAGCTGCAGCGTGACAAGGAGGAGCAGGCTCGCCGTCAGGAGGAGCAGGCCCGTCGTCAAGAGGAGCAGGCTCGCCGTCAGGAGGAGCAGGCGCGCCGCTTAGAGGAGCAGCTGCAGCGTGACAAGGAGGAGCAGGCTCGCCGTCAGGAGGAGCAGGCGCGCCGCTTAGAGGAGCAGCTACAGCGTGACAAGGAAGATCAAGCTCGCCGTCAGGAGGAGCAGCTCTTGGTGATTAAGGACCTTCGCGGAGCCATTGGTAAGGAGATGAAAGAGGTAAAGGACCAGATCCAGCAGCAGGAGATCCGCATCGCCGAATTGGAGAGGATTGTTCGTGGGCTCAAATCTGGAGGAGAGGCCGTCGCACCTGCGGTAGTTGCGCTCTCGCCAGGTGGTTTTAAAGTGCCACCATTCGACGGCTCTTCATCATGGTCTGCCTACAAGATACAGTTCGAGGCCGTCATGAAAGCGAATAGGTGGACCAAAGAACAGGCCTTGACTGCTCTAACCTTGGGCCTTCGCGACCAGGCCTTGACTGTGTTAGAGGCGCTGGGAAAAGACGTCACTTTCGAAAAGCTTCTGGAAGCATTGGAAGCTAGATACGGCGACGCGCATCTGGAACATGTGTTTCGCGCCCAGCTAAAGGACCGATGGCAACGTGTTGGTGAAACCTTACAGCAATGGGCTCTGGAGGTAGAAAAGCTGGTCCGGAAGGCTTACAAGTCTTCACCTGTGCTGATCGACGGGAATCTCGTACAGGTTTTCACGGATGGGATCCGTGACCTGGAGGTTAGGGCTGCCGTAAGGCTAGGCCATTTTAAGAACCTTAAGAACGCCCTAGCCTACGCTTTGGAGGTGGAAGCTGTACGACGGGACGACCGAGCTCACCGCATAAGGCAGGTTGCGACTTCACCCCGGTGCTATAGCTGTGGAGAGAGAGGCCACATCCGGTTGAGCTGCCCAAAGCAAAGGAGTCCCCATTGCGGAAGTCAGTCACCAGCAGCAGGAAAACAAGTAGACACAAGGAGTAAGTGGCAGTTAGTGGCTGGTGATGAAAGAGCCCCAAGGAACTCGATTTCACAAATTGTGTCTGAGTCACAATCATGGGACGGGAACAGAACACCACACAGTAATGCAGATGCTCTCTCGCGTAGGTCGTGTTCCGATCAATGTAAGCCCTGTGCCAGGCAAAAGGCTAAGCAGACGACATTTGTGAGAATGTTGAGGACGGATCTTAGCGAAGATTGGAAGGGAATCTTGCAGAGTGCTCAGCAAGATGACGGAGACATAAACCCGATCCTCGAATGGAAGAAATCAGGAGCTCCGAGGCCTCAGTGGAGTGATGTTGCAGCACTGAGTTCTATCACTAAGAGTTATTGGGCACAGTGGGAAAGCTTGGTTATCCAGGATGGAGTTCTGTGCCGGAAGTGGGTGAATGCTCGCGGTGACCAGTGTCATCTACAAATGGTCGTACCTAAAGTTAAGGTGCCTGAGGTCCTACAGCTCTATCACACTGGAAGTGCAGGGGGTCACATGGGAGTTAAGAGGACTCTGATCAAGATCCGAGAACGATTTTACTGGATCCATTGTCGAGAAAACGTTAAGGAATGGTGCCACAAATGCACAAGTTGTGTGGGTGCGGCGGTGAAAGGACCACACATTCGTAGTAGAGGTGCATCAAAGATGTATGAGCACATCAGAGAGACCGGTCAACAGATGTCTGAGAGGATGAAGACCCGATACGATCGGAAAGCGAACAATAAGGGCTTCGATGAAGAATCTCTTGTATGGTTACATAACCCGGCACGGAGCAAAGGAAAATCGCCTAAATTACAAGCAAAATGGGATGGACCTTATCGCGTAGTTACCCAGATCAATGACCTCACCTACCGAATTCAAAAGGGACCTCGAGGTGCATCAAAGGTCGTTCATGTGGATCGGTTGGCCCGTTATCATGGGTCTAACAATGCTCGGGACGAGCATGTCTAAGAGGGAGGCAATGTTACAAGATAGGCCAACGCCATCTAGTAACGAGAGGAACAACTAGATAGTAACTAGTGGCGCCATCTAGTATTGAATAGCGGAACTAATGTTCTCGAAAGCTCGAGTTGAATGGAATTTTCCAGAAGGTTCGAACCGAACATTCTGGATGTTTCTAGTCGCTTCGGGAACAATGATTTCGAAAGTCGATTGTTCTGGAAGTTTCTCGAATTATCTAGAACAGTATGGAACGTTCCAGAAACTTCTTCCGTGCTATATAAAGAGCGGTCGGATTCGTCGTGAGTCAGTTTCGATTGAGAAGCGATACAGAGCGATCAAAGCGGAAAATAGTGCGAAGTAATAGAATTGTTTAAGAAGTGTTTTTGTAATAAACAGTGATTAATTGAAGTCTGCTGTTTAAATAATTTATCCCTGAACCCCAGCTCGTAACACTATCATGACTGATGATATGACAGTCTGTTTCTAAAATTCTTGGCAAACTTCGTGTTTAGTCAGTCGACGGATTTCTATCACTTGCCCTTTGCACTTGGTACAGACCACAGACTACTTAGAGATACTATGTATGTGCAGACCGGATGCTCTGAATCAACTTGGAAGTTTATAGAGTATTTATTACTCTTTTAACATAATGTAATTTATTTTAAAAATAGGAGGAAACCTTCTAAAGCTGCTATTTTTACAGCTCTATATATTTCACACGGAAATCTAAACAAAACACCAACAAAGTACTTAGTTATTTTTTTAAATTACGAGTATACACTGTTCATAGCTACACGCGCCAAGAACAGCATTACAGCCTCAGCGACATACTTTCGGTCCACGCGCCGGCAACACCGTCACACCGTCAGCGCTAAGAAGTGACCTACTAAGATCTTCGCTTCATCGGCTCAATACACATACAACACACATGTAAATAAGTATCAATGTGTATTGACCACAAAATGTGTATGTAATTAAGTTAATTACTGTAATAAATTAGTCATCAAGCTGGAGTCGAGTTTTATTCATCTCTCCGTTACTCCTCTTACTGTGGCCAAGACACCCTTAGCCTTAAACGATCCTATGAGTCTGTTCGATCCGCAGTGAGAAAACCATTTCCTGTGTACATTGCACGTCGTACACAACCCCCTATTCCTACCCAAATTCCGTCTGTTACAGTAGGTCTCCATATAACAGACTTCCCGCACGTAAAACCAACGTAACCTACGTTTGGTGTGGTTTGTATGATAGGGTAGGGCAGTAGGATAACTATGGTGCTAGATAGTTATTATAGGGCTAGGTTTGTAGTCAGTGGAGGCTTGGGTATCTCATAGGTACCTGGCTCAATTGGTGCAAACATAGCCACACTGTACGCATTTGGAATAACGGCCGTACTAAGCTGTAAGTCCCGGTGCGTACATACATGATAAATCTAATAATTGATGGACATGGAGATTAGCATTCGTTTGTGTTCTGAAATGCAATGATTGCAGAGATACATTAAGAATAGTACATTATAGTACAAGTGTGTAATGTTGGTGATTACCGCTGAGGCGCCATTGAGACCCGAGCCGTTAGGTGAGGGTCTTAAGATAGCGAGGACGGTAATCATCAATACGCACGTGTATCATACGACGTTTTTCAATACACTTGTGAAGAAAATAATACTTTAAAATCATTTTCAACAGAGAAAACGAGTTGTGAAAAAAAATTCGCAATGGCGGGCAAAACTAATCAGTTTTCCTATGCGCGCGCATCTAACAATGGCGTTTCGGCCATAGACTAAAAGAAAGAGGTTTTTTGTTTTGGCTTTTCGCGGATAGCGTGTTAGCCACGTACAAAATGGGGAAATTCAAGTTTTCTTTATTACACAGAAAAACAAATGTTTTATTTGAGTGAAAGTTTTATTTATTAAACACGTACAAGTTGAAATTATCTATTTAAATACGAAGTTGCATGCAATGAGCAAGCAATAGGTACATACATTAATTTATTTGTACTATTGAGCACGATCTTTTTTGTATCGTAACTTTTTTAAGAACATAGCAACTCAATCAATAAATTAAAAAAAAACTCTATAACTCACTTGTGAATAATAGCAATGAAAAGTCACAGTTCGAGTACAGGTGTCATTATGTGCCTAATTGCGGTGAAATTAGAGCCACTTTATGAGCAAGTGTGTTGAAAAATAGATGAACTGTACAAATAATAACAATAATTGTACAGTTCATCTATTTTTGTCAGTCCTGGGGTGCCAGGGACTGTTGTCGCTTTCTTCTCTATTATCGCTGACGCAAGTGGAAACTGAGGCAAACCCGGGCGATCGATGATCTATGCCATAGATCATAGCATGGCATAGATCATCGGCGACCCGATGATCTATGCCAAGAACTAAATAGAATGTATACATATGTCATGTTGAATCGTTTACTTGCATCATTTAGAAAATTCTTATCATCAAGGTGTGATTTCGAGATGTTTTTTTTTTTTTGTTATTTTATATAGGCCGCCATCTAACCCAGTAAGCGACGATGATAACATCAAAAACAAGTGATTTGGCGTCAGGTTGGAAGTAATTCTTTAATTCACTAAAAGGAGTGTTTTGGCTTCATTTCAGGTTCGAAGCAAGTGCTTAATAAAAACCCACTGAATCGTTTATTGTGGTCAATAAATGCCATAAGCCTTATAATTATTATGACGAGCAGTAAGGTATTCAAGCAGCATCATTTAACCCCGTGCGGTGTATTAATTAAATATATCATCCGTGAGGGAATTATAGAATTTCACATATACTCGTACTCGTACAACCAAGCTTATGATCCCCTGTGTGGTGGACAGAATTGTAATTAGTGCTGAAGCTTTTGATAAAACCTGTTTGGAGATATTTTTGAATTATTCTGAGATTTATTTTGAATTATCGTCTAGTAATTTAGTTCCTACGTTGGTGTAACGCGAATAAAAATTGATTTAAAAAATACTAGGTACATCGTTATTTCTGGTCGACCATTTTTTTATATCTATGCAGTCCCACTGCTGAACCAAGGTTTCCCTCATATTTTCCAGTCTCTTAAACCCTTTATTTATCCAGCCAATCTGTCATAAATGAGTCCAAGTCGTCACGCCAGCGTTTCTTGCGCCTACCGTATGATAAACTACATAATTGCCTTGTGGGTATTTTTTGTAACTTGTTTTGCATATAGACCTTCATGTTTAATAGCAATAAAACATTACAAATTAAGAACGTACGTAACGTTTATACTAAAGACTCAATAACAATTATATCAACAAGCTTAACAATCGGTAACAGTAACGTGTCTATTAGTTGTGCTGGTGATGTTCAGGGACGATGTGCTGAGCGAGACCTTGATATGGCACTGATTTAAAGAGGCATTTGTAAATAACCGTTTTGGTAAGTTAAAAATTATAAATGGCACGTTTAATATCTAGTTCAGCAGTTAAAACTAAGCAGTAAAGTAAACAAAAATGAGTAATAAAAAATAATGAAATGGTTCAGTGAATTTATAATTGAGCAGGAAAATAATTAAATGGGCGGTAAAAATCATTGAACGAGCGATTACGTGTGGGCAGTAATAAATCGGAATTTGTCGGTAAGAAATCTCATTCTAAGCAATTTATAGGATTGCTATATGAGATGGTAAAGTAGTTTTCGAGATATAGCGGTGTGACGGACGGACAGACGGACGAAGTCGCACCATAAGGGTTCCTTTTTACCTTTTTGGTACGGAACCCTAAAAACAGTACTTAAATAGTAATGAAAAATCAAATTACTTTTGCTTCGATGCAAAATGAATCGACGGAGCCTCCTATTTCTGTATGCAGGATCTAAAGTAACCTAACACGAACGAGATGACGGGAGGTGAGTTCGCTCCTTTGCTCGCTCACTTCAGCTCCCGTCATCTCTTTCGAACCTAACCTGTCCGTGTCGGGGTGCCCTCGGTCGGGATTCACTGACCATAATGCACTCGCACGCTTATTACGAAAACAAATGTAAGAATTCAAAACACGAGCTCACGCGAAGCGATTACCAACCCTGTGATTGGTCGCTTCCGCCACCCGCGCTAATAAGCTCCGCCCAAGTAACGAACATTTACCTCTCTTTTCAATGAATTTGAGTTCGGGTGTCACCGCTCGCTATGATCTGCCGAACTATTTATCGAACCGCTCATTCCATCATTTTTACCGCTCATTCAGTTATTGGACTGCTCAATTATTTTTAGAATTGACATTGTATGATAAAATAACCGACAAATTGTTTTTTTTTATTACAGTCCATGTTTTACTTTCGCAATAATTAATCAACCACCATTAAATTAAATAACTGCTCAATATGTTTTTCAACTGATCATAATAACATCTCGAATATTTAAATAACACCTCAAAAAATTAGTTCCCTCTTGATATTTTACGTTAGCGTTGAATCTGTAATGATAAAACAATGATTAACTCGTACACCTAATACCATCTTATGGGTATGTTGGTCAACTTAAGGTCGGTTATTCATGAGTCACCGCACGACACAATTTGTTTTTTTTTTTCACGATATTTAACACACTCTGTAGACAATCTGCCGTCCGTTCGTTTGTTCACTCGACACGATTCTGCAACGACACTGCAGTGCACTTGTTTTATTCTATAAGCGCGTAAGTGAAGAACCACGCGTGAGCCGTGCGGTGCTGTGTGTCGTGTCGTGTCGACAACAATCTTATACCTGATTTGTACAGCCGCTTCGACGTCGACGACATAGACGAAAAACCGTTTGTAAATCGTGTCGCGTGTAGTGCAGTGTCGTGCAATGCAAACGGCCCATACTAATATATGGAGCTCTACTGAATCGTGGCCACATTTGTCATGTCGTGAACAAACTGCCGGCGGTTTAGAATAACGCTATGTGGTGGCCAGTATTCTACTTAGTTCTATTTCCAAATTCGAAAATTGTACATTATTGAGTCATCACACATGATTCCAAATCCAAAATATGGAATTATCGACTTTTCATAGAACCACATTCAGCCAGGAGGAAGGTCAGTCAAATATATTATCAAAGTATTATAAAACGGTATTTTTTTGCTTGGTTGGATAGGGTTTTAAAAGGTGATCTCTGGAATTATTCTTATTTATTTACTTAATCATCGTTAAGAAAATAAGAAGAAAATAAGAAAAAAGAATAAAAAAAACAAAAAACAAAATAAGAATCATATCGGATTAGTACTTCAAAGAAATTGTAAAAGTTCAAAGCTCCTACGGACCCAATTACGCATTACACTTTTTTTATCCTAGATAAATGCTCGTCTCCTGTAGGATAGGCCAGGTGAGCTAAGCCGCGGGAAAAAGCTCGTTAATTATAAATCTGGGATAATTACCCAGTCTTCTTGTCAGCGAGGTAAGCGCTCCACGAACCTAATGGTGCCGTCGGGCTAGTGCAGGCTGTACGCGCCCACCACGTCTCCAATTCTCCATCGCGGGACTCGTGCCATGATTTATTATCCTGCTCTTTGTACTAGTTCATGTATTAAATACTTAAGTGATAGTTACCAGGGGAATGTGTGTTCGAATTGCATGAACTAATGCCTCCTAGCTCAAGACGTACGGCGATGCGTCATCGGTACATGCTGAACATCCCACCTATAACTACGCACCAAACTTTTTAGGAATACTTTTATCATGCGTACAGCTAAGGAGTGGAATTCCCTGCCGGAGTCTGTACTTCCTGATAGCTACAACCTGGGAGCCTATAGGTCAATAGTGAATAGGTTTCTTCTAGGCGCAAGCGTGCTTCATCGTCGACCACACCAAAAGGGATTTTCCTACAAAAGGACTTAGAATATTGCCCAAGTCCCCATCATGAGGCTACCGTTTCTAAATATCATCATCATCTGGCTGGCCTTGTCCCATGTTACTTGGGGTCGGCGCAACACGTTTTCTTCTTCCACACCGTCCTGTCCTCCGTCACTATTACTGACACCCTTTTCTTTCATTTCACTCACACTGTCTATCCATCTTTTCTTTGGCTTTCTCCTCCCTCTCCATCCAACCACATTTATATTCATAACGCTTCTAAGAACATGCTTTTCATCCCTCCTCAGCACATGACCATACCAGGACAAACGTTTTCCTTTTAACTTTTCTGTCACTGGCGCTACTTTCAAACTTCCTCTAACATAGTCATTTCTCACTTTATCCATCTTCCTCACTCCGCATATGCTTCTCAACATTCTCATCTCTGCTACATGCAATCTCTTTTCATCCAAGAACCTGACCTACCATAACCAACTCTAAGTAACTTAAAAAGAAGAATAAACTCATGGAAATTGTATAATCAAGACGGATAAAGTAATTAAAAATTTAATACAATATTTATGAGAAACCTTATGAGAAATCTCCATCAAGAATTATAAACTTACTTTGGTAAACATTTTCTTTTAAAATTGTTGTTTAATGGTTCAAGATTGAAATGAAACTGATATTTGATAAAGTAATATTAGACCTTTTATACGCATTTCATCATCAGCCTCATAATGTTCCCACTGCTGGGACTCAGGCATCCTCTCTGTGAGAGAGGTAATGGACCTTAATCCACCACGCGGGCCCAGTGCGTGTTTGGGTTTGGTCGATGTCACATGTCTTCGAATTTTGGTTAAGACATCCTCGCGATGTTTTCCTTGATGTTTGCGTTTATGAAATAACTTACGAGTACACAAAGTAAAGCGCCTGCCTAGGTTCGAATTCACGACCTACGACACGTAAGTCGCGGCCTTTACCACTGAACCACAGCATTTAAAGGTGGAGAAATGAAGAATTTTGGAAGAGTGTAAGTTATGAGAAAGAACCTGTTGATTATGTGCAGTAACTCTGTGAGATATGAGACCTTGGTCAAGGCATGTGCTACTGATCTACATTTTTTCACATTCTTACTTTTAGTAACTAGACCAGAGGCCCTTGACAAGTGTCATTCTAGTTAAGATAAGATATTTATTTTGCAAATATGGGTACAAAAGCCGAGACGTGGTCGCTCATAATGGACCTTATCGGAAAGTTTAAAGTCACCCAAAGGGCAATGGAGAGGGCTATGCTCGGCATTTCCTTGCGTGATCGCATTAGAAATGAAGATATCCGCAGCAGAACAAAAATGACGTGTGATGACAATTAACAAAATTGCGAAACTTAAATGGCAGTGGCATTGTTCGCAGAACGCATGGCAGAAGGGATCGAAAAGTTCTGGAATGGAGACCGCGAACCGGAAGACGATGCGTTGCAAGACCTCCCACTAGCTTAACCGATGACCTGGTTAAGGTTGCGAGAAGGCGCTGGATGCGAGACGCACGGGATCGTTCAATGTGGCGACGCCTGGGGGAGGCCTATGTCCAGCAGTGGACGTCTTTCGGCTGAAATGATGATGATGATGGGCACAAAAACATGGTGACATAAACAATACTATTAGGCGCACCCATATTTAACCAGAAGACATGCAAAAATACAGCAGAGTTGCTAAGTACATAATAATAAAGATTAACAATGTCAATATAAAGATTAATTAACAATAATTACAATTTGATTATGAAGTACTACAATAGTTGTTTTTATAATACATAATTATTCTGCTGTCAACTTATTTCGTATTGGTCATCGAAAGAGTGGCGAAAGCGATTGGAAATATTACAGAAACGTATGGGAATGTCAGACGCTATCGAAATGCCACGTGAGCAATCCCTGACATTTTGGCATTTTGACCATCGTCATCGCTTTCTTCAAATGTTACATCTGTAGAGCCTCAGTTCTTGATATCGCTTTTGCGGTAATAAATCAGCAAGTAAAAGTTTTTTTCGTTATTATTGTATATTCTCTCTGTCACTCTAATTGTTAGCTTCTGTCTGTGCGATGCTTCCTTCGTTCAGCTCGTCATAAATTACAATTTAACAATATAAATTTTAATTTAATAAAATCATTACCGGTGGGCTACCATAAGCTCTTATAACAAGGTTATTTCCATTGTGCTTAAAGTGCAGATGTATACAAGTTATATACATCTGCCCCTTACACACAATGGAAATAACCTTGCTCTAAGACCTAAATAAGCAAAAACTTCCATCTAAAGGCTTCATTAATATCTATAATACCTACTGTAGAAGAAACCCTTTTTACCCGATAGCCGAAGGAGGGTAATGTGCTTATTAGTCTATCTATGTATGTATGTTTGTTCTTATGTGGCGTTCTAGAGACCAAACGCGTTGGCCGTTTTTATGATTCTTACGGCAATCGATTCGTCTTGACCTTGCGAGTGTCACTGGCTACTTTAAAATTGGAAAATAGAAAAATGGCGACTTTTTTTGTCTTCCATTCTCATCGTATGTGGTATCAAAATAAAAGGATTTTAAGAGCTGATTTCAAAAATATATAACACTATGTTTAAATAAAAATCGAAAAATGAATAACAAAGACAAGATAAGACAAAGACAAGACAAAGATATTTTATTTCAACTAGGCCACAAGCGGCACTTTTGAACGTTAGATACATTAAAATTTACAAGGAATAAAAATTGATTGTACCGTGCATTCGGAAAGTAGCTTGTTATGGAGAAGAACGCACAAGAAACTCCATACGTACTCTGTTAAAAATTTTTTTTTTTTTTTACAATATTTAGGTACATAAGTACATACATTAATAAATTTATATGTGTGAGGACAATGCTCCCAGAATCACTACATACTATATACTTACAGGTACAAAGTATTAAAAGTACTCACACATGTACTGTGCAGTTACATAATAGGTACTAGAAAAACACTAGCATCCGAAGCAGTTAAGTTAAGACCAATCCCAACTGGCGGCGCCCGTTCACGTACATGACGCATGAATCGGCACCACCCAGCTCAACCATCATGAAGGGAACCGAATGATCCAACACACGCGCCACCATCAGAGAGACATCTGAGAGAGCATGACACACTCAACAGCCAGGGCAAACACAAGTCAACGAACGACACCAAGGTACAGCAAATGGTAGATTTACAGTTGGGTACATAGTACTCACACACGTGCTGCGCAGTTATACAATACTAAAATAAATTGAGTCTATATAATACAAATATATTCATACAGTCTTCAGCAGGTCCAACAATTCTACAAAACAATAATGTTCTGCATATCACTTGTTTTTGCGCCCTAGTGGTTTTGGAGCAAGACTAGCATTGAGCCAAGCATTTTTATCAGTGATGTAATCTCCCAACTTATTATATGCTTGCCTGCATAGTGTGCGTTTTATAAAAGTTTTAAATTTCGTCTCATTCAGTTCAAGAATGTGGGGAGGAATTTTATTGTAACATTTTGTACAGTACCCCATGAAAGAAGAGGCTACTTTAGCCAGTCTGAAACCTGGTTGAACTAATTGGTCCCTATTTCTAGTAATGTAATTATGTCTATCTCCGTTTTTACTAAAAAGATGTAAATTCTTTCTCACGTACATGATGTTTTCATAAATATATTGACAAGGAACCGTCATGATGTTAATGCCCTTAAACAGTTCCCTTAGAGAATCGCGCCGGCGAAGATTGTATATCGCTCTGATGGCTCGTTTTTGCAGAATAAAAATTGACTCAATGTCTGCAGCCCTTCCCCATAGTAAAATACCGTAAGACATTATACTATGACAGTAACTAAAATAGACCAGCCTCGCGGTATCTACATTACTAAATTGACGAATCTTTCTAACAGCATAAGCTGCCGAACTTAGCCGCCCTGCAAGTGATATTAAATGAGGACCCCATTGTAACGTTGAGTCTAGCGTGATCCCTAGGAAAACCGTTTTATCGACGAATTCTAGCTTCTCCTTGTTTAATATAATGTCACAATCAGTACTTTTTACATTCGGCAAGGAAAATTTTACGCACTAGGTTTTTTTACCATTTAAAACTAAATTATTGGCAGTGAACCAATCCTGAACCTGCCGTAGCGCGTTATTTACGTCGTCTACCTGACAAGTACGTCTAAAATTAAAGATGTGTCATCAGCAAATAGCAACATTTTTAGTTTGTTTTTCAATAAACGGGATAAATCGTTTATGTATATTAAAAATGAGAAAGGACCTAAAATTGAGCCCTGGGGTACCCCCATTTTCACGTTAAAAAGTTATTAATACAAAAATTTAATTCAAAAAATAAAAATCCTGAATGCTAATGAAGCAAACTAAAAAGACGTAAACAAGAAGACTGTGCAGTCGGAGGATACACCTGGTTTTGATCAGCCAGCTCGTGTATTTTTTATTTTCAGAATTAACTTTTTTACCCTTAAATTCGTCTAGCCCATCTATAAATAGTGTCAGCGAAAAGACCGCCATTGTACCCACACAATTAAGAACAATATAAAAAATAGTATTACAATTTCTTTCGTAAAACGTCCCTCCAAAATCCTAAGCTTTCCAATAGAAAATCCAACCTACCTATCAGTATGGTTATAGTTTCGCTCGAACAGCATTAACAATGCAAGAACAGCTGACCGTGCCGAGATACCCTTATTTTTGGGCATTATTCGCACTGCACATTTACACTACATTCTTCTATGTGACGTCACATTAATTGAATGATGACGGATTCTCTGCCCATTCCCATTGCTGTGAAAGGCTCCAATTTTTTATCGCTATTGAAAAACGTATCTCAAATTTGCAGTCACTCTTTTAAATCTCGTGCTTTTTAGGGTTCCGTTCCTCGAAAGGTAAAAAGTAACCCTTTTAGGATCACTTCGTTGTGTGTCAGTCCGAGTGTCAAGACCTTTTTTTCTGGAATGCCTCATGGTATCGAGTTGAAATTAATATCATTTATTGAGGTCTGTAATCTCTTGAAGCTGTGAAAATGTCAGACTTCTAAATCAGTGCAATCAAAAAGTATGGCCATAAATCCAAAAAAAACGATTATTAACTTATTTGCTGTTGAAAACTGACTGTGACCTAAATAGATGTATAAGAACCACTTTCCCAACAGAAATGGTTATTTTGTCCCATAATCCAGTTCAGTTTAGTTGGAGTAATGTTTGGTGCTTTCATTGATTATGAACTTCAGTAATATTACCTAATTATTTTGGTGAATGTTACTGTTTGTACGGAACTCTCGGTGCGCGAGTCCGACTCGCACTTGGCCGGCTTTTATATTATTTCAGGCCGTTTATTTAAAATAAAGCCATTCCATGAATCATATCAGTTAGGTACTAACATAATGTATAGGTAGGTACTAGATACGTAGGTACATACATAGGCATGTTATATATCTAAATATTCTTGGTCCTTCTGGAGTTTTCCTTGATCATATAAATAATATCATATTCATATTCATATTCTTTATTGTACACAAAATATACAGTTAAAAATACAAAAGGAAAACTTATGTACACAGGCGAGCTTAACCCATAATTAGGTTCTCTGACAGCAAACCTCAGTGCTAAAGAGTGATTTACAAAATTAGGACAGTTAACAAAAGTGCACAACAAATATTAAAAACATTTGAAATCTTACTAACTAAATACACTACACAAATACGTGTACAGCACATAATGCATAAACATAATACATACATATATCTAAAATACATACATATTTATTGCGTCATGTTGACAGGAAATGTTCCCTAATTCTTCTCCTGAATATCCCTAGTGAAGGGCTATCCCGTATGGAATGAGGAAGATTATTCCAGAGGCGGACAGCACGAACAGTAAATGATCCACCGTAACGACTTGATGAGTGGGGAGGAAAACGAAGGAGAAGAGATGATGAGGAGCGGCAAGGCTTTCCTCTCGGAACAAGATACTCAAAGCGTTCTTTAAGATACGAGGGAGAGGTAGGATTGTGAAGAATAGAAAAGAGTAGAGAAAGAGTGTGGGTATCTCGGCGCTGCCGAATAGGCAGCCACTTCAACCGCTTCCGAAATTCCGACACATGGTCGTACTTTCGGAGGCCAAAAATGAAGCGAATGCACAAATTCTGCAAACGCTCGAGCTTATCAAGAAGTTCCTCAGTCGCATCAAGAAAGCAGACATCAGCATAGTCAAGAAGAGGAAGAAGAAGAGACTGAGCGAGAGTAATTTTAGTTGAGAAAGGCAGGAACTTCTGGAGACGTTTTAGAGACCGAAACGAGTAAAACACCCTCCTGCTTACTTCAGCAATGTGAACATTCCAAGATAGGTTGCAGTCCAAGAAGACACCTAAACTTTTGACTTTTTTGGAGTAGGCTATAGCGACGGCATCATAGTAAATAGTTGGGAGAGACTGGTTGCTCAATAAATTAATGAAATGTCTGCCACCAATAATGAGAGCTTGTGATTTTGTTGGGTTCACTAAAAGTCCAAAACTTTTAGCCCACTGATAGGAGTGTCATTCTGAACTTCGACAGTTAATTATTTCGACAGAGTCTAGATATTTTCAAGATCATTATTGATGGCATCGATAGAACCAGTGAGCTCCTCAAGTTTGAAGTGGCGGTAAAGCTGCAAGTCGTCGGCATAGAGATGATAGTGCGAAGATAAGACCTTAGTGATAGCGTTTATAAAAACGGAGAAAAGAAGAGGAGAAAGGACGCCACCCTGAGGAACACCCGCATCTAAATCGCACCAGTCAGAGAAAGCCTCCTCTGAGCGGACGGATTGCGAGCGACCCCGAAGATAAGAGTTAAACCACACGATCACAGCAGGAGATACATTAAGAGAAGATAGGATACCTAAGAGGATGTCAAAATCAACTGAATTAAAAGCACTGCTAAAGTCCAGTAGAATCAATACTGTAAGGAGTCTGTTTTCCATGGCCAGTCGGATATCGTCAGTTATTTTGACTAAGGCCGATACAGTGCTGTGGCCAGGACGGAATCCAGATTGATAAGGACTTAGCAAGCCATTAGAGGAGAGGTAATGAGACAGCTGATTATTGACAACACTCTCAAGGACTTTAGATAGGATTGGAAGAATCGAAATAGGACGGAACTGGGATACTGATGAAGGTTTAGGGACCTTGGGTAGAGGCAGAACATGTGCTTTCTTCCAAGCTGAAGGAAAGCAGCCAGAAAATAGGGAGTAGTTGATAATGTGGAGGATAACAGGAGTGAGTTCATTTAGGATGGGAAGAAGCATCTGGATTTGTAGACCATCATCACCCACAGCCTTCGTGGATATAGAAGTGATGGCCCGCTTTATATCCCCCTCTGTAACCGGGTGAAATGAGAATGAAGTACACATTGGCAGAGGAAGTTTAGAGAGATTGTTTAGAGTGGATGCTTTAACGTTGACGTCAAGAGTGACAGGGGGCTTCGCGAAATGTAGATTAATTGCGTTAAGGTCAATATCAGGCGTGCTGTCATCAGCAGCTTTGCCGATACCAAGGGATTTGAGAAATTGCCATACTTGTGCTGTGTTGAAGTTTTGAACAGAGTTGTGGATGTGGCGCCTTTTAGCATCCCTACACATACGACCGCACCTATTACGCAACCTCTTGTAGAGAGACCAGTTCTCATCAGTAGGATCCTTTTTATACCACCTTTTAGCCTTGTCCCTTTTCGACATTGCACCTTTAATGCTGTCAGATAACCAGGGAGCTGGAAAATGCTTCACTCTGACCCTTTTAACCGGAGCATGCTCATCAAAGAGTTTCAACAATATCTTGGTTAGCTCGGCTACCTTACTGTCCAAGTCATTGCTTTCATAAACAGGAGACCAGTCAATATTGCCCGCGTCTTCTCCCAAGCGATCCAGGTTAATGTTCTTGAAACTGCGAAGGAAGAGAAATTTAGATTTACGTTTAGGAGGGCGAATTTTATACGAAAGAAAAATAAGATCATGGTAGGACAATAAAGTACATTATATTCTACATCTAGCGATGATTCATGAATAGGATCATAAATGTGTTACTTGTAAAAGGTATGGAGGTACCTATTAAACAGACTTTCAGTAAATAGAAAGATTTAAAATCTACTTTCTCGCAAAAAAAAAATCCGAGAGCACCGAATTTCATGTTGTTTTTAAATTTGTTGAACTAAATAAGTATTATGGCATATTAACTTTATAGAAGGGATGGGCTAATGAAAAGAATATACATCGATAATATCGAATCGGTATTTAAAGACGATGTTGATATTTAGCGGTAAAAATATCGGTATACATCTAAAAAAAAAACTCAAATTCAGGACGTCTTTTTTTAAAGCATTCAGATCATCGGTGTACCAACGTTAAATAGTAAAATAAATTAAAAAAAATAGAAATATGTATATATATCGGCGGAAGGTATACAATTAATAATCAGGAACAAATAAATATTGCTTGTAAACTTATTAATTTAGTTTTGTTTCAAAGTCAAAGTCAAATATATTTATTCAACTAGGCCAAAAAACGGCACTTTTGAACGTCGTACACAAATTATAATTTAAATTTACAAGTAAAAAAAGTTGATTCTACCGTGCATTCGGAAAAGTAGCTTGTTATGAAGAAGAATGCACAAGAAACTCCATACTTACTCTTTTTTTTTTTAATGTGTCTTACAATATTAACATAAGTATATACTTTAATAAATTCATATATGTGAGGACCATGGACCCAGAAAAGCACTACACACTACACAACGTACAGGTATAAAGTATTAAAATCATTAACAGGTAAATTCATTAATTTTATAAATAGGAACATGTTTCTCACATACTTAAAAATATTGCAAACATAGGTAAAATACCTAAATCAACAACAACGGAACAGTGTGTGTGTAAATTTCTTAAAACATAAAAAAATAATATAATAACTATGAATATAAAGTAACAAATTTGATTTTGTCTACATTAAAGATTGCCCTATGGAGCAGGACCAGCATGTTTCCAAGCATCATCTTGAATATAATTATCTAATTTGTAATATGCTTGTTTACGAAGTGTGCTTTTAACGAAAGTTTTAAATTTACTTTCATTTAGTTTTAATATATCACAAGGTATTTTGTTATAGAATTTAACACAGTACCCCATGAAAGATGAGTGTACTTTAGCTAGTCTATAAGATGGTTGGTCTAACTTATCTTTATTTCTCGTATTACAATTGTGTCTATCACTGACTTTACTAAAGAGATGTATATTTTTCCTTACATACATAATATTTTCATAAATTAATTGGCAAGAAACTGTCATAATATTAATCTTTTTAAATAGTTCCTTAAGAGATTCTCGCTGACTTAACTGGACGTAGATAAACAAAAAGGATCCACCCCACAAAATGTTACATTTGAGTTATTGAAGATTGAAGTTTAACCTGTGTTTGTTTATTAATAGACTTGCTTGCGTTTATTGGTTCTTAAGATAATATATGCGTGTCAATGTATATTTTATTCATACAAACAAAATTTTATTGAGTTTAGTCTTATTTCTTGAGATATTCAGCTAAATGTGTGTTAGGATCCTTTTTGATAAAAGCTATTTTCAATTATGCTAAGCTCATTTTCATTTCGCAAAAACGATTCAAAGTAGCTAATTGCCACTAAAATCGTTAAAAATTGTTCATTTCATTAATAAAACAACTAGGTTTCTAAAACTTTGTTTATTATTTATATAAAAAACATTAATCAAATTTACTCTTCTTCCTGTGTGAAGTCCGGTTCACCGCCAAACCCGTCGATATCGTCATAAAGACTCGGATTACCCCTTAAAGATTTATAGAAATCCAGGCAGTCTTTAGGAATATAGTCAAAGATTGACTCCAAATCATCTAATTTTGCTTGTGGTATTTCTTTCCGGCTTATTCCACTTTTCCCCGTTGGATGATCCCCATTGATGGGGATTAGTGAACTTTTTGTTCACTATTCCCCGTTGACCCAAAATTTTTATTTAATGGGGATACATACCTACTTTACGATTTTATTAGATTTTTCGTTCTAATAAAATCGTAAAGTAGGTATGTAGGTAATTTAAAATTTTGTTCTTACCTTATAAAAATAAAAGTACATGACTCATATATTTTATTTTTATATTGTTTTTATTTAACGTACCTAATTAGAAAAACTTAAGTGATTGTAATCTTTGATTTTACAAGGTATAAGAAAGAAATATTTTCATGCTACAATTTTAAATTAATGATTGTAACAATCTGTGACTTTATTAGGTATAAGAAAGTTATATTTTTAATTAATAAATGTAACATGATTCATATATTTTATTTTTTTAACGTACATACCTACCTAATGGGGATTATTGAACTTTTTAGTTCACTTATCCCCATTAAATAAAAATTTTGGGTCAACGGGGAATAGTGAACAAAAAGTTCACTAATCCCCATCAATGGGGATCATCCAACGGGGAAAAGTGGAGGCTAATGACTGCGATGTGTATGGATCTCTTTCGTTGCATTCATCAATACAGAAACACAGAAATGTGTTTAGCGAAAAATATCCAAGCGCTTTGAATCGTTTTTGTGATTTAATCAGTGCATTTTCTAAGTAAGAATTTCGTTTAACAAAAAAAATCCAAATGTTCTGAATCGTTTTTGTTATTTAACCAGTGCATTTTGTAAGTAAAAATGTAGTTTAACGAAAAGGATTCATGCTTTCTGAATCTTTTTAGTGATTTATCTTATGCATAAATTTGAAGTAAATATTATAATCTAAAAGGATCCACATGCTTTGGATTTTTTTTAACATTTTAGTTTTTTGTCAGTTTCTTAGACTGACCGTTTTACAATATGATCCAAGAAGAATGGATCGTTTTTATGAAACTAAAATAGGGGTTCGCCATACATGTGGCTTGGTAACCAGTGTCATTTTTAATGTCAAAATATTCGTATTTTACTTGGATTGTTTTTGCTAATCGAAAATATAGACCTTGACGAGCAGTTTGATATACTTAAGTCATTTTCGGTCATGTTGTGGGTTGGATCCTTTTTGCTTATCTACGTCCAACTGATATATGGCTATGACAGCTCTCTTTTGCAATATAAATATGGATTCAATGTCAGCCGCTTGACCCCACAATAAAATGCCGTATGTCATATTGCTGTGAAAGTAACTAAAATAGACCAAACGCGCGGTTTCTACATCCGTTAACTGTCTTATCTTCCTAACTTGTTTAATTGGCAACATTTAGCTACTGATTCAAATCTCAAAGCGGCGTGTATAAACTTAAAAAAGTGTGTTTTTGTTAAGAGAAAGCGAAACGATTGGTGACCGAATCCGCTGCTTTGGTAAAATTGGACCAAGGACTATCTCTAAAACGGCATAAGTTACCTGCTTTTTGCAAACATACCCACGCTAAGCCCACTAGATCGAGGGTATAATGAAGATAGCCCCCATATTTGCGACATATATAATTAATTAAATAATAATATAAAAAGAAACTGGAAAAGAATATCGATAAATACAAACATTTAGATTAAAAATACGAGTATCGAAGAGTTTTATGAAAAATGTCGATATTTTGATATAACGGTTTGTATTGAGCAAGCCTAGCCAATAATGCTTCGGGAACAAATTGGACAGCGCCACACATCGGTGGCTTGTGGCAACAATCCGTTAGTTAATGAAATGCCACGAACACTCGTAACGTCAGGCGACGTCACGGCGTGTCGACAAATCCTCCCACAAATAGTTGTACCATTATATGTGTGGGATAAGTTATTAGGTGGCTGGAGTGCTTTGAAATCTGTTTGGGAACAGACCCGCTGGACCGTGAAACGCAGCGTTATTGGTAAAATACTGGCCTGGACGTTACTGCCGTAATTTGTAAGCAAAGCACTCAGTAGAATTTGATCTCATCATCAAAATCGTTTGTGGTGCGGGTTCTGACTCATCATTTGGAGGCCTTCATGAAGACGGAATTTTAGCCGACGGATGTCGTGTATCGGCGTTTCTGCAAAAGGCTACATCACACCACGACTTAGCGCAATACGTCGCCGACTCAACGTACTAAATTGATTTGTGTAAACTTTATTAAGAATTATGTATTAGTTTATTTTTGTATGTTTAATTTGTGTATTTTACCTATGGGCCTTAGTTGCCTGAAAATAAAGATTTATTATTAAACGCATTTAAATCTTAGTGCTCAAAACGTTTTAGGAGTAGAGGGAACCGGACTTGATCGGGAACCAATAAAAATATGAGTTGTGGAGGCTCAAGTGGGACTATGGCAGGATCTGGCCCACTTTCAACACTAACCGAAAAGCGCCTGCAAATATCCGCACAGTTAGAAATATTCACAGACATAAGTTATTATACCTTCATTAGATGACTTCATTACCTATATCCAAATTGAAATCTTATGTAAGTGCACTGTATCATGTTCATGTGATAAATGAAGATTCTTTAATCTTAAGTTCTAGTTATCTGTCTGTATTTATTAAATTAAATTATAATTTTTATTTAATTGTTAAATTGAAGTGCCTGTATGTAATATCAAAATTACAACGTTATATTGAATGCATGTGAAAGTATATACGGTAGGTACTAATAACAAATAAGCAATTTCTAGGATTTTTTCCTGTCTGTCTGTTTGTTCCGGGTAATCTCCGAAACGGCTGGACCGATTTTAACGGGACTTTCACTGGTAGATGGATGTTATAGGGCGTCGGCTACTTTTGATTCAGGAAGTAAGTATTATTAAGTTGAAATTACGAGACGATAACAATATATCGAAATGCGGAACAGCTGAATATGTTTTGTATTTTTTGTCGGCAAGGAAAATAATTTTTCAAATATAGTTATCAAAAAGATCGTTAAACATACTCGTAGATATACTTAATCATCAATGAAAGTGATGACATTGCTGAAAATTGAAAAACCGTTATTCGCAGATATTAGTTAGTCAGTATAGTTTTTGTTAGTCTTTGATATTATGCTTAGTCTAAAAATGTGATTGTTATAACTTATTCACAGATGAAACTAACCTTAATATTGCCTTACCTAAGTATTTATCAATTATTTTCGATTTGTAATTTTTTAGTAATTAAACTGTCCAACGCCGCCACTTACGAACTAATGGCATGACGTCACTAAAATCCTGCATCGTGCAAGCAAAGTTTTCGGCGCGATTTGAACACATACAACAGTTACACATACATAAAACATTTGAGCAGTTGAACACCCGTCTGTTCGGAGGATCCTCCCTTTTCTATGGATGATTTTACACCCTGTTCCGCATAACTTCAAAACACCAAATATACTTATATCCAATGTCGGTAGTTATAGTAAACTATCTACCATGTCTCTGAAATACCATTTACGTAATACGCAAGCAAGCCCAATTCTCAGGCAAGTGGCTCTAGCCAAATATAGCTCGAATCTGCATTTAGCCGTCTCGTAGCATCAGTCTGTTATTGACAGCAAGCAGGTTCGTCGTCTACCCGGGCAGGCGGTGAGCGGTGATCTATACCGGGTAAACATCGCTCACGTTATCAACCGCCTTGCACCTGCCTTATCCGGCCTGCGGATTCCACCTGCCGTTTCTAGTAAGCCGATTTGCGATTTTGATGCATGCAAAATGACGTTTTAGGGACTAACTTGGAATTTCTTGGCGTAGGTAAGCTGTGTTTTCAGCCTCTTTCGTCTTTTGGTTTGAGAATCTGTGTGGTTAAAATATCGGTCAGTCAGTAAAGTTGCCCAGCCAGGCTGCTTTACTTGTTTAGGTCAACTTACCATAGACGGGAGATGAAGCCATTTTTTTCTTCTTTATGCTCCTAGCGGGACAAACGACACCACCCTGGGACTGCCGGTCACCCTCTCGGAAATAGAGCAGGTTACCGGATTTGAGGATTATCGAGTCCTCCCCCTCTCTTCGGACTTCAGACAACCTTATAATGATCCATCGTAACCTGCTCAATTCTTCCTCGAGTACGGCTATCTTCTCGTCGTTCCGGAGTGTTCGCGTGTTATATGTTCCCAGGTCCAGTCGTCGGTGTTTAATGGGGTAGCCGGGTCCACTCCGAAGATTCTTTGCACCGCTACCGTAGCCGAGGGTAGACGGGCTGCCGGGCACTCGGGGCCGTTGTATTGTTGTGCTATTCAGATTGGTTTGGGGGAATTTGCTATAATCGCCACGCTTGGAAGGCAGGTTGGCGATTGCAGTTTGTTGTTAAAGTGCACAGAGAACGCTGCTGCCCATTATCTGGTGTGTCCCTTAGTCACCTCTTACGACACCCACGGGAAGATATGAAATGTTGAAATTCTTTACGTCCGTTACCATACGGTACAGTAGTATAGATTGAGCTGTAAAGAATGTATAGAAAAAGTTAGCCGAGGCATTGGAAATGTTTTCTTTCATTGGTAAGTAAAGTTGTTTTTAAATTGTGCGTGAAAAAGTGAAACGCTTGGTTTGCATACAGATGGAGTACTTGCGTTATCTAGTTACATTTATGTCTGTGAGTACACTGACATACTCTACTTATTTGATTCTGACTGTGAATTAAACTGAAATAATTCCTGCCATTTCTGAATTTAATTTAAGAAAAGTGTGGTGGAAAAAGGAAACCATCAGCAGTCTAATTGCGTAGGTGAATCCGGCAAAGAACACGTATAGGTAAGGGTGACGACACCTTTAAAATAAGGACTTTCGTATTGAGTAATACACTCAAAAGGGGATAGGTCATGGAAAGGATATGTGAATTCTACTCATGGAGTAAATTAAATTAAAGGAGAATATACCCTTTCTAAATTATTTATGTAATACCGAAAACATTTAAAGTAAATGTGACATATTCTTTCATGGAGTTGTTCCCTTAACCCTGCCGAATTCAATTACGCAATTAGGCATTAGGTTTCATAGAAATTGTCTATTAGTAGAACAATTACAAAAATATACCGGCCAAGTGCGAGTTCGACTCGCGCACGAAGGGTTCCGTACCATTATCGGCAAAACGGCAATAAAATGTTGTATGGGAGCCCCACATAAACATTTATTTTATTCTGTTTTTAATATTTGTTGTTATAGCGGCAACAGAAATACATCATTTGTAAAAATTTGAACTGTCTGTGTCTGTGGTCCCATTTTTACCCTTTGGGTACGGAACCCTAAAAAATTGATTCGTAAAAAGTTAAATAAACGGAACTCTTTTTTCTTAACCTGTGTTCTTCTTCATTGTCCTTTTCTACAATCAGATAGAGTAATAAGCTAATTAAAATCTTTTGCCTCTTCACGATTACAAATTCACGGAAATCTAATCTCATTCCTCATAAGCTTCGGAATGGCTTCAGTGATATTTATTTATCTTTTACTGAAGCATCGTATTTGTATTTTTTTGATTTCCGATAGGTCTTTACCTATCGGAAATAATAATATAATAATGTGGTTCCGGGAATATTAATGCGTTGGTTTTAGCGTGATGCACATAATTATTAGAAATCTATTATGTATTCAGTTTTCATGAATCATTAATTCTCCTTTTTAACCGAATTCGAAAAACGAGAAGGTTCTGAAGTCGTCGAAAACTTGTGTTCCCCGATTACTCAAAGACGCCTGGACAGATTTAAAAAAATCTTCTTATGTTTAAAAGTGTTATAGTTCACAGATGGTGTCAAGGACATCAATTTAGTATTTGATGATGGGATCCTAGAGAAATCGAGCGAATTCCTCAAATATTATAGGCATACATATAGCGATTTTGATATTTTCATCAATAATGCAATCTGCACTCACAAATTATCATTTGGTGAAGTGGAACTGATGAAGAAGACCACAGATGATCACTTGATATGCGAAACAAAACAATGTATTCTAGTCGTGTTTAGGCTTATTGGAATCGTCATGAGATGTACTTTGGCTATGAATGATTTACATGATATTGCACCAAAACTAAAAAGAGGAAAATATTTTTTTTTTAGCAAAAAATCAAACCGACTTCAAAACAAAACACTACAAAGTGAAAAATTTATTTCTTTTCCGAAGTCGGTGTCGAATAACGGAAAACAATGGGTACAAAATACACTGACTACGGAAAAGAAAGTTATTTTTCACTTTGTAGCGTTTTGTTTTGGAAGTCGGTTTTGCGCAGTGATTTAAGTAATAAGTATCAATACAGTTTCCCAGTTTCATTATTTTTCAGGCGGACATGATATTTCACCGAACAGTAATAACGACGAACATTTACATCAACGTCAAATAAATAACAATTTTCTGATAACATTTCGTCTCTTGAAACAGCGTGACGCTCCTTGAAAAAGATAACTCCTTAAAATCTTGAACGTGGTGAATTTGCGTCTGTCGAAAATATGAAGCCAAGGCCCACATCAAAACAGATTTGAATGGAACGCAAAATGAAAGCAGCGGCGCCGCGTCCGAGATAACGGCTCTTCAAAAAAGAGAAATGTTAAAAACAAAATTCAAAAGGGAAAGAGGAAGTAGGTGCCTAAGTAAATTATAAAAGTGCGTCGACAGCCTTTTGTTTACGAGCCGCTACTGTCAGTGCTCCGCCATTTTCAACCAGAGCGACCGCATTCACAAACAGACCGGCAAGTTATGTCTCTAATTCGTCGCAAAAAAATAACATACTTAGGTTTTTGTGTGAAATCTCCAGTTGCTCGAACAATACTCTACGCCACTTCTTTTATCTAAAATAATAAAGAAAATATTCTCGGTGTTTTTTCCTTGTTAAGGAAGTTAAAAACTCGCTAAAACGTTACCTATTTACTCGTTGGAGTAAAATATAGGTGCTTACCTAACACGGCAGCCGTAATGAAAGCTAACTTGGTCCCCAGATACTAAAAAGTTTACGACGTTAGGCATATAGTATACACCCAGCGCGTTTTTATAAAATTTCGTGGAAATTGTAATGAATTTGTATACGGCTGCAAAAAAAACATTCCTTGGAGGATCCTCGTAGACATGTCAAGCGGTTTGACTGAAAGTATCTGCTTTGTGCAAGCGCCTTCAAAATTGTTGACGGAACGCTACGCTAACCGCGAATTCAAAATAGCTTATGTCCAGTTTTTTATCCGTAGTTAACTTAACCAATGATTAAATATGCTAACCAATGATTTAATTTTTTGGTAAAATGCCTGTTGTCGACCATTGTTAGACTCACAAACGGTCAAATAAGTTGGAGAGTTAATTATTTGACTGTTTATTAGACTAACAATCCCGCCGTGACTTACAAGTTGTTGATCGTGGGTTCGAAAGCAGGCAGGCGCTTTACTTTGTGTTAAGTATTTCATCACCACTGCTCCCAAAACGGTGAACGAATACATCGTGAGGAAGCCGGCACGTCTTAGAACCAAAAAGCCACCAATCCGCACTGGTCCCGCGTGGTGGATTACGGCCCATTCCCTCTCACAGGGAGAATGCCTGCACGCACAACGGACCAAATGGGAGTTTAAGTGCGGAAAAGGGGTCTATTTATCCTATCCTAGACTAACAATCGATGAATAAACGCGTTTTACCGAAATTTGAAACCATTGGTTAACATATTTAACCATTAGTTGACTGCGGATCAAAAAACTGTGCCTTAGCGAGCCATAGAGCTAGCTGTCGCTTTCAGATTCACTTGCAATGCGATCTGAAGAACCCCGAAGAACAAACGGGCTCATCGTTCGCTTTTTAAAATTGACTGTGAATATGTCAGCGTAGTGAGGATCGCCAGCCAGTTAGAAAATCGAATATGAAACGGCGCGAAGAAGTTTTGAGATAGACTTACAGCGCACCATCAGGCTTGGCAGACGAACAAGTGGTAACTAGTTTGAGAAAGGCCTGCAAATATGGGATGGTCTTGAGATGACTTAGTAGGGGAGTACATAAAGAACTATGCGGAATGCCGCATCCTCCATTGAAAAGGGAGGATCCTCCGATTAGATGAGTGTTATACCTGAAGGACAGTTGCCAAATGGTTGCTGATGGGCAAATAGCGCGGAGAACTTTGATAACGCGATGTAGGATTTGTATGACGTCAAATATTTTCGTAATTCGTATTTGCCAGTATAGATGGCGCTATAGTCCTGCGCAGTCTTTATTTAAATTATTTTCAGCGCAACTACTCAGTGATATGTGGAGTCTGTACATGTTTTCTGTTGAACAAATTAATACGAAGCAAAGTCGGCTCATGATTCCTGAATCCTAAGGGTGGGGGGAGGGGCGGGAACGGAGCGGTTTTCATTAGAGACCGCATGTTATTCATTACCTTCCTACATCATATATATTCATATTATTTTAGGATACTAAATGTTTTTATGGCCTATTTTGTGCCTTTGATATTTAAAGAGCACTTTATTTTTTTCTGACGTCGCTAGTCTACAGGGGTAAAAGAACATAATTATGTTGCTTCGTGTCAGATATTATGGTGTCCATTTACTATGTTCAACTTGATTACGTCTTGATAGTTACAGGTCGATTCAAAATTTATGGTGACTGCGAATTACGCTACTCTAGGCTACCCTTCGCCACAGATAATATAAGACTAGCATACAGATGCCTCATCCCATACAAAGAAATCGTGACGAAGTAACTAGCGTTTTTCATCTGATTAAGATAATTATTTTTATTAGTACTTCGATCGCGTTCGGTTATGTTCCACGGCTATAGATGGTGTTAGCAGCGACTTGCAAGTAAAAGGGTTTTCTCGGTTCGTCAATATTTTTTCTTTCAACACAGTGACGTTTTATAGTATTTTTTCCACGTTTTTATAGTTGCATTGTACCAAAATGTGTTACAATACAAATTAAAAAGATAAAGTGGCATGACACAGAAATTTAAAACCGCGCCATCTATTTGAATCAATTTAAATGATCCGGTCATTTGAACAACCAACAATCTCTGAAATGTGAATTAAGAACCTAATTTTCCATAATTTTGTGCTTAGGAGAGTTGATTAAAAATAACATACAATTTTTATAATTAATTCTAAAAAATGTAAATTTTATACACAATACAATAACAAATCGATAAATATCGCGCCATCTAGTGACAACTATTTGAAACAAATTTTCTTTGTTAGCACTGGGACCCCGTGCCTTCGTTAATGAAAGAAAGAAAAAAATGTGTTTGTGACCCGCACAGGAGACACGAGATATGCAAAAACACAATACTTAAAAATATAAAAAATAATAATACGAGTAACCCCGTGCAAGACCAAAAAGGCTCCTATCTCAACATGTTAGCGACTCGCGGAGCGTTCAGATACGCCATCATACTATACTACTTTCTCTGACAGTGAAGGGCATGACATGTTGGTCAACCCAACGTGCTAAACGATATTATGCATGGTGGTCGTGGTCGAGAAATAGAGAAAAGCAATCAGAATGATAACGTATAGCAATTCATATTAGTAAAGGTAAATGAATTACTAACAACAACATTAATTGCGCAATATACAAACGTATCCAACCAAATTGATTGACAGCAACAATTGCATATTTCATACCTGCGAATGTAGTTATTCATAATCAAATAGATATTCGAATACATATTCAGATAGGCACATGTACTCATGTTAAAATACCAAACACACTGAATGTAAACACAATGATCGAATGCACAGCCCTATCCATAATACTACCTAATATTAATTTCAATTTGCACAAACACAGGCTCAGGATTACGTTAAGTAAGCCCGCAGTATTACTACGACATTTTATCCTATCCAAATATATATGTATTAACTAACTTCTGCCCGCGGCTTGCTCGCGTTAATATAGATTTTGTCAATCAATTCTGATTGTCGGTCTACCTCTTCATTATTATGATCTCCTGGTAGTTTGAGAGTCTTTAACGCTCATGATTCGAATCCTGGAAATACTTCTGTATGATTCTGTTCTCCTATTAGTTTGAGAGTCTTTGTCACTCACGATTCAAGTCCCTATAATTCTCCCTTAAATTTTAAGAGAAAAAAAGGGTCTCTTCTATCTCCAAAATTCCTCGAAATCGGTTAAGCGGTTTAGGCCTGAAGGCGTAACAAACAAACAAAGTCACTTTCGCATTTAGTTAGGATGTATTAATATGGAATGTCTATTGGGATATTTACGTAACCTATACAACTGCGGGAAGTAAACCGCTGTATTTTCGGCAGAAAACCGGTTGAAAGAATCTTTTATGCAGAATATAGGATGACGGAGGCCGGGGTTTTATGTAACCGGAATAAATGGTTGTTTAGCGGGAGAAACTTTTAGAATTTGTTTAATATAAATGAAGCTTATTTTGTCATGTAATTACTAAGTACCTGGGCGACCGAGCTCTGTTCAGGTGAAAATAGAGAAAACGACGTTTTCTAAAAATGAAACCTAGCTAGATCGATTTATCGCCCCCGAAACCCCCTGCATTCTAAATTTCATGAAAATCGTTGGAGCCGTTTCTGAGATTCAGATTATATATAGATATACAAGACTTGCTCGTTTAAAGGTATTAGATAGATAGATTGAATGAGAGTTGGCCAGGTGTTGAGATTTCACAAAACACAACTTGTACACATACATAATTATAACCAAGCCTTAATGCCCGCCATCTTCATCCACATTGAGTACAAAGCCCAAATTGCGGCCAAAAAACTGGGCATCCTAAATAAGGTGAAGCGATACTTTACGCCTGGACAGCTTTTGGCCCTGTACAAAGCGCAAGTCCGATCCTGCATGCAGTATTGCAGCCACCTTTGGGATGGCTCAGCAAAGTACCAGCTTGCCGCGCTTGACTCGGTGAAACGCAGAGCTAAGAGGCTCATCGGCGACATTGAACTGGTGGATACCAACTTTAAAACTTTCGCGTTTCATAATTGAGAAACAATATACCACGGGTATTTAACGCGATGACAAAACTACAAATCACTGGGTGAATGAAAAATGGCAATCACTGGATCGAATTTCATCGTCCACAAGTCTTCTCCACGGAACGCCACTTCTATTCAAGAATTGTGCGTGAAGCGATTGAAATTAAAAAACATAAAACGTTCAATCGGGATGACGGTTACAAATTATCCGCGGCGTGGAATCCAGTGATTCAAAAAACATTACCTCGTTTTGCGCAGTCGGCGAACTTACAGAATAAGGACACGGTCAGTGTTGTGTGTAGAAATGTGAGGGAAGATAAAGAATTTTCTGCCACAACGGAGCCAGTACACCGAGACACCAGTCTACCCGGGACCACGGTCGTTGCAACACGGCCGAAACGTCGGGTAAAATAGGTAAATAAATGAATCGAAATCATCGCGTTAAATACCCGTGGTATATTGTTTCTCAATGGTGGATACCAAGCTTCATAGCTTGGCTCATCGCCGCAAGGTTGCCTGCTTGTTGGTCTTCTACAGACTGTATTTCGGTGAGTGTGCTCAAGAACTCAACGACCTCATCCCACCAGCCCCCTTCTACCATCGGACATCTGGACGCACTGCAAGTTACCATCCTTACCTTGTTGCCATTCCACCAATTCGCACCAAGCGCTTCCAAACATCCTTCATAATGCGCACAGCGAATGAATGGAACTCACTACCTGCGTCTGTGTTTCCGAACGCATTCAACCCGAATCTCTTCAAAGTTAGAGTAAACAGGCTTCTTCTGGGTAAGCTCGCTCCATCGTCAACTCTGTCTCTGTCACCTATGACTTAGACTAGAGTCAAGAGCAAACCTATAACAAATAAAAAAAAAAAAAACAAACATTTTACTTTTTATTTTAGAGTCCTATGTAATAGGATGAACCTATTGCCATAAACCGGACACAAGAAATGCCAGCATTTCTGCCTGACCCGGCAATTGAATCCAGGGCCTCATGATCAGCAGGAGCACTTGCGGTCACTACCCGGCAGACGATAATATCAATATTATTTTACCTGACTTCAAAAAAAGGAGGTAATCAATTCGATACGTGGGTATGTAATATTGTTGGAACTGCATATTTCTAAACACGTGAGGCAAATTTCATAAGTGTATGTGTTTGTATATATGTTTGTCCACACATTTCGCCGAAACTACTAATTGGATCTTTACCATTCTTTTTGTGTTAGATTGAGTATCTCTCAACTTAGGTAATAGCGTAAGTTTAATTTAATCGGTGTTGCAGTTTTCAAGATATGGAGCATACAACCGAACTCCTAAAATAAACCAATTACAAAAGCAAAACAATAAAAAGTGAAAAATAACTTTCGTTTCGGCAGTGTTTGGTACCTCTTGTTATTGTTTTGCTTTTGAATGCGGTTTATTTTGTCAAGTCGATTTTTTTTTCATTATAATGTTCTTGAGATTTACTTCTTCAATTACATCTACATTACTGCGCACACAGCGAAACAAAAATACATTAATAAGCTGAGTACTAGTTTAAATACCTCTTACATTTTCCATCGCCTTTTTCGCGAAATCAAGGAGTCGACGAGTGTAGCTAATTCATTACATTTTTGCATTAGCTTGAGAGTAATATTAACATTTTACACTATTGGCTAAGTCGCAGCCGGATACTGGCTTTGTTAAGTTTATTCATCTTCAAATATTCACGTTGTTTTTTCAGTTTGTTCCTAATTATATCCTGTATCACTTCTTATTTAATAGATATAAATATCAGTGCAGTGGTGGCTTAGTGGTATCGGCCGCGGCTTATAAGTTGTAAGTCGTGGGTTCAAACCCAGGCAGGCGCTTTACTCTGTGTAAATTATTTCACCACCACTGCTCTCAAAACGGTGAAGGAAAACATCGTGAAGTAAACGGCATGTCCTAGAAACAAACAATCGAATATATGTGACATCCACCAACCTACAATGGGCCCGCGTGATGGATCACGGTCCATTCCCTCTCATAAAGAGGATGCCTGTTTCCCAGCAGTGGGAACACTAAAAGGCTGATGATCATGATGATGATGATGAATATAAATATCACGACTAGATACTTGAATGTGATCCGCTTCTTAACACTTTGAAACTTACACACAATACATGCATTAAATGCATATATCTGACATTTCATATCACTCCCATCTGACTTACTCTGAAAGTTAGCATGTGTAAATAATTTATTTGCGGGTACTACAAAATACAAATGAAATGCGTTTTAATTGGGTCTGTATTTATTTATTTGTATAACAAATATTTTTTACAGGATCAGTTTCAAAATATCCAAATTGCTCTATCTGCTAGATTAATTCAAAACAAGAACATAATTTTAATAGATTTATTATTAAAATTGTGTTCTAATGGTGCAGATAAATTATTCACCAGATAATACAATCGAAAAATTCATAACTTATGAAAGAGACAGAGAATAAATAGTAGAAAAGGTATAACATTAAAGCAACAGAGTCATCAGCAGAGATCGGAATAGTTTAAGTATATTTACATAAAGTTTGAGGAAGTAAGTAACATAGAGTTGATAATACCTCCTCTAAAATCCCGGCATCGTAAATATGACGATTAACACCCGGGATTTAAGAAGTTGCAAATTACTTATTGCGCTTTGAATACATTTGAACTAAATTAATATATAAAAGAATCTTATTATATTTTTAGAGTTTAGAAGAATTAATTTTGTATGTAAAACAAAGCTCTAAATTCAAATGTTTTAGTACGGACCTCTAAAACAACAATAAGATTTCAGAGATTTTAGAGGCGGTATTATCAACTCTATGTTACTTACTTTTTCGAACTTTAAGTAAGTATATTTTACCTATTCCGATCTCTGGACATCTTCAGAAAATCATCCGGAGGAAGCTTTAGTAGTGATGATGATAATGAGGCACGATGTGGTGGGTGCTGTGCTTCACGTCCGCGTGGAATCTGGAATAAGCAGAGAATATTTAGTACTTCGTTGATAATTATAGATAAACATAAGTCCTTCGAGCCGCACAACCGCCTTCCTGGATTGTGATTGCACCCGAGAGGCAAAAATATTAAAAAGGCAAAAATCCGGCTAGAAGGACCATATGTTGACGATGCTGCCTCGACTGCTCAATTACAGGAGCGAATAAATAAAATACGTGGACTACAACAATCTGGTGTAATTACAGGAATACAATTCAAACAAAACGTCTTTGTCGTGGTAAGATTTTGAGTGACGCGATGCGTGGAGCGGGAGACATGCCAGCGATACCCACGCCGCCCACGCTGCCGCTCATCCACCGCGTGCCTCCAACCAATCGCAGGCATGCCATGCATAGACAGAGGGTCTAGACAAGTGACGTTTTACGAGTATCAAGGAAACCGCCACGATAGCTACCGAAACGCGTGAGATTTCTAAGTGCATTTTGGCATTTCACAAACGCCATCGCTAATAAAATGACATTTGGTCTAAAGCCTCTGAAGTGGCCAATATAAGTTAATTTCCAAATTACTGACTCCATACTACGCTCATCAAATATAAAGACAAAAGGATGTATGAAGGACCAGAATGGCAGATCCACAAAGGATGGAAAGCTACTGCTGGGGCTACTGGTGACGCCATTTCTAACAATATACGCAATAAGGCTGTGTACAAGTTTCAGCATAGCCTCAATCAAAATTTTAATGGGCCGTCTATTTATATCAATAAACGGTGACACACTTGGTTTGTTTATAATTGTGATAATGCTATCGCCGTGGCGTTTAGGCGCTCCATAGGTAGACCTTTGTTCAGTTCCTTGTTTAACATAACAAAGATAATGCTGTTGAAGCCGTCACGGTCATACAGGGTAGGTTTAGTATGGTACAGGAACCTCCACTGGTAGGTACTCAATGTTTTCATCCACTTACCCGGTGTGTTCATCGCCGTGGTAGTGAACATGTCTGTAGGAGCCGTCGGGTTCCTGCAGCGAGTAGTGTCCCTTGACGACGTCTCCATCACGGTGCTCATGCTGCGACTTGTGGTCACCCGTGTGAGCGTCCTTTACTTCGTAACCGAACTCGTACTTGGGATAGGTCTGAAAAAACGGAAATTTGTTTTCATCTCTATAATGGCGATGAAAAAATTGGTTTCTGAATGCCTCATCTTTATATAAGGCAGTCTGTAACATGGTTATAGGAGCTGGCTGTCTAGAGTGCTTAAAAAAAGAAATCGTCACTCGTAGAGAGTCTTATATAGCATCCGTAGAGATGGGAATATGGGTTCCGGTATTATATTATATCCCCTATCAAATGTTATCATCCAACCTTCACTGTATGGGTTTGGCAGGTATGTACCACCAGATTCCTTTTCCAAGATATCTAAGAAAGAAAGCAATGGTTCTGTATGGTGCTCAATACTTACATAGTAATCATGATGTTCATGTCCATGTCCATGATAGACAGGCTCGTGGTGACCATCGTGACGGTGGATGTACTGGGAGGAGTGGCCGTACCCAGAGACCACGGCGATGGCCACAGATAAGATGCATACCACCTGGAAAACAAGATGCGATATTAGATCTAAGAACACGGTAGGGACATGTAATGTTTGAGCCAGATCCTCTCAACGTTTCAATATAATAAAATAATTTGACTATTCGAAATTTCTTATCAGCTATTACTATGTCGTGTCATTGCTAAAATTAATCCGTTGATAGGGATAGTGCTATTCGTCCTGTATATTAGCTCTGTCTCTTTTTTAACGGAATCATGAAGGTATTAGCACCTTTTACTAAATCTAACTAATGTGTTGATGATCGCAGCGAGTTCCGATCCATAAGAAGTAAAATACGTATTTTTTATTCTTGGGCTCGCGCTTGACCTCTATCTCTCCTGATGGTAAAGCTATAATGTGGTCTACGGTATAGCATGCTTGCCTAGAAGTAACCTATTCACTCTTGACTTAAAGATCATGCAATTCCATCGCACACTCCCCGAAATGAAATCGATAAAAACCGTCAAGCTGGCAACTCGGCAACGATGTTCAAAGCTCTTAAAGTAAATAATGATAGAGTCAGATCCAGGTCGTAGAGTGATCTATCCAAGACACAACCACAACACTGAAGTACACTTCGATCTTTGGCACTTCATAATTTCAGCCGAAAGACACTGACACTAACACTTTTCACTGCTGGTACATTAGCCTCCCTCAAGTGTCACCATATCATCATAGCCATTGGTCCACCTAGTGGGAGACCTTTTAGCACTGCGTTTTCGACACTGCATTTACACTAAATAGAATAGAACTTATACCTTGAAGATCATTTTCGGAAGTTATTGTTTTAGAACTGTTGTCACTTCCAATTCTAATACCACAACGTAACTGATACACACTGCCAAATTCTCATGTCTTTTATACAACTTAAAATACTGCATCCAAGGTGATTGATTTCTCTATAATTATATTGACCATAAAATTGTTCACGATACAGTTGTTACGTTTATGTACGCATGGACATTTTTTTAGTAAAAGTTGTGAGTTTGTGACTGCATTACGCGTGTTTGCGTGAACTGGGTAAAGGTCGTTGGTGGCATGCGAGTATGCGATTGTGAGTTTTAATGTTACTCGTGTGGTTGTTATAGGATATTATTGTAACGTATGCTAATGTTTCTTGCTGAACATTGATCTTCCGGCTGGATTGGATATTAAATTGCTGTAATCTGTTTATGTTTCAGTTTGGCAGATGGTTTTTAAAAGGCCTCAGTGTTTTGTAAAGTGGAAAATAGGTCGAGTTTATAGTGGGTAGTCTCGGTAACCTCTGCCAGATTAACTATACTCAATACTCAATACTTTATTGCATTCCATATGTATTACAAAGATGGTATAGACATGGTAAAAGATCAATATGGACCCCGTCGGGCACAGCAAAAATTAGGAGAGAGGAAGGGGTGGGCCCCTCTTCAGTAGTATTTCAAGGCATTACATAGTATCAAAAAAAAAATTATAAAAATATTACAAATGTCAAATTGGACGTATAATTATGTCTGTGTTTATAGGTATGATATATTGATTGAATAGGAATAGTAAATAAGTAATTATTATAAAATTGATTGAGGTATTTTCATTAAGATTAAATTATGTTATTAATGTTATTTATTATATTTGGCTTTTGTAAGCACCTATTTCAAGCAATTTACCCATTTTATTATATATATTTCCTAATTTTTGGTGGATAATTGAGGGAATTTTTTTATTTTGCAATCGATTTGTCATTAAAAACTCCTTAACTGAGTAATATGACTTGGATTCAAGAAATTGTTTCACTTTATTAATAAATATATTTGTTTTGTTTATTTCTCTAATATCATTTGGCAGTTTGTTATAAATTTTTATGGACATTACTAAAGGGCTGGTTGAGTGCATTTTAAGTCGGGATTGAGGTATGTTTATTTTGTTTTTGTTGTGTCTAAAATTGAATCTTGTTTGTGTTTCTTCGCAAGTTGTGTAAAAATCTGGATGTTTTCTGACAAATTTACATAATTCTAGGATGTATAAACAGGGAAGCGTGAGTATTTTGTGTTTTCGGAAGTGTGGTTTGCAGCTATCCATTTGATCTATATTGGTTATAATTCGAATTAACTTTTTTTGTAAAATAAATATGGTTTGTGAATCTGTACTGTTACCCCACAGCATGACCCCATAGCTAAGCCACGCCTGAGCATATGCATAGTAGGTGACAAATGCTGTCTGCAGGTTTGTAGTTCTTTTAATTTCGCGCAAGGCATATGCAAATGTTTATAGTTTGGTTCTTATTTTCTGTATATGGGATTTCCAGTTTAAGTGGGTGTCTATAGACAAACCGAGAAGGGTAAATTCGCTTACCTGTTCAAGTTTTGCATTATTAAAAGTAAAATTTATTTTTAACGGGGGTTTTTGATGGGGATGAAAAGTAATTAATTTTGTTTTTGTGTAGTTAATTTCTAGATTATGGTTATCCATCCAGTTTACAGCTGTTGAGAGAAGGGAGTTCAATTTGGTGTTTATATTGTCATCGCTCTGACATGAGGTGAGCAGAGAGATATCGTCCGCAAATAGAACACATGGTCCATTTATAATTTTAGGAAGGTCATTTATGTAGATAAGAAACAACAAGCAGCCTATTACACTCCCTTGGGGAATTGACGCGTTAACTGCTCTACTGTCAGATCTCATTTTAATTATTTCATTTGTGTTCTTATCAAAATATTCGATTTCTACCAGTTGTACCCTATCCTTTAGATATGATGCAAGCCATTCGTGAGCTTTTCCTCGTATGCCTATTCCATGTAACTTGTCCAGTAGTATTTTAAATTGCACCTTATCATAGGCTTTGGTCATATCGAGCAGCATACCTATGGCATAGTTTTTATTATTAATAGTAGTTGGAGCCTCTTGTACGTATTTGTAGACTGCTAACGTTGTAACTATCATGACTGATGAGATGACAGTCTGTTTCTAAAATTCTTCGGTTTTCTAACACTTGCCGTTTGCACTTGGTGCAGACCACAGACTACATAGAGATACTATGTATGTGCAGACCATATGCTCTGAATCAACTTGAGAGTATATAGAGTTGTTATTACTCTTTTAACATATCCATTTGATCTATATTGGTTATAATTCGAATTAACTTTTTTTGTAAAATAAATATGGTTTGTGAATCTGTACTGTTACCCCACAGCATGACCCCATAGCTAAGCCACGCCTGAGCATATGCATAGTAGGTGACAAATGCTGTCTGCAGGTTTGTAGTTCTTTTAATTTCGCGCAAGGCATATGCAAATTTTGATAGTTTGGTTCTTATTTTCTGTATATGGGATTTCCAGTTTAAGTGGGTGTCTATAGACAAACCGAGAAGGGTAAATTCGCTTACCTGTTCAAGTTTTGCATTATTAAAAGTAAAATTTATTTTTAACGGGGGTTTTTGATGGGGATGAAAAGTAATTAATTTTGTTTTTGTGTAGTTAATTTCTAGATTATGGTTATCCATCCAGTTTACAGCTGTTGAGAGAAGGGAGTTCAATTTGGTGTTTATATTGTCATCGCTCTGACATGAGGTGAGCAGAGAGATATCGTCCGCAAATAGAACACATGGTCCATTTATAATTTTAGGAAGGTCATTTATGTAGATAAGAAACAACAAGCAGCCTATTACACTCCCTTGGGGAATTGACGCGTTAACTGCTCTACTGTCAGATCTCATTTTAATTATTTCATTTGTGTTCTTATCAAAATATTCGATTTCTACCAGTTGTACCCTATCGATATGATGCAAGCCATTCGTGAGCTTTTCCTCGTATGCCTATTCCATGTAACTTGTCCAGTAGTATTTTAAATTGCACCTTATCATAGGCTTTGGTCATATCGAGCAGCATACCTATGGCATAGTTTTTATTATTAATAGTAGTTAGAGCCTCTTGTACGTATTTGTAGACTGCTAACGTTGTAACTATCATGACTGATGAGATGACAGTCTGTTTCTAAAATTCTTCGGTTTTCTAACACTTGCCGTTTGCACTTGGTGCAGACCACAGACTACATAGAGATACTATGTATGTGCAGACCATACGCTCTGAATCAACTGCAGAGTATATAGAGTTGTTATTACTCTTTTAACATAATGTAATTAATTTTGAAAATGGGCAGAAGGCTATTAAAGCTGCTATTTTTACAGCTCTATATATTTCATACGGAAATCAAAACAACAATAAAGTACTTAGTTCTAAATTCAAATTATTATACACGATAAATCTAATATTTAAAGTATGAAATTGCAGATTTGTACTGGAAATTTGTTTTTTTTTAAATAATTTAACATATTTATGTAATCAAAATAATTACCATTATTATCAATACATTGCTTCCATCTAATAGGACGGTCATTTATACCTTTGCGATAGAAATCTGGTGATCTAGATTCGACAAACTGTCCTGCCTCCTGAGAAGAAAACTTTCTATCACGTAGAAAACTGTCCAAATCACGAAAAAATGGTAGTCCGTTGGATCAAAGTCTGGCGAATACGGAGAGTGACGAATGGTTTCTAATTGCAGTTCCTGTAGAGTTAAAACGGTTTCTCGTGCTGTATGAGGTCTCGTGTTATCATGGAGCAATAATGTTGAAGATCGATTCATGTGTCGGGGCTGTTTCACTGCTAGTTTTGCTATCATTGTTCGGAGTTCAGCACAGTAGACATCTGCTGTTATTGCTTGACCAGATCGGAGAAATCTATAGTGAATAACACCATGCTGAGACCACTAAACAGTTACCATTACATTTTTATTGGTAAGCTTTGCTTTAGGATACTGTTGCGGCGTTTGACCTGGGGTCAGCCATTGCATTTTTTGCTTACGGTTATCGTAAAGAATCTACTTTTCGTCACATGTCACAATCCGATCCCATATTCCTTCTTTCTGTATCGATTCAACAAGGCAACACAAGTTTCAACACGCGTTTCTTTCTGCAGATCAGTCAAATCATGAGGCACCCAATTTTCATATTTTATTTTTATTTTATTGATTTGTCGCAAATGAGTCAATATTGTTGGTAAGGTAACGTTAAACCCGTGGTTAAACCATGCCGCTAATTCCTGGGTAGTTTGGCTCGGATCGGCTTCCACCATCTCTTTCAATTCATTTTTATTCACCCGTGTGGGCGGTCTTCCACGTGGTTCGATCTTCAAATCAAAGTTTCCATCACGAAAGCGTTTAAACCAAAATCGCACGGTGCGTTCATTAGCAGTCCCCTCTCCAAACGCAACATTGATATTGCGAGCTGTTTCTGCCGCGTTAGTTCCGCGTCGGAACTCGTATTAAAATTTCACTCGTATTTTCGAAATATCCATCTTTCTTGTCTAAGCTGAATAAAAAACAACTGAAAGTCGATAATCGAATGTTGCACATTTTTCAAAAGAAGAACTTTATAGGTACCATGTCAAAAAAGTTTCACTCAAAAATCTCAAACCATGAAGGTTCTATATTAATTAGAAGAACCTATTACAATAAAATGGCAATTTCATACTTTAACCCCTATTAATTGATGGACATGGAGATGAGCATTCGTTTGTATTCGGAAATGCGATGATTGCCGAGAGACATTAAGAAAATAGTCGAACTGTACAAATAATGTTATGACTGGGGTGCCAGAGACTGTTGTCGTTTTCTTCTTCTTTCTGATGCAAGTGGAAATCCTGAGGCAATCCTGGACGATTTATCTATACCAAGAACTAAACAGAATATATACATAATGTCATGTTGAATCGTTTACTTGCATTATTTAGAAAATTCTTATCTTTAAGGTGTGTTTTGGAGATGTTTTGTTATTTCTTTTTATTATTATAGATAAGCTCGCGCTTGACCAACATCTATCCCGATGGTAAGCGACGATGATAACATCAAAAACAAATGATTTTGCGTCAGGTTGGAAGTATTTCTTTAATTCACTATACGGAGTGTTTTGGCTTCATTTCAGGTTCGAAGCAAAAGCTTAAAAAAAGCCACTGAATCGGTTATTGTGGTCAATAAATGCCATAAGCTTTATAATTATTAGGACGAGCTGTAAGGTATTCAAGCAGCATCATTTAACCCCGTGCGGTGTATTCATTAAATATATCATCCGCGAGGGAATTATAGAATTTCACATATACTCGCACAACCAAGCTTATGATCCCCTGTGTGGTGGACAGAATTGTATTTTTTTTTTTTTTTTTTTTTTGTATTTTTATCTTGCGGTCAGTCATTCAGACTATAAGCAGATAAGGTGAGTGTTTTTTGGCATTTAGGGCAGTGCTCCCATCGGAACCATGCCCTTTCTTTATCTTTGTCTTGATATCAGACACTCCACTAGTCAAAGATATCTCGCCGCTTTTTAAGCCGACGTATGGTTTCTGGGATAGTGAGCTGCCCCGCAAGCTGGTTCGGGTGCCTTGACAGTCTTGATGTATATGTGGCTGCATTCGTGTCTATTTCTTCCCTTACCATAGGTATGTTCAAAATTTCATGCACTTCAGTTATTTTACTAAACCACGGTGCATTGGATATTTGTTTTAAGATGTAGTTTTGTACTCTCTGTATTATCATTATGTTGGAGGTGCTGGCAGACCCCCATAGCTGTATGCCATATATCCAAATGGGCTTCAATATTGTTTTATATATTAGCAGCTTGTTATCCAAACACAGTTTTGAGTTACGTCCCAACAGCCAATAAAGACCCTTGTATTTTAAGTTGATTTCGTCTCGTTTTGTTTCAACATGCTTTCTCCACGTAAGTCTACGGTCCAAGTGCATTCCCAGGTACCTTACTGTATGTTGGTGCGGTAGTTGAATGCCATTCAAACTGACTGGAGGGCAATCTTCTTTTCTGAGGGTGAAAGTTATGTGCACTGATTTGGACACACTAACGGCAATCCTCCATCGGGCTAGCCAATTCTCGATGTCATTCAGACAGTGTTGTAGGACCTGAGAGGCCTTAGTCGGACATTTGTTCGAGGTTAGTAAGGCTGTGTCATCAGCGAAGGTTGCCACGGTAACTCCTGGATTTTGTGGTAGATCATATGTGTATAGCGTGTACAGGATTGGCCCCAGCACAGAGCCCTGTGGCACTCCAGCTGTAATTTCGTAAAAGTTGGAGGAGCAGTCGTTCTCCCTCACTTGGAAGATCCTATCTGATAGGTATGATTTCAGGACTTCATAGAAGGTATGAGGTAATATTGATTTAATTTTAAACAATAATCCTTTGTGCCAGACCCTGTCGAATGTCTGCTGAATATCCAGAAAAACTGATGAACAATATTCTTTCCTTTCAAACGATGCTCTGATCTCTCTGCACACTCTATGTACTTGCTCAGTAGTCGCGTGTTCCCTTCGAAAACCGAATTGGTGTTCCGGGATTATTGACCTTTCTTTTATGACTTTCATCATTCTGTGTAGCAGTGACTTCTCGGAAAGCTTCGACATTATAGGCAGAAGACTAATTGGCCTGTATGATGTGAGTTCGTGAATAGGTTTCCCAATTTTTTGGATCATTACAATATTCGATACCTTCCATAGGTCTGGGAAGTATCCAATTCTCAGCATTGCGTTGAATACCATTGTTAGGTACAGAGCTACTTTACGAGGTGATTCTTCGAGAACTTTTTTGTCAATTAGATCATATCCTGGCGCTTTATTATTCTTAAGCGACTTAAGGTTCCTGTACACTTCTCTGGGAGTCACCAGTTTTAGAGGTACGTCCAGTTGAAGATCTTGGTTTAGAATCAAGTCAATGTCAGTTTCGTTCCCATTCAGTGGTGCCTCGTTTGTAGTGAATACTTGCCTGAGATGCTTTGCGAAGGCTTCCGCTTTGTCAAGAGAGGTTCTAATCCACTGGCCATCGTGTGTACGTAGTGGTGGTTTTTGGTATAATGGTCTATCGTGGTTTTTGCAGACCTTCCATAGCGAGTAATTGGTAGCTTCTGTCGCTGATAAACCTTCCAGGTAGATATCTAAGGCAGTGTCGTTAGCGTCTTTGATAAGAGTTTTCAGGTCTCGAGTGGCTTTGTTCAATTCTCTTTTGTCTTTTGAGTGTCTGCTACTGTGCCATACTCGACGTAGCCTCCTTTTTTCGAGTATCATCTGTCGTATGGAGTCAGAGTATATTTTACTTTGAGGGCGACATTCATTGAGTTCAGGTGTGGACAGCCAGCAACTTTCTTGAATGACTGACGTTAAGTTGCGTACGGCTATGTCAATGTCCGACTCAGATTTTAGACTTACTCTCATTTCCAGTCTCTCATGGACCAACTCTCGGAAAGAGTTCCAGTCAGTGCGCTTGTTGTAGAGTTTTGTGTTATGCTTCATATTCAAAACAGTAGTGCCAAGTGTCAGAATTACCGGAACGTGATTGGTGTTAGAGTCAAAGCAAGTTTCTATATGGTGAGGAAGTCTGGATAGGCCCTTAACAATGAAAAAGTCTAAGACATCGGGAAGGCGGTTTGGGTCAGTCGGCCAAATGGTCGGTTCAGTAGTTGCGATCGTAGTGAGGTCGTTTTTAACTGTCGACTTCCTGAGCTCTCTTCCTCTAGTGCTGGTAAGTCTAGATGCCCAGTGCACATGTTTGGCATTCCAGTCACCTCCAACTATAAAGCGTAGTCCCAACGTGTTAAACAGCTCATCATAATGCTCTTCTTTTATTGTATACTTTGGAGGACAGTATATTGCAGACACATTAAATGTTCCGTTTCGATCGTCTACAGCGACCGTTGCTGCTTGTATATGAGGTTTTTTTAATTGTGGTTGTTCGTGATGTTTAATATTTGACTTTATGATGACGGCTGCTCCCGCATGTGCCGTACCGTCTGGATGGTTTGTATTGTAAATATCGTAGTTGCGTATACGAATGCTGTTGTTATCAGTTAGGTGAGATTCAGACACCAGTAAAATGTCTATGTTGTGTGAATTTAAAAGGACTTCCACTTCTTCTACGTTGGGAGATAGCCCGTCTGGGTTCCACGTTGCTACCTTTAGAGAAGCCATTACGATATTTTAGCTACTAAGGTTGTTATGAGATTAATTAAAGTGCTCATTTGTTGTAGGATGATATCAAACTTTTCTGCTTGTTTGAGAAGCATTTCTTCTATGTTATTTGGTGTAGTTGTTTCGACGTTCTTCTTGTTTTGATTTGCTCTCAGTATATCGGCGTAACTTGCTCTCTTCTTGTCCTTTGGGTTCACTTTTTCTTCATTATTACCTATTTGTTGAGGTAGTGTTGGCGGCTGACTATCCAACTGATTTGCATTGTTGGCTGCAGGTTGTGTTGGCTTTACCCTATTCTTTAAGTGTGCTTGGTTATTTGATTTCCTCGACAGTATTTCCTTATATACTTTGCATCCCTTATAGTTAGCCGGATGTGCACCAAAGCACAGAGCACATTTTGCTGGGGTATTTCGGTCCGTTTTAGGACAGTCTGCTGTTCTGTGTCCTTTAGCACATTTCACGCAGCGGTACGGTCGCATGCAGTAGTTTTTAGAATGGCCATATTGAGGTTCTTTACCGTTTTGTTGTTAGGGCTTTGTTGTAGAGTTGCAAAGAATGTCGAGGTAGGTTTCTTTTCAGGTCCATATTTTGCATTTATTATCTCTCCTATCACCACGTTTCCTGTCTCTTCTAGAGTTTCTTTTATTATATTGACAGGTGTTGAGTGATGGAGAATTGTAATTAGTGCAAAAGCTTTTGATGAAACTTGTTTGGAGATATTTTTGAATTTTTCTGAGATGCAATTATCGTCTAGTAATTTAGTTCCTAGGCAATCGAGCTCCATCTTCGACCACATAATCGCTTACCACCAGAGTGAGATGTTGGTGTAACCCAAATAAAAACCGGACTTTTCTCATATACAATATTGGTATTTGTTAGTAACATATACGTAGAACGACTTACGGGCCCAATTTCGCATTTCTTTCTTTTTATCCTAGACTAGCTGTCCCACGCGGCTTCGCTCCCGTCAACTGGCTAACTACCTACCCATCTACCCTACCTACCCTACCCTACCTACACTACATACATGATTGGTGCGTAACTTAAACCGTTTACGCAGCGCACGCAACCGAATCTCTCAAAAAGGAATATTTTTGCCTGTTTTTGCAACATTTTTCATTTCTGCTCAGCTCCTATTGATTGTAGCGTGATTTTATATAGCCTATAACCTTTCTCGATAAATGGACTATCCAACACAAAAATATTTTCTAAAATCCAACCAGTAGTTCCTGAGATTAGCGCGTTCAAACAAACAAACTCTTCAGCTTCATAATATTAGTATAGATAAATTATCGTCTCCTGTAGGAAAGGCCAGGTGATCTGGTGCCACGGCAAAAAGCTCGCTAATTATAAATCAGGGATAGTTGCCCAGTCTTCTTGTCAACGTGGTACTCCACGATCTTGATGGTGCCGTCGGGCTGGTGCAGGCTGTACGCGCCCTTCACCACGTATCCATCGCGGGTCTCAAGCTATGATTTATTGTCCTGCTCTCTGTACTAGTTGGTGTGATAGTTACCCGGAGAGTGTGCGTTGGAATTGCATGAACTAGAATTAGTTAGGAGGAATCTCCTAGCCTGTTTCATCATCGGAGTACAAGGCGTACGGCGATGCATCATCGGTTCATGGTGGACATCCCACCCATACGCACTAAACGTTTTAGGAATACTTTTATCTTACGTACAGCAAAGAGTGCAATTCTCTGCCGGCGTCTGTATTTCCTGAAAGCTACAACCTGGGAGTTTTTAAGTCAAGAGTGAATAGGTTTCATCTTGGTGCAAGCGTGCTGCATCATCGACCACATCATCGCTTACCATCAGATAATATAGTGGTCAAGCTCGAGCCTATGAATAACAAAAGAAAACCCATGGGGTAAATGGCGCCATCAGGCTGGTGCAGGCAATACTCGCTTTTCACCACGTCTCCGCCGCGGCACTCGTGCTGAGACTTTGGTATTAAGAACTGTGGTCTTTAGTCGGTATCCCTACGTTCTCCATAGGCAGAGTGTATCCATGAGGATATCCGTACACAAAAAAAAAACTATAAACGTACATAGTACACAACATGGTGATCCATATGCTCCTCTTTTTTGTGTTCCACATGCTTGAGTTCCTCGTGCTTGTGCTCGTGGTGGGCACTGTTGGAAGGCTCGTGCTTAACCTCCTGCGACTGATGCAGGACTATGCTCTGAGAAGACACCGCGTGTCCGTGGTGATGGTGATCGTGGCCGTGGCTCTCCTGAAGGCGAAGAGAAATATCTGGTGAAATATTTAGTGAGTAAGTATTTAAAATTGTTACGAGTTTTTAATAAGCTTTTGTTGTGCACATGGATGTACTATCCTCAATTGCATATTTCTCTACGCAACTGAGGTTTGCTGTTAGAGAACCCAACTATGGGTTAAGCTCGCCTTTGTACATTAACTGTCCTATTGTATTTGTATGTTTCTATGTTTTGTGTACAATAAAGAATAAGAATAAGAATCTGGGGAAGGAGAAAGTTCTTGCTTATACAAATATAATAAGTGAAGATAATTAAGAATGCGTATGTGGAAGTGTATATTAGAGGGTATATAGATACGAATATCATATTTATATCAAAGCGCGAAAAGATTTTGACTTTATGTAGATAATACAGAATCCATTTATTACTCGAGCTGACGTTGATTTGAAAACTGTAGGAGAAAGCTGTAAATTAACCCCTACGTTTTAGATAACTCCTCCATTCAATTAAATGACAGTGAAACCAAAGGGATTTTCCTTCAAAAGGACTTAGAATACATCCCAAGTCCCCATCATGAGGCTACCGTTTCTAAATGTCATCATCATTTTCCTGCCCTTGTCCCATGATACTTTGGGTCGGCGCAACACGTTTTCTTTTTCCATACCGTCCTGTCCCCCGTCACGATATCACTGACTCCATTTTCTTTCATTTCACTCACACTGTCTATCCATCTTTTCTTTGGCCTTCCCCTCCCTCTTCTTCCAACCACATTTATATTTATAACGCTTCTAAGAACATGCGTTTCATCCCTCCTCAGCACATGATACCAGGACAAACATTTTCCTTTCAACTTTTCTATCACGGGCGCCTCTTTCAAACTTCGTCAAACATACTCATTTCTCACTTTATCCATCTTCCTCACTCCGCACATGCTTCTCAACATTCTCATCTCTGCTACATGCAATCTCTTTTCATCCAAGAACCTGACCTACCACAACCAACTCTAAATCATTTCTCTAAGTAACTTCAAAAGAAGAATAAACTCATGGAAATTTTATAATCAAGATGGATAAAGTAATTAAAAATTTAATACAATATTTATGAGAAACCTCCATCAAGAATTATAAACTTACTTTGGTAAATATTTTTCTTTTAAAATTGTTGTTGAATGGTTGAAATGAAACCGATATCTGATAAAGTATATTATTAGTCCTTTTATACGTATTTAAAGGTAGTCCTTGGAGAAGTAAGGCCTCTTTATGATGAAGTACTTCTTCAGAAAGAAGAACTGAACTCAGGAAGTGGAGACCTGGCAGAGCCCCGATGGTGCAACAAAAAATGAGATCGATTTCATCATGTCAACCAGGAAGCAAATGTTCAATGATGTCTCTGTGATCAATTCGGTGAAAACCGGCAGCGATCACCGCATGGTAAGAGGCACATTGAACATTAATCTTAAGGTTATACTAGTCTATCATTCTTCCATACAAACGTAGTCTAGTGATTACTCCACTGTTTCACGATGCACGTTAAAAAATAAAATATTAATTTTTCCATCATTATCTAGCCCTGTAAGGAAACAAAAAGGTAAAAAATAAAATATTTGAAAGTTATGAGCGTCGAAAGTTCCATATTTCAACACTATTTTTTACGCATCTTTGGGCAGAAATAAATACCATTACAAAAAGGAAAATTGCAAAACGGCCTCCATACAGGGATAGATTAGTAATTCAACAATGCAAATAATTTTATTTTGTAAATACACATTTGATAGTTTTTTCATGATATCCAGACTACCAAAGGTCTGTTTATAAAATTTCGCGCTCTCGTTTTCGTCCTAAATCATCATCCATTTTGCTACAAATTTACTAAAGTTCTAATTCGTACGCGAACTAGCTTCTTACTGCTCATCACAGCATCTATATCATTCGCAGGTGTTGTCGGATGAGATGGCATACATTTTAACCACGCGCACAAAAAAGTTCGTGCCGTCGACTAGTTGAACCTTAAGCTTGAAAGTTCTTGACTGATGAAGTCCACGCTCCGTCCAGCACAGATCCAGGACCAAAACCCCGAGAGCTTTCAGCTCGAACTCCGTGGACGAATACAGTGATGAGTTCGTGGAAGCTGTCCACGGTCGAGTCTAAGGTTTCAAGAACCGTCGTACAGATAAAAACAAAAAGCTCTCTGAAATAAAGATTAAGTAAGTATAATTACAATTTAAATATGAAGTACTTCAAATAGATACAAGTATATACAGTGTATAAAAAATTTAATAACTAAGACTACAAACATATACACTTGAACCAAAAACTACTCACTAACTAAACCTAAAAATATACTAAACTAAAAAATGGCGTCGAAAAACTCCTGCACATCGTTGTCCACTAGTAATGTGCCCAAAAGACTGGCAGCATTGCCACGTTGTATGGCAATGCTTATTCTCAGACCAAGGTAAAAGCCAGCCCTTGGGTCACGCGAAGTGTCAACTAGGCGTTTGGAAAGATCAAGATCAGTATTTCAATAGTTATTTATATAATACTTATATAAAACACAATCAGCCGTCAACTTATTTCGTATTTGACATCTTAAGAGTGGCGCAAGCGATTGGAAAAAATCAAATACGGGAATGGGCGCTATCAAAATGCCACGTGAGCAATTCCTGACATTTTGGCATTTTGACCATTGCCATCGCTTTCGTCGATTGATACATCTGTAGAACCTCAGTTCTTGTTATCTCTTTTGTGGTAATAAGTCAGTGAGTAATCATATTTCTGGGCAAATAAGTAATCATATGCCCGTATTTTTGGGCATTATTCGCACCGCACATTTACACTACATTCTTCTATGTGACGTCACGTTAATTCAATGAAAGCGGATTCACTGCCCATTCACTTTGCTATGACAGACTCCATTTTTTAATCGTTCGTGAAAAACCTATCTCAAATTTGCAGTCACTCTTTTAAATCTCGTGCTTTTTAGGGTTCCTTTCCACGAAAGGAAAAATGGATCCCATTTAGGATTCTTTGTGTGTTAGTCCATGTGTCAAGACCTTTTTCTCTGGAACACCTAACGGTATCAAGTTGAAATTAATATCATTTATTGAGGTCTGTAATCCCTTGAAGCTGTGAAAATGTCAGACTTCTAAATCATTGCAATCAAAAGGTATGGCCATACATCTAAAAAAACTATTATTAACCTGTTTTCTGATGAAAAACTGACTGGGACCTAAATAGATATATGAGAAACACTTTTCCAACTTAAAAGATTATTTTGTCCCCCAATCCAGTTCAGTTCAGGAAGTGGTTTGCATTCGTCGAGATGTTTTCGTTTTATTAATGAAGGTACCTACCTATCTAAAATTGAATTAAGAATTTTAAGTTGAGTGTTTATCTCTTCTTCAGTCTGAAAAAGTTGGGTTTGACACATTCTTAATGAAAATGCTCAATTCAGAAAGGTCCTTAGTAACGACCAAAGAAAAAACCAAACATTTTTGTAATTCGATGCGCCCGGAAAATGTTGAATAATTAAATAAATTGAACTGAAAATGATTTTCAAAGAATTACTATATCCGTAACGAATATGCCAATTAAGGAGAAGAGATGAAAAACGCAATAACATATTCTATTGAATGACAGTGATAGATGTTTTGTATCTGGAACAAATAAAACAGATTCGGTGACTAACGGTGAATTACTTTTTTACTAAGTTTAGAATTTGTACATTGGAAATTATGAATTTATGTATTTACTTTTCTAAATGTACCTACATTTTCTGTTCTAAACCTGGTAAACCACAGATCTGGCAGTGTCCAGGTACTGATCGGAATAGTTGGTCAAATGACACGAAAAAAAAGGAAGAAATTAAGAATCCATAAACACCACTACCTATCTCACTCCCAATTTGGAATTTGGAATTGAGTATTTGTCAAACAAGTTGTTAAGTTTGATAGTTTACAGGCTAGAAAACCTATCAAACTTAACAACTCAAATTCCTCCTCTCCAAATACTCAATTCAACAACCGGCTCTAATTCTTTGTTCCCAAACAACAACATATATTAACACCAATAAATAGTTCCGCTATACAGCACAACTATTATTATCAGTATAATAACTTAAACCAAATTGCCATTAGGTGCTATCCCTTGCTTAGATATTCACTAACGCGTATTACCAATTTGGCAGAGGCCGTTTATGATAATCATCAGGCATTGGGGTCGGCTGGCCAATAGTAGGGATGGGCTAGTGAAAAAATATATCGAAAATATCGAATCGGTATTTACCGACGATGTCGATATTTAGCGGTAAAAAATAAAGGAATTCTTCAAAAAAAATAATTTTAAAAAGTAATTCAGGAGGCCATATTTTAAAGGATATACTTTTTTTTTGATAGGTTTGCTCTTGACTCTAGTCTAGGTCAGAGGTGACAGAGACAAAGTCGACGATGGAGTGAGCTTACCCAGAAGAAGCCTGTTCACTCTAACTTTGAAGAGATTTGGGTTGTATGCGTTCGGAAACACAGACGCAGGCAGTGAGTTCTACTCTTTTGCAGTGCGCATTATGAAGGATGTTTGGAAGCGGTTGGTGCGAATTGGTGGAATCGCAACTAAGTGATGATGGTAACTTACGGTAATACTTACGTTAAATAGTAAAATTAAATAAATAATAATAAATAAAGAAAAAATAAATAATAATATAATTATTTAAATTATTGATAGGTACTGGAATAAAATATCGATAAATACAAACATCTAGATTAAAAATACGAGCATTGATGAGTTTTATGAAAAATGTCGATATTTTTATCTATCGATTTGTTTCGAGCAAGCCTAGCCAATAATGCTTCGGGAACAAATTGGACAGCGCCGCACATCGGCGGCTTGTGGCAACAATCCGTTAGCTAATGAAATGCCACGAACACTCGTAACGTCAGGCGACGTCACGGCGTGTCGACAAATCCTCCCACAAATAGTTGTACCATTATATGTGTGGGATAAGTTATTAGGTGGCTGGAGTGCTTTGAAATCTGTTTGGGAACAGACTCGCTGGACCGTAAAACGCAGCGTTATTGGTAAAATACTGATCTGCAGCCGAATTGAGTTAGTGAAATCGGCAAGGGAAACAGTTTGGAACCTTCAAAGAGTTCATTTCTTTCAACTTTTTCAGTATTGCGAAACTAATTTGGAAAGAGTACGATCATCCTCCTAATGATTTATTTCCAAATAATTAGGACATAATTTAATTTTGTTTTACTTACAACTAATGGTCTTCTAATGCTTTTAATTAAAAATGTATAATGGTTCCTTCAAACTGAAAAAACAGCTCCTTTGCCAAATTCACTTACGCAATTCGGCTGCTGGACGTTACTGTCGTAATTTTTAAGCAAAGTACTCAGTATAATGTGAACCATCATTAAACGCATTTAAATCTTAGTGCTCAAAACGTTTTAGGAGTAGAGCGAACCAGACTTGATCGGGAACCAATACAAATATGAGTTGTGGAGGCTCAAGTTTGACTATGGCGGGATCTGGCCCACTTTCAACACTAACCGAAAAGCACCTGCAAATAACCGCACAGTTAAAATTATTCACAGACATATACTTAAGGGTAAACAAGTTAAAAATTCTTCCATACAAACGTAGTCTAGAGATTACTCCACTGTTTGACGATGTACTTTCAAAATAAAATAAGATATCGAATTGTCTCATCATTATCTAGCCTTGTATGGAGCCGAAAAAATAAAAAAATAAAATATTTGAAAGTTATGAGCGTCGAAAGTTCCGTATTTCAACACTAATTTTAACGTATCTTTGGGCGCAAATAAATACCATAAGAAGAAGGAAAATTAAAAAACGGCCTCCATACAGGGATAGATTAGTAATTCAACAATCCAAATAATTTTATTTTGATCAGATACATTCAGTAGTTTTTTCATGAAATCTAGACTCCCAAAGGTCTGTTTATAAAATTTCGCGCGCTCGTTTTCGTTCTGAATCATCTTCCATTTCGCTACAAATTTCCTCCCCGGTCAGTGGGGCGGAGGGGTGGCGCGTGCGGCGCGTACACACACACACGCTCATTAGTATAGATGCTGCCCGGCGCCCGCGCCCGGCTGCCCCGCAGGGCCTCAATCGGCTGTTGTCTGTATAATCATCATCATCATCAGCCTATTAATGTTCCCACTGCTGGGAAACAGGCCTCCACTCTGTGAGAGGGGGTCTGTATAATACGTCACCGTAATTACGCACGTGCTGTGTACCTATGTAACTGATATCTATCGACGATAACGTATTCGTATAATATTTTATAACATTGACACCTGGCTTGAACTTTGGATTCCGATATTCCTTTATGTTTTGTTTTGATTATTTTGAATTCGTCCCAAATTTTACTGACCCTGGCGTTGGACTTTGGATTCTAAGTTGAATCTTTTATTGAATTTAGTTTGTACAATTCATGATGGCGCTTGACATGACTTTTATACCTAAACACTGACTTATAATTCTAATGTTTCACGCGCATTTATAAAATTTTAGAATTATAAATTACCTACTATAACTCCATTTGCGAAAATATTAGACGTTTAAATTAGCCCATTTTACAGCCCGTCCAACCGATTTTGACATCTATTGCGTTGGTGATACGACAAATGGTAGCTGTAGTAAACAGTTGGTTTTGGTAACAGGTTTATGCTTTTTATGTCATCCTTATGTTTACGGGATAGAACTCAAAATCGGTTGAACGGACTGTAAAAATATTTGGAAACATGTCAAATGTTATTTCAAGTGGAGTTTTAGGATAGTATACCTATCTTCATCTTTATTTGGAAAGTATTTTTTACAAAAAAATACTACGGACTTCCAAATATAAACACTACATAGTGAAAAATAACTCCAATTTCGGAAGTCGATGTTTTTGTTTCTTCGTTTTATATTTTTCACTTTTTAGTTGTGTACATAAAGAGCAAGTTCAATATGGTACTTACCTATAATCTCAGATTAGAGAAAATCTGAGCCAATAATGCCTAAATTTATGCCTGAATAAATTACCTGAATAACAACCGCAATGAGAGTGTACCTACCAGGGTGAACTGTACATCTGCGTACCCCTTTAGAGCCTAACGGCTTGACGTTATGATATGAAATGGCGTAAACAATAAACAGATATGCGATTGCAGCAATCCCGAGAGATTTGCCGTTGTTTATTGAAGAGTTCTGTTATATATATTTGTTCACTTACATAGAATTATGTATATAGATTCCAATTAGATTATGTAGTTTAGATTTTCGATAGTCGTGCCTAATTATAGCGGCAGTTCATTATTATGTAAGTACCTATCTGTTATATCGGCTCGGCTTCCGCGGCGGACAAAAACAAAAGGAAGCTATTTTTTAACCGACTTCAAAAAGGAGGAGGTTCTCAATTTGACTGTATTTTTTATAATTTGTTGTATCTACCTAAATACCTAGGTACTTTTTTAATGTGAACCGATTTTGATGATTATTTTTTTATTTGTATACCTGCTATATGCGTGCCGACACTCACAAGCTTGGCTCGACTACCCGAAGCGAAGCTACTGTTTACTTTGTGACATGACGTAGTATCTAATACCTACCTAGATGCCTACCACTATGCGTTTCAACTAAAGAATAGGATGGCCCTCGCGCCATATTGTGACGTCATAGCTGCCGAATCGAACCAGTTAGGTAAAGTCAGCAAAAATGTTGTTTGTTATCCAAACAACTTTAAATTAAATTGCTCAAAATCATTGAATGTATCACAATACCGATTACTATCCCGCGACTAAGTTACTAAGTAGGTAATGGAATGGGAATGAAGCCAAAAATGTGTAAGTTTTATCTATTGTATTGTGATAACAAACAGAATATTTTAAACCGCTATTGTAAACAAACAATCAATAAACAATTTACAAAATAACATTTTTTTTAATAAGATGAACCTAAATACTTACTTACCTAGAAAACAAGTCTTACATCAAACTGGCGCTGTCGAAAAAGCAGTTATCCTGACTCTGGCTGGTATGAATAACTCCTACTTACGGGGAGTCGCCTATAGGTTATAGCTAACTAGCTAAGGTAAGTAAATACCTATTTAACATTTTATATTGCATTGTAATATTTGCACAACCTTAAATAAAATACAAAAACATGACCTACACCCGTGAGTATAGAGCCTAGCTTTCCGCACGCGCTGGTACGATACCTACAATCAGCGAAGTCCTGGCGACCGGCCTGCCAACATAAAATCTACTGACTTGGCGCTCAAACACTTCATTCTTATAAATAAGGGCATAAGGTTCAATAAGCGCGCAAGCAGCTCCCGCTGCGCTGTCGTCGCCGCCGCCAAAAATAATTTAAAAGTCAAATCAATAAAATTACTTGTTGATAATAACAATACCTACGTAAATGCACATTTTCGCAAGAGATCTTATTGTCTAGTTGGCAAAGTCGCGAGTAAGTTTGGGTGCATAATAACATGTAAATTGAGTGCCTTCTAATTACGTTACACACATCTATTTGTATCTATGAGTTTATGTTGTCATAACATGAAGTGAAACACACACCGCTATCGGCGCTCTTCAATGAAATTACGCATGTGTGCGTCACACAGCGTTATGAGTGTGTATACGTATTCAAACTAGCTTCTTACTGCTCATCACAGCGTCTATCTCTTTCGTGCGTGATGTCGGATGAGACAGAAAATATTTTAGCTCCGCTGCCAAATAGTTCGTGCCGTTGACTAGTTTACCCTTAAGTTATTATACCTTCATTAGATGACTTCATTACCTATGTTCAAATTGAAATCTCATGTAAATGCACTGTATCAAGTTATGTAAGAAATTAAGATTATTAAAACTTAAGTTCTAGTTATCCGTCTGTTTTTATTAAATTAAATTATAATTTTATTTACTTGTTAAATTGAAGTGTATGTATGTAATATCAAAATAACAACGTTATATTGAATGCATGTGAAAGTATATACGTATATATAAATAACTCCAGAATCGTTTCGAGTGCCTAGGGAGCTTCGTGGATGAATACAGCAACGGGTTCGAAGCTGTCCATACGGTCGGGTCTAAGTTGTTCAAGACCCGCCGTACAGATAGAAACAAAAGGCTCTCTGATCCTACTCTCAAGCTTATGATGGAGAGGCGTGAGATGATCCTGCAGTCTTCAGATGAGGCGTGCAAATACCGGCAGCTCAATAGACAGATCTCTAAATCCTTGAAAAGAGACCTCCAGCGCTTTAATACCGAGCGTATTAAAGACGCGATCGAGCGAAATAAAGGCTCCAAGGTGTTTTCAAGGGATCTGGCTATTGGGCAGAGCCATCTCACGAAACTGAAGACCGACGATGGCAGGATCCTATCCGCCAAACCGGAGCTTCTGAGGGAGATCGAGACATTCTATGGGCAGTTGTACACATCAATCAGCAAGCCCGTTGCAAGTCTAGCAAACGACCCAAGAGCTAGATTGAGCCGGCACTATACCGAAGATATCCCGGACGTCAGCCTGTACGAGATTAGGATGGCTCTGAAACAGCTCAAAAACAACAAGGCGCCGGGTGATGACGGAATTACGGCCGATCTCCTGAAGGCGGGTGGAAAACCGGTCATTAAGGCCCTTCAGAAGCTGTTTGATTCCGTCATACTCGAGGGCAAAACGCCACAGGCATGGTGCAGGGGTGTGGGGTACCCTTCTTCAAGAACTTCACACAAAGTGTGAAGTTCTAATTAAAACAACGATAGACTACATACCATCAAAAACATAAATATGAAAAAGGGAGCCAAGTTCAATACTAGGAATATGCGCGGTTGTTGATAACTCCGACAAAAGAATTGAGATCTAAATGGGTGCCAAATACTGTATCCTGAAATTTATTTACAAGAACATAAAACATTCTAAAATAAATTTTAAAACACAATTTCATGCTTTTTCTGCTACAACAATATTTGCTGTTTTAAAATATAACTTCTTAAATTTGTACTACAGCTGAATTATTTATATAAAGCAGATAACTTAGGATAAATTCTAGCTCATGATTTGATATAACGTGTGCAGGCGGTTGTACGCTACAATAGAGCTCCTTTGTGCCTTGCTTTCACTTGGATCTAAATTGATAAGATGTATTCCATCTAAGGTTTTAACTCTGGAGAGTCCAACGTAAGTCTGCCCTTTACGAAATATAGAGGAGCCTGTGTCGAGAAGAGCACTGTCAAGGCTAAGGCCTTGCGATTTGTGGATAGTAATAACATATGCTAAGCAAATAGAGAATTGTTCTCTGTTAATTAACATATACATTACTTAATATCTGAAACTTGGTCTTGACTTGTTATAGAATTAAGGGTGGTATTCCACTCGTTATATATTCACGTGAAGACCTTAAAATCGACATAAAAACCGGCTGTAATCAATTTTCATTGCTAATTCTTACATAACAGGCACTTTAGTTAAGATTTCATAATAGAATCAATTTATTGAAAAATTATGAAAAATTACTAGTTTCAGATTTATTCCTGTGTATTCACCCAATTACCTATCAGGATGCCAAATTTGAATTTTCTAGGTCATCTGGAACTGGGTTAGAGTTTTGATCTATAGGTCAGTCAGAGACGTTAATATCTAAATAACCGTTAGAGCTATATTTATATAATTTCGGTTTATAGTTCATCTTAGCGATTTTAATGCATAGACCAAATTTCATGTCTTTATGTTAAACAGATTTTGAGTTATTAAGATAACAACAGTGGCTCCAAATGGTTCGTGTAATATTTCACACAGCAGCTACGTCGCCAGTTCATTTTTTGCTTGAACTTGGCTTGACCCGCTGCCGCGTCAAGATTGTATTGCGTAATTATTATCAAATTGAAATTACGAGGCTATAACAATACGTATATATCAATCTCAAACAGCTGACTATGTTTAGTCTGCCAGGAAAAGATGTTTTTGAGATTGTTCCGTGTATAAAATTGGGATTGTTATCTATACTAATAATAATACGAGGCTATAACAATACGTATATATCAATCTCAAACAGCTGACTATGTTTAGTCTGCAAGGAAAAGATGTTTTTGAGATTGTTCCGTGTATTAAATTGGGATTGTTATCTATACTAATAATAATACGAGGCTATAACAATACGTATATATCAACCTCAAACAGCTGAATATTTTTAGTCTGCAAGGAAAAGATGTTTTTGAGAATATTCCGTGTATAAAATTGGGATTGTTATCTATACTAATAATATAAAAAAGAGGAAAGATTTGTATGTTTGTATGTAACTTATAAATTTCTGGACCGATTTCAGGCTACTTTTTATCCATGTATTCCCAACGGAACGGGAACTACGCGGGTGAAACCGCGAGGCGGCTGCTAGTAACTTATATTCATAGATGAAACTAACCTTAATATTGACTTACCTAGTTTTATACCAAGTATTTATCTATTATTTTCGATTTGATCTGTTGTGACATTTTTATTACTTAAACCAAATATACCTAAACACAATGTCGGTAGTTATAGTAAACTATCTACCATGTCTCTGAAATACCATTTACGTAATACGCAAGCAAGCCCAATTCTCAGGCAAGTGGCTCTAGCCAAACATAGCTCGAATCTGCATTTAGCCGTCTCGTCGCATCAGTCTGTTATTGACAGCAAGCAGGTTCGTCGTCTACCCGGGCAGGCGGTGAGCGGTGATTTATACCGGGTAAACATCGCTCACGTTATCAACCGCCTTGCACCTGCCTTAGGCCGGGACTCCACCAAAGCGGAGATGTGCGGAGAAGTGCAAAGCGGGGAGGAGATGTTTTTTACACAACCAATAGAATTTCGTTATTCCCACATCTTTCGTCTCCGCTTTAGACTTCTCCGCACATCTCCGCTTTGGTGGAGTCCCGGCCTTATCCGGCCTGCGGTTGCAACCTACCGTTTCTAGTAAGCCGATTTGCGATTTTGATGAATGCAAAATTACGTTTTGGGGACTTGCTTGGAATTTCTTGGCGTAGCTGTAAGCTGTGTTTTCAGCCTCTTTCGTCTTGTGGTTTGAGAATCTGTATGGTAAAAAGATCAGTCAGTCAGTAAAGTTGGTAGCTCGGCTGCTTTACTTGTTTAAGTCAACTTACTATAGACAGGAGATGAATGAAGATCATATTTTCCTCCTTTTTTCTCCTAGTGGGACAAATTGGCAGTAAGACTTTTGTAATGTTCACTTTGAATACAGTTTGGTTGATTAATTGTATTTTGCTTCTGATATATATCTGTCTGTCTGTATATTATCACTGTTTTTGTTACTTTTAATTGTCACTTTTGTGGTTTATTGTGAATAGTCATGGTTGCTATTTTAACACTTATTATTTCAGTCACTGTTTAATTAGTCACTTTGATAACGTTTACACTGGTTAATTGGGACTTTTAAGATATATATTACTGACTTTTAACACAAAAGTACGATTTAAAGATTTTTAAATGAAATTTAAACACAGAGCTTATTTATTTTGGTCACCATTTGTTAAGTTGGTACCCACTTGCTCTCTGATCATTTATTTGACCATATCATGAAGTAGCCGTGCGTTCAGCTGTTCATATCGTAAAACGCCGATTTATTCATTGATCTGACCTGACCATATCATGATGTGGGCAACGGGAATTGACCATTTCTTGAAATGGTCGGCTACATCTGGCCACGACATAGCTATTAATGCTAAGATTCCGATAGCGGCTGCGTTCCAGCCCCCGTCAGCACATTAGCTACCGCCCACGTGACACAGTAAATCGAGGTGTTTCCAAAGAAAGTTGTCCGGAGCGGATTACGGTCGCCGAATGAAAACGGGCTGCTAATGAGTATAGCTAGTTAATTGCCGCGAGGGGGCGCACTATTCAGTTAAGCATCTTGAATGCTGATAGCAGCACGGTGGTGAACGCAAATGTAGGTATAGGTATCTAAGTACGTACTGCCGAATTATGAATGTTTGGGTACTTTTTAGGATTCCCTTTTCAACAAGGAGCCGTTATAGTTTCACCATGTCCGTCTGTCCGTCCGTCCGCAGCTGAGGTCAGAGACTCTAGGTTAGTACTAGAAAGTTATAGTTTGGCTTGGATATACATATTAGTTACGCCGACAAAGTGGTAAAAAAAAAAAATGTTTTTTTTTTAATGTCTTCTACACGTAAAGTGGGCATGTTTTTTTCTCGTATCTCATGGTGTGTGGTATCTTTGTATAGGCCATCCAAAAATATTACGGGTCTGTAAAAAACATTTTTCGATTCAGGGATCCGTTTGCGTAAAATTAAGCTTTAAATGGTAATTTTTTGTTAGAGTCAAATGTTGCCCTCTGCCAGCTACATAGTTGTTTTTGGATATGTGAAAAGAATCTATATATGATAGTATAAAATGAAATTAAAAGGAAAACTATCACAGCTAAGTAGGAAATAAATTTACGAGTAATAGTCGAACTACTTATAAAATGTACTTTGAAAGATAAAATTTTTGTATATTGATGTATGGAGACAACAGTTTTCGAACGGCAAAGTTAATTTTGTCCCTTCGTTAGAGCTGTGCTTGATGATGTTCGGTGCTTTCATTGTTTATGAACGTTAGTAATGTTTACTATTTATTTTGGTGAATGTAGCTAGTGTAAATATACGAAACCCTCTGTGCGCTAGCAGGCTCGCACTTGACTGTTTTTTTTTTCTTTGTCATTAGACTCATTATATGCTATAGTAGTGAAACTGCTGATATATGTGAATATAATATAGTATGAAGGTTCTTCAACGGTGTTATTGGGTAAAAATACGCCCGAACCTTGTTTGTTTTATCTTCTCTTTGTTATTAGGTAAGTTGGAGGACCATGATTCACTCAGTTGATTTCACAAAATTTAATTCTTGCGGAATTAATTTTGTGAAATAAACTAAGTTAAATACTTAACATTTAACTTTTTTCTTTACTAAAATTTAAAGAAAATCCTAGGCACCCTGTCTAAATGACTCTAGTCGATCAAAGATTTCGATATAAGATCTAAATATCCCAGCGCTGGTACGCTGGTTCGCACGCCTACGCACAAAAACACTTAAATTACAGCAACACCCGCTCCCCGCGACGCCGACGTACGTAACGACAAAACTCCTTTTGCGGGAATTACAAGTCTGGAAAATAAGCTTAAAATGACGCCAATGAGATCTGGCAGCCGCCCTTCAAGCAAATTACAATCTCCAAATTGAACAAAATTGGCACCAACTTTGAAACTCTACTATAATATGTTAAAACCAGAGTAAAACAACAAGAAACGATAATGACCAAACAAAATGTTTACGCAAGAAATTGGCATTGACTTGGCAATGTTTGAGGAGTGGCATGTTGTCTGCTCGGCTATGTGTGGGTCGAGCGTCATTCCTCGCGCGCAACAAGTGTCTGAAGTTACCGGCCCAAGGCAAAGGGCCACCTGGTGGTCAGACGCGGGGTTCGTGAGTAACCCTCAAGCAAGTGAGCTCCTGTGAGCGAGCTGCATCTCCGGCTCTTTCCTGGATAGAAAGTAGAGGACTACCCGTTGGATTAGTTTTCCGGCAACCCAGCTGTAGGCATTGGGTAGATGCGATGATTTGTATTCGAGAGGTGAGCGTGCTTACAGCTCCGGGACCATTCTGGAGAAATGGGAGCCAGCTTCTCTGGCGTCCTTAACGGGGATTGAATCCGCTAGCACCAACTGCGCTGGTGCCGGTGCTTGCACTAGTGCTGGCGTGCTGGGGTGCGTGTGGTGAGCGGCTTTATTGCTCCGGTACCATTCTGGACAAATGGTAGTGAGTAATCACGATGCGACTCACATTTTCTCTTGAGTACCAGGGGCGAGTGCTCTCGGAGGCGTGATCTACCGAAGATGGTCCCAGACACCTCGTAAGGGGTTGCCTGGTATAGTGTGCCGCCTTATATAACGTAATGTTGGTGAAGGTGGCCACTATAGAAAATCTCAGTAGACGAATGGGGGTATGTCCCTTTTGGAGTTTTGTACTCATAATATGTATATCGCCGGAGGACCTTACACATCAGGGGTTTACGGTAAACGCATGGATCACTTTCCACATTTTGTTAGAATAAGTCCTTTTGTCTTTTTATTAGTTCAACTTTCGCAAAAAGAATCTGATCCCATGTGCACGTAACTAAGCAAATGTTTGTGTCTCAGTACCGTCGGTCCTCATGTTTTTACGGAGCTAACAAAGCTTTATGCTAGACGAAGCCACGAAGTTTGTGCTAGGTGTCAAGAAAAGCAACGTTACAGTTTTTGTTCCGGAACGTTTGCATAACAGCAAATTGAACACAATGGTACAAAGATATAATTATCCGTAAATCCAACGTACGTAAACGTAGCAGCGTAGTTTATGGAATGGATACGTGCGGTGTGTGTAGACCACAGATTACTGATATGTAGGTGTAGACAAATGAGCAACAAGGCGAGTGGCAGCCACCGGGGCTTCCTCGACGTACGCCTCGCCTTGTGTCAATGCATTCACGTCACTATACCCACCGACAACCTGAAACCTATATTTTGTTTGTAAACCTTATAATATATGTTGTTTGAACAGATCAAAGCGTTAAAAATATTGTTTACGTTGAATTAAGCAGGAGGATTTTAGAAATCCTCATCGTTAAAACAAGATGGAAAAAGGGAAAATAATATCAAGATATTGATAAACTACAAGAAACCCGAATTTAATCGGACGAAAAACGGCTGTCACATTTCCAAAATTCTGCTTACCACACATAGGGTCCCGTAAAGGATATCCTGCCATCAAATTATGTACAGGACCTACTTAAACACATAAGTATACCTGCACAGTCATAAAATAACGCGGGCCCGTGTCCTGAGCATATTATCCCAGCGAAACAATGTTGATAAAAGAATTTCTCTGCTCACGGAATGACGCGTCCCTTGATCGTAACTCATCCCGGCCTCCTCATATTACTTTCATATGTGGCTGTAAGGTTTATACCAAACTTACTGCATGTCAGTACGGGACTCATGACTAAAACCATAAAGGATGTGTCATCAGGCAAACTGACGATAATTTCCTTGTTTAGGAGCTTACCTACAAAATTTATTGTTTATATTATCTTATGACGGAGCATGGAAAGAACTAGTAGTGAATCTAAGCAGGTAGCTATGTTAGTTATCAGCAGGCCCGTCGGAACCATGTGTGCAAGCGTATTGCAACTGCAAGGAATTCGGACCTCACTGCTTTCGCTTTTTTCCTGGCAAAATATGGCTCTGAAGCTTGCAACTCCTTGATATATATCTCTTGACCACTACTGCCTTTTTGTAAACTAATGTCATACGGTTGGGCAGTAAATTGCTATTAGACTTCAAACCATTAATATATGACCAGAAATGTTTGGGCCTGTTACATAGGGTAACTGCTGCATTCCTTATGAACTTCTGGAGACACTCTTTGATAATAGACTCACATATCTCTAAGCAACTCATAAGTGAATTTATACGCCAATTTCCTATATTTTTAAAACATTATGATATTTAGCTGTTTCTTTCAAACATTTAATCAACGGACTGCTATACCATATGGAATATCGATGGTTACGTTAGCGCGAAAGGGACGTAAATTCAGCAATTATTTCTTGAATTGTTTTATAGAATATTTCTACTTTACTGTCAACATCCGTGTCTATAGTGTGTCGCCACACCTCGTCGGCCAGCAAGCAATAGCAGCCAGTTTTTCATGGATGGCATCAAAATCATATCTGTTAAAATTTAACATAGGAGTACCGTCCGACCGGAGATACTGTTGCAAGAGGGTTTTACTGTAATTATGAATGGCGGAGCATCGACAAAGGTTAAGCAACTTCACACACTTTAACGCGCTCAAGGATATTAGAGACTATTCAATCCAATATGCGTTGGTTTTCGTTATAAATGTGATAACTCTGATCCATTCCACAGAACATCATTTCCTCCAGAAACCTCCCCTCAACAAAATCTTCGTCTAACAACGGCGAACATAGTCCTAAAGAAGCGTCCCATTGCCATGAGACCCGGGGTAAATTGAAGTCTCCTATCAGTAAGTGTTTGATTTTCTTGCAACTTTATTATGATTGACGTCACTGAAGTTACTGAGAAACGGGAAATTATTAACCGGGCGAAAAATATTCTGAATGGACGACTATTATATCTACTAAGTAAGTAACTATTTATCCGGTTTGAGTAATACGTAACTTTTAGGAGGTTTTTGTGACCTGCGGTAATAATATTGTTACATATTTAAATTGTATTTGGGGTTATATTTTTTCTATTTAAGCATATTATTTTTTTTGGAAGTAGCTGAAAAACATCGAGGCGACAACGCTATGCAGCGCGGGAGTTCGGGTGTATTCGTGTTTTCAACGAATTAGTCCAAGAGCGAGCGAAGCGAGCTCGGGAGCTTAGAGAACCCCGACACAGATAGGTTAGGTTCGAAGAGGATGACGGCAGCTGAAGTGAGCTAGCAAAGCGAGCAAACTTAGCTCCCGTCATCTCCTTCATGTTAATTAAGACCTTGCAGACAGAAAAAGGAGTGCAGCGGGGCTCCGTCAGCAAACTTTTAGTTTTAAGTCTCTGTTTTAAACATTTTTATTCGCCCACTTAGTATTTCAGTAAAGCAGTATTTCAGTAAGCCATATTCAGTATTTTTTACATCTTTAATATGAATTTATTTTCGCTCCCTTAAATACTATCTATGAGAAACGCCTCTGTACACCCGATATACTCGCCATTGACAGGTGGCGCCATATAAACGGAACAAATATTCAATGTATACTTATTTTTATTTCGCCCTATTCTGAATGAGATCCACAAGTCCTCAGACTCGGACTCCCAAGACTTCATCCACAAAACATTAAAGGCTTTTCGAACTGCTACCAAAACACCACCACCTTCCTTGTCACAAGAATGTCTAGTGGAACTGCGATCTCGCATTCAATAACTCGTGATCAAACACTGTATCTATCATTGAGCCATGACTCAGTTATAACAATTACATCGAATTCTTCATACAAAATCTTTTGTAAAGAAAGGAACAGTTTTTGTCCTGAGAACGCGTACATTTTGGTAATAGATAGTATATGAATGATAGTGATAAATATTGAAGGAAGAGTGAAAAAAATCAGTAGTATAAGAAGGACAAAGCAAGAGGAGATTATTGGAAGAACGCAGATTCCGAGCATGTGAAGAACATAGATATTGGAATTTAGACATAATGTAGGAAGGAGGAGAATTGAGTAGGGAGAAAAGCATGGTCAAAGCGCGTAAACTTCTTCTCTGGCAAATCGGCAACCATGGTCATACTTTCTGAGGTTATCTATCTTTATCAATCAATCAATCAATCTTTATTTGTGAACATAGGTATTACAATAAAGGTCTTATGTTTACATTTCAGTCGAGCTCTATGTCCTACCAATGAAATAGGTGTACAAATATATTAGGTTTTTTAGTAATAAATCTGAGTCTATACAATACAAACTCAAGTTCGAGTAGATAATATCCATTAAATGTAGGTATTATTTATAAATAATTAATCAATTAAAATTTATTTTACATGCATGTCAATGATAAATTATATTAAGAACTAGTAACGTCATATAGTAAATAATGACAATTAAAAATACCAATTAATAATAAATCAATTATAATTTATTTTTACATGCATGTCAACGGTAAATTATAATAAATAGCTAGTAATGTCATATTTTATCATTTAAAAATTCTTCGATAAAGTAATATGTCTTATCTATTAGAAATAAATACAATTTTCTTTTGATTTTGCGGCTATTATCTTCATCCCTTATAGATTTTGGCAATTTATTATAGACCCTTGGAGCCATTACAAAAATACTATATCTGTATAGTGCAGTACTAGATCCGACTGTTTGTAACCGATCACAACGGCGCTGACTAGTAGTGACTCGAGCAAATTTATGTGAATTATTTTTGACGAACATACACGTTTCATAGATGTACAACGAAGGCATAGTTAATATTTTCGTATTTAAAAAAAACGGTTTGCAGCTCTAATAGCTCTTATGCACCTTTTTTGGCACTTAAACACCATTCCTTTACCCGTGACATTGCCCCAAAATATAATCCCATATCTCAATGTTGAGGCTACAAGACCATGATACGCCGTTAGGACTGTTGCTCGATTGTCCGTTTTACTCAACATGTGCAAAGCATAGGAATGTTGGTTTAGTTTATTGCATACTTTGTCAATATGTCAATTCCATTTTGAAGTGTTCTGTATGTTTAGTCCAAGAAATTTAGTCACATTTGTTTCATTAATAATTTTTTCCTTGTATTTAATATTTAAATCTAAATTGTGATATACTCTTTGTTGAAATTTCATTAATACTGTTTTGTCAAGATTAACAGTATTAACACCAAATTATTATTTTGCAGCCAATTCACAACAGATAATAAGGTAGAATTAATCTCAGCCTCTAATGTGCTTGCCTCATCAATATTAAAAAGTAAAGTGCTGTCATCTGCAAACATTGTCATAGGATATCATGATGCTGATGGAAAGTCGTTAATATAAACAATAAATAGAGGCGGCCCAAATACGCTACCCTGTGGTACTCCATAAGTTACTGTTCTCTGGCTAGATTTATATGTAATTTCACTTTTTTTAGAAATTCTACTAATTGTAGTTTTTTGTTGCCTATCACAAAGATAAGATTCTATTAAATTTGATATATTTCCTCTTACTCCATATGCATTAAGTTTACTTATCAGTATTTTATGGTCTACGCGATCAAAAGCTTTTGACATGTCCATATAAAGTGCCAGAGTTGATAGTCTCTTATTTACTCTGCTGCTAACCATATGTAAGAAATCGTAGATGGCCATGTCAATAGATCTGTTTTTCCTACAACCTTTCTGGTTTTCAACGAATAGGCAATTATTCTCAAAGTATAAAGTAAGTCGATAATATATTGCTTTTTCGAATATTTTTGAATAAATTGGTATTATCGCTATAGGCCTGTAGCAGGATATATCTTCTCTGTGGCCTTTCTTGAAGAGTGGTTTTATAATTGTTATTTTTAATTCTTCTGGAAAGTAACCATGGCATATGCCCATATTGATGAGATGACTCAACACAGGAGCAATTATTGTGGATACCTGTTTGTACATATATCGTCATACCCAGTGCTAGACGTATTCTTTAGCGACATAATAATTTGGTAAATTTCTTGTGGTATTGTAGGCGACATAAACATAGAAGTAATTCTACTGCTTATGTTATGTTTATTTTATTAATGTCTAAATTAGTAACTAGTTTCACTTGATCAACAAAGTAAGACCGCGTTCAAGTCAAAGCAGCACACGTCACCATAGTCAACCACTGGGAAAATAAAAGTCTGCATAAGCATAGTCTTCGTTTTGGCTGGCAAAAACCTCCTTAAACGATACGAGGATCGCAAAGTACCGCTGGCTCTCTGACTGACACTGGACACCTGACTTTGCCAGCTAAGTGTCGAGTCAAGATCGTCGTATCGTCAATTCATCACTGGAGCGGGCAATCATCTAGTCTCAGGAAAAGTAGGACGCGCTCGGGAAAATTCGGGTTCCTTCGCCACGACAAGCCCATGCGCGCTTCAATAGCTCCTTTGATTGTCGCTGTATGCAAGCCGCGCACCCACTGCGAGCTGTAATTGCCTTTCGAGACGAGAAAACATTGCTCCAGCGATAAAATATTATTTGTGTGTGACAGTCTTTGTAGTAGAATGTGTACCAGCCATATCTCAAAGACACCCGTTGTAATTAAATAGACAATGAGAGTTCATATTTGGCGCTGGGCGGGATTGGGCCGCCATTGTGCTACGCTCGTTATCTGCAGACCAGTCTTTTTGGCTTTGCACAACAAAGTGGCTGCCCCGGTTTGTGTCTGAAACTGTTTATTTAAGAAGATAACGATTAGACAATTGGTCACAGAACGTAAATAAGTATATGGCTGACAGGCGACAACAATGTTTGTCACAAGTAAACTAATTACGTGAAATCATTGTCCCGACTGCAATCTATATAAACTTCGTAAAGAAACCACAGTTAAAACGAAAATTATAAAATTGAGGAGAGTCCAGAAAGAATCCAGATAAGGATTCCTTGAGCTGAGCAGCTAATTCTAAAGGAAATAAAAACTTTATTTCTTTCATAAAACAGATACAAAGGACGAGATTATCCGACTTATAGGGCCGACATCGATTCAGCGGCGCAGGAGGCAAACAATCGTCTTTTGTCGTCTGTACCTATTGAAGTTTGGGTAATTATGCCGGAAGGCCGTCATTTTGCAGATTCACTTCTCCTATAACGCTCTCCGCAAGATTGACTGATTAGCTACCTCACACCACACACTGTCGACACTTCCAGTGTTTCTGTGTTGCAGAACTGTAAGCTAATGCTTTACATGAGTTTTCTATACCTACCTACATGAAATTATTTTATTTATTAAAAATTATGTAAATAACACCTTAACAGCTTTAACACCAATGCAATGTTACTACCACAAATATATTAGGACTAACAGAAATACCATTAAAATAGAGTTAAAAATACAATCAAATATTACAATTAAAAAATCAATTAAAATACAATCAAACATACAATTAAAATCCAATTATACAACAATAAATCAACAATAAAAATAAAATTTAAATACAATACAAATCCAATTAAAATTAAACTAAAAATCAAATTAAAATCACTTCTTAACATTTTCAATGCATTTCAGTGCTACTCATGTGAACTTCATCAGGCTACAGTGAAATATATCATAAATTGATAATGACGTCATGTATTGTGTTACAAGGAAGAAAGTAATGTTCAAAGACGCAGTTCCTGGAAATGTGGGTCGTGTCCAGCAATAATCAATACTTTTTTGTCGATTTGTGCTGTTTATTATAAAGTCAATTTATAATATCCTAATTTGTCACTAGTTCACTACACACAATTCTCTCTCGGACTATTTACTGCAAAAAATCCACGCCAACTTATCAAAGCCAGGTAGATACGCAAAGGAAACCGAATATTGAAAAATACAAACGGAAAATTGCGTGCTAGCCTCCGGGACTACGGGCAATACCTCACTGGCGCAGATACAAAGTAATTGGTGAAGAGAAAAATTACACCAGAGAGGAAAGCGGTGTGTTTAAAAAATAATAGAAAAAAAGGAATTGCCTCTGTTATAGCAGCACGGAACAAAAGGCCGGTTTCATCTATTCCCGACAATGACGCGCCCGTCCAGTCGCCGCTCCGCCACGTACGGACCGTAAACGGCACCTGTACACCGACGTTTTGATCAACCTTAACGACTCCGGTTTTTAGTGAACTCTTAAAATTGACTGCCGAAAAATTCGTCACAAAATATGCACCTTTTTTGAAGTGAAACTTTCGATAATTGGACGAGAATTGAGAGTGATTTTTCAAGGACGCGTCACTTTTAGGCATATTTCAGTTACATGAAAGAGAAGATAGATATATTTCCTTCCTGCTCTCAGATTCAATCTCTCTTATTCTTTATTTGAAAAGTTTCAAGCATTCGCAATTTAAATTTTAAATAGTTCCGACTACTCTGAATAATTTTAAATTACACTTAGTTCAGGTCTTCGACAAATAAAGGCAATTTCAACATGTCAAATGTCTGCGAGATAAGATCTTTTTCTCGGAGCTGGTCGGAGCCTGTGAGGTCGTTACCAAGCGTGTCGCTGGTTCAACTTCGCTCTACTGAACTTTGATTATAACGTAAAATAAATTCGTTAAGTAACAGTATTGAATTCATTCTTGTGCACTGTGCTCGTAGTGTTCGAAATCTTGACTTGTGTTAATTGTAGAATATGGAAATTGCGAATTTACTTTGCAAATGGATTTGTTTCCTTTGGAATATTTTATGAGAAACAACTTTTACAGTAGAATAAAAACATATTTCACCGTTGTCAGCGAAGTCCAAGATAAACTTGCCCAGATTTGACATCATGAAGAAACCTGCCCCCGTACCATGACGTGTCATAACTATATCTTATGATTCGACTGTGAAAAAGGGACATATGTATACAACTCAGTTACATCTGTCCCTTACGCACACTAAAAATAACCTTGCTCTAAATGCACCCCCTGGCCTTACAGTTAATAAAAGTTTGAAATCGCCGTCTTGAGCAAGCGTAGTGATCAATGCTCGTGACTTCTCTGTATGAGAAGAAACCTTTGCTCTGCAGTGAGGTCTACGGCCTACTGTGACAGACTTGAGTCACACATTTATATCACAGTCTGGGACCAAAAACCGTGACAAAAGGCGTGACTCAGGCCTATCACAAAGGCCGTGCTCGCCCGGCATGTATTATTATATATTTCGAAACATTCTATACGTCCATTGAATAACCCGAGCTTTAACAAATCTTTTTCAGCGATGTTCACTGTCTACTTACCCACGGCTATTTTCGCGTACAATATTCCAGTTAACATAGGTAGAAACTCTGTTTTATGAATTCGCTAGGAGGGACAGACGGTTTAGTGCCGAGTTCGCATTTTCAAACTTGACGACAGCTGTTCTCTGAACTCCCATTAAAGTCTACTCCTGAACTAAAAATGGGTAGGTAGGTATAGGGTTGCCGAACATACACTAACACAGAGCTTTGTACTGTATTTTGCATAGGTATACTCTATAAACTACGCAATAGAGTACACTTACAGATATAAATCTAACTCGATGACGCGATTGTAAGTATGTACTTCGCGTGTCAAAAAACGGAGTAAAATTACGATCAATGATCGTAATTTGAGCTTTTCGTGTAGCATTATCAGCACCGGAAATCCACCGAAATCTAGAAAATGCCTTTTTATGCCATATTGAGCTGTAAACTGTATAGAAAAAGTTGGCCGAGGCATTGGTAATGTTTTATTTAATTGGTAAGTAAATTTATTTTTAAATTGTGTGTGAAAAAGTGGCACGCTTGGTTTTCATACAGATGGAGGGACTTGCGTTATCTAGTTAGATTTATGTCTGTTATCATTATCATCATCATTTAAGCCGAAAGACGTACACTGCTGGACATAGGCCTCCCCCAAGCGTCGCCACATTGACTGATCCCGTGCGTCTTGCATCCAGCGCCTTCCCGCAACCTTAACCAGTTCATCAGACCACCTAGTGAGAGGCCTTCCAACATATCGTCTTCCGGTTCGCGGTCGCCATTCCAGAACTTTTCGGCCCCATCGGCCATCCGTTCTGTGAGCAATGTGCCCTGCCCACTGCCACTTAAGTTTGGCAATTCTTCGGGCTATGTCGGTAACTTTGGTTCTCCTGCGGATATCATCATTTCTGACGTGATCACGCAAGGAAATTCCGAGCATAGCCCTCTCCATTGCCCTTTGGGTGACTTTGAGCTTTCTGATAAGGCCCATTGTGAGCGACCACGTCTCGGTCCCATAGGTGATCACTGGCAACACACACTGGTCAGAGACTTTCGTCTTGAGACACTGTGGTAAATTGGACGAGAAGATACCGCGAAACTTCCCGAACGCTGCCCAGCCGAGTCGCATTCGCCGGTTGACCTCTTTCTCGCTGTTGGCTCTACCCAACTGGATCATTTGTCTTAGGTCACAACTAGTCGTCCACAACTTCGAGTGTAGAGTCTCCAAACTTAATAGGAGTTGGTGTAACATGGGCATTAGCATTACCTTGGTTTTGTCCATGTTCATCCTAAGACCCCCTCTTTCTTTTCATCGAGCATTGTACTGAGGTCCTCCATGGTCTCAGCCATAACCACTATATCGTCGGCAAACCGAAGCTGAGTGATGTATTCGCCATTGACGTTGATGCCTAGCCCTCTCCAGTCCAGAACCTTGAAGACGTCCTCCAGTGCAGCGGTAAACAGCTTCGGAGATATGACGTCTCCCTGTCTCACACCTCGCTGCAAATGTAGGGATTCCGAGGTCAGATCTTGAAGTCGAACTGACATGGTGGCGTTTTTGTATAAACACTTCAACACCTCGATGTACCGGTAGTCAATTTGGCACCTTTGGAGAGAATGCAGTACAGCCCAAGTCTCGATCGAATCGAAGGCTTTCTCGAAGTCCACAAACGCTAAACAGATAGGCAGGTTGTACTCTTCGGTCTTCTGTATAACCTGCCGCAGCGTATGTATGTGTTCTACGGTGCTGAAGCCTTTACGGAATCCGGCTTGTTCCGGAGGCTGGAAATTGTCAAACCTGCGCGCGAGACGATTCGAGATGACTCTTGAAAACAGCTTGTAGACATGGCTAAGAAGTGAGAAGGGCCCTATAGTTCTTCAGTAAGGCATTGTCACCCTTCTTGAAGAAGAGTACCACCACACCCCTGCACCATGCCTATGGCGTCCTCTCCTAGAGTATGACGGAATCAAACAGCTTCTGAAGGGCCTTAAGGACCGGTTACCCACCCGCCTTCAGGAGTTCGGCCGCAATTCCGTCCCCACCCGGCGACTTGTTGTTCTTAAGCTATTTCAGAGCCATCCTAATCTCATACAGGCTGACGTCCGGAATGTCTTCGGTATAGTGTCGGGTCAATCTAGCTCTAGGGTCATTCGCTAGATTCGCGACGGGTTTACTGGTGACGTGTACAAATGCCCATAGTATCTCTCGATCTCTCTCAGAAGCTCCGGTTTGGCGAATACGATCCTGCCATCATCGGTCTTCAGTTTCGTGAGCTGGCTCTGCTCAATAGACAGATCTCTTGCAAAGACCTTGGGGCCCTTATTCCACTCAATTGCGTCTTTAATGCTTTTGGTATTAAAGCGGCGGAGGTCGCTTTTCAAGGACTCGCTTTCAACGCATTGTCTGAAGACTGCAGGATCATCACACGCCTCTCCTTCATGAGGTTGAGAGTAAGACCAGAGAGCTTTTTGTTCCTATCTGTAAGGCGGGTCTTGAAAAACTTAGACCCGACCGTTCGACCGTCCACGAACCCATTGCTGTATTCGTCCACAGAGCTCCCTAGGCACTCGAAACGATTCTGGAGTTCGAGTTGAAAGGTCTCGGGGTTTCGGACCTGGATTTGTGCTGGACAGAGCGTGGACTTCATAAGTCGAGACCTTTCAAGCTTGAAATTATGATCAATGTGCCTCTTACCATGCGGTGATCGCTCCCGGTTTTCACCGAGTTAATCACAGAGACATCATTGAACATTTGCTTCTTGGTTAACATGATGAAGTCGATCTCGTTTTTAGTTGCACCATCGGGGCTTTGCCAGGTCTACTTTCTGTACGCTTTCTGAAGAAGGAGTTCATCATGTAGAGGCCCTACTTCTCCATGAAACTGGCCAGTAGGTGACCCCGTTGGTTCTGACATCCAACTCCAAATTGCCCCACTTGCAGCTCATCCTCGTCTCGTTTGCCCAGTTTCGCGGTGAAGTCCCCCATGACAACGGTGAAGTAAGTTTTGGAAACATGCATAGCTCTAGAGATATCATACATGGTCTCTATCTCATCGTTGGGGTGTGCCGAGGTCGGGGCGTGGACCTGTATGACCTTCAACGAATATCTTGTGGATATTCTGAGTATAAGGTACGCCACCCTGGTCGACACACTCTCCATTTTCACCACGTTGTTCACAAGGGACTTGTGGACGATAAAGCCGACACCACCCTGGGACTGCCGGTCACCCTCTCGGCAATAGAGCAGGTTAGGGATTTGAGGATTATCGAGTCCTCCCCCTCTCTTCGGACTTCAGACAACCTTATAATGATCCATCGTAACCGGCTCAATTCTTCCTCGAGTACGGCTATCTTCTCGTCGGTCCGGAGTGTTCGCGTGTTATATGTTACCGGGTCCAGTCGTCGGTGTTTATTGGGGTAGCCGGGTCCACTCCGAAGATTCTTTGCACACCTTTCCACGCCATCGCCTCGACCGCTACCGTAGCCGAGGGTAGACGGGCTGCCGGGCACTCGGGGCCGTTGTATTATTGTGCTATTCATATTGGTTTGGGGGAATTTGCCATAATCGCCACGCTTGGAAGGCAGGTTTCTAATTGCAGTTTGTTGTTAAAGTGCACAGAGAAAGCTGCTGCCCATTCTCTGGTGTGTCCCTTACCACACCCACGGGAAGATATGGGATGGTGAAATTTTTTACGTCCGTCACCATACGGTACGGTAGTATAGATTGAGCTGTAAATAATGTATAGAAAAAGTTAGCCGAGGCATTGGAAATGTTTTCTTTCATTGGTAAGTAAATTTGTTTTTAAATTGTGCGTGAAAAAGTGAAACGCTTGGTTTGCATACAGATGGAGTATTTGCGTTATCTAGTTACATTTATGTCTGTGAGTACACTGATACACTACTTATTTGACTCTGACTGTGAATTAAACTGAAATAATTCCTGCCATTTCTGAATTTAATTTAAGAAAAGTGTGGTGGAAAAAGGAAACCATCAGCAGTCTAATTGCGTAGGTGAATCCGGCAAAGAACACGTATAGGTAAGGGTGACGACACCTTTAAAATAAGGACTTTCGTATTGAGTAATACACTCAAAAGGGGATAGGTCATGGAAAGGATATGTGAATTCTATTCATAGAGTAAATTAAATTAAAGGAGAATATAGCCTTTCTAAATTATTTATGTAATACCGAAAACATTTAAAGTAAATGTGACATATTCTTTCATGGAGTTGTTCCCTTAACCCTGCCGAATTCAATTAGGCATCAGGTTTCATAGAAATTATCTATTAGTAGAACAATTACAAAAATATACCGGCCAAGTGCGAGTTCGACTCGCGCACGAAGGGTTCCGTACCATTATCGGAAAAACGGCAATAAAATATTGTATGGGAGCCCCACAATAAACATTTATTTTATTCTGTTTTTAGTATTTGTTGTTATAGCGGCTACAGAAATACATCATTTGTAAAAATTTGAACTGTCTGTGTCTGTGGTCCCGTTTTTACCCTTTAGGTACGGAACCCTAAAAAATTGATTCGTAAAAAGTTAAATAAACGGAACTCTTTTTTCTTAACCTGTGTTCTTCTTCACTATCCCTTTCTACAGTCAGATAGAGTAATAAGCTAATTAAAATCTTTTGCCTCTTCACGATTACAAATTCACGGCAATCTAATCTCATTCCTCATAAGCTTCGGAATGGCTTCAGTGATATTTATTTATCTTTTACTGAAGCATCGTATTTGTATTTTTTTAATTTCCGATAGGTGAAGAGGTATGTGGTTCCGGGAATATTAATGCGTTGGTTTTAGCGTGATGCACATAATTATTAGAAATCTATTATGTATTCAGTTTTCATGAATCATAAATTCTCCTTTTTAACCGACTTCGAAAAACGAGAAGTTTCTGAAATCGTCGAAAACTTTTATTTTTTGTATGTATATTCCCCGATTACTCAAAGACTCCTGGACCGATTTAAAAAAATTTTCTTTTGTTTAAAAGTGTTATAGTTCACAGGTGGTGTCAAGGACATCAGTTCAGGATTTGATGATGGGATCCTAGAGAAATCGAGCGAATTCCTCAAATATTATAGGCATACATATAGCGATTTTGATATTTTCATCAATAATGCAATCTGCACTCACAAATTATCATTTGGTGAAGTGGAACTGATGAAGAAGACCACAGATGATCACTTGATATCCGAAACAAAACAATGTATTCTAGTCGTGTTTAGGCTTATTGGAATCGTCATGAGATGTACTTTGGCCATGAATGATTTACATGATATTGGACCAAAACTAAAAAGAGGAAAATATTTTTTTTTTGCAAAAAATCAAACCGACTTCAAAACAAAACACTACAAAGTGAAAAATTTATTTCTTTTCCGAAGTCGGTGTCGAATAACGGAAAACAATGGGTACAAAGTACACTGACTACGGAAAAGAAAGTTATTTTTCACTTTGTAGCGTTTTGTTTTGGAAGTCGGTTTTGCGCAGTGATTGAAGAAATAAGTATCAATACAGTTTCCCAGTTTCATTATTTTTCTGGCGGACATGATATTTCACCGAACAGTAATAACGACGAACATTTACATCAACGTCTAATAAATAACAATTTTCTGATAACATTTCGTCTCTTGAAACAGCGTGACGCTCCTTGAAAAAGATAACTCCTTAAAATCTTGAACGTGGTGAATTTGCGTAGTCGAAAATATGAAGCCAAGGCCCACATCAACACAGATTTGAATGGAACGCAAAATGAAGGCAGCGGCGCCGCGTCCGAGATAACGGCTCTTCAAAAAAGGGAAATGTTAAAAACAAAATTCAAAAGGGAAAGAGGAAGTAGGTTCCTAAGTAAATTATAAAAGTGCGTCGACAGCCTTTTGTTTACGAGCCGCTACTGTCAGTGCTCCGCCATTTTCAACCAGAGCGACCGCATTCACTAACAGACTGGCAAGTTATGTCTCAAATTCGTCGCTAAAAGATGACACAGTTAGGTTTTTGTGCCAAAACTCCAGTGGCTCGAACAATACTGTACGCCACTTCTTTTATCTAAAATAATAAAGAAAATATTCTCGGTGTTTTTTTCTTGATAAGGAAGTTAAAAACTCGCTAAAACGTTACCTATTTACTCGTCGGTGTAAAATATAGGTGCTTACCTAACACGGCAGTCGTAATGAAAGCTAACTTGGTCCCCAGATACTAAAAAGTTTACGACGTTACGAAGGCATATAATATACACCCAGCGCGTTTTTATAAAATTTCGTGGAAATTGTAATGAATTTGTATACGGCTGCAAAAAAACATTCCTTGGAGGATCCTCGTAGACGTGTCAAGCGGTTTTGACTGAAAGTATCTGCTTTGTGTAAGCGCCTTCAACATTGTTGACTGAACGCTACGCTAACCGCGAATTCAAAGTAGCTTATGTCCAGTTTTTTATCCGTAGTTAACTTAACCAATGATTAAATATGCTAACCAATGATTTAATATTTTGGTAAAATGCCTGTTTTCGACCATTGTTAGACTCACAAATGGTCAAATAAGTTGGAAAGTTAATTATTTGACTATTTATTAGACTAACAATCCCGCCGCGACTTACAAGTTGTTGTTCATAGGTTCGAAAGCAGGCAGGCGCTTCACTTTGTGTAAATTATTTCATCACCACTGCTCTCAAAGCGGTGAAGGAAAACATAGTGAGAAAAGTCTTAGAACCAAAAATTCTAAGACATGTGACATCCACCAACCCGCACTGGGCCCACGTGTTAGATTACGGCCCATTCCCTGTCACAGGGACGAGGTCTGCACGCACAACGGACCAAATGGGAGTCTAAGTGCGGAAAAGGGGTCCATCTATCCTATCCTATCCTAACAATCGATGAATAAACGCGTGTTAACGAAATTTGAAACCATTGGTTAACATATTTAAGTTTACTTAACTACGAACCAAAAAACTGTGCCTTAGCGAGCCATAGAGCTAGCTGTCGCTTTCAAATTCACTTGCAATGCGATCTGAAGAACCCCGAAGAAACGGGCTCAACGTTCGCTTTTTAAAATTGACTGTGAATATGTCAGCGTAGTGTGGATCGCCAGCCAGTTAGAAAATCGAATATGAAACGGCGCGAAGAAGCTTTGAGATAGACTTACAGCGCAACAACGAACAAGTGGCAACTAGTTTGAGAAAGGCCTACAAATATGGGATGATCTTGAGATGACTTAGCAAGGGAGTACTCATAAAAGTATGCGGAATTCCGCATCCTCCATTGAAATGGCAGGATTCTCCGACTAGATGGGTTTTGTGTCTGATGGGCAGTTGCCAAATTATTATTAATTATTAATTCATTTATTTTCAGACCCCTTAGTCCATAATATTACATTCATAAGCATTACATAAAAATTTATCCATTAGTGGTATCAAATGGTTGCTCCTGGGCAAATAGCGCGGCAAACTTTGATAGTGCGATGTAAGATTTGTATGACGTTGTAATTTTTTATGTAATTCGTATTTGCCAGTATAGATGGCGCTATAGTCCTGCGCAGTCTTTATTTAAATTATTTTCAGCGCAACTACCCAGTGATATGTGGAGTCTGTACATGTTTTCTGTTGAACAAATTAATACGAAGCAAAGTCGGCTCACGATTCCTGAATCCTAAGGGTGGGGGGAGGGGCGGGAACGGAGTGGTTTTCATTAGAGACCCCATTTGCATGTTATTCATTACCTTCCTACATCATATATATTCATATTATTTTAGGATACTAAATGTTTTTATGGCCTATTTTGTGCCTTTGATATTTAAAGAGCACTTTATTTTTTTCTGACGTCGCTAGTCTACAGGGGTAAAAGAACATATATATGTAGCTTCGTGTCAGATATTATGGTTTCCATTTACTATGTTCAACTTGATTACGTCTTGATAATTACACTGAGAAAGAATTGTGAACAAGTATTGTATATAATAATGAAATGTGTCTATAATAATATAAATTGTGATATTTGATTAATTTGACAATCTAATTTGCTTGTGACATATTTTTTTTTTTTTTTTTTTTGGATTTATTTGACATTATAGTTCTTGGGACATACACTGGATTTATTTGACATTCTAATAATGTTTCTGACATATTTATTTATTTGACATATTATATGATTATTTTGGCATTCTAATTATTCGTGACATATTGATTGATTTGACATTCTATTTGCTTGTGAGATAATATTCTATTGAACATACAATTGTTAAGCAAATTATTTTTTTGTGTCATATTTGATAAATTTGACATTCTATTATTTATTTATTTTTTAGTTTTTTGTGGTATATTTGATGATATAATGGTTTGCAACTTATATTTATTCGATTAATATGACATCACATCTATTTGTAACACATTTTAAATCAATATACAATTTGCTACAACAATTTAATTAATATTTATGTGATATTTTTATTGCAGTTATGTTCCACCAATTTCTGTAATTGTGTACCCAATATTCTACACAATGTTAACTGTTTGTGTAAATAAATGAAATCAAATATATAATTGTAATCTATATAAATTGTGTTGCGGGTGACCTAGATATAATAAGTTGTGATTTAAAACTGTTCGGCGTGTCTGTTAATTGCCTTTATTTATAATTTTAGCGTCAAATTATAACTTTTGCATGCCTCTTGGTAAAATATGGCCGAACCTACTTTTTATCTGTGTATCACCATGTACTGTACCCATATTTGCAAAATAAAGAATTACTTACTTACTTACAGGTCGATTCAAAATTTATGGTGACTGCGAAGTACGCTACTCTAGGCTACCCTTCGCCACAGATAATATAAGACTAGCATACAGATGCCTCATCCCATACAAAGAAATCGTGACGAAGTAACTAGCGTTTTTCATCTGATTAAGATGATTATTTTTATTAGTACTTCGATCGCGTTCGGTTATGTACCACGGCTATAGATGGTGTTAGCAGCGACTTGCAAGTAAAAGGGTTTTCTCGGTTCGTCAATATTTATTCTTTCAACACAGTGACGTTTTATAGTATTTTTCCACGTTTTTATAGTTGCATTGTACCAAAATGTGTTACAATACAAATTAAAAAGATAAAGTGGCATGCCACAGAAATTTAAAACCGCGCCATCTATTTGAATCAATTTAAATGATCCGGTCATTTGAACAACCAACAATCTCCGAAATGTGAATTAAGAGCCTAATTTTCCATAATTTAGTGCTTAGGAGAGTTGATTAAAAATAACATACAATTTTTATAATTAATTCTAGAAAATGTAAATTTTATACACAATTCAATAACAAATCGATAAATATCGCGCCATCTAGTGACAATTATTTGAAACAAATTTTCTTTGTTAGCACTGGGACCCCGTGCCTTCGTTAATGAAAGAAAGAAAAAAATGTGTTTGTGACCCGCACAGGAGACACGAGATAAGCAAAAACACAATACTAAAAAATATAAAAATAAATAATAACCCCGTGCAAGACCAAAAAGGCTCCTATCTCAACATGTTAGCGACTCGCGGAGCGTTCAGATACGCCATCATACTACACTACTTTCTCTGACAGTGAAGGGCATGGCTTGTTGGCCAATCCAACGTGCTCAACGACATTTAGCATGGTGGTCGTGGTCGAGAAATAGAGACAAGCAATCAAAATGATAACGTATAGCAATTATTATTAGTAAAGGTGAATGAATTCATAACAAAAAACATTGATTGCGCAATATACAAACGTATCCGACCAAATTGATTGACAGCAACAATTGCATATTTCATACCTGCGAATGTAGTTATTCATAATCAAATAGATATTCGAATACATATTCAGATAGGCACATGTACTCATGTTAAAATACCAAACACAATCCATAATACTACCTAATATTAATTTCAATTTGCACAAACACAGGCTCAGGATTACGTTAAGTAAGCCCGCAGTACATTTTATCCTATCCAAGTATATATGTATTAACTAACTTTTTCTCGCGGCTTGCTCGCGTTTATATAGATTGGGTCAAACAATTCTGATTGTCGGTCTACTTTTTCATGATTCTAATCTCCTGGTACTTTGAGAATCTTTACCGCCCATGATTCCAATCCTGGAAATACTTATTTGTGATTCTGTTCTCCTAGTAGTCTTTGTCACTCACGATTCCAGCCCCGGATATTTTTCCCCTTTAAGTTTTATGGAAAAAAAAAACTTTTTACAAAAAATACAACCGACTTCCAAATAAAAACACTACAAAGTGAAAAATAACTTCAATTTCGGAAGTCGGTGTTCTTGTTTTTGTTTCTTCGTTTTTTGACACCGACTTCCGAAATTGAAGTTATTTTTCACTATGTAGTGTTTTTATTTGGAAGTCGGTTGTATTTTTTGTAAAAAGTTTTTTTTATTTTTCACCGTTTATTTGTGGTATATAATGGACCAGTTATATAGGCTAGGTACCAATAATTCCCAAAGTGAAGCCAGAATAGATTAACCCAATAGCATGAAACTCAAACAAAACCGGTGGAATAAGAGTATACCAAGGTGAACTGTTTACACCTGCGTACCCCTTTAGAGCGTACTAGTGTGCTGTTATGTTATGAAATGGTGTAAACAATAAACAGAAATGCGATTGCAGCTATCCCGAGTGATTTGCCGTCATTTATTGAAGAGTTATGATGTATATCTCCGAAGTTCTTCATCAGATCTTGATTAAATGGGACCACATGACAAGCACCAGCTTTCAAATAAAAAAAGATCATCAAAATCGGTTCACCCAGTAACAAGTTCTGAGGTAACAAACAAAAAAAATAAATACAGGCGAATTAAAAACCTCCTCCTTTTTGGGAAGTCGGTTAAAAAAAAAATACAGCCGAATTGAAAACCTCCTCCTTTTTGGGAAGTCGGTTAAAAAAGGGTCCCTTCTATCTCCAAAAATCCTTGAAATCGGTTAAGCGACTGAGGCTTGAAGGCGTAACAAACAAACAGTCACTTTCGCATTTAGTTAGGATGTATTAATATGGAATGTCTACTGGGATATTTACGTAACCTGAGGGAAGTAAAGAATCTTTTATGCAGAATATAGGATGACGGAGGCCGGGGTTTTGTGTAACCGGAATAAATAGTTGTTTAGCGGGAGGAACTTTTAGAATTTGTTTAATAGAAATGAAGCTTATTTTGTCATGTAATTAGTAAGTACCTGGGCGACCGAGCTCTACTCGGGTGAAAATAGGGAAAACACGTTTTATAAAAATGAATCCTAGCTAGACCGATTTATCGCCCCTGAAACCCCCTGCATACTAAATTTCATGAAAATCGTTGGAACCGTTTTCGAGATTCAGATTATATATAAACAAGAATTGCTAGTTTAAAGGTATTAGATAGATGGATTGTATGAGCGTTGGCAAGGTGTTGAGATTTCACAAAACACAACTTGTGAGACTCACACTGGCTGAGAAAAGATAGCAGTGGAATTAGTGAGCGAACACTAAAAATTAAATTAAAAACTGAACTGTTTAATGGCGTTGCCGCGATGTGCGGCAGTAGTTGATAATATCGAGAATTGTTGTCGCGTGTTGCGGCAATGTCATTGAGCATCTTGTTGCATTGTATTCTGAAACAGCATGCGCGGCGCGAGCCGTCGCCGGTGTGTGTGCCGACGGCGGCCCGCGCGGCTGCTGAAATGCTAATGATAACATTTTTGCCGTCTAATAATAGTTGTATCTACCTACTTAGATGTTTATAATTGATACCCAATGTTCTTAAAACGAGCGCTAATCGTGCCGACAAACTGTCACGCAGTTTTGCGGGTTTATGATGTATGTACAAATGTTTGGTCCAAAATAAAAGATTTACTAATTAAAAAAAAAAGTTAAAAAATTCACATACATAATTATAAACACGCCTTTATGCCCGCCACCTTCATCCACATTTCACTTTTTATTTTAGAGTCGTGTAATAGGGTGAGCCGATTGCCATTAACCGGACACGAGAAATGCTACTGAGAAATCTGGAATTTCTAAATCTGCCTGATACAGCAATTTAATCCAGGACCTCATGTTCAGCAGGAGCACTTGCGGTCACTACCCTTCAGACGATAATATAAATATTATTTTACCTGACTTCAAAAAAATGAGGTAATCAATTCGATACGTGTGTATGTAATATTGTTGGAACTGCATACTTCTAAACACGTGAGGCAAATTTCATAAGTGTATGTGTTTGTATATATGTTTGTCCACGCATTTCGCCGAAACTACTAATCGGATCTTAACCATTCTTTTTGTGTTAGATTGAGTATCTCTCAACTTAGGAAATAGCGTAAGTTTCATTCAAACGGTGTAGCAGTTTTCAAGATATGGAGCATACAACCAAACTTCTAAAAGAAACCAATTTCAAAAGCAAAACAATAAAAAGTGCAAAATAACTTTCGTTTCGGAAGTCTTTGGTACCTCTTGTTATTGTTTTGCTTTTGTAGTCGGTTTATTTTTTCGATCCAGTTTTTTTTTATTATTATGTTCTTGAGATTTACTTCGTTAATTATCTCTAAAATACAGCGCACACAGCGAAGCTAAAATACATTAACACCATCAGCTGAGTACAAGTTTAAATACCTCTTACATTTTCCTACGCCTTTTTTACGTAATCAATGAGCCGACGAGTGTAGCTAATTCATTACATTTTTCCATTAGCTTGAGAGTAATATTGACATTTTACACTATTGGCTAAGTCGGAGCCGGAGACTGTCTTTGTTAAGTTTATTCGTCTTCAAATATTCACGTTTTTTTTTCAGTCTGTTCCAGGTATTATGTCCTGTATGCCTATTTATTTAATAGAATTTAATATAAATATCAGTGCAGTGGTGGCTCAGTGGTATCGGCCGCGACTTAAAGTTGTAAGTTCCAACCCAGGCAGGCGCTTTACTTTGTGTAAATTATTTCACTGCTCTCAAAACGGTGAAGGACGAAAACATAGTGATGAAGAAACCGGCATGTCCTAGAAACAAAAATTCGTAACATGTAACATCCACCAACCCGCCTTGGGCCCGCGTGATGGATCACGGTCCATTCCCTCTCACAAAGAGGGTGCCTGTTTCCCAGCAGTGTGAATACTAAGAAGGCTGTTGATGATGATGATGAATATAAATATCACCACTAGATACTTGAATGTGATCCGCTTCTTAACACTTTGAAACTTACACACAATACATGCATTAAATGCATATATCTGGCTAAGTAGGTACTCTGAAAGTTAGCATGTGTAAATAATTTTATTGCGGGTACTCCAAAATACGAATGAAATGCGTTTTAATTGGGACTGTATTTATTTATTTGTATAACAAATATTTCTTACATGATCTGTCTCAAAATGTCCAAATTGCTCTATCAGCTAAATTAATTCAAAACAAAAACACAATTTTAATGGATTTATTATTAAAATTGTTTTCCGATGGTGCAGATAAATTATTCACCAGATAATACAATCAAAATATTCATAACTTATGACAGAGACAGAGAATAAATAGTAGAAAAGGTATAACATTAAAGCAACAGAGTCATCAGCAGTGATCGGAATAGGTAGAGTATATGTTTTACCCAAAGTTCGAGGAAGTAAGTAACATAGAGTTGATAATACCTCCTCTAAAATCCCGGCATCATAAACGTGACGATTAAATCCCGGGCTTTAAGAAATTTCAAATTACTTATTGCGCTTTGAATACATTTCAACTAAATTATTATATTGAAGAATTTTACTATGTTTTTAGAGTTTAGAAGAATTAATTATGTATGTAAAACAAAGTTCTTAATTTAAATGTTTTAGTACGGAACTCCAAAAACATAATAAGATTTAAGAAATTTTGAGGCGGTATTATCAACTCTATATTACTTACATCCTCGAACTTTAGGTAAATATACTCTACCTATTCTGATCTCCGGGTATCAGTCCTTTTCAGAAGATCATCCGGAGGAAACTTCAGTAGTGATGGTGATAATGAGGCACGATGTGGTGGGTGCTGTGCTTCACGTCCGCGTGGAATCTGGAATAAGCAGAGAATATTTAGTACTTCATTGATAATCATAAATAGACTGTGAGCAAGTCCTTCGAGCCCCACAAATGCCTTCCTGGATTGTTATTACACCCGAGAGGCTAAAATCCGGCTCGAAGGACCATATGTTGACGATGCTAGGTCGACTGCTCAGTTACAGGAGCGAATAAATAAAATACGTGGACTATAACAATCTGGTGTAGTTAATTAAAGAAATACAATTCAAACAAAACGTAGTGTCTTTGTCGTGGTAAGATTTTGAGTGACGCGATGCTTGGAACCGATGACGTACCAGCGCCGCCCGCGCCGCCTACGTGCCTTCTCATCCACCGCGTGCCTCCAACCAATCGCAGGCATGCTATGCATAGAAAGAGGGTCTAGACAAGTGACATTTTACGAGTATTAAGGAAACCGCCACGATAGCGTCCGAAACGCGTGACATCTAAGTATTATCAAAATGTCATGTGATCAATCCATTACATTTTGGCATTTCGACAATTGCCAGCGTGAGTTTATGACTGTGTATGTGTGTGTTTGTTACATCTTTACGCTCTAACGGCTGGACGGATCTGGATGAAATTGGGCACAGATATATATTATAGTCAGTGATAACACATAGGATACTTTTCATCCCAGGCATAAATTCCCTCGGGACAATTTTCAATTTTCACGCGGGCGAAACCGCTGGCAAAAGCTAGTTAATATATAAATGCGAAAGATTGGATGGATGTATAGATGTATGTTTGTTATTCAATCACGCCAGAACGGCTGAAAGTATCTGGATGAAATCAGACAGAGATAGATTATAGTCTGAAATAACACGTATGCTACTTTTCATCCCGGTATAATGTTCTTATGGGATAAAAAATATTTTTTCACGCGGCCGAAGCCGCTGGCAAAAGTTGTAATCCATTTGAAATAACATTTAAAAAAATTACAACCCTTTTTTACAGTCCGTTCAACCGATTTTGAGTTCCATTCCGCAAACATAAGGATGACATCAAAAGCATAATTACACCAGTTACCAAAACCAACTGTTTACATATATTTATACAGCTGCCATTTGTCAAAATCGGTTGAACGGGCTGTAAAATGGGATTATTAAAAGTCTAATATTATCTCAAATGGAGTATAGTCAAATATAGAGACAAAAGGAGAGCGGTGATCACCAGTATGGCAGACCCACAAAGGATGGATAGCTACATCGGCAGCTACTGGAGACGCCATTTCTAAAAATATTCATGGCCTCGCAATATGGCTGAGCACAAGTTTCGGCAAAGCCTAAATCAGTATTGTAACGGACAGTCAATTTCTATGACTAAACGGTGACACACTTGTTTTGTATGGAAAAATAACAAAGCCATCTCTTGCATTGACCACTGTCGCACCAAACCTCTCTGTGGTTAGACCTTTGTTCAGTTCCTAATTTAAGTAACATGGCTAATGCTGTAAATATCCACTTGTACACAGAGTTTTCGTCTTACCCAGTATGGTCGTCGCCGTGGTAATCAACATGTCTGTAGGAGCCGTCGGGTTCCTGCAGCGAGTAGTGTCCCTTGACGACGTCTCCATCACGGAGCTCATGCTGCGACTTGTGGTCACCCGTGTGAGCGTCCTTTACTTCGTATCCGAACTCGTACTTAGGATAGGTCTGAAAAAACGAATATTTGTTTTCATCTCTATAATGGCGATGAAAAGGTTGCTTTCTGAATGCCTCATCTTTATATAAGGCAGTCTGCAACATGGTTATAGGAGCTGGCTGTCTAGAGTGCTTAAAAAAAGAAATCGTCACTCGTAGAGAGTCTTATATAGCATCCGTAGAGATGGGAATATAGGTTCCGGTATTATATTATATCCCCTATCAAATGTTATCATCCAACCTTCACTGTATGGGTTTGGCAGGTAAGGACTACCAGATTCCTTTTCCAAGATATCTAAGTAAGAAAGCAATGGTTCTGTATGGTGCTCCATACTTACATAGTAATCATGATGTTCATGTCCATGTCCATGGTAGACAGGCTCGTGGTGACCATCGTGACGGTGGATGTACTGGGAGGAGTGGCCGTACGCAGAGACCACGGCGATGGCCACAGATAAGATGCATACCACCTGGAAAACAAGATGCGATATTAGACATAAGAACACGGTAGGGACGTGTAATGTTTGAGCCAGATCCTCTCAACGTTTCAATATAAAAAAAAAATTGACTATTCGGTACTTCTTATCAGCTATTAATATGTCGTGTCATTGCTAGAATTAATCCGTCGATAGGGTTGATAGTCTCTTTTACAACGGAATCATGATGGTATTGGCACGTTTTACTAAATCATACTAATGTGTTGATGATCGCAGTGAGTTCTCCGTCCATAAGAAGTAAAAAACGTATTTTTTGTTCTAGATAGGCTCGCGCTTGACCTCTATCTCTCCTGATGGTAAGCGAAGATGTGGTCGACGGTGTAGCACGTTTGCCTAGAAGTAATCTTTTCACTCTTGTCTTAAAGATCATGCAATTCCATCGCACACTCCACGAAATGAAATCGATAAAAACCGACAAGCTGGCAACTCGGCGACGATGTTCAAAGCTCTTAAAGTAAATAATGATAGAGTCAGATCCAGGTCGTGGAGTGATCTATCCAAGACACAACCACAACAATGAAGTACACTTCGATCTTTGGCAGTTCATAATTTCAGCCGAAAGACACTGACACTAACACTTTTCACTGCTGGTACATTGGCCTCCCTCAAGTGTCACCATATCATCATAGCCATTGGTCCACCTAGTGGGAGACCTTTTAGCACTGCGTTTTCGACACTGCATTTACACTAAATAGAATAGAACTTATACCTTGAAGATCATTTTCGGCAGTTATTGTTTTAGAACTGTTGTCACTTCCAATTCCAATACCACAAAGTAACTGATACACACTGCCAAATTCTCACGTCTTTTATACAACTTAAAATACTACATCCAAGGTGATTGATTTCTCTCTAATTATATTGACCATAAAATTGTTCACGATACAGTTGTTACGTTTATGTACGCATGGACATTTTTTTAGTAAAAGTTGTGAGTTTGTGACTGCATTACGCGTGTTTGCGTGAACTGGGTAAAGGTCGTTGGTAGCATGCGAGTATGCGACTATTATTGTGAGTTTTAATGTTACTCGTGTGATTGTTATGTGATTATTTTGTAACGTATGCTAATGTTTCTTCTTCTTTCTTATCTTCCGGCTGGATTGGATGTTATATTGCTGTAATCTGTTTAAGTTTCAGTTCGGCAGATGATTTGAAAAGGCCGCAGTATTTTGTAAAGTGGACAAAGTTCGACTTTGTAGAGCGTAGTCTCAGTACCCTCTGTCAGATTAACTATCATGACTGATGATATGACAGTCTGTTTCTAAAATTCTTGGCAAACTTCGTGTTTTTTCAGTCGACGGATTTCTATCACTTGCCCTTTGCACTTGGTACAAACCACAGACTACTTAGAGATACTATGTATGTGCAGACCGGACGCTCTGAATCAACTTGGAAGTTTATAGAGTAGTTATTAGTCTTTTAACATAATGTAATTTATTTTACAAATAGGAGGAAACCTTCTAAAGCTGCTATTTTTACAGCTCTATATATTTCACACGGAAATCAAAACAAAACACCAACAAAGTACTTAGTTATTTTTTTTTAATATTATACACGATAAATCTAATAATTGATGGACATGGAGATTAGCATTCGTTTGTGTTCGGAAATGCAATGATTGCAGAGATACATATTGTACTTACATTATGGTACAAGTATGTTATGTTGGTGATTACAGCTGAGGCGCCATTGAGACCCGAGCCGTTAGGTGAGGGTCTTAAGATAACCGAGGACGGTAATCATCAATGCACACGTGTATCATACGACGTTTTTCAACACACTTGTGAAGAAAATAATACTTTAAAATCATTTTCAACAGTGAAAACGAGTTGTGAATTTTTTTTCGCAATGGCGGGCAAAACTAATCAGTTTTCCTATGCGCGCGCATCTAACAATGGCGATCGGCCATAGACTTGGCTTTGGCTTTTCGTGGATAGCGTTTTAGCCACGTACAAAATGGGGAATTTCAAGTTTTCTTTATAGCACAGAAAAACAAATGTTTTATTTGATTGAAAGTTTTATTTATTAAACACGTACAAGTTAAAATTATCTATTTAAATACGAAGTTGCATGAAATGAGCAAGCAATAGGTACATACATTAATTTATTTGTACTATTGAGCACGATCTTTTTTGTATCGAAACTTTTTTACCAACACACCAACAACTCAACCAATAAATTAAAAAAAAACTCTTAACTCACTTGTGAATAATAGCAATGAAAAAGTCACAGTTTGAGTACAGGTGTCTTTATGTGCCTAATTGCGGTGAAATTAGAGCCACTTTATGAGTAAGTGTGTTGAAAAATAGACGAACTGTACAAATATTGTTATGCCTGGGGTGCCAGGGACTGTTGTCGCTTTCTTCTCTATTATCGCTGATGCAAGTGGAAACTGAGGCAAACCCGGGCGATTAATCTATGCCAAGAACTAAATAGAATATATACATATGTCATGTTGAATCGTTTACTTGCATCATTTAGAAAATTCTTATCATCAAGGTGTGATTTCGAGATGGTTTTTTTAAATTGTATTTTTTTACATAGCCCACTATCTAACCCGATAGTAAGCGACGATGATAACATCAAAAACAAGTGATTTTGCGTCAGGTTGGAAGTATTTCTTTAATTCACTAAAAGCAGTGTTTTGGCTTCACTTCAGGTTCGAAGCAAGTGCTTAATAAAAAGCCACTGAATCGGTTATTGTGGTCAATAAATGCCATAAGCCTTATAATTATTATGACGAGCAGTAAGGTATTCAAGCAGCATCATTTAACCCCGTGCGGTGTATTAATTAAATATATCATCCGTGAGGGAATTATAGAATTTCACATATACTCGTACAACCAAGCTTATGATACCCTGTGTGGTGGACAGAGTTGTATTTAGTGCTGACGCTTTTGATAAAACTTGTTTGGAGATATTTTTGAATTACGGTATGTATATTCTCATTTAATATAATAATTATAGATATCTGCCATAATATTTACATGTAAGTTAATGGCAAACAACTTGTCAAATCGGTCTACCCTCTTTTTTGTTCGTTTTTTGCACTCGGTACCGCTACCATTGTCACTCACAACTCGATTCTGTTCCCGACACACGAAACTCAATGTGTCCGCTCGCGAACTTTTTGCGGCACTGTTTCGGGGTTTACACAGCTGAACCACTGGATTCCAAGCTCTCGACAGTTGAAACCCATCCTCCAGGTTGAAATTTTTATATTTGGTCATTTCGATAGCTTCCCTCACCAGTCTAGGGATATAGTGGCGTTCTGTCGAAATGACCTGAGGGTTATGTAACTCAATCCAGTGGTTCAATCCTGATTCCAAGAGATGTTGAGCTATTTCCGATTTTTGGGTGTGCTTTACCGCCCTGATATGCTCTGAAATTCGACAAGCAACCGTACGCTTCGTCTGACCGATGTATGACTTGCCACAACTACAATCTACTTTATAAACACCGGGCTTCTCCAGCGGAAAGTTGTCCTTCTGCGAGCGTAGCATCTGTGACACTTTTCTGAAAGGAGTGAAGACAGTATTTACGGCGTATTTCCGAAGAATGTTAGCAACCTTATCTGTCACTCCCCTCACGTACGGCAAAAATGCCCGCTTATAATGTTAATGTTAGTGACCATGACAGTTTAAAAACGTTTTCTTCTTCCATACCGTCCTGTCCCCGTCACGTTATCACTTTTCTTTCATTTCACTCACACTGTCCATGCATCTTTTCTTTGGCCGTCCCCTCCCTCTCCATCCATCCACATTTATATTCATAACCCATTTAGTAACAATCGTTTCATCCCTCCTCAGCACACGACCATACCAGGACAAACTAATCCTTTCAACATGTTTGCCACTGGCGCCACTTTCAAAATTCCGCTAACATACTAATTTCTCACTTTATCCATCCTCCTCACTCCGCACATGCATCTCAACATTCTCGTATCTGCTACATGCAATCTCTTTTCATCCAAGAACCTGACCTACCACAACCAACTCTAAATCATTTCTCTAAGAAACATCAAAAGAAGAATAAACTCATGGAAATTTCATAATCAAGATGGATAAAGTGATTAAAAATTTAATACAATATTTATCGGAAACCTCCATCAAGAATTATAAACTTACTTTGGTAAACATTTTTCTTTTAAAATTGTTGTTTAATGGTTCAATATTGAAATGAAACTGATATCTGATAAAGTAATTTAACATTTTATACGCATTTAAAGATTTTGAATAAAGAATTTTGGAACAGTTTAAGTTATGAGAAAGAACCTGTTGATTATATTCAGTAACTGTGTGATATGAGAGACCTCGTCAACGCAAGTGCTTTTGATCTAGGTAAGTTTTTTTCACATTCGAACTTCCGTTGACCACACTAGAAGCCCTAGACAAGATGATTCTTACGGCAATCGATTTGTCATAACCCTTGGAAGTGTCACTGGCTAAATTAAATTTAGAAAATAGAAAAATGGCAGCTTTTTGGCGCCATAATGTAGCGGCCCAAATTTTTTTATCTTCCTTTCTCATCTTGTAAAAAATAAACGATTTTAAGAGCTGATTTCAAAAATATGTAACACTGGGTTTAAATGCAAATCGATAAAAAAAAAAACGAAAAGGTTATAAATACAAAAACTTAATTCAAAAAACCCGACTGCTTAAGAAGCAAACCAAAAAGACGTAAACAAGAAGACAAACATGCTGTGCAGTAGGAGGATACACCTGGTTTTGAACGCGAGCCGAATTTGTACCCTCCGACAGCACAACATGATTTTCTTCTTGTTTGCAGTCGGGATTTTTTTACTTTGTGAATTATTTTTTTTACCCTTATGTTTGTCCAGCCAATCTATAAATAACGCTGTCAGCGAAAAGATCGCCATTGTACCCACACAATTAAGAAAATTATAAAAAAATTGTGTTACAATTTCTTTTGTAAAAGGTCGCTCCAAAATCCTGAGCTACCCAATGGCAAATCCAACCTAACTATCAGTATGGTTATAGATTCGCTCGAACAGCATTAACAAAGCAAGAACAGCTAACCGTGCCGGGATACCCGTATTTTTGGGCATTATTCGCACCGCACATTTACACTACATTCTTCTATGTGACGTCACTTTAATTCAATGATGGGCGGATTCACGGCGCATTCTCAATGGCTGTGACAGACTCCATTTTTCAATAGCTCGTGAAAAACTTATCTCAAATTTGCAGTCACTCTTTTAAATATCGTGCTTTTAAGGGTTCCGTTTCTCGAAAGGAAAAATGGATACCTTTTAGGATTCGTTGTGTGTCAAGAACTTTTTCTCTGGAACACCTTACGGTATCAAGTTGAAATTAATATCATTTATTGAGGTCTGTAATCCCTTGAAGCTGTCAAAAAATCAAACTTCTAATTCAGTGCAATCAATAGTACATTGTGATACAAGGGTGGAAAGTAGGTTATTGCAAACGAGCTGTCATTAACAAGCCCGAGCCGAAGGCGAAGGGGTTTTTAATGACACGAGTTTGCAATAACCTGCACACCCGTGTATCACATGACGTTTTTCAATACAGTTGTGGGAAATAGTAAAAACTAGTCAAAGAATTAAATTTAATATTTTCCATAAAATAAAATTATCGTAAGTCGCCATATATCTTTCTCGAGATTTTGGAGGCAAAATTTCATCTTGCGCAGTTTTCGCCTCAGGTAAAATATCAGGTGTAGTTAATTCTATTTCATCAATTGTACTTGAACTCGTATTAAGAAAAAGAATCAATTGATCACACAAAAAAAAAAATTTTTCAGAAAATGGCGCGTTTTTGCATCTGGTCTTTTTTTTACAACGAAAATAGCCTATACAGCCTATTCGATTTTTGAAAAATGTTGATGTAAAAATAATTAAATTAAAACTGGTAATTATACCTAATAAACAACCATTTAAAAGACTTTTGAGAATTCAATGCTAAAACGTACGGGATCATTAATTTTTCCTCGTATAAAATCTATCCAATTTTATTCTATGTATGAAAACTCCTTGCTACTAAACTTTTTTAAATTGACTTGTAAGTTTAAAAAACTAAACTGCAAAACTAATGATCGAGCTCGTAAACAAAAATCACGACCGCGTAATAGAAAGATGCCTATGCGAAAGATTTAATTTTCGAATCATAATTATAGCCTCTGAAAGTGCGCCATGTTTAACAACTGTATTGAAAAATATATGGCCATACATCCAAAAAAAATACGATTATTAACCTAATTATTGTTAAAAACCTGACTGTGATCTAAATAGGTGTACGTATGTGTATGATGTCTGTATTACTTTGTAATGATTGTATTTAAGTTAGTTTTTTTGTTATTTTTATGGTATGCGTCGTGCCTGGCGCAAATGAACCAATTTTATTTCTTTTTAAGAAACACTTTTCCATCGGAAAAGGTTATGTCCCTCAATCCAGTTCAGTTCAGTTAGAGCAATATAATATAATTTCTCTTTATTTGAGTATCCATGACTCAAAAGATGCTTAGTAAAACTTACAACTATGTTAGTAACACAGATATTAACAAACTGACACTACAAAAACAAAACAACAAACAACAGTAACCCGGTGCTTTCATTGTTTATGAACTTCAGTAATATTAAGTCATTATTTTGGTGAATGTAACTGTTTGTACGGAACTCTCGGTGCGCGAGTCCAACTCGCACTTGGCCGGGTTTTATATTATTTCAGGCCGCACCAAACGTTTAGGGAATTCTTTTATTATGCGTACAGCAAAGGAGTGGAATTCCCTGCCGGAGTCTGTGTTTCCTGATAGCTACAACCTGGGAGTCTTTAATTCAAGAGTGAATAGGTTTCTTCTAGGTAAGCGTGCTTCATCGTCGACCACATCATCGCTTACCGTCAGGTGAGATAGTGGTCAAGCACAAGCCTATCAATAATAAAAAAAGGCCTTTTATTTAAAATAAAGCCATTCCATGAATCATATCAGGTAAGTACTAACATAATCTATAGGTAGGTACTAGATACGTAGGTACCTACATAGCCATTTTATATACCTAAATATTCTTGGTCCTGGAGTTTTCCTTGGTCATAAAAATAATATCAATATATATTTTTTTGTAAAAGAGAGGTGTAACTATTTTGGTGAACAATAAAGTACATTCTATTTTATGTCTAGCGAAGATTCATTAATAGATCCAGATTTGTCACTCGTAAAAGGTATGGAGGTACCTATTAAACAAACTTTCAGTAAAGGCATGATTAGTGTTTAGTTGATTTTAAATCAACTCGCTCGCTACATTTTTGCCGAGTGCACCGAATTTTATGCGGGTCAGTTGCTGTTAAATGTGTTGAGCAAAATAAGTTTAATGGCATAATGAACTTTGTTGAACTAAAATAATGGCTTAGCTGCATCCCGTTACATTGAAAACTGATCCTAACAAAGTTGGAAAAGCTGAACAGATCAATTGAACCAAATAATATGGCTTATTTTAAAACAATTTCCATGGAGCGAAAGCATAAACTAGAATAGCATATAAATAAGACGAAAAGGATTCATAACCGGTTCATTCGGGGAGATGTTTTCGTATTATTAATGTAGATCATACCTAAAATTGAATTAAGAATTTGAAGTTGAGTGTTTATCAAACTCTTCATCAGTCTGAAAGCCTATGACATTAAAGTTGGGTTTGACACGTTCTTAAATTTTAATGCTCAATTCAGAAAGGTCCTTAGTATAATTTATAACGGTCAACATAAAACCAAACATTTTTGTAATTCGATGCGCCGGGAAAATGTTGAATTTATTTTCAAAGAATTAATACATATATCCGTAACGAATATGGCAATTACGGAGAAGAGATGGAAAAGCAATAACATATTCTATTGAATGACAGAGATAGATGTTTTATAACTAGAACAAATACAACAGATGCGGTGACTAACGGTCCATTCGTACCTACAGTGAATTACTTTTTTACTAAGTTTAGAATTTGTACATTGGAAATTATGAATTTATGTATTCACTTTTCTAAATGTACCTACATTTTCTGTTCGAAACCTGGTAAACCATAGATCTGGCAGTGTCCAGGTACTGATCGGAATAGTTGGTCAAATGAAACGAAAAAAAAAGGAAGAAATTAAGAATCCATAAACACCACTCATACATATCTCACCCCCAATTTGGAATTTGGATTTGAGTATTTGTCAAACAAGTTGTTAAGTTTGATAGTTTTCAGGCTAGAAAACCTATCAAACTTAACAACTCAAATTCCTGCTCTCCAAATACTCAATTCAACAACCGGCTCTAATTCTTTGTTCCCAAACAACAACATATATTAACACCAATAAATAGTTCCGCTATACAGCACAACTATTATTATCAGTATAATAACTTAAACCAAATTGCCATTAGGTGCTATCCCTTGCTTAGATATTCACTAACGCGTATTACCAATTTGGCAGACGCCGTTTATGATAATCATCAGGCATTGGGGTCGGCTGGCCAATAGTAGGGATGGGCTAGTGAAAAAAATATATCGGTAATATCGAATCGGTATTTACCGACGATGTTGATATTTAGCGGTAAAAAATACCGGCATTTAAAAAAAAAAAAATATTTTTATAATATTTCAGGAGGCCATATTTTAAAAGCATACACTTATTTTTTTATGGGTTTGCTCTTGACTCTAGTCTAGGTCAGAGGTGACAGAGACAAAGTCGACGATGGAGTGAGCTTACCCAGAAGAAGCCTGTTCACTCTAACTTTGAAGAGATTCGGGTTGTATGCGTTCGGAAACACAGACGCAGGCAGTGAGTTCCACTCTTTTGCAGTGCGCATTATGCAGGATGTTTGGAAGCGCTTGGTGCAAATTGGTGGAAAGGCAACTAAGTGATGATGGTAACTTACGGTAACACTTACTGTTCCGTCCCGATCATTGGTATTTACTTGCAACACCGTGTCAGTGGGCTGTCAACGATTTTGACAGCTGACACTAACGGTCGAAAGAAAAAGCTTGTAATGTGAACACGCGGAAGTCGGGTTTTTGTCGAAACATATCGAATCGAGATGTGTTTCACCCATTGTATTTGTTAATCGCGCCCGCCGTTCGCAATCGGCGTTGTGTGGCGCCCCTAAATTGGGTTTAGAGTATATTTTCACGCGCAGCGAAGTGCTTTTGCGGGAAACGTGCTGCCTGGTGGACGCCGGCCGGATTCTTCGGTCCAGACAGCCGTCAGTCTATCCCTTATTTTCCTTTATTATATATATATTCTCCAATCCCTAACCTCACGGCACGAGATTGATCGACGCCCAGAGTCTACCGCAGGAATTTAAGGTAAGTCATATCCCACTTTCACCTGTGAGATAGGTACCAGTATCTCTCCCAATCGGGAGCAAATCCCTAGCTTTCCACTGCTGCGTTACGGCAGTTTCGTGGGTACAGGATCAGACAGGGTCCAGGAGTTCCCAACGCTAGCTCCTGGCTTGGGACCAGAAGACCTGTATTTAACACTTACGTTAAATAGTAAAATTAAATAAATGAAAAATAATAATAAATAAAGAAAAATTAAATAATAATATAATTATTTAAATTATTGATAGGTATTGCAATAAAATATCGATAAATACAAACATCTAGATTAAAAATACGAGCATCGATGAGTTTTATGAAAAATGTCGATATTTTGATATATCGATTTGTTTTGAACAAGCCTAACCAATAATGCTTCGGGAACAAATTGGACAGCGCCGCACATCGGCAGCTTGTGACAACAATCCGTTAGCTAATGAAATGCCACGAACACTCGTAACGTCAGGCGACGTCACGGCGTGTCGACAGATCGTCCCACAAATAGTAGTGCCATTATATGTGTTGGATAAATTATTAGGTGGCTGGACTGCTTTGAAATCTGTTTGGGAACATGACCGTGAAATTCAGCGTAATTGGTAAAATACTGACCTGCAGCTGAATTGAGTAAGAGAATTCGGCAAGAGAACCTTTAAAGAGTTAGAATAATTTCTTTCAACTTTTCCAGTATTGCGAAACTAATTTAGAAAGAGTTCGATCATCGTCCCGATGATTTATAATGGTTCCTTAAAACTGCAAAAACAATTATTCTTTATAATCAATTGTACATCAGAATATTGGTCATGGAAAGATTAATCTCCTTTCCTTTTCAAAATGTAATATGCAATACGTATAGTCGTTTTTGTGAAGTTTCCAAACTGTATTCTTTGCCGAATTCACTTGCACAGTGCTTTCGGCTGCTGGATGTTACTGTCGTAATTTGTAATCAAAGCTCTTAGTAGAATACGATCTCATAATTAAACGCATTTAAATCTTAGTGCTCAAAACGTTTTAGGAGTAGAGCGAACTTGATCTGATCGGGAACCAATAAAAATATGAGTTGTGGAGGCTCAAGTGTTACTATGGTGGGATCTGGCTCACTTTCAACACTAACCAAAAAGTGCCTGCAAATATCCGCACAAAATACAAATACCTAAGTTATTATACCTTCCTTAGATGACTTCATTATGTCCAAATTGAAATATCATGTAAGTGCACTGTATCATGTTCTTGCGAGAAATGAAGAATCTTTAATCTTAAGTTCAAGTTATCTATCTGTTTTAATAAATTAAATTATAAATTATTATTTTTATTTAATTGTTAAATTGAAGTGTCTGTATGTAATATTAAAATAACAACGTTATATTGAATGTATGTGAAAGTATATACGGTAGGTACTAACAACAAATACGCAATTTTAAGATTTTTGTTTGCTTGTCTGTTTGTTCCGGATAATCTCCGAAACGGCTGGACCGATTTTAACTAGAATTTCACTGGGAGATGGATGTTATAGGGAGTAACATGAGCTACTTTTCTTTCCGGAAAATTTCATATTTCCGGAGGGAAATAAAAAAAAGACTTGTTTGACGTGGACGAAGTCGAGGGCAACAGCTAGTTAAATTAACAACTTCTAATTAAAACAACGATAGACTGCATCGTATTGCGTAAGTATTATCAAATTGAAATTACGAGGCTATAACAATACGTATATATCAATCTCAAACAGCTGAATATGTTCAGTCTGCAAGGAAAAGATGTTTTTGAGAATATTCCGTGTATAAAATTGGGATGAAAGATTTGTATTTTTGTATGTAACGAATAAACTTATAAATTTCTGGACCGATTTCAGGCTACTTTTTATCCATGTATTCCCAACGGAACGGGAACTACGCGGGTGAAACCGCGAGGCGGCGGAGTTTCATCTGTGAATATAAGTTACTAGCGTAACTTATATTCACAGATGAATCTAACCTTAATATTGACTTAACTAGTTTTACACCAAGTATTTATCTATTATTTTCGATTTGATCTGTTGTGACATTTTATTAATGAAATCAAATATACTTAAATCCAATGTCGGTAGTTATAGTAAACTATCTACCATATCTCTGAAATACCATTTACGTAATACGCAAGCAAGCCCAATTCTCAGGCAAGTGGCTCTAGCCAAACATAGCTCGAATCTGCATTTAGCCGTCTCGTCGCATCAGTCTGTTATTGACAGCAAGCAGGTTCGTCGTCTACCCGGGCAGGCGGTGAGCGGTGATTTATACCGGGTAAACATCGCTCACGTTATCAACCGCCTTGCACCTGCCTTATCCGGCCTGCGGGTGCAACCTACCGTTTCTAGTAAGCCGATTTGCGATTTTGATGAATGCAAAATGACGTTTTGGGGACTTGCTTGGAATTTCTTGGCGTAGCTGTAAGCTGTGTTTTCAGCCTCTTTCGTCTTGTGGTTTGAGAATCTGTATGGTAAAAAGATCAGTCAGTCAGTAAAGTTGGTAGCTCGGCTGCTTTACTTGTTTAAGTCAACTTACTATAGACAGGAGATGAATGAAGATCATATTTTCCTCCTTTTTTCTCCTAGTGGGACAAATTGGCAGTAAGACTTTTGTAATGTTCACTTTGAATACAGTTTGGTTGATTAATTGTATTTTGCTTCTGATATATATCTGTCTGTCTGTATATTATCACTGTTATTGTTACTTTTAATTGTCACTTTTGTGGTTTATTGTGAATAGTCATGGTTGCTATTTTAACACTTATTATTTCAGTCACTGTTTAATTAGTCACTTTGATAACGTTTACACTGGTTAATTGGGACTTTTAAGATATATATTACTGACTTTTAACACAAAAGTACGATTTAAAGATTTTTAAATGAAATTTACACACAGAGCTTATTTATTTTGGTCACCATTTGTTAAGTTGGTACCCACTTGCTCTCTGATCATTTATTTGACCATATCATGAAGTAGCCGTGCGTTCAGCTGTTCATAATTATCGTAAAACGCCGATTTATTCATTGATCTGACCTGACCATATCATGATGTGGGCAACGGGAATTGACCATTTCTTGAAATGGTCGGCTACATCTGGCCACGACATAGCTATTAATGCTAAGATTCCGATAGCGGCTGCGTTCCAGCCCCCGTCAGCACATTAGCTACCGCCCACGTGACACAGTAAATCGAGGTGTTTCCAAAGAAAGTTGTCCGGAGCGGATTACGGTCGCCGAATGAAAACGGGCTGCTAATGAGTATAGCTAGTTAATTGCCGCGAGGGGGCGCACTATTCAGTTAAGCATCTTGAATGCTGATAGCAGCACGGTGGTGAACGCAAATGTAGGTATAGGTATCTAAGTACGTACTGCCGAATTATGAATGTTTGGGTACTTTTTAGGATTCCCTTTTCAACAAGGAGCCGTTATAGTTTCACCATGTCCGTCTGTCCATCCGTCCGCAGCTGAGGTCAGAGACTCTAGGTTAGTACTAGAAAGTTATAGTTTGGCTTGGATATACATATTAGTTACGCCGACAAAGTGGTAAAAAAAAATTATGTTTTTTTTTTTAATGTCTTCTACACGTAAAGTGGGCATGTTTTTTTCTCGTATCTCATGGTGTGTGGTATCTTTGTATAGGCCATCCAAAAATATTACGGGTCTGTAAAAACATTTTTCGATTCAGGGATCCGTTTGCGTAAAATTAAGCTTTAAATGGTAATTTTTTGTTAGAGTCAAATGTTGCCCTCTGCCAGCTACATAGTTGTTTTTGGATATGTGAAAAGAATCTATATATGATAGTATAAAATGAAATTAAAAGGAAAACTATCACAGCTAAGTAGGAAATAAATTTACGAGTAATAGTAGAACTACTTATAAAATGTACTTGGAAAAATAACAATTTTGTATATTGATGTATGGAGACAACAGTTTTCGAACGGCATAGTTAATTTTGTCCCTTCGTTAGAGCTGTGCTTGATGATGTTCGGTGCTTTCATTGTTTATGAACGTTAGTAATGTTTACTATTTATTTTGGTGAATGTAGCTAGTGTAAATATACGAAACCCTCTGTGCGCTAGCAGGCTCGCACTTGACTGTTTTTTTTTTCTTTGTCATTAGACTCATTATATGCTATAGTAGTGAAACTGCTGATATATGTGAATATAATATAGTATGAAGGTTCTTCAACGGTGTTATTGGGTAAAAATACGCCCGAACCTTGTTTGTTTTATCTTCTCTTTGTTATTAGGTAAGTTGGAGGACCATGATTCACTCAGTTGATTTCACAAAATTTAATTCTTGCGGAATTAATTTTGTGAAATAAACTAAGTTAAATACTTAACATTTAACTTTTTTCTTTACTAAAATTTAAAGAAAATCCTAGGTGGCACCCTGTCTAAATGACTCTAGTCGATCAAAGATTTCGATATAAGATCTAAATATCCCAGCGCTGGTACGCTGGTTCGCACGCCTACGCACAAAAACACTTAAATTACAGCAACACCCGCTCCCCGCGACGCCGACGTACGTAACGACAAAACTCCTTTTGCGGGAATTACAAGTCTGGAAAATAAGCTTAAAATGACGCCAATGAGATCTGGCAGCCGCCCTTCAAGCAAATTACAATCTCCAAATTGAACAAAATTGGCACCAACTTTGAAACTCTACTATAATATGTTAAAACCAGTGTAAAACAACAAGAAACGATAATGACCAAACAAAATGTTTACGCAAGAAATTGGCATTGACTTGGCAATGTTTGGCTAATAGGACCTGCGGCCGGCGAGCCCTGCGTGTGACAGGAAATATAATAACTTGAACTTGAATGAGTTCCACGTATAAATTTCTTACACAATCGCTATTTGCTTGTCCCTTTTGGAGTCCCTATCTGTACGACCCGAACAGATGGGGCTCTCGCAGCTGGAACTACGGGTCCGGCTGTTTGGATCAGGGTACGCGGGGTCAGGTAGGCCCTCCACCATTGCAAGCGCAAAGGTGGGACCTGACATTGAGGTTGGACTCGCGGTGGTCTATGTGGTGGTTGCAGAGGAGTGGCATGTTGTCTGCTCGGCTATGTGTGGGTCGAGCGTCATTCCTCGCGCGCAACAAGTGTCTGAAGTTACCGGCCCAAGGCAAAGGGCCACCTGGTGGTCAGACGCGGGGTTCGTGAGTAACCCTCAAGCAAGTGAGCTCCTGTGAGCGAGCTGCATCTCCGGCTCTTTCCTGGATAGAAAGTAGAGGACTACCCGTTGGATTAGTTTTCCGGCAACCCAGCTGTAGGCATTGGGTAGATGCGATGATTTGTATTCGAGAGGTGAGCGTGCTTACAGCTCCGGGACCATTCTGGAGAAATGGGAGCCAGCTTCTCTGGCGTCCTTAACGGGGATTGAATCCGCTAGCACCAACTGCGCTGGTGCCGGTGCTTGCACTAGTGCTGGCGTGCTGGGGTGCGTGTGGTGAGCGGCTTTATTGCTCCGGTACCATTCTGGACAAATGGTAGTGAGTAATCACGATGCGACTCACATTTTCTCTTGAGTACCAGGGGCGAGTGCTCTCGGAGGCGTGACCTACCGAAGATGGTCCCAGACACCTCGTAAGGGGTTGCCTGGTATAGTGTGCCGCCTTATATAACGTAATGTTGGTGAAGGTGGCCACTATAGAAAATCTCAGTAGACGAATGGGGGTATGTCCCTTTTGGAGTTTTGTACTCATAATATGTATATCGCCGGAGGACCTTACACATCAGGGGTTTACGGTAAACGCATGGATCACTTTCCACATTTTGTTAGAATAAGTCCTTTTGTCTTTTTATTAGTTCAACTTTCGCAAAAAGAATCTGATCCCATGTGCACGTAACTAAGCAAATGTTTGTGTCTCAGTACCGTCGGTCCTCATGTTTTTACGGAGCTAACAAAGCTTTATGCTAGAAGAAGCCACGAAGTTTGTGCTAGGTGTCAAGAAAAGCAACGTTACAGTTTTTGTTCCGGAACGTTTGCATAACAGCAAATTGAACACAATGGTACAAAGATATAATTATCCGTAAATCCAACGTACGTAAACGTAGCAGCGTAGTTTATGGAATGGATACGTGCGGTGTGTGTAGACCACAGATTACTGATATATAGGTGTAGACAAATGAGCAGCAAGGCGAGTGGCAGCCACCGGGGCTTCCTCGACGTACGCCTCGCCTTGTGTCAATGCATTCACGTCACTATACCCACCGACAACCTGAAACCTATATTTTGTTTGTAAACCTTATAATATATGTTGTTTGAACAGATCAAAGCGTTAAAAATATTGTTTACGTTGAATTAAGCAGGAGGATTTTAGAAATCCTCATCGTTAAAACAAGATGGAAAAAGGGAAAATAATATCAAGATATTGATAAACTACAAGAAACCCGAATTTAATCGGACGAAAAACGGCTGTCACATTTCCAAAATTCTGCTTACCACACATAGGGTCCCGTAAAGGATATCCTGCCATCAAATTATGTACAGGACCTACTTAAACACATAAGTATACCTGCACAGTCATAAAATAACGCGGGCCCGTGTCCTGAGCATATTATCCCAGCGAAACAATGTTGATAAAAGAATTTCTCTGTTCACGGAATGACGCGTCCCTTGATCGTAACTCATCCCGGCCTCCTCATATTACTTTCATATGTGGCTGTAAGGTTTATACCAAACTTACTGCATGTCAGTACGGGACTCATGACTAAAACCATAAAGGATGTGTCATCAGGCAAACTGACGATAATTTCCTTGTTTAGGAGCTTACCTACAAAATTTATTGTTTATATTATCTTATGACGGAGCATGGAAAGAACTAGTAGTGAATCTAAGCAGGTAGCTATGTTAGTTATCAGCAGGCCCGTCGGAACCATGTGTGCAAGCGTATTGCAACTGCAAGGAATTCGGACCTCACTGCTTTCGCTTTTTTCCTGGCAAAATATGGCTCTGAAGCTTGCAACTCCTTGATATATATCTCTTGACCACTACTGCCATGTTTGTAAACTAATGTCATACGGTTGGGCAGTAAATTGCTATTAGACTTCAAACCATTAATATATGACCAGAAATGTTTGGGCCTGTTACATAGGGTAACTGCTGCATTCCTTATGAACTTCTGGAGACACTCTTTGATAATAGACTCACATATCTCTAAGCAACTCATAAGTGAATTTATACGCCAATTTCCTATATTTTTAAAACATTATGATATTTAGCTGTTTCTTTCAAACATTTAATCAACGGACTGCTATACCATATGGAATATCGATGGTTACGTTAGCGCGAAAGGGACGTAAATTCAGCAATTATTTCTTGAATTGTTTTATAGAATATTTCTACTTTACTGTCAACATCCGTGTCTATAGTGTGTCGCCACACCTCGTCGGCCAGCAAGCAATAGCAGCCAGTTTTTCATGGATGGCATCAAAATCATATCTGTTAAAATTTAACATAGGAGTACCGTCCGACCGGAGATACTGTTGCAAGAGGGTTTTACTGTAATTATGAATGGCGGAGCATCGACAAAGGTTAAGCAACTTCACACACTTTAACGCGCTCAAGGATATTAGAGACTATTCAATCCAATATGCGTTGGTTTTCGTTATAAATGTGATAACTCTGATCCATTCCACAGAACATCATTTCCTCCAGAAACCTCCCCTCAACAAAATCTTCGTCTAACAACGGCGAACATAGTCCTAAAGAAGCGTCCCATTGCCATGAGACCCGGGGTAAATTGAAGTCTCCTATCAGTAAGTGTTTGATTTTCTTGCAACTTTATTATGATTGACGTCACTGAAGTTACTGAGAAACGGGAAATTATTAACCGGGCGAAAAATATTCTGAATGGACGACTATTATATCTACTAAGTAAGTAACTATTTATCCGGTTTGAGTAATACGTAACTTTTAGGAGGTTTTTGTGACCTGCGGTAATAATATTGTTACATATTTAAATTGTATTTGGGGTTATATTTTTTCTATTTAAGCATATTATTTTTTTTGGAAGTAGCTGAAAAACATCGAGGCGACAACGCTATGCAGCGCGGGAGTTCGGGTGTATTCGTGTTTTCAACGAATTAGTCCAAGAGCGAGCGAAGCGAGCTCGGGAGCTTAGAGAACCCCGACACAGATAGGTTAGGTTCGAAGAGGATGACGGCAGCTGAAGTGAGCTAGCAAAGCGAGCAAACTTAGCTCCCGTCATCTCCTTCATGTTAATTAAGACCTTGCAGACAGAAAAAGGAGTGCAGCGGGGCTCCGTCAGCAAACTTTTAGTTTTAAGTCTCTGTTTTAAACATTTTTATTCGCCCACTTAGTATTTCAGTAAAGCAGTATTTCAGTAAGCCATATTCAGTATTTTTTACATCTTTAATATGAATTTATTTTCGCTCCCTTAAATACTATCTATGAGAAACGCCTCTGTACACCCGATATACTCGCCATTGACAGGTGGCGCCATATAAACGGAACAAATATTCAATGTATACTTATTTTTATTTCGCCCTATTCTGAATGAGATCCACAAGTCCTCAGACTCGGACTCTCAAGACTTCATCCACAAAACATTAAAGGCTTTTCGAACTGCTACCAAAACACCACCACCTTCCTTGTCACAAGAATGTCTAGTGGAACTGCGATCTCGCATTCAATAACTCGTGATCAAACACTGTATCTATCATTGAGCCATGACTCAGTTATAACAATTACATCGAATTCTTCATACAAAATCTTTTGTAAAGAAAGCAACAGTTTTTGTCCTGAGAACGCGTACATTTTGGTAATAGATAGTATATGAATGATAGTGATAAATATTGAAGGAAGAGTGAACAAAATCAGTAGTATGAGAAGGACAAAGCAAGAGGAGATTATTGGAAGAACGCATATTCCGAGCATGTGAAGAACATAGATATTGGAATTTAGACATAAGATAGGAAGGAGGGGTGGGAGAATTGAGTAGGGTAAAAAGCGTGGTCAAAGCGCGTAAACTTCTTCTCTGGCGAATCGGCAACCATTTTAGCTCAGAACTGTAGTACATGGTCATACTTTCTGAGGTTAAATATGAATCTAATACAGTTGTTCAAGACTTACCCGACTGCCGAAGTAGGGAATGTGTTTATCAGTCTATGTATGTATGTATGTAAGTATGTATGTATGTTTGTTACTATGTCGCGTTCCAGAGACCAAACGCGTTGGCCGATTTTGATCTTTCGTACGTCAATCGATTCATCTTAACCTTGCGAGTGTCACTGGCATAATGTTACATTAATATTGTAAAATAAAAAATGGCGGATTTTGGGAGCACCAAATTTTTTTTCTCCAATCCCATGGTCCAAAATAAAGGGTTGTAAGAGGTGATTTCAAAAATATAGAACACTTATATGTTTATATGTACCTAAATCTAAAAAAAAATACTAAAAAGTTATAAATCACATCTGGTTTTGGTCAGCCAGCTCGCGAACATGTATCCTCCGACTGCACAGCATGATTTTCTTCTTGTTTAACTACGTCTTTTTAGTTCGCTTTTTAAGCAGTCGGGTTTTTTTGTTTTTCTAATTATTTTTTTTATTTAACAGAATATTTGTCCGTCGCCATTTTGCATCAGGAAAACAACACGACATCAGCGCCTCTAACGGTGGCTAACGTGGGTAATTATTTACGATATGATCACTAATATTTGACCATATCATGAAGTAGCCTTGCGTTTAGCTGTTCATATCGTAAAACGCAGATTGACTGATCATTGATCGGGCCTGACCATATCATGATGTGGGCAGCGGGTATGTCGGTCACATCATGAAGTGATCAATTCTAAAATCTGGCCACGACAAGCTATTAATGCTAAGATTCAGATAGCGGCTGCGTTCCAGCCCCCGTCAGCACATTACCCACGTGACACAGTAAATCGAGGTGTTTCCAAAGAAAGTTGTCCTGAGCAGATTACGGTCGCCGAATGAAAACGTGCTGCTAATGAGCATAGCTAGTTAATTGCCGCGAGGGGGCGCACTATTCAGTTAAGCATCTTGAATGCTGATAGCAGCACTATGGTGAACGCAAACGTAGGTATAGGTAAAGTCTAAGGTATCTAAGTAAGTACTGCCGAATTAAGAATGTTTGTGTACTTTTTAGGGTTCCCTAGTCAATAAGGAGCCCTTATAGTTTCACCAAATCCGTCTGTCCGTCCGTCCGCAGCTAGGTCAGAGACTCTTAGTACTAGAAAGTTATAGTTTGGCTTGGATATACATATTAGTCACGCCAACAAAGTGGTAAAATAAAATCATGAATTATTTTTTAGTGTCCTGTACACGTAAAGTGTGGATATTTTTATCTCGTATCTCATGGTTGGATAGGCCATTCAAAAATATTACGGGTCTGTAAAAAACATTTATCGATTCAGGGATCCGTTTGCATAAAATTAAGCTTTAATTGGTAAATTTTTGTTAGAGTCAAATGTCGCCCTCTGCCAGATACATGGTTGCTTTTGGATGTGTAAAAAAAATCACGGCAATAGTATATATAACGAAATTAAAAGGAAAACTCTCACAGTAATAGTCGACCAAATTGTAAAATGTACCTACTTGGAAAAGTAAAACAATTGTATATTGATGTATGCGGCGAACGGCAAAGTTAATTTGTCTCTTCGTTAGAGCAATTTCCGGTGCTTTCATTGTTTATGAACGTAATTTTAACTATTTATTTTGGTGAATATAGCTAGTATAAATATACGAAACCCTCTGTGCGCTAGTCAGACTCGCACTTGATTGTTTTTTTTTTCTTTGTCATTAGACTCATTATATGCTATAGTAGTGAAACTGCTGCTATATGTGAATATAATATAGTACGAAGGTTTTTCAACTGTGTTATTGGGTAAAAATACGGGCGAAACTTTTTTGTTTTATCTTCTCTTTGTTATTAGGTAAGTTGGAGGACCATGATTCACTCAGTTGATTTCACAAAATTAGTTCTTGGAAATGGTGAAATAAACTAAGTTTAATACTTAACTTTTTACTTACTTATTTCTTTTTCCTAATCTATTTCATAAAAAATCCAAAGGAAAATCCTGGCAGGCTCCTCCTCAAGTCGACCAAAGATTTGGATAGATCTACTCAATGTATGATGGTTATTGAATGTCTAAGATCTAAATATCCCAGCGCTGGTTCGCTGGTTCGCACGCCTACGCACAAAAACATTTAAATTACAGCAACACCAGCTCCCCGCGACGCCGACGTACGTAACGACAAAACCCCTTTTGCGGGCATTACAAGTCTGGAAAATAAGCTTAAAATGACGTCAAGGAGATCTGGCAGCCACCCTTCAAGCAAATTACAATCTCCAAATTGGACAAAATTGGCAACAACTTTGAAATTCGACTATAATTTGTTGAAACCAGTGCAAAACATCCAACAAGAAACGATAATGACCGAACAAAATGTTTACGCAAGAAATTAGCATTGACTTGGCAATGTTTGCCAAATAGGACCTGCGGCCGGCGAGCCCTGCGTGTGACAGGAAATCTAATAACCCTTGAACGAGTTCCACGTATAAATTTCTTACACAATCGCTATTCGCTTGTCCTTTTTGGAGTTTCGTACTCATAATATGTATATCGCCGGAGGACCTTACACATCAGGGGGGTGACCATAAGCTCTTAGAGCAAGGTTATTTTGAGTGTGCGTAAAGGAGAAATGTATGTGACTTGTATACATCTGTCTCTTTTTTACAGTCGAACTATGATAGTTTTGACACGTCAGGGTACGGGAGCAGGGGTTTACGGTAAACGCTTGGATCACTTTCCACATTTTGTTAGAATAAGTCCTTTTGTCTTTTTATTAGTTCAACCTTCGCATAACAATCTGATCCCATGCGCACGTAACTAAGCAAATATTTGTGTCTCAGTACCGTCGGTCCTCATGTTTTTACGGAGCTAACAAAGCTTTATGCTAGACGGAGCCACGAAGTTTGTGCTAGGCGTCAAGAAAAGCAACGTTACAGTTTTTGTTCCGGAACGTTTGCATAACAGCAAATCGAACACAATAGTTCAAAGATATATCCGTAAATCCAACGTACGTATACTTAGCAGCGTAGTTTATGGAATACGTGCGGTGTGTGTAGACAAATGAGCAGTAAGGCGAGTGGCGGCCACCGGGACTGTTCCTCGACGTACGCCTCACCTTGTGTCAATACATTCTCGTCACGATACCCACCGACAACCTGAAACCTGTATTTTGTTTGTAAACTATATTACTAGTAGTACTAGGCGACAGAGCTCTGCTCGGGTGAAAAAAGAGAAAACGATGTTTTATAAAAATGAATCCTTCAGAATGAGACCGAGATTCAGATTATATATATACAAGAATTAGTAATAGTAGAGTTAGTAGTTAGTAGTAGTAGTATATTGTGTTTGGCCCAGAATTCAGCCACGGCAACACCATTCGGTGACGCAGTCATAAGGTCTTCGCAAGTACAGGTGACAGGGCACGCTGCGCACTCCGCGAGATGAGCCATCGTCTGCGGAGAGATGCTGCACAAGCACTGAAGACTAATATAAACTATTACTTCTTATACTTTTTGGATTTATGTATGTAACGAATAAACTTAGAAACTACTGGACCGATTTCAAAAATTCTTTCACCGTTGGGAAGTTACACTATCTCCGAGTGACATAGGTTACTTTTTATCCTGTGGGAATACCCACGGGAACGGGAACTACGCGGGTGAAGCCGCGAGGCGTCCGCTAGTTAGATATATGTTAGTAGAGCAGATCAAAATTGAGAAAAGAGGAAAAACATTGTATACGTTAAATTTTATTCTTATTGAAACATATATATACAATAGTAAATTCAAAAAAAAAAAATACATATATACAAATACAAAGGGGAGACGGAAAAAAGCTCATTGTGCATCAAAAAATTCGTCCACATCGATGTCAATGGGAAACGTGCCCAGAACGCTGGCAGCATTGCCACGTTGAATGGCTATGCTGAATCTCTGGCCGAAGAAAAGGCCAGCCCTCTGGTCACGTGAAGAGTCGACGAGCTTTGTGCTAGTTTCTCGAAAAACTGAATGCGCACTCGGACCCCATGGACCTAATGTTTCAACCCCAAACGGCTCAAACATATAACTTCCAATAAGGTTGTTATACATTGTATTTGCGCCGTTTGTGGTTTTCTGCACCAGCAGTAGCCGCCCCAGCACAGCCTGCCGTGCTTAGAAGATGGGATGGCGCAAGGGTGTCGACACATGTTGCATCCCACACCAAAGGTCTACCCACCTTCCAAGGCATATGGTCATCCCGTCTGGTCTCTTCCCATCGTCGCGTGCCAAGCCATTGGGTTCTAAAACTGCTGGCACCCCGGCGGTGACAAGAGCCCGACGTATGATGTCATTAATGCTGGCGTGCCGTGCTGTCCGGCCAGCGCTCCTACTGCAGGATAGGCCATGGAGACCGAGACGGTCGACTGCTTCACCACATTGACAACGCTGTGGAGCTTCGCTAGGTGCACCCTATACGTTAAATTAAGTTGGAGGATTTTATAAGTTGAGTATTTACTTGTGGATTAGACCTCATCGTTAAAACAAGATGGAGACAGTCAAAATATTCAAATATAAATAAATATGAAGATATTATTTAGCTACAAGAAACCCGAATTTAATCGGACGAAACACGGCTGTCACATTTCCAAAATTCTGCTTATTTATAGAATTCCGTAAAGGAAATCCTACCTACAAATTATGTACAGGACCTACTTAAACACATAAGTATGCCTGCACAGTTATAAAATAACGCGGGCCCGTATCCTGAGCATATTATCCCAGCGAAACAATGTTGATAAAAGAATTTCTCTGTTCACGGAATGACGTCTCCCTTGATCGTAACTCATCCCGGCCTCCTCATATTACTTTCATATGTGGCTGTAAGGTTTATACCAAACTTACTGCATGTCAGTACGGGATTCATGACAAAAACCTTAAACGATGTGTCATCAGGAAAACTGACGTTAACAATTTCCTTGTTAAGGAGCTTACCTACAATATTTATTTTTAAATTTTCTTAAGATGGATTATGGAAGGAACTAGTAGCGAATGTAAGCAGTTAAGCATGTTAGTTATCAGCAGGCCCGTCAGAACCATGTGTGCTAGCGTATTTCAATTGCAAGGAATTCGGACCTAGCTGCTCTCGTTTTTTTTTCCTGGCTGCCACGTTTACCACTACTGCATACTGAATTGCTATTAGACTTCAAACCATAAAATATGACCAGAAATGTTTGGGCCTATTACGTAGGGTAACAGCTACATTCCTTTTGAAATTCCGGAGACACTCTTTTTGTCTATACTCACATCTATCTTTAAGCAACTTGTATGTGAATTTAGCCATCAAATGCCTATATTTTTGGAACGATTATGATATTTGGCTTTTTCTTTTAAACATTTAATCAACGGACCGCTATACCATATGGGATATCAATTTTTTTATAAAAAATAATCTACTTTACTGTCAACATCCGTGTCTATAGTGTGTCACCACACCTCGTGGCAAGCAATAGGAGCCAGTTTTTCATTGACGGCATCGAAATCACATCTGTTAAAATTAACCATAGGAGTACCGTCCGACCGGAGAGTTACAAGAGGGTTTTACTGTAATTATGACTGGCGAAGCATCGACAAAGGTTAAGCAACTTCACACACTTTAACGCGCGCAAGGATATTAGAGACTATTCAATCCAATATGCGTTGGTTTTCGTTATAAATGTGATAACTCTGATCCATTCCACAGAACATCATTTCCTCCAGAAACCTCCCCTCAACAAAATCTCCGTCTAACAACGGCGAACTTAGTCCTAAAGAAGCGTCCCATTGCCATGAGACCCGGGGTAAATTGAAGTCACCTATCAGTAAGTGTTTGATTTTATTGCAACTTTATTATGATTGACGTCACTGAAGTTACTGAGAAACGGGAAATTACTAACCGGGCGAAAAATATTCTGAATGGGCGACTATTATATCTACTAAGTAAGTAACTATTTATCCGTTTTGAGTAATACCTAACTTTTAGGAGGTTTTTGTGACCTGCGGTAATAATATTGTTACATATTTAAATTGTATTTGGGGTTATATTTTTTCTATTTTAGCATATTTTTTTTTTTTTGAAGTAGCTGAAAAACGGCGACAACGCTATGCAGCGCGGGAGTTCGGGTGTATTCGTGTTTTCAACGAATAAGTCCAAGAGCGAGCGAAGCGAGCTCGGGAGCTTAGAGAACCCCGACACAGATAGGTTAGGTTCGAAGAGGATGACGGGAGCTGAAGTGAGCGAGCAAAGCAAGCAAACTTAGCTCCCGTCATCTCCTTCATGTTAATTAAGACCTTGCAGACAGAAAAAGGAGTGCAGCGGGGCTCCGTCAGCAAACTTTTAGTTTTAAGTCCCTGTTTTAAACATTTTTATTCGCCCACTTAGTATTTCAGTAAAGCAGTATTTCAGTAAGCCATATTCAGTATTTTTACACCTTTAATTTGAATTTATTTTCGCTCCCTTAAATACTATCTATGAGAAACGCCTCTGTACACCCGATATACTCGCCATTGACAGGTGGCGCCATATAAACGGAACAAATATTCAATGTATACTTATTTTTATTTCGCCCTATTCTGAATGTGATCCACAAGTCCTCAGACTCGGACTCTCAAGACTTCATCCACAAAACATTAAAGGCTTTTCGAACTGCTACCAAAACACCACCACCTTCCTTGTCACAAGAATGTCTAGTGGAACTGCGATCTCGCATTCAATAACTCGTGATCAAACACTGTATCTATCATTGAGCCATGACTCAGTTATAACAATTACATCGAATTCTTCATACAAAATCTATTGTAAAGAAAGCCACAGTTTTTGTCCTGAGAACGCGTACATTTTGGTAATAGATAGTATATGAATGATAGTGATAAATATTGAAGGAAGAGTGAAAAAAATCAGTAGTATGAGAAGGACAAAGCAAGAGGAGATTATTGGAAGAACGCAGATTCCGAGCATGTGAAAAACATAGATATTGGAATTTAGACATAAGATAGGAAGGAGGAGAATTGAGTAGGGTGAAAAGCATGGTCAAAGCGCGTAAACTTCTTCTCTGGCAAATCGGCAACCATGGTCACACTTTCTGAGGTTAAATATGAATCTAATACAGTTGTTCAAGACCCTATCTAGCTTTATCAATCAATCAATCAATCTTTATTCGTGAACATAGGTATTACAATAAAGGTCTTATGTTTACATTTCAGTCGAGCTCTATGTCCTACCAATGAAATTGGTGTACAAATATATTAGGTTTTTTAGTAATAAATCTGAGTCTATACAATACAAACTCAAGTTGGAGTAGATAATATCCATTAAATGTAGGTATTATTTATAAATAATTAATCAATTATAGTTTATTTTACATGCATGTCAATGATAAATTATATTAAGAACTAGTAACGTCATATAGTAAATAATGACAATTAAAAATACCAATTAATAATAAATCAATTATAATTTATTTTTACATGCATGTCAACGGTAAATTATAATAAATAGCTAGTAATGTCATATTTTATCATTTAAAAATTCTTCGATAAAGTAATATGTCTTATCTATTAGAAATAAATACAATTTTCTTTTGATTTTGCGGCTATTATCTTCATCCCTTATAGATTTTGGCAATTTATTATAGACCCTTGGAGCCATTACAAAAATACTATTTCTGTATAGTGCAGTACTAGAGCCGACTGTTTGTAACCGATCACAACGGCGCTGACTAGTAGTGACTCGAGCAAATTTATGTGAATTATGTTTGACGAACATACACGTTTCATAGATGTACAACGAAGGCATAGTTAATATTTTCGTATTTAAAAAAAACGGTTTGCAGCTCTAATATAAATATAGCTCTTATGCACCTTTTTTGGCACTTAAATACCATACCTTTACCCGTGGCATTGCTCCAAAATATAATCCCATATCTCAATGTTGAGGCTACAAGACCATGATACGCCGTTAGGACTGTTGCTCGATTGTCTGTTTTACTCAACATGTGCAAAGCATAGGAATGTTGGTTTAGTTTATTGCATACTTTGTCAATATGTTATTTTGAAGTGTTCTGTATGTTTAGTCCAAGAAATTTAGTCACATTTGTTTCATTCATAATTTTTTCCTTGTATTTAATATTTAAATCTAAATTGTGATATACTCTTTGTTGAAATTTCATTAATACTGTTTTGTCAAGATTAACAGTATTAACACCAAATTATTAATTAACCAAATTATTATTTTGCAGCCAATTCACAACAGATAATAAGGTAGAATTAATCTCAGCCTCTAATGTGCTTGCCTCATCAATATTAAAAAGTAAAGTGTTGTCATCTGCAAACATTGTCATAGGATATGATGATGCTGATGGAAAGTCGTTAATATAAACAATGAATAGAGGCGGCCCAAATACGCTACCCTGTGGTACTCCATAAGTTACTGTTCTCTGGCTAGATTTATATGTAATTTCACTTTTTTTAGAAATTCTACTAGTTATAGTTTTTTGTTGCCTATCACAAAGATAAGATTCTATTAAATTTGATATATTTCCTCTTACTCCGTATGCATTAAGTTTACTTATCAGTATTTTATGGTCTACGCGATCAAAAGCTTTTGACATGTCCATATAAAGTGCCAGAGTTGATAGTCTCTTATCTACTCTGCTGCTAACCATATGTAAGAAATCGTAGATGGCCATGTCAATAGATCTGTTTTTCCTACAACCTTTCTGGTTTTCAACGAATAGGCAATTATTCTCAAAGTATAAAGTAAGTCGATAATATATTGCTTTTTCGAATATTTTTGAAAAAATTGGTATTAACGCTATAGGCCTGTAGCAGGACATATCTTCTCGGTGGCCTTTCTTGAAGAGAGGTTTTATAATTGTTATTTTTAATTCTTCTGGAAAGTAACCATGGCATATGCCCATATTGATGAGATGACTCAACACAGAAGCAATTATTGTGGATACCTGTTTGTACATATATCGTCATACCCAGTGCTAGACGTATTCTTTAGCGACATAATAATTTGGTAAATTTCTTGTGGTATTGTAGGCGACATAAACATAGAAGTAATTCTACTGCTTATGTTATGTTTATTTTATTAATGTCTAAATTAGTAACTAGTTTCACTTGATCCACAAAGTAAGACCGCGTTCAAGTCAAAGCAGCACACGTCACCATAGTCAACCACTGGGAAAATAAAAGTCTGCATAAGCATAGTCTTCGTTTTGGCTGGCAAAAACCTCCTTAAACGATACGAGGATCGCAAAGTACCGCTGGCTCTCTGACTGACACTGGACACCTGACTTTGCCAGCTAAGTGTCGAGTCAAGATCGTCGTATCGTCAATTCATCACTGGAGCGGGCAATCATCTAGTCTCAGGAAAAGTCAGACGCGCTCGGGAAAACTCGGTTTCCTTCGCCACGACAAGCCCATGCGCGCTTCAATAGCTCCTTTGATTGACGCTGTATGCAAGCCGCGCACCCACTGCGAGCTGTAATTGCCTTTCGAGACGAGAAAACATTGCTCCAGCGATAAAATATTATTTGTGTGTGACAGTCTTTGTAGTAGAATGTGTACCAGCCATATCTCAAAGACACCCGTTGTAATTAAATAGACAATGAGAGTTCATATTTGGCGCTGGGCGGGATTGGGCCGCCATTGTGCTACGCTCGTTATCTGCAGACCAGTCTTTTTGGCTTTGCACAACAAAGTGGCTGCCCCGGTTTGTGTCTGAAACTGTTTATTTAAGAAGATAACGATTAGACAATTGGTCACAGAACGTAAATAAGTATATGGCTGACAGGCGACAACAATGTTTGTCACAAGTAAACTAATTACGTGAAATCATTGTCCCGACTGCAATCTATATAAACTTCGTAAAGAAACCACAGTTAAAACGAAAATTATAAAATTGAGGAGAGTCCAGAAAGAATCCAGATAAGGATTCCTTGAGCTGAGCAGCTAATTCTAAAGGAAATAAAAACTTTATTTCTTTCATAAAACAGATACAAAGGACGAGATTATCCGACTTATAGGGCCGACATCGATTCAGCGGCGCAGGAGGCAAACAATCGTCTTTTGTCGTCTGTACCTATTGAAGTTTGGGTAATTATGCCGGAAGGCCGTCATTTTGCAGATTCACTTCTCCTATAACGCTCTCCGCAAGATTGACTGATTAGCTACCTCACACCACACACTGTCGACACTTCCAGTGTTTCTGTGTTGCAGAACTGTAAGCTAATGCTTTACATGAGTTTTCTATACCTACCTACATGAAATTATTTTATTTATTAAAAATTATGTAAATAACACCTTAACAGCTTTAACACCAATGCAATGTTACTACCACAAATATATTAGGACTAACAGAAATACCATTAAAATAGAGTTAAAAATACAATCAAATATTACAATTAAAAAATCAATTAAAATACAATCAAACATACAATTAAAATCCAATTATACAACAATAAATCAACAATAAAAATAAAATTTAAATACAATACAAATCCAATTAAAATTAAACTAAAAATCAAATTAAAATCACTTCTTAACATTTTCAATGCATTTCAGTGCTACTCATGTGAACTTCATCAGGCTACAGTGAAATATATCATAAATTGATAATGACGTCATGTATTGTGTTACAAGGAAGAAAGTAATGTTCAAAGACGCAGTTCCTGGAAATGTGGGTCGTGTCCAGCAATAATCAATACTTTTTTGTCGATTTGTGCTGTTTATTATAAAGTCAATTTATAATATCCTAATTTGTCACTAGTTCACTACACACAATTCTCTCTCGGACTATTTACTGCAAAAAATCCACGCCAACTTATCAAAGCCAGGTAGATACGCAAAGGAAACCGAATATTGAAAAATACAAACGGAAAATTGCGTGCTAGCCTCCGGGACTACGGGCAATACCTCACTGGCGCAGATACAAAGTAATTGGTGAAGAGAAAAATTACACCAGAGAGGAAAGCGGTGTGTTTAAAAAATAATAGAAAAAAAGGAATTGCCTCTGTTATAGCAGCACGGAACAAAAGGCCGGTTTCATCTATTCCCGACAATGACGCGCCCGTCCAGTCGCCGCTCCGCCACGTACGGACCGTAAACGGCACCTGTACACCGACGTTTTGATCAACCTTAACGACTCCGGTTTTTAGTGAACTCTTAAAATTGACTGCCGAAAAATTCGTCACAAAATATGCACCTTTTTTGAAGTGAAACTTTCGATAATTGGACGAGAATTGAGAGTGATTTTTCAAGGACGCGTCACTTTTAGGCATATTTCAGTTACATGAAAGAGAAGATAGATATATTTCCTTCCTGCTCTCAGATTCAATCTCTCTTATTCTTTATTTGAAAAGTTTCAAGCATTCGCAATTTAAATTTTAAATAGTTCCGACTACTCTGAATAATTTTAAATTACACTTAGTTCAGGTCTTCGACAAATAAAGGCAATTTCAACATGTCAAATGTCTGCGAGATAAGATCTTTTTCTCGGAGCTGGTCGGAGCCTGTGAGGTCGTTACCAAGTGTGTCGCTGGTTCAACTTCGCTCTACTGAACTTTGATTATAACGTAAAATAAATTCGTTAAGTAACAGTATTGAATTCATTCTTGTGCACTGTGCTCGTAGTGTTCGAAATCTTGACTTGTGTTAATTGTAGAATATGGAAATTGCGAATTTACTTTGCAAATGGATTTGTTTCCTTTGGAATATTTTATGAGAAACAACTTTTACAGTAGAATAAAAACATATTTCACCGTTGTCAGCGAAGTCCAAGATAAACTTGCCCAGATTTGACATCATGAAGAAACCTGCCCCCGTACCATGACGTGTCATAACTATATCTTATGATTCGACTGTGAAAAAGGGACATATGTATACAACTCAGTTACATCTGTCCCTTACGCACACTAAAAATAACCTTGCTCTAAATGCACCCCCTGGCCTTACAGTTAATAAAAGTTTGAAATCGCCGTCTTGAGCAAGCGTAGTGATCAATGCTCGTGACTTCTCTGTATGAGAAGAAACCTTTGCTCTGCAGTGAGGTCTACGGCCTACTGTGACAGACTTGAGTCACACATTTATATCACAGTCTGGGAACAAAAACCGTGACAAAAGGCGTGACTCAGGCCTATCACAAAGGCCGTGCTCGCCCGGCATGTATTATTATATATTTCGAAACATTCTATACGTCCATTGAATAACCCGAGCTTTAACAAATCTTTTTCAGCGATGTTCACTGTCTACTTACCCACGGCTATTTTCGCGTACAATATTCCAGTTAACATAGGTAGAAACTCTGTTTTATGAATTCGCTAGGAGGGACAGACGGTTTAGTGCCGAGTTCGCATTTTCAAACTTGACGACAGCTGTTCTCTGAACTCCCATTAAAGTCTACTCCTGAACTAAAAATGGGTAGGTAGGTATAGGGTTGCCGAACATACACTAACACAGAGCTTTGTACTGTATTTTGCATAGGTATACTCTATAAACTACGCAATAGAGTACACTTACAGATATAAATCTAACTCGATGACGCGATTGTAAGTATGTACTTCGCGTGTCAAAAAACGGAGTAAAATTACGATCAATGATCGTAATTTGAGCTTTTCGTGTAGCATTATCAGCACCGGAAATCCACCGAAATCTAGAAAATGCCTTTTTATGCCATATTGAGCTGTAAACTGTATAGAAAAAGTTGGCCGAGGCATTGGTAATGTTTTATTTAATTGGTAAGTAAATTTATTTTTAAATTGTGTGTGAAAAAGTGGCACGCTTGGTTTTCATACAGATGGAGGGACTTGCGTTATCTAGTTAGATTTATGTCTGTTATCATTATCATCATCATTTAAGCCGAAAGACGTACACTGCTGGACATAGGCCTCCCCCAAGCGTCGCCACATTGACTGATCCCGTGCGTCTTGCATCCAGCGCCTTCCCGCAACCTTAACCAGTTCATCAGACCACCTAGTGAGAGGCCTTCCAACATATCGTCTTCCGGTTCGCGGTCGCCATTCCAGAACTTTTCGGCCCCATCGGCCATCCGTTCTGTGAGCAATGTGCCCTGCCCACTGCCACTTAAGTTTGGCAATTCTTCGGGCTATGTCGGTAACTTTGGTTCTCCTGCGGATATCATCATTTCTGACGTGATCACGCAAGGAAATTCCGAGCATAGCCCTCTCCATTGCCCTTTGGGTGACTTTGAGCTTTCTGATAAGGCCCATTGTGAGCGACCACGTCTCGGTCCCATAGGTGATCACTGGCAACACACACTGGTCAGAGACTTTCGTCTTGAGACACTGTGGTAAATTGGACGAGAAGATACCGCGAAACTTCCCGAACGCTGCCCAGCCGAGTCGCATTCGCCGGTTGACCTCTTTCTCGCTGTTGGCTCTACCCAACTGGATCATTTGTCTTAGGTCACAACTAGTCGTCCACAACTTCGAGTGTAGAGTCTCCAAACTTAATAGGAGTTGGTGTAACATGGGCATTAGCATTACCTTGGTTTTGTCCATGTTCATCCTAAGACCCACTCTTTCTTTTCATCGAGCATTGTACTGAGGTCCTCCATGGTCTCAGCCATAACCACTATATCGTCGGCAAACCGAAGCTGAGTGATGTATTCGCCATTGACGTTGATGCCTAGCCCTCTCCAGTCCAGAACCTTGAAGACGTCCTCCAGTGCAGCGGTAAACAGCTTCGGAGATATGACGTCTCCCTGTCTCACACCTCGCTGCAAATGTAGGGATTCCGAGGTCAGATCTTGAAGTCGAACTGACATGGTGGCGTTTTTGTATAAACACTTCAACACCTCGATGTACCGGTAGTCAATTTGGCACCTTTGGAGAGAATGCAGTACAGCCAGGGCCGTCTTAAACTATGCCGGGGCCCTCGGGCACACAAAAATTTGGGGCACTCGGGCACACAAGAATTTGGGGCCCTTTTGAAAAGTAAAGAAAGTTAACTATACTAACATTTTTCTACTATGATCTTCTATATAATATACTATGTCATTAATGATATTAGTATGTTGCTGGTTTTTTGGTTACGATTACGATAGTGGTTTCTTTCGGGCTTTCTGTTGGACAAAATCTTCTATTATATCCTCATAGCAGAGTCAAGTTTTTGAAGGATGTCACTTTCTATGCACATAATAAACAAATTACTTAGTCGGTCTTGTAGCATTGTTGTTCGCAATTCATTTTTAGGGTTCAGTACCCAAAGAGTAAAAACGGAACCCTTTAATAAGACTCCACTTTCCGTCTGCCTGTCTGTCACCAGGCAGTATCTCATGAACCGTGATAGCTAGACAGTTGAAATTTTCACAGATGATGTATTTCTATTGCCGCTATAATAACAAATACTAAAAACAATAAAATTTATATTTAAGAGGGGCTCTCATACAACAAACGTGATTTTTTGCGATAATGGTACGGAACCTTTCGTGCGCGAGTCCGACTCGCACTTGGCCGGTTTTTTATTCTCTTAGGCTGCGAAAATGAACGCTTCTTGAAACAACTTCATCAAATTATAAGAAACTTATCCAAAGATAAGTTTCTTCTAATTTAGATGACTTTATTAGGTTGAGATACGCTGATTGCTTTGTTATGTTTTTTAAATATTGGCTTAAATGTAAAAATTCTGTTTTGAGTTCACATGCATTAATATCATCATGGTAAAATTCTGCAAATTCTTTGCATTTTTTGGTCAAGCCTAAACTTGGCTTGAATATGACTTTTTGTCATAAATCGATTATAACTAAGCTAACTAAGTCAAAATCAAATAAAATGTTATGAAAATTTTATAATTCTAAAAGAAAAAGTCAAAGTTTGTCTTGATTTTGACTTAATTTGCTTAAATAAAATCGTTGTTATAATTTTGACTTGAATTTTAAGACAAAAGTAAGTTTTATTTTCGTGCCCGACGAAAATGTTTTGAGAATTTAAAGTGAGATAAATTGTCGGTCCTTCGGGGCCCCCTGAGGATGGGGGCCCTGGGCACGGGCCCCGTGTGCCCATAGGGTAAAGACGGCACTGAGTACAGCCCAAGTCTCGATCGAATCGAAGGCTTTCTCGAAGTCCACAAACGCTAAACAGATAGGCAGGTTGTACTCTTCGGTCTTCTGTATAACCTGCCGCAGCGTATGTATGTGTTCTACGGTGCTGAAGCCTTTACGGAATCCGGCTTGTTCCGGAGGCTGGAAATTGTCAAACCTGCGCGCGAGACGATTCGAGATGACTCTTGAAAACAGCTTGTAGACATGGCTAAGAAGTGAGAAGGGCCCTATAGTTCTTCAGTAAGGCATTGTCACCCTTCTTGAAGAAGAGTACCACCACACCCCTGCACCATGCCTATGGCGTCCTCTCCTAGAGTATGACGGAATCAAACAGCTTCTGAAGGGCCTTAAGGACCGGTTACCCACCCGCCTTCAGGAGTTCGGCCGCAATTCCGTCCCCACCCGGCGACTTGTTGTTCTTAAGCTATTTCAGAGCCATCCTAATCTCATACAGGCTGACGTCCGGAATGTCTTCGGTATAGTGTCGGGTCAATCTAGCTCTAGGGTCATTCGCTAGATTCGCGACGGGTTTACTGGTGACGTGTACAAATGCCCATAGTATCTCTCGATCTCTCTCAGAAGCTCCGGTTTGGCGAATACGATCCTGCCATCATCGGTCTTCAGTTTCGTGAGCTGGCTCTGCTCAATAGACAGATCTCTTGCAAAGACCTTGGGGCCCTTATTCCACTCAATTGCGTCTTTAATGCTTTTGGTATTAAAGCGGCGGAGGTCGCTTTTCAAGGACTCGCTTTCAACGCATTGTCTGAAGACTGCAGGATCATCACACGCCTCTCCTTCATGAGGTTGAGAGTAAGACCAGAGAGCTTTTTGTTCCTATCTGTAAGGCGGGTCTTGAAAAACTTAGACCCGACCGTTCGACCGTCCACGAACCCATTGCTGTATTCGTCCACAGAGCTCCCTAGGCACTCGAAACGATTCTGGAGTTCGAGTTGAAAGGTCTCGGGGTTTCGGACCTGGATTTGTGCTGGACAGAGCGTGGACTTCATAAGTCGAGACCTTTCAAGCTTGAAATTATGATCAATGTGCCTCTTACCATGCGGTGATCGCTCCCGGTTTTCACCGAGTTAATCACAGAGACATCATTGAACATTTGCTTCTTGGTTAACATGATGAAGTCGATCTCGTTTTTAGTTGCACCATCGGGGCTTTGCCAGGTCTACTTTCTGTACGCTTTCTGAAGAAGGAGTTCATCATGTAGAGGCCCTACTTCTCCATGAAACTGGCCAGTAGGTGACCCCGTTGGTTCTGACATCCAACTCCAAATTGCCCCACTTGCAGCTCATCCTCGTCTCGTTTGCCCAGTTTCGCGGTGAAGTCCCCCATGACAACGGTGAAGTAAGTTTTGGAAACATGCATAGCTCTAGAGATATCATACATGGTCTCTATCTCATCGTTGGGGTGTGCCGAGGTCGGGGCGTGGACCTGTATGACCTTCAACGAATATCTTGTGGATATTCTGAGTATAAGGTACGCCACCCTGGTCGACACACTCTCCATTTTCACCACGTTGTTCACAAGGGACTTGTGGACGATAAAGCCGACACCACCCTGGGACTGCCGGTCACCCTCTCGGCAATAGAGCAGGTTAGGGATTTGAGGATTATCGAGTCCTCCCCCTCTCTTCGGACTTCAGACAACCTTATAATGATCCATCGTAACCGGCTCAATTCTTCCTCGAGTACGGCTATCTTCTCGTCGGTCCGGAGTGTTCGCGTGTTATATGTTACCGGGTCCAGTCGTCGGTGTTTATTGGGGTAGCCGGGTCCACTCCGAAGATTCTTTGCACACCTTTCCACGCCATCGCCTCGACCGCTACCGTAGCCGAGGGTAGACGGGCTGCCGGGCACTCGGGGCCGTTGTATTATTGTACTATTCATATTGGTTTGGGGGAATTTGCCATAATCGCCACGCTTGGAAGGCAGGTTTCTAATTGCAGTTTGTTGTTAAAGTGCACAGAGAAAGCTGCTGCCCATTCTCTGGTGTGTCCCTTACCACACCCACGGGAAGATATGGGATGGTGAAATTTTTTACGTCCGTCACCATACGGTACGGTAGTATAGATTGAGCTGTAAATAATGTATAGAAAAAGTTAGTCGAGGCATTGGAAATGTTTTCTTTCATTGGTAAGTAAATTTGTTTTTAAATTGTGCGTGAAAAAGTGAAACGCTTGGTTTGCATACAGATGGAGTATTTGCGTTATCTAGTTACATTTATGTCTGTGAGTACACTGATACACTACTTATTTGACTCTGACTGTGAATTAAACTGAAATAATTCCTGCCATTTCTGAATTTAATTTAAGAAAAGTGTGGTGGAAAAAGGAAACCATCAGCAGTCTAATTGCGTAGGTGAATCCGGCAAAGAACACGTATAGGTAAGGGTGACGACACCTTTAAAATAAGGACTTTCGTATTGAGTAATACACTCAAAAGGGGATAGGTCATGGAAAGGATATGTGAATTCTATTCATAGAGTAAATTAAATTAAAGGAGAATATAGCCTTTCTAAATTATTTATGTAATACCGAAAACATTTAAAGTAAATGTGACATATTCTTTCATGGAGTTGTTCCCTTAACCCTGCCGAATTCAATTTCGCAATTAGGCATCAGGTTTCATAGAAATTATCTATTAGTAGAACAATTACAAAAATATACCGGCCAAGTGCGAGTTCGACTCGCGCACGAAGGGTTCCGTACCATTATCGGAAAAACGGCAATAAAATATTGTATGGGAGCCCCACAATAAACATTTATTTTATTCTGTTTTTAGTATTTGTTGTTATAGCGGCTACAGAAATACATCATTTGTAAAAATTTGAACTGTCTGTGTCTGTGGTCCCGTTTTTACCCTTTGGGTACGGAACCCTAAAAAATTGATTCGTAAAAAGTTAAATAAACGGAACTCTTTTTTCTTAACCTGTGTTCTTCTTCACTATCCCTTTCTACAGTCAGATAGAGTAATAAGCTAATTAAAATCTTTTGCCTCTTCACGATTACAAATTCACGGCAATCTAATCTCATTCCTCATAAGCTTCGGAATGGCTTCAGTGATATTTATTTATCTTTTACTGAAGCATCGTATTTGTATTTTTTAACCGACTTCAAAAAAAGGAGGAGGTTCTCAATTCGACTGTATTTTTTTTTTTTTTTATGTGTGTTACCTCAGAACTTGTTACTGGGTGAACTGATTTTGATGATTATTTTTTTATTTGAAAGCTGGTGTTTGTCATGTGGTCCCATTTAATTTTCATCTAGATCTGATAAAGAACTTCGGAGATACACATCAGAACTCTTCAATAAATGATGGCAAATCACCCGGGATAGCTGCAATCGCATTTATGTTTATTGTTTACACCATTTCATAACATAACATCACACTAGTACGCTCTAAAGGGGTACGCAGGTGTAAACAGTTCACCTTGGTGTACCCTTATACGACCGGTTTTGTTTAAGTTTCATGTTATTGGGTAAATCTATTCTGGTTTCACTTTGGGCAATATTGGTTGGTACCTAGTCTATATAAATTATGTAGCACAACTAAAAAGTGAAAAATAAAAAAAAACTTTTTACAAAAAATACAACCGACTTCCATAGAAAAACAAAAAAGTGTAAAATAACTTCAATTTCGGAAGTCGGTGTCAAAAAAGAAAATAAAACAAGAACACCGACTTCCGAAATTGAAGTTATTTTACACTTTTTTGTTTTTCTATGGAAGTCGGTTGTATTTTTTGTAAAAAGTTTTTTTTAATTTCCGATAGGTGAAGAGGTATGTGGTTCCGGGAATATTAATGCGTTGGTTTTAGCGTGATGCACATAATTATTAGAAATCTATTATGTATTCAGTTTTCATGAATCATAAATTCTCCTTTTTAACCGACTTCGAAAAACGAGAAGTTTCTGAAATCGTCGAAAACTTTTATTTTTTGTATGTATATTCCCCGATTACTCAAAGACTCCTGGACCGATTTAAAAAAATTTTCTTTTGTTTAAAAGTGTTATAGTTCACAGGTGGTGTCAAGGACATCAGTTCAAGATTTGATGATGGGATCCTAGAGAAATCGAGCGAATTCCTCAAATATTATAGGCATACATATAGCGATTTTGATATTTTCATCAATAATGCAATCTGCACTCACAAATTATCATTTGGTGAAGTGGAACTGATGAAGAAGACCACAGATGATCACTTGATATCCGAAACAAAACAATGTATTCTAGTCGTGTTTAGGCTTATTGGAATCGTCATGAGATGTACTTTGGCCATGAATGATTTACATGATATTGGACCAAAACTAAAAAGAGGAAAATATTTTTTTTTTGCAAAAAATCAAACCGACTTCAAAACAAAACACTACAAAGTGAAAAATTTATTTCTTTTCCGAAGTCGGTGTCGAATAACGGAAAACAATGGGTACAAAGTACACTGACTACGGAAAAGAAAGTTATTTTTCACTTTGTAGCGTTTTGTTTTGGAAGTCGGTTTTGCGCAGTGATTTAAGAAATAAGTATCAATACAGTTTCCCAGTTTCATTATTTTTCTGGCGGACATGATATTTCACCGAACAGTAATAACGACGAACATTTACATCAACGTCTAATAAATAACAATTTTCTGATAACATTTCGTCTCTTGAAACAGCGTGACGCTCCTTGAAAAAGATAACTCCTTAAAATCTTGAACGTGGTGAATTTGCGTAGTCGAAAATATGAAGCCAAGGCCCACATCAACACAGATTTGAATGGAACGCAAAATGAAGGCAGCGGCGCCGCGTCCGAGATAACGGCTCTTCAAAAAAGGGAAATGTTAAAAACAAAATTCAAAAGGGAAAGAGGAAGTAGGTTCCTAAGTAAATTATAAAAGTGCGTCGACAGCCTTTTGTTTACGAGCCGCTACTGTCAGTGCTCCGCCATTTTCAACCAGAGCGACCGCATTCACTAACAGACTGGCAAGTTATGTCTCAAATTCGTCGCTAAAAGATGACACAGTTAGGTTTTTGTGCCAAAACTCCAGTGGCTCGAACAATACTGTACGCCACTTCTTTTATCTAAAATAATAAAGAAAATATTCTCGGTGTTTTTTTCTTGATAAGGAAGTTAAAAACTCGCTAAAACGTTACCTATTTACTCGTTGGAGTAAAATATAGGTGCTTACCTAACACGGCAGCCGTAATGAAAGCTAACTTGGTCCCCAGATACTAAAAAGTTTACGACGTTAGGCATATAGTATACACCCAGCGCGTTTTTATAAAATTTCGTGGAAATTGTAATGAATTTGTATACGGCTGCAAAAAAAACATTCCTTGGAGGATCCTCGTAGACATGTCAAGCGGTTTGACTGAAAGTATCTGCTTTGTGCAAGCGCCTTCAAAATTGTTGACGGAACGCTACGCTAACCGCGAATTCAAAATAGCTTATGTCCAGTTTTTTATCCGTAGTTAACTTAACCAATGATTAAATATGCTAACCAATGATTTAATTTTTTGGTAAAATGCCTGTTGTCGACCATTGTTAGACTCACAAACGGTCAAATAAGTTGGAGAGTTAATTATTTGACTGTTTATTAGACTAACAATCCCGCCGTGACTTACAAGTTGTTGATCGTGGGTTCGAAAGCAGGCAGGCGCTTTACTTTGTGTTAAGTATTTCATCACCACTGCTCCCAAAACGGTGAACGAATACATCGTGAGGAAGCCGGCACGTCTTAGAACCAAAAAGCCACCAATCCGCACTGGTCCCGCGTGGTGGATTACGGCCCATTCCCTCTCACAGGGAGAATGCCTGCACGCACAACGGACCAAATGGGAGTTTAAGTGCGGAAAAGGGGTCTATTTATCCTATCCTAGACTAACAATCGATGAATAAACGCGTTTTACCGAAATTTGAAACCATTAGTTAACATATTTAACCATTAGTTGACTGCGGATCAAAAAACTGTGCCTTAGCGAGCCATAGAGCTAGCTGTCGCTTTCAGATTCACTTGCAATGCGATCTGAAGAACCCCGAAGAACAAACGGGCTCATCGTTCGCTTTTTAAAATTGACTGTGAATATGTCAGCGTAGTGAGGATCGCCAGCCAGTTAGAAAATCGAATATGAAACGGCGCGAAGAAGTTTTGAGATAGACTTACAGCGCACCATCAGGCTTGGCAGACGAACAAGTGGTAACTAGTTTGAGAAAGGCCTGCAAATATGGGATGGTCTTGAGATGACTTAGTAGGGGAGTACATAAAGAACTATGCGGAATGCCGCATCCTCCATTGAAAAGGGAGGATCCTCCGATTAGATGAGTGTTATACCTGAAGGACAGTTGCCAAATGGTTGCTGATGGGCAAATAGCGCGGAGAACTTTGATAACGCGATGTAGGATTTGTATGACGTCAAATATTTTCGTAATTCGTATTTGCCAGTATAGATGGCGCTATAGTCCTGCGCAGTCTTTATTTAAATTATTTTCAGCGCAACTACTCAGTGATATGTGGAGTCTGTACATGTTTTCTGTTGAACAAATTAATACGAAGCAAAGTCGGCTCATGATTCCTGAATCCTAAGGGTGGGGGGAGGGGCGGGAACGGAGCGGTTTTCATTAGAGACCGCATGTTATTCATTACCTTCCTACATCATATATATTCATATTATTTTAGGATACTAAATGTTTTTATGGCCTATTTTGTGCCTTTGATATTTAAAGAGCACTTTATTTTTTTCTGACGTCGCTAGTCTACAGGGGTAAAAGAACATAATTATGTTGCTTCGTGTCAGATATTATGGTGTCCATTTACTATGTTCAACTTGATTACGTCTTGATAGTTACAGGTCGATTCAAAATTTATGGTGACTGCGAATTACGCTACTCTAGGCTACCCTTCGCCACAGATAATATAAGACTAGCATACAGATGCCTCATCCCATACAAAGAAATCGTGACGAAGTAACTAGCGTTTTTCATCTGATTAAGATAATTATTTTTATTAGTACTTCGATCGCGTTCGGTTATGTTCCACGGCTATAGATGGTGTTAGCAGCGACTTGCAAGTAAAAGGGTTTTCTCGGTTCGTCAATATTTTTTCTTTCAACACAGTGACGTTTTATAGTATTTTTTCCACGTTTTTATAGTTGCATTGTACCAAAATGTGTTACAATACAAATTAAAAAGATAAAGTGGCATGACACAGAAATTTAAAACCGCGCCATCTATTTGAATCAATTTAAATGATCCGGTCATTTGAACAACCAACAATCTCTGAAATGTGAATTAAGAACCTAATTTTCCATAATTTTGTGCTTAGGAGAGTTGATTAAAAATAACATACAATTTTTATAATTAATTCTAAAAAATGTAAATTTTATACACAATACAATAACAAATCGATAAATATCGCGCCATCTAGTGACAACTATTTGAAACAAATTTTCTTTGTTAGCACTGGGACCCCGTGCCTTCGTTAATGAAAGAAAGAAAAAAATGTGTTTGTGACCCGCACAGGAGACACGAGATATGCAAAAACACAATACTTAAAAATATAAAAAATAATAATACGAGTAACCCCGTGCAAGACCAAAAAGGCTCCTATCTCAACATGTTAGCGACTCGCGGAGCGTTCAGATACGCCATCATACTATACTACTTTCTCTGACAGTGAAGGGCATGACATGTTGGTCAACCCAACGTGCTAAACGATATTATGCATGGTGGTCGTGGTCGAGAAATAGAGAAAAGCAATCAGAATGATAACGTATAGCAATTCATATTAGTAAAGGTAAATGAATTACTAACAACAACATTAATTGCGCAATATACAAACGTATCCAACCAAATTGATTGACAGCAACAATTGCATATTTCATACCTGCGAATGTAGTTATTCATAATCAAATAGATATTCGAATACATATTCAGATAGGCACATGTACTCATGTTAAAATACCAAACACACTGAATGTAAACACAATGATCGAATGCACAGCCCTATCCATAATACTACCTAATATTAATTTCAATTTGCACAAACACAGGCTCAGGATTACGTTAAGTAAGCCCGCAGTATTACTACGACATTTTATCCTATCCAAATATATATGTATTAACTAACTTCTGCCCGCGGCTTGCTCGCGTTAATATAGATTTTGTCAATCAATTCTGATTGTCGGTCTACCTCTTCATTATTATGATCTCCTGGTAGTTTGAGAGTCTTTAACGCTCATGATTCGAATCCTGGAAATACTTCTGTATGATTCTGTTCTCCTATTAGTTTGAGAGTCTTTGTCACTCACGATTCAAGTCCCTATAATTCTCCCTTAAATTTTAAGAGAAAAAAAGGGTCTCTTCTATCTCCAAAATTCCTCGAAATCGGTTAAGCGGTTTAGGCCTGAAGGCGTAACAAACAAACAAAGTCACTTTCGCATTTAGTTAGGATGTATTAATATGGAATGTCTATTGGGATATTTACGTAACCTATACAACTGCGGGAAGTAAACCGCTGTATTTTCGGCAGAAAACCGGTTGAAAGAATCTTTTATGCAGAATATAGGATGACGGAGGCCGGGGTTTTATGTAACCGGAATAAATGGTTGTTTAGCGGGAGAAACTTTTAGAATTTGTTTAATATAAATGAAGCTTATTTTGTCATGTAATTACTAAGTACCTGGGCGACCGAGCTCTGTTCAGGTGAAAATAGAGAAAACGACGTTTTCTAAAAATGAAACCTAGCTAGATCGATTTATCGCCCCCGAAACCCCCTGCATTCTAAATTTCATGAAAATCGTTGGAGCCGTTTCTGAGATTCAGATTATATATAGATATACAAGACTTGCTCGTTTAAAGGTATTAGATAGATAGATTGAATGAGAGTTGGCCAGGTGTTGAGATTTCACAAAACACAACTTGTACACATACATAATTATAACCAAGCCTTAATGCCCGCCATCTTCATCCACATTGAGTACAAAGCCCAAATTGCGGCCAAAAAACTGGGCATCCTAAATAAGGTGAAGCGATACTTTACGCCTGGACAGCTTTTGGCCCTGTACAAAGCGCAAGTCCGATCCTGCATGCAGTATTGCAGCCACCTTTGGGATGGCTCAGCAAAGTACCAGCTTGCCGCGCTTGACTCGGTGAAACGCAGAGCTAAGAGGCTCATCGGCGACATTGAACTGGTGGATACCAACTTTAAAACTTTCGCGTTTCATAATTGAGAAACAATATACCACGGGTATTTAACGCGATGACAAAACTACAAATCACTGGGTGAATGAAAAATGGCAATCACTGGATCGAATTTCATCGTCCACAAGTCTTCTCCACGGAACGCCACTTCTATTCAAGAATTGTGCGTGAAGCGATTGAAATTAAAAAACATAAAACGTTCAATCGGGATGACGGTTACAAATTATCCGCGGCGTGGAATCCAGTGATTCAAAAAACATTACCTCGTTTTGCGCAGTCGGCGAACTTACAGAATAAGGACACGGTCAGTGTTGTGTGTAGAAATGTGAGGGAAGATAAAGAATTTTCTGCCACAACGGAGCCAGTACACCGAGACACCAGTCTACCCGGGACCACGGTCGTTGCAACACGGCCGAAACGTCGGGTAAAATAGGTAAATAAATGAATCGAAATCATCGCGTTAAATACCCGTGGTATATTGTTTCTCAATGGTGGATACCAAGCTTCATAGCTTGGCTCATCGCCGCAAGGTTGCCTGCTTGTTGGTCTTCTACAGACTGTATTTCGGTGAGTGTGCTCAAGAACTCAACGACCTCATCCCACCAGCCCCCTTCTACCATCGGACATCTGGACGCACTGCAAGTTACCATCCTTACCTTGTTGCCATTCCACCAATTCGCACCAAGCGCTTCCAAACATCCTTCATAATGCGCACAGCGAATGAATGGAACTCACTACCTGCGTCTGTGTTTCCGAACGCATTCAACCCGAATCTCTTCAAAGTTAGAGTAAACAGGCTTCTTCTGGGTAAGCTCGCTCCATCGTCAACTCTGTCTCTGTCACCTATGACTTAGACTAGAGTCAAGAGCAAACCTATAACAAATAAAAAAAAAAAAAACAAACATTTTACTTTTTATTTTAGAGTCCTATGTAATAGGATGAACCTATTGCCATAAACCGGACACAAGAAATGCCAGCATTTCTGCCTGACCCGGCAATTGAATCCAGGGCCTCATGATCAGCAGGAGCACTTGCGGTCACTACCCGGCAGACGATAATATCAATATTATTTTACCTGACTTCAAAAAAAGGAGGTAATCAATTCGATACGTGGGTATGTAATATTGTTGGAACTGCATATTTCTAAACACGTGAGGCAAATTTCATAAGTGTATGTGTTTGTATATATGTTTGTCCACACATTTCGCCGAAACTACTAATTGGATCTTTACCATTCTTTTTGTGTTAGATTGAGTATCTCTCAACTTAGGTAATAGCGTAAGTTTAATTTAATCGGTGTTGCAGTTTTCAAGATATGGAGCATACAACCGAACTCCTAAAATAAACCAATTACAAAAGCAAAACAATAAAAAGTGAAAAATAACTTTCGTTTCGGCAGTGTTTGGTACCTCTTGTTATTGTTTTGCTTTTGAATGCGGTTTATTTTGTCAAGTCGATTTTTTTTTCATTATAATGTTCTTGAGATTTACTTCTTCAATTACATCTACATTACTGCGCACACAGCGAAACAAAAATACATTAATAAGCTGAGTACTAGTTTAAATACCTCTTACATTTTCCATCGCCTTTTTCGCGAAATCAAGGAGTCGACGAGTGTAGCTAATTCATTACATTTTTGCATTAGCTTGAGAGTAATATTAACATTTTACACTATTGGCTAAGTCGCAGCCGGATACTGGCTTTGTTAAGTTTATTCATCTTCAAATATTCACGTTGTTTTTTCAGTTTGTTCCTAATTATATCCTGTATCACTTCTTATTTAATAGATATAAATATCAGTGCAGTGGTGGCTTAGTGGTATCGGCCGCGGCTTATAAGTTGTAAGTCGTGGGTTCAAACCCAGGCAGGCGCTTTACTCTGTGTAAATTATTTCACCACCACTGCTCTCAAAACGGTGAAGGAAAACATCGTGAAGTAAACGGCATGTCCTAGAAACAAACAATCGAATATATGTGACATCCACCAACCTACAATGGGCCCGCGTGATGGATCACGGTCCATTCCCTCTCATAAAGAGGATGCCTGTTTCCCAGCAGTGGGAACACTAAAAGGCTGATGATCATGATGATGATGATGAATATAAATATCACGACTAGATACTTGAATGTGATCCGCTTCTTAACACTTTGAAACTTACACACAATACATGCATTAAATGCATATATCTGACATTTCATATCACTCCCATCTGACTTACTCTGAAAGTTAGCATGTGTAAATAATTTATTTGCGGGTACTACAAAATACAAATGAAATGCGTTTTAATTGGGTCTGTATTTATTTATTTGTATAACAAATATTTTTTACAGGATCAGTTTCAAAATATCCAAATTGCTCTATCTGCTAGATTAATTCAAAACAAGAACATAATTTTAATAGATTTATTATTAAAATTGTGTTCTAATGGTGCAGATAAATTATTCACCAGATAATACAATCGAAAAATTCATAACTTATGAAAGAGACAGAGAATAAATAGTAGAAAAGGTATAACATTAAAGCAACAGAGTCATCAGCAGAGATCGGAATAGTTTAAGTATATTTACATAAAGTTTGAGGAAGTAAGTAACATAGAGTTGATAATACCTCCTCTAAAATCCCGGCATCGTAAATATGACGATTAACACCCGGGATTTAAGAAGTTGCAAATTACTTATTGCGCTTTGAATACATTTGAACTAAATTAATATATAAAAGAATCTTATTATATTTTTAGAGTTTAGAAGAATTAATTTTGTATGTAAAACAAAGCTCTAAATTCAAATGTTTTAGTACGGACCTCTAAAACAACAATAAGATTTCAGAGATTTTAGAGGCGGTATTATCAACTCTATGTTACTTACTTTTTCGAACTTTAAGTAAGTATATTTTACCTATTCCGATCTCTGGACATCTTCAGAAAATCATCCGGAGGAAGCTTTAGTAGTGATGATGATAATGAGGCACGATGTGGTGGGTGCTGTGCTTCACGTCCGCGTGGAATCTGGAATAAGCAGAGAATATTTAGTACTTCGTTGATAATTATAGATAAACATAAGTCCTTCGAGCCGCACAACCGCCTTCCTGGATTGTGATTGCACCCGAGAGGCAAAAATATTAAAAAGGCAAAAATCCGGCTAGAAGGACCATATGTTGACGATGCTGCCTCGACTGCTCAATTACAGGAGCGAATAAATAAAATACGTGGACTACAACAATCTGGTGTAATTACAGGAATACAATTCAAACAAAACGTCTTTGTCGTGGTAAGATTTTGAGTGACGCGATGCGTGGAGCGGGAGACATGCCAGCGATACCCACGCCGCCCACGCTGCCGCTCATCCACCGCGTGCCTCCAACCAATCGCAGGCATGCCATGCATAGACAGAGGGTCTAGACAAGTGACGTTTTACGAGTATCAAGGAAACCGCCACGATAGCTACCGAAACGCGTGAGATTTCTAAGTGCATTTTGGCATTTCACAAACGCCATCGCTAATAAAATGACATTTGGTCTAAAGCCTCTGAAGTGGCCAATATAAGTTAATTTCCAAATTACTGACTCCATACTACGCTCATCAAATATAAAGACAAAAGGATGTATGAAGGACCAGAATGGCAGATCCACAAAGGATGGAAAGCTACTGCTGGGGCTACTGGTGACGCCATTTCTAACAATATACGCAATAAGGCTGTGTACAAGTTTCAGCATAGCCTCAATCAAAATTTTAATGGGCCGTCTATTTATATCAATAAACGGTGACACACTTGGTTTGTTTATAATTGTGATAATGCTATCGCCGTGGCGTTTAGGCGCTCCATAGGTAGACCTTTGTTCAGTTCCTTGTTTAACATAACAAAGATAATGCTGTTGAAGCCGTCACGGTCATACAGGGTAGGTTTAGTATGGTACAGGAACCTCCACTGGTAGGTACTCAATGTTTTCATCCACTTACCCGGTGTGTTCATCGCCGTGGTAGTGAACATGTCTGTAGGAGCCGTCGGGTTCCTGCAGCGAGTAGTGTCCCTTGACGACGTCTCCATCACGGTGCTCATGCTGCGACTTGTGGTCACCCGTGTGAGCGTCCTTTACTTCGTAACCGAACTCGTACTTGGGATAGGTCTGAAAAAACGGAAATTTGTTTTCATCTCTATAATGGCGATGAAAAAATTGGTTTCTGAATGCCTCATCTTTATATAAGGCAGTCTGTAACATGGTTATAGGAGCTGGCTGTCTAGAGTGCTTAAAAAAAGAAATCGTCACTCGTAGAGAGTCTTATATAGCATCCGTAGAGATGGGAATATGGGTTCCGGTATTATATTATATCCCCTATCAAATGTTATCATCCAACCTTCACTGTATGGGTTTGGCAGGTATGTACCACCAGATTCCTTTTCCAAGATATCTAAGAAAGAAAGCAATGGTTCTGTATGGTGCTCAATACTTACATAGTAATCATGATGTTCATGTCCATGTCCATGATAGACAGGCTCGTGGTGACCATCGTGACGGTGGATGTACTGGGAGGAGTGGCCGTACCCAGAGACCACGGCGATGGCCACAGATAAGATGCATACCACCTGGAAAACAAGATGCGATATTAGATCTAAGAACACGGTAGGGACATGTAATGTTTGAGCCAGATCCTCTCAACGTTTCAATATAATAAAATAATTTGACTATTCGAAATTTCTTATCAGCTATTACTATGTCGTGTCATTGCTAAAATTAATCCGTTGATAGGGATAGTGCTATTCGTCCTGTATATTAGCTCTGTCTCTTTTTTAACGGAATCATGAAGGTATTAGCACCTTTTACTAAATCTAACTAATGTGTTGATGATCGCAGCGAGTTCCGATCCATAAGAAGTAAAATACGTATTTTTTATTCTTGGGCTCGCGCTTGACCTCTATCTCTCCTGATGGTAAAGCTATAATGTGGTCTACGGTATAGCATGCTTGCCTAGAAGTAACCTATTCACTCTTGACTTAAAGATCATGCAATTCCATCGCACACTCCCCGAAATGAAATCGATAAAAACCGTCAAGCTGGCAACTCGGCAACGATGTTCAAAGCTCTTAAAGTAAATAATGATAGAGTCAGATCCAGGTCGTAGAGTGATCTATCCAAGACACAACCACAACACTGAAGTACACTTCGATCTTTGGCACTTCATAATTTCAGCCGAAAGACACTGACACTAACACTTTTCACTGCTGGTACATTAGCCTCCCTCAAGTGTCACCATATCATCATAGCCATTGGTCCACCTAGTGGGAGACCTTTTAGCACTGCGTTTTCGACACTGCATTTACACTAAATAGAATAGAACTTATACCTTGAAGATCATTTTCGGAAGTTATTGTTTTAGAACTGTTGTCACTTCCAATTCTAATACCACAACGTAACTGATACACACTGCCAAATTCTCATGTCTTTTATACAACTTAAAATACTGCATCCAAGGTGATTGATTTCTCTATAATTATATTGACCATAAAATTGTTCACGATACAGTTGTTACGTTTATGTACGCATGGACATTTTTTTAGTAAAAGTTGTGAGTTTGTGACTGCATTACGCGTGTTTGCGTGAACTGGGTAAAGGTCGTTGGTGGCATGCGAGTATGCGATTGTGAGTTTTAATGTTACTCGTGTGGTTGTTATAGGATATTATTGTAACGTATGCTAATGTTTCTTGCTGAACATTGATCTTCCGGCTGGATTGGATATTAAATTGCTGTAATCTGTTTATGTTTCAGTTTGGCAGATGGTTTTTAAAAGGCCTCAGTGTTTTGTAAAGTGGAAAATAGGTCGAGTTTATAGTGGGTAGTCTCGGTAACCTCTGCCAGATTAACTATACTCAATACTCAATACTTTATTGCATTCCATATGTATTACAAAGATGGTATAGACATGGTAAAAGATCAATATGGACCCCGTCGGGCACAGCAAAAATTAGGAGAGAGGAAGGGGTGGGCCCCTCTTCAGTAGTATTTCAAGGCATTACATAGTATCAAAAAAAAAATTATAAAAATATTACAAATGTCAAATTGGACGTATAATTATGTCTGTGTTTATAGGTATGATATATTGATTGAATAGGAATAGTAAATAAGTAATTATTATAAAATTGATTGAGGTATTTTCATTAAGATTAAATTATGTTATTAATGTTATTTATTATATTTGGCTTTTGTAAGCACCTATTTCAAGCAATTTACCCATTTTATTATATATATTTCCTAATTTTTGGTGGATAATTGAGGGAATTTTTTTATTTTGCAATCGATTTGTCATTAAAAACTCCTTAACTGAGTAATATGACTTGGATTCAAGAAATTGTTTCACTTTATTAATAAATATATTTGTTTTGTTTATTTCTCTAATATCATTTGGCAGTTTGTTATAAATTTTTATGGACATTACTAAAGGGCTGGTTGAGTGCATTTTAAGTCGGGATTGAGGTATGTTTATTTTGTTTTTGTTGTGTCTAAAATTGAATCTTGTTTGTGTTTCTTCGCAAGTTGTGTAAAAATCTGGATGTTTTCTGACAAATTTACATAATTCTAGGATGTATAAACAGGGAAGCGTGAGTATTTTGTGTTTTCGGAAGTGTGGTTTGCAGCTATCCATTTGATCTATATTGGTTATAATTCGAATTAACTTTTTTTGTAAAATAAATATGGTTTGTGAATCTGTACTGTTACCCCACAGCATGACCCCATAGCTAAGCCACGCCTGAGCATATGCATAGTAGGTGACAAATGCTGTCTGCAGGTTTGTAGTTCTTTTAATTTCGCGCAAGGCATATGCAAATGTTTATAGTTTGGTTCTTATTTTCTGTATATGGGATTTCCAGTTTAAGTGGGTGTCTATAGACAAACCGAGAAGGGTAAATTCGCTTACCTGTTCAAGTTTTGCATTATTAAAAGTAAAATTTATTTTTAACGGGGGTTTTTGATGGGGATGAAAAGTAATTAATTTTGTTTTTGTGTAGTTAATTTCTAGATTATGGTTATCCATCCAGTTTACAGCTGTTGAGAGAAGGGAGTTCAATTTGGTGTTTATATTGTCATCGCTCTGACATGAGGTGAGCAGAGAGATATCGTCCGCAAATAGAACACATGGTCCATTTATAATTTTAGGAAGGTCATTTATGTAGATAAGAAACAACAAGCAGCCTATTACACTCCCTTGGGGAATTGACGCGTTAACTGCTCTACTGTCAGATCTCATTTTAATTATTTCATTTGTGTTCTTATCAAAATATTCGATTTCTACCAGTTGTACCCTATCCTTTAGATATGATGCAAGCCATTCGTGAGCTTTTCCTCGTATGCCTATTCCATGTAACTTGTCCAGTAGTATTTTAAATTGCACCTTATCATAGGCTTTGGTCATATCGAGCAGCATACCTATGGCATAGTTTTTATTATTAATAGTAGTTGGAGCCTCTTGTACGTATTTGTAGACTGCTAACGTTGTAACTATCATGACTGATGAGATGACAGTCTGTTTCTAAAATTCTTCGGTTTTCTAACACTTGCCGTTTGCACTTGGTGCAGACCACAGACTACATAGAGATACTATGTATGTGCAGACCATATGCTCTGAATCAACTTGAGAGTATATAGAGTTGTTATTACTCTTTTAACATATCCATTTGATCTATATTGGTTATAATTCGAATTAACTTTTTTTGTAAAATAAATATGGTTTGTGAATCTGTACTGTTACCCCACAGCATGACCCCATAGCTAAGCCACGCCTGAGCATATGCATAGTAGGTGACAAATGCTGTCTGCAGGTTTGTAGTTCTTTTAATTTCGCGCAAGGCATATGCAAATTTTGATAGTTTGGTTCTTATTTTCTGTATATGGGATTTCCAGTTTAAGTGGGTGTCTATAGACAAACCGAGAAGGGTAAATTCGCTTACCTGTTCAAGTTTTGCATTATTAAAAGTAAAATTTATTTTTAACGGGGGTTTTTGATGGGGATGAAAAGTAATTAATTTTGTTTTTGTGTAGTTAATTTCTAGATTATGGTTATCCATCCAGTTTACAGCTGTTGAGAGAAGGGAGTTCAATTTGGTGTTTATATTGTCATCGCTCTGACATGAGGTGAGCAGAGAGATATCGTCCGCAAATAGAACACATGGTCCATTTATAATTTTAGGAAGGTCATTTATGTAGATAAGAAACAACAAGCAGCCTATTACACTCCCTTGGGGAATTGACGCGTTAACTGCTCTACTGTCAGATCTCATTTTAATTATTTCATTTGTGTTCTTATCAAAATATTCGATTTCTACCAGTTGTACCCTATCGATATGATGCAAGCCATTCGTGAGCTTTTCCTCGTATGCCTATTCCATGTAACTTGTCCAGTAGTATTTTAAATTGCACCTTATCATAGGCTTTGGTCATATCGAGCAGCATACCTATGGCATAGTTTTTATTATTAATAGTAGTTAGAGCCTCTTGTACGTATTTGTAGACTGCTAACGTTGTAACTATCATGACTGATGAGATGACAGTCTGTTTCTAAAATTCTTCGGTTTTCTAACACTTGCCGTTTGCACTTGGTGCAGACCACAGACTACATAGAGATACTATGTATGTGCAGACCATACGCTCTGAATCAACTGCAGAGTATATAGAGTTGTTATTACTCTTTTAACATAATGTAATTAATTTTGAAAATGGGCAGAAGGCTATTAAAGCTGCTATTTTTACAGCTCTATATATTTCATACGGAAATCAAAACAACAATAAAGTACTTAGTTCTAAATTCAAATTATTATACACGATAAATCTAATATTTAAAGTATGAAATTGCAGATTTGTACTGGAAATTTGTTTTTTTTTAAATAATTTAACATATTTATGTAATCAAAATAATTACCATTATTATCAATACATTGCTTCCATCTAATAGGACGGTCATTTATACCTTTGCGATAGAAATCTGGTGATCTAGATTCGACAAACTGTCCTGCCTCCTGAGAAGAAAACTTTCTATCACGTAGAAAACTGTCCAAATCACGAAAAAATGGTAGTCCGTTGGATCAAAGTCTGGCGAATACGGAGAGTGACGAATGGTTTCTAATTGCAGTTCCTGTAGAGTTAAAACGGTTTCTCGTGCTGTATGAGGTCTCGTGTTATCATGGAGCAATAATGTTGAAGATCGATTCATGTGTCGGGGCTGTTTCACTGCTAGTTTTGCTATCATTGTTCGGAGTTCAGCACAGTAGACATCTGCTGTTATTGCTTGACCAGATCGGAGAAATCTATAGTGAATAACACCATGCTGAGACCACTAAACAGTTACCATTACATTTTTATTGGTAAGCTTTGCTTTAGGATACTGTTGCGGCGTTTGACCTGGGGTCAGCCATTGCATTTTTTGCTTACGGTTATCGTAAAGAATCTACTTTTCGTCACATGTCACAATCCGATCCCATATTCCTTCTTTCTGTATCGATTCAACAAGGCAACACAAGTTTCAACACGCGTTTCTTTCTGCAGATCAGTCAAATCATGAGGCACCCAATTTTCATATTTTATTTTTATTTTATTGATTTGTCGCAAATGAGTCAATATTGTTGGTAAGGTAACGTTAAACCCGTGGTTAAACCATGCCGCTAATTCCTGGGTAGTTTGGCTCGGATCGGCTTCCACCATCTCTTTCAATTCATTTTTATTCACCCGTGTGGGCGGTCTTCCACGTGGTTCGATCTTCAAATCAAAGTTTCCATCACGAAAGCGTTTAAACCAAAATCGCACGGTGCGTTCATTAGCAGTCCCCTCTCCAAACGCAACATTGATATTGCGAGCTGTTTCTGCCGCGTTAGTTCCGCGTCGGAACTCGTATTAAAATTTCACTCGTATTTTCGAAATATCCATCTTTCTTGTCTAAGCTGAATAAAAAACAACTGAAAGTCGATAATCGAATGTTGCACATTTTTCAAAAGAAGAACTTTATAGGTACCATGTCAAAAAAGTTTCACTCAAAAATCTCAAACCATGAAGGTTCTATATTAATTAGAAGAACCTATTACAATAAAATGGCAATTTCATACTTTAACCCCTATTAATTGATGGACATGGAGATGAGCATTCGTTTGTATTCGGAAATGCGATGATTGCCGAGAGACATTAAGAAAATAGTCGAACTGTACAAATAATGTTATGACTGGGGTGCCAGAGACTGTTGTCGTTTTCTTCTTCTTTCTGATGCAAGTGGAAATCCTGAGGCAATCCTGGACGATTTATCTATACCAAGAACTAAACAGAATATATACATAATGTCATGTTGAATCGTTTACTTGCATTATTTAGAAAATTCTTATCTTTAAGGTGTGTTTTGGAGATGTTTTGTTATTTCTTTTTATTATTATAGATAAGCTCGCGCTTGACCAACATCTATCCCGATGGTAAGCGACGATGATAACATCAAAAACAAATGATTTTGCGTCAGGTTGGAAGTATTTCTTTAATTCACTATACGGAGTGTTTTGGCTTCATTTCAGGTTCGAAGCAAAAGCTTAAAAAAAGCCACTGAATCGGTTATTGTGGTCAATAAATGCCATAAGCTTTATAATTATTAGGACGAGCTGTAAGGTATTCAAGCAGCATCATTTAACCCCGTGCGGTGTATTCATTAAATATATCATCCGCGAGGGAATTATAGAATTTCACATATACTCGCACAACCAAGCTTATGATCCCCTGTGTGGTGGACAGAATTGTATTTTTTTTTTTTTTTTTTTTTTGTATTTTTATCTTGCGATCAGTCATTCAGACTATAAGCAGATAAGGTGAGTGTTTTTTGGCATTTAGGGCAGTGCTCCCATCGGAACCATGCCCTTTCTTTATCTTTGTCTTGATATCAGACACTCCACTAGTCAAAGATATCTCGCCGCTTTTTAAGCCGACGTATGGTTTCTGGGATAGTGAGCTGCCCCGCAAGCTGGTTCGGGTGCCTTGACAGTCTTGATGTATATGTGGCTGCATTCGTGTCTATTTCTTCCCTTACCATAGGTATGTTCAAAATTTCATGCACTTCAGTTATTTTACTAAACCACGGTGCATTGGATATTTGTTTTAAGATGTAGTTTTGTACTCTCTGTATTATCATTATGTTGGAGGTGCTGGCAGACCCCCATAGCTGTATGCCATATATCCAAATGGGCTTCAATATTGTTTTATATATTAGCAGCTTGTTATCCAAACACAGTTTTGAGTTACGTCCCAACAGCCAATAAAGACCCTTGTATTTTAAGTTGATTTCGTCTCGTTTTGTTTCAACATGCTTTCTCCACGTAAGTCTACGGTCCAAGTGCATTCCCAGGTACCTTACTGTATGTTGGTGCGGTAGTTGAATGCCATTCAAACTGACTGGAGGGCAATCTTCTTTTCTGAGGGTGAAAGTTATGTGCACTGATTTGGACACACTAACGGCAATCCTCCATCGGGCTAGCCAATTCTCGATGTCATTCAGACAGTGTTGTAGGACCTGAGAGGCCTTAGTCGGACATTTGTTCGAGGTTAGTAAGGCTGTGTCATCAGCGAAGGTTGCCACGGTAACTCCTGGATTTTGTGGTAGATCATATGTGTATAGCGTGTACAGGATTGGCCCCAGCACAGAGCCCTGTGGCACTCCAGCTGTAATTTCGTAAAAGTTGGAGGAGCAGTCGTTCTCCCTCACTTGGAAGATCCTATCTGATAGGTATGATTTCAGGACTTCATAGAAGGTATGAGGTAATATTGATTTAATTTTAAACAATAATCCTTTGTGCCAGACCCTGTCGAATGTCTGCTGAATATCCAGAAAAACTGATGAACAATATTCTTTCCTTTCAAACGATGCTCTGATCTCTCTGCACACTCTATGTACTTGCTCAGTAGTCGCGTGTTCCCTTCGAAAACCGAATTGGTGTTCCGGGATTATTGACCTTTCTTTTATGACTTTCATCATTCTGTGTAGCAGTGACTTCTCGGAAAGCTTCGACATTATAGGCAGAAGACTAATTGGCCTGTATGATGTGAGTTCGTGAATAGGTTTCCCAATTTTTTGGATCATTACAATATTCGATACCTTCCATAGGTCTGGGAAGTATCCAATTCTCAGCATTGCGTTGAATACCATTGTTAGGTACAGAGCTACTTTACGAGGTGATTCTTCGAGAACTTTTTTGTCAATTAGATCATATCCTGGCGCTTTATTATTCTTAAGCGACTTAAGGTTCCTGTACACTTCTCTGGGAGTCACCAGTTTTAGAGGTACGTCCAGTTGAAGATCTTGGTTTAGAATCAAGTCAATGTCAGTTTCGTTCCCATTCAGTGGTGCCTCGTTTGGAGTGAATACTTGCCTGAGATGCTTTGCGAAGGCTTCCGCTTTGTCAAGAGAGGTTCTAATCCACTGGCCATCGTGTGTACGTAGTGGTGGTTTTTGGTATAATGGTCTATCGTGGTTTTTGCAGACCTTCCATAGCGAGTAATTGGTAGCTTCTGTCGCTGATAAACCTTCCAGGTAGATATCTAAGGCAGTGTCGTTAGCGTCTTTGATAAGAGTTTTCAGGTCTCGAGTGGCTTTGTTCAATTCTCTTTTGTCTTTTGAGTGTCTGCTACTGTGCCATACTCGACGTAGCCTCCTTTTTTCGAGTATCATCTGTCGTATGGAGTCAGAGTATATTTTACTTTGAGGGCGACATTCATTGAGTTCAGGTGTGGACAGCCAGCAACTTTCTTGAATGACTGACGTTAAGTTGCGTACGGCTATGTCAATGTCCGACTCAGATTTTAGACTTACTCTCATTTCCAGTCTCTCATGGACCAACTCTCGGAAAGAGTTCCAGTCAGTGCGCTTGTTGTAGAGTTTTGTGTTATGCTTCATATTCAAAACAGTAGTGCCAAGTGTCAGAATTACCGGAACGTGATTGGTGTTAGAGTCAAAGCAAGTTTCTATATGGTGAGGAAGTCTGGATAGGCCCTTAACAATGAAAAAGTCTAAGACATCGGGAAGGCGGTTTGGGTCAGTCGGCCAAATGGTCGGTTCAGTAGTTGCGATCGTAGTGAGGTCGTTTTTAACTGTCGACTTCCTGAGCTCTCTTCCTCTAGTGCTGGTAAGTCTAGATGCCCAGTGCACATGTTTGGCATTCCAGTCACCTCCAACTATAAAGCGTAGTCCCAACGTGTTAAACAGCTCATCATAATGCTCTTCTTTTATTGTATACTTTGGAGGACAGTATATTGCAGACACATTAAATGTTCCGTTTCGATCGTCTACAGCGACCGTTGCTGCTTGTATATGAGGTTTTTTTAATTGTGGTTGTTCGTGATGTTTAATATTTGACTTTATGATGACGGCTGCTCCCGCATGTGCCGTACCGTCTGGATGGTTTGTATTGTAAATATCGTAGTTGCGTATACGAATGCTGTTGTTATCAGTTAGGTGAGATTCAGACACCAGTAAAATGTCTATGTTGTGTGAATTTAAAAGGACTTCCACTTCTTCTACGTTGGGAGATAGCCCGTCTGGGTTCCACGTTGCTACCTTTAGAGAAGCCATTACGATATTTTAGCTACTAAGGTTGTTATGAGATTAATTAAAGTGCTCATTTGTTGTAGGATGATATCAAACTTTTCTGCTTGTTTGAGAAGCATTTCTTCTATGTTATTTGGTGTAGTTGTTTCGACGTTCTTCTTGTTTTGATTTGCTCTCAGTATATCGGCGTAACTTGCTCTCTTCTTGTCCTTTGGGTTCACTTTTTCTTCATTATTACCTATTTGTTGAGGTAGTGTTGGCGGCTGACTATCCAACTGATTTGCATTGTTGGCTGCAGGTTGTGTTGGCTTTACCCTATTCTTTAAGTGTGCTTGGTTATTTGATTTCCTCGACAGTATTTCCTTATATACTTTGCATCCCTTATAGTTAGCCGGATGTGCACCAAAGCACAGAGCACATTTTGCTGGGGTATTTCGGTCCGTTTTAGGACAGTCTGCTGTTCTGTGTCCTTTAGCACATTTCACGCAGCGGTACGGTCGCATGCAGTAGTTTTTAGAATGGCCATATTGAGGTTCTTTACCGTTTTGTTGTTAGGGCTTTGTTGTAGAGTTGCAAAGAATGTCGAGGTAGGTTTCTTTTCAGGTCCATATTTTGCATTTATTATCTCTCCTATCACCACGTTTCCTGTCTCTTCTAGAGTTTCTTTTATTATATTGACAGGTGTTGAGTGATGGAGAATTGTAATTAGTGCAAAAGCTTTTGATGAAACTTGTTTGGAGATATTTTTGAATTTTTCTGAGATGCAATTATCGTCTAGTAATTTAGTTCCTAGGCAATCGAGCTCCATCTTCGACCACATAATCGCTTACCACCAGAGTGAGATGTTGGTGTAACCCAAATAAAAACCGGACTTTTCTCATATACAATATTGGTATTTGTTAGTAACATATACGTAGAACGACTTACGGGCCCAATTTCGCATTTCTTTCTTTTTATCCTAGACTAGCTGTCCCACGCGGCTTCGCTCCCGTCAACTGGCTAACTACCTACCCATCTACCCTACCTACCCTACCCTACCTACACTACATACATGATTGGTGCGTAACTTAAACCGTTTACGCAGCGCACGCAACCGAATCTCTCAAAAAGGAATATTTTTGCCTGTTTTTGCAACATTTTTCATTTCTGCTCAGCTCCTATTGATTGTAGCGTGATTTTATATAGCCTATAACCTTTCTCGATAAATGGACTATCCAACACAAAAATATTTTCTAAAATCCAACCAGTAGTTCCTGAGATTAGCGCGTTCAAACAAACAAACTCTTCAGCTTCATAATATTAGTATAGATAAATTATCGTCTCCTGTAGGAAAGGCCAGGTGATCTGGTGCCACGGCAAAAAGCTCGCTAATTATAAATCAGGGATAGTTGCCCAGTCTTCTTGTCAACGTGGTACTCCACGATCTTGATGGTGCCGTCGGGCTGGTGCAGGCTGTACGCGCCCTTCACCACGTATCCATCGCGGGTCTCAAGCTATGATTTATTGTCCTGCTCTCTGTACTAGTTGGTGTGATAGTTACCCGGAGAGTGTGCGTTGGAATTGCATGAACTAGAATTAGTTAGGAGGAATCTCCTAGCCTGTTTCATCATCGGAGTACAAGGCGTACGGCGATGCATCATCGGTTCATGGTGGACATCCCACCCATACGCACTAAACGTTTTAGGAATACTTTTATCTTACGTACAGCAAAGAGTGCAATTCTCTGCCGGCGTCTGTATTTCCTGAAAGCTACAACCTGGGAGTTTTTAAGTCAAGAGTGAATAGGTTTCATCTTGGTGCAAGCGTGCTGCATCATCGACCACATCATCGCTTACCATCAGATAATATAGTGGTCAAGCTCGAGCCTATGAATAACAAAAGAAAACCCATGGGGTAAATGGCGCCATCAGGCTGGTGCAGGCAATACTCGCTTTTCACCACGTCTCCGCCGCGGCACTCGTGCTGAGACTTTGGTATTAAGAACTGTGGTCTTTAGTCGGTATCCCTACGTTCTCCATAGGCAGAGTGTATCCATGAGGATATCCGTACACAAAAAAAAAACTATAAACGTACATAGTACACAACATGGTGATCCATATGCTCCTCTTTTTTGTGTTCCACATGCTTGAGTTCCTCGTGCTTGTGCTCGTGGTGGGCACTGTTGGAAGGCTCGTGCTTAACCTCCTGCGACTGATGCAGGACTATGCTCTGAGAAGACACCGCGTGTCCGTGGTGATGGTGATCGTGGCCGTGGCTCTCCTGAAGGCGAAGAGAAATATCTGGTGAAATATTTAGTGAGTAAGTATTTAAAATTGTTACGAGTTTTTAATAAGCTTTTGTTGTGCACATGGATGTACTATCCTCAATTGCATATTTCTCTACGCAACTGAGGTTTGCTGTTAGAGAACCCAACTATGGGTTAAGCTCGCCTTTGTACATTAACTGTCCTATTGTATTTGTATGTTTCTATGTTTTGTGTACAATAAAGAATAAGAATAAGAATCTGGGGAAGGAGAAAGTTCTTGCTTATACAAATATAATAAGTGAAGATAATTAAGAATGCGTATGTGGAAGTGTATATTAGAGGGTATATAGATACGAATATCATATTTATATCAAAGCGCGAAAAGATTTTGACTTTATGTAGATAATACAGAATCCATTTATTACTCGAGCTGACGTTGATTTGAAAACTGTAGGAGAAAGCTGTAAATTAACCCCTACGTTTTAGATAACTCCTCCATTCAATTAAATGACAGTGAAACCAAAGGGATTTTCCTTCAAAAGGACTTAGAATACATCCCAAGTCCCCATCATGAGGCTACCGTTTCTAAATGTCATCATCATTTTCCTGCCCTTGTCCCATGATACTTTGGGTCGGCGCAACACGTTTTCTTTTTCCATACCGTCCTGTCCCCCGTCACGATATCACTGACTCCATTTTCTTTCATTTCACTCACACTGTCTATCCATCTTTTCTTTGGCCTTCCCCTCCCTCTTCTTCCAACCACATTTATATTTATAACGCTTCTAAGAACATGCGTTTCATCCCTCCTCAGCACATGATACCAGGACAAACATTTTCCTTTCAACTTTTCTATCACGGGCGCCTCTTTCAAACTTCGTCAAACATACTCATTTCTCACTTTATCCATCTTCCTCACTCCGCACATGCTTCTCAACATTCTCATCTCTGCTACATGCAATCTCTTTTCATCCAAGAACCTGACCTACCACAACCAACTCTAAATCATTTCTCTAAGTAACTTCAAAAGAAGAATAAACTCATGGAAATTTTATAATCAAGATGGATAAAGTAATTAAAAATTTAATACAATATTTATGAGAAACCTCCATCAAGAATTATAAACTTACTTTGGTAAATATTTTTCTTTTAAAATTGTTGTTGAATGGTTGAAATGAAACCGATATCTGATAAAGTATATTATTAGTCCTTTTATACGTATTTAAAGGTAGTCCTTGGAGAAGTAAGGCCTCTTTATGATGAAGTACTTCTTCAGAAAGAAGAACTGAACTCAGGAAGTGGAGACCTGGCAGAGCCCCGATGGTGCAACAAAAAATGAGATCGATTTCATCATGTCAACCAGGAAGCAAATGTTCAATGATGTCTCTGTGATCAATTCGGTGAAAACCGGCAGCGATCACCGCATGGTAAGAGGCACATTGAACATTAATCTTAAGGTTATACTAGTCTATCATTCTTCCATACAAACGTAGTCTAGTGATTACTCCACTGTTTCACGATGCACGTTAAAAAATAAAATATTAATTTTTCCATCATTATCTAGCCCTGTAAGGAAACAAAAAGGTAAAAAATAAAATATTTGAAAGTTATGAGCGTCGAAAGTTCCATATTTCAACACTATTTTTTACGCATCTTTGGGCAGAAATAAATACCATTACAAAAAGGAAAATTGCAAAACGGCCTCCATACAGGGATAGATTAGTAATTCAACAATGCAAATAATTTTATTTTGTAAATACACATTTGATAGTTTTTTCATGATATCCAGACTACCAAAGGTCTGTTTATAAAATTTCGCGCTCTCGTTTTCGTCCTAAATCATCATCCATTTTGCTACAAATTTACTAAAGTTCTAATTCGTACGCGAACTAGCTTCTTACTGCTCATCACAGCATCTATATCATTCGCAGGTGTTGTCGGATGAGATGGCATACATTTTAACCACGCGCACAAAAAAGTTCGTGCCGTCGACTAGTTGAACCTTAAGCTTGAAAGTTCTTGACTGATGAAGTCCACGCTCCGTCCAGCACAGATCCAGGACCAAAACCCCGAGAGCTTTCAGCTCGAACTCCGTGGACGAATACAGTGATGAGTTCGTGGAAGCTGTCCACGGTCGAGTCTAAGGTTTCAAGAACCGTCGTACAGATAAAAACAAAAAGCTCTCTGAAATAAAGATTAAGTAAGTATAATTACAATTTAAATATGAAGTACTTCAAATAGATACAAGTATATACAGTGTATAAAAAATTTAATAACTAAGACTACAAACATATACACTTGAACCAAAAACTACTCACTAACTAAACCTAAAAATATACTAAACTAAAAAATGGCGTCGAAAAACTCCTGCACATCGTTGTCCACTAGTAATGTGCCCAAAAGACTGGCAGCATTGCCACGTTGTATGGCAATGCTTATTCTCAGACCAAGGTAAAAGCCAGCCCTTGGGTCACGCGAAGTGTCAACTAGGCGTTTGGAAAGATCAAGATCAGTATTTCAATAGTTATTTATATAATACTTATATAAAACACAATCAGCCGTCAACTTATTTCGTATTTGACATCTTAAGAGTGGCGCAAGCGATTGGAAAAAATCAAATACGGGAATGGGCGCTATCAAAATGCCACGTGAGCAATTCCTGACATTTTGGCATTTTGACCATTGCCATCGCTTTCGTCGATTGATACATCTGTAGAACCTCAGTTCTTGTTATCTCTTTTGTGGTAATAAGTCAGTGAGTAATCATATTTCTGGGCAAATAAGTAATCATATGCCCGTATTTTTGGGCATTATTCGCACCGCACATTTACACTACATTCTTCTATGTGACGTCACGTTAATTCAATGAAAGCGGATTCACTGCCCATTCACTTTGCTATGACAGACTCCATTTTTTAATCGTTCGTGAAAAACCTATCTCAAATTTGCAGTCACTCTTTTAAATCTCGTGCTTTTTAGGGTTCCTTTCCACGAAAGGAAAAATGGATCCCATTTAGGATTCTTTGTGTGTTAGTCCATGTGTCAAGACCTTTTTCTCTGGAACACCTAACGGTATCAAGTTGAAATTAATATCATTTATTGAGGTCTGTAATCCCTTGAAGCTGTGAAAATGTCAGACTTCTAAATCATTGCAATCAAAAGGTATGGCCATACATCTAAAAAAACTATTATTAACCTGTTTTCTGATGAAAAACTGACTGGGACCTAAATAGATATATGAGAAACACTTTTCCAACTTAAAAGATTATTTTGTCCCCCAATCCAGTTCAGTTCAGGAAGTGGTTTGCATTCGTCGAGATGTTTTCGTTTTATTAATGAAGGTACCTACCTATCTAAAATTGAATTAAGAATTTTAAGTTGAGTGTTTATCTCTTCTTCAGTCTGAAAAAGTTGGGTTTGACACATTCTTAATGAAAATGCTCAATTCAGAAAGGTCCTTAGTAACGACCAAAGAAAAAACCAAACATTTTTGTAATTCGATGCGCCCGGAAAATGTTGAATAATTAAATAAATTGAACTGAAAATGATTTTCAAAGAATTACTATATCCGTAACGAATATGCCAATTAAGGAGAAGAGATGAAAAACGCAATAACATATTCTATTGAATGACAGTGATAGATGTTTTGTATCTGGAACAAATAAAACAGATTCGGTGACTAACGGTGAATTACTTTTTTACTAAGTTTAGAATTTGTACATTGGAAATTATGAATTTATGTATTTACTTTTCTAAATGTACCTACATTTTCTGTTCTAAACCTGGTAAACCACAGATCTGGCAGTGTCCAGGTACTGATCGGAATAGTTGGTCAAATGACACGAAAAAAAAGGAAGAAATTAAGAATCCATAAACACCACTACCTATCTCACTCCCAATTTGGAATTTGGAATTGAGTATTTGTCAAACAAGTTGTTAAGTTTGATAGTTTACAGGCTAGAAAACCTATCAAACTTAACAACTCAAATTCCTCCTCTCCAAATACTCAATTCAACAACCGGCTCTAATTCTTTGTTCCCAAACAACAACATATATTAACACCAATAAATAGTTCCGCTATACAGCACAACTATTATTATCAGTATAATAACTTAAACCAAATTGCCATTAGGTGCTATCCCTTGCTTAGATATTCACTAACGCGTATTACCAATTTGGCAGAGGCCGTTTATGATAATCATCAGGCATTGGGGTCGGCTGGCCAATAGTAGGGATGGGCTAGTGAAAAAATATATCGAAAATATCGAATCGGTATTTACCGACGATGTCGATATTTAGCGGTAAAAAATAAAGGAATTCTTCAAAAAAAATAATTTTAAAAAGTAATTCAGGAGGCCATATTTTAAAGGATATACTTTTTTTTTGATAGGTTTGCTCTTGACTCTAGTCTAGGTCAGAGGTGACAGAGACAAAGTCGACGATGGAGTGAGCTTACCCAGAAGAAGCCTGTTCACTCTAACTTTGAAGAGATTTGGGTTGTATGCGTTCGGAAACACAGACGCAGGCAGTGAGTTCTACTCTTTTGCAGTGCGCATTATGAAGGATGTTTGGAAGCGGTTGGTGCGAATTGGTGGAATCGCAACTAAGTGATGATGGTAACTTACGGTAATACTTACGTTAAATAGTAAAATTAAATAAATAATAATAAATAAAGAAAAAATAAATAATAATATAATTATTTAAATTATTGATAGGTACTGGAATAAAATATCGATAAATACAAACATCTAGATTAAAAATACGAGCATTGATGAGTTTTATGAAAAATGTCGATATTTTTATCTATCGATTTGTTTCGAGCAAGCCTAGCCAATAATGCTTCGGGAACAAATTGGACAGCGCCGCATATCGGTGGCTTGTGGCAACAATCCGTTAGCTAATGAAATGCCACGAACACTCGTAACGTCAGGCGACGTCACGGCGTGTCGACAAATCCTCCCACAAATAGTTGTACCATTCTATGTGTGGGATAAGTTATTAGGTGGCTGGACTGCTTTGAAATCTGTTTGGGGACAGACTCGCTGGTCCTTAAAACGCAGCGTTATTTGTAAAATACTGACCTGCAGCCGAATTGAGTAAGTGAATTCAGCAAGGGAAACAGTTTGGAACCTTCAAAGAGTTAGAATCATTTCTTTCAACTTTTTCGGTATTGCGAAACTAATTTGGAAAGAGTACGATCATCCTCCTGATGATTTATTTCCAAATAATTAGGACTAATTAGAGAACTAATGGTCTTCTAATGCTTTTAATTAAAAATGTATAAGGGTTCCTTCAAACTGAAAAAACAGCTCCTTTGCCAAATTCACTTACGCAATTCGGCTGCTGGACGTTACTGTCGTAATTTGTAAGCAAAGCACTCAGTATAATGTGAACCATCATTAAACGCATTTAAATCTTAGTGCTCAAAACGTTTTAGGAGTAGAGCGAACCAGACTTGATCGGGAACCAATACAAATATGAGTTGTGGAGGCTCAAGTGGGACTATGGCAGGATCTGGCCCACTTTCAACACTAACCAAAAAGCACCTGCAAATAACCGCACAGTTAGAATTATTCACAGACATATACTTAAGTTATTATACCTTCATTAGATGACTTCATTACCTATGTTCAAATTTAAATCTCATGTAAATGCACTGTATCAAGTTTTGTAAGAAATTAAGATTATTTAAACTTAAGTTCTAGTTATCCGTCCGTTTTTATTAAATTAAATTATAATTTTATTTACTTGTTAAATTGTAATGTATGTATGTAATATCAAAATAACAACGTTATATTGAATGCATGTGAAAGTATATACGTATATATAAATTACTCCTGAATCGTTTCGAGTGCCTAGGGAGCTCCGTGGATGAATACAGCAACGGGTTCGTGGAAGCTGTCCATACGGTCGGGTCTAAGTTTTTCAAGACCCGCCGTACAGATAGAAACGCTGCGGCGGGTTATACAGAAAACCGAAGGGTATAACCTGCCTCTCTGTTTGGCGTTCGTGGACTACGAGAAAGCCTTCGATTCGATAGAGACTTGGGCTGTGCTGCAGTCTCTCCAACGGTGCCAGATCGACTACCGGTATATTGAGGTGTTGAAGTGTTTGTACAAAAATGCCACCATGTCAGTCCGTCTTCAGGATCAGATCTCGAAATCAATCCTTCTCCAGCGGGGCGTGAGACAGGGAGACGTCATTTCTCCGAAACTGTTCACTTCTGCGCTGGAGGATGTCTTCAAGGTTCTGAACTGGAGGGGGCTTGGCATCAACGTTAATGGCGAGTACATCACTCTCCTTCGGTTTGCTGACGATATAGTGGTCATGGTTGAGACCATGGAGAGCCTCAGTAAAATGCTGGATGACCTCAGTAGAGCTTCCGAAAGAGTGGGTCTTAAAATGAATATGGACAAAACCAAGGTCATGGTGAATGCCCATGTTGCACCCACTCCTATCAAGGTCGGAGACTGTACACTCGAAGTTGTAGACGATTATGTCTACCTGGGACAAACGGTCCAGTTTGGTAGGTCAAATTTCGAGAACGAGGTCAACCGTTGAATCCGACTCGGCTGGGCGGCGTTCGGGAAGTTGCGTGGTATCTTCTCGTCCAATTTACCGCAGTGTCTCAAGACAAAAGTCTATGACCAGTGTGTGTTGCCAGTGATCACCTATGGGACCGAGACGTGGTCGCTAACAATGGGCCTTATCAGAAAGCTCAAAGTCACCCAAAGGGCAATGGAGAGGGCTATGCTCGGTATTTCCTTGCGTGATCACGTCAGAAATGATGATATCCGCAGGAGAACCAAAGTTACCGACATAGGCCGAAGAATTGCCAAACTTAAGTGGCAGTGGGCAGGGCACATTGCTCGCAGAACGGATGGCCGATGGGGCCGAAAAGTTCTGGAATGGCGACCGCGAACCGGAAGACGATACGTTGGAAGGCCTCCCACTAGGTAGACTGATGACCTGGTTAAGGTTGCGGGAAGGCGCTGGATGCGAGACGCACGGGATCGGTCAATGTGGCGACGCCTGGGGGAGGCCTATGTCCAGCAGTGGACGTCTTTCGGCTGAAATGATGATGAAAGTAAAGGGTGTCTCAGAATGTTTTTCTTTTTTGATACTTAAAAAAAAGATACTAGAATTAGTTAAAACTCGGTTTATTTACTGTTGAATTAATGAGCAGTTTTCAATTTTGTTTATTAAAAACATTGTTTAGTAAATGTGCATCCTCCACTTCCTGACACTCAATTTTCCTGTAACTAAAATCTTCAATCACACGTAAAAAAGTGAGGGACCGACAATTCCTTGACGTGATATGGCAGCCCAAATAGCCCAGATTAAACTTTTGCTGATGTTCTCCTATGGGGCTACTTAAAAAGTAAAGTTTACAAACCATTGCCACCCAACCTGAATGTTTAAAAGCAAGCAAAGACTCACAGATAAAATAAATAATGAAAATTTTAGTTCCAGGCCAAATGAGTGTCAGGCAATGGAGGGTGCGAATTTACTTAATTTCGTTTTGTACAAATAAAATTGAAAAACTGCTAATTAATTCAACAGTAAATAAAAAGAGATTAAACTAATTCTAGTATTTTTTTTTTAAGTATCAAAAAAGAAAAACATTCTGAGACACCCATGGTAGGAACTAATAACAAATACGCAACTTTTAAGATTATTGTCTATCTATCTGTTTGTTACGGGTAATCTCCGAAACGGCTGGACCGATGTTAACGGGACTTTCACTGGTAGATGGATGTTAAAGGGAGTAACATGGGCTACTTTTTATAGCGGAAAATTTCACAGTTCCGGAAGGAAATAAAAAAAAATACTTGTTTGACGTGGACGAAGTCGAGGGCAACAGCTAGTTAAATTAACAACTTCACACAAAGTGTGAAGTTCTAATTAAAACAACGATAGACTACATACCATCAAAAACATAAATATGAAAAAGGGAGCCAAGTTCAATACTAGGAATATGCGCGGTTGTTGATAACTCCGACAAAAGAATTGAGATCTAAATGGGTGCCAAGTACTGACTGTACTGGGTGTATCCTGAAATTTATATACAAGAACATAAAACATTCTAAAATAAATTTTAAAACACAATTTCATGCTTTTTCTGCAACAACAATATTTGCTGTTTTAAAATATAACTTCTTAAATTTGTACTACTGCTGAATTATTTATATAAAGCAGATAACTTAGGATAAATTCTAGCTCATGATTTGATATAACGTGCGCAGGCGGTTGTACGCTACAATAGAGCTCCCTTGTGCCTTGATTTGACTTGGATCTAAATTGATAAGATGTACTCCATCTAAGGTTTTAACTCTGGAGAGTCCAACGTAAGTCTGCCCTTTACGAAATATAGAGGAGCCTGTGTCGAGAAGAGCACTGTCAAGGCTAAGGCCTTGTGATTTGTGGATAGTAATAACATATGCTAAGCAAATAGAGAATTGTTCTCTGTTAATTAACATTTACATTACTTAATATCTGAAACTTGGTCTTGACTTGTTATTGAATTAAGGGTGGTATTCCACTCGTTATATATTCACGTGAAGACCTTAAAATCGACATAAAAACCGGCTGAAATCAATTTTCATTGCTAATTCTTACATAACAGGCACTTTAGTTAAGATTTCATAATAGAATCAATTTATTGAAAAATTATGAAAAATTACTAGTTTCAGATTTATTCCTGTGTATTCACCCAATTACCTATCAGGATGCCAAATTTGAATTTTCTAGGTCATCTGGAACTGGGTTAGAGTTTTGATCTATAGGTCAGTCAGAGACGTTAATATCTAAATAACCGTTAGAGCTATATTTATATAATTTCGGTTTATAGTTCATCTTAGCAATTTTAATGCATAGACCAAATTGTCTTAATGTCTTTATGTTAAACAGATTTTGAGTTATTAAGATAACAAAAGTGGCTCCAAATGGTTCGTGTAATATTTCACACAGCAGCTACGTCGCCAGTTCATTTTTTGCTTGAACTTGGCTTGACACGCTACTGCGTGTCTAGATCGTATTGCGTAATTATTATCAAATTGAAATTACGAGGCTATAACAATACGTATATATCAACCTCAAACAGCTGAATATGTTCAGTCTGCAAAGAAAAGATATTTTTGAGATTATTCCGTGTATAAAATTGGGATTATTATCTATACTAATAATATAAAAAAGAGGAAAGATTTGTATTTTTGTTTGTAACGAATAAACTTATAAATTTCCGGACCGATTCCAGGCTACTTTTTATCCATGTATTCCCAACGGAACGGGAACTACGCGGTTGAAACCGCGTGGCGGCCGCTAGTAACTTATATTCACAGATGAAACTAACCTTAATATTGACTTACCTAGTTTTATACCAAGTATTTATCTATTATTTTCGATTTGATCTGTTGTGACATTTTTATTACTTAAACCAAATATACCTAAACACAATGTCGGTAGATATAGTAAACTATCTACCATGTCTCTGAAATACCATTTACGTAATACGCAAGCAAGCCCAATTCTCAGGCAAGTGGCTCTAGCCAAACATAGCTCGAATCTGCATTTAGCCGTCTCGTCGCATCAGTCTGTTATTGACAGCAAGCAGGTTCGTCGTCTACCCGGGCAGGCGGTGAGCGGTGATTTATACCGGGTAAACATCGCTCACGTTATCAACCGCCTTGCACCTGCCTTATCCGGCCTGCGGTTGCAACCTACCGTTTCTAGTAAGCCGATTTGCGATTTTGATGAATGCAAAATGACGTTTTGGGGACTTGCTTGGAATTTCTTGGCGTAGCTGTAAGCTGTGTTTTCAGCCTCTTTCGTCTTGTGGTTTGAGAATCTGTATGGTAAAAAGATCAGTCAGTCAGTAAAGTTGGTAGCTCGGCTGCTTTACTTGTTTAAGTCAACTTACTATAGACAGGAGATGAATGAAGATCATATTTTCCTCCTTTTTTCTCCTAGTGGGACAAATTGGCAGTAAGACTTTTGTAATGTTCACTTTGAATACAGTTTGGTTGATTAATTGTATTTTGCTTCTGATATATATCTGTCTGTCTGTATATTATCACTGTTATTGTTACTTTTAATTGTCACTTTTGTGGTTTATTGTGAATAGTCATGGTTGCTATTTTAACACTTATTATTTCAGTCACTGTTTAATTAGTCACTTTGATAACGTTTACACTGGTTAATTGGGACTTTTAAGATATATATTACTGACTTTTAACACAAAAGTACGATTTAAAGATTTTTAAATGAAATTTACACACAGAGCTTATTTATTTTGGTCACCATTTGTTAAGTTGGTACCCACTTGCTCTCTGATCATTTATTTGACCATATCATGAAGTAGCCGTGCGTTCAGCTGTTCATATCGTAAAACGCCGATTTATTCATTGATCTGACCTGACCATATCATGATGTGGGCAACGGGAATTGACCATTTCTTGAAATGGTCGGCTACATCTGGCCACGACATAGCTATTAATGCTAAGATTCCGATAGCGGCTGCGTTCCAGCCCCCATCAGCACATTAGCTACCGCCCACGTGACACAGTAAATCGAGGTGTTTCCAAAGAAAGTTGTCCGGAGCGGATTACGGTCGCCGAATGAAAACGGGCTGCTAATGAGTATAGCTAGTTAATTGCCGCGAGGGGGCGCACTATTCAGTTAAGCATCTTGAATGCTGATAGCAGCACGGTGGTGAACGCAAATGTAGGTATAGGTATCTAAGTACGTACTGCCGAATTATGAATGTTTGGGTACTTTTTAGGATTCCCTTTTCAACAAGGAGCCGTTATAGTTTCACCATGTCCGTCTGTCCGTCCGTCCGCAGCTGAGGTCAGAGACTCTAGGTTAGTACTAGAAAGTTATAGTTTGGCTTGGATATACATATTAGTTACGCCGACAAAGTGGTAAAAAAAAATTATGTTTTTTTTTTAATGTCTTCTACACGTAAAGTGGGCATGTTTTTTTCTCGTATCTCATGGTGTGTGGTATCTTTGTATAGGCCATCCAAAAATATTACGGGTCTGTAAAAAACATTTTTCGATTCAGGGATCCGTTTGCGTAAAATTAAGCTTTAAATGGTAATTTTTTGTTAGAGTCAAATGTTGCCCTCTGCCAGCTACATAGTTGTTTTTGGATATGTGAAAAGAATCTATATATGATAGTATAAAATGAAATTAAAAGGAAAACTATCACAGCTAAGTAGGAAATAAATTTACGAGTAATAGTAGAACTACTTATAAAATGTACTTGGAAAAATAACAATTTTGTATATTGATGTATGGAGACAACAGTTTTCGAACGGCATAGTTAATTTTGTCCCTTCGTTAGAGCTGTGCTTGATGATGTTCGGTGCTTTCATTGTTTATGAACGTTAGTAATGTTAACTATTTATTTTGGTGAATGTAGCTAGTGTAAATATACAAAACCCTCTGTGCGCTAGCAGGCTCGCACTTGACTGTTTTTTTTTTCTTTGTCATTAGACTCATTATATGCTATAGTAGTGAAACTGCTGATATATGTGAATATAATATAGTATGAAGGTTCTTCAACGGTGTTATTGGGTAAAAATACGGGCGAACCTTGTTTGTTTTATCTTCTCTTTGTTATTAGGTAAGTTGGAGGACCATGATTCACTCAGTTGATTTCACAAAATTTAATTCTTGCGGAATTAATTTTGTGAAATAAACTAAGTTAAATACTTAACATTTAACTTTTTTTCTTTACTAAAATTTAAAGAAAATCCTAGGTGGCACCCTGTCTAAACGACTCTAGTCGATCAAAGATTTCGATATAAGATCTAAATATCCCAGCGCTGGTTCGCTGGTTCGCTCGCCTACGCACAAAAACACTTAAATTACAGCAACACCCGCTCCCCGCGACGCCGACGTACGTAACGACAAAACTCCTTTTGCGGGAATTACAAGTCTGGAAAATAAGCTTAAAATGACGCCAATGAGATCTGGCAGCCGCCCTTCAAGCAAATTACAATCTCCAAATTGAACAAAATTGGCACCAACTTTGAAACTCGACTATAATATGTTAAAACCAGTGTAAAACAACAAGAAACGATAATGACCAAACAAAATGTTTACGCAAGAAATTGGCATTGACTTGGCAATGTTTGGCTAATAGTAACTGCGGCAGGCGAGCCCTGCGTGTGACAGGAAATCTAATAACCCTTGAACGAGTTCCACGTATAAATTTCTTACACAATCGCTATTTGCTTGTCCCTTTTGGAGTTTCGTACTCATAATATGTATATCGCCGGAGGACCTTACACATCAGGGGGGTGACCATAAGCTCTTAGAGCAAGGTTATTTTGAGTGTGCGTAAGGGAGAGATGTATGTGACTTGTATACATCTGTCTCTTTTTTGCAGTCGAACTATGATAGTTTTGACACGTCAGGGTACGGGAGCAGGGGTTTACGGTAAACGCTTGGATCACTTTCCACATTTTGTTAGAATAAGTCCTTTTGTCTTTTTATTAGTTCAACCTCCGCATAACAATCTGATCCCATGCGCACGTAACTAAGCAAATGTTTGTGTCTCAGTACCGTCGGTCCTTATGTTTTTACGGAGCTAACAAAGCTTTATGCTAGACGAAGCCACGAAGTTTGTGCTAGGCGTCAAGAAAAGCAACGTTACAGCTTTTGTTCCGGAACGTTTGCATAACAGCAAATCGAACACAATAGTTCAAAGATATATCCGTAAATCCAACGTACGTATACTTAGCAGCGTAGTTTATGGAATACGTGCGGTGTGTGTAGACAAATGAGTAGCAGCCGTGTGGCGGCGATTGGCGGCCAGCGGGACTGTTCCTCGACGTACGCCTCGCCTTGTTTCAATTCATTCACGTCACGATACCCACCGACAACCTGAAACCTATATTTTGTTTGTATACCATATAATATATGTTATTAGAACAGATCAAAGCGTTAAAAATATTGTTTACGTTTAATTAAGCAGGAGGATTTTAGAAATCCTCATCGTTAAAACAAGATGGAAACAGGGAAAATAATATCAAGATATTAATAAACTACAAGAAACCCGAATTTAATCGGACGAAACACGGCTGTCACATTTCCAAAATTTTGCTTACCACACATAGGGTCCCGTAAAGGACATCCTTCCATCAAATTATGTACAGGACCTACTTAAACACATAAGTATACCTGCACAGTTATAAAATAACGCCGGCCCATATCCTGAGCATATTATCCCAGGGAAACAATGTTGATAAAAGAATTTCTCTGTTCACGGAATGACGTGTCCCTTGATCGTAACTCATCCCGGCCTCCTCATATTACTTTCATATGTGGCTGTAAGGTTTATACCAAACTTACTGCATGTCAGTACGGGACCCATGACAATAACCGTATACGATATGTCATCAGGAAAACTGACGGTAATAATTTCCTTGTTTAGGTGCTTACCTACAACAGTACATTATTGTAAAGGCCGGGAAATAGGCAATTGCAGGTCGAGTATGAGATTGAAGGCCGAGCCGTAGGCGAGGACTTCACTAATACGAGACAGGCAATTGCCATTTCCGCCGAGGCATATATAGTGCATTTCTCAAAAGAATGCAAGGAAATAAAACATAATTTTTATATTATACATTTAATTTATTAAAAGTTACAACAACATTGCTGGAGCGTTGTTATGTTCCAAACACAAAAAACGCTCCTGCTATGGATTTGGTCAACATTGCTGGAGTGTTGGAATGTTCGACATTTAAAAAAAAACGCTCCTGCAATGGATTTGATTTTCTTTGTCCGTAAATTCGTTACTTCACGTGTTCTGTTTCCGAAAATAATGACAATATTTCCATGCATGTTTGAGAAAACTGTTTTTATATATTATCTTATGATGGAGTATGGAAGGAACTAGTAGCTAATCTAAGCAGGTAGCTATGATATTTATCAACAGGACCAAACCATGTGTGTAAGCGTTGCAACTGCAAAGAGTTCGGACCTCGCTGCTCTCGCTACTATCCTGGCAAAATATGTCTCTTGCAACTCCTGAAAATAATTCATCGGACACCCATGGTGAGTTTTCCAAGTGAGCGTGGATGTCCAACTCCAAAACTATGAGGAATAGCACACTCAAAGGAGTAATTCTGTTGAAAAATTGATCTTTTCTCAAGTTTTCCTTATGACATTACTTCCCAGAATTTTATCCATATTAGCGACACTATCGGATGGTGTATTAATACAGCGTGTGTTCAGTAGTCAACAAGGAACCCTTATAGTTTCGCTATGTCCGTCTGTCCGTCCGCAGCTTAGCTCAGAGACTCTTAGTAATGGAAAGCTATAATTTGGCATAGATATACATATTAATCACTCCGACAATTTAGTAAAACAAAATCATTAAAAAAAAATAAAAAATTAGGATACCTTCTGTGCTTTTGGATATGTGAAGAAATGAATGGCAATAGTATAACGAAATTAAAAGGAAAATTATAACAGCTAAGTAGGCTTTACAACTTGAAACGTCACGTTATGTTTATTAGTATCTACTATGCAGATAAGAATATAATTTGTAAATAAAGGCTAAAATATGTGTCCTTCAAATTTCGCGACCAAAACCAAACTAAAACAAAGATAATTAAATAATCTATAAACCCGACTGCTTAAAAAGCGAACTAAAAAGGCGTAAACAAGGAGAAAATAATACTTTGCAGTCGAAGGATACATATTAGCCAGCTCGCAAATATGTATCCTCCTTTCTCTATTTAGATCTTATACTTTCAAATAGGTTCTAATACTACTCTATCATCATACATTGAATAGATCTATCCAAATCTTTGTTCGACTACAGTCAATGATATTCAAATAAACAGATTCGTTATACACTCACAAAACAATTGAAAAAAGTGTTTCGCACTCACACTTTTCATTCATCTGACATTTCAATACAAGTCGAAAGGGATGGCTTGATAAAACCAACAAGAAAAAAAGGTACAGCTAGTGTTTGTCACTTGCGTGTGAATGTAAACAAACATTATTCTGACCTCCAATGTTGTTATCTTTTTCTAACCTCCAAATATCAGAATATTAGGAAAAAAATTAAATAAATTAGTAAATTGAGGCGTATTGCGTACTTACTTATGGTATGAGATCCCTTCTGTTTTATGTACTTTGGGATCATAATTGGTACAATTTCTCAATACACACGCTGGCATTTTTTTATTTTGTTTATTATTCAACAAAGCGTATCGCTCTTCGCCATGCGTGACATAAACTAAAGACTAAAGTTCACAATTGTGACCCATTCGAGTTTTCACAACGCGCACGCTCATAACATATCTGTTTATTTGAATATCATTGACTACAGTCATTTAGACAAGGTGCCTCCCAGGATCTTCCTTTATTTTTTATATGAAATAGATTAACAAAAAAAGTAAATAAGTAAAAAGTTAGTTAGTTTATTTCACAATATTAATTCCTCAAGAATTAAGTTTGTGAAATCAACTGAGTCAATCATGGTTCTCCAACTTACCTAATAACAAATAGAAATGAGTTAAAACAAACAAGGTTCGCCCGTATTTTTTCCAATAACATAGTTGAAGAACCTTCGTACTATATTACATTCATATAAATCAGCAGTTTCACTACTAACTACATATAATGAGTCTAATGACAAAGAAAAATGTACCCAAACATTCTTAATTCGGCAGTACCTACTTAGATACCTATACCTACGTTAGCGTTCACCATAGTGCTGCTACCAGCATTCAAGATGCTTATCTGAATAGTGCGCCGCGGCAATTAACTAGCTATGCTCATTAGCAGCACGTTTTCATTCGGCGACCGTAATCCGCTCCGGACAACTTTCTTTGGAAACACCTCGATTTACTGCGTCACGTGGGCGGTGGGTAATGTGCTGACGGGGGCTGGAACGCAGCCGCTATCTGAATCTTAGCATTAATAGCTAAGTCGTAGCCAGATTTTAGAATTGATCACCTCATGATGTGACCGACATACCCGCTGCCCACATCATGATACGGTCAGGCCCGATCAATGATCAGTCAATCAGTGTTTTACGATATGAACAGCTAAACGCACGGCTACTTCATGATATGGTCAAATACTAGTGATCATATCGTAAATAATTACCTACGTTAGCCACCGTAAGAGGCGCTAATGTCGTTTTGTTTTCGTGATGAAAAATGGCGACGGACAAATATTCTGATCAAAAAGCTAATAATATAAGCCAATTGATGACAAAAGTGTGGTGAAATGTCTTTACTTCAAAAAAAACTACTTGAATTCATAAAAGTCACTCAAAATCGCGCATAAATCTATGATAGCTTGGAAATCCTACAATAACGATATGGCCAAACGTGGGTTATCATATCACCAAATTAACGTTGACGTTTAAACGATATGGTCAGTCTTAACTGGCCATATCATAAAATACAACCATTTCTTGAAATAGTCGGCAACATCATTAAGTGATCAATTCTAATGTTTTTAGGGTTCCGTTCCTCAGAGGAAAAAAAGAATCACTCTTATTGGATCACTTCGTTGAAGTTGAAATTAATAAGATAAACTCAGGTATGTAATTACTTGCGAAAATGAGTTCTTCTATCAATCAACGCTATCAATAGCCGTTTATGTTATTTGAGTTTTAAGGGGATGGAAACCTAAAGGGTATTTCCAATTGACCTAGAATCATAAAATTTGACAAGAAGCAATTAGACCAGGGTCGATAATTTTTTAAACTAAAAAAGCAATAGTAGGGTGAAACTCATTGGAAAAGGAAAATAAGATAAAAAATGAAAGGAAAAATAATTTACGGGCGATCTGAGGGAAGTGGAAGGGGGTGAGTTTTAAAGGGTAAAAACGGTTTATCTCGATTTCCGGCAAAACTACAAGTTCTATGGAAAAAGTTGAATGGCAAAGTTGTAAGTAATAAAAAGATCTACAACTTTTGTATTTACACTTTTTTCAAATAACCTCAAAATGTATGTGAAAAATTCAATTAACCAAGTTTGCACTTTCTGACCTCAGATCGCCCGTAAATTATTTTTCCTTTCATTTTTGTTATATTCTCTTCCTTTTCCGATGGGTTTCTTCTTACTATTATTTTATTTCACTTTTTACCCTTTTCAAAGGCAGCCCTGGTCTAAATGCTTCATAGCAAAGTAAAGGAAAAATCTGAAAACTGAAATAAAACATTAAAAACTAACTTATTTGCAGTTGGTAAACTGATCGCGGCCTTTATCGATGTATGAAAACAACAGCTTTCCGACGGCAAAGTTATTTTTGTCCCTTCGTTAGAGCAATGTTCGGTGCTTTAATTGTTTATGAACGTCAGTAATTTTACCTAATTATTTTGGTGAATTTTGCCGTTTTTACGGAACCCTCGGTGCGCGAGTCCGACTCACACTTGGCCGTTTATTTTAATTTTTGCACATCATGTGTACTGGACAGTGTTGGTTTTCGTTATTGCTGTATTTGACCTACAGAAGTCTTATTGTCCCGCTAGGAGCATAAAGGAGAGAAGTGGCTTCATCTTCCATCTATGCTAAGTTGACCTAAACAAGTAAAGCAGCCCAGCAACCAACTTTGCTGACTGACCGATCTTTTTACCACACAGATTCTCAAAGACGAAAGAGGCTGAAAACACAGCTTACCTACGCCAAGAATTTCCAAGGAAGTCCTCAAAACGTCATTTTGAATGCATCAAAATCGCAAATCGGCTTTCTAGAAACGGTAGGTTGCACCCCGCAGGCCGGATAAGGCAGGTGCAAGGCGGTTGATAACGTGAGCGATGTTTACCCGGTATAAATCACCGCTCACCGCCTGCCCGGGTAGACGACGAACCTGCTTGCTGTCAATAACAGACTGATGCGACGAGACGGCTAAATGCAGATTCGAGCCATGTTTGGCTAGAGCCACTTGTATTACGTAAATGGTATTTCAGAGACATGGTAGATAGGTTACTATAACTACCGAAATCGGATTTAAGTATATTTGGTTTAATTATTAAAAATGTAGCAATTCCGTCACTTTCATTAATGATTATATCTACGAGTACTTGATGTTCAACGATCTTTAAGAAAACTATATTCGAAAAAATACTTTTAATAAAAAATATTCAGCTGTTTCACACTTTTAAATATTGTTATCACCTCGTAATTTCAACTTGATAATACTTACGAAATACGATGTAAAGTCGTCACAATCTAAGAAGTCCGTTGACGTTTCTTATTTTACTTTAATAATAATTAAACTTGATGCTTGCGAACGATACACGTTGTTATAGTGTATGGGTAACATAGTAATTAATTAGGATTATTAATTCGATTTTTAAATTTCTTACGTAGAAAGTTATCGCGACATAAAAACTGAGAAACGTCGACGGACTTCTTAGATTGTGACGACTTTCGTCTATCGTTGTTTTAATTAGAACTTCACACTTTGTGTAAGGCTGTTAATTTAACAAAAAAAAATCCGTGCCTAATGTACTCCCTACTATAACATCCATCTACCAGTAAAGGTCCCGTTATAATCGGTCCAGCCGTTTCGGAGATTACCCGGAACAAACAGAGACAGACAGACAAGAACTTACGTTTTTGTTATTAGTACCTATCGTATATATTTTCACATGCATTCAATATAAAGTTGTCATTTTGATATTACATACTGACACTTCAATTTAACAATTCAATAATAATTTAAAATTTAATTTAATATATACAGACAGATAACTAGAACTTAAGATTGAAGATTCTTCATTTCTCACAAGAACATGATACAGTGCACTTACATGAGATTCCAATTTGGACATAATGAAGTCATCTAATGAAGCTATAATAACTTAGGTATTTGTTTGTGAATAATTCTAACTATGCGGTTATTTGCAGGTGCTTTTCGGTTAGTGTTGAAAGTGGGCTCAAATCCCGCCATAGTCCCACTTGAGCCTCCACAACTCATATTTTATTGGTTCTGAGCTCCTAAAACGTTTTGAGCACTAAGATTTAAATGCGTCTAATGATGGGGTCACATTCTACTGAGCGCTTTGCTTATACATTACGACAATAACGTCCAGGCCAGTATTTTACCAATAAAGCTGCGTTTCACGGTCCAGCGGGTCTGTTCCCAAACAGATTTCAAAGCACTCCAGCCACCTAATAACTTACCCCACACATATAATGGTACAACTATTTGTGGGTCGATCTGTCGACACGCCGTGACGTCGCCTGACGTTACGAGTGTTCGTGGCATTTCATTAACTAACGGATTGTTGCCACAAGCCGCCGATGTGCGGCGCTGTCCAATTTGTTCCCGAAGCATTATTGGCTAGGCTTGCTCAAAACAAATCGATAGATAAAAATATCGACATTTTTCATAAAACTCATTATGCTCGTATTTTTAATCTAGATGTTTGTATTTATCGATATTTTATTCCAGTACCTATCAATAATTTAAATAATTATATTAATATTTATTTTTTCTTTATTTATTATTATTAATTAAATTTTACTATTTAACGTAAGTGTTACCCAGGGGCGTAGCTACCGCCGTATCTGCCGTATCAATTATACGGGGCCCCGGGCCACGGAGGCCCCCGACGTGCGCAAGCAAAAATTAATAAAAACTTCCCAAATTTCTTTTTTTGACCTGTCACTATTGTCCATAGAGGCAGAAACTTTAGAAAAACTAAAGTCATCATCGGCTATAAATGATTTAATAAATCAGTTTGCCGAAAAAAAGGCAAGAGAGTGTATATTTAATTTGAATTGATTGTAAAAAATTTGGAAAAGTGACAGATAGATAATTATGATGAATAAATATTTCTTTTAACTTTATGCAAACATTTTTTTTTTCTTTTGTGAGAAATCTTTACCCTTATAAGGACCCCCAAACAAATTTTTATACGGGGCCCCGCCAAGGCACGCTACGCCACTGGTGTTACCGTAAGTTACCATCCTCACTTAGTTGCTATTCCACCAATTCGCACCAAGCGCTTCCAAACCTCCTTCATCAGGGTTCGTCAACTGTACATCGAGAAGATCTTACGTACTCAACATATCAAACGACCGGATTTTCCAGACACGGTACGAAGAGCTAATAAGGTATATAAACAACCTAGTTGTAAAACAAAATTTTCCCAACGATTTCTTTTTTTCCAAGCTCCGTACATTTATAATAAATTTAATGTCATCTTACTTTTTCGGAATTATAGTTCACACATATTCAAAAATATTTTACGAAAACACCTACTCACCTTAAATTATAATAGTACTGAAGACACATTTAAAATCCCTACATAGCAAGCCTTCATACATTACATAATTATATTACATACACTGCACACAACACATACACTACATACATTACTCACACTAGTTAAACTACATTCATTACATACACTACATACGTTTTCGCACCTCCTAATACACACACTCACACACACGCCAGTTAAGCCGAATAAGTGTTAAGTGTAGCAACTTATTATTGCTAAGTTTTATTATTATTGTTAAGATTTTAGTTTTTATGTTTTTTTTTTATTATTTCACTGCCTAAAGACCTATGTTTGAAAGATCTGTGTTGACTAGTTTGTTGTCTTATGGGTCACAGCAATGAGGTATAATACCCCACTGTAATACAGTACCAACTAGCACAGGGGGTATTGTGACTGATACTGGCGGCCTTATTATTTTGTAATTATACTTAAGACCTCTACTTGAGATAACCTATTGTTGTTGAAATAAATAAAATAAATGCGCACTGCAAAAGAGTGGAACTCACTGCCTGCGTCTGTGTTTCCGAACGCATACAACCCGAATCTCTTCAAAGTTAGAGTGAACAGGCTTCTTCTGGGTAAGCTCACTCCATCGTCGACTTTGTCTCTGTCACCTCTGACCTAGACTAGAGTCAAGAGCAAATCTATCAAAATATAAAAAAAGTATATGCTTTAAAATATGGCCTGCGGATTTTTTTTTTTTTGTAGAATTCCTATATTTTTTACCGCTAAATATCGACATCGTCGGTAAATATCGATTTGATAATATCGATATATTTTTTTCATTACACCATCCCTACTATTGGCCAGCCGACCCCAATGCCTGATGATTATCATAAACGGCGTCTGCCAAATTGGTAATAGAATAGAATAGAATACTCTTTATTATGTACACCAAATAAGTTACAGAAAGCAAAGATAAAGAAAAAAAAAAAAAAAAAAAAAAAAAAACACTGGGTGACACAATGGACACAATGGCTGGGTAATACGCGTTAGTGAATATCTAAACAAGGGATAGCACCTAATGGCAATTTGGTTTAAGTTATTATACTGATAATAATAGTTGTGCTGTATAGCGGAACTATTTATTGGTGTTAATTTGTGTTGTTGTTTGAGAACAATGAATTAGAGCCGGTTGTTGAATTGAGTATTTGGAGAGTATAACGTTGAGTTGTTAAGTTTGATAGGTTTTCAGGCTAGTGTTTGACAAATACTCAACTCTAAATTCCAAATTGGGGCTGAGATAGGTAGTGGTGTTTATGGTTTCTTATTTTTCTTGTCGTGTCAATTGAGTTTATTTATTAACTTGTTTTTTTCTCTTGAGTTTATTCCGATCAGTACTTGGACACTGCCAGATCTTTGGTTTCCAATGTTTCGATTAGAATATGTAGGTACATTTAGAAAAGCGAATACTTAAATTCATAATTTCCAATGTACAAATTCTAAACTTAGTAAAAAAGTAATTCATCATCATAATCATTGTACGTATGAACCATTAGTTACCGCATCTGTTTTATTTGTTCCAGATACAAAACATCTATCTCTATCATTCAATAGGATATGTTATTACGTTTTTCATCTCTTCTTTAATTATCCAACATTTTCCGGGCGCATCGAATTACAAAATATTTTGTTGTTATGTTGATCGTTGCTAAGGACCTTTCTGAATTGAGAATTTACATTTAAGAACGTGTCAAACCCAACTTTAATGTCATCGGATTTCAGACTGAAGAAGAGTTTGATAAACACTCAACTTCAAATTTCTGAATTCAATTTTAGATAGGTAGATACGAGTACATTAATAAAACGAAAACATCTCGACGAATGCAAACCCCTTCCTTTTTGAAGTCGTTTATGAATCGTTTTCGTCTTATTTAAGCGCGATTCTAGTTTATGCTTTCGCTCTATGGAAATTGCTTTAAAATAAGCCATATTATTTGGATCAATTAATGTGTTTAACTGTTTTCCAACTATTTTAGGGTCGGCTTGTAACGGGACGCAGCTTTGCTATTATTATTAGTTCAACAAAGTTCAATAAGCTATATTACTTATTTTTCAACACACTTGCTCATAAAGTGGCTCTAATTTCACCGCAATTAGGCACATAATGACACCTGTTATCAAACTGTACTTTTTCATTACTATTATTCACAAGTGAGATAATGAGTTTTTTTTTTATTTATTGGTTGAGTTGCTTTGTTCTTAAAAAAGTTTCGATACAAAAAAGATCGTGCTCAATAGTACAAATGCAACACATTTCATGCAACTTCGTATTTAAATAGATAATTTCAACTTGTACGTGTTAATTAAATAAAACTTTCACTTAAATATAACTTTTGTTTTTGTCTGTAATAAAGAAAACTTGAAATTCCCCATTTTGTACGTGGCTAAAACGCTATTCGCGAAAAGCCAAAAAAAAAGATAACTCATTATTTTTAGTCTATGGCCGATCGCCATGGTTAGATGCGCGCGCATAGGATAACCGATTAATTTTGCCCGCCATTGCGAAAAAAAAATTCACAACTCGTTTTCACTGTTGGAAATGATTTTTTTGTATTATTTTCTTCACAAGTGTGTTGAAAAACGTCGTATGATACACGTGTGTATTGATGATTACCGTCCTCGGCTCTCTTAAGACCCTCACCTAACGGCTCGGGTCTCAATGGCGCCTCAGCGGTAATCACCAACATTACACACTTGTACCATAATGTACTATAGTTCAACAAATTTAAAAACAGAAACTGACTCGCATGAAATTCGGTGCAATCTGCAAAAATGGAGCGAGAAAGTCGATTTTAAATCATACACTACACTGAAAATCTGCTAAATACCTCCATAACTTTTAAGAGTAATACATTTTTGTTCCTATTTATGAATCGTCGCTAGAGGTAGAATGTAATGTACTTTTCAACACACTTGCTCATAAAGTGGCTCTAATTGACACCTGTTATCAAACTGTGACTTTATCATTACTATTATTCACAAGTGAGATAAAGAGATTTTTTTTATTAATTGGTTGAGTTGCTTTGTTCTTAAAAAAGTTTCGATATATAAAAGATCGTGCTCAATAGTACAAATGCAACACATTTCATGCAATTTCGTATTTAAATAGATAATTTCAACTTGTACGTGTTTAATAAATAAAACTTTCACGTAAATATAACTTTTGTTTTTGTCAGTAATAAAGAAAACTTGAAATTCCTTATTTTGTACGTGGCTAAAACGATATCCGCGAAAAGCCAAAAAAAAAAGATATTTCATTATTTTTAGTCTATGGCCAATCGCCATTGTTAGATGCGCGCGCATAGGAAAACTGATTAATTTTGCCCGCCATTGCGAAAAAAAATTCACAACTCGTTTTCACTGTTGGAAATGATTTTTTAGTATTATTTTCTTCACAAGTGTGTTGAAAAACGTCGTATGATACACGTGTGTATTGATGATTACCGTCCTCGGCTCTCTTAAGTCCCTCACCTAACGGCTCGGGTCTCAATGGCGCCTCAGCGGTAATCACCAACATTACACACTTGTACCATAATGTACTATTATCAGATATCGGTTTCATTTCAATCTTGAACCAATAAACAACAATTTTAAAAGAAAATGTTTACCAAAGTAAGTTTATAATTCTTGGTGTGGATTTCTGATAAATCTTGTATTAAATTTTTAATTACTTCATCCATCTTGATTATGTAATTTCCATGCGTTTACTCTTCTTCTTGAAGTTACTTAGAGAACATGATTTAGAATTGATTATGGTAGGTCAAGTTGTTGGATAAAAAGAGATTGCATGTAGCAGAGATGAGAATGTTGAGATACATGTGCGAAGTGAGGAATATGGATAAAGTGAGAAATGAGTATGTTAGAGGAAGTTTGAATCATGTGCTGAGGAGGGTTAAAACGCATGATACTAAAAGAGTTATGAATATAAATGTGGATGGATGGAGAGAGAGGGGACGACCAAATAAAAGATGGATGGACAGTGTGAGGAGTGATTTCAAAGTAAAGGGAGTCAGTGATAGTGTATGAACAGGAACGGTATGGAAGAAGAAAACGTGTTGTGCCGACCCCTAGTAACATGGGACAAGAGCAGCCAGATGATGATGGCATTTAAAACCAGTGACCTAATGATGGGGACTTGGGAAATATTCTAAGTCCTTTTGAAGGAATTTTTTATTGTTATTTAATTGAGTTGAATGGAGGAGTTATCTAAAATGTAGGGGTTAATTTACAGCTTTCTTCTTCAGTTATCAAATCAACGTCAGCACTAGTAATCAATGGATTCTATATTATCTATCTATAGTCAAAATCTTTTTGCGCTTTGATATTAATATGATATTCGTATCTAATATATATCCGCGATGGATACGTGGTGAAGGGCGCGTACAGCCTGCACCAGCCCGACGGCACCATCAAGATCGTGGAGAACCACTCACTGACAAGACGACTGGGTCAATATCCCTGATTTATAATTAACGAGTTTTTATCCTGTGGTTTAGCTCACCTGGCTTATCCTACAGGAGACGATCATATATCTAGGATAAAACGAAGTGCAATGCGTAATGGGGTCCGCAGGTCTGTATCTCCTTTTATAATTTCTTTAGAAGTACTAAACCTATGTAAATAAATGTGTACATATTTGAAGTACTTCATATTAAAAAATGGTAATTATACTTAATTAATCTTTATTTCAGAGAGCTTTTTATTTTTATCTGTACGACGGGTCTTGAAACCTTAGACCCGACCGTGGACAGTTTCCACGAACCCATCACTGTATTTGTCCACGGAGCTCCCTAGGCACTCGAAACGATTCTGGAGTTCGAGCTGAAACCTCTCGGGGTTTTGGACCTGGATCTGTGCTGCACGGAGCGTGGACTTCATCAGTCAAGAACTTTCAAGCTTAAGGTTTAACTAGTCGACGGCACGAACTTTTTTGTGCGCGAGGTTAAAATGTATGCCATCTCATCCGACAACACGTGCGAATGATATAGATGCTGTGATGAGCAGTAAGAAGCTAGTTCGCGTACGAATCAGAACTTTTGCAAATTTGTAGCGAATAGGATGATGATTTAGGACGAAAACGAGCGCGTGAAATTTTATAAACATACCTTTGGGAGTCTGGATATCATTAAAAAACTACCAAATGTATATTTACAAAATAAAATTATTTGCATTGTTGAATTACTAATCTGTCCCTGTATGGAGGCCGTTTTGCAATTTTCCTTCTTCTTATGGTATTTATTTCCGCCCAAAGATGCGTAAAAATTAGTGTTGAAATATGGAACTTTCGACGCTCATAACTTACAAATATTTTATTTTAGGGTGCCGTACCCAAAGGGTAAAAACGGGACCCCTGATTTATAATTAACGAGTTTTTATCCTGTGGTTTAGCTCACCTGGCTTATCCTACAGGAGACGATCATATATCTAGGATAAAAAGAAGTGAAATGCGTAATGGGGTCCGCAGGTCTGTATCTCCTTTTATAATTTCTTTAGAAGTACTAAAACGATTACAGTTTTTATTTGTTTATTTGGCTTAGCGATAATTAAGTAAATAAATAAGAATAATGCCAAAGATTACCTTTAAAACAAGTAAAATTTAAAAATTTAAAAAACCCCCGACACATTTATCTTGCGAAAACATCCCGATTCAAACAGTAAAACGCCCATAACTTTTGAACGGCTGAACCGTTTTTTTTTAAACATAGCTAAGAACACTCTCGACACAATCACCTTTCCAACAAAAAAAACTAAATCAAAATCGGTTCATCCGTTGAGGCGCTATGATGCCACAGACAGACACACAGATACACAGATACACAGATACACAGATACACAGATACACAGATACACAGATACACAGACACACAGATACACAGATACACAGATACACAGATACACAGCAACACACCTCAAACTTATAACACCCCTCTTTTTCCGTCGGGGGTTAATGACTCTAACCAAGCATAAAACACCTCTTTATAATATAAAGTTTAATATTGTAATTGACTGAAGTTCCACCTTGCGGAATTTGGTTCCATGAAAAGTCGATTTCCATGGTTTGAAATTAGAATCATGTGTGACACGATCATGCACAATTTTCGAAATTGGAATTGGAACTAAGAATAAAACTGGCCACTACATAGCGTTATTCTAAAGTTGAACGCGCACCTATCCGCGCCGCACGAGCCGCATTTCAGCAAAATGCTGTAGGTATACGGATTCCAGCAGCGCGTGCGGGTGGCGCGGAAACATCATCCGTATCCGTATGAAAATAAAGTTCAAGATGTACAGAAGTGGATACAATGCGTGCGGCGCGTTCGGCGCGGATAAAGCGGAGCCTTGAGAAAATGCGATGACTGCGGCGCGTGCGGCTCCTTCGACGCGGACAGGTGCGCGTTCACCTTAAACCACCTTATGTTTACGACACGCAAATGGTGTTAGGAGTACGAGTTAATCATTGTTTTATCTTTTCAGGTTCAACGCTACCGTGAAATATCAAGGTCACGCCCAGAACATCGTCCCTGAACATCACCAGCACAACTAATATACACGTTATTGTTACCAATTGTTGAGCTTGTTGATATAATTGTTATTGTGTCTTTAGAATAAACGTTACGTACGTTCTTATTTTGTTATGTTTTATTGCTGTTGAACATGAAAGTCTGTATGCAAAACAAGTTACAACAAGTAAAATTTAAAAAACCCCCGACACATTTATCTTGCGAAAACATCCCGATTCAAACAGTAAAACGCCCATAACTTTTGAACGGCTGAACCGTTTTTTTTAAACATAGCTAAGAACACTCTCGACACAATCACCTTTCCAACAAAAAAAACTAAATCAAAATCGGTTCATCCGTTGAGGCGCTATGATGCCACAGACAGACACACAGATACACAGATACACAGACACACAGATACACAGCAACACACCTCAAACTTATAACACCCCTCTTTTTCCGTCGGGGGTTAAAAATACCGACAATGCAATTTTTTTATTATAATGGCCGCAAGAAACGCTATCGTGACGATTTAGATTCAGATTCATTTATGACAGATTGGCTGGATAAATAAAGAGATAAAGAGACTGGAAGATATGAGGGAAACCTTGGCAAACAAAAAATGGACGACCAAAAATAACGATGTACAAAATAATAAAATAATATCCAAACTAATATTATAAATGCGAAAGTAACTCTGTCTGTCTTTCTGTCTGTCTGTCTGTCTGTCTGTCTGTCTGTCTGTCTTTGCTTCACGCCTAATCTACTGAACCGATTTGTGTGAAATTTGGTACAGACATAGTTTGGAACTTGAGAATGGACATAGGATAGTTTTTATTACAAAAAATAAAATATAAAATAAAATTTATTCCTACAGCGCCATCTATTGGTCAAGAGTCGGCATCAATTCAGTACTGAAAATTCATCGGAAAAATTTAAATAAATAGTAAAAAGGTATGAAAATATAATAATTTTTGAAGAGTTCCCTAGAATATCTTCCACATTTCATTTTTGAAGGGATCCCGCGAGATCGGGAACTATGTGGGTAAAACCAAAAATCTGCCGGAAGTCACTATTCCACGCGAACGAAGTCGCGGGCAAAAGCTAGTTTTAAATAAATGTTTAGGGTTCCGTACCTGAAGGCTCCAAACGGAAGTCTATTGCTGTCATTCACCTGTCACAAAATTTTGTTCCGAACAATATTTTAACTTCCCATAAATTTAGTTATTTAGACTTCATTCACAAATTGTCCTATGAACTTGAAATTTGGGGATAATGTTTATTACTTCGTATATTTTACTAACAAATACCAATATAATCTAGATTTGGTACGGAACCCTAAATGTGCGAAGTCCGACAAGCACTTCGCCGGTTTTTATTATCGTTACATCATTAACATCTCACTCTGATGGTAAGCTATTATGTGGTCGACGATGGAGCTCACTTGTCTTTCTTGACTCCGCGTCCGTCCGTCTGTCTGTCTGTCTGTCCGTCTGTCACCAGGCTGTATCTCATAAACCGTGATAGCCAGACATTTGAAATTTTCACAGTTGATGTATTCCTGTTGCCGCTATAACAACAAATACTAAAAACAGAATAAAATAAACATTTATGTGGGGCTCCCATACAACAAACGTGTTTTCTGCCGTTTTTTTGCTATAATTGTACGGAACCCTTCGTGCGTGAGTCCGACTCGCACTTGGCCGGTTTTTTTTATTATTTTTTGCCTGGAGAAATGCTCATGCATACTGCGCTACCACGGGGAGATAGCGCAGTTATGTGGGACTCTAATCCACCAAAACTCCACGGTGTCCTCCTGTACCGCTTATGACGGGAACACGTGCACGCGTTAGCACTCACCGTGAACCCGCCACGGCTGTCCGTCATCGGACCCTCCTCTGGGGAGTAAACCCCAACACCGGCCCACTAGAACACACTGTGCGCCGTGACCACCCCAGGAGAGCACGATTGCCTAGGAACTAAATTACTACAAGATAAATCATATCAGAATAATTCAAAAATATCTCCAAACAAGTTTTATCAAAAGCGTCAGCACTAATTACTTAGCTAAATAATTAGCTTAGTTGTACGAGTATATGTGAAATTATATAATTCCCTCGCGGATGATATATTTAATTAATACACCGCACGGGGTTAAATGATGCTGCATGCTTGAATACCTTACTGCTCGTCATAATAATTATAAGGCTTATGGCATTTATTGACCACAATAACCGATTCAGTGGTTTTTTACCCGACTGCCGAAGGAGGGTAATGTGTTTAGCAGTCTATGTATGTATGTATGTTTGTTCCTATGTGGCGTTCTAGAGACCAAACGCGTAGGCCGATTTTGATGATTCTTACGTCAATCGATTTGTCTTAACCCTGCGAGTGTCACTGGCTACATAAAAATTGCAAAAGATAAAAATGGCGGATTTTGGGCGCCATTTTGTGGAGGAAAAAAAAAATTGTTTTCTTCCAAATCCATCGTGTGGGGTATTAAAATAAAGGGTTTTACGAGGTGTTTAAATGTACCTAATTAAAAAAAATTAAACTAAAAAGTGGTAAATAAAAAAAGATAATTATAAAAATCAAAAAACCCGACTGCTTAAAAAGCGAACTAAAAAGACATCTGGTTTTGGTCAGCCAGCTCGCGAATACGAGTATGTATCCTCCGACTGCACAGCATGATTTTCTTCTTATTTACGTCTTTTTAGTTCGCTTTTTAAGCAGTCGGGTTTTTTGATTTTTATAATTATCTTTTTTTTAAGCTTTTGCTTCGAACCTGAAGTGCAGCCAATACACACCGTTTACCGAATTAAAGAATTATTTTTAACCTGACGCAAAATCACTTGTTTTTTTATGTTATCATCGTGGCTTACCATCGGGTTAGATGGTAGTCAAGCGAGAGCGTATCTATAATAATAATAATAATGAGGGGCCAGACTAAGAGAGATACAATCCGCAGGGCAGCTTTGTGGCGAGCTGGTGGGCAGTGGCGACCCCACGGACCCGCTCTCCAGGGAGAAGTCTTGTTCCTCATCTCTGGCTTGCCTTTATTGGCCTTTTGAAGTGAAAACTGACGGGGAACAGAGCTCTCACCTCTCTCTTGCCTTTATTGGCTGGCTTGAGTGGAGATTCGCAAGAGCAAACGTGCTTGGAAGAAGGAAGTTAACCCAATAAGGTGCTGGTAGGGATTTTGACCGTACTTCCGGGATTGTCCTGATAGCCGTGGTATACCTCTCCACTCCTCAAGCACCTCATGATATGTTGCTCCCTTGGCGCGACGTCACTAAAGTGCTAGCGACCGTTTATGGGGACCCATTAATTGAGTGTGCAAGTTACCCCCTGCATTATATAGCCGTTTAGTTCAACAGTGGTTGGGCAGGGGCCGGTAATCTTTCTATTGTTTTGGGTAATCGATCCACTTAACCTACAAAATCCATAGCCCAATACATTTTTTCTCCATAATTTGCAATAGCCCTGCACCAACTGGGGATTGTCCTTGACTGCAGTTGCGTAGTGCATACAGGGATAATTGTCAGTTGGTGTCACATTTCCTGATACATTCCTAACGGGGCCTCTACGAATTGGCTTCGGCTCCTCACACGCAAGGACCGGGGCCATTGGGTCCGCAGATAGAGAAAAGAAAAACTCGAAATCACACTTTGATAATAAGAATTTTCTAAATGATGCAAGTAAACGATTCAACATGAAATATGTATATATTCTATTTAGTTCTTGGCATAGATAAATCGCCCGTGATTGCCTCAGTTTCCACTTGCATCAGCGATAATAAAGAAGAAAGCGACAACAATCCCTGGCACCCCACAATATTTGTACAGTTCAACTATTTTCTTAATGTCCCTCGGCAATCATCGCATTTCCGAATACAAACAAATGCTAATCTCCGCGTCCATCAATTATTAGATTTATCGTGTATAATAATTTGAATTCAGAACTAAGTACTTTATTGGTGATTTGTTTTGATTTCCATGTGAAATATATAGAGCTGTAAAAATAGCAGCTTTAATAGCTTTCCTCCCATTTTTTAAATAAAAAATTACATTATGTTAAAAGAGTAATAACAACTCTAAATACTTCCAAGTTGATTGAGAGCTTCCGGTCTGCACCAGGTGCAAAGGGCAACTGATAGAAATCCGACGACTGACGAAACACGAAGTTAGCCGAGAGACATTAAGAAAATAGTTGTACTGTATGTAGCTTTTAGAAACAGACTGTCATCTTATCAGTCATGATAATTTATATGACAGAGGTTACTGAGACTACGCTCTATAAAGTCGAACTTCTTCCACTTTACAAAATACTGCGGCCTGTTCAAATCATCTGCCGAACTGAAACTTAAACAGATTACAGCAATTTAACATCTAATCCAGCCGAATCATCAATGTTCAGCAAGAAACATTAGCATATGTTACAAAATAATCACATAACAATCACAAGAGTAACATTAATACACAATACTAGTCGCATACTCGCATGCTACCAACGACCTTTACCCAGTTCACGCAAACACGCGCAATGCTGTCACAAACTCACAACTTTTACAAAAAAATGTCCATGCGTACATAAACTTAAGAACTGTATCGTGAACAATTTTATGGTCAATATAATTAGAGAGAAATCAATCACCTTGGATGTAGTATTTTAAGTTGTATAAAAGACGTGAAAATTTGCCAGTGTGTATCAGTTACTTTGTGGTATTAGAATTGGAAGTGACAACAGTTCCAAAACAATAACTTCCGACAATGGTTTTCAAGGTATTTATAGTAAATTTTGTGTAGTTCTATTTAGTGTACTCGTAAATGCAGTGTCGAAAACGCAGTGCTAGAAGGTCTCCCAATAGATGGCCCATATGTCCAGCAGTGGATATCTTTCGCCTGAAATTATGATGTGCCAAAGATCGAAGTGTACTTCAGTGTTGTGGTTGTGTCTTGGATAGATCACTCTACGACCTGGATCTGACTGCATCATTATTAACATTCAAAGCCTTGAACATCGTCGCCGAGTTGCCAGCTTGTCGGTTTTTTATCGGTTACATTTCGGGGAGTGTGCGATGGATTTGCATGATCTTTAAGTCAAGAGTAAATAGGTTACTTCTAGGCAAGCGTGCTACACGGTCGACCACATCTTCGCTTACTATCAGGAGAGATAGTGGTCAAGCGCGAGCCTAGCTGTAAAAAATGAGGTACCTATTTTATGGACGGAGAACTCGCTGCGATCATCAACACACTAGTGTGATTTAGTAAAAGGTGCCAATACCATCATTATTCCGTTGTAATTGAGACGGAGCTAATATACAGGACAAATAGCACTATCCCTATCAACGGATTAATTATGGCAATGACACGACATAGTAATATCTGATAAGAAGTTCTGAATAGTCAAATTATTTTTATATATAGAAACGTTGAGAGGATCTGGCTCAAACATTACATGTTCCTATCGTGTTCTTGGTTCATTCTATCGTATCTTGTTTTCCAGGTGGTATGCATCTTATCAGTGGCCATCGCCGTGGTCTCTGCGTACGGCCACTCCTCCCAGTACATCCACCGTCACGATGGTCATCATGAGCCTGTCTATCATGGACATGGACACGAACATCATGATTACTATGTAAGTATTGAGCACCATACAGAACCATTGCTTTCTTTCCTAGATATCTTGGAAAGGGAACCTGGTGGTCCTTACCTGCCAAAACCATACAGTGAAGGTTAGATGATAACATTCGATAGGGGATATAATATAATACTGGAACCCATATTCTCATCTCATATTCTCATTCATATTTTTTATATTCTTATATTCTCTACGGATGCTATATAGAACTCTCTACGAGTGATGATTTCTTTTAAGCACTCTAGAAAGCCAGCTCCTATAACCATGTTGCAGACTGCCTTATATAAAGATGAGGCATTCAGAAAGCAACCTTTTCATCGCCATTATAGAGATGAAAACAAATATTTGTTTTTTCAGACCTATCCCAAGTACGAGTTCGGGTACGAAGTAAAGGATGCTCACACGGGTGACCACAAGTCGCAGCATGAGCACCGTGATGGAGACGTCGTCAAGGGACACTACTCGCTGCAGGAACCTGACGGCTCCTACAGACATGTTCACTACCACGGCGATGATCACACCGGGTAAGTGGATGAAAACATTGAGTACCAACCAGTGGAGGTTCCTGTACCATACTGAACGTACCTGTATGACCGTGACGGCTTCAACAGCATTATCTTTGTTAATTAAATAAGGAACTGAACAAAGGTCTACCTATGGAGCGCCTAAACGCCACGGCGACAGCATTGTCACTATTATAAACAAACTAAGTGTGTCACCGTTTATTGATAAAATTGACGGCCCATTAAAATTTTGATTGAGGCTATGCCGAAACTTGCACACAGCCTTATTGCGTGGCCACGAATATTGTTAGAAATGGCGTCACCAGTAGCACCAGTAGTAGCTTTCCATCCTTTGTGGATCTGCCGTTTTGGTCCTTCATACATCTTTCTGTCTTTATATTTGATGAGCGTAATATGGAGTCAGTAATTTGGAAATTAACTTATGTTGGCCACTTCAGAGGCTTTAGATCAAATGTCATTTTATTAGCGATGGCGATTGTTAAATGCCAAAATGTACTTAGAAATCTCACGCGTTTCGGTAGCTATCGTGGCGGTTTCCTTGATACTCGTAAAATGTCACTTGTCTATACCCTCTGCCTATGCATGGCATGCCTGCGATTAGTTGGAGGCACGCGGTGGATGAGCGGGAGCGTGGGCGGCGTGGGTGTCGCTGGCATGTCTCGGGAGAGACACGGGCGGGTGGGCTCCACGCATCGCGTCACTCAAAATCTTACCACGATCAAGACACTACGTTTTTTTTAATTGTATTCCTGTAATTACACCAGATTGTTAGTCCTTTTTTTTATTCGCTCCTGTAACTGAGCAGTCGACGCAGTATCGTTAACATATGGTCCTTCGAGCCGGATTTTTGCCTCTCGGGTGTAATAACAATCCAGGAAGGCAGTTGTGCGGCTCGAAGGACTTGCTCACAGTTTATCTATCATTATCAACGAAGTACTAAACATTCTCTGCTTACTCCAGATTCCACGCGGACGTGAAGCACAGCACCCACCACATCGTGCCTCATTATCATCATCACTACTGAAACTTCCTCCGGATGATCTTCTGAAGATGACTGATGAGCAGATATCGGAAAAGGTAGAGTATATTTACCTAAAGTTCGAGGAAGTAAGAAACTAAAACTTGATAATACCTCCTTTAAAATCTTATTATTTTTTAGGAGTTCCGTATTAAATTTAAAACTGTTAAATTAAGAGTTTTGTTTTACATACAACATTAATTATTTTGAACTAGTTAAAACATAATAAGATTTATTTATTTATTTATTTATTTATTATATACTTTATTGTACACCACAAAAAAAACATACAGGACAAACATTCACAATAACAAGTGTACAATGGGCGGTCTTATCGCACTAGGATAAGATTCTTCAATATAATCATTTAGTTCAAATGTATTCAAAGCGCAATAAGTAATTTGCCACTTCTTAATTCCCGGGTGCTAATCGTCATGTTTATGATGCCGGGATTTTAGAGGAGGTATTAACAACTCTATGTTACTTACTTCCTCAAACTTTATGTAAATATACTTTACCTATTCCGAACGCTGCTGATGACTCTGTTGCTTTAATGTTAAACCTTTTCTACTATTTATTCTCTGTCTTTTTCATAAGTTATGATTTTCTCGATTGTATTATCTGGTGGATAATTTATCTGCACCATTAGAACATAATTTTAATAAGGGCCGATTTTTCAATAGTCTGATAACTTTAACTTAGGAATAAAAATGGCGGTTTGACTGCTTTTGTATAGAAAATATGTCAAACGGCCATTTTTATTCCTCAGTTACAAGTTATCAGACTATTGAAAAATCGGCCCGTAATCTATTCAAATTGTATTCTTGTTTTGAATGTATCTAGCAGATAGACCAATTTGGACATTTTGAAATTGAACCTGTATGATATATTTGTTGTACAAATAAATAAATACAGACCCCATTAAAACGCATTTCATTTGTATTTTGGAGTACCCGCAATTTAATTATTTACTCATGCTAACTTTCAGAGTGCCTACTACTACTTAAATGCATATATTTTACACAACTTTAAAGATGCCGAAGCAAATCTGGAAAAGGCTCTGGTGGATCTTAGTGGATACTACGAAAACGATGCATTAAGGCCTAATCCATCTAAAACTCAGTCATGCTCATTCTACCTGAGAAACCGCCAGGCCACTAGAAAACTGAACATCAAATGGCGGGGTGCTGACATAGACCACAATGATAACCCTGTGTACTTGGGTGCCACCTTGGACCGATCACTGACATACAAGCAGCACTGTACTATAACTTAACTTAAAGTCAGCATCCGCAATAATCTGCTTCGCCGTCTGACATCTATTGCCTGGGGTGCCTCTCCACATGTACTTCGTACAACGGGCTTAGCGCTTTGCTTCTCGGCTGGCGAATTCGCATGCCCAGCGTGGCATCGATCCGTCCATGCCCGACAAGTTGATGTAGCCCTCAATGAGACATGCAGGATAATTACGGGCTGCCTAAAACCAACACCACTCGAAGCACTGTACCCGCTTGCAGGAATAGCCCCTCCGGAGGTTCGAAGAGAAGTTCGAAGAACCTGTTCTTTCGAAAAACACAAGCAGGAGACAGATGGACGACACTGTTTATACAATGTGGATAAGCCAAAGGGCTGTTTGAGCTGACAGAAGGTCTGGTGAGATAAAGAAGAGACTGTGGCTCCTCAAACATCCTCCTCCGACTGACTATGTTGAGCCTGCAGAAAAGCTCCCTGCAGGCTACCAACTTCCATGGCCCACTTGGAAATCTTTAAACCGCCTCCGAAGGCAAGTTGGTCGCTGCAGGCACAACTTAGTTAGATGGGGGTACTCCAATGACCCGCAGTGCGATTGCGGAGCTACGTCCCAAAAAATGCCCCACCTCCTATCGTGCTCTCTGTGCAACAACACCTGCACCCTGAAGGACCTTTGTGAGGCAAATGAAAACGCTGTTGCCGTGGCTGAATTCTGGTCAAAAAGTATAAAATTAAGGAATCATCGATATGACGAAGAAGAAGAAGAAGATGCATGTATTGTGTGAAAGTTTTAAAGTGTTAAGAAGCGGATCACATTCAAGAACCTAGAGGAGATATTATATATTCATCATCATCATCAGCTTTTTTAATGTTTCTACTGCTGGGACACAGGTCTCCTCTCTGTGAGAGGGAATGGGCCGTGATCCACCACGCGGGCCCATTGTGTGTTGGTGGATGTCACATATATTCGATTTTTTGTTTCTAGGACATGCCGGTTTCTTCACGATGTTTTCCTTCACCGTTTTGAGAGCAGTGGTGGTTAAATAATTTACACAAAGTAAAGCGCCTGCCTGGGTTTGAACCCACGACTTATAATTTGCGGCCGATACCACTGAGCCACCACTGCACTGATATTTATATTAATAGCACATTATTGCAAAGACCGGGAAATAGACAATTGCAGGTCGAGTATGAGATTGACTTCACTAATACGAGACAGGCAATTGCCATTTCCGCCGAGGCATATATAGTGCTTTTCTCAAAAGAATTCAGGGAAATAAAACATAATTTTTATATTATACATTTAATTTATTATAAGTTACAACAAAAAAAAAACGCTCCTGCAATTGATTTGATCAACATTGCCGGAGCGTTGTAATGTTCCAAATTCAAAAAGCGCTTCTTCAATGCATTTTGATTTTCTTTGTCTGTAAATTCGATACGCGAAGTGTTCTGTTTTCGAAAATATTGACAATATTTCCATGCATGTTTGAGAAAAATCTATTCAATAAATAGGGATACAGGATACTAGGAACACACTGAAAAAAACAACGCGCATATTTGAAGACGAATAAACTTAACAAAGCCAGTCTCCGGCTGTGATTTAGTCAATAGTGTATAATGTTAATATTACTCTCAAGCTAATGCAAAAATGTAATGAATTAGTTACACTCGTCGGCTCCTTGATTTCGCGAAAAAGGCGAAGAAAAATGTAAGAGGTATTTAAACTTGTACTCAGCTGATGGTGTTAATGTATTTTAGCTTTGCTGTGTGCGCTTTAACATAGAGGTAGCATAAGAAGTAAATCTCAAGAACATAATAATTTAAAAAAACTGGATCGAAAAAATAAACCGACTTCAAAAGCAAAACAATAACAAGAGGTACCAAAGACGCAGACTTCCGAAACGAAAGTTATTTTGCACTTTTTATTGTTTTGCTTTTGAAATTGGTTTCTTTTAGGAGTTTGGTTGTATGCTCCATATCTTGAAAACTGCAACACCGATTGAATGAAACTTACGCTATTCCCTAAGTTGAGAGATATTCAATCCAACACAAAAAGAATGGTCGCGATCCGATAAGTAGTTTCGGCGAATTACATAAAAAAACTTTTTGCAAAAAAATACTACCGACTTCCAAATACAAACTACAAAGTGAAAAATAACTTAATTTTTTGAAGTCGGTGTCTTTCGTAGGTACCATTTTTTTGCGTTATGGACACCGACTTCAAAAAATTAAGTTATTTTTCACTTTGTAGTTTGTATTTGGAAGTCGGTAGTATTTTTTTGCAAAAAGTTTTTTTATTTTTCCCTTTTTAGTTGTACGTACCTAATAGGCAAGTTAGTAAGGGAACTATTTCGCCAGAATAGATTTCATGAAACTTGAACATAACCGGTGAAATGAGAGGTCTGCTTACCCCTTAAGAGCGAACTGGCGTGATGTTATGTTATGAAATGTTATAAACAACAAACAGACATGCGATTGCAGCGATCCCGAGAGATTTGCCGTTATTTATTGAAGAGTTCTGTTGTATATCTCCAAAGTTCTTCATCAGATCTTCACCAAATTAAAATGGGACCAATTTCGGAACATACTTTATCAAACAAAAAAAGAATTTTCAAAATCGGTCCACAATTGACGGAGTAATCGGTGAACATACACAAAAAAAAAAAAAAAAAAAAACAAACTTGAAGTCGAACATAGAACCTCCTCCTTTTTGGGAAGTCGGTTAAAAATGGAAAAACATACATACAAACACATACACATACGAAAATTAGGCATAAATGATGAATGATTTTATTTCTGTAAGTTGGTTTGTACAAACACTTTTACAAGTGCATCATATTTTTTTAAACTAAATGAGGTCGTCGTTTCCTATCTGACTACTCCGAGATGAAAGGCCAAAACAAACTCAGAGGTGTTTAGAAGCCCACACAGAGTAACATTTATGTGAATATTGGCAGTTCCAACAATATTACATACATACGTATCGAATTGATTACCTCCTTTTTTGAAGTCAGGTAAAATAATATTGATATTATGGTCTGCCGGGTAGTGACTGCAAGTGCTACTGCTGATCATGAGGCCCTGGATTCAATTGCTGGGTCAGGCAGAAATACTGGAATTTCTCAGTAGCATTTCTTTTGTGCGGTTAATTGCAATGGGCTCACCCTATTACATACGACTCTAAAATAAAAAGTGAAATGTGGATGAACGTGGCGGGCATACAGGCGTGGTTATAATTATGTATGTGTACACGTTGTGTTATGTTACGAACTCCAGTCTCTTACCATGCTTGACGTACGGATGCCAGACTTGGAAGTTCACCTCAAAACTGAAAATAAAATTACAACCTGCCAATGAGGACTAGAGCACAGCATGACTAAAACAAAGAAATTATATAAAATTCGACACACAAAAATAAGGTCAATAACCAAAGCAATAAATGCATTGAATTTTGCACAAAAACTCAAGTGGAAATGTGCGGGGCATAAAGATCAGAGATGGAACCTAAAAGTGACATTTTGGAAAGGTCCTCCAAGTAAAAGACGCAGAGGAAGACACGTTGGGGTGAAGAGATTGCAAGGACAGCCGGCCCAAACTAGGAACAGACCGCACAGGAACGAGACAAATGGGCATAATTGGTGGAGACCTTCACCCAATATGGGGTTCCTGCAGATATTGCTATATCAAACCATATTTTGTTAGACTATATTATTATGTTATTTTAAATAAGTTAATAAGTAAAGTAGAAACGTAAAAAAACTAATTAAGCGTATTAAAATTAGTAATAAGTATAATAATCAAAGAAAACTAGTTATGTGAAGTCAATTAATTAAATTATATAAGTAACTCAAAAATAATGTAAAGTAGGTAATTAGTGCCAAGTGGTGGCCCAGTGGTAACGGCCCCGACTTACATGTCGTAGATCATGGGTTCGAACCCAGGCAGGCGCTTTACTTTGTGTAAGTTACTTCATCACCACTGCTCTAAAAACGGTGAAGGAAAACATCGTGAGGAAACCGACATGTCCTAGAACCAAAAATTCGAAGACATGTGACATCTACCGATCCGCACTGCGCCCACGCGGTGGATTAAGGCCGCCTCTCTCACAGAGAGGTGGCCTGTGTCCCAGCAGTGGGAACATTAATGGCTGATGATGATGAGGTAATTAGTAGGAAATAACAGGCTTTTTTTTAGGTTGTTGTTTTGTGACATCTGAACACCTTGTCAACGATCATTCAATATATCTTTTCATCACACTTGCACGTAAAAAGTATCTAAACATACAGGTTAACTTGGCCGTAATGCCCCATATAAAACCCTCGGGCTTTCTTTTTGTCATGAAACCCTAGGGCGGTAAGTAATATTTTTTTTTAATTTATGGCACAGCACACAGGTCATGCAAGTTCAAGCAAGGAGTTTACACGCAATTGAAAAATTGTCTTAAAATATTATCTAAACAGGAATTTCTTTGCAATCTCGCTACATGTTACTTAAATACTCAACTAATGTTCTTAATAATCGATTTTAATAGTTATAGTATGAAAACGTCGAAATTATTTAATTCTTTTTACACTCCGTCATGGCTGTATACCTACGTAAGTATTTGCCCTTAAAGTTTCTGAACGAAACACTGTATAATCTGTGGTGTGGGCAAAAATTCGCCAACCGCTTAAAAAAAATTCACGTATTTCGTAATAACAGCTGTGCTGACTTGTGTATTAAAGCTATAATTCATAATTATTACTCGCAAATGTGATGAAAAACATTGTATGTATCACGGGCGGTACGGGAATTACGAACCTCGACTCAGAAAGCCCTCAGTCTTCGACTTCGGGCTACTAGAGTCTCGATCGTAATTCCTTACTTACCGCCCTTAATACACAATGTACTATTCTAATACCTTTAAACGAGACATTCTTGTATATATAATCTGAATCTCGGAAACGGTTCCAACGATTATCATGAAATTTTGTATGCAGGGGGTTTCGGGGGCGATAAATCGGTCTAGCTAGGATTCATTTTTACAAAACGTCGTTTTCTCTATTTTCACCCGAGCAGAGCTCGGTCGCCCAGGTACTAACTAATTACATGACAAAATAAGCTTCATTTATATTAAACAAATTCTAAAAGTTTCTCCAGCTAAACAACCATTTATTCCGGTTACACAAAAACCCGGCCTCCGTCATCTTATATTCTGCATAAAAGATTCTTTCAACAGGTTTTCTTGCGAAAATACAGCGGTTTACTTCCCGCAGTTGTATAGGTTACGTAAATATCCCAGTAGACATTCCATATTAATATATCCTAACTAAATGCGAAAGTGACTGTGTTTGTTTGTTACGCCTTCAGGACTAAACCGCTTAACCGATTTCGAGGAATTTTGGAGATAGATGGGACCCTGTTAACGGTTATAGGCTACTTATTTTTTCATAAAACTTGAAGGGGAACCAAATCCGGGGCTGGAATCATGACTGGCAAAGATTCTCAAACGACTAGGAGAACAGAATTATAAAGAAGTATTTCCAGGATTGGAATCGTGAGCGTTAAAGACATTTAAACTACCAGAAGATCAGAATCATGAAGAAGTAGACCGACAATCAGAATTGATTGACTAAATCTATATTAACGCGAGCGAAGCCACGGGCAGAAGTTAGTTAATACATATATATTTGGATAGGATAAAATGTACTGCAGGCTTACTTAACGTAATCCTGAGCCTGTGTTTGTGCAAATTGAAATTAATATTAGGTAATATTATGGATAGGGCTGTGGATTCGATCATTGTGTTTACGTTCAGTGTGTTTGGTATTTTAACATGAGTACATGTGCCTATCTGAATATGTATTCGAATATCTATTGGTTTATGAATAACTGCATTCGGAGGTATGAAATATGCAGTTGTTGCTGTCAATCAATTTGTTTGGATACGTTTGTATATTGCGCAATCAATGTTGTTGTTATTAATTCATTCAACTATACTAATATTAATTGCTATACGTTATCATTCTGATTGCTTGTCTCTATTTCTCGACCACGACCACCATGCATAATGTCGTTGAGCACGTTGGGTTGACCAACATGTCATGCCCTTCACTGTCAGAGAAAGTAGTGTAGTATGATGGCGTGTCTGAACACTCCGCGAGTCGCTGCACATGCTGAGATAGGAACCTTTTTGGTCTCATCATCATCATTATCAGCCTATTAATGTTCCCACTGCTGGGACTGCGGCCTCCTATCTGTGAGAGGGAATGGGCCATAATCCACCACGCAGGCCCAGTGCGGGTTGGTGGATGTCACATGTCTTAGAATTTTAGTTCAAGGACATGCCGGTTTCCTCACGATGTTTTCGTTCACCGTTTTTGAGAGCAGTGGTGATGAAATAAATTACACAAAGAATAGCGCCTGACTGGGTTCGAACCCACGACCTACAACTTGTAAGTCGCGGCCGATACCACTGGGCCACCACTGCTCTTTTTGCTGCTTTTTAGTCTCGCGCGGGGTTATTTTTTATTATTGTGTTTTTGCATATCTCGTGTCTCCTGTGCGGGTCACAAAAAAAAGAATATTCGGTTCAAATAATTGTCACTAGATGGCGCTATATGAATCGATTCGTTATTGTATTGTGTATAAAATTCGAATTTTCTAGAATTGATCATGAAAATTGTATGTTATTTTTTAATTAACTCTCTTAATCACAAAATTATGGCAAATTGGGTTCTTAATTCACATTTCAAAGATTATATGAACGGATCATTTATAATTGATTCAAATAGATGGCGCGGTTTTAAAGTTCTGTGGCATGCCATTCGATATTTTTAATTTGTATTGTGTTTTACAAATGTTGGTACAATGAAACTGTAAAAACGTGCAAAAACATACTATACTAGCTGTCCCACGCGGCTTCGCTCCCGTCAACTGGGTACCTACCCATCTACCCTACATACATGATTGTTGCGTAACTTAAACCGTTTACGCAGCGCACGCAACGGATGCTCTCAAAAAGGAATAATTTTGCCCGTTTTTGCAACATTTTTCATTTATGCGCCGCTCCTATTGGTCGTAGCGTGATGTTATATAGCCTATAACCTTCCTCGATAAATGGACTATCTAATACAAAAAGAATTTTTCAATTCCAACCAGTAGTTCCCGAGATTAGCGCGTTCAAACAAACAAACAAACAAACTCTTCAGCTTTATAATATTAGTATAGATTACAAATCGGCACTGTATTGAAAGAAAAATAGTTACGAACCGAGAAAACCCTTTTACTTGCAAGTCGCTGCTAACACTATCTATAGCCGTGGAACGGAACCGAAGGCGGTTGAAGTATAATAAAAATAATCATCTTAATCAGACGAAAAAAGCTAGTTACGTCGGCACGGTTTCTTTGTATGGGATGAGGCATCTGTATGCTAGTATTATATTATCGGTGGCGAAGGGTATCGTAGAGTAGCGTGGAGTACCGTAGAGTAGCGTACTTCGCAGTCACCATACATTTTGAATCGACCTTTAACTATCAAGACGTAATCAAGTTGAAAATAGTAAATTGACACCATAATCTCCGACACTAAGCTACATATGTTCTTTATCCCTGTAGACTAACCACGTCAGAAAAAAATAAAGTACACTTTAATTATCAAAGGCACAAAATAGGCCATTAAAACATTTAGTATCCTGAAATAATATGAATATATATGATGTAGGAAGGTAATGAATACCTTGCAAATGTGGTCTCTAATGAAAACCGCTCCGTTCCCGACCCTCCCCCCACCCTTAGGATTCAGGAATCATGAGCCGACTTTGCTTCGTATTAATTTGTTCAACAGAAAACATGTACAGACTCCACATATCACTGGGTCGAGCTTAAGCTGAAAATAATTTAAATAAAGACTGCGCACGACTGTAGCGCCATCTATATTGGCGAATACGAATTACGTAAATATTTGACGTCATACAAATCCTACATCTCGCTATCAAAGTTCTCCGCGTTATTTGCCTAACAGCAACCATTTGGCAACTGTCCATGAAGCACAACACCCATCTAGTCGGAGGATCCTCCATTTTCAATGCAGTAATACTTCTATAAGTAATCCTCTACTAAGCCATCTAGAAAGAAAGAAAAATATTTATTTGTGACCCGCAAAGGAGACACGAGAAATATGCATAAAATTAAACAATAGTAAAAAATTAAAACCCTGTGCGAGACCAAAAAGGCTCCTATCTCAGCATGTGCAGCGATATCCAAAAAAGAAAATAACGCCGCGCTCATATTCTGATAGGACTCACTGTTGATGCCACGGACGCACTTACGGAAACAGAAAATACTTAAATAATATATAAATAACAAACAAAATAGAATAAAACAGAGGGTGGGGCAGGTGAGTGGTGGGTGTCTCAAGATCATCCTATATTTGTAGGCCTTTCTCAAACTAGTTGCCACTTGTTCGTCCGTCAAACCTGTTGGTGCGCTGTAGTCTTTCTCAAAGCTTCTTCACGCCGTGTCATATTCGATTTTTTAACTGGCTGGCGATACTCACTACGCTGACATATTCACAGTCAATTTTAAAAAGCGAACGATGGGCACGTTTATTCTTCGGGGTTCTTCAGATCGCATTGCAAGTGAATCTGGAAGCGACAGCTAGCTCTACGGCTTGCTAAGGCCCAGTTTTCTGATCCATAGTTAAGTCAACCAATGGTTAAATATGTTAACTAATCGTTTCAAATTTCGGTAACACGCGTTTATTCATCGATTGTTAGTCTAGGATAGGATAGATGGACCACTTTTCCGCACTTGGACTCCCATTTGGTCCGTTGTGCGTGCAGGCCTCCTCTCTGTGAGAGGGAATGGGCCGTGATCCACCACGCGGGCCCAGTGCGGGTTGGTAGATGTCACATGTCTTCGAATTTTTGGTTCTAAGACATGCCGGTTTCCTCACGATGTTTTCCTTCACCGTTTTGAGAGCAGTGATGATGAAATAATTTTCATAAGTGAAGCGCCTGCCTGCTCTCGAACCTACGAACAACAACTTGTAAGTCGCGGCGGGATTGTTAGTCTAATAAATAGTCAAATAATTAACTTTCCAACTTATTTGGCCATTTGTGAGTCTAGCAATGGTCGAAAACAGGCATTTTACCAAAATTTTAAATCATTGGTTAGCATAATTAATAATTGGTTAAGTTAACTACGGATCAAAAAACTGGACATAAGCTACTTTGAATTCGCGGTTAGCGTAGCGTTCAGTCAACAATGTTGAAGGCGCTTACACAAAGCAGATACTTTCAGTCAAAACCGCTTGACATGTCTACGAGGATCCTCCAAGGAATGTTTTTTTGCAGCCGTATACAAATTCATTACAATTTTCACGAAGTTTTATAAAAACGCGCTGGATGTATATTATATGCCTTCGTAACGTCGTAAACTTTTTAGTATCTGGGGACCAAGTTAGCTTTCATTACGACTGCCGTGTTAGGTAAGCATCTATATTTTACACCGACGAGTAAATAGGTAACGTTTTAGCGAGTTTTTAACTTCCTTAACAAGGAAAAATACAACGAGAATATTTTCTTTATTATTTTAGATAAAAGAAGTGGCGTACAGCATTGTTGGAGCCACTGGAGATTTGACACAAAAACCTAACTACGTCATCTTTTAGCGACGAATTAGAGACATAACTTGCCAGTCTGTTTGTGAATGCGGTCGCTCTGGTTGAAAATGGCGGAGCACTGACAGTAGCGGCTCGTAAACAAAAGGCTGTCGACGCACTTTTATAATTTACTTAGGCACCTACTTCCTCTTTCCCTTTTGAATTTTGTTTTTAACATTTCCCTTTTTTGAAGAGCCGTTATCTCGGACGCGGCGCCGCTGCCTTCATTTTGCGTTCCATTCAAATCTGTTTTGATGTGGGCCTTGGCTTCATATTTTCGACAGACGCAAATTCACCACGTTCAAGATTTTAAGGAGTTCTCTTTTTCAAGGAGCGTCACGCTGTTTCAAGAGACGAAATGTTATCAGAAAATTGTTATTTATTAGACGTTGATGTAAATGTTCGTCGTTATTACTGTTCGATGAAATATCATGTCCGCCTGAAAAATAATATTTGAAACTGTATTGATACCTTATTTCTAAAATCACTGCACAAAACCGATTTCCAAAACAAAACACTACAAAGTGAAAAAATGCTTTCTCTCGAATTCGGTGTCTTTTGTACCCATTATTTTCCGTTATTCGACACCGACTTCGGAAAAAAGAAAATATTTTTCACTTTGTAGTGTTTTGTTTTGGAAGTCGGTTTGTTTTTTTTTTAAAGTGTGTTATTTTCCTCTTTTTAGTTTTGGTAGGTACCTCCAATTAACATGATTTTTTTTAGCTAAAGTACATCTCGTGACGATTCCAATAAGCCTAAACACGACTAGAATACATTGTTTTGATTCGGAAATCCAGTGACCGTCTGTCGCCTTCTTTATCAGTTCCACTTCACCAAATGATACTTTGTGAGTGCAAATGATTGCATTATTGATGAAAATACCAAAATCGCTATATGAATGGATATAATATTTGAGGAGTTCCCACGATTTCTCTAGGATCCCATCATCAGATCCTGACCTGATGTCCATGGGACCACCTGTGAAGTATACCCTTTCAAACATTTTTTTTTCATATCGGTCCAGGCGTCTTTGATTGATCGGGGAACATACATTAAAAAAAAAAGTTTCCGACGAATTAAGAACCTCCTCCTTTTTCGAAGTCGGTTAAACAGAAGAATTAATGATTTTGAAAACTGAATACATAATCGATTTCTAATAATTATGTGCATCACGCTAAAACCAACGCATTAATATGCCCGGAACCACAGACCTCTTCAGCTATCAGAAATAAAAAAATACAAATACGATGCTTCAGTAAAAGATAAATAAATATCACTGAAGCCATTCCGAAGCTTATGAGGAATGAGATTAGATTTCCGTGAATTTGTAATCGGGAAGAGGCAAAAGATTTTAATTAGCTTATTACACTAAAACTTTGTTCGGCCTAGTCATGAATCAATTAGGTACCTAGGGTTATCCACTTTTTTACCCGGCTGCAAGGAAAGGGTTATCTTGTATGTATGTATGTTTGTATGTATGTAATATTCTTTATTACCTCTTATCTTGCAAACCACTAGACGGATTTTTATAATTAATACATCGTTAGATAAGGCTTGGCCGCCCAAGTGTTCTTAGATATGTGACGTTAAAAAAAACAAAGATGGCGGCTTTTGTGCGCCATATTGGGGGGCACTCAATTCTTTTCTTCTTCGAAAGCCATCGAGTGGGGTATCAAAATAAAGGATTTTTAAAGGTGATTACAAAAATATATACCACTTACATGTTTAAATGTGATTCGAAAAAAAATGTAACTGAAAAGTTATAAATAAAAAAAGTTACATATTCGCGAGCTGGCTGGCCACCTGATCCTCCGACTGCACAGCATGATTTTGTTCTTGTTTACATCTTTTTAGTTCGCTTATTAAGCAGTCGGGTTTTTGATTTATAAATTTTCTTTTTAATTGATTACCTAGCTATATCTGATTGTAGAAACGGCCAATGAAGAAGAACACGATTAAGAAAAAAGAGTACCGTTTATGTTACTTTTTAAGAATCCAATGTTTTTTTTATCATCAGCCTTTTAATATTCCCACTGCTGGGACACAGGCCTCTCTGCGAGAGGAAATGGGCCGTAATCCACCACGCGGGACGAGTGCGAGTTCGTGGATGTCACATGTCTTCGAACTTTTGGTTTTATGACATGCCGGTTTCCTCACGATGTTTTCCTTCACCGTGTATTACTACTAGACAATTTCAATGACGCCCTGCAGTCCATGAAAGAATATGACACATTTCATTTAAATGTTTTCGGTATTGCGTAAATAATTTAGAAAGGGTACGTCCTCCACACTATGAGTTGAATTCACATATCCTTTCCATGACCTATCCCATTTCGAGTGTATTACGCAATAGGAAATTCCTTATTTTAAAGGTATCGTCACCCTTACCTTTACGTGTTCTTGGCCAGATTCACTTACGCAATTAGACTGCTGATGGTTTCCTTTTTCCACCGCTCTTTTCTTAAATTAAATTCAGAAATGGCAGGCATTAATTCAGTTTAATTCACAGTCAGAGTCAAATAAGTAGAGTATGTCAGTGTACTCACAGACATAAATCTAACTAGATAACGCAAGTCCCACCATATGTATGAAAACCAAGCGTGCCACTTTTTCACACACAATTTAAAAACAAATTTACTTACCATTGAAAGAAAACATTTCCAATGCCTCGGCCAACTTTTTCTATACAGTCTTTACAGCTCAATATGGCATGAAAAGGCATTTTTCTAGATTTCAGCGGATTTCTGGTGTCGATAATGCTACATGAAAAGCTCAAATTACGAACATTGATCGTAATTTTCTCCGTTTTTTGACACGCGAAGTACCTACATACAATCGCGTCATCGAGTTAGATTTATATCTGTGAGTGTACTCTATTGCGTAGATTATAGAGTATACCTTTTAAAAATACAGTACAATGCTCTGTATTAGTGTATGTTCGGCAACCCTATACCTACCCATTTTTAGTTCAGGAGTAGAATTTAATGGGCGTTCAGTGAACAGCTGTCGTCAAGTTTCAAAGTGCGAACTCGGCACTAAACCATCTGCCCCTCCCAGCGAATTCATAAAACGGAGTTCTTACCTATGTTAACTGGAATATTGTACGCGAAAATAGCCGTGGGTAAGTAGACAGTGAACATCGCTGAAAAAGATTTGTTAAAGCTCGGGTTATTCAATGGACGTATAGAATGTTTCGAAATATATAATAATACATGCCGGGCGAGCACGGACTTTGTGATAGGCCTGAGTCACGCATTTTATCACGGTTTTTGTTCCCAGACTGTGATATAAATGTGTGACTCAAGCCTGTCACAGTAGGCCGTGCTCGCCCGGCTGCAGCTTGTTACTATCTCACTGCAGAGCAAAGGCTTCTTCTCATACAGAGAAGTCACGAGCATTGATCACTACGCTTGCTCAAGACGGCGATTTCAAACTTATATTAACTGTAAGTCCAGAGGGGTGACCATAAGCACTTAGAGCAAGTTTATTTTTAGTGAGCATAAGGGTCAGATGTATCTGAGTTATATACCTGTCCCTTTTTTACAGTCGAACCATAAGATATAATTATGACAAATCATGGTGTACGGGGCAGGTTTCTTCATGTCAAATCTGGGCAAGTTTATCTTGGACTTCGCTGACAACGGTGAAATATGTTTTTATTCTACTGTAAAAGTTGCTTCTAATAAAATATTCCAAAGGAAACATCCATTTGCAAAGTAAATTCGCAATTTCCATATTCTACAATTAACACAAGTCAAGATTTCGAACACTACGAGTACAGTGCACAAGAATGAATTCAATACTGTTACTTAACGAATTTATTTTACGTTATAATCAAAGTTCAGTAGAGCGAAGTTGAACCAGCGAGACACTTGGTAACGACCTCACAGGCTCCGACCAGCTCCGAGAGAAAGATCTTATCTCGCAGACATTTGACATGTTGAAATTGCCTTTATTTGTCGAAGACCTGAACTAAGTGTAATTTAAAATTATTCAGAGTACTCGGAACTATTTAAAAAATAAAATTGCGTATGCTTGCAACTTTTCAAATAAAAAATAAGAGAGATTGAGTGCGAGAGCAGGAAGGAATCATATCTATCTTCCCTCTCATGTAACGAAATATGTCTAAACGTGACGTGTCCTTAAAAATCACTCAATTCTCGTCCAATTATCGAAAGTTTCACTTCAAAAAAGGTGCATATTCTTGTGACGAATTTTTCGGCAGTTAATTTTAAGAGTTCTCTAAAAACCGGAGTCGTATCAAAACGTCGGTGTACACGTGCCGTTTACGGTCCGGACGCGGCAGAGCGGCGACTGGACGGGCGCGTCATTGTCGGGAATAGATGAAACCGGCCGTTTGTTTCGTGCTGCTATAACAGAGGCAATTCCTTTTTTTCTATTATTTTTTAAACACACCGCTTTCCTCTCTGGTGTAATTTTTCTCTTAACCAATTACTTTGTATCTGCGCCTGTGAGGTATTGCCCTGTAGTCTCAGTTCGCAGTCGCAGTTTTCCGTTTGTATTTTTCAATATTCGGTTTCGTTTGCGTATCTACCTGGCTTTGATAAGTTGGCGTGGATTTTTTCAGTAGATAGTCATAGAGAGAATTGTGTGTAGAGTGACAAATTAGGATATTATCGATTGAATTTATAATAAACAGCATAAGTCGGCAAAAAAAGTATTGATAAATGCTGGACACGACCCACATTTTCAGGAACTGCGTCTTTGAGCTTTACTTTCTTCCTTGTAACACAATACATGACGTCCTTAGTCAATTTATGATATATTTCACTGCAGCCCGATAAAGTTCACAGGAGTAGCACTGAAACGCATTGAAAATGTTCACAACGTTGTCCTTATTAACCCAATGGTTGACTGGTAGAGAATGCCTTGTGGCATTAAGTCCGCCTATGTACCACTATTGTACATGAAGTTTAAATAAATAAATAAATAAATAAATAAAATGTTAAGAAGTGATTTTAATTGGATTTTAGTTGAATTTTAATTGGATTGGAAATTATTCTTATTCTTATTTGAATTGTAGGTATTTTAATTTTATTTGAATTGTATTTTAATTGTTGTTTAATTGTTGCTTAATTGTATGTCAGTTGGATTTTATAGTACATTACTGCAGAATCCAGTAAGTAAGACTTCCTGGCCAAGTATGAGTTAACCGGACCGAACCGCAGGTGAGGTCCGGTTATATACGAGGCCAGGATGTCTTTCTTACTGGTTGAGGCTTGACATGGCAACCAAGGAGGTAACTTATCAAAGGTTTTATTTAAATTTCTAACTGGCTTGCTAATAGAAAGCTGTTTATTGAAAAAAAAAACAAATGAACACTTTAAGGCTTAGCAGGCACTGCGATTTTATTTGCGCGGATTTATGTAGTTTTTTACCGGAATGCGTGCAGCTTCATACAATTCCATAGGCCGCAGAATGAGCGAAAAATCGCGCGAATAAAAAGGCCTAACGCGGGCATAATTATTTTTGTTCGATGTTCGTCATTGATTTTGAAAAGTAAATGGTTTGGTTCGGTTTTCAGATATCGGTATTAGTAGTACAGTTATATTACATATAGTTTTTGTAATATCGGTTATTTTGATATTGATATCGATATGATATGATATCTAACACATATCCGATATAAGTTACGTTTTGATATATCGGACCTATCCCTACTACTGTCCAGTAAGTAAATTACATACTTACTTACTGGACAGTTGTGAATAAGTCTCCGGTAGAATTCACTTTCTGGAGACTTTTTAGAGATGTTATGGCAATATTACATACCATTTTTGAGAAATAGTACATTACTGCAGAATCCAGTAAGTAAGACTTCCTGGCCAAGTATGAGTTCACCGGACCGAACCGCAGGTGAGGTCCGGTTATATACGAGGCCAGGATGTCTTTCTTACTGGTTGAGGCTTGTATAATGCTTTTCTCAAAAATGAAAGAAAGTTTAACAACAAATTCGTTTAATTAATATGTTAGGTTAAATTCATATTAGGGCAATTACTGATAGATATTGTGATCGATTTACCGGGGGCATTTATTTATATTTTCTCAAACATGCTTGGAAATTTGAGAATTATTTTGACAACCTTCTTCGAGAAAAATCGAAATTGCAGTACAGACCAAATACATGAGAGCAGCGGCCGGCAAAAGTTGTATGAAAATCCATATCTGCCGTGTGTAGCGGCCAAATAAAGTACATAGTAAACTCAAATCTGTCGTGTTATTTAAAAATGGAACGATCTTTTTCACCGAAACATGGCAACCAAGGAGGTAACTTATCAAAGGTTTTATTTAAATTTCGAACTGGCTTGCTAATAGAAAGCTGTTTATTGAAAAAAAAAAACAAATGAACACTTTAAGGCTTAGCAGGCACTGCGATTTTATTTGCGCGGATTTATGTAGTTTTTTACCGCAATGCGTGCAGCTTCATACAATTCCATAGGCCGCAGAATGAGCGAAAATTCGCGCGAATAAAAAGGCCTAACGCGGGCGTAATTATTTTTGTTCGTTGTTCGTCATTGATTTTGAAAAGTAAATGGTTTGGTTCGGTTTTCAGATATCGGTATTAGTAGTACAGTTATATTAGATATAGTTTTTGTAATATCGGTTATTTTGATGTTGATATCGATATGATATGATATCTAACACATATCCGATATAAGTTACGTTTTAATATATCGGACCTATCCCTACAACTGTCCAGTAAGTAAATTACATACTTACTTACTGGACAGTAGGAGATTCCAAATTTAAAATCGCGCTTCTTACTGGATAGTTGTGAATAAGTCTCCGGTAGAATTCACTTTCTGGAGACTTTTTGGAGATGTTATGGCAATATTACATACCATTTTTGAGAAAATTAAATTTATAATTGTATGTTTGATTGTTAATTAATTGATTTTTTTATTGTTATATTCGATTGTATTTTTAATTGTATTTTAATGGTATTATTAATTGTATTTCTGTTACTCCTAATATATTTGTGGTAGTAACACTGCATTGGCGATAAAGCTGTTAAACTGTTATTTACATAATTTTGAAACTCATGTAAAGCATTAGCTTACAGCTCCGCAACACAGAAACACGGGAAGGGTCGACAGTGTGTGGTGTGAGGTAGCTAATCAGTCAATCTTGCGGAGAGCGTTATAGGAGAAGTGAATCTGCAAAATGACGGCCTCCAGGCATAATTAATTACCCAAACTTCAATAGGTACAGACAACAAAAGACGATTGTTTGCCTCCTGCGCCGCTGAATCGATATCGGCCCTAAAATCCGGATAATCTCGTCCTTTGTATCTGTTCTATGAAAGAAATAAAGTTTTTATTTCCTTTAGAATTAGCTACTCAGCTCAAGGAAGCCTTATCTGGATTCTTTCTGGACTCTCCTTAATTTTATAATTTTCGTTTTAACTGTGGCTTCTTTAGGCAGTTTATTTATATTGCAGTCGGGACAATGATTTCCCGTAATTAGTTTTCTTGTGACATACATTGTTGTCGCCTGTCAGCCATGCTTGTTTACGTTCTGTGGCCAATTGTCTAATCTTTAGCCTTTCTTCTTAAATAAACAGTTTCAGACACAAACCGGGGCAGCCACTTTGTTGTGCAAAGCCAAAAAGACTGGTCTGCAGATAACGAGCGTAGCACAATGGCGACCCAATCCCGCCCACCGCCAAATATGAACTCTCATTGTCTACTTAATTACAACGGGTGTCTTTGAGATATGGCTGGTACAGATTCTACTACAAAGCCTGTCACACACACATAATATTTTATCGCTGGAGCAATGTTTTCTCGTCTCGAAAGTCAATTATAGCTCGCAGTAGGTGCGCGGCTTGAATACAGCGTCAATCAAAGGATCTATTGAAGCGCGCATGAGCTTATCGTGGCGAAGGAACCAGAGTTTTCGCGAGCGCGTCCGACTTTTCCTGAGTCTAGATGATTGTCCGCTCCAGTGATGATGCGTGATTAAAGGTTATCTGAGACTCGGCGGTCACGCATTACACATCCGTGTCCGTGATCTGTGTCCGTGATCGGTATCCGTGATTTGAGTTCCGAGTTAAAAATATTCAGAATTATGACCAATTATGACGGATAGAGTTCGGATGTAGTGCCTAAGTTTCCCTACAAGAAGTACTACAACTAGTTCGTAACCGTAATTTCCCGGACACGGATCGGATGTAGTGCGTAACCACCCTTATCCTATTTCTTTTCCAACATAAATATAAATATTTTTGGTACACTAGCATCAGCGATTAATTTCATGCTACATCCCGGTCTTAGGACCGTGTCGGTAGGTCTTATGAATAGGTATGAGATTTTTCAAAGGAAAACTGTATCCTCTATCGACAAAGTTTCCGAGTGTTCGAAGTCTAGACACTATAAATTGTTATTGTTATATTTATTTAATGCGTCCGTGAGTGGTCCTTTTAAATTCTGGCAGAAATTGTAATGTCTTATGTGCGTAATACGCAAAACGTGTTTTCATAGCACTTAAATCCAACCTAAGTGGTTTTCTAGTAATTCAGACTACTAATGTATTTATTATTTAGTTCTTAAAAATATTACAATTTACTACATATTAGTTTTTTCATCGTTAAAGGGTTTTCTAAGAATTATAGCAGCTTTAATCACGACTTACAGAATGTAGAGCTTTTATCTTACAGCCTTCAAATATTCAGCATACAAACGAAATATTTAAAACTAGCTTCTGCACGCGGCTTCGCCCGTTTTAAAAGTGTTTTATCATCCCACACAATACAAACAATTCTATGTCTTCCACGGGTCTAAAACTATCTCCATACCCAATTTCATCTAAATCGGTTCTGTAGATCCAGAGATTACCCCATTTAACCTTACAAACTCAAACTTTACCTCTTTATAATATTAATAACTAGCTGACCCAGCAAACGTTGTTTTGCCATAAAAATAACAAAACACCAACCCTACCTAATAAATTTATGGGGAAATGGTTAACTAACTCGACTTTGTTTTGATTTTCTGAATAATCGACAACGCCATCTACTGGCATTACCGGAAGGAACCAGTATATAACGCTATGTTCATTTTGGTCCTTGTTTTGTTTATTTCAGGTATCAGAGATGGCGCTGTGTTCGCAAAACGTATGGGAAAATGAATTTACTTCTTTTTTTTTCCTTCAAATTTCCTATATTTTATTACTTATTGTCCTATTCCGGACGAAGATAAATCCAAAAACACTAAAATCATAAAAATTGGTCCAGCCGTTCGTGAGTTGTAACTAACTAGACTTTGTTTTATATATATAGATGTCGCATCAAGGCTGGCAAACCATCGGGAAGTCAGGATGGTGGGTACAGTCGTGAAAATGAAATCACATAAATTATTCGATACACTGGGTTTATTCAAATATTCACAGTTACAATCTTGCTTACTAATATTACGGATCGACGGTGATTCTACGACGTTAAAGCTCTAAGGCTGTCAGTACTTAACTGCCATATTCTGCTGTCCCCACTACGCAAGTGGTTAGAGAAAGCGTGCCAATGCGTAGTTGTTCTTGCTTTGCCGATAGATGGCGTGCTTGCCATTTGTTTTGACGTCCGTACTATTGACTAAATCCGACATAGATAATGACAGTATAGATAAACATTACAAGAACGCTGACCGCTCATAAATGTATCGCATTCTGATTACTCTTACAAGATTTCGAGACTAGCCACTGATAAAATATTATGATCCTACCTAATAAAAATAAAAGGTTCGCGATAACAATAATTTTAAATTAGATCAATTTGGGACGATAACGGCGCCAGTTATTATTTCCATGGCGACGATAAACCTTGTAAATGGTTTTCCAAACGTCCCGGGAGCGCGGCGAGCCTTTTTATTAGGGTATTTGTCAAGATATTCCTCGGCTAAAAGGACCATAATCGAAATTTTTACGTTTGGTTACCATACGCCTTCTGTTCTGGCCGACCAGATAATTTATCGAAGACAATAACCGCATTTGGTACAGATAGGCATTGTCCATCCCTCGCGGTCTGTTTATTTTCTACTGTGTAGCCTTTTTCGGGTTTTCAATGATGCTGATAAGTTCGGTTTGGATGAGATCATTTAGAATTTTATTTAAAGGCTAAGCTTACTGCCACACACGACTTAGGTAAGTATGTTTTAGGGTGTAGAATCCCATGGAAAGACCTAGTATACTTTTTAACAGACTTACCCAAAAGGAGGTGATTCAAAGTCCGTTTTTTTTTATATTTGTTCACTGATTTCTCCGTCAACTGTGGATCGATTTTAAAAATTATTTTTTTATTCGAAAGAATATGTGCCGAAATTGGTCCCATTTTAATTTGGTAAAGATCTGATGAAGAACATCGAAGATATACAGCAGAACTCTTCAATAAATAATGGCAAATCTCTCGGGATTGCTGCAATTGCATGTCTGTTTATTGTTTATACCATTTCATAACATAAAATCACGCCAGTACGCTCTTAAGGGGTACGTAGATCTCTCACGTTCAAGTTTCATGATATTCGGGTAATATATTCTGGCATTATAGTTACCTTATTAAAAAACTTGCCTATTAGGTAGGTACAACTAAAAAGTGAAAATAAAAAACCTTCTTTTTTTTTAAATACTACCGACTGCCAAATAAAAAACTACAAAGTGAAAAATAACTTTATTTTTGGAAGTCGGTGCCCATAACGGAAAAAAATGGTACCTACGAAGGACACAGACTTCCAAAAATAAAGTTTTATTTTTCACTTTGTAGTTTTTTATTTGGAAGTCGGTAGTATTAAAAAAAAAGGTTTATCTCATGCTTCCGTTGAAAGAAATTCATTGCATAAATGATCTGCAGCCTCAGTAAATTGAAACGAACAGCACAAAGGATTCTATCGCGCACCAAGAGGAACCTATAATGGAAATAAACCCTTGTTTATTAACCAATTACACAACCAGGCTCCCGATTACGATGCCATACGTGACTATGGACGCAAATTTGCATGTTTAATGAAATCATTGTATGTACACGATCGACGCTAATTGGACTACTAAACCGGTTCACTTGTTTATGCATTCGAAACTAATTAGGGGTATGGAATCGATACAAGATTTGACGATCGCAAAATCAAATCGAGTTCGTAATCAGTTGGGTTGGTGCAGTTGTATCCAATGATTAGTAGATTTAAATTTAAAATCTGCCTGCGGCTTCGCTCCCGTCAACTGCCTACCCTACCCTACCTACCTTAATCTACCTACCCTACCTTACCTACCCTATCCTACCTACCCTATTTATCTACCCTACATACCAATTATTTTTCTTAGTTTTTTCTATTATAAGAACTTTTATAATGTGGAGTTAAACGTGTGTTGCTGTGTATCTGTGTGTCTTTCTGTGGCATCATAGCTTCTAAACGAATGAACCGATTCCGATTTAGTTTTTTTTTTGAAAGGTGACTTTATCGGGAGTGTTTTAGCTATGTTTGAATAAAATCGGTTCAGCCGTTCAAAAGTTATCCGCATTTTACTCTTTGAATCTGGTTTTTTTCGCAAGGTGTACGGTGAACCCGCACATTAGTACAATTAAGTAGGTTTTGCTGCGTTTGCACACGCGCGACCATTTTATATAGTTGTTACTAAGTAAAATAAATTAGTGATTTTTCTACACTCAACACGGGAGGTTTTATTATCATCCCCGGTTTCTATCTTTTTACCATAAGTGTGCAGACTAACGTCGTACATTTTTTTGGTCCTTCGAGCCGGATCTGATATCACGCGTAGTAACAGTCCGTCGGGTATATATATCAAGGTGCGCGGGTGGTTCGGATTCAGAACCCCAGACTTGATAATATTCGTTGTTAATTTCGCGACAGTTCCGTAAAGTTCAATTATAAGTCCATTCAGTGAACGCGTAGTGAATCGTTCATAGAAGACATCAGTGAGACTCTGAGTGCCTTCATCCGAGTGCCAGCATCTGCAGATCGCTGTTGGTATTACATCTCATCGGTGACCAAGTAAGATTGTTCCTTTTGTTTAATCGTCATGGCAGTGTCAAGCGCTCGTCAGTCGGAAATATTAGAAGGACTTAATAGGATAAAGGTCAATTTCGGTAAGGATCCATTATCGAGAAAAACTCCGGATTATATCCAAAAAAGAATTGAGTCGTTGGATAACCTCTGGGGAGAATTCGAACAAAATCACCTGAAGCTCTCCGAGTTTCCAGACAAGGAACCACAATACTTCTCCTCAGACATATTTCATCAGGGTAAGATTCTCTACCAGTCTACCCGTAACCTGCTTACTGCGTTTGGCTCTGATGAGAAAGGAAGCCAAGCAAACACGGAAGCCAATGAACTGTTGGCTCAACAAAGAACCAACTTTAGGGCCTTCAACAGGTTGGTGAAGAGCATCAGCGTGAACGAAATATCGGAAAAATGGGAACTTGAAGACGAGCTTAGGGCTATACAAACCAAGTGGAACACTATTGACTCGTTGCATCTGCGTATCGATCATTTACTTCAAGGCGGTGACGTATTGTACGAAGATGAATTTAGCATGTTGGAGCGTAATTACAAAGACATCAAACGTTCACTTAATAAGAAAATATCGTCCATGGTACATGTACAGCAAGCTACGCCGAAGCTCGAAATTCCTACTTTTACGGGGAAATACACGCAGTGGCCAACGTTTTGTGACCTGTTTACAGAAGCTATTCACGAAAACAGCACCATTACCAAGGCTCAGAAGATGCAACACTTGAAAGGGAAGCTCAAAGGAGAAGCTGAACGCCTTATCCAGCATCTTCATATTTCGGCAGAAAATTACGATACAGCTTGGGAAATCCTAACTCACAGATATAATAATGCTCAAGTTCTCTTTACTTATCAAATAGAGATATTTTTAAATCAGCCTTCTATTTCCAAGCAAACCGCTTATGAACTGAAGCGGCTATATGACACCACCACGGAGTGTATCCACGCTATACACAACCTTGGTGTGGACACAAACACATGGGATCCGTTGTTAGTGCATCTTCTCAGTAAGAAACTGGACCAGGAGACGTACTGTGATTATAAGGGGGCGCGTACAACACCACGAGAACTACCATCCTTGTCAGAATTTATGACGTTCCTCGAAAACAAATTTATTGCTTTGGAACCCTTACACCGTAGAGAGAGAGAAACAGCGAAGCCTGCTGTTAAACGGGAGTCAAGTTTGCAGAATACCAAACCTGTTAACCAGGGGAACCACTATAAGAAACAATATCAAGCGGCCGCTACTCAAGGACCTAACTGTCCGATTTGTAATACGCGTCACTTCATATTTACCTGTAGGAAATTCATGAAAATGACTCCAGAGGATCGTTTGACCCGGGTGACAAAGAGTCAATATTGTAAAAATTGCCTCAACTATCATCCAGACAATGATTGCACTAGTTCCAAACGTTGTAAAAGGTGTAACGCTAGCCACAACACCCTACTACACGACGTTTGTGTACCACAACACCAAACCACCGCAACCTTGAGCTCAACCGAGCAGCCTTCCTCGGCACAACATAACGTTAACCACGTCGCTGCTGACAATGAAGAAATCCTGCTAACTACGTTGCTGCTCACAGTTTTATCAAATAATGGTACATACGTTACGTTAAGGGCGCTTCTTGATCAGGGGTCTCAAATTTCACTGATTTCGGAAAATGCGACACAAATGTTAGGTTTACAACGGCGGCAATATCATGCCTCCATTTCAGGGGTAGGGCCGGTCTCTAAACAGAGCAAAGGCATTGTAACCCTAGATTGTAAGTCTATCTACGGAGATTACACCTTGCAAACTCAGGCGTTAGTTGTGTCCAAGGTTATAAACAGTCTACCTAACTCATCATTTAGCAAACAGGCCTGGTCACACTTGAAACATCTTCAGTTAGCAGACCCGGAGTATAATGTATCTAGACCTATTGATCTTCTTCTGGATGCCAGTGTATATTCAGAAATCATATTAAGCGGCCTTATAAAGGGTCCAGCTCAGGCTCCGATAGCTCAACAAACCAAAATGGGTTGGATCTTATCAGGAAATGTCAAAAAATTCAATTGTCATGTCGCCATCAATAACCTTGAAGAGATAGCCAAGTTTTGGGAGTTGGAGGATATCCATGACTCATCATCATCAAACGTAACTATTGGTGATCAATTTTGTGAAGACTTCTACAAAAACACCACGACACGTTTAGAGAATGGAAAATATGTAGTTGGACTACCTATGATGCCAGGCTTCGAACAGCAACTCGGATCATCAAAGTTCAAGGCTATAGCGCAATTTAAACAATTAGAGTCTAAGCTTTCCAAAAATAAATCATTTTCAAGCCAATATAAACAATTTATAAACGAATACCAGGAATTAGGTCATATGCGACAAGTCGAAACAACCGCTGATCAGGCGTATTATCTACCGCATCATGGTGTATGGAAACTTGATTCGACAACTACGAAGCTGAGAGTGGTTTTCAATGCGTCATCCAAGACTACATCGGGTAACAGTCTAAACGATTTGATGTACAGTGGACCAAACTTGCAACAAGACTTGTTAGCACTGATAATAAATTGGAGGCAGTACCAATATGTAATCACTGCGGACATCGAAAAGATGTTCCGCCAGATATTAGTCAGGGAGCAAGATCAGACTCTGCAAGCAATAGTGTGGAGAGATCCAATGGATGATCAATTGAATCAGTATAACTTAACCACTGTAACGTACGGGACCAAGGCGGCGCCCTTCTTGGCTATGCGGACGCTGAAGCAACTTGCGACTGATGACGCTGAAAAATATCCCTTAGCAGCAGTAGCTGTGCAAAACTCCTTCTATATGGATGATCTGCTGAGTGGACACAACTCAGCTGATCAAGCCATGGAGCTACAACAGCAACTGATCAAAATGCTCCAGGGTGCTGGTATGAATTTGCGGAAATGGTCCAGCAACAAACCAGAACTCTTGCAGCATTTGACAACTGAACAATTGAACAGTCCTTACGAATTCAAGGGCCTCGAATCCAGAAAGACTCTTGGATTAAAATGGAATCCATCATCTGATTCATTCTCGTTTCAAAGCAATATAATTCCTGATGATAAAGTCGCGTTTACAAAGCGTCAATTATTGTCAGAAATATCTAAGATTTTCGACCCACTTGGCTGGTTATCACCGCTTACAATCAGAGCGAAGCTACTGTTTCAACAAACGTGGTCCATGGAAACCAGCTGGGATCAAGAACTACCCGAGGTCATACAAGATAATTGGCCTAAACTAAAGGAAGACTTTAACTGCATCGATAAACTCCGCATACCAAGATTTTTAGGTAACACAGAAATAAACAGTCAATTACACGCATTTTGCGATGCTTCAGACAAAGCTTACGCTTGCGTTATTTACCTCATCACCAAGAACCATAAGGGCGAGTACACATCGACTATTGTTGCTGCAAAAACAAAGTTGGCACCAGTTGCAAAGAAAACATCTCTGCCCAGACTTGAACTCTGCGGTGCTCTACTTCTATCCCAACTAGTGAAGAAGGTTATTGATTCCTTACCAAAAGCACGTATGACTCTTCATGCGTGGACGGATTCAATGATAGTCTTGGGATGGCTACATGGAGATATATCCAGATGGAAATCATTTGTAGCTAACAGAGTGAAGCAGATAACCGACATAATACCGGCAGAACGCTGGTGTCATGTCAGCTCGGAGGAAAACGCAGCTGATTGTGCCACACGAGGAATAACATTTCTTCAGTTATTAAACCATTCCTTGTGGTGGGAAGGGCCGAAATGGCTAAAAGGTTACGAGGGAAAAGATGAAACTCATCTCATGTACCAGTCCCCCATCATAGAAATAAAAGCAGCTTGTGTGAACACAGCCTTAGAACAAAATAATGTAACATTCATCAGTGACCTACTGCAAAACTGTAGTTCATTGACTCGAATTGTGCGCATTATTTGCTGGGTTTCACGTTTCGCCAAGCGCATTCGCGACAAACATATTTCAACATACCATAGTTACCTATCGTCATCAGAAATAAATAACGCATATAATTTAATTATTAAAGAAGTGCAATCACTGGAATTTCATCAGGAATTGCAACATATTAAATGTAAACAACACGTGAGTTCGAAAAGCAAGATTTGCAGTTTAAACCCTTTTCTAGATGAAAACGGCCTATTAAGAGTTGGTGGACGGTTAAATCACGCCAGTATAAGCACATCAGCGAAGCACCCTATCATTCTGCCCAGCCACAGTCGACTTACTGATCTTGTTATTAGCCAGGCTCACATAACAACTTTACATGGTGGCCCCCGACTAACCCTTTCATACATAAGGGACAGATACTGGATTATCAGCGGAATCAGGACGGTAAAACGGCAATTAAGACTTTGTGTTAAGTGTCGTCGATTTAACAACGAAGTACAACAACAAATTATGGCGGATTTACCACGAGCCAGAGTTACGCCGTCAAGGCCATTTACGCATACTGGTGTCGACTTCACGGGCCACGTAGAACTGAAAGCCAATAAAGGGCGCGGGATCAAAACGACGAAGGGATATGTAGCAGTCTTTGTCTGCCTGTCAACGAAGGCCGTCCACCTGGAACTGGTATCTGATCTGAGTACGGCCGCTTTTCTAGCTGCATTTCGCCGGTTCTGCTCCCGGCGTGGATCACCAGGTCACATGTACAGTGACAACGGTACAAACTTCGTGGGAGCTAATCGACTCATGAAAAAGGAGTATAAGGAGATCATCCAGAACATCAACCCGGACTTCTTTAACAAAATCGGTGAGATGAACATCCACTGGCACTTCAATGCCCCTGCCTGGCCTAATGCAGGTGGGCTTTGGGAAGCCGCAGTGAAGAGCCTGAAATACCATTTGAAAAGGGTCATAGGTGATCAACGTCTTACGTATGAAGAGTTTTCAACGTTACTTTGTCAAATAGAGGCGTGTCTGAATTCCAGGCCACTATGTCAACTTACTGAAAACTCTGACGACGATTGCTTAACTCCAGGACATTTCCTCACTGGGACACCAATTGTGTCAAGACCTCAAACTGAACCGGAGTCTCCATCGTTAACCACGCGGTGGCAACTCGTTCAAGCTTTAACCAAAAATATCTGGCAACGGTGGTCATCGGAATATCTTCAACAACTTCAAACGAGAACTAAATGGCAAAAACCACGAAGTAATCTTGAGGTCGATGACCTCGTCCTCATCCGGGAAGAGAACGTACCACCGGGTAAGTGGGCAATGGGTCGAGTAAAGCAGCTGCATCCAGGAAAGGATGGGTATGTGAGAGTTGTTACCGTCAAGACGAGTAACAATACCATACAGCGTCCAGTCAACAAGCTTGTATACTTACCCGTAAATGAGCAGAGACCCTCATCCGAATCCGCGGCACAGTGCGTGGATGAGTCCTCTCCACGATTACCAGCTGAACCTGATGCTAAAAGGCGTTCCCCGCGACTACGAAAACATAAACCTTTACAAGTCTTTTTCATGTCCGCTTTACTAATGCTTTTGTTTGTATCACCCAGTGATCAGACTCAGCAACTCAAATTGACGCCATATAATGTTACGCAAATTTCGAGCAACCAAGGTCTTTACTTCGACAAGATGTCCAACCTCCAAGTTATCAAGGACGAATGGAAACTCATTGTGTTTTACAACATGTCCACGTTCTATCACGGAGTAACGAACGTAAAGAGCTACATAACGCACTTGAAATTCACCGCCGATTGCATGGGCTCGCAATACGATAGCGTCATCCTACAACTAGAACAGGAAGTAAAAGAACTTGAGCAATATCAAACACTCCTCGAAAAACCTAACGCAAGAAGGCAAAAACGTGGCTTGATAAATGGAGTGGGGTATCTGGCAAATACTATGTTTGGAGTATTGGATGACAGCTTTGCTCAACAATACAAACAGGATATAGAAAAGATAACCACCCATGAGAATCATCTCCAAAAATTACTCAGGAATCAAACACTGGTCTTGGAATCAGAATACAACATTCTACGACGCAGCGAGGAGACAATGAACAACCAGTTCCATTTCATCAAGGAACATCTTCGAAACGCCACTGCTGAAATCAATCGGGTGCGTCTAGACAATAGGAACGGTTTATATGTAACATCTACCGCCTTAGCCGCGAGTGTCATTCTGGCAAATCTAATGCGCATACAGCACACACTTATTGACACCGTGACAGACATCAGCCACGGTCGTATTGACCCTTACCTCCTGTCACCAGAACAACTGGCTCAACAGATCAATATCATCTCCGGGCAATTGCAGGGAAACTTAATGACCCCAATTGAGTCAACAAACCTATCTGACATGTACAAAATCATGAAGGCGTCAGCAACGTTATATGAAGGCTATCTTATCATAGAGATAAAGATTCCATTGGTGAGCAACGACATCTTCGAGTTAGACAGGATCGTACCTATCCCTCAGAAAAGGGGAACGAATCGCATCATTCGCACAGTCCCAAGCTCGCCATTTATTGCCTACAACATCCAAAAGGACCTCGCTCTCTTCTTATCAGATAGTGACCTGCAGGCTTGCATACATGTTCTAAGGAGCAAAAAATTATTGTGTACCTATGACAAACCTGTCTATAATCTAAAAATAAAACAATCGCTGTGTGATATTCAAGATGCAAGTGATATCAGAAACGTTTGTAAACAAGAAGTATCCACGTGCCACAATTATTGGGTCAAATTACATAATGTGAACTCCTGGTTTTATACCTGTTGTGAGTCATGTGAACTTCGTATTTCCTGTATTGCTGATACAACAACTACAGTCATTCAAGGCAGTGGTATCATTAACGTAGGTCAGGGATGCACATTGAAATCGGACGCTTATAGTATCCATGCGCACAACAACTTTCTACGTCACTTGAATATACAATCGAACATCGAAGTCCCAGAGGTGTCCATTCTAAACTCACTCATTAACACGACCTTGCCCATCGATTATGATTCTGCGGTAAACCACACCCACAGGTGGAATCAGCTGGAAGAGCAAATAAGAAACATTAAGGAACAATCTTCTACAGAGTTAACCGTTCACGACATTCATCACTATTCCGTCGCTTATATTGTCCTGGCCTTAGTTGTCATCTTAGGCGGGACCTGCATTTACCTCGTTACAAGAGGGAAGTGTCAGAACGCACTTGAAAAGCAGCAGCACGAGATGGTGGAAGTACGTGGGCAGCCGGACGAGCGCGCCCCTGGGGCGGAGGCGCGAGCCGAGCACGCAGGGCCGAACTCAACGGAGAGCGTGAGGGTAACTGTGCCAGTGCCAGTGTTCAGTGAGTTTAGTGATATAAGTAAATCTACCGAAAGTGTCGATAAGGGGACTTCACCCATGGTCCGTCAGTGAAAGTGAACTTGAGAAACCAGACAATTTAATGTTACAGACTTTACGATTTAGATTAGTTACATAGATATAAACCTAATGAAATCACCTTGTATCATCTTTCAACTGAAATATGTACCATTAATGTAAGTCATCAGTTTTCATGTGTTTAACTTGACCACTTATCATCTAGGATTAAACACGTCTCCTGTCTTCTCCTTTAGAGTTGGCAGTATGTACGGTGAACCCGCACATTAGTACAATTAAGTAGGTTTTGCTGCGTTTGCACACGCGCGACCATTTTATATAGTTGTTACTAAGTAAAATAAATTAGTGATTTTTCTACACTCAACACGGGCGGTTTTATTATCATCCCCGGTTTCTATCTTTTTACCATAAGTGTGCAGACTAACGTCGTACACAAGGTATCGTGTTATTATTACTTGTTTCGATATATTCTCGATTGATGCGGGTCTACTACTGGGTATATTATATGTAGTTTAAAAAGCAAGAAATAAAAATACAAATTCAAAAAATCCCCGGCACAAAAACCTCTAAAAAGCAAAAAAATAAACCTCGTACTTGCGTCGGGGAACCGCTACGTAAATAAAATAAACTGCTGTAAATATTGGCGTTCCCCGACGCGAGTACGTAGTTTATTTTTTACTTTGTAGAGGTTTTTTAAATTTGTCATTAAATTTTTATATTATTATTTATTACATTTTTTTTTTTTTGTAATAATGTGATTATTTGTGTATTGGAACGAGCTTACATGAAAAGGAAAGAAAGGCTGCAAATATAGAAAGCTAGCAAGAAAAAATATAAGATAACAAAAACCGTCTTAAGGCCCTTACTCCGCTTTAGTACTTTACTTTCTAAAGCATACTCATTACTACAGGCTAGGTTAAGAGATTTAGAAAATAATAATGACTGATTCATGAACATTATTTGTGAACCATGGTTTTTTTGAATGACTTCCTTTGCTTAAAAAAAACTTTTTAACAAAAAAACCATCGACTTCCAAATAAAAACACTACAAAGTCAAAAATAACTTCAATTTCGGAAGTCGGTGTTCCTGTTTTGGGATCTTTGTTTTTTGACGCCGACTTCCGAAATTGAAGTTATTTTTAACTTTGTAGTGTTTTTATTTGGAAGTCGGTGGTTTTTTTGTTAAAATGTTTTTTATTTTTCACTTTTTAGTTGTGGGTACATAACGGACCAATTCTCCAAAGTGAAGCCAGAATAGATTAATCCAGAAACATGAAACTTAAACAAAAACGGTGGATTTAGAGTATACCAGGGTGAACTGTTCACACCTGCGTACCCCTTTAAAGCGTGCTAGTGTGATGTTATGTTATGAAATGATGTAAAAATAAACAGACATCCGATTGCAGCTATCCCGAGTGATCTGCTGTCATTTATTGAAGAGTTCTGAGGGTGAACCGATTTTGATGATTCTTTTTTCATGTTGATGATGACAAGTTCTGAGGTAACACATATAAAAAAAAATTAGTCGAATTGAGAACCTCCTCCTTTTTTGCGAAGTCGGTTAAAAAACAACACGATATTAAGATGTTTAAAAAAAAATGTACACAGAAAATTTATGGTTAGAATGTAATTGTTAATTTGGTTTTATTCTTCGTAACCTACATAGGGTTCTGCAGTGGCAACTGCTAACCGGAAGACACTGCGTTGGAAGGCCTCCCATCAGGAGGACAGATGACCTAGTGAGAGTGGCGGGAGTACGCTGGATGCGAGACACATGAGATGACGTGGCGACGCTTGGGGGAGGCCTATGTCCAGCAGTGGACGTCTTACGGCTGATATGATGATGATAGAATATGTAAATAAAAAAATATTTTGCAAACAAAACTGTCCAATAGGATAGGAGGTCTAAATATTGATACATATTCTGGCACTGAGCGGGCGCACAGCCAATGCCGCGTTAATTTGAAGAAGTATATTATACGCTTTAAGGCCGCTCATAGAACTATGAGATAGAAACCCTTAAGTTATGATAAACCTATCAAAACAACCATGTATGCAGCTATTCACATCTTCGACCAAAAATTATCACCATCAACGTCATTCAGCCGAAAGACGACCACTGCTAGACATAGGCGTACCTCAAGCGCCGCAACTTCTACTAGAAATAGTCTTCAGAACACAAATATGACTTACAATACAATCAACTATCAATAAGCCGTACAATTTGCGAGCTTTCGAAGCTACTAAGAAAGCAACCCCCTTGTAAGTTGTCAGGGAAATGGGTTTGCTTAGTGCATGTCTGCGACGGTCTCGCAACTTCCCACTACTTATGTGATAATATAAACATTAAACTTAATACACTATTCGCTCTTCGGGCGTCGGCTTCGGGAAGCTCTGCTGAGCTCGTAAAATTGCTGCCTGAACGACGACAAGCTGGAATAACAAGTGACATGTTGTAAATATTAAGATAAAGGCTCTGTGCTATTAGAACATATATATTCTTCTCGAGTACACAAACACAAGGTTTATCCAACTAGCTTCTTACTGCTCATCACAGCATCTATTCCATTCGCAAGTGTTGTCGGATGAGATGGCATGCATTTTAACCTCGCACAAAAAAGTTCGCGCCGTCGACTAGTTGAACCTTAAGGGATAGATAAATCTTGTATACAACTGTCCCTTACTCACTATGTAAATAACCTTGCACTAAGAGCTTATGGTAGCTTATGGTAGGGCCCCAAAACTGAACTAATGATAATGATGTATATCATGAAACATTCACAATACATACATATATCGGTAAATTTCAACTTTCAAGCTTCTATAAACATTATTCCCGATGCCAAAATGTGTATTAGCACCAAAACTACGTCAACGGAGATAAACTAACATAACTCATGGACAAGTTCCTAATTAATTCGTACGCCACAAAATATGGAAGAAACAAGCAGTTGGATCATATGTCCTCGGCAGCGGATGAGTCGGGCAGCCAATTTCCGGGCGGCATCGGTAGGAAGCCGCCGCGATTAGCCCCGATACGGCCACGCCGGGAAATGCACTTGTGACTACCCTCCCGCTGATAAACTGTTGAATATTGCCGGTTTAGCAGACAGAAAACATGTTACAGATTATTTGAGGTGGATTTCGAATGTGCTTTTGAGTGGGATTAAGTTTGAAAAAAGAGCTAACGAAAATTTATTGAGTTTTATGGGTGAGCTCAACTTTTGATTGGACTGTGGGTAAAATTGACGTTATACACGGGGCATTCAGAGAAGGACAAGACAAAGAATATAATGAAATTTCTATTAGTGTCTTTAATTTCTTTTAATTACCAATGCCACAAAGACTTTATTAACTTCATGGCTCGGCTTACTAATAATACTTAGCAACTATGTATTGGAAAATGAATGAAATCAAAAACAATATTTCAAATTTGCTCTAAAAACGATTGCTAGCAGAATATAGACAGAGTAAGAGGCAAAATAATTAAACGTATTCAAAAAGCGGGCGTTGGAAGTAATAAGCTTAAACTTTTAATTGGGCAATCTAGATCCTTTCGATGTAAAAAATATATTTTACTAAGTCTCGAAATTAATTGGAGGAACCAAGAGGGACTTTTAAATAACCGAGTTAGCGCGGGGTAAGTTGGAACATTAAAATGTGCTGATGTGAAAATCTGCAACGTTGATGCAGATTATTAAAGATTTTGATGCTCGATAAGATAGCGTGAATATTACAGCCGTATTTTTTTATAAATGATAAATGATTTTATTTCTGTAAGTTGGTTTGTACAAACACTTTTACATGTCGAACATATTTTTTTAAAACTAGATGAGGACGGCGTTTCCCATTTGACTACTCTGAGAAGAAAGGCCGAAACAAACTCAGAGGTCACAGTCTCTTTTAAAGTCCAGACAAAATCTTGGTTAGATCATGTGAAGACCATGTAGACTAATGTCTGAAATAGTCTTTTGAGGAAAGAACCAGCCAGATTGAGTGGACCCGTCCAGTCAGTTCACGCATTTGTCAATAACCGAGCAGCTCAACTCAGAATTTAAGGAGCTCAACAATTCGACGAACTATACCAAAGAAAGGACATTCGGGTAGGCCGCATAAACTACTCAAACTGCCAGACCATGATTAAAAACTAAGATAAAATTAAATAAAAAAAAAATAAAAAGATATTTGAATCTTCACATTCACAATAATTAAAATAAAATAATATAATACTTTAAAAGGTAAATATTCTTGTCATTGCAAGAAAACCCAAAAAAAAACAATATATAATGACAAAATGCATGGTGCAAAATATAATAAAAAAACAAAATTAATTGGAGCAGCTCAATCCCAAGCCTTTTTGTCCTCAATGTAATCTTTAGTTGTATAAAACGCTTTCTGGCACAACTTACGTTTAATGAAAGATTTGAATTTATTAAGACTTAGATCTTGTACGTGGCTTGGAAGCTTATTATAAAAGCATACACATTGACATCTAAACAAGCCACCTATTTTCTTGAGCCTTGTTGTAGGTACTACAAATTTTTGTTTGTTCCTAGTATTTATGTTTTGGATATCACTGTATTTTTTAAACAATTTTATATTTTTATGGGCATATAAAAGATTTTCATAAATATACTGAGAAGGCACAGTCATTACATTAATCTCCTCAAATTTCTCTCTGAGAGAGTGTCTCGGGTTTAATTTATAAATTGATCGAACAGCTCTTTTCTGCAAAACAAAGATAGTCTCGATATCGGCGGCATTTCCCCACAACAGAATACCGTACGACATTACACTATGAAAATAGCTATAGTATACTAAACGGGCTGTCTCTATGTCAGTTAAATTACGAATTTTTCTAACAGCATATGCTGCGGAGCTTCTTTGACAATTTATCTATATGTGGGCCCCACTGAAGCTTAGCATCCAAAGTTAAGCCTAAGAATATTGTGCTATTTTCAGGATTCAATTTTTCGCCCTTTATCAACACTTCGGTTTTCACCTGCCAAACAGGTGGCTGGTAGGGTAAACTCAATGCGTTTGTTTTTTTTTTCATTATGAAGTAAATTATTAACATTGAACCAGTGAACTACTTTTGAGATCGCGCTATTTACATCGTCAGTAACCAGTTGCTGACGTTTAAGTTTAAACAAAAGTGAAGTATCATCCGCAAACAACACTATATCATGGTTATCCTTTATGAGGTAAGGCAAGTCATTAATATAAACAAACCGACTTCCAGAACAAAAAAACTACAAAGCAAAAAATAACTTTCTTTTCCGAAGTCGGTGTCTTTTGTACCCATTTTTTTCAGTTTTTCGACACCGACTTCGGAAAAGAAAGTTATTTTTTGCTTTGTAGTTTTTTTGTTCTGGAAGTCGGTTTGATTTTTTGTTAAAAGTTTTTTATTTTTCTCTTTTTAGTTTTGGTAGGTATCTCCAATTAACATGATAATCATTTATACCCAAAGTACATCTCATGACGATGCCAATAAGCCCAAGCACGACTAGGATACATTGTTTTATTTCAGAGTTCCAATGCCTACCTTCCGGCTTCATCATCGGAATGGTGCCATTTTCATCAGTACCATTCATTTATAAATTCATCATTTTCAGTTAACTATTCGAGATATTTTATACCCATCACATACTTAGCATTTAGGAGTTCCAGTGACCATCTATGGTCTTCTGCATCAGTTCCACTTCACCAAATTATACTTTCTGAATGCAAATGATTGCATTGTTGATGAAAATACCAAAATCACTATATGTATGCCTATAATATTTGAGGAGTTACCACGTTTTCTCTAGGATCCCATCATCAGATCCTGACCTGATGACTATGGGACCAACTAGGAAGTATACCCTTCAAAACAAAAGAAGATTTTTTGAAATCGGTCTAGGCGTCTTTGAGTAATCGGGGAACATACATAAAAAAAAAAAAAAAAAGTTTCCGACGAATTGAGAACCTCCTCCTTTTTTTGAAGTCGGTTAATAAGAAACAAGAAAGGACCAAGAATCGAGCCCTATGGGACTCCCATTGTTACCATAGATCCAGGAGATCTTTTTCCATTAACGTCAACGGTCTGAATCCTATTACTCAAATATGAAGTAAGAAGATCCAGAGCGCTGTTCCGGATCCCGTAGTGGCGGAGTTTCCTGATTAGCGTTTCATGAAAAACACAATCAAATGCTTTGGACAAATCACAAAAGATTCCCAAGGCATCGCACTTATCTTCCCATGCATTATAAATATGTCCTAAAAGCTCAACACGGCATCAGTAGTTGAATGACCCCTTGTAAAACCGAACTGTTTGCTATGTAATAATTTATGTTTATTAAAAAATCTTTGGATTTTAACTTCCTTGTTGCTATACTATTGAACTGTGACGGATTTTTAGTTCTTACTAATTCCATGCATGGAATATAATATACCACTGACAAGTGGCTGTAATTTAGGAACTTCTTTTTCTTTCATTATCAAAAATCTACATAACAAAAGCGCCGACAAAAGATAAGAAAATATAGAACTTAGGAGTGAGGCCAAACGAACGTAATTTTGTGAATCTCGTAAATTTGTGCTGCATTCGGTTACATACTAAAGTCCTGTTTGTGCCACACGGCGACGCAAAATGAGTTGTCTGTTGACTCACGCACATTATTTCAACCGAATGGCGCGCCCCGTACAAACGTAGAGTAGCAACTGAAATTACGTCCGTCCGTCTGGCAGCCTAACCGATTTTCAGTTGAACGTAAATACCGCGACTCATTTTACGCGACCCACAACTCACAAAATTACGTTCGTTTGGCCTCATCCTTACTGAATAAGTATTCCGAATACATCAGGGGCTATTTAAAATCATCCGCGATACCCAAAATTAAACAATAAGACATATTAACGGAAGAATTTTTTCCCCTCGTCCTGAATCCGCGAAAACGTCGGGTCTCGGGCGTTTCTTTGAATTAATAAGCAGACCGTAAATTTAAATTTAATGAAACAAGTTTCCAGCAGAGTGCTGTGGTACCTAGTTATACCTATTCAGTTCATAACTGTGTCCACGGCTGCTTCCTCCGTTACCTCGAACATTGTATTATGTAAATTATTAAGGTACAATTTATCACGAAACCTTGTCTCTGACGTCACAACGTGAGTTACGTGGTAACAACTGTAGTTGCTGGTAAAAGTACCGCTGTAAAAATGCAGCTGTTTTATTGTGCAGTAAAATTCTTTAAGTTTTTGTGGAAAGATAAGATGGAAACTTGACGAGGTACCGAGGTACTTGGTCAGGTTGCCTCAAATTTACGTAGATTCTTCATTTGTCTGGCATGAATAGTCAATACTATGAATGGAGAAAAGATCATTAGGTACCACACAATGGTAGTAGTGAACATCCCACAAAAATTAAAAAAAAAACTGTTTTTTGCCCGGTACCTACCCATATCCAGGCACGGATCCAGAATTTCGCCCATGGAGGGCAAATTACTCTCTAGGTGTCATTGAAATACTGCTGTTACTGCTTTTAGGATACAGTATTTGATAATTTCCTTGGTTTTGTTTTCCAGTAGGATTTTTGATGAAATGTAAACTTGAAACTTGGTCTAGAGCGAGCGAAATGAGCTCGAAAATTTCAGGACTTCATTGATAGATATAGCTCAGGTTTTGACCACGGTTTAAAAGATCAGAATGTAGACAACTTCTGTTGCGAGAGCGAACGTTGCAAGCTCGAAAATTTAAGCGTCCTGCATAGGAGAGAAATTTTCTGTTGACCATTCATACTACTAGTTTGACGAGGCCCAGGGTGGAGCTTTTGCCCCCGCTGCACCCCTCTTGTATCCGCGCCTGCCCATATCTGTCATACAAGACCACAGCATGGTTGACTAACGGCTGGAATATGTATGGTAACAGTACCACCATAAATATACCATATTCATCCCTGGAGGAATCCTTTCGCGGTACCTCTATTAGCAATAGACTAGCACAAAAGTTCTTGAAACCACGAAAAATCTAATGCTATCTTTTCAAAGGCGTATATATTTTCCCAAATGTTAACGCGGTACTGGCCGTGCTACCGCTCGGTGCCAGAATATCAGTATTATTAGAGAATAGCAAAATATATTATCCTATGTAGGTTAAGAAGAAATTTTAACCATCAATTTTTCTGGGTTAAAATATTTTTAAACATCTGTGTAGTTTTGGAGGAGTAAGCAAAAGAAGCGAAAAAATATCGCGTTGTTAATTATCTTTTTAAAGCAAAAGTATTAGTCATACGAAAACACCATGTTTCACAAATAATGTACATGAATCATTAATAAAGGAGAATGCCCATTTTGTATGGAGAAATGTACTGACCGAAACATTTGAGTGTCCTGATAAAACACCATTATTTGATTATGTTTCCTTATTTAATTACACGTACCAACTTTAGTCAATTTTCATTGCGGGAGTTAAGAGATATTGAACGAAATATATTCCTTTTTAGGTTACAGTAGATACACAGCAATATGGACTCTATGCCAACATATTTAAGATTTGTATTCGTTAGACATTTGTTCAAGTGCTGTTAAGATATATAATGTTGTTCTTACTTACCGGTGTAGATCCAAGCCCGTAATATGGCGCAATATATTATCAAGAATCTTCGACAAAATGTGATGTCTGCGCATATATGGCGCCAACATCAAAGAAAAATTGAGACACCAACTTCAAACGGTAGCCATGTCGGAAATCACAAATATAAAGTCCTGTCTTATTAAGCTCTATTTTCACAAACACACGGCGGTGTTGTAGTAATAAGTATTTATTAACGGCAGAAAGTAAAACTCAACTTGACGCAACAAAACATAAACAAAACAAATGAAAAGACGACCTGACAATTATAGGCATGTTACCAAATCGGTAATATAATCGATTTCTAAAAACATGATTCATTTTTTATCTTGGTTTGCATTAGACTAGTAAACCACACCAATTTCAAAATAAGTTTGTTCTTTACATTAAAGAGGTGAATCCGGATGGATTGATTTAGTGTTTCAGGTAGATTATAAAAAAAACGATTCTTCGATCTTCTTCTTTAATCGATGTCAGATCATGTCAACATGCCTCAACCCTAACATAAATGGCGGAATATGTTTGTGCTGTGAAACGGAAGTAAAAATACTGTTACGAGCTGGGGTTCAGGGATAAATTATTGAAACAGCAGACTTCAATTAATCACTGTTTATTACAAAAACACTCCTTAAACAATTCTATTACTTCGCACTATTTTCCGCTTTGATCGCTCTGTATCGCTTCTCAATCGAAACTGACTCACGACGAATCCGACCGCTCTTTATATAGCACGGAAGAAGTTTCTGGAACGTTCCATACTGTTCTAGATAATTCGAGAAACTTCCAGAACATTCGACTTTCGAACTCATTGTTCCCGAAGCGACTAGAAACATCCAGAATGTTCGGTTGGAACCTTCTGGAAAATTCCATTCGACACGAGCTTTCGAGAACATCAGTTCCGCTATTCAATACTAGATGGCGCCACTAGTTACTACCTAGTTCTTCCTCTCGTTACTAGATGGCGTTGGCCTATCTTGTAACATTGCCTCCCTCTTAGACATGCTCGTCCCGAGCATTGTTAGACCCATGATAACGGGCCAACCGATCCACATGAACGACCTTTGATGCACCTCGGGGTCCCTTTTGAATTCGGTAGGTGACGTCATTGATCTTGGTAACTACGCGATAAGGTCCATCCCATTTTGCTTGTAATTTAGGCGATTTTCCTTTGCTCCGTGCCGGGTTATGTAACCATACAAGAGATCCTTCATCGAAGCCCTTATTGTTCGCTTTCCGATCGTAGCGGATCTTCATCCTCTCAGACATCTGTTGACCTGTCTGTCTCATGTGCTCATAAATCTTTGATGCACCACTACTACGAATGTGTGGTCTATTCACCGCCGCACCCACGCAACTTGTGCATTTGCGGCACCATTCCTTAACGTCTTCTCGACAATGGATCCAGTAAAATCGTTCTCGGATCTTGATTAAAGTCCTCTTAACTCCCATGTGACCCCCTGAACTTCCATTGTGATAGAGCTGTAGGACCTCCGGCACCTTAACTTTAGGTACGACCATTTGTAGATAACACTGGTCACCGCGAGCATTCTCCCATTTCCGGCACAGAACTCCATCCTGGATAACCAAGCTTTCCCACTGTGCCCAATAACCCTTGGTGATAGAACTCATTGCTGCAACATCACTCCATCGAGGCCTCGGAGCTCCTGATTTCTTCCATTCGAGGATCGGGTTTATGTCTCTGTCATCTTGCTGAGCACTCTGCAAGATTCCCTTCCAATCTTCGCTAAGACCCGTCCTCAACATTCTCACAAATGTCGCCTGCTCAGCCTCTTGCCTGGCACAGGGCTTACATTGATCGGAACACGACCTACGCGAGAGAGCATCTGCATTACTGTGTGGTGTTCTGTTCCCGTCACATGATTGTGACTCACACACAATTTGTGAAATTGAGTTCCTTGGGGCTCTTTCATCACCAGCCACTAACTGCCACTTACTCCTGGCGTCTACTGGTTTTCCTGCTGCTGGTGACTGAATTCCACAATGGGGACTCCTTTGCTTTGGGCAGCTCAACCGGATGTGGCCTCTCTCTCCACAGCTATAGCACCGGGGTGAATTCACAACCTGCCTTATGCGGTGAGCTCGATCGTCCCGTCGTACAGCTTCCACCTCCAAAGCGTAGGCTAGGGCGTTCTTAATGTTCTTAAAATGGCCTAGCCTTACGGCAGCCCTAACCTCCAGGTCACGGATCCCATCCGTGAAAGCCTGTACGAGATTCCCATCGATCAGCACAGGTGAAGACTTGTAAGCCTTCCGGACCAGCTTTTCTACCTCCAGAGCCCACTGCTGTAGGGTTTCACCAAAACGTTGCCATCGGTCCTTTAGCTGGGCGCGAAACACATGTTCCAGGTGCGCGTCGCCGTATCTAGCTTCCAATGCTTCCAGAAGCTTTTCGAAAGTAACGTCCTGTCCAAGTGCCTCTAACACAATCAAGGCCTGGTCGCGAAGACCCAAGGTTAGAGCAGTCAAGGCCTGTTCTTTGGTCCACCTATTCGCTTTCATGACGGCCTCGAACTGTATCTTGTAGGCAGACCATGACGAAGAGCCGTCGAATGGTGGCACTTTAAAAGCACCTTGCGAGGGCGCAATTACCGCAGGTGCCACGGCCTCTCCTCCAGATTTGAGCCCACGAACAATTCTCTCCAATTCGGCGATGCGGATCTCCTGCTGCTGGACCTGGTCCTTTACCTCTTTCATCTCCTTACCAATGGCTCCGCGGAGGTCCTTAATCACCATGAGCTGCTCCTCCTGACGGCGAGCTTGCTCTTCCTTGTCACGCTGTAGCTGCTCCTCTAAGCGGCGCGCCTGCTCCTCCTGACGGCGAGCCTGCTCCTCCTTGTCACGCTGCAGCTGCTCCTCTAAGCGGCGCGCCTGCTCCTCCTGCCGGCGAGCCTGCTCCTCTTGACGGCGAGCCTGCTCCTCCTGACGGCGAGCCTGCTCCTCCTTGTCACGCTGCAGCTGCTCCTCTAAGCGGCGCGCCTGCTCCTCCTGACGGCGAGCCTGCTCCTCTTGACGGCGAGCCTGCTCCTCCTTGTCGCGCTGCATCTGCTCCTCCATGCGGCGAGCTTGCTCCTCCTGACGACGAGCCTGCTCCTCCTTGTCGCGCTGCATCTGCTCCTCCATGCGGCGAGCTTGCTCCTCCTGACGGCGAGCCTGCTCTTGCATGAATGCCATAAGGGCGGCTAGGTCAGGCGACGCCGACGATTGAGCTGGTTCCGCTGCAGCAGCGGAGTCTCGATGTCCACTTGATGACGGTGAGGGAGCGTCTCCAAAGCGCCTCTGGTCTACGTCTTGCTGGCGCTGACTCCTGGTGCGCATCCCTTCCGTTTCTTCCTTCGGTAGAACCGGCATAATTTATCCCGCACTTCTGACACCAATTTGTTACGAGCTGGGGTTCAGGGATAAATTATTGAAACAGCAGACTTCAATTAATCACTGTTTATTACAAAAACACTCCTTAAACAATTCTATTACTTCGCACTATTTTCCGCTTTGATCGCTCTGTATCGCTTCTCAATCGAAACTGACTCACGACGAATCCGACCGCTCTTTATATAGCACGGAAGAAGTTTCTGGAACGTTCCATACTGTTCTAGATAATTCGAGAAACTTCCAGAACATTCGACTTTCGAACTCATTGTTCCCGAAGCGACTAGAAACATCCAGAATGTTCGGTTGGAACCTTCTGGAAAATTCCATTCGACACGAGCTTTCGAGAACATCAGTTCCGCTATTCAATACTAGATGGCGCCACTAGTTACTACCTAGTTCTTCCTCTCGTTACTAGATGGCGTTGGCCTATCTTGTAACAATACTTATTAATACAAGAAAATGAACCCCACTAGGAATCTTTTTGAAAAGATGTTAAAATACTTAAAATATTTTTGTTTTATTTATTGTCCAGAAATGATTGTGACACAATATACTTTTTTTAAGTACTGTCCATGGGCATTCTCCATTCTATATTTTTCAAACCTTTTAACCGAGTCGTTACTAAGGAGTATGCTTTAGAAAGTTACCGTTTTACGGCACTAAATCTTAGTAAGGGCCCTAATTAACTGTCAGCTCAGTAATCAATTTATTAAAACTTATTAACGTATACCAGACCACAACATGATTGATTCGTGGCTGGAATCTGGATATGGTTATGATAAAAATACTAACTTGGACGAACCCTTTCACAAAAGCTCTTGAAGGACGCAAAACCTATATTTTTATTACTTCCAGTAAGCAATTCAGGACAATCCAACCAAACTTATTGACGTACGAGTAGGTGTTAAAAAGACAACCTTTTTTCACTTAGGCACCTGTTTTCGGTAAAAAGCTTTGTTGCGAAATTACATTTACACGCGCTCAACTTGTGTTGGTGGGGAATTCGATTTGCTTTGTTTCGAACCTCCAACTTACTTACGATGTGGAAATTTATTTATGGGTAATTGTTTGCAATAACTTCCTGGTTCGGGAGATAAGTGTTTGTGAAAACAGAAATTAATTCAATAGCGGTGGAAGGAGTGTGATACATTATTTAGAAAAGTGTAATACCGAATATCACTTCCCCGTAAGTTTACTAATACGAAACACTCTACAACGAATGCACGCTACCACGAAAAACTTAACAACGTAGCCATGCGATCTCGAATAACCTAATCTCTAATTTCACCAATTCGAATCACTTAACAAAAAAAGCGCGCTTCTACGAAAAACTTATCGCCGAAGCCACGCGACCACGATTATCCAAACCTCTAACGAAAGACACCAATTAATTATTTAATACATCAATTAAGAGCGCAAATTATATATAAGGTTGCAAACAAGGTGCGCAGAGAAGGATGCCGTATCACTGGCGCAAAAGTCTCGTCGTAGTCTACGCCTTTAACTTGATTAAAACCTTTGACGAGTCTGGTTTTATATTTAGTGACCATACCATTACCATAAGCTTCCTTTTTAAGTTTATAAACCCATTTACATGGTTGACCTTTTTGTTTGGTCTATCTACTAGTTCCCATGTGTGTAGTTTTATCAGAGAGTTGTACTCATCAGCTATGGCATGATGTCACTAATCAGCATCATCAGCATGAGTAGCTTCATAATATGTCGTATGTTCATTTACATCATCCGTAGACACATTATAATAAAATAAATCTGGTGGTTTTCTGTTTCTTGTGGGGTACCTCCTCTCCTCTTCCAAACAAGGAGGCTCTTCATCGACACTAAGAAGTCTCAGCTCAAAGAATGGTTCTGGTTCTCTAATATTGGCTGATTCTTCTGCACTTTCTACATGTTCCTGTGAAGTTGGCTCATTTATAGGATCGGTACTCTCGATACAATCGAAAAATTGACAATCGTCATGTTCAGGTTCCTTATTTTGAAATAACAATATGGAATCTGACTGTACCACAGGCTCAGATTGCCTCTGCTCTTTCAACCATCTAAAGCAATTTTCAAAAAAGGTTGCATCTCTGGACGTAAACACTTTTCGTGGGTTAGCAGGATTCCTATATGATTTTCTGAATAACCGACAAAATCGCTTCCTTTACGTCTAATTTTTTTACTGTGACATGAAGGTAAACGTGCTCTGCATCCAAACACTTTTAAATGACTGAGGTCATTTCTACAACCACACCACCTGTCCTCGGGAGTTTTACCACCCAAGGTTCTGTGAGGAGACGTATTTTTCAGGTATACGGCAACTTGGATAGCATCTTCCCAGAATGCTTTAGGCAGTGAGCTTTCTGTTAACAACGTCCTTGCCTTCTCAGTAATTGAGCGGTGGGTACGTTCAGCTAATCCCACTTGTTGAGAGCTGTACGGAACCGTTGTTTTGTGTTGGATACCTTTAGAGGCAAGATAATCATCGAATTCCCTATTAATGAACTCCTTGAGCTTCTCTAGTCTAGAGCACCTCAATTTAAAAATTAATGACTTCGAGAAGGCGCAAAGTATTTGGAAACTTAAACAATCTGCTGGTCTATCCAAACAATATTGAGAATCGACATCTTTTGCACACAAAATGCGTAATTTGGCCGCATTTTAAAACAAAATGCCTTTTTAGGGTTCCGTACCCAAAGGGTAAAAACGGGACCCTATTACTAAGACTCCGCGGTCCGTCTGTCTGTCTGTCACCAGGCTGTATCTCATCAACCGTGATAGCCAGACAGTTGAAATTTTCACAGATGAGGTATTTCTGTTGCCACTATAACAACAAATACTAAAATCAGAATAAAATAAATATTTAAGTGGTGCTCCCATACAACAAACGCGATTGATTTGCCGTTTTTTTGCGATAGTGGTACGGAACCCTTCGTGCGCGAGTCCGACTCGCACTTTTTAAAACCAGATGAGATACCTGAAACTTTTGAAATACTAAAAGAAAAAGTTTTACCCAAGGATGCAGTGAAAGTCACCGATTGGTTTTCCAGATATTATGTCAATGGAACTTATAAAAAGAGGACTACTCAAAACCTCAAAAAATTAAAGACAAATTTGTAAAAAGTGTCTCCATTGTTTCCGCATCTGGTCGGTAAATAACTCAATAGGGACCACTGTTCCAATTACACAAAATGAGATGGAATCATTGCACTACCGCTGGAACAGCCTATTGGGCAGAAAGAAATGGAATTTATTTAAAACCATTGAAGAAATTAATAAGGAATCAAAACATACAGAATTGACGGTAGAAAAATTTAATTCACAGTCTCAAGATATCAAAAGAGCAAAAATGAAAGAAAATAGAGAAGAAAAAATAAGAAAACATTTGGAAAAAAAGGAAACAATGTACTTAACCACATTTTCAGATGGTCTTGCATGCTAACGTTGACTGAACGCATATTGATAATATTTTGTTTTTTTTCTCAAATGTTTGATTTTGTTGATTGTTAAATGAATAAAGATTTTTTATTAAAAAGTGGTTTTTATTAGGCTTTCCCTAAATTAATTGGTGTCTTTTCATTAGAGGTTTGGTTAAACGTGGTCACGTGGCTTCGGCGATAAGATTTTTGTAGAAGCGCGCTTTTGTTGTTAAGTGATTCGAATTGGTGAAATTAGAGATTTGGTTATTCGAGATCGCATGCCTACGGTGTTAAGTTTTTCGTGGTAGTGTGCATTCGTTGTTAAGTGCTTCGTATTAGTAAACTTACGGGGACGTGTTATTCGATGTTACACTTTTCTAAGTCACGTAACACACTCCGGTGGAAGGAACATCAATCAATCTGCTTCACCATCCTATTTTATTTTGAGTGGACTTGGTTTTCGCACTTAGTCCTTATGAAGCACCATTGTTTTCTAATAATATTATTAATATAATTTACAGTTAAGAAAAAGCGAGACCGACCCCACGTACCAACATTGACGCCGAGTTGCCAGTCTGTCGGTTTTTTATCGGTTACATTTCGGGGAGTGTGCGATGGAACTGCACGATTACATTCCACCTAGGCCTTTCCATCATCGGACTACAAGACGTACGGCAATACGCCTTCGATACATGGTGGACATCCCAGCCATACGCACAAAGCGTTTTGCGAATATTTTCATTGTGCACACAGCCACAGATAATATAATACTAGCATACACATGCCTCATCCCATACAAAGAAGACGAGGCCTGTATCCCAGCAGTGGGAACATTAAAAAGACTGATGATGCAAAGAAACCGTGCCGACGTAACTACCGTTTTTCGTCTGATTTAAATGATCATTTTTATAACTACTGCGGTGTTAGCAGCGACTTGTAAGTAAAAGGGTTTTCCTATCGTGACTTTTTTCTTTAAATACAGTGACCTGACGTGACGATTTGTATTATAGTATTTTTTGCTAGTTTTTATAGTTTCACTGTACCAAAATGTGTTAAAATACAAATGAAAAAATCGAGTGTTATGCCTCATATATTTAAAACCGCGCCATCTATTGGAATCAATTTTAAATGATCCGTTTAAATAATCTTTGAAATATGAATTAAGAGCCCAATATTCCATAATTTTGTGCTTAGGAGAGTTGATTAAAAAATAACATACAATTTTTATGATCAATTCTAGAAAATGTTAATTGTACACAAAATTGAATAACGAATCGATGCATATGGCGCCATCTAATGACAATTATTTGAACCAAATTTTCTTTGTAAGCGCTGGGATCCCGTGGCAAATTTAAGAAGTGGAATTCTCTGCCGCAGACTTTGTTTCCTGATAGCTACAACGTTGAGGTCTGTAAGTCAAGAGTGAATAGTTTACTTCTAGGCAAGCGTGCTTCATCGTCGACCCATTATCGCTTACCATCAGGCGAGATAGTGGTCAAACGCCAGTTAAATTAAATAAAAAGGTACAATGGTGCACTTAAGGACTAAGTGACCCAAAGCTAGCTAGCTTCCAGTCTGGCCTCTAAAAAATAAAAGGCCTCTTCTCAAAAAGAGAAGACACGAGCAGTACACAAGACGACTTGGCCATACACTTTTAGAGCAAGGATATTTTTAGTGTGCGTAAGGGACAGATGTATCTGAGTTGTATACCTGTCCCTTTTTCACAGTCGAACCATAATATATAGTTATGACACGTCATGGTATGGCCGGTTTTATCACGATGTCAAATCTAGGCATGTGCCAATGTGACTTTTTGGAATTCAAATGTATTTTGTAAGTTTATCTTGAACTTCACTGACAACGGTGAAATATGTTTTTATTCTGCTGTAAAAGTTCCTTCTCATAAAATATTCCAAAGGAAACATCCATTTGCAAAGTAAATTCTCAATTTCCATATTCTACAATTAACACAAGCCAAGATTTCGAACACTACGAGTACAGTGCACAAGAATGAATTCAATACTGTTACTTAACGAATTCAATACTTGTTCCGTATGGTGCCGGACGTAAAGAATTTCACCATCCCATGTCTTCCCGTGGGTGTCGTAAGAGGCGACTAAGAGACAAACCAGAGAATGGGCAGCAGCGTCTCTGTGCTTCTATAACAACCATACTGCGATCGCCAACCCGCCTGCCAAGCGTGGCGATTATGGCAAAACCCCCCAATGAATAGCACAAATAAAAAATGGCCCCTAGTACCCGGTAGCTTGCCTACCCTCGACTACGGTAGCGGTCGAGGCTACGGCATGGCAAGGGGTGCTAAGAATCTTCGGACGAGATCCGGCTACCCCAACAATCACCGACGACTGGACCTGGCAACGTACAACACGCGCACACTTCGGACCGACGAGAAGGTCACCGAAATCGAGGAAGAATTGAGCGGGTTGCGATGGAGTATTATAGGGTTATCTGAGGTCCGAAGAGAGGGGGAGGACTCGATAATCCTCAAATCCGGTAACCTGCTCTATTTCCGAGAGACCTGACCGGCAGTCCCAAGGTGGTGTCGGGTTTATCGTCCACAAGTCCCTTGTGAACAATGTGGTGAAGATCGAGAGTGTGTCGACCAGGGTGGCGTACCTTATACTCAGAATATCCTCAAGATATTCGCTGAAGGTCATACAGGTCTACGCCCCAACCTCGGCACACCCCGACGATGAGGTAGAGACCATGTATGAGGATATCTCCAGAGCCATGCATGGTTTCAAAACTCACTTCACCGTTGTCATGGGGGACTTCAACGCGAAACTGGCCAAACGAGACGAGGATGAGCTGCAAGTGGGGCAATTTGGAGTTGGACAACGGAACCACCGGGGTCACCTACTGGCCAGTTTTATGGAGAAGGAAGGCCTCTATATGATGAACTCCTTCTTCAAAAAGCGTGAACACAGGAAGTGGACCTGGCAGAGCCCCGATGGTGCAACAAAAAATGAGATCGACTTCATCATGTCAACCAAGAAGCAATTGTTCAATGATGTCTCTGTGATCAATTCGGTAAAAACCGGGAGCGATCACCGCATGGTAAGAGGCACATTGAACATTAATATTAAGCTTGAAAGGTCTCGACTGATGAAGTCTACGCTCCGGCCAGCGCAGATCCAGGTCCAAAACCCCGAGAGCTTTCAGCTCGAACTCCAGAATCGTTTCGAATGCCTAGGGAGCTCCGTGGATGAATACAGCAACGGGTTCGTGGAATCTGTCCATACGGTCGGGTCTAAGTTTTTCAAGACCCGTCGTACAGATAGGAACAAAAAGCTCTCTGATCATACCCTCAAGCTTATGAAGGAGAGGCGTGAGATGATCCTGCAGTCTTCAGATGAGGCGTGCAAATACCGGCAGCTCAATAGACTGATCTCTAAATCCTTGAAAAGAGACCTCCGCCGATTCAATACCGAGCGTATTGAAGACGCGATCGAGCGAAATAAAGGCTCCAAGGTGTTTGCAAGGGATCTGGCTATTGGGCAGAGCCAACTCACGAAACTGAAGACCGACGATGGCAGGATCGTATCCGCCAAACCAGAGCTTCTAAGGGAGATCGAGACATTCTATGGGCAGTTGTACACATCGATCAGCAAGCCCGTTGCGAGTCTAGCAAACGACCCAAGAGCTAGATTGACCCGGCACTATACCGAAGATATCCCGGACGTCAGCCTGTACGAGATTAGGATGGCTCTTAAACAGCTCAAAAACAACAAGGCGCCGGGTGATGACGGAATTACGGCCGAACTCCTGAAGGCGGGTGGCAAACCGGTCCTTAGGGCCCTTCAGAAGCTATTTGATCCGTCATACTCGAGGGCAAAACGGCACAGGCATGGTGCAGGGGTGTGGTGGTACTCTTCTTCAAGAAGGGCGACAATGCCCGGCTGAAGAACTATAGGCCCATCTCACTTCTTAGCCATGTCTACAAGTTGTTTTCAAGAGTCATCACGAATCGTCTCGCGCGCAGGTTTGACGATTTCCAGCCCCCCGAACAAGCCGAATTCCGAAAAGGCTTTAGCACCGTAGACCACATACATACGCTACGGCAGGTTATACAGAAGACCGAAGAGTATAACCTGCCTCTATGTTTAGCGTTTGTGGACTACGAGAAAGCCTTCGATTCGATCGAGACTTGGGCTGTACTGCAGTCTCTCCAACGGTGCCAGAACGACTACCGGTACATTGAGGTGTTGAAGTGTTTGTACAAAAACGCCACCATGTCAGTCCGTCTTCAGGATCAGACCTCGAAACCAATCCTTCTCCAGCGCGGCGTGAGACAGGGAGACGTCATTTATCCGAAACTGTTCACTGCTGCGCTGGAGGATGTCTTCAAGGTTCTGGACTGGAGAGGGCTGGGCATCAACGTTAATGGCGAGTACATTACTCACCTTCGGTTTGCCGACGACATAGTGGTCATGGCTGAGACCATGGAGAGCCTCAGTAAAATGCTCGATGACCTCAATAGAGCTTCCGAAAGAGTGGGTCTTAAAATGAACATGGACAAAACCAAGATCATGGTGAATGCCCATGTTACACCCACTCCTATCAAGGTCGGAGACTCTACACTCGAAGTTGTAGACCATTATGTCTACCTGGGACAAACGGTCCAGTTGGGTAGGTCCAATTTCGAGAAAGAGATCAACCGTCGAATCCGACTCGGCTGGGCGGCGTTCGGGAAGTTGCGTGGTATCTTCTCGTCCAATTTACCGCAGTGTCTCAAGACAAAAGTCTATGACCAGTGTGTGTTGCCAGTGATCACCTATGGAACCGAGACGTGCCAAACTTAAGTGGCAGTGGGCAGGGCACATTGCTCGCAGAACAGATGGCCGATGGGGCCGAAAAGTTCTGGAATGGCGACCGCGAACCGGAAGACGATACGCTGGAAGGCCTCCCACTAGGTGGACTGATGACCTGGTTAAGGTTGCGGGAAGGCGCTGGATGCGAGACGCACGGGATCGGTCAATGTGGCGACGCCTGGGGGAGGCCTATGTCCAGCAGTGGACGTCTTTCGGCTGAAATGATGATGATGATGACTTAACGAATTTATTTTACGTTATAATCAAAGTTCAGTAGAGCGAAGTTGAACCAGCGACACACTTGGTAACGACCTCACAGGCTCCGACCAGCTCCGAGAAAAAGATCTTATCTCGCAGACATTTGACATGTTGAAATTCTCTTTATTTGTAGTGTAAGTGTTATTTAAAATTATTCAGAGTAGTTGGAACTATTAAAAATATAAATTGTGTATTCTTGATACTTTTCAAATAAAGAATACCTAAGAGGGATTGAGTGTGAGAGCAGGAAGGAATTATATCGATCTTCCCTCTCATGTAACGAAATATACCTAAACGTGGCTCGTCCTTGAAAAATCACTCTCAATAATTCTCGTCCAATTATCGAAAGTTACACTTCAATAAAAAAGGTAGGTAGGTGCATATTTTTGTGACAAAATTGTCGGGAGTTCACTAAAAACCGGAGTCGTTAAGGTTAATCAAAACGTCGGTGTACACGTGCCGTTTACGGTCCGGACGCGTTAGAGCGGCGACTGGACGGGCGCGTCATTGTCGTGAATAGATGAAACCGGCCTTTTGTTCCCTGCTGCTATAACAGAAGCAATTCCTTTTTTTCTATTATTTTTTTAAACACACCGCTTTCGTCTCTGGTGTAATTTTTCTCTTCACCAATTACTTTGTAGCTGCGCCTGTGAGGTATTGCCCTGTAGTCCCGGAGGCTAGCACGCAGTTTTCCGTTTGTATTTTTCAATATTCGGTTTCCTTTGCGTGGCTGGTAAGTAACCTGGCTTTGATAAGTTGGCGTGGATTTTTTCAGTAGATAGTCCGAGAGAGAATTGTGTGTAGAGTGACAAATTAGGATATTATCGATTGACTTTATAATAAACAGCATAAATCGGCAAAAAAGTATTGATAAATATGCTGGACACGACCCACATTTCCAGGAACTGCGTCTTTATTAATTCATTATGACGTCATTAGTCAATTTATGATATATTTCACTGTAGCCTGATGAAGTTCACAGGAGTAGCAGTGAAATGCATTGAAAATGTTAAGAAGTGATTTTAATTGGATTTTTAATTGGTTTTTAGTTGAATTTTAATTGGATTTGAATAGTATTTTAATTTTATTTTAATAGTTGTTTAATTGATGTTTTGTAATAGATCACTAGAAACACAACAGAGCTAGTACAAAGCGGTAGGTCAGTAGGATATAAAAATACTCAAGAATAGATAATACTCACGTGTAGTTGGTAATTCAGCAATAAAACGGTGTGTCCGTTTGGACTTTTAACTAGTATTTATTTTCCACTTCACACTAAGTTACCATCAACTCCATAAAATATATCCACTTAGGTCAACAGTACAATCTTCCAAGCCCGCCCAGACAGTGTTGCCAGTGGCAGATAGTCAAATGTTACATGAGACATCTCAAAAAGTTACATTTTCATGAGAAAAGTTACATAGCATTATTTTATGTGGAAAACGACACTAAGAAAATAAAAGACTACGATTTATTTATTTTTCTACTATTTAGTAGCGGAACGCGCCCACTATTCGAATTTTCGCGCGGGTGGGCCCTCCCCCGCGACTACCACGGGTAAATCCGTGGCATTTAGTTTAGCGTTTAGAACATTCAAATTACAACTAGAAGCAACTATGAAACTAGGTACCTATTTGGTCGTATTAGCGAAAAGATCGATAAATAAAATCAAATCAAGGTTACGCCGGCCGGTAGATATTCATCCCACTCTAGTTCTTGTAAACGAAACCAAAGTTACTTAAAAATGAGTTATCCAAATGAACTTCTTGAAGCTATGTGCAGTGCATGGCACACATATATCATGCTACTTGATAATCTTGATATTTAGTTGAAGATTGATACAAAAATAAACTTATTTCAGTTGCAAGACGACTTTGTTGTTAATTTACTGACAACACGACGAACAAAAGGTTTCTTAGATGCGTTCCGTTTCACGATTATTTTTTGTTAGTAAGTTCTAAAAGTTACGTAAAAGTTACATTTTGATTCGTGTTACATGGAAGTTACATGAGACGGTCAAAAGTTACATAAAATGTAACAAAAGTTACGTTCTGGCAACGCTGCGCCCAGAGTAGACTGACGAACTGATTCGACTCAACGCGCCTCGTATCCGAACAATCCCCCTCCAATCGACAACTGTCATTACATGTGACATTTGACATTCGAATATTTTCTAGGATAATCAATTTAACAACTTTTAATTACTATTTGATGATAAAAATAAATCATTTAATTCTTAACAAATAAAAGATTTAATTATCAAAGAAAACCTAACAGTTCAATTGTTGTTTAATTGGATTTTACTTACAATAATAATTGTATGTTTGATTGTATTTTAATTGATTTTTAAATTTTAATATTTGATTGTATTTGAATGGAATTTGAAATTTTATTTTAATTGTATTTTAATGGAATTTGAAATTTTATTTTAATTGTATTTCTGTTAGTCCTAATATATTTGTAGTAGTAACATTGCATTGGCGTTATACCAATTAAGGTGTTATTTACATAATTTTCAATAAATAAATAAATTTCACGTAGATAGGTATAGAAAACTCATGTAACATTATTTTTTTCATTAGCTTAGAGCTCCGCAACACAGAAACACGGGAAGGGTCGACAGTTTGTGGTGTGAGGTAGCTAATCAGTCAATCTTGCGGAGAGCGTTATAGGAGAAGTGAATCTGCAAAATGACGGCCTCCCGGCATAATTAATTACCCAAACTTCAATAGGTACAGACAACAAAAGACGATTGTTTGCCTCCTGCGCCGCTGAATCGATGTCGGGCTTTATATCCGGATAATCTCGTCCTTTGTATCTGTTTTATGAAAGAAATAAAGTTTTTATTTCCTTTAGAATTAGCTGCTCAGCTCAAGGAAGCCTTATCTGGATTCTTTCTGGACTCTCCTTAATTTTATAATTTTTGTTTTAACTGTGGTGCTCAGATCAAGTAAAAAAAGGTAGATTCCGCACGGCCTATAGATTAGGTGAAGCCACTTTTTTAACTATGTGTGAGTCACTGGAGTGTTGCCACTTTTTAAAAAAATGTCTCTCAAATTATTTAAATGGGATTAAATATTAATTTCATAATTTTAAGTAAGTACTTTATATGCAAATGTGAAAGGAAATCTGTCTGTTTGTTTTTAATAAACGCGTGTAGTCGCTCATGTGTAAGAACACCGAGCAGCTCGGAACATTTTTTTTTATTAAAAATACAACAAAGGTTATGTGAAACATGTTTATTACAAAAATATAAATTTTTATTACAAAAACAACCATTCCATGGAATTAAAAATATACTTTTTCACATGGAATGAAAAGTATTTGTATGTAAGTAAGTACGAAATAGAGCATTAACTTATAACAGAATACTAACAAACTTAGTGAACTTTAAAAAAGATTGAAACAATGTGACCTATTTCTGTCGTGCAATCGGAGGCATCTACATCAAGGTCGTTTTTGTTGAATTTAAGAAAAATGCCAGAAATAGAAAATCAGAAATAGGTTGTATGTACTTTTTGTGTATTTTTACATAATTATGTATGTAATACTTATGTATTCATGTGATTTAAATAGAAAATAAACATGAATTAGGTCAACTCTCTACTTAATTATTTTTGTTTGACTTTGCCTACTTACCCACATTTTGGGCAATTAGAAATAAGAATTACTGGCAACACTCTCCCAATATGTCATTTTCGGGAAAAAACATTATCTGTTCCGAATAACCTCAAAATTATGTTGGAAAACCAAAAATACAAATAGTTCTGCGTGTACTTACGTGTGAAACGATACTCCTAAAGACTTCTTGTTCACTATGGTGTTGTTTTTGCACCACTTGACAACACAGGACAGCATTTTTAAGGCAAAGATTTTGCACGACGGTCCGTGAGATACTAACAAAAATCAGCGTAGTTTTATTGCTTGTGTGTGCGTGAGCGCGTGTGTTTACAAGAATCGGCTGAGTTTTGTGGCTTCACCTAAACTATAGGCCGTGCGGAATCTACCTTTTTTTACTTGATCTGAGCTGTGGTGTCTTTACGAAGATTATTTATATTGCAGTCGGGACAATGATTTCCCATAATCAGTTTTCTTGTGACATACATTGTTGTCGCCTGTCAGCCATGCTTGTTTACTTTCTGTGTCCAATTGTCTAATCGTTGGCCTTTCTTCTTAAATAAACAGTTTCAGACACAAACCGGGGCAGCCACTTTGTTGTGCAAAGCCAAAAAGGCTGGTCTCCCGCCCGCCCACCGCCAAATATGAACTCTCATTGTCTACTTAAGGGCCTACATACGCTTTAGTGCCGTAAAACGGTAACTTTCTAAAGCATACTCCTTAGTAACGGCTAGGTTAAAAGGTTTTAAAAATACATATATATTATTGATTCATGTACATTAATAGTTTTGCTTTAAAAAAATAATTAAAACACGATATTTTTTCGCAGCTTTTGGAAACTCCTCCAAAACGACTTAAGTGTTTAAAAATATTTTTAGATAGACAGATTGGTGTTTAGAGGTTCTTGCGATGTAACTTTGCTTATTTAAATCAATCAATATTTTGCAATTATTGGAAAATTTGGAGATAAAATTTTTATATGTCACTCTTGACAGGTCAGGCCATAGATTATTATTAATACATTTATTTCAGATATCAAATTCATACACAAAATAATACATTGAATAATAAAAACACATTAAAACATAGGATTACAAATTAGATTATTAAAAAATTAAATTACATTCATTGAAACAACATTAGAATTATTAAAATACCGTCAAAAGTTGTTAGTACATTGCTTATAAACTATGTTAGTGAGCGCCCATAACAATGCGCATCCATTTATTCTGCGCAATCCAATGATATTCAAATCAATTAAAAAAAGTGTGCCGCACATAGCGGCAGCACACATACACACTTTTTATTGATCTAACATTAAAAATATTTATTTTAATCAATAAATAAATAAATTACAAATACACACGATGGCATTTATTTTATTTTGTTTTTGTTTCAACAAAGCCTATCGCTCTTCGCCATGCGTGACATAAACTAAAGATTAAAGGTCACAATTGTGACCTATTCGAGTCTTCAAAATGCGCGCGCTCATAACATATCTGTTTATTTGAATATCATTGGCGCAATCCGTTCGAGACGCAATCATTTGCAAGATGCCATTGCTACTGCCTCGCACGCGCTGCCACAAGGAGGTTACCCTCCGCGCCTCCGCCGTCCGTCCGCGCCTCCGCAAACATGCCGGACGCACTACAATAGTAATATGAATACAATTCTGGGAAGTAATATATAATATACGGAAAACTGAAGGGAAGGTTTAATTTTTAAAACCATGACTCTTTTGAGAGTTTTTCGCTATTCCTCATAGTTTTAGAGTTTGCCATCCACGTCCACTTGGAAAACTCACCATGTATATATCGTCACACCGGTTTGCGACAATGGCTGTACGGCGGAGTTGCAAGCTTCATGGCCATATCAAAATATAATCATAATTTGGCGCACGGTTTGCGCAGTGGTTGAGCGATTGACTGCTGCGCTGCGTGTCGCAGGTTCGATTCCCGCATGGAACAAATATTTGCATGACCTACAGATAGTTGTTCCGGCTCTGGGTGTTGTGTATGTGAGTTTATATGTTTGTAAACGCACCCACGATACAGGAAGTAATTCCTAGTGTGGGGTAAAGTATTACATAAAAAAAAAAAAAAACTTTTTGCAAAAAAATACTACCGACTTCCAAATACAAAACTACAAAGTGAAAAATAACTTAATTTTTTGAAGTCGGTGTCTTTCGTAGGTACCATTTTTTTGCGTTATGGACACCGACTTCAAAAAATTAAGTTATTTTTCACTTTGTAGTTTTGTATTTGGAAGTCGGTAGTATTTTTTTGCAAAAAGTTTTTTTATTTTTCACTTTTTAGTTTTACGTACCTAATAGGCAAGTTAAGGGAACTATTTCGCCAGAATAGATTTCATTAAACTTGAACATAACCGTTGAAATGAGAGATCTGCTTACCCCTTAAGAGCGAACTGGCGTGATGTTATGTTATGAAATGCTATAAACAACAAACAGATATGCGATTGCAACAATTCCGAGAGATTTGCCGTTATTTATTGAAGAGTTCTGTTGTATATCTCCGAAGTTCCTCATCAGATCTTCACCAAATTAAAATGGGACCAATTTCGGAACAACTTTTTCAAACAAAAAAAGAATTTTCAAAATCGGTTCACAATTGACGGAAATATGGGTGAACATACACAAAAAAAAAAAAAAAAAAAAAACAAACTTGAAGTCGAACATAGAACCTCCTCCTTTTTGGGAAGTCGGTTAAAAAACTACCCGGGAAAGTAGGAAGAGCAACGAGGTCCGAACTCCTTGCAAGTGCAATACCTACGCTTGCACAGCGCTTGATCGCGGGCCTGCTGGATAACTAACATAGGTATACCTTCTTAGATTCTACGACTACTAGTTCCTTCCATACTCCATCATAAGATAATAGAAAAAGTAAATTGTGTAGGAAAGCACCTAAACAAGGAAATTGTTAACGTCAGTTTGCCTGCTGACACATCGTAAGGTTTTTGTCATGAATCCCGTACTGACATGCAGTAAGTTTGGTATAAACCTTACAGCCACATATGAAAGTAATATGAGGAGGCCGGGATGAGTTACGATCAAGGGACACGTCATTCCGTGAACAGAGAAATTCTTTTATCAACATTGTTTCGTTGGGATAATATGCTCAGGATGCGGGCCCGCGTTATTTTATAACTGTGCAGGTATACTTATGTTTTTAAGTAGGTCCTGTACATAATTTGATGGAAGGTTGTCATTTACGGAACCCTATGTGTGGTAAGCAGAATTTTGAAAATGTGACAGCCGTGTTTCGTCCGATTAAAATAGGGTTTTTTGTAGCAAAATATTATCTTGATATTATTTTCCCTGTTTCCATCTTGTTTTAACGATGGGGTTTAAACTCCCAAGTCATCATCATCATCATCATCTTCCTGCCCTTGTCCCATGTTACTTGGGGGACGGCGCAACACGTTTTCCTCTTCCATACCGTCCTGTCCCCAGTCACGCTATCACTGACTCCCTTTTCTTTCATATCACTCCTCACACAGTCCATCCAAGTAAATACTCAATTTCTAAAATCCTCTTGCTTAATTTAACGAAAACAATATTTTCTTCTTTTTTCAATTTTCAATAACGCTTTTATCTATATCTATATATCTTTCTACGGTTCTATATGGTATACAAACATAACACAGGTTTCAGGTTGTCGTTGGGTATAGTGACGTGAATGCATTGACATAAGGCGAGGCGTACGTCGAGGAACAGTCCCGGTGGCCGCCACTCGCCGCCACACGGCTGCTACTCATTTGTCTACACACACCGCACGTATTCCATAAACTACGCTGCTACGTATACGTACGTTGGATATACGGATATATCTTTGAACTGTTGTGAACTATTGTGTTCGATTTGCTGTTATGCAAACGTTTCGGAACAAAAACTGTAACGTTGCTTTTCTTGACACCTAGCACAAACTTCGTGGCTTCGTCTAGCGTAAAGCTTTGTTAGTAAAAACATGAGGACCGACGGTACTGAGACACAAACGTTTGCTTAGTTACGTGCACATGGGATCAGATTGTTATGCGAAGGTTGAACTAATAAAAAGACAAAAGGACTTATTCTAACAAAATGTGGAAAGTGATCCATGCGTTTACCGTAAACCCCTGATGTGTAAGGTCCTCCGGTGATATACATATTATGAGTACGAAACTCCAAAAGGGACAAGCAAATAGCGATTGTGTAAGAAATTTATACGTGGAACTCGTTCAAGGGTTATTAGATTTCCTGTCACACGCTGGGCTCGCCGGCCGCAGGTCCTATTTGCCAAACATTGCCTTAAGTCAATGCCAATTTCTTGCGAAAACATTTTGTTCGGTCATTATCGTTTCTTGTTGGATGTTTTGCACTGGTTTCAACAAATTATAGTCGAGTTTCAAAGTTGGTGCCAATTTTGTTCAATTTGGAGATTGTAATTTGCTTGAAGGGTGGCTGCCAGATCTCATTGGCGTCATTTTAAGCTTATTTTCCAGACTTGTAATGCCCGCAAAAGGGGTTTTGTCGTTACGTAGGTACGTCGGCGTCACGGGGAGCGGGTGTTGCTGTAATTTAAGTGTTTTTGTGCGTAAGCGTGCGAACCAGCTAACCAGCGATCTTACACATTCAAATAGGTACTACTACTCTAACATCATACATTGATAAGATCTGTCCAAATCTTTGCTCGACTAGAGTCATTTAGACATGGTGCCGCCCAGGATTTTACTATATTTTTTTATGAAACATACTAAGAAAAAAGTAAGTAAGTAAAAAAAATATTTTTTTCAAAAAAATACTACCGACTTCCAAATACAAAACTACAAAGTGAAAAATAACTTTATTTTTTGAAGTCGGTGTCTTTCGTAGATACCAATTTGTTTGCGTTATGGACACCGACTTCAAAAAATAAAGTTATTTTTCACTTTGTAGTTTTGTATTTGGAAGTCGGTAGTATCTTTTTGCAAAAAAGTTTTTTTATTTTTCACTTTTTAGTTGTACCTACGTAATAGGCACGTTAGAAAGGTAAATAAAACGCCAGAATAGATTTCATGAAACTTGAACATAACCGGTGTAATGAGAGGTCTGCGTACCCCTTAAGAGCGTACTGGCGTGATGTTATGTTATGAAATGGTATAAACAATAAACAGACATGCGATTGCAGCAATCCCGAGAGATTTGCCGTTATTTATTGAAGAGTTCCGTTGTATATCTCCGAAGTTCTTCATCAGATCTTAACCAAATTAAAATGGGACCAATTTCGGAACATATTTTATCAAACAAAAAAGGATTTTTAAAATCGGTCCACAATTGACGGAGATATCGGTGAACTTAAAAAAAAAAAAAGAAACAAACATAATGTCGAACATAGAACCTCCTCCTTTTTGGGAAGTCGGTTAAAAAGTTATAAAATGTTAAGAATTGAACTCAGAGTATTGCACAAAATTAATTCCACAAGAATTAATTTTGAATAATAAATTGAGTTAATATGGAGAGTATACGAACCTTGTGGAAACTCGAACAAATTTCCGTGCGTTCAAGCGTTTTTGCCATACCTATTATTGCAATCAAATATAACAAGCACACAATGTTAGGACCCATCAATATTAATGTAAATTTTTATCCGTGGTGCTAGACAACTGGGCTTATCCCAGTTGTAAACGACCCTTTGTGCCTATTGGCCTTGTTTGTTCTGTCTCCTGCTTGATATGGAGGGAATTGCAATTTTGTATTTTTCCTACTCCTCCGTTATTTTTTTCTGATATTTCGTTGCGGGATCCAAGACAGTTAAATTCATTCTCCGGCACTTCATCGAGCTTAATTGCCTCGCCGCTTTTCTGGTGGTCGCCACTGTTGATTCTGGCTTTCAGGAGTTGCAGTGGCTATTTCCAATAGTGCGGTGGGATTGTACCTAGGCTATCTGCCTAGTAAGAAAACTAAAAACAAACAAATTAAAGATTCAGGAACTATTTAAAAAAATGTAGCATCCTTAATGCGCACTTTTGCACAACGAATGAGGACAAGAGTGCGCAGTTAAGTGTGTGATGGCACACTCTTGCACATAGAGCTCCAAAGACTTTTGAAAGACCACTACTGCCATCTTTTGGCCAAGACTTTGTATTAGTGACGGAAACACACTAAGTGGCGTGGCGTGGCGCGGGAGCCACTAATCAAACGAGTCTGTTTCAGCCTACGTCATCAAACTTCAGAAGGCGCCACGCCACTCCACGATCCGTAAGCGTGTTTCCGTCTTAACTCGAGTGAAACACGTTTCGATAGTAATTTACAAACAATAAACAAATAAAAACAACTTACCTGGCTCACATTTATTACAATCACGTTTTCTAAACACCTAAATATTTGTAACAGGTTCCAAATTTAGTTTTTTTCGAGTAAATCTACCGAAATTGTATTAAAAACGTAAATTCTTACACCGGGATGTAAAACTTTGATGATTAACTGTCAACTGAAGTTGGCCGCAGAAGACTGAATCCTTATCCGAGAATCGCTCTACGCATTATTGTACAACACGCAATCTTGCGTACCCCCTATCCTATTTAATCTGCGAGTTTTTACATTTAAAAACTTTTTTGCAAAGAATACAACTGACTTCCAAATAAAAACTCTACCAAGTGCAAAATAAATTTAATTTTGGAAGTCGGTGTTCCTCGATTTTTTTCTTAGTTTTTGACTTCTAAAATTAACCTTCGACATACAAGGTAAAAATACTTCTGACCCATACAATGTGGGGTCTAATTGATTAGAAGAAAATACTTAATATTAAACATAGAACCTCCACCTTTTTTGGAAGCCGGTTAATTAACAAATTTGCCCACTTTGTTGCCCTCATCAACAAAAACATTTAACGATTTTGTTGCTATAAAAATAAATACGCATCATTTATTTCTCCTATCATGTATTTTTACCTAATTTTGAATTTACCGGGTAGAATCCCATCACAAAAACAGTCACATACGGAAACACACTTAATTGTCGTGACGTGGCGTTGATTGGCTACAAAATTCGTTGTTATGTATGACGTAGGCTGGAACAGAGTCGTTTGATTGGTGGATCCTGCGCCACGCCACGCCACGACGCGTAAGTGTGTTTCCATCTACTGATGAGATTCCCGTCTATGGCGTCTATCGATAAAGTGTGTCCAAACATAAAGCACGGCAGGCCGCACGCTGTCGCTTCTGGCTACCTACCGGCCGGGCGGTGCCGGTCTGCCGCGCACAAACATTTTTATAAACATTCGTCAGTTGGCTAAGCGTATGCTAAGATGCTGGTGAAACAGCACGGTAGAGATTTTGCAGGCCAGAGCAGTCGAGGCAGACAGATTGTGTGTCACGCAGTACTGCCGCGGAAACATGCGTCGGTTTAGGCTTGGCACATATTGCGGTTTTTAGTCGCGCGGGTTTTTGTCCGCGTACTAAAGGGCTTATTACACGGTATTCTGGGCCCTACACCCTATAATAGGGTGGTGTAATAAATATCAGATTGTTAGGGTCCAGAAAAAGAGACCTTTGAATTCAGGGACACGGTATTCAGGGCCCTGAATACCGTGTAGTGTAATAAGACCTTAAATCATGACTAACACGCACTGCGGACAAAATACCGCGCGATTTTTGAAGACTTAGCACGCATTGTGGTTTAAGTTTAGCTGTGTGGATAGCGGCTGGCTTACCTTTGTGGAATGTTCCCTATTTGTATTTGGCTCAAGGATTAATTTCATCTACATAGGTAAGCTACAGCTGCTGGTTTTACAATTTTAAATCTATTCCTTATTACGCCCTGCATTTTGATCCACAGATAACTATATACTGTTTTGAGCCATCTAGCCATTATTCTAAAAAACGCAACGTTTTATACTACTAGACCACTAGGTCACCTCTAACGATATTGGTTTAAATAAGGAAAAATAGATGGCGCTATAAGGTTCGTAGAAAGAGATGGAACAAAAGTCTCTGCTAAATGTCATAGGAGTGAGTGAATAAAAATATTAATATTGAACTCCACGTCCACGAAACGAAACGCAGTAATGAATGTTCTGACGTTGGTATTTTAGTAATCGTCAATGTGACGTCATCATTCTTCACACAAAGCAGCTGTTCTTTTTCCTTGTGTTACATTCTTCTGTGAATATGGCTGATAATTCGTATTATGGTGAAAATAGTGATGTTGCAGCTATATTTTTTGATTTAGACAACACGCTAATACAAACAAGAAAGGGGGACACAAGAGCCTGCAATAAGGTATGTAATTATTTTCTAAAAATATTATTGTGACACGGTCATGGAATAGTTCGGAACGAAGTGCGCGCGCTGTCATCGTGGTGCCTATTTCGCAATCGCAAGTTTTTACGTCGTTGGTTGGTTTGGTAGAAACCGCTGGTTTGCTTGTTGCACCCCGCGTGCGTGTTTAGCGTCCACGTTCCAGCGTGTGTTTAAAAATAGTGTTTCATAGTTGGAGAACGCGAGCTCGGCGTCCAGATTTAGATATTTTGGAAGAGAACACACTCTAATTATAAACGTGATGTAGATCGAGCCGCTGTCGGAGCGATTCAACTGCGGAGCCAGCGCTCGTTCAGTGGAGCGCTCACTACTGCGCTTTGTGTTCGCGTCGTGTGTTTCGTAATCATGGGCGAGATATCAGAACCGATAAAAAAATGTGTACTTATACTAAAAGCCGCCAAAAGCGACACGGAGAAATTCGCGGCGCTTTTCATGGTGACCAAACTTGTGAAGAGTAAGGATTGCCAATCGCAAGCCAAGAAAGCACTCTTCGAAGCCATCGGATTCAAGTTCCTGAAGAAGCTGCTGACGAGCAACTCTGTGCAGGATGACTGCCCGCCGTCCGTGTACAAGTCAGTGGCTCTCTCAGTGCTTACCACCTTCTGCAATGATCCTGAACTTGCAACTCATCCTGAAATGCTTGCCAACATACCAGTGTTCCTTGAAATAGTGCAAAAATCTGAAAGTGAAGACTATGATGATGATCTCATCATTGTCAGTGAAGCATACACATGCCTGCAATGTATTGCTGAACATGAGGCCGGTCAGAAAGCTCTCATTGAGGTTGGTGCCATCACGAAAATGTCAGAAATTTACTCGAACCAAAGTTTCCAGACTGATGAAGCCCTTAACATTCTTGTGAAGCTAGTGAGCAGGTACGGGCCTACTGCTTGGGGTGATGATCCTAAACCTTTCCATGCTTTGGTAAATAAAATAGCATTGGACTTTGCCACTGACCAATCGGAAAGAAAGTTTGAATTAGCTACCATCTTGAGTGCACTTCTATACAGCTGCAACAAGTGCACCGTCGTACCTACCTCCTCAGAAGAAACATGGCCCCAGAGTATCTACAAAGCTCTTCATGACATACTCACCAGCAAAATTGGTAAGAACCAAAGAGATCCCTCTCTCAAACTGGCAGCCAACATTGTTGATCTTCTCGGCATTGAGTGGACTTTAAATGATGAGGAGAATCCAAAGAAGTTTTTCCTGCTGCTGCAACAACTTTGTGCCATAGAAGTAAGAATGCAACTGGAGGACAGGAGTTTCAAACAAGCATATGCCAATGCTGAATTAGTAACAGCTTGCTTTATTGTATTAGAATTATCTATTAATTACATGGCCACAGATCAACTGGACTTGGAACAGAAAGAAAAGCAATCTGTTTACACGGGTCTCAAGGGTGCGTTCAATGCCATAGTGTCTATGTTGACTAAAGTGTTCAATGATAAGAACAGAGACAAACTACCTGATGCTGAAAAGGTCTATATTTGCGCTATGGTCCGAGTATTGGTTGCATGGATTGCCCAAGAAACCACAGCTATGAGGGAACAAATTTACACCTTGATGCCATTCATGTTCTCCCTTGCAAATGACTCTTTCCACGCACACAGAGCCAGGAAGATGGCTGAGAAGAACAAGTCTGAAGGTGAAGCTATGGATACTGAGGTCAATCTGATGGGACAGATAGATCTACTCCGCTTAATGTTGCCAGCTCTCTGTCATTTGGTAGTTGAAGACAAGGCCAGAGCCATAGTATTAAACCTTAAACAAGAAGATATCCTGTATGAAGCCATGTGTTTCCACTGGTCAATTGTACATTACAAGAAACCACCTGTACCTAAATCGGAGAGACTAAAACAACTAAATCAGCCTGCCCGTGAACTAGAGCCGCAAGTATTAGAAGATATGAAAGATTCTAGAGCAGCCATGGTCAGCCTGTGTAATATTTTCATGAACCTCACAGTTCTGGCCCCTAAAGTTGTCGAGACCAGCATGTTGTTCAACACACTACTCAAATTCATCTTTAATGACTTACCGGAACTGAAGGACATACCTGAAAACTTAGTTCTCCATGGACATCTGGCAGTGCTGGGCTTACTCTTACTAAAACAACAAGCTAGCAAAGTTAAGAAGAATGACTTCTCTATATGCAGATACATCCAGTCGACAATTAGATTCCTTTGGGACGCATACAACATTGACGAGTCAAATGACCCCACTGCATTAGTAGTGTCAATGAGTTATAAAGAACACTGGAATGAAATAGCCGACTTGTGGTTCCTGGGCATGCAGACTATGAGTGGAGTTCTAGAAATGGTGCCATGGATATCAGAGTTTGCCATAGAGAGTGGCTGGGCCCAGGGCATCGCTGAAATGCTGACTAAAGTCAAAGTTGGTACTCTCCCACCCAATGTGAAGTCAGCATTTGAGGACTTCCTCTGTAGGCTAGTAGATTCTAATGAAACTGTAATACCAGTCTTGAAGAAAGCTGGTGCACTTAAGATGTGCAGGAATCACAGATTAATGGAATTAGGCAAAAAATTGTTTGGTGATTAAACTGTTATTCAAATTGATAGGTGGGCTAAATGCCTACTTGTTTTATATAATACGCACATAAACATACATTATAATACATTTTACAACGAAGTACTTAAATTGATTTTGTAACTACTGTAGGATTCTTTAAATATTTAACTGTTCACAGCTTTTTTCTTTTTTAAGAACTTACTGTACATATTTTTTATAACAAATTTCATATATCTGTAATATAATTTGACTGGCTACTTACTACTTCTGTTTTTATGGATAACAATAATGTTGTTTGGTACTCAATAAAGTTTTTAATGTAAACTGAAGTCTATTTTTGATTTAATCTTGTAGAATGTACACAGAGGCATGCACTAAGGGCAATGTTATAGAGTTCTAAACAAAAGATTTTTTTACTTAATTAAGCAGACACCAGTCAGCTACACTCAAAATTAGAACTTAAGATAAACTCACAATTTCCAAGAACACTTTTCTTTTGAACTGCGCACTTAATACTAAAAACGTGTTAAGTAGATTTAATCTCCGTAGATCAGGCACAGGGTGATTGTAACTCATTAAACTGCGCGGTATCAGTTTTCACGCGCAGTGTGCCAACTGCCAAATGGCAGGTGAGTGAACCACGCTACTCTAGGAACGTTGACCCGTGGCTATTCCTGGAACAGACATTTCCTTAGATACAAATGTCATGCAACAACATGTGGAGACTTTCAACTGAATTACAGGAAATGAGACATAGCTGGTACAGTAAAACAAATAAAATAGCTCGTAACTACCCACTTTTTATATTTTCCGTCATTATTTTAATAGGCATTGGCTCAGTAAGTGTTAATTAATCGTTCAGATAATGAACGCAGCGTCTCGTACTCTCGTGATAGATTCGTTCGACACACTAATTGTGACGCAACTTAATAACTGATAAGTAGATAGATATGTGCACGTCTTGCATAGAGTTGCGCCACAATTCTAGCTAGGTAGGTATGTATTTTTCTCATAGTATCTTAAGAATAGAGTGGATCCGCTGGAGATTTTTTTTCTGGAATGAGGTCAAACGTTACATCGTTGGAGACGAAATAACAACATTAATATTTTAGATGAATCTCGCTTACAACGCGTTTATTTCCTGTTCAAGAACGTGCTATAATGGGCGTTGATCAATGTCGGATCTAAAGTCAGGTCACCTCTAGTGTCAGACGTCTGTTTATTCGTGTCTTAAAAATTTCCAGGCCGGAAAAGCTCAACTGTAAACATAACACTTCAGAAGTACAGAGCCAGCCAATTCTTAAGAGCACAAGAATGATCAATAGCAAATGTTTCTCAGTTTTCTGCTCAAAACTACCAACAAATTACAAAACTACAAATTCTCTCTTCCGGTCAGGCTGCAGGGCCATATCATTATAGCAGCCTAGTCTTGCCCAGTGAATCCCTCTGCAAACAAGTAACTTCTCTCAAACCTCAAAGTTAATCATTGAGGTATTTATTGGTGATGACGAAACAGCATGGACAATCACCATACACGAGTACTTAATGGATTGGCGATTTTGATAAATCACTAACCCCTCTAAAAAAATGAAAAAATGCCTTTATGTATAAGAATTAGATAACTCTTGAAAACAATGTTCTAACCCTTCTTTTTAATTGTCCAGATTATAGAGATTCTGCAGCAGCAATATGGGCTGACTCAGGAAGAGGCCGAGGAGAGCGGAACGAACTTCCTCCGCGCCTTCCGAGCCCGGCCCGATGATGACACGTATGCCCTGGATGAGTGGCCAGCTCACCTGTGGCGAAACTGCCTGCCAAAGAACTATAGACATATCGCCAGTTAGTATTCAACTTACTTTTATTTAACCAGTAGGTTCTGTCCTAACTACCATCTAGATAAAAAGTAGCCTGTGCTATTCCACACATCAGTGGAAATAATTTGAAATTGACATCTCCTTTATGTTGTATCATTAAGAACAATTTTCATAAATCTGTACCTACCTAAGTTTGTGTACAAAACTGAAAACATTGCACGCGAAGATTCGTGGGCGCAGTTAGTAAATCACCCATCTAGCACGAGATTACCTTGAAATCTGAAATTATTCCAGCGCAGATATTTCACTCAAAACCTACATTTTATGAAGGCACATTATGTCGTTTGGCACAACCATGTAAAATCCATATTACAGATTTTGTGAAAATAACTCCATTTGTTTATGTGCAAATGAAGTTATGTGCATCGTCACGGTCTATTCCCATTTAGTGTCAGTAGAACACAAGGTAACATATTAATTAGGTAGGTATTTAGACGTGATGCTAATTTTGCGAATTTGCACAAGTTGGGCACAAAATGCAGCTCAAAGTGCCTTTTACTCAGATAAACATCTTCTTTATTAGTTTGAACATGAAACCTGAAAGATTTATTTAGTGCCTTGGGTAGGACGTACAATGTTAGAACACAAGGTGGACTTATTAATACATTATCTCCCTTGAAGTATCAGAATCGGTTTCCTATAATTTAACGATTATATTCCTGTAGAGGATAAATGTGGATGGATGGAAAGGGAGGGTACGGCCAAAGAAAAGATGGATGGACTGTGTGAGGAGTGTTATGAAAGAAAAGGGAGTCAGTGATGGTGTGACGGGGGGACAGGACGGTATGGACGATGATGATACACCTGTAGAGTAAAAGACACCAATATTTACATTGTTCGACATCTAGATCACCGTTGATGTGACAAAGAGAGTGCGCCGTCTATTACCGACATGTTTGTACACTCCGGCAAAATAGTTCTTACGTTTAGACTTGGCAACGAGCCTAGAATGTGAATGCACTTCTGCACGTCTGCTACGTCCGAACGAAAGTACAAACCTACAAGTACTTTCAATGACTAAACACAAATGACTACACCTTCTATTAATGTAAACATCGTATACATGTACAGCGTGATGATATATTTCATCATCTACGTAAAATGTTTCCATTTCGTTGCTAAGCGTGGGCGCACAAGAGATTTATAAACGAACAGTAGCCGCAGCTATAAATAATTGTAAAAAGACACCGTACGATGAATGGAAATGACGTGACGATCGGGAATACTAAAATTTAAAAACTAATAAGTAGTACAATTACTTTGCTAAGCTTACACTGTAACAAGTACTGAAAGACGCTTGACAGTTTTGTGTCACAAATGGTGGAGCGTCAGACAGCAATACGATATGATAACGTCTCGAATTCGACGCCCGGGCGTGTGCCAAGGAGTTTTTCAACCATTTGTACACAATTTATAAACATTTCATGAAGACACGTATATGTGTGTGTGTGAAGTAGTTTAGATAGTGCCACATTTACAGCGATGATTCTCCCAGTCCTATAGTTGGATATCCTGTGTAAAATGCGCCATTTGCTCATTAGGTACACGTACACACTACACATACAAGGAAGTTAGACTTCGGAGAAAATAAATTGATGGTATAGTTCTCGCCAAACTTATTGGCCGCCCTGAAGTTGGCTACAATGGCTGCGCAGTAGAAAATCTCATACAAAAACAGTACCGTTTCGTGCCTCGCGCTTCCGGTAAACCAACTTCAGGGCGGCCATTTTTGTAGTGCGTCAGGAATGTTTGCAGCGGCGCGTGTGGATTGTTTTTACGCGATAATGCGCAAGCGCGCAACATCAATTGTGGCCCGGGTTATGGACAGCCCTAACAGGGTTCTGAAAATGATTGCTGACAGAGTGGACTGTCCGTATATAGTTCACTGCTGTCAGTTACATGTGTCACCGTATCGTGTTGTTTACTAACACTTAGTTTTAAGCACATTGTTACTAACCCTATATGAGTTTTCGCTCGAAATAAAGTTTTTGAATTTGAATTAAGTTTGGCGAGGGCTATACTTACCTATACTTAGGCTTTGTGAAGTTGCAGTTCCTGTCTCAGTAAGCGAGCTATTAAAACAATTCAATGTGTTTCTGTTACAGAAAATGTATCAACCGAATGGGTAAAATTAAGGTTTCAATGTTTGGTTCTAACAAACGAAGTGATACATCTATTGGAGACACTGCGGTACGTTGGTTACATTTTACACTACATTAGTTACATGTTATGAAGAAATATTGACCCAATGGGATATCACCACACTAACAAATATTTCTCCATGATGTAATTTTATGTTATTTATTATTTGTAAATAATATTAAATAAAACTAGCAATTTCTTAATTGTTTTATACTGACTTCTCTGGCCAAGTCTATGTCAGTATAAAACCAAAGAAATTACTGCAAATTTAGCGGAAATATGCGTTGTTCTAAGATTGAGAGGAGAAAAGTTGTAACTGTGATAAGGAAATAATTTCACGACCTCTACCTAACCCTGTTGCAGGTATGGCAGTTGTGCATTGAAAATATTTAAATTAAATATTTTATTTATTTTTTATTTAAATATAAAGATTGATCTCGGAACAATATCACCTGCTACCACTTAAATTGTGCATGGTGTTATGTGGTACTAAATTATTTGGTCATTTTGCAGAAGCGTTACATATTTACCATAGCTCACGTCCCCACTTCGCATTTCACTAGTAATTCGAGTACTGTTAGATTGTTTTTGTAACCATCATTGGATCGTGCATGCCATGCCACATAAGACTATGAATAATCAGCGCAATACTGATTTGTCAATATCATAACAAAGTCAGGACCAAAACCATTGTGGAGGCATCACTTGTAAACAGTAAAAGCCCAATAGCAAAATCACGAGACTTAGACGAACGATATAGTGCGCAGAAAGTAATGTATTTCACAGATGCCTTTGCAAGTGTATTGGGCTGGCTTTGAGCGCATGTTGCTAATAAATGACTTGTTTTTCAACAGTTCAGTTGTTACTCAACGAGTGAGTTAACTCGGGGCGCCGCGTGCGCAACACTTAGGTTTGAATTGTATTTGTAAAATATATGAGGGAGTACATCACGGCGAAGGTAACAGTACCTCAGAAAATTCAGTTAAACAATGGAGATAGTTTTGGAATTTACATGAAATGTATCAATGCTTCCTTTTGAATAATTCAAAATAGTAACAACATTGATTCAACGTTGTTAAAAGTATCTCCATTGTCTTTTAAACATTAATAAATGTGCTATATTGGGATAACTTTATAAATTACTAAAACATCATAACCATTGCGATCTTCTCTCAACATAGCATATCCTTAGTCCCTAAGTTTTCTTATTTCCTGTGGAATTTATATTGATAGTATGAATTGCACTTGAAGTAATGTGCCAATTTCCATGATGTGTGTGTTATCTTAAATTGTCTTGCTAAACTGCAATATTTAGCTTCAAAGTTTGAAACAATGCGTTTGGTTGAAACGCGAGAGTCGTAACCTCGTTGGTGCGGCTAGAGACATCGTAACGATAATTTTAGTTCCGTAATGGCTGGAACGATTGCAGTATGCAAGACCATTTGGCTTTGTTGTATCATGTGCTGAGTTTCAGCATGAGAGGCAGCTAGAAATAACAAAAGGCTGGTGAATAAATGTGGACAGGGAGGATTACTTACTGGGTCTGATCACGAACGGGCCGTCTCGCGCCCAGTGGCAGAAGATTGAACGGCTGGGCGTTCGCAAGTACTTCGACTGCTTGCTGGTATCCGGCGACCTGCCGTGGGAGAAGCCTGACCAGCATATCTTCCTGGAGGCCTGCAAGATGCTCAACGTGGAGCCTCGCAATTGCATCATGGTTGGAGACAAGCTGGAAACTGATATCAAGGTGGGTAGTCGTTGATCTATATTTTGAAGTGGGCAAAATAAATAACAGATACAATATTCTTGTCCAGCCCATGCAGGATAATTTGGACAACATGGAGCAATAGAGCATCATCAACGTATTTTAGGCTTAACACGCTCTGCGGTTTTTATTTGCGAGATTTTTTTCCGCTCATTCTGCGACCTATGGATTTGTATGAAGGTGCACGCATTGCGGTAAATAATACCGCAACAAAGCCGTGTTTTGCCACAGAATCCAGCGCACCGCGGTGCAGCTTAAATTCGCGCGAATGTTTTAAGCTCCGCTAAAAATCGCAATGCGTGAAGCCTTACAATAGGGCAAAATCAATTTTTCATAAATTATAGTTCAAAAGTCAAATGTGTTTATTTCAAGTAGGCCATAAAGCGGCACTTTTGAACGTTAAAATTTACAAGTAACAAAAATTGATTCTACCGTGCATTCGGAAACATAGCTTGTTATGGAGAATAACGCACAAGAAACTCCATACTTAGTTGTAGTTTGTCAAGGTTTGAAAACTACACGAAACTTGTGGCCAACAAGGTTGGTTCCATAACAACGTCCTTGGGCCACGCCGGCGGTAAGCAACATGCCTTTCATGGTAGCAACACGAGAGCATCGATTTTACGTTGTTGAGTCCACGCCAACAATCATAAACTTGTTTATACTTCTCACCGTGGTTCGAACGGAAAAGTGATAACAGACATGTTAAAGCTGTTTTTGCCCACAAACACATTGTTAGTCTTACCAAATATTCTTGCCCTGTCCTGACAAGTCCTTCTCAAGGCCTTATACAAAATTTTAAATTAAATTATTATTATTTATCGCTTCAGGGAGGAAAAGAAGCTGAACAGTCTTACCAAATATTCTTGCCCTGTCCTGACAAGTCCTTCTCAAGGCCTTATACAAAATTTTAAATTATTATTATTTTTCGCTTCAGGGAGGAAAAGAAGCTGAACTAGGCGGCACGGTGTGGATTCCGCTGCAAAAGGACATGGAGGCATCCGACCTGCCTGACTTCACCATTGACAAGGTCACAGAGTTGCCAGAAGTGTTGCCCAACTCACCAAAACTGAAACGCTCTGAGCACACATCTAACATACGACCCTGATAACTTTACTTTTCGATGGCTGTAATATTCTACCTTTGGCAAGGAATTTTTGGTACACGCACTTATTGATCTGTGAACAGTATTCGAACAAAAGTACAAAATTTAGTTTAACAGTACAAATGTAGGTTTTAGTTACGTCACTCGTATTTATATAGCATAGAGATGCTAACACGAATTTATCATATGCACAAGTTACCATACAATGCATAATCCGTCTTATACTTCTCCAAGTATTATGTTACAATGTTTAAATATTTATTTTTCTGTCTTGTAGGTAAGAATATAAACGCCTGATTACTTTTAAGGAAAAGCATATTTTTATAAAAAGATTTCAAACTTTATTTTTTAAGTTTTTTGGTTGTACTCTAAGGAAACTTCTTAAGAGACTGTCTTATTGTGATACTGATAGATGTAAATGTTCCTTGTAAGATGTCTTGCTCGGTTTGTGGTTACTGATTACAATTATCGGAAAATAATTATTATATGGGAATTATGTCACATGGGTGCTCACAAAGTGATATGGTTCTTGGTGTTGTGGGTATATCTATTACACACATTATATTTTAGAGGTAGCTTATAATATGTTTGTAGACTGATATGTACATGTATTCTGTACATGTACCCTAGTTGTTCCTTATGTAAATCTCTAACTTAGTAAGTAAATTAGGCTTATGACAAGCTACCTTTGGTAGCAAACTTCATAATTATTATGCTTAATCATTTTTTAATGGCTGATTACATTTTTTTAGTTAATAAAAATTATGAACTCGAAACAGTTTGCATCTACGAATTATCCTTATGTCACTTCACAAAGGTATGATCATTTAGATGGTAAATAAATAAAGATTTTTTTGGGTAAATAACTTTGTTTGATTTCAATAAAACACTATAGTTAAAACAGATTTCTTATATCTCAAACTAGTCCCTATTAAAATTCACTACAGATAATAAATATTGTAAAATTAAGCTGTCCTCAACATCTTAGCTTCTCGTTTCTCTCGTAGTAATTTCTTTTGTTCTTCTACAATCTTTTTCCTTTCTTCAAGGAACTCTCCATATTCCTGAAAACAGATAAGATTCTTATTAAATATGGCAATCGTATTTTTGGTACATTTTTAGTAGTTACACAAGACTATTTTTTTTATATTCACATTTCACCAACTGAACTTTAGAGACAAGACGCAAATGGTGTGTAACAGTTAATAGAGTGCTTTCCTTTAGGATTGTTATTCATTCAATATAGACTTCAGTGTAATTATGAACCTTTTATCCTGATTTGTATGTGCTGTAGATATATCGATACCTATTTCGAAAATAACAAAATAATCTATGGTTTTTAGATTAAGTAACGACAACTGTGTAATTTTGCTGTGAACAAAACTGACAGATCATTAGAAGCATTCCATTTTCACGCAAAACACGTTGTTTGAATGCAAACAATGCATAATTAGCAAACAATAGAAAAAAAATGTTTTAAGTTACTAATGTATCTTATAATGAATCAAGTGCATTAGCAAACAAGTTTTAAAATATTATGTTATCACATTTTTTATGAGCCTCTTGTGTCTCACTCTAGAGCATAGGCCTCCCTTCCTTCTTTCCATGTTCTTCACATCTGGCCTATAAATTAGATATGAGTGTAACTCATCATACCATCTCCTTCTATGCCTAACTTATCATTCATTTTTATTATCAACAATGGTAATATCTTTTAGATGGTATTACATCACATCATCAGCCTTTTTTTAATGTTCCCACTTCTGGGAAACAGGCCACCTCTCATAGAGGGAGTGGGCTATTATAATCCACTATGCGGGCCCAGTGCGGATTGGTAGATGTAACATGTCTTTGAGATGGTATTGCCAGTGACAAATAAGGAGACTCCACAATAAAATTTGGAGGAAGGAAAAATTTCTAAGAATATTGTGTTGAATTATATTTAAAACAAAGTGTTACGTTACCTTTGGGTCCAAATCATTAACTATTTCTATTCCACAAGTTCTTGCTGTGGCTATCAACATCACACATATTTCTTCCAAAGATTTCCACTCTAGGGGTGGGTCCTGTGACTTTATTTTTGCTATTTCATACAGATGTTTGTATGTTATTTTTCCACTTATTTCCCTGACTGAAAAAAAAGAGTAGTTTATTAATGTGTATTTATTTTGAAAAGCCAGATGTACAAGAAGTAGCAAAAGAAAGAAGATTATTTCTTTTAATTTTTTACTCAAGGGTAAGTGACGTCTTCATACAATGACCAATTCTTAATCTGAGATTCATGTCCTAAAAAAATAATTATAGTATAAGTGAGTAACTAAGAATAGATTCAACTAAAGGTAACTTACCAGGTGTCATAGCGCCCCGACTGATACCAGCAGCTTGCTTTAAGAAAAATGAAGCTGGAGGTTGGTGAATAACAAGTTGATAGGAACGGTCAGCATTCACTTTCACTCTCGTCGGCAAAGGTACACCAGGCTTTATGTTAGCCGTGCGCTCATTGAAGTCCTTGCAAAATGCTGCTATATTGATATTACGCTGAAGTAAATAAAAATATAGGTTATGATTACAACATTCGTTAACTTATGAAATATATTTGGTAAAGAAGAAATACGTACTTGACCAAGCATAGGACCTAAAGGAGGACCTGCCGCAGCCATACCAGCAGGAATATTGGTTCGTAATTTAGAAGAATGGTCAATTTTATCCGCAACTTTCTTCATAGATTTTAACCGAGCAACTGACTTAGACATGGTGATTTATGTAATTCACGACACTTCAGGAACTCTGTTTTTGTTATTTTTATTCTCTACTCTTGTTTAATATCGAGCAGAAAACCTAGAAAACACAAAATAAAAAATGTTCCTGATCTGCACACTGACTGATTTTGACAGAAATTATAAGTTTACAAATTGACATTAATCAATGATGCTAAAAATTGTCTCTACAATGCTACAAACCCTGAAACGCCTATACAGCTGACAATGACAGCAGAAATAGTGATGTAGTAAATCGCTGCAGATAATTCCGATTGGAATGTATTCCCATTGTGAAATAAACATCGTCATGGAGATACTTATATAGCTTTTCAGTATGTTTTTGAAATCGTAAATCAATTGAAATAATTTAATTAAATCTTTTGAAATCGTAGACAGAGAATAGGTTGAAATGAACGATTCCCATTACTTTTTTAGTCTGTAAATTGTGTGTGTGTTGTCACTTGTCACTCTTGTCAGATTTGCATTTGTCACCACTTTGTGAATAGTGAATAGAAAATAATTTATATTTTTATTTTGTAAATTAGCACGTAATTACAGTATCCACATCAATTATTATATATTTCTAAAGATTATGGTATTTTGCCAACCACTTCTAGTGGATTGTATGGAAAGAAATGTGTATATGTTGTGAAAAATAATTATAAATAGTTCATAATGTGGTCGTTTTTCTCTCGGGATCCAACGAAAGACTTTCCCTACGAGATAGGAGATCCTGTACCTGGATTAGAAGATAGAAGTGTGTGGACACTACACAAGGGCAAGAAGAGAGGCACTCAGGATGAAATATCAATATTTTTATTCGATGTTCAGAAGCATTCTGAAACACTTTTTGACATCGCTAAGGCCTCCCTAAAGAAACTAAAGACTATGAGACACCCTAGCCTTTTACATTATTTAGATAGCTGTGAAACTGAGAAATTTTTATATGTAGCTACTGAGTATGTAGAGCCTCTAGCAACGCACATAGAGGAACTAAAACTTGAAGGTCCACAGAAGGAGTTATTTCTTTCGTGGGGCATATTTCAAATCACTGTAAGTAAGCCTACTAAATTTCATGATCTAACATTTACAGTTACTATTTTCTTCAAGCTTAATTATCTGAATGAACCATCAATAAAAAATGATCATAAAATGAATGCTTAGTTATGATTGGCCACTGACAGTCTATGAATCATTCAACCATAAATAATAACCCAGCATTCTTCGTGTTACAGAGAGCATTATCATTTTTAAATAATGATGGCAATATGAGGCACAATAATGTGTGCCTGTACTCCGTGTTTGTCACTTTAGCGGGCGAATGGAAACTTGGTGGCTTCGAGTTTTTAACGGCCCAGGGAACGGATACTGCCAACCCTATACCTATCAAAATATTGCCAGCACTTGAAATATATGATCCTCCTGAAAAGAAGGATCCTGTAAAGTTGAAAACAGTGACTAAGTGGTTAGTATTTGACTTGTTATCTCTTCAAACAACTTGCTAACGCACAAAGTATTTTATCTGCAAACATAAAAATATTCTAAATCAACTTTTAAAATTTAATTAAAGATAGAATTATAAGGAGAAAGTTTTCTTAAATATTTGATTTAATAAGTGTGAATCCTTCATTACAAAACTTTATCTTATCTAAAATCTAATAATATCTATGAATGGCATCCATGATTCAAATTATATGACTAATTTTGTAAAATATCTCTACATATCAGCTCCTCAGACATGTGGGGCTTAGGGTGCCTGATATGGGAGGCATATGATGGACCCCTGAAAAACCAACCGGCACTGAAAACTACTGACAATATACCTAAGCAGCTATGCACATTATACTGTGAACTGGTCAGTGCTAACCCTGCATCTCGGCCGAACCCTGCTGATATTATTACAAGGTAAGCAAAAGTAAGGTATGGAAGGTGGAAAGAGACCAGGAGGTTCTTTGCTCAGGGGTGGGACTGAATAGAATAGCAAAACAAATTGATTGTTCTTGAAAACACTTAGGGGAAGCTACATCAAGATTGATTAAGCCTTGTATTAACACTGAAACATTTAATAAGTATGTTGCTACTTACTTAAGAATTTTGAAAAATACATGTAAGGCAGCTAAGGCCTTGTACATGAGCAATAAGGTTAAATTAGCAGATAATAAAATCAAGATAGTTTGGATAATTATAAACAATGAAACGGATATGAATAAAATAAATAATACCGATTACATGCTTAAGACCACATGGACTTATTAGAGATCACAAAAAAGTTGCTCAATAATTTGTAAATTTCTTTACCAATAACCCAATTAAAACTGCCCCATTTACCGTCGCATTTGGACCGCCCATTGTACACTTGTTTTTGTAAATGTTTGTACTGTATGTTTTTGTGGTGTACAATAAAATAAATAAAAAAAACATTTTTGCAAAAAAATACTACCGACTTCCAAATACAAAACTACAAAGTGAAAAATAACTTTATTTTTTGAAGTCGGTGTCTTTCGTAGGTACCATTTTTTTGCGTTATGGACACCGACTTCAAAAAATAAAGTTATTTTTCACTTTGTAGTTTTGTATTTGGAAGTCGGTAGTATTTTTTTGCAAAAATGTTTTTTATTTTTCACTTTTTAGTTGTACCTACCTAATAGGCCAGTTAGTAAGGTAACTATAACGCCAGAATAGATTTCATGAAACTCGAACATAACCGGTGAAATGAGAGATCTGCGTACTCCTTAAGAGCGTACTAGCGTGATGTTATGTTATTAAATGGTATACACAAAAGATATACATGCAATTGCAGCAATCCCGAGAGATTTGCCGTTATTTATTGAAGAGTTCTGTTGTATATCTCCGAAGTTCTTCATCAGATCTTCACAAAACTAAAATGGGACCAATTTCGGAACATACTTTTTCAAACAAAAAAAGAATTTTCAAAATCGGTCTACAATTGACGGAGTAATCGGTGAACATACACAAAAAAAAAAAAAAAAAAAAAAAAAAAAAAAAAACAAACTTGAAGTCGAACATAGAACCTCCTCCTTTTTGGGAAGTCGGTTAATAAAAATAGCCTTTAATCGCTGATATTGTTTTTACATTTCTTACTAACTAGCCGTATTACAAATTTTTCCTATTGCTTATACTTAATTCTATTTTACACAATATGTTCTGAATACAAATTATAACACCAGCATTAATTATCCATCAGGTTGTCCTCCCTGGACATAGGCCTCCTCTAGAATTCGCCATTTATGTCTGTCCATTGCTGATCTGCGCCATCCTTGTGGTAGGTCATCTTCCCATCTTCTTTGTGGCCGTCCTCTTGTTCTCTTTACATCTCTGGTGTACCAGGATATGACCTCTTTAGTCCATTTTTCTTTGGTAGATCTAACCACATGACCAATCCAACGCCATTTAAGTCTCTTGATTTTCTTTGAGACATCGGTCACACCTGTGGTCTTTCTGATTTTGGTCAGTCTCCACTTGTCTTTCAGCTTAATGTGTAGCATGCTTCTCTCGATCCCCTGTTTGGTGTACAATAAAGTATATAATAAATAATAATTAAACCTTAAGTTCTTCGCCCTCGCTTGCTTTTGGATGATTAAACGCTACATCAAGATTGAGTGATGAAGCCTGTGTCGCAACAGTGGGAACATTAAAAGGTTGAAGATGATGATGACATCAGGATTGATAGCAGTAATATTTTGTAAAATACTTCTGTTTCAAATAAAAACAATGGTTAACATCTCCTATGTCTAGCATGGTGTCTATATGGCAGTCTACCATTTGATTATTTCTGTAATTTTAATTAAGTAAAAGAGTATTATAATAGTGTTCAATTTGTTTCACCACCTCTGACCAAGATCCAGTTGACTTTACTGGCCGAAATTTTTACACAAATTCCATTGCATGTAGCTACAAGTAAAATTTCAAAATTAAAAAAACCCCCCGACACATTTATCTTGCGAAAACATCCCGATTCAAACAGTAAAACGCCCATAACTTTTGAACGGCTCAACCGATCTTATTCAAACATAGCTAAGAACACTCTCGACACAATCATCTTTCAAACAAAAAAAACTGAATCAAAATCGGTTCATCCGTTGAGGCGCTATGATGCCACAGACAGATACACAGCAACACACGTCAAACTTATAACAACCCTATTTTTCCGTCGAAACTGAAACAGGCCCTAATAACAATTTCAAACCATTTCAGGTGTAGAAAACTAGGAGGCTACTTCAAAAACGATCTGATAGACACTATGCTGTTTCTTGAAGAGATACAAATTAAGGACAAAGTGGAGAAAGGCAAGTTCTTCTCCACGCTGAGTTCTTACCTGGACAGCTTCCCGGAAGCTGTGTGTGTTCACAAGATTTTACCGTCGCTGTTGACTGCGTTCCATTATGGAGATGCTGGGTCTTTCGTTTTGGCGCCCATGTTTAAGGTAATAATAATAAAATATTTTTTTTATATTTTCTGCATGTTTGCACTTGCGCAGTGCATACAGGGATAATCGTCGGTTGGTGTCACATTGCCTGATACATGCCTTACAAGGCCTCTGCGAGTTGAGTTCGGCCCCTTTCACGCCTTTCAAAGGACCGGACCCCAGGGTCCTGATATAGTCAAAATAAAGTATTTTATAGTTTGAACGAGATGGGCAGACAGCATTGTTGCGATCGCAGAACCTTGATACCGGTGGCACAGGAGCTTTGGAATTGCCACAAGAAAGGTCTATGCCCAGCAGAGGGCGAAGTCACGCTGTGGATGATGATATACAGTTTTAAACTATCTACCATTAATATGGTTAGGAAAGTAGGACACAGATCAATAAAGATTTGGACCATCTCTTCATTGGGCTTGTTAGTAGAATTTATTAGTACAGCAATGCTTCTTTTATTAGTCCACACGTTCGCTGCTAAGGACTCGCCTCGCGCGAGACACAATGGCTTTTTAATTGTTTTAGTAATTATGACAATGAACATGTAAAGGTCTATGCACACATATCAGGGCCGTGCCCGGGACGTGACATGGCCGAGCCCAATCATTGAAGCTTCGTCACTGGCCCGTGCACGGACGTGTGTGAACGAGTTCATATAAAATGAACAACAACAATATATTTTGCCCCTGACGGGGCACGGTCCGTCCACGTCCCAGGCACGGCCCTGATATGTGTGGATCATTGACCACAAAGCCAAGCTATGTGGTCGATAGTGTGGATAGACCTTTAAAGAGTACGTGTTATTTTTCTCAAATAAGTAAATCTTAATATATATAAATCTCGTGTCACAATGTTTGTCCTCAATGGACTCCTAAACCACTTAACCGATTATAATAAAATTCGCACACCATGTGCAGTTCGATCCAACTTGAGAGATAGGATAGTTTAAATCTCAAATTATAGTCGCAATTTTAATTTATTGCTAATTATTTGTCTGTTATTATTTGACAGTCACAATAACCTGACGCTATAACTCCAGAACGCACGAACGGATTTCCACGGTTTTGCATTCGTTGGAAAGGTCTCGGGCTCCGTGTGGTTTATAGGGTAAGTAGGGTAGGGTAGGTAGGGTAGGGTAGGTAGGGTAGGTAGGGTAGGGTAGGTAGGGTAGGGTAGGTAGGGTAGGGTAGGTAGGGTAGGGTAGGTAGGGTAGGGTAGGGTAGGTAGGGTAGGGTAGGTAGGGTAGGGTAGGTAGGGTAGGGTAGGGTAGGGTAGGTAGGGTAGGTAGGGTAGGGTAGGGTAGGGTAGGGTGGGTAGGTAGGGTAGGGTGGGTAGGGTAGGTAGAGTTGGGTAGATAGTGTTAGGTAGGGTAGATGAATGTTTGGTGTTTTTATGGCAAAACAAAGTTTGCCGGGTCAGCTAGTTTTCTTTAATATATTTTTATTATCGATTGGCCAGCGTTTGACCACTATCTCACCTGCTGATAAGCGATGATGTGGTCGACGGTGAAGCACGCTTGCCTAGAAGTAACATATACACTCTTGACTTAAAGACCCCAAGGTTGTAGCTATCAGGGAACAAAGACTCCGGCAGAGAATTCGAGAAATATTATAAATGTTTAAACATTGCTGCAGCTGAATAAACAATTATGACTTCTACCTTCAACATAGTATCTTGTCAATTAAGCAAGGAATTCTTATCAATTTCGAATTCATACAATTTAATTAACACTAGCTGACCCCCGCGGCTTCGCCTTCGTCAAAATTATAGCCTATGTTACTTGGGAATAATGTCGCTTTCCATTGGTGAAAGAATTTTTTAAATCGGTCCAGTGGTTTCGGAGCTTATTCGGTATAAACAAACAAACAAAAAATCTTTCCTCATGATAATATTGGTATAGATAACATAACGCCTGTGTTTTCTGAAGGGTTAGGCACAGGTAGGGTTGCCAACCGTACTCTCAAATAGAGTATTGTACTCTATATCATGTAGGCGTACTCTATAATCTATAACACTAATTGAGTATGCTGGAATACTCTTTTTTACACAATCTTTACTATACTAGTGCCCGCCACTTCAGCATTTATTGGGAGAGTATTTTCGGTCATAAATGCTGAAGTTGTGGGCAGAGAGAAACAGAGCTTCATTGAAATTGACTAAAGGTGAGCTCTTGATCTATATACATTTAGAGTTAGAATGTTTGGAGCCAATTAAAAAATACAATCCATTTAAAAACCATGAAAAATTGTTATGTGCTGCAAAAAGTACGAATAAATACCTTTTTGAAATATAATATAAATGATACTCTTTTTTGGAAGTCCGTACTCTTTATTTACCTCCTTTGAAATCACATATGCTCTATTTCTTCTAATCGAAGTTGGCAACCCTTTTTTTTTTTATGGGATATCTTCCAGTGACTTCTCCCGCTCTGGGTGAAGCGGGAAGGCGTGTCAGACTTTTACTGACTAAAACCCACCCGTGTTCCTTCAGTTGCTTGAGCCAGGGCCGCGGTGACTCTTTTTAGCTCAAGCTCAAGTTGGCAACCCTAGGCAGAGGTTGCACCAATATGAGTTTCACACACATTTAGCTTGTTTAAAGTCCCATTAATTAAATAGGGGACGAGCCTTTTGCTATCAACTGGGCACACGTCCAAAATCCGGTCTGCTATTATTATGTTTATTCTTTATAGATGTATAACTTTTATGGTGTACAATGAAGTATATTCTATTCTATTGTACACAAAAACATAATGATACAAATACAATTAAGTCAAGAGTGAATAGGTTTCTTCTAGGCAAGCGTGCTACATCGTCGACCAAATCAACGCTTACCATCAGGTGAGACAGTGGTCAAGCACGAGCGTAACAATAATAAAAAACCGGCCAAGTGCGAGTCGGACTCGCGCACCGAGGGTTCCGTACAAACCTCAGCTTAAAGGTATTATAGACCTGAGTATTTGATATGAATTTCAATTGAATACCTCTACGCGTTCATGAGGAAAGGGGTAGTAAGTTTAAAATTATTAAAAATATTTTATTATTATGACGTAACAAAAAATGTACGCATTTCGCAATTATTCCTTTATCTGTGCTATAAGACGTTGCTTCGTACCAAATTTCAAGATTCTGAGTTCACGGGAAGTACCTTGTAGATTTTGATTCCCTTGCGAGTGTCGATAATTTGCGTTATAAACGGCTGTCTATCTTTTGATTGCGTTGGCTTAGAAGTTTGATTTTTTCACAGCTTTGTGGACAGTAGACCTGAGTATTTGATATAAATTTCAGCTTGATACCTCCACGCGTTCCTTAGAAAAAGGGTCTTGGCAGACAGACAGACGGACGGACAACAAAGTGATCCTATAAGGGTTCCGTATTTTCCTTTCGAGGTACGGAACCCTAAAAATAAAAAAACTTAGACAACAACAGCTGCTACTGAGAAATTCCTGATGTAAAACCCAAAAACACTTTCCCCGTCCCGGGAACCGAACCCAGGCCCTTAATTCTTTATTGCAGGGATGTTAAGGATATGATATTTTGGATCTGGATACTGATATGGTTATAGAAATAATATTATATCGGTTTCGGATACGATACCGGTTATAAAATTATTTCGGATAGTATCGGTTACGGATATTTCATTTTTATAATAAACAAACATGCAAGTGATGCGCGCGATTAGTGCGTTGGCACGGCCCCGCTGCGTAACCTGTCATAACGTGTCTCATTTAGACTCCGCTCCTATCCGATATTATCCGAAGCTTTTATATCGGTTTCGGATACGGTTACTGATACATTTTTATTTCGGATATCCGATTTAATCGGTTACGGTTACGGAGCTCCTTAACATCCCTGCTTTATTGTACACCAAAACAATACATTTACAAAAATACAGGGCTCTACTGCCTAGTAAAAGCGCTTACTAGACCAACGATGAAGGCTACAAAGTAATTTATTTATTCTTATTTCAGTTAGGTAAACTGCTAGACGATGCCGACTACCAGAAACAAATAGTGCCTTGCGTCATCAAACTATTTGCCTCCAATGACAGGACGACGCGATCCCGGCTGCTACAGCAACTGGACCAATTCATTATGCATTTGCAGAATTCCACTGTAAGTATAACCGAATTAATTAATTAAGAACCAACAATAACTACAATGTAGATAAAATTGCCAAAGATATCGATAAAATACTATACAGAAACAATTTATTTTTAAAATTTCAAAATCCCCTGACACATTTTTATTTCATGCTACATTATTTATCTAGTACATAGTAGATACGCTTCGATCAGCAATCTATTGAACACGTAATTATGACACGATATCTTGCGAAAACACCCCGATTCAAACAGTAAAACGCCCATAACTTTTGAACGGCTGAACCGATTTTATTTAAACATAGCTTCGAACACTCGACTTTTGAAACAAAAAAAGAACTAAATCTCGAACTATGATGCCGCAGACAGATACACAGCAACACACGTAAAACTTATAACACCCTTGTTTTCCGTCGGGGGTTAAAAACATTGGTATTGATAACCTCCTCCAATTTGAAGTCGTTTTTTATAGTATAAGCATTTAATAACATAGATCAACATCAATAATAATATATACAATTGAATATTTTAAAACATAAGAATAATAATAAAACAAACCTATATACAGAGGGGACAGGGAAAAGGGCTTATTTCGCATGAAAAAATTCGTCCACATATCGCCGATATCAATCGGAAACTTGCCCAGAACCACCCAGAACGCTGGCAGCATTGCCACGTTGAATGAAAAGTCCTCTGGTTAAAATTATTAACTAAGCCTTGACATGAGTTGAAAAATGGGTCAACAACCTTAAACATAGTCATCTGTTGCTTTTATAATCTGGCATATATTAAATTTAACCACCCAACAGACAATTGCCAATTTGATTTATCATGAACTCGCTGCTTTTTCATAAAGTATTTATCAGTCTGTTATTCGCATTCCAACATACTGGTATGTAGCAGTTTGTTTCTCGTTTTGTAGTGGTTTATCGTCTAAATTTGGTAAACAAACGCGTGAATGGCGCGCCATATCTAATACGGATGTTTGCGGAATTCCGTCACTGTTACGATACGCAACAAGTGGAATCATATACGATACTGTAGTACGACGTTTGTGTGTCGACGAATGCTGCATGATTATTTGTGTTGTTTGTCACCCGTAAGACAAGACTTTCACCATCTTAGGTCCGATTTCACCAATGAAACTTAATCGTGATTAGTTCAACTAAACTCAGTTTATGCAAATGCTGTATTTGCATTAACTGAGTTCTGATTTGTTGGGCCCGCTTAGATATATTTCCGTTTTCCCAGGCTGCAACATCCGTCATATTGTTTTTGATGTCTTCTTCTTCTTCGTTTCGCTCTTGACAGAGTTTGTGGTCACGACGCATTTTGTCAGATCGCTGGTGTTCTTGTCACTCGCCCCACGATCTCTCTCCATTTGGCTCTGTTAGATGAAAGCTTGGCGCATTCATTTACAGGACCTCCAACCGCAGATTTAATTTGGTCGGTCCACCTCATCGGTGACCTCCCGTGTGGCCGTAACAGCTGTTGCCGTCCACTCTGCTCAGCGGCAGAGGTCCTGTCTTTTCGTGAGGCCATGGTGGAGCGTTTGCCCTTGCAGGCAGTCTCCGAATGGGGCGATGCCAATCTGGTCAAGTTCAATGCCGCTAAAACACAGGCGTGTCTTTTCTCCGCTATAAAGAGACAATTTCACCCGGCTCCATCTTTCCGAGGTGTAACCGTGCTGATAACGGACCAGCTTGAGCTTCTTGGCGTAACGTTGACATTGACACTCAATTTTGGACCATACATTGAGGCAAAGACTCAAATGGCTGTCAAAAAGTTGGGGCTCCCTAATCGCGATTAGTTTCATTGGTGAAATCGGCCCTAAGTATTTTGATGATGATGATGTAATTCTTAATATTAATCGAGAGATCTTAGCTGTATTCAATACCAATGGAATGCTGACTCTGGGTGAGAGTAACTGACCTAGCATCGAGTTCAATGGCGTGCGATAAGAGCGGCTTGTCCAGAAATGGTCAGCGATAGATAACGAGATGATACCAGAATAAACGATATCTGGGAATAAAATACTCAAATTATTTAAAACTAGCTGACCCCCGCGGCTTTGCTCCCGTCAACCTACCTTTTTTTTTTTTTTTTTGTTTCGGGGTGGAAAATCCTCATTGGATGTCCTCCGCCCTAGGGGGCGAAGGGGTCTGTCAGACTTGTACTGACTAAAAACCACCCCGGTGTTCCGTCTCACACCTGCACCGGGGGTCGCGGGAACAACGATTCTTCCGAAACCCCCGGCTAGTGCCGGCCCGCCTCTGCGGGCCACGATCTCGGGTTGGGGGAGGAGTGAGGTGTTGGACTCCCCCCGCGACGTCTAAGAGGGGCGCGCGTGGAACACTACGCGCCTCCACCTCGGGTCCTGATATCTGGGGGGCGACGGACGTCCCCGAGTCCGTCGCCCCTGGACCCATTTAGGGGGGCTGGAAGAGGGCGTTGTCCGCCCTCCGCCGACGCCCGGCGCGTATTCTGCGGATCGGGTTAGCGGATGAAATCTCCCTCTCCCTCTCCGCAGCTTCCTTCTGCGAGACGACTGTTTCGCAGAAGGATACCACCGCGTCCCAGGACTCCTCGCTGCCGACCATAGACTCGACTACAGCCGGCAGCGACAGGTCACTGCCTACTTCAGAGATGAGGGCACGGCGTGGCTCCTCCCAAGCGGCACACTCTGCCAGCGTATGCTGCGCCGTGTCCTCCCGGCAGTCGACGCAGTGGTGACACCGGGCGTCCGGCTCCCTGTTTATGCGACACAGGTACTTCCCGAAGCAACCATGCCCCGAGAGCACCTGCGTCACCCGAAACGACAGGGAGCCGTGCCTCCTCCCGAGCCAGCGCTCGAGCACTGGCCGGACCGCCTCGATGGTAATGAGGCCGGCGGTAGGTCGTGAAAGCCTGTCCCGCCATTCCGCCACCAGGACCTCGCGAAGCTGAGACTGACGCAACTCCATATGTTGCTGCATCAGTCCTTCGCCCCGCGCCCGCGCTTCCTCGCGCCACCGATGCAATGACGCGAGTACCTTCGCCTCCAGGTCCCAGGGCGGGGATCCGGCCAATGCACAAGCCGCCTCGTACGAGATCGTGCGATACCCCCTGATGACTCTGACGGCCATCGCTCTCTGCGGCTTTCGCAAAACAGCGATGCTGCCGGCCGTCAGGTCAGCCGCCCAGATCGGGGCCCCATACAGGGCCATCGATCGCACGATCCCCACGTAGAGCCGCCTACAGGCAGCGCTCGGGCCCCCCAGATTGGGAAGCAGCGTAGACAGCGCCCCAGCCCCGCCCAGCAACTTGGGCGCCAGCCGTCGAAAGTGGGGGCCGAAATCCCACCGGCTGTCGAGCACCAATCCCAGGTACTTCATGGTTGACTCGACAGCGATTCGAGCCCCCCCGACGACTATGTGGGCATCGGGCGGTGGCGCCCGCCGGGGGCCATGAAAGACAATGGCCTCCGACTTGTTGAGGGCCACCTCCAGGCCAAGGCGCCGTATGCGGCTCACCACCTGTGAGACCGCAGCCGTCGCCAGCAACGCTGCCTCCCTGTACGAACTCCCCCGGGCGGTAACCAGCGTATCGTCCGCGTAACACGTCAGGTCTACGCCCGGTTGGAGTTCGCCCCTCAGCACCCAGTCGTACCCGATGTTCCACAGGGGCGGGCCCAAGACCGAGCCCTGTGGAACACCGCACGACATGCGGTGCTGGTTTTCGACGCCATCACGTCCCACGTAGGTGACACACCTCTCCGCCAAATAAGCCCCGACGATGCGGCGGAGGTAGGGAGGCACTCGATGATACCGCAGTGCCTCCCGAACACAACTCCAGGGCAGGGTGTTGAAGGCGTTGGAAATTTCCAAGGACACCGCCAACATCACCCCACCCCGGGACACCGCTTCCTCCGCCAGGACTCTCACCTGCGATATCGCGTGAATGGTGGAGCGCCCATGCCGAAAGCCGAACTGGCTTTCGTCAAGGTCCGGCCCCTCTCTGTATAAGTGGCTGACGAGGCGGGCAGCGATTATCCGCTCGAACAGCTTACCCACCTCGTCTAGCAGTACTATGGGCCGGTACGCGGACGGCGAGTCCGCAGGGCGCCCCGCCTTCCTGAGCAGGACCAGACGACCAGATTTCCACAGAGTAGGAAACTGGCCCCGCTCAAGGCACGCTGTGAAGAGTCCTCTCAGCCAGGGCTCTAGCTCCTTCAGTGCGAGGGCTAGCACATGGCCGTGGATTCCGTCGGGCCCCGGAGCCACGTTCTTGGCCCGGAGCCGCATCACGGCCGCCCCCATCTCTGCCTGTGTCACCTCTGGGACGCTGATGGCGTCCTCCTCTGTAGACTCTGCGGCCGTGGGCAAAGCCATCGGTGGCGGGATATGCTCCGCTCTCGCCGGGAAGAGAGCTGCGACTACCTCCTCCAGCAGCTCGGGTTGGAGACTCATCGTAAGTGGAGGCGCGGCGGCTCGAAGTTTTCCTCGAACCGCTCGATAAGGGCGCCCCCAAGGATCCCCGTCTAGAGTCTCCAACATCTCCTCCCTGGCTCGCTTCTTCGCATCGCCGATAGCCAGCCGCAGAGTCTCCGTCGCCGCGCGGTACACCTCATACAGCGCGGCTTCTTCGTCAGGGACCCGACGACGTCTCCTCCGGTATCGGGTGTACTGGCGTCTGGCCGCTACGCACGCGACACGGAACTGTGCGATCTCGGCGGACCACCAGTACACCTGGCGCCTCGCTGACTGTGCGTGGACCCGGGGCATGGACGCGTCGCTGATTTGCGTCATCGCCCCGCGGAACCACAGCGCCTCCTGTTCGACGTCGACGGGTCCGGTTGTTGCCGACTCCCGGATCCAAGCCTGGACAATGGTGGCCTCCTCGAGAAGTTCCCTGTCGATGCGCTTGCGCGCCCAGCGTGGACCGACCGTCCGCGGGGCCGGCGAATCGCGGCCGCCTGCAGTTTGGGTGGAGACGTCGAAACGGATATATCTGTGATCCGATAACGTCTCCACCTCCACGGCGACACGCCAGTCATGGACACGGCTTGCAACAGCAGGGCTTGCGAACGATACGTCCACTATTGAACCGCACCGCTGTCGCACGCACGTGTAGACCGAGCCCCGGTTTAGGACGACCAAGCCAGTGGTGACTACCCACTCTTCCAGCACCTCACCCCTAGCATCGGTTACCGGAGATCCCCACGCCGAAGACTTGGCGTTGAGATCCCCTAGCAACAGCACAGGGCGAGGATGGAGTTGGCCTACGACGGCGCCCAACTCGACAAGGAAACTCTCGAAGTCGGCGAGACTCTTGTTGGGCGAAAAATACGCACCAACTATGCCAACGCCGTCCGCGAGGGCGGCCACCCAGCCGTGACCTCGGGACGGGCTGACTAGAGCCCCGCCAATGATGGCCACCAAACCGTCGAGGTCTCCAACCCAGTTATCCCTGGGTGGGACGAAATACGGCTCGGCGACCACAGCCACGTGAATCGACCACTCTGCCATGCTCTGGAGCAAGAGATCCTGAGCTCTGGCACAGTGGTTGATATTGCCCTGGAGGAAATGGTAGAGCGCCATTATGCGCAATCCATTCCCTCCTCTCCATTCCTAGGCCGGGAGTCGGCCGAAGAGCAGCCAGACTGACGAGGGGGTAAAGAGCCCCCGGCAACCTTGGCCCTCCTTCTCCTCTTCTGCTGCTGCGCGGGTGCGCCACAAGCCTTTCCGCCCGCTCTGTGCCCAGCGGGCCTCCCTGCAGCTGTACAGAGGCTGCAGTTTGGCGCCGCGGTGCACTGGGCCGCTTTGTGGCCGGGCTGATCGCAGCGATAGCACTGCTCGCTGCGGTCTGTTTCGGCGGTGCATCGTGCCCTGACATGCCCAATGTCCATGCAACGATAGCACCGCAATGCCCTGGGTTGCAGCAGCTTCACACGTGCTGAAACCCACCCCACCAACAGTCGCCCACCGTTAGCAGCCTTGTTCGCCGCCGCCACCGGGCACCGCACCCAAATCATGCCGAGCCCGGTAGCGTCGGCGCGAATCTCACCCGTCCGCACGTCTTCAGCCGGACATCCGCCGGCACGGGCGATGGCCGCTGCGACCTCAGCTGGGGTCGTCGAGTCATCCAGACCGTCGACACGTAGCTCAGCCGTCTTCATCGGCCTGGACACTCGGACGTCCTCTGGGTTCAGGACCTCCCGCAGCTTGGCGGCCAAAATGTCCGCCTTTTCGGCGCTTGAGGCACCCGACACCTCGAGCAGCCGCGCCCCCGTTATCGCCGGCCTCATTTTGAAGCCGGACGGTGTTCCAAGGTCGGGGAACGCGACTTTGGCCCTCGCCTCTGTCAGGACCGCCTTGTAGGAGACGCCCCTTTCGACGGCTCCGGGCTGTAGCGTAATTACTACAGCCGCGGAGCGTGGGGTTCTGACCCTAGCCCGTCCCGCAGCCTTATTTGGTGCCGGTTTCGGTGCTCCATTGGGTGCCTGCGGCGCTGTCTTCTTCTTTCGACGGCGGCCCCTCTTGACCACCGTCGTCCAGGCTTCCGTGAGGGGGCCAGGAGGTGTCAGCACGGTCGCAGCCGCTGCCTGGGAAGTGGGTGCGGCCCTACCCTCAGCGGGCTTACTTGGTCCCTCCGTGGGCTTTGTGGCCCCCTTCCCGGCTCTTCTCTGCTGAGCCACTGCCGGCTTAGCGGGCCCCTCCTGTCTCCGCTTATCCCCAGCGAGCGGTGGGCGGAGGGTTTCGGTTGGTAGTCTCGCCTCTATGGCCTCCAACCGGGCACCTACCATTTGACCGCATTGCATCATGCAGATGCGCGCAATCTTCTCGATCTCCGCATCCGCAAGTGCAGGGGCCGACGACGGGGCTGGAGATTGAGCCAACGACGGGGCCAGCGAAGGGGCCGTGACGGGCGAACCGACAGCTGCCCTCTGAGCGGCAAACTGCCGCTTGAGGTCCTCCAACTCGGATCGGAGACGGCCGTTCTCCTCCCACAACTTCGCCGTCTCCTCCGTAGTTGTGCGGCTACTGAGGACCTCAACCGCCTCCTGGATGCTGTCCACCGCGTCCTTTAGGGCACGCGTGAACGTGCCCTTCAGGTTGCCCGATTTAGTGGCAACCTTCAGGACGACATCCAGGCCGTCCAACACTTGGCGACTGAGCGCCAGCGCCGATGTATCCGCCTTCCGAGCAGAGCGCCGCTCTCGGGCCTGTCGGGCCAACTCACTAACCTCTTCTACCGCGACAGCCCGTTGCTGAGCCCGCTTTGCGGCATTCACCTCCGCCTTGTTTGCCTCCAGCAGGGACGTGGTGGAGCCACCACTCTGGTCCGCACTCATGTGCCCGGGGTCACTGTGCACGCACTCTGCAGGGGCAGGCGTGTCGGCCCGAGGCACGAAGCGACCCCGCACGTCGCGTTCCGTCACCCGAGCGGTAGCACCACTTGCCACCGCGCGACCCCGCCCTCTCCTCCCCGTTGACACTTTCGGGGCCGACAGGTTCTCCTCACTCGAGGAGAGACCCAACGACCCCGAGGCTTTGCTGCGCGGACGCTTCCTCCAACCTTTGGACTCTGCAACCGCGTGAGTCCTGGTCGGACAAATTGTCTGCAGGACCTGAGCCTCCTCGGCTCTTGTTGCCGTCGGTGACGGCAAGTGGATCTTGGTCGTCGTGTAAGTTAATCATCGTCGTTTTCCGTTGAGCATGCGTGTGGTCGTCATTGTTGTCCGAAGACATTGAAGGAAGACAGTTGTTGCCCACCCCAGAATACGGAGGGCAGCCCGCCGAAGCGGGGTGGGACTCCCCGACCGCTGAGCAGTCGGGACCCACCTGGGGACGTTTTTTGCAAGTGCCTTTATTCATTTTTTTGTTGTTTTTCCTTTTAAAGGGTGAGGTCCCTTTACTCCTTCCTTCCCACTCTACGCCCACTCTCCTACCCTCTGTAAGCAGAGGGGGAAGTAGGCGTTAGAAGCCACCAGGCCCATCCAAGAGATGGACCTGCTGACCCATCTCTAGCCCGGTTCCCTTCACAAACCATCCAGGATGATCTGTGATTGGAACCGTGACCCTTCCTCTTGTGTTGAAATTAGCCGCCCACCCCAACTGTCCACCCAACGTGGGTGGGCAGTTGGAGCCGACGTTGCCCAGGGTGCGCCACGTGGAGGCTTTCAACTTGCACCCCCCCGTCAACCTACCTACCCTAACTTACTTACCTACTCTACATACCTACCCAACCTACATGCCAACCCTATCTACAAATATACCCATATTTTTTCTTAATTTTTCTAAGAACCTTCTCCTAACAAGAACCTACGAATGGGAAGTTATTGACGGTGCCCAGAATGCATCAGCCCAGCGGGTTGCTCTTCCCCCCAGACGTATCCGAAAGAGACCAGCAGGAGGTTACCTGACCCGCAACCCCCTAACTACTTACCTAACCTACCTACATACCTTATACCCTATCTACAAATATACCCTACCTACCAACTATCTTTTTTCTTTATTTTTCTAAGAACCTTCTCCTAACAATAACAAAAACAACAAAAATAAATTGCGAAATAGGTAAAGCCGTTCTCAAGTTAATGCGTGACCAGGAGAAATAGGGGTTAATTTTTATATATATAATATAGATTTGCTTTGTCCGCGACTTTTAATAGAGGAACTGTGCATTTTACCGCGGTGAAAATTAGTTTATGATATTCAGCAACAGCTATCTATCAGTTACAGAATCTCCGAATCAAATTTTTTAACAAAAATCCCCTTTTTATAATACCACTTTAGAATACTATCCACAATTATAACTGTTATTGCAGGTGAATGACCAAATATTTCCTCAAGTGGTGCATGGTTTCTTGGACACCAACCCCATCATCAGAGAGCAGACAGTCAAGTCCATAGTGCACCTCTCGTCTAAACTCAACTACAATAACCTGAATGTTGAGGTTCTGCGACACTTCGCTAGGCTACAGGCTAAAGATGACCAGGGGGGTATACGGTACGTAAATGACTGTTTCGAGATTTTTCAATTTACTAAAACACTATTGTACACAGTAGAACTATTTTCTTGATGTCCCTCGGCAAACTTCGTGTTTCGTCGTCAGTCGTCGGATTTCTATCAGTTGCCCTTTGCACTTGTTACAGACCGCGACGCTCTTAATCAACTTGGGAGTATATAGAGTTGATAATATTCTTATAACTTAATGTAATTTATTTTTAAAAGGGAGGAAAGTTGCTAAAATCGCAAGAGAAAGTAGTTTTACAGCTCTATATAGTTCACACGGAAATCAAAACAAAACAACAGCAAAGTACTTAGTTCTGAATTCAAAAATTTTATACAAGATATATTGAATAATTATTGATGGAATGAAAATTAGCATTCGCTTGTATTCGGAAATGCGATGATAGCCGAGGGATATTAAGAAAATAGTTGAACATAGATGTTATAGGTATAAGGAAAAGTTAGAATTGAACATTTCCATGGCATTAGACATTTATTCCTTGTTAATATTTTATTTGTGCCCACCTAAAATTAAGAGATTACCTCCGTCCAGCTTGGTGTAAAGCCTCATCGAACCAACGGGTGCCAACGGTACAGCTGTTTTTAATTCCATCACGTCTATTATTCTCGCCAAACTTCTTGGCCGCCCTGAAGTTGGCTACAATGGCTGCGCAGTAGGAAATCTCATACAAAAACAGCACCGTTTCGTGCCTCGCGCATCCGGTAAACCAACTTTAGGGCGGCCAATAAGTTTGGCGCACTATACGCAACGATGCCACAACGTCAGTGCAAAATATACTCGTACTGATTGTAAAAAAAAACTATGGAGGCTGATTATACACCTTGTAAAAAACTTATTTTACACTTTGTAGTGTTTTTTGATGGAAGTCGGTTGTACTTTTTACCCGACAGCCGAAGGAGGGTAATGTGTTTATCAGTCTATGTATGTATGTAAGTATGTATGTATGTTTGTTCCTATATGGCGTTCTAGAGACCAAACGCGTTGGCCGATTTTGATGATTCTTACGTCAATCGATTCGTCTTAACCCTGCGAGTGTCACTGGCTACATACAAATTGGAAAAGAAAAAATGGCGGATTTTGGCACCACTTTGTGGAGGAAAAATTTTTTTTTCCTCCCAGGCCCATCTTGTGTGGTATCAAAGTAAAGGGTTTTAAGAAGTGATTTTAAAAATATATAACACTTATATGTTTAAATGTACCTAATACAAAAATAACTAAAAAGTTATAAATCACTCAATACATCTGGTTTTGGTCAGCCAGCTCGCGAATATGTATCCTCCGACTGCACAGCATGATTTTCTTCTTGTTTACGTCTTTTTAGTTCGCTTTTTAAGCAGTCGGGTTTTTTGAATTTTAATTAACTTTTTTTTTTATAAAGAAAAACATATTTTTTTTCCTTTGTTCGTTGTGGTACAATGAGCAAGTTCTATAGTAAGGTACCTTTAATGCACAAAGTTATGCTAAAGATATTACACGAATAGCATAAAACTTGAACATATCTGGTGAAATGAGAGTGTACCAGGGTGAACTGTATCCCACACACATCCGCGTACCCCTTTAGAGCGTATCGGCGTGATGTTATGTTATGAAATGGCGTACACAATAAACAGACATGCGACTGCAGCAATCGCGAGAGTTTTGCCGTTGTTTATTGAAGAGTTCTGTTGTATATCTCCGAAGTCCATCATCAGGTCTTTGCCAAATTTAAATGATCCTTGAGAAGCACCAGCTTTCAAGTAAAAAAATAATGATCTAAATTCATTTTACATTCGGTTCTAAAGGTGACACAAATAAAAAAACATTAAAAAAACTGTCGAAATGATAACCTCCTCCTTATCGAAGTCGGTTAAAAAGAGCTCATCGCACAGTTATAATCAACGACAGTATTTTAGGAATCAGTTTGCACCATCCTTTGCTTAACTTCTCCATAATCCAACACCTTACCAATATTCTTTACATTCGCAGGACGAACACAACAGTCTGCCTAGGCAAGATAGCGCAGCACTTGCACCCTCAAATCCGACAGAAAGTGCTCGTATCAGCGTTTGTACGTTCAACACGGGACAACTTCCCGCCGGCGAGACAAGCCGGGGTCTTAGCTTTGGCTGCCACGCAACAATACTTCTTGTTAGCAGAAGTGGCCAATAGAGTGCTACCTGCGTTATGTCCGCTCACTAATGACCCGGAGAAGCAAGTAGGTGTAAATGTGTTTTAAGGTTGCTTATCTAGATATAATTGGCTATTTGACAGATTTCAGAAATGTATTGTAAAAATACAATGTTTTACAATACATTTCTGAAATCTATATATGCATTTTTATTTTATACCTCTTACAAAATCTTTTTCTGAAAAAAAAGCGTTAAAAATATTTTATACCATTCCCCCTCTAAAAAGCTTATTTTATTCACTGAAAACAGTGAATAAATAGTAGTTTATGAAACTGTTGCATAATGAGGGGTATTAAAACATGAGTGTGTGTTTAAAAACCGAGCCGTAGGCGAGGTTTTTAATAGTTTTCACACGAATGTTTAAATACCTAGTTATGTGCAGTTTCATACACTACTTTATCTACACTCATAAATTGGGATTAGACCTACTAAATACCTCTTTTTGCATTTTCCATGCCATGAAATCGTGATAGCATTTGTCATATACTTTTCTCGACTTTGCTTGTAATAAATTAACGAGTAATTTCCTTCGCCGCATCTAAAATATCGGGCGGAGTCAAATTTTCTTCACATCCACTGATATCAGACATTTTTAAACAATAATTTAAATAACTCATGAAATTCAGTACAGCAAAACTTGCAAACGTATGAATGGCGCCAAAACCCAGCACATCACCGCATTAACCGCGCATGCGCTAAGGCACGCTAGCAGCCACTAGCTAGCACGCACTGCGATCTTTATACGCGCGATTTTTCCCGCCCATTCTGCGACCTATGGAATTGTATGAAGTTGTTCGCATTGCGGTAAAGAAATCGTGCGGAAATAATACCGCAAGTAATCCGTGTTTTGCCACAGAATCCACCGCATCACGGCGCGAATTTTATTCGCCCGAATATTTTGAGCACTATGAACAGGTGAAGAAAACAAAATTCGCGCGAATAAAAATCGCAGTGCGTGCTAAGTCTAAAGCGGGCATTGTCATAGACAATTTAAAATTAGAATCAAATCTTTTTATAATAGGTACTATAAAATGGCATTACAAAAAAAATATTAATGGAAACTCCTTAGTGATTAACTTCTTGGATTTGTCCTGTATCGTAATAGAAAAAAAATTGTTTTATAGCATTATTTTGTTAGAGAAATAGTGTTATAATATGATTCTATTTTTAAATTTCGGTATTGTGTTTATAAAGTATGCCAATATAAACTCGTTTTGAATTTTATAATTCGAATATTACGATATGAGAGTAGATAATAGTACATTATGGTACAAGTGTGTAATGTTGGTGATTACCGTTGAGGCGCCATTGAGACCCGAGCCGTTAGGTGAGGGTCTTAAGAGAGCCGAGGACGGTAATCATCAATACACACGTGTATCATACGACGTTTTTCAACACACTTGTGAAGAAAATAATACTAAAAAATCATTTCCAACAGTGAAAACGAGTTGTGAATTTTTTTTCGCAATGGCGGGCAAAATTAATCAGTTTTCCTATGCGCGCGCATCTAACAATGGCGATCGGCCATAGACTAAAAATAATGAGTTATCTTTTTTTTGGCTTTTCGCGGATAGCGATTTAGCCACGTACAAAATGGGGAATTTCAAGTTTTCTTTATTACAGACAAAAACAAAAGTTATATTTAAGTGAAAGTTTTATTTATTTAACACGTACAAGTTGAAATTACCTATTTAAATACGAAGTTGCATCAAATGTGTTGCATTTGTATTATTGAGCACGATCTTTTTTGTATCGAAACTTTTTTAAGAACAAAGCAACTCAACCAATAAATTAAAAAAAAACTCTTTATCTCACTTGTGAATAATAGTAAAGCAAAAGTCACAGTTTGATAACAGGTGTCATTATGTGCCTAATTGCGGTGAAATTAGAGCTACTTTATGAGCAAGTGTGTTGAAAAATATAGTATGCAACTCTTGAATAAAACGGATTTATATCGAGGGCCATGAATCACTCGCGTCGCTCATGATTCTAACACTTGATCATCAAAATCATCATGAATCACTCCCTACGGTCGTGATTCAGTCGTTAGAATCCTTCACTTACTTGTGATTCATCTACGGCCCTCGCATTAAATCCGTCTTTTATTCACTAGTTGCATAATATACTATTTTCCATCTATATATATAAAAATGAATCCCTATTTCCCTTGGTCACGGCATCACGCGTGAACGGCTGGACCGATTTCGCTTATTCTTTTTTTGTTGTGTTTGTTATTGTTAGGAGAAGGTTCTTATGAAAAAAAAATAGGAAAAAAAAATTACCTTGCCTACATAGGTAGGGTAGGTATGTAGGTAGGGTATGGTAGGTAGGTTAGGTAGGGCAGATGTTTTTATGGCAAAACAAAGTTTGCCGTGCCAGCTAGTAATAATATAAAAGGCGCGCGAAAACTTTCGGTCACGTGACATTTCAGGCTATGACGACATAAATGAATAAACAGACGCGAACTACTTGTTTAAAATGTGACGTCACACGATGCATCAAACATGGTCGCCCCCGTTTTGGATCATTTATTCCATAGATAAAAAATAGCATGTTTGTTTTCCAAACAATTACTTATTAACATTTTATAAATTGACGAAAAAAATATTGTACATTTATTATTTACCTACAAGCTAACATTTCCAACTCATTCCATATTTTATTGCAATATCTGTCAAATAGCCAAATTATTATCAATGGATAGTTGGTTGATTTTTTTCCACATTGCAGCTGTAATTAAAAATCACCACAAAATGCAATCGTTAAATAAAAAAAAAAAAATATTCAAATCGGCTGCTACTGTCCTGAAAAATTGTGTATGCATATGAACACCCTAATTGTGCAAATTCAAAGAATAGCGCACGGTACGCTTTCCTTGCATTTATTGCTTCTTATGTTCAAAAATCCGTCTACTCCACAGCGTAAAACACGCAATTAAAACAGTTATCAAAATGAAAAGGAAAGAATGTGCTTCGTAGTGCCAAAACAGATACGCAATTAAGATGCTGATAGAGCAGTTGAGTAATGAAAATGTTGTTCTCAGGTACGTGATGCAGCTTTTAGAACTATAAAAGGTTTTCTCGGCAAATTAGAAAAGGTATCCGAAGACCCCAGTTTGAAAGAAGGGATGGGTAAGTTGCCTTGTTTACCATTATTAGTCGATACTTGAAAATATCTCCTTGATCGTTATAAGACCACACGTTGGTCTATAAGGATCCACCTCAGTTATAGTAGACACAGTGGCTCTTTGCATCTCTGAAGTTGGCTGCAAGGCATCGACCACATAGCCCCTAGACGCCTAATGCTTGATCTAATACATCAAAACAATTCTGTCAACTAGCTGAGGTATGAGGCACGGGGTACTGCGCTCTGATTGGTCCCTTACCAAGGTCATACGCATCATTAAGGGTGGGAAAGGTTTAAATAAAACCAGGAAGGTATCGATTTTTATAAATAGTATTTGTATTTTTTTTAAATTAATTTTACCTTTTTTATTATTCATTATACGGCGTTTTAACATTTTAGTAATAACATAAAATGCAAAAATTAAAAAAAAAAGAAACAAAATTCTAAAGGTAAACATACTTTTTTTTCGGTTGTTGGTTCTTAAATATAGTAATATTAAATGTTAGTAAAAAACGTAATCAAAAACTCGTTTCACAATTAATAAACTATTCAATTTAATGTCTGTATTTGTAAGGTTTCTAGTTCTATCGATAAAAGATTTGGTCATAGGATATGGTGCTTCACTAGTTTTGTTTACGAAATTATAGAGGACAAGAGATAGCGAAAAAAATACTTTAAAAAGAAAGAGACGCAAACATGCAGTGGGCGTGTTCACCTACAAACTTGACCAGTATAATATGAACTCCGATAAATAATATTAGAAAATAAATCTAATTATGTTTATGTAACTATTAACTTATCAATTTAATGTTATGTTATTTTTTCGGAAACTCGATGTCTGGCTGTTGTTACCATAGCAACGTATTGTACAAGAGGCCATTATAAAATTTATTTCATCATTTTTTTATTGACTTTCACGGAAGTGTTTATGGCTCACAGAAGTGGTCGCTACTAATTCGAAATTGTCGAGTGGCGATCAGTATTACCTGTATATGATATTTTTAGTCATATGTGTTGACAGACATCGCTCGCCTGTTATTAGGCGTCTAGTGGCTATGTGGTCGATGCTGCAAGGCCATGTACATTTGCTATTTTTGTGTCAATGTTGAAGTCGAAGGTAGCATTGTATAACTGGCTCTTTCAGTTGCTTACGTTTGTCGCATCGTCCTATTTCGCTTACTCTATGACAAACTGTTTCTTGCGCAATGATTTTTAGAGCTAACTTCAGAGGCACACTAATTCGCTGTGATTACTATACGATTGTTTTTAAATAAAGTAACTTGGTTCTAGCAATACTGACATTTATAGTCTAGCTAGTGGAAGCTTGTCTGACAGTATAAATTTATTTACTCACGTCTACTATAACGTCTACGACGTGGACCTTCACAGTAATATACGCGTGTTCGTATTCCAAACCTTCATTTAAGTAGACCAGTGTTTTTAAACGTGTGGGTCGCGACCCCGTGGAGGGTCGTGTAGCCTCTATAGGCTCTATAGGGGGTCGCAAGTGGTCGCGAGAACTACCTCAATAAAAAAAAAGTTTAAATCTTTAAAAAAAAATAATTCATTGTTTTATTTCGGAGATCCAATGCCTACGTTCCGGCATCATCATCAGATCAATTCGATGGTACCATTTTCATCAGTACCAATTATTTCTAAGTATATGCTTCATCATAGTCGGTTAATTATTCGAGATATCTTATACCCGTGTCATACTTATCATTAAGGACTACCAGTGGCCATTTGTAGTCTTCTTCATCAGTTCCACTTCACAAAATGATACATTCTGAGTGCAAATGATTTCATTGTTTATGAAAATACCTATAAGTTCTTTTGATTTCCTGGGATCCCATCATCAGATTCTGACTTGGTGACAATGGGACCTTCTCGGGATTATACCCTTTCAATCACAAAAATTATTTTAAATCGTTTCACAATTGGCAGAGTAACCGCGTAGCAAACATACAAAATAAAAAGAACAGTCGAATTAGGAATCCTTTTAGAAGTCGGTTTAAATAAAGCGAAGTGTCGCGAAATAGATTTTCATACTATGGGGGTCGTATCATGAAAAAGGTTGAAAACACAGAACTAGACGATTAGAGCTAATTAAACTATATTATTGAGATTTTTATGGGCTATTATTACTACTTATTATTCCTTTATATTTATAAAAACCATTTCCATACAGAGGCGGACGTACACACAGCAACTCCTTCGTTAAGTAACGCAGCAGCGACATGGGCTGGCTGGGCGGTGACCGCCGTGACCGCTAAGTTCTACCGCTCGCACTCCGACACCGCTCGCGTGTCGCACACCAAGTCTGTGCTCTCTAAACCTGGCTCGCTAGGTAAGTTATACACTCTCCAGGGATTTGAAATTCTAACAGACATTGCACAGAGGGTATTCCGGGTGGTTTTTTAAGAGGTCACGGGGTTGTGCTGGATTTTTCCCCAAAAGTAAATCCATAATGACTGCGATTTCTCATTTAAAATGTCGCGACGCGTTTTGGCGTTGACTCTTAACGATTCCCAATTTGCTGGCAGACAGAAATAGACGGTATTTACCCCTGGTGTGCGTTTAGTATGTCGAATAATTTGTATAAAGACGTCGAAAAACCCCATTTATCCTTGCAACCTATTCGGACACCAGGCAAGATTTATAAAATTCCCTTCTCTTGCAGAGCAACCATCATCAAGCAGTATGTCGACGACAACGTCATCGGTAACGTCGATGACGTCACTGGAACATAGCGAGTCAGCTTCCGACTACGACCCCGATCACTGGGACATGGCGGCTTGGGGCGAGATCGACTCTAGCGCAGGTATGGATCCATCCTGATCAACAAACGAGGCTCTGACGACAACCGATAAATGGCGGTATAACAATTTCAACAAATCTTCGCAGTTAAATGGCATAGACTGGTGACGGGCAGCAGCGTCACCAGTGCGAGAAACTGCGATCTGGGATCGCCAACCCGCATGCCCAGCGTGGCGATTACGGGCAAACCCTCCAATGGCAAGTCAAAAAAATCCACGGCCCCCAGTTCCCGGACGCCCTGCTGTTATTGCTGATTATGGCGGCGGTCACGGTAGCGGCAGGGCACTCGGGGGTGCGAAGAATCTCCGGGTTACGGACTACGGCCGCACGTTACGGCTCGACGAACACCTCGTGCAGCTTGAACAGGAGCTCGGGAATATAAGGTGGCACATTCTGGGGTTGAGCGAAGTCCGAAGAGAGGGGAGGACACAATAACTCTTGTATAGGGCCACCTTATGTATTTCCGAGAGGGAGACCAGCTATCCCAAGGCGGTGTCGGGTTCCTGGTTAACAAATCTATATGCAACGTTGTGGAAGTCTCTAGTGTGTCGAACAGGGTAGCGTACCACTTAGTGAAGCTAACTGAGAGGTATAGCCTCAAGGTGGTGCAAGTCTACGCACCGACCTCGGCGCATTCGGACGACGAAATGGAGGAAATGTTCGAGGAAATTTACAAGGCCTTGCACTCCACCACTAAGACCCACTACAGCGTTGTCATGGGGGATTTTAAAGTGAGAGTACAGAATTGCAGCGAATCGCGGATTCTAGAGCCACCTTAACCCGCCATTTTACAGAAGACCTGCCTGAAGTAAGCCAAGATGAAATCGAGGCGGCTCTCAAACAGCTTAAAAATGGAAAAGCCCCTGGCGAGGACGGGATTACAACCGAGCTCCTGAAAGCGGGAGGACGCCCGGTATTGAAGGAGCTTGGGGAGCTCTTTAACTCTGTCCTGTTCTCTGGGAGAACTCCAATGGCGTGGCAGAGCAGCGTGGTCGTTCTTTTCTTCAAAAAGGGTGACAAGACCCTTTTGAAGAACTACAGACCCATTTCGCTTCTTAGTCACGTTTATAAGTTGTTTTCGAGAGTCGTCACAAATCGTCTAGCGCGAAGACTCGACGAGTTTCAGCCACCGGAGCAGGCCGGGTTCCGAGGAGGATACAGCACCGTAGACAACATCCACACAGTGCGGCAAATTATTCAAAAGTCCGAAGAGTATAATCGGCCCCTTTGCTTTTGTGGACTATGAGAAGGCTTTTGACTCCATCGAAACCTGGTCTGTTTTGGAGTCTATGCAGCGATGCCAAGTTGACTGGCGTTACATCCAAGTGCTGAGAAGTCTTTATGAAAACGCAACAATGACCGTCCAAAGTCAGGACCGGCAAACTAGACATATCTCACTGCGTCGAGGGGTTAGACAAGGGGACGTAATTTCCCTGAAATTGTTTAGTAACGTGGTGGAGGATATGTTTAAGACGCTGGACTGGGAAGGACGCGGCATTAATATTAACGGCGAGTACATCTCACACTTGAGATTTGCGGATGACATCGTCATAATGGCAGAGTCGGTGCACAACTTGCAGCAGATGCTGGGTAGCCTAGGTGATTCTTCTGCACGCATCGGTCTCCGGATGAACTTGGAAAAAACCCAGGTTATGTTCAATTCGCACGTCACTCCGGGATCGATAGTGATCAATGGCGGTGCTCTCACAAGTTGTTCGAGAATACGTTTACCTCGGGCAAACACTGCAGTTTGGTAAGAACAACTTTGAGAAGGAGGCTAGCAGAAGAATACAGCTGGGCTGGGCGGCGTTTGGAAAACTTCGTCGAGTCTTCTCGTCGCGTATCCCACAAAGCCTGAAGACTAAAGTCTTCAACCAGTGCGTCCTACCTGTTATGACCTACGGTGCCGAGACGTGGACACTCACAATACGGCTGGTTCATCAGTTCAAAGTTGCTCACCGAGCTACGGAAAGGGCTATGCTCGGAGTCTCTCTAAGGGATCGAATCCGAAACGAGGTGATCCGGCAGAGAACCAAATTTGTCGATATAGCTCACAGAATAAGTAAGCTAAAGTGGCAATAAGCCGGCCATATAAGTCGTAGAACCGATGACCGTTGGGGTAAAAGTGTTCTTGAGTGGAGACCGCGAACTGGTAAACGTAAGGTAGGACGCCCTCAGGCTAGGTGGAGCACCGACCTTCGCAGGGTGGCTGGTAGTAGCTGGATGACAGTCGCCGAAAATCGAACCAAATGGCGTGCAATTGGAGAGGCCTATGTCCAGCAGTGGACTGCTATAGGCTGATGATGATGATGTTGAACCGACTTCAAAAAAAAGGAGAAGATTCTCAATAGGGATGATGACTAAAATAATATTTATAGACCGTCAGTTAGATTTCCAAAAAATATTGGACACGTATTTTTCTTTTGTCACGTTAACAAAAAATTATGACGATACAACAGTGCGTTAAAATCTCGCATGACGTCATGCCTAGGTACAATTTTTACATAGAAGTGACTAAGTGACGTCACAAGCCCCCACTCCCGAACTTTGATGCGCTTTATCTTGGTGCATTTTTATTGATTTGAATAACCATAAATGAAAAAATACGTGTACAAGATTTGATAATTTAACCGGCGGACTAAATAGAATTGCCTGTTCGTACCCATTCATCCCTATTCATCGGAATCTTTTTTTTTTCCTATATGTTTGTTCCCCGATTACACAAAGACGGCCTGGACCGATTTAGAAAATAAAATCTTTTGTTTGAAAGTGTATACTTACCAGGTGGTCCCATAGTCGTCAGTTCATGAGTTCAGGCTCTGACGATGGGATCCTGAAGAAATCGAGGGAACGCTTCAAATATTTATTTATTTATTTATATATGCTTTATTGTATGTACACCAAGTTAAATCATAGAAAAGGAAACTTAAAACTAAAATACAAACAAAGGGTGCCGACTTCCAAAGCAAAACACTACAAAGCAAAAGAGTCTTTTCCGAAGTCGGTGTCGAAAAATTAAAAACAATAAGTAACAAAGACTTCTAGTGTTTTGCTATGGAAGTCTGTTTAATTTTTTTGTAAAAATGTTTTTTTTATATACGCCGACAAACTCATGAAAAATGGTTTAGAGGGAATGTGAGTGGAGAACTCTGACTGAATATCCTTACTTCTTCTTCGTGTCGCTGGCCCGACAGTCGTTCAAATTTGTTTGGTCCAAAACTTAGCCACTTTCACGGCGTCGAGCATAACTCATCCTAGTTGCATATTTCAACAATTGCCTAACAAAAAATCATAATTCGAAGTTTGATTCTCTCCTATATTCTCCTCCAATATTGGACCAATTTAAAGGATTTTTTTTTTATGATTTCTTTTGTGATGGTATTTTATCAGCACTCCTTAAAAATGCTTAAAATTGCGCCTAGTATACAACTATTAAAGAAAAAAGAAAACATTTTTTTATCTCCACTACATGTATCTGGCTCGACCACAAATAAAACGCCATATTTATTTTATCTGATATTCTTTATTTTATTTTATTAATCACAGGAAATAGGAGCCGTACAATAGAAGTATATTGATAGAACACTCCACTAAGTACATAAGTTAGTTACATTTTAAATTTTATCTATACCAATATTATAAAGAGGAAAGATTTTTTTGTTTGTTTGATTGTTTGTTTGTTTGTACCGAATAGGCTCCAAAACTACTGGACCGATTTCAAAAATTCTTTCACCGTTGGGAAGCTACTCTATCCCCGGGTGACATAGGCTACTTTTTATCCCTGTATTCCCACGGGAACGGGAACTACGCGGGTGAAACCGCGAGACGTCCTCTAGTGTTATATACAGTAGTTAACCTGATTTACTAGACATAGATAGTAAGTATGCAGTAAAAAATATCATGTATTTGATACATTTTGTACTATTTCATAAAAAATACTAAACCAATACTGGTAACAATAGAATACACACGCTGAAACAAGGTGTAACGTTTTTATAATAATTATCACTTTTCTTCTTCATATTCACAGCTTTGAGATGGCAATCTGAAACCAATTAATAAATAAAACATTACTGCTAGGAAAAAAGTAGTAAATATTTTTAAGGTTTTCATGGTTGTTAAGTTTTGTAATGAGCTCTTTTGATGAATGTAATGTTGCACTAAAATACCTCCTAAAAGAAACTTTACAAGCAGGCAGCGAAATTCCAACTAAGCTGATAAAATCATATTTGTTTACATGCCTTAAATTTGTAGTTAAGTTATGCAAATGTGGTGTTTTCTTCATTTTAGTATAAATGGTAAGTATAGTCATCGGCACGTAACTTGGCAAGAGTCGTTAGATGCGCAGAAGTCGTTTTTTAGGTCTCCTTGGTAGTGAAGCGGGACGCGGGGTACAAGGTCGCGCCGATCCGAGCGCGCGATTGGTGGCTCAGTCGACCCGCGCCTCCCGCACCGCGTCCTCTTGTTAGTGAAGCGGGACGCGGGGTATAAGGTCGCGCCGATCCGAGCGCGCGATTGGTGGCTCAGTCGACCCGCGCCTCCCGCACCGCGTCCTCTTGGTAGTGAAGCGGGACGCGGGGTACAAGGTCGCGCCGATCCGAGCGCGCGATTGGTGGCTCAGTCGACCCGCACCTCCCGCACCGCGTCCTCTTGTTAGTGAAGCGGGACGCGGGGTATAAGGTCGCGCCGATCCGAGCGCGCGATTGGTGGCTCAGTCGACCCGCGCCTCCCGCACCGCGTCCTCTTGGTAGTGAAGCGGGACGCGGGGTACAAGGTCGCGCCGATCCGAGCGCGCGATTGGTGGCTCAGTCGACCCGCGCCTCCCGCACCGCGTCCTCTTGGTAGTGAAGCGGGACGCGGGGTACAAGGTCGCGCCGATCCGAGCGCGCGATTGGTGGCTCAGTCGACCCGCGCCTCCCGCACCGCGTCCTCTTGGTAGTGAAGCGGGACGCGGGGTACAAGGTCGCGCCGATCCGAGCGCGCGATTGGTGGCTCAGTCGACCCGCGCCTCCCGCACCGCGTCCTCTTGGTAGTGAAGCGGGACGCGGGGTACAAGGTCGCGCCGATCCGAGCGCGCGATTGGTGGCTCAGTCGACCCGCGCCTCCCGCACCGCGTCCTCTTGTTAGTGAAGCGGGACGCGGGGTACAAGGTCGCGCCGATCCGAGCGCGCGATTGGTGGCTCAAGAAACCCGCGCCTCCCGCACCCCGTCCTCTTTCCGTTCGCTCCCGATTACACTTGCGTGCACGAAACTTGTACACTTTGTTTTTTTGAGTTTTTGTTAAGATTTTGTTAAGTTAGTTTTTGTTAGGAGTAGTTGTTATTGTTTTGAATTTAGTTTTTATTACGAGTGTTACTGTTTTATTTTGATAACGATGCCATAATTTTTACTATCTTCTTCTAATATTTTTTTTTAACTTGTAACTGTATATATTTTATTTATAACACCTAATAAACTTCACGAATTCCTCCCCTTTATTTAACTTATGATGGCCATAACCATTGAAAAATGACAAGTAATAAAAGTGACCACTTTTTTGTGGCAATAAGTGTACGATGCGCGAACTTACCCCCACTACGCCAAAACCTTGCCAAGTTACGTGCCGATGACTATATTTATGTAAAGATTCCATAAAAACCGGCCAAGTGCGTATCGTACTTCGCACATTTAGTGTTCCGTACCAAACCGCAAAATCATTGTTGGTTGTAATAGAAAAAAATAGGAAATTACAAAGAAAAATCAGATTTATTAATATATTGGTATTATCACCAAATTTCAACTTCATAAATGTCAATGGGAAGTTCAAAAATATTCGGTAATAAAATTGAGAGCTCTAAACAACGGTACCCTATATGGCTTTTTGTCAACAAGGTGCTTATACTGGGAAAATTCGAAGACCGTTTGGCTCTAAACCCCTTGTAACAGACGATGGACAGACAGACACGTAACAACAGGGTTCTGTTTGGAACCCTTCGGATACGGAATCCTTATAAAGACCGCAGGGAGCATAGACAAAACTAGGAGAAGCATTGCAACATTAATTGGTTTTTAAAGCCTCATTTTGTCTCTATTAGCTCTGCAATCCTATTCAGCTGGTATATAATTGTCCTTAATGAAATAAAAACATGGTGTTTATTTATTTATTAGGTACCGGCGCAAGCGTAAAGTCCCCGCCAAGCAGTGGTAGTGCGCAAGCAACCCCCGCGCTCGCAGCTCTGTGTGAAGACGAATGGGATAATGAAGAGTGGGGCGAGTTGCAGGAACAACCCGTAAGTACTATAAAACTATGTACAGTACAACTATTTTCTTAATGTCCCTCGGCTAACTTCGTGTTTTGTCAGTCGTCGGGTTTCTATCAGTTGCCCTTTGCACTTGGTGCAGACCGGACGCTCTCAATCAACTTGGATTTATATTGAGTTCTTAATACTCTTATAACTTGAAGTAATTTATTTAAAAAAATGGAAGGAAAGCTGCTAAAGTCGTAAGAGAAAATAGTTTTACAGCGCTATATAGTTCACACGGAAATCAAAATAAAACAACAATAAAGTACTTAGTTCTAAATTCAAATTATTATACACGATAAATCTAATAATTAATAGACATGGAAATTAGCATTCGTTTGTATTCGGCAATGCGATGATTGCCGGTGGACATTAAGAAAATAGTTGTACTGTACATTATGTTAGGTACAACCCGTAATTAGTGTACGTCGTGTGGAGATTACACCTTGCCTTTTTGGTTTGAAATCTGAATCACGCTGATATTTTAGTCAAAAGTTGACTGAATCTGAAGAATTGGTGGCGTAGTATCTGATGTCACGTTGACTTCTTCGTTAACTTCCAGCATGCGAATGCTGAGGATGGCCAGTTAACATTGCAAAAAATAGTTGCGTATGATTGGAATTGCTGAACAGATTCTTACTGATCGTGGGTGTCGCCATGACTCGATGAATGTGATAATGATAATACGCACTCTCCATGACCAGTGGGCTTAGTGTGAGTTTTTACTCACGCTCATTCGCGTTAACGTAAACGTCAATTTGTATTGAAACTGGATAAGCGCTGTCTGGTTTTTTTTGTGCATATTGACATAAGAGATCGTTTACGTTATTACGATCAAGTGCGTTAAAAAACTCGGAATAAGCACACTGAATGCGGCAGAAGTCTAGCCAACTTAACTTTCACAACATTGCCTAACATTTTATCTATACTAATATTATAAAGAGGTAAAGTTTGTGACGTTGTAAGGGGTAATCTCTGGATCTACTGAACCGATTATGAAACTCGTTCACCAGTAGAAAGCTACATTATTCCAGAGTGTCATAGGCTATAATATATTTTCAAAAAAAATAGATATCCTTATGAAAATTGTAATAATGTAAACCAAGGTAGCAAAATGTTGCCTATTAAAGTGTGCGCTGAGAAAACTATTGATGATAGATAAAAATTATTAGGTAGGTAGGTAGGAAGGGCAGGCATGGTAGCCAGTTGACGGGAGCGAATCCCTGGGGTCAGCTAGTATATAATAAATCATTTTCTACGATTTGTCCACAGTTAGCAGAATCCGAGCTAGCGAGTCCATCAGAAACATGGAACAACTCGCAGTGGACGGATCCGGTGTTCAACAACGCCAACGCGACGTACGTGCGCGGCGGGCGCCTGGAGCACCGCCCGGCCGCGGTCACGGCGCACCAGAACAGCAACGACTCGCTGGGCGGGTGGGAAGACAGCGAGTTTGAGCCGATCGAGGAGAATGTTGACGGTAATATCTCCATAAATAAAGTTTATGTTCTATAGGATCGCACGCACCGCGGTTTTTATTCGCGCTTTCTACCCTGTTCATAGATCACAAAAAAATCGCGTGAGTTTATACCGCTCCGCAGTGCGGTAGATTATGTGGCAAAAAATATATTTTGCGGATTTTTACCGCGCGGTTTTTTACCGCAAGCTCGTGCAGCTTCTTCATGCAAATGAAAAAAATCGAGTGACTAAAATGGGCTCCGGAGCCATTGTTTAGATAGAAAACTGACATACTCCGCTTCTCGAAACATTACGATTTGAAAAAGAAAATAAATGTTAGAAGTACAGTACAATGTGTGCAACGTCTGTTCATATTTGTTTTACTTGGTCGATTTTTATTACCAGTTATATAAGCTCGCATAAGCATATAATTTCTGAAAGAACGATTGGGAATGAGCGTGTGAAACCGAGCGAATGCTATATCCATTGGCGATTCTCATTCGATATCGCTTGTCCGCTCATTTGCTTGGTCCAGACATTCACTTTAACTTCAAATTTAGTTAAATCACTTATCACATGTATTTAGGATAGAAACTTGTGTCTAATTAATTTTGTTCTTCGCCCGACATTGGCGTTTAAATATGTTATTGGGGGTATTTTAACTTTTTTATTTATTTATACTTCATGTACAATGGTGATACATAGGCGGACTTAATGCAGCAAGGCATTCTATACCAGGCAACATTTGTGTTAAAAAGGACACAACAGTGGTAGGAGTACAAAATATAGTACATTACTGCAGCGGCCAGCAAAAGAGGCATTGATGAACGAACGTGTAAATGTGGGCCGAGGCGAAGCCGACGCACACATACGTAAGTCCATCAATGCCTAGTTGTGGCCAAGGCTTGTATAGTGCTTTTCTCAAATAATGCGCGGAAATTAAAACTAAGTAGTACCTAGAAATCATTTTGTCAAATATAATTACTTTTGAAATCAATGATGACCAACGAACAACAATAATTATTCCCGCGTTAGGCTTAGCACGCACTGCGATTTTTATTGGCGCTATTCTTTTCCGTCCATTCTGCGGCCTATGGAATTGTATGAAGCTGCACGCATTGCAGTAAAAAAATCACGCGGGAATAATACTACAAAAATCCGCGCAAATAAAAATCACAGTGCGTAGTGTTCATTTGTTTTTTTTTTTTCAATAAACAGCTTTCTATCTGCAAGCCAGTTCGAAATTTAAATAAAACCTTGGATAAGTTACCTCCTTGGTGGTCATGTTTCGGAGTAAAAGGTCGTTCCATTTTTAAATAACACGACAGATATGAGTTTACTATGTAAATTATTTGGCCGCTACAAACGACAGATATGGATTTTTATACAACTTTTGCCGGCCGCTGCTCGCATGTATTTGGCCTGTACTGCAATTTCGATTTATCTCGAAGAAGGTTGTCAAAATAATGCTCAAATTTCCAAGCATGTTTGAGAAAAAATATTATTCACTTTCTCGTAGCACTTTATATATTTTTATTATTGTAAATTATATAATTTCTATTATTTTATATTATCTATTTTAAGTATCGTTACATGTCATTAGCACAGCAGTTACATATTAAAATTATATTCAGTATCTATTTTATTTACCCACGTCTGTGTGTCACTAGCGAGGTGCCAATTGAAAATCAGCGTTGGATCTCTGACGCCCAGCAAATGTTGAGTTGGTAACACTTTCGGTATGGGCACGCCCAGCGCAGCTCGTCTTGTATTTTGTACTTTTTTTTTTACTGTTCTTCTCTGTTACTTTGTGATTGTTGATGTAGTGTTGTATCAGTGTCGAATCATGAATCAAGAGTCTTTTAGTGTTTCGTATTCCAGTCTAACTCCTTTTCCTAGGAAGGGCGCGTGTCAAGTAACAAGTAGTCAGGGGGTCACGGTGTCAACTCAAAATAGCCTAAGCAGAGTGGCTGAATATTGGTATTTAAATTGACCTCTTTTGAGCTTTTTTGATAGTATAGTCGTGCATCGAGGCTGCATTTTCTGTTATTTATATGTAATTAATATTTATAGTTAGTATTTTCACGGCTTTTACCGCTTTTGAGAGCAAATTATACTTGCCTAGGAATTTTATTTCTGTTTTTTTATCTATGAAAAAGACTAAAGACCCATCACGAAATAATGTAAACAATAAACACTCATCAAGGTTACACTAGTCGAAAGTTCTTCCATACAAACGTAGTCTGGCGATTACTCCAATGTTTGACGGTGTACATTCAAAATAAAAAAATATATCAATTTGTCTCATCATTATCTAGCCCTGTATAGAAACAGAAAAGTGAAAAAATAAAATATTTGAAAGTTATGAGTGTCGAAAGTTCCATATTTCAATACTAATTTTAACGCATCTTTGGGCGGAAATAAATACGAAAATTGCAAAACGGCCTCCATACAGGGATAGATTAGTAATTCAACAATGCAAATAATTTTATTTTGAAAATATACATTTAGTAGTTTTTTCATGATATCTAGACTCCCAAAGGTCTGTTCATAAAATTTCGCGCGCTCGTTTTCGTCCTAAATCATCATCCATTTCGCTACAAATTTGCAAAAGTGCTAATTCCTACGAGAACTAGCTTCTTACTGCTCATCACAGCATCAATCTCTTCTGCACGTGTTGTCGGATGAGACAGCATGCATTTTAACCCCGCCCACAAAATAGTTCGTGCCGTTGACTAGAGGAACCTTAATATATTTTGCTAATAATAAAACATGTATTTTATGAAGAAGCTTTATTTCACAGAAAACAACGCCTCAAAAATGGACGAGATGCGAAGAAAGAGGGAGGAAAGGAAGCTTCAGAGGCAGAGAGAAATGGAAGCCCGTCGCTCGGCTAGGGGCCAGGGACCCATGAAATTGGGCTCTAAAATCACTACCGGTGGGGCCCCGCCGCCATTTTAGTACCCCGTATCTATGGTACCCAGCGACAGACAGGACTACACGGTGAAATAATCTTTTGAAATTGGAACTCTTTTTTCAAAAATACTTTTTTGAACGTTGTCTTTTTAGGTGTGTAGCTGGGGAGTTGGCGTTTTTTTAGGCTACTAGACCAGTGACACTATGGCATTCTACTAGGCTTTATTTTTGTGCGCTTATGTCATGGAATGGGGATGGCAACACAAAAGTTTAAAGTATAAGGACTGGGCCTTTGATGACAAAAAAAGGTCTTTAAATAACATTGAAGGTCACTCGGTCAGTACCATAAACATATTTTTATTAAATTATAAAGCTTACAGTGGATGCTCCGATCAACCGTCCATACAATGTTTGTAGGGATTATACGCTAAAAATAGACACTCTTTGTTTGAAACGAATAATTTTATCATTTTACTACAATCAAATGTGCTTGCCTCCAACCTTTTTAGGAAATAACTTACACCAATTACTGAGAAAAACGATCGTGAAATTCAGGCAAAATTTGACACTTCTTTACATGTGTGGGTTCGTTTTGACAAGCAAACTAAGCGCCATGTTTGTTATAGTTTGAAAATGCAAGCGCTAGATGGCGTGCAGGCGATATTATAATTCTGATAAAACAATATACAATAATTAATAACAATACAATATAGGTTAATTGATTTATTTTACATAAAAAGAAAAACATTTTATTAATTAAAACTGACCTGGCAACAAAAATATCAACCTGATTACACCAAAACAAACTTTGCATTGGCTCAACGGTTGCCTTCCCTACTTCAAACATTCCTAGCATACATTTGCAATGTTGGTATACTTAAAAATATAATACTTTTCGGATCTTGATTTGGAAATGTCCAAACAAATCAATAATATTCATGAATTTTATCACCAAGTGAAAAATAAAGTTCTTTTTTATTAAAGATGGCTAAGCTAAATTGATGAAAACTCCTCCTTATAAATCGTCTACAGATATTATTTTCCTATAGCAATATAATCAAGACATTAATTTTGTTTAAAATGCATTTTTCTAGAATAAGTTTTGCGTTATTTATTTTTTAAACACATTATTATACTTAAAATTGTATTATTCACATATCTTACAGATTACTGAATATTATGAAAGCTACAATATAGTGATAGATTTCTGATAAAATACCGTTTTTGATTACTGTACTAGATTTAGCGAAAAACTATTAACTCAGGAGTTTGGCGACTGTTTTTATAATGATACAAAAGAACTGCTTTGACGATTGAGATGTAATATACGCCTCTTTATCACAAACATTAAAATTTTCAAAATAAAAGGTTTATTCATATTTTTTTCTCACGTTTACTCCAACGATCCCCCCACCCCCTCCGATATATCTGGCTTATGACGATTTTTAACCTATTTCACTCTAAATACACGTTAACAAAATATTAATTCTATTTTATTCATGAAACTCAATACTGGTTTCAAATTAACAAATTATATGAAACGCCCGTAGATCGCTAGGTGTGGGCAAAGCCTTAAATAAAACAAAATGTAATAGGGATGACGACAGGGTACGAAACAGCAAATTCTATTTAGTCCGTCAGTTAGATTTCCAAAAAATATTGGACACGTGTTTTTTGCTTATTCAAATCAATACAAATTCACCAAGCTAAAGCGCATCAAAGTTCAGGAGTGGGGGCTTGTGACGTCACTTTGTCAGTATAAAGTGTAGCACACCGGTCATCGTGACGTCACACGATATATCAACGCACTATATCGTCATCATTTTTTGTTAACGTGACAAAAGAAAAAATACGTGTCCAATAGTTTTTGGAAATCTATCTGACGGACTAAAAATATTATTTTTGGTCATCATCCCTATTCTATTAAATCGATTGTGAGTGACGTCATCATAGTGTTCTGATTGGTCGACATTAGGGAACAAGTATTGTAAATTGATATGCACCAAGTATAGAGCGCTCAGACGCCAATAAGGCATAAAGTAATATTTTCAAATTGTACGTAGCGAGACAAACGTAACGCCGAATGAAGATTTTTGACCTGAAATGGTGATTTTTGAATTGTATCGTGATATGCTATTGAATTTTGTAACTTTTATATAGTCACGTGATTGAATCGATAGTTTATTCATATTTTGGGGACAACCCTAGTTATCGATAGGCACGCCACTATAAAAAAGTCGATGATACATAATTGATTGTCATGTTTTCCTCTAGCTTGTAACTACGCGTATGATATTCAAATAAATGTACAGATAAAAAAAAAATGCTTTTTTTCCTGTGGTATGGGATTTGTGCAATCGGCAAATGAGGGTGTCTATTTGATGTAAGTGCTTGTATGCAGGTGAGTGTGCGATTTTATTGGTTAATACGGTACTTGAAATTGGTAGCTGGAAGCCTTTTCACACGGTACGACTGAATAGTGGGTGGGTAAATTGGGCTAGCATATGTAAAGGCTTGCAAAACCCCGGGTAGCCGTCAATCAGATCGTGTGAAACGGATCTTATAGTACATTATAGAGTAAGTTTAAATATAGAACGTACCTATCTAGGTAAAATTCAACAGTATGCTCTCACAACTCCTTACAATTTCAAGTATACGACAATCCCGACACCGCTCGAATGGATAGTAAACGCTATTTTATATGTATTATTAAAAGTATATTACAAATATTATGTATATAATTATGAAGTATCAGACTGAAACGGTCTATGATTTTATGTATTGTATTTCGCATTCTAAATTGTACTTATTTATGTATTTTGTCAAGTGTAATACAATCAAGTCTTTCACCGAAGTTCACACTATCTTTTTAAATATCCCTTTCTATCCAATCCACACTGCATGATGCCTAAGGATCTAGACGGACGGACTGCATTTCAACCGCACTCCGACTGCAAATATGCAGTTAGTACGACTGCAATAAAACTGCAAACCAACCGTGCAATCGGTGTGCAGTTTCAATGACAACTGCACGCAAACTACGCCACGTTAGTACGACTGCAAATCAACCGTGCAGTCCGATTGCAGTTGGCGTGCAGTTGTCGTTGGAACTGCATGCCAACTACACGGCTGGTTTGCATCGTACTAACTGCATTTAAACTGAAAATTTGCAGTCGGAGTGCAGTTGAAATGCAGTCCGTCTATCTAGAGCCTAACAACATATATAATAGATAACAAGTATATTGATCAATTTTATATAAACAATATGCACTTACTAGTTTTTTACAATATGATTACTTGTTCAGGCTCTTAAAGAAAAACTGATATAATTTTCCAGCCTTAGCTTGCATATTTAAAACGATAAATTACAGCATGTAAAAACAGTACCTCCCATAAGGTATACTCAATTCCAATTTTAGCTTATAGATATTCATTTTATAATGAAATATAATATAAAGTAAATTAAAACTTTTTTAACCAAACTTTTTAGCTTACCATGCATTGTCATCCAAACCAAACGTGCAAGCAAAATTTCAGCTCAATTAGTTGGTGATAACTGTATTAAACTTCAGTTCCAAGATTTGACTCAAAAAACAAGGCAAGTTAAATAAAACCTTATACAAATATATTATTAGAATGGAAATATTATTGAAAAAGGTTGAGATTTAGGGACGTATTCTTAGACCAGTGTTATTTTACTGGTAATGTAGAGATTTGAAATATATTGACAAGATTTTAGTAAAGTATTTGCTACTGAGACTACAGAATAGGTGTGGATACAAACCAGCCTTTATGATTACAAATTGACATCGTATTGAATGTGTGGTAAACGAAAATTCTTATTAAATCCGCTAAATTTACACTTCTGTAAATAAAACATGTAAAATTGCAAGTTTTGTTTTTATTTTCTCTATAATCCTACTAAAATACATCGACATCGCTAACCATCTGGCGAGATAGTGTTCAAACGTTAGAGATTAATATAAAAAAGCCGGCCGAGTCGGACTCCGCACGAATGGTTCCGTATCATTATCGCAAAAAAACAGGCTAGGTGTGAGTCGGACTTGCGCACGAAGGGTTCAGTACCATTATAGCAGAAAACGGCGAACAAACCACATTTGTGTGGGAGCCCCACTTAAATATTTATTTGTTGTTATAGCGGCATCAGAAATACATCATCTGTGAAAATTTCAACTGTCTAGCTATCACGGTTCATGAGATACAGCCTGGTGATAGACATACAGACGGACAGCGGAGTCTTACGTCCCTTTTCACACGCTCCGGTTGCCGGGTAGCCGCTACCGGGTAACCGGCGGCAAATGTATAGACATGTACGTCGGTACGTGTGAATGCTTATATACATGGCTATACACTTCGCCGCCGGTTACCCGGAAACCGGGACGTGTGAAAAGGGGCTAATAATAGGGTCCCGTATTTACCCTTTAGTTACGGAACCCTAAAAAACAGTACTATGTAATGCATTGAAATAAAACTAAAACATAAAGCAAAATGGTTTAATGATGCAAGATTTTAACACAATGTTAGTAACAAAAATAGTAATCTCTTAAACATATTTTTAAGTACATACCTTCAAAGATTTACAATCAAATGTGTACATAATGAAAACATGGCCAGTCATCAACTGACTAGGTTTTTAACTAAATTAAAGCATAATCTAATGTAATAACTAATTGGCAACATAATTAAAAAAAATGTTAGTATTTTAGCTTTTCTATTAACACAAATAAAAAGCAAAACAATTTTAAGCATGAAAGCTACTCCAAAATATAACAAAAAGGTCTTTACATGCGCGCTTCGATGATAAAACTACGTCTAAATATTATGTGCTAGGATATCCATAATCAATTGGTCACCCCATCAAATGGAGATATCACGTAAGGTGATGTCACCTTTTGATGGATAGAAGATTTGACCCTGCGACCGTAATCACACGAACGACCAAACAGAAATCACAACATGATCCATTAGACTTGGCGCAGACCAAAAAGGGGGATTTTCAAATAACATAGAAAATTAACCTTGTGTTCAGTGTCTTAAAATGCAATTTAGCTAGTGTACTAACAAGCCGTTTAACCTCAGCGTCGATGCTTGTACAATTTTGAACTTTAAAACAACACATTTTTAAGTTTATTATAGGGTAGATGTCTAAAAAAAACATTTAGGGCGTCAGTTAGATTACCTAAAAATATTGGACACGTATTGTTCAATCAAAAGTTATGACGATACAGTGCGTTGAAATATCGTGTGACGTCATGATGACCGGTGTGCTACACTTTATACTGACAAAGTGACGTCACAAGCCCTCACTCCTGAACTTTGATGCGCTTTATCTTTGTTAATTTTTATTTATTTGATAGGGCAAAAAATACGGGTCCAATATTATTTGACAATATCACTGACGGACTAAATAGTATTATCTTTTTTCTTATTTCTTTTTCCATAGTTAATTTCGTACATAATTTCTGTCCTCCCTTTGGTCTAAGCCAAGTCTTTGATCAGAAAGCGTGATGCAAGTGAGAAAAATATTAAAGTGCTTTTATAACTTTACTGCAAACAATAAGTCAACAAATTATAAATACCAAAAAAAAAAACAATCCAAAATCAAGTTTGTAGATTCACTCCCCATTTTCTTAAAGCCTAACCCTGCTTGGTGTGATTTGACAGTACTAAAATTAAATTGGCTTTTAGAAAACAGGGCTCAATCATTTGCGTGCGCAGTGCTTTATGCTGATTATTTTAATAGTTATACGCCAGATATTCTCTTATAAACACAACACAGCACACAAATAAACGAATCTATCTAAACATATTCCACAGTAGTGCATTAAAAGACAACCAATGCACAACCTTGGTTCACCAAATTTTAATGATGCAACAAACCCGCATACAGAACGCAAATATAATCTAACCTCCAGCTTCTGAAAGCCCAAGTTCTATTTTCAAACGAGGCAAGGAATGGCTGTCGATAACACCGCCAACCAATCACAGCAGGTCTTTCAGAAACCGGTGGTCTGATGTTCTATTTTCAAAAACTCGGTGACGTAATTTCCGTACATAGAGATGGAATGATGGGTGCTGGCTGGAAGTGACGTGATGTCTGCTCGGCCTCTTGTGCGTACTTACAGTTTAGAGCGCAGGTCGGACGTCCCAGCGGCTAATTGTCAAGAGGGGTCCTCGAATCTGCAAGGAAAGATAAAGTTTATTTAGAAAGGAGGTTTTAAGTATTATTGATTACTAGAAAAAGCTACAGTACAACTATTTTCTTAATGTCCCTTCGCAAACTTCGTATTTCATCAGTCGTCGGATTTCTATCAGTTGCCTGCACTTGGTGCAGCCCGGACGCTCTCAATCAAATTGGAAGTATATAGAGTTGTTAACAGGTTCACAGTCCACAGCCCATAAAACAATACAATTAATAGGTTGGACTGTGAACCTGATAATACTCTTTTAACTTTATGTAATTTATTTAAAAAATGGGAGGAAGGCTGCTACAGGAAAATAGTTTTACAGCTCTATATAGTTTACACGGAAATCAAAAGAACAACAAAATATTTAGTTCTGAATTCAAATTAATATACACGATAAATCTAATAATTGATGGACATGGAATTTAGCATTCGTTTCTATTCGGAAATGTGATGATTGCCAGGAGACATTTTAAAAATAATTAAACTGTACATAGGTACGCCAAGTTTCAGATTAATCGGATGCCAGGAAGTGCGTGAAAAATGGATTTCTAGTTGCCGGACACATACGAAAGCAAGTTATAACAAAGCTTGTAATAAAAACAGCCTTCCTCATAACAATTTGTTATAAAAATATTGGACGTCCCACAATATGGCGCCTAAAAGCCGCCATATTGTGGGACGTCCAATATTTTTTTTTTATATCCCATCGAGTGGAGTATCAAAATAAAGTATTTTAAGAGGCGATTTCAAAAATATACAACACTTATATGTGTAAATGTACCTCGTTCGAATAATATAATAATTAAAAAATCAAAATACCCGACTGCTTAAAAAGCGAACTAAAAAGACGTAAACAAGAAAAAAAATATGTTGTGCAGTCGGAGGATACATATTCGCGAGCTGGCTGGCCAAAACCAGATGTATCCTCCGACTGCTTTTTTCGTTTGTATTCTAATCTCTCTCTATCGTGCTTTTCTCAATAACATTGAGACGTGAACTCGTAACAAAGCCTGCATAATTTCAACCTCCATGAATAAATTAAATATTTATTTATAAATATATCGTGACATACCGCATATTCATGGCGTTAGAGTTTCCGGGTTCGAGCTTATAGCCTAGCGTCTCGTAGAACTTGATCAGCTTGTCTTTGCAATCCAGAGACATTTTGTAACATCCCAGCTCTTGGGCGAGTAGGGAAACTGTCACCACGATCCTGGAAATGACAGATTAGATATGAATTTGGACGCCCTCATGATTTGGTGATGGCTAGGTAACTTTTGTAGTTGTAATCAAAAGGAGCGTCCTCACTGGGAGCATTCTTTCGTGAGCATTTGTAAACAAGCAATCGTAAGCGAGCAATAAAAGCTTCATTTTCGAGCAAAACTATGAACGTTCGAGTCGAACATTCCCTTGCGAGCTTGGAGCATTCGTATACGATCTCGTTAAATGTCATTCAATCGTTAATACGATTGACCAAGAAGGTCACAAACACAGATCAAGGAACTGTTCTTAGCTATACAAGAGGCCAGTAATATTCCTACATACAAACTCATTGATTTCATTATCTGAGTACTCGCTATCGAGCCTTTTATTTGCGTGAACATTCGAATGCGAGCCGTTTTCGCGAAAATCGTTGCGACGTCCACACCGGCCGAAGTTCGCGCTTGCGTATAAGCTTTTTAACGCTCGGCTCAACGTTCACACCACTAGAATATTTGACGTCGAATGCTCATTACACGTGAATGCTCTCAGTGAGGAAGTTCCTTAATCTTTATCATTTCAGCCGATAGACGACCAAGGCTGGACGTAGACTTCCCCAAGAGTCGCCACATTAACCAGTTTAACGGTCATGCGCATGTTGCAGTATTTTAGTTGCATTTTCCTAAATACTGAAGAGTTGATAAGTGATGAATACTTACAATTTTCCCAACTGCTTTCCTCTGTAAGTATCATTGACAACCACATCTTCTAAACGTCCACGCTGAAACAAAAAAGTAAATGTTAAAGGTCACAATACTATGAACTTAAATCTTGTTTATATAAGAATAGCATCCATATCATTTGAATAACTTGTTTAGGCAATATGTCAAGTATGGCAGAGGAGTCTAAATCTGGTGTGAACCGGTAATATTCAGAATTCTATTAACTACAGTGAAGACCAGAAAACATCATAGAAAAAGACTGTATAACTTTACTTGTCTTGTTTCGTGGAGACGCTATATGTTTGACCTTAATGGCATTTCTAAACCCCTAGGAAATCAAGCACAATTTCAAGGACCCCATAATAAAAAATCAGCAGTACATTTCTGACCATCTATTTTAGTACTACAAATATGTACAAAAAATAAATTTTAATAAATAAACTTATTTATGAAGATTTTTGTTGCTTTTTTGCAACTAAATTAGTGATATTTGGGTTGATGTTACTACTAAGCTGTAATCTCAAATCGGATTCCACTTATAATCTGTTTGTGTACTTTATTAGTATATATGTTATGGACCAAATGATTAATACGGCATTATTTATAATACCCGGGCAATTTGAAAATTGCCAGAGCAATTAGGAATATGCCCAATATAAGTAGGCAATATGATAAAAACTATTGATATAATTAAAATGACCGGGGTTTCTGAATAATGCCCATCACACATTGGGTCAGATAATAAAAAGATGTGTTTATGTAAATTATTTTAATGTTGGCATTGGTTTTAATATAGAATAGGTACGATTACTATTTAAGGCGCTACCCCGAGCAAATATTTTCGTGCAGTTTTTAGGAGCTATCTACTCGTTATTTAAAATGAAATATCAACTAATAAAAATACATTAAATTTCTACATATTATTGATTCCAAAATTGTAGAATTCTTTTTTTTTTAAATGTAGTATATGTTTCACTAATCTTCTTCCAACGAAAACATAAAAATGAGAAATAATGATTGATAGCATGCATCTCCTCGTAAAGTGTACATTAATAATTTTTTGTACTAACACTAATGGATAGACAATTTGATAACGAACATTTTGGTAGATTTATTTTTTTCAAAAGACCAATATTCGATTTTATAAAGATTTTATTCTAAAATCTGGGCGTATTCACTACTGTAATTCATGCGCCGAAAGTGCCGCTAGGCCAATAGGAATGCTCATATCTCATGCTGATTTTTTGGTCAGGGTACGGCCTTAAGGAATAAAGCGGGGCTCCTTTTTCTGTCTGCAGAGTCTAAAATAACCTAACATGAAGGAGGTCATCTCCATCGAACCTAACCTATCCGTGTCGGGGTGCCCTAAGTTTCCGCTAATTCTTTGACCATAATTATCGAATTGCCCAACTTTTTCGTAGCAATAGAAACCAGACAATATGATAAATATAGAAGTTTAAATCAGTAGTCATAACATTGCCCGATTCGATTTGACTTTTCATAATTCCCGGGCATTATACATAGTGCCCTGAATAATCACTTGGTCCATGACATATACAAGAGCAGAGAATGTCTTTTTACAGAGGTATCTGGTTGAGAAAAGCAGTAAATGTTTCAGTGCGTCTTCTGAGTTCTGATATTGCCTTATAATCTTTTTTTACATACTCCCAAAGACTTGATAAAGAAGATTCATTGAAAATAGGTATGCATTTATTTATTATTGTTAAATGGTCCATAGGTGAGACTGCAGACACCCATACATATAATCAAGGACCCCCAGGGGTGCAGTAAATGTGTCTTTGCGTCTTCTGATATTGCCTTAAAATCTTTTTTTACATACTCCCAAAGACTTGATAAAGAAGATTCATTGAAATTAGGTATGCATTAATTTATTATTGTTAAATGGTCCATAGATGAGACTGCAGACACCCATACATATACTCGAGGACCCCCAGGGGTGCAGTAAATGTGTATTTGCGTCTTCTGATATTGCCTTATAATCTTTTTTTACATACTCCCAAAGACTTGATAAAGAAGATTCATTGAAATTAGGTATGCATTAATTTATTATTGTTAAATGGTCCATAGATGAGACTGCAGACACCCATACATATACTCGAGGACCCCCAGGGGTGCAGTAAATGTGTCTTTGCGTCTTCTGATATTGCCTTATGATCTTTTTTTACATATTCCCAAACACTTGATAAAGAAGATTCATTGAAATTAGGTATGCATTAATTTATTATTGTTAAATGGTCCATAGATGAGACTGCAGACACCCATACATATACTCGAGGACCCCCAGGGGTGCAGTAAATGTGTCAGTGCGTCTTCTGTTATTGCCTTATAATCTTTTTTTACATAATCCCAAAGACTTGATAAAGAAGATTCATTGAAATTAGGTATCCATTTATTTATTATTGTTAAATGGTCCATATATAAGACTGCGGACCCCCATATATATACACAAGTACCTCCAGGGGTGCGCCGACCACATGTTAAGAAATACTGAATTAGATTTATGCCAGCTGTACAAGCAAAGAACAATAGACCTTATATTACATAGAAACAAAGTCTATGAAAACTTACAACGGAGCAGTTATGTATGAACTTCTGTTCGATGGTGAGGGTGGCGGCTCCGATCAGCTTTGAAATACGCGTATCTTCAATGACTGTGACGTAGTATCCGCCAGACTGCTTCATACTCGTGAACCGCTCTGAAACAATTATTTTTGGTTTAATTATAACACTAAGAGAAATGGGGGACGCTATTGACCAGGACCACGCTAACAAAAAAAATATAACCTGGTTCGGTCTAGCTAGCAAATCTAGATAATAAATTCTTGCAAGATACATTCATAATTTATTCAGAACCCATTCACACACCATTTAGTGTACATGGCGACTGAACTTTTACCATGCAAATAGCAATCAATCTGCCTAGCCTTTTCCCAACTATATTGGGGTCGGCTTCCAGTCTAACCGGATTCAGATGAGTACCAGTGTTTTACATGGAGCGACTGCTTATCTGACCTCCACAACCCAGTAACTGAGTAACACGGTACCCCTTGGTAAGACTGGTGTCAGATCTCAAGCTTCTGACTACCCGTAACGACTGTCAAAGATCTTCAAATGACAGCCGGGACCAACGGCTTAATGTGCTTTCCGAGGCACGGAGGAATCTCGGTATGTTGAAATGGTCACCCATCCACGGACCGACCTAGTCAAGCGTTGCTTAACCTTGATAATCGACCAGTGCGGCTGCTATTATTTAGCCACAACCTCCTGTTATTATTTACCCACAAGCGCAAATAACATTGTAGGTTAATGTCGCAAGGAAATCAGGATACCAGCGGGGCGAGCACGGCCTACTGTGACAGGCTTGAGTCGCACATTTTTATCACAGTTTGGGAACAAAAACCCGTGCTAAAATGCGTAACAAAAGCCTATAACAGAGGCCGTGCTCGCCTGGCAGGGATTACACGAAATCCCTAGGGATACTACGAAATCACGGTAGATGTCGAATGTTCCTGTTTATTATGTACAGGGTGAGACAAAAATCGTGGATCAAACGAAACGGCGATATTTGGGGCTATTTGCAGTAAGACAAAGTATAAAAAAGTGGCCAATTGCGAGTCGGACTCGCGCACGAAGGGTTCCGTACCATTTTTTTATTTTTATTATCAGTAGGCACGCGCTTGACCACTATCTCACCTGATGGAAAGCGATGATGTGATCGACGGTGAAGCAAAAAACGGTAAAAAATCCACGTTTGTTGTATGGGAGCCCCACTTAAATATTTATTTTATTCTGTTTTTAGTATTTGTTATACGAAATAAAATTATAGCGGCAACAAAAATTCATCATCTGTGAAAATTTCAACTGTCTAGCTATCACGGGCCATGGGATACAGCCTGGTGACAGACGGACAGACAGACAGACGGATCGTGGAGATTTAGTAATAGGGTCTCGTTTTTACCCTTTGGGTACGGAACCCTAAAACATACCGTGGTCGCATACCTACCATAACAAAACAATACATTCTGCAAAGTGTCGGCTAAATAGTAGATAAATACTAGTCTTTCAGTTGCCCTACACATACTCGTAACTGCATTTTCTACTCCGATCTTACTTAAGGTCGGTATCTTATTGTTCTTTCCATATTATTTAATTATTTCATTACACCTGTTCCAATACTCAGTATAATAAAGCTACGTATGACATTAACAGCAATATTAATATTATCATAATTTCAAATCAATTAATTCAAGAACGCTGATGGAAAAATAAGCCTAAACCACCCAAGCAGAGGTTCTATATTCGCTTATATTGTCAACGTTGTAAATAAAGATCAGGAACTCGAGGTATATAGAAAGGTCATTATCATTACGCCCGTTTCGCCAAGGTCGCATACTAAATGCCAATAAGTTTCGCATACCAATGTAACCACAACCAGTTTTTACTAGGACATCAATATTAAGAGCGAATTTTATTACAACTCTTGTGTTTGGTCTCTGTCACGTAACTAACAATAAAGATTTTTATCAGATAACTTTTGAGAACAATGAATACAAATTCATACATTCATGCACTTTTGAACTTTCAATGTCGTATCGACACTAACTACAACTATAAACGACCATACGTTTTACTGTTTGAATCGGGGTATTTGCGCAGATATCGTGTCGGGGTTTTCTTAATTTTTGAATTTTTTTTGTGCATTTTATATCAGGCTGGTGGATTCCACAACTCCACAACCAGTATTTTGCGTAGATACGGTTGGAAATTGGTCATTCGATACACTTCAACTTCTATAGAAAGAGCTGCCTTAGTTGGTGTTAGATGTTACTGGCGACCTGATGCTAAATGCATAGCTAATTCTCTATTATAGTGTCTACAGTTGAGGGGGTGACCTAACTCAGAGTAATGTTACTTTGAGTGTATCTAACCCCCAGTTTCCCGGCTCAAAATTATCGGAGAATTAATGTGACAAATTGTCAAGCACGCGTTATCTGCTGTGATCGGCATGCTTATTACGTATCTTTTGCAAGAGCAAAACGATAGCGATCAAACGCTTTATTTCATAAAAGTCGGCATTACCTGCAGTGTAGGTATGGTAGGTCCTACACAATCGTTTGCTAATCGATCGCTGTTTGTCAATGTAGCTTGTTTAAAAAAAAAACGCCATGAACTCTAAAACTTCTGTATGGAAGAGCAATTATTGCGCAAAAATCGCTATCGTTTTGCTCTTGCAAAAGATACGTAATAACACTGCCGCTATTCAAAATTCATTCAACCAATCACAGCAGATAATGCTTGACAATTTGTCACATTGATTCTCCGATAATTTTGAGCTGGGAAACTGGGGGTAAGGGACAGATTTATATGACTTGTATACATCGCATTATCTGCTGTGATTACGCATACTTATGGTCACCCCGAAGAGGGCAATTCAAAATAGCAGTTCGTGAATGTTTTATGTGTGTCGATGGTATGGTGCCGTGTGTGTGTTTAAGTCTACATTGTAAAATAACTCTAATACTGTATCGTAATAAGTACACACTCGGTGGCATTTAAGAGGTATTGCGTACGTATTGAATCAAGTTTAGGTAACGATTTTTCAAAGACTGATTGCGTAGTCTTAGAATTTTTGTTACATTGGTCATGCTCAGTAATTACGTGCAACTATATTTTGATGCAGATTACGATAATTGGAGCAATGCTATTACTAACGTGCCTTGAAAATTATTACTGTACGTTTCAGGGGCGGAAATTGTGAAGGTAGAGAGGTACATTCTAAGTCTCTAAGAGCGTTTATGCAGGCCACTTCATCCGATCCGAATCCGAGAATCTACTGAACTATCTGAATTTGATCCGGCCGTATTCAGTAGGTACAGACAGTACATTTATTATTCGGATGGAACTCAGATCAAATAAAAAGTCAAGATGGAACGTTGCAAACAACAAAGTGAAGCCGGTTCAAACTAAGCCTTGCCGTACAAATACACAATTACACGCACTCACGTACAACGAAATTACGCCTTAGCTTGTCCTTCGAGCTTAGTTTGAACAGGCTTCACTTTGTTGTTTGCAACGTTCCATCTTGACTTTTTATTTGATCTGAGGGATGGAACTCGTATTTGAATCGGATGCACCGGATCTTATTGCTTCAGAATGATGTCAATTTCAAACTATGAAAGTAACAAGATACGTTTGCTGCTAGCACTGCTAGGCTGTAGTCCTAATAAGTATTCGAGATACACCATTTTGAACATTAAAGGATTTAAAATGGTGTGTGCTGCACTGGTGAAGACGAAATTAATATCACTTACCATCAAACTGCTTCCGCGTAACATTGCCGACGCTGGTCAGCTGTCCTAGCAGTTGCAGGAAGCCCTTATCATAATCAGAGCGCTGCAGTGGTCTCACGACCATCCAGTCCTCGCCGGGACTTGCCGCGCTGATCTTAGGCTTGAATGTAGCAGGACTCTTTTCGAAGTTTAGTCGCTTCAGTATCTCCGGAGGAAAGAGGTACTCAGACGGCTTGCCGTCCTAGAAAAAAAAAGCTTTTTAATGTGTGTACGATTTTTTTGTCTTAGTTGTTGATTTCTTTAGTATTCATTGTGTTGAACCGAAAAGACGGGGCCTTAGAAGACACACATTATGGAAAAGATACAGAGATGCCTTTGCCTGTGGGGTAACAAGCTAATTAGATGTTCAGTGCAAGCAGTATGATAAACAATGCTGGATTGAACTCTCAAGTTTGGTTAGTTGATGATTGCTTTCATGTTGTAATGGAAAATCATCTGGGCTTTTTAATAAGAATAAAATAAAGTGACAAGGAGTTCAAGAAATCAATAAAACACCTCTTTGGAAGTGAGAGAACCAATTTTTATAAGAATATGGCACCAACGCCGCCACTTACGAACGAATGAAATGACGTCACACAAATCCTGCATCGCGAAAGCAAAGTTTTCGGCACGATTTGAACACATACAACCACAGGGGAGGTAATCTGTGCATACAACAGTCTTACAATAGCCGTTACGCATCCCTCCAAACTATTTTCAACTAATAGGCACAAATGTTATCTTGAACATAAACAATTTCAAGAACATAGTATTAGGGTGAACTTCTAAATTAATGGCTTATCAAAACACCATTGATGTTATTCAAAGCCAAAGTTGCGGTTTTTTTACATAGTGGATATAGCATTTATACTAATAAGGTTTATGGTTACATAATCTGTATCTAATTATAAATAGAACCACAAATAAAAAACAGGAAAAAATAAATAATAGTTCAAACTATTTTAAATTAAGTACATACAATTAGAGCAAGCTATAGATCCAAAGGCCCAGTTTTTTTATCCCTAGTCTGTGGTGTCTCATCCCATACAAAGAAACCGTGCCAACGTACTATACTGTTTTTTTTTTACATCGATCTTGTTCGGTTCCATTCCGTTCCACGGATATAGATGGTGATCCTATCTATCGCCGTGGAACGTAACCGAATGTGATCGATTTACAAAAAATAATAGGTATAATCCGATGAAAAACGCTAGTTACGTGGCACGGTTTCTTTGTATGGGATGAGGCATCTGTTGCTAGTATTATATTATCTGTGCCCTAGTTAACTCAACCCTCAGTTAAATATGCTAACCAATGTTTTCAAATTTCGGTAAAACATCATCATTTTTTTAGTTGTTAGCCTCACAAACGGTCAAATAAGTTAGAGATTTAATTATTTGACCATTTGTGATGCAAACAATTGATGAATAAACGCATTTCACCGAAATTTTAAACCATTGGTTAGCATATTTAACCATTGGTTGGGTTAACTACAGATCAAAAAACGATACCTTAGTCTCTTGTATATTTATGATACAGCCAAGGGTTTTTCAAATAAATAAATATTAAAACACATAATCATAACTGCAGATTCTCTATTATTGTTTATCTATAAAGTATTATTAAAATAATCAGTTAAGTGATCTATGATAGTGGATGTTATTGTCACTGATCTGATTGATAAAATCTTACATTTATAGATTACTAAGAAACTAATATGATTTTTTTGTCTTTATCTTATCAACAGATTTTTTTATTATCTTTTAATAAGGGATTAGGGTGCTTTATTACTAGGGTTTATTATATTTAAGGGCTATCCCTTCTTATCAATAACAAAATAATGTTTCCGTACGCAAAATACGCGCTTAGACGTGGAGTTGCGGACACCAGCCCGTCTTAATCTAATCTAATGTTTGTGTGCACTAAAGGTGCCCACTTGTGGGACACAGGCCCCCCTCTCTATGAGTTTTACCATGCAGGTTGGAAAAAAAAAAAAAAAGGTTGGTGGACGTCACATGTTTTTGCTTCTTGGTTCTAGGACATGTTGATTTCCTCATTGTGACCAATGAAACAATTTACTCAAACTGCCTGAATGAGTCTGAACTTGGATCTTCTATGTTGTGGATGTTTCCAATAAGCCACCAAAAAACATGATTTAGACAAATTATATTATTTCTGTGAAATATTTAAAAGATTTCAACAGCTTTAAAATTATTAATTATGAATAGCTTAAAAGGATAAATACATTATTTTGAGCCCACAGATGATGATAAGCCAGAAGAGTAACTATTAAGAATGGAGACACCAATATTTATATTGATTTATTCATATTATATTTGTGTTTCATTTATATACTAACTGTATAATTATTGTTGTTAAATTTTTGAAACAAAAATTTAAAGCTCATTCTCAGCTCATAATGAGCTTTATCACAATAAATGACTTATGAATGATATTTGATATTATTTTGGATTTTAGAATATACAGACAGAAACTTACCACATTGTTATATTTCTCCATACCCATTATCACTAGTTTGTACTTTATTAAATATAAAAAAATGATTATCTACACATGCTTGTGTGGAGAAAACCCTCGCTGTTTACGTAAAACCAGTATATTTGTGTACGTGGCTGTCTGATAATGGAACGCGCACTTCTATTTCGTCAGAAATAAAATAAATACCATGCCACGACAGGCGAACAACGTTACTAGAACGGCGTCCCTGAAAATTCTAAAGAATTTATAATAAAGTGAAAGTAAAGTAATCTCGCCAGTCGACGAATACAACTCGCTCAGTCAGCCGGGCGGGTTTGACATTAATGACAACAGGACAGACAGGTGTCAGATGTCAAAATTGTCAAACTAGACAAAGTCAACTACCAATAGTGAAATCATTTTTTTCCATTTTTTTGTGCTTAATCGATTCTGAATCCCTAGATTATTTTCTTGTAAGAATCAAGTATTCATAATTTTTACTTTATTTTGTGTAAGTTAGTAATGATCCCTATCTATTTATTATTCTGTAGTTCTCAGCTTTACAAGCTTTCCATAATAAACATAATCTTGAACGTACCTAATTATAAAGAAATGGAGCATTAATAACAACAAATTAAACGAGTACTTGTAAGCTGGCTTAAAACCACTCAAAACTATATCAGACATTTTGACGTCGTTTACGTCCTTATATAGTCGATTTATTGCTTTTTATTCGTAAAGATATACTCTGTGGTCTAGAGCCTTAGTTTAGTACAACATTACTTATACTTACTGTCAAAGTGTCAAACAGCTGATGAACCTGAAAGTATTATTTTGATGAAAATTATAGGTTATACAATATATCTGGAATATATAAATGTTCATTTCGTAACTTAGTTATGTGATAATATATTAGAAGTGGTAGTGTGTTTACAGTTTAACATTATGGCATTGTGTAAAATCAACACTTTCATAAATCTAATAAGAAATAACAGCCAGTACCCAGCTTTAGGCAGAACTATAATAAAAACAAATAATTTTAACTATTCCAAACCCATTCTGATTGGGTCACAACGCTGGCTGTTTCATGAAAGTCATAGAAAAGGCGGGTACGAAACAGAATACAAGATATCAAATTTAGAACACTTGAAGAAGGGTTTCAAAGAGCTGAAGCAAGAGTTAAAACTGTTTGGACATGAAATGAAAGATTTAATTGAAACGGATCCTCTGCTTATTGCTAGACCAGGTAAGTGGTAATCAAACTGCTAGCATAAACATAACAAAAACAAATACATGTAATTTTCAACCTATAATTTCTTTATGATCATAACTGACTGGGTCTGTAAAAGATTAAATGTATGTAAAAATAATTAAGAATAATCAGTAACAAGTGATTTATTTAATATACACTTTCAGTTACCAACTGATTGCTAGTAAAGGTTTACTGTTTGGTGATAGAATGTAACACACAATTTAATATTTTAATAGGTATGTTTCAGATCCGATCCAATCTCAGATTCCAAGAAGCTATCTTAAATAATCCAAAATATAAATTTTATTTGCTGAAATACCTATTAAAAAGACATGACTTTTCTCTTATTATTGGAAGTCATTGGGATGTGCAACAATTTATTTTACAGATGCAAAAAATACATATTTAACAGTATAAAATAAAAATGCACACAAATCTTTGGTTCAAATTATTAAGTTAAAAACTATTCATAATGTTAAACCATATTATCATGTTTTTTGTGCAATTATTTACCCAACTTATTATCATTATCTCTCCTGTTGTCTTTTAGCCCAATTTATTTTATAAAAATAAATTGGACCAATATGATTAAAATTGTGAAATCATTTAGTAATCCGATGAGGAGTTTCTGAGATCCTCCAGCATCCAAACTGCCTTCTTCAATTAAGATAGGCATTTTTGAAATAATAATGTAGGTATTCTTTGATCATTTACAATCATAATTAAAAAAAAAAAGGAATGACTCACTATCTGCGTCTGTGTTTCCGAACGCATTCAACCCGAATCTCTGCAAAGTTAGAGTAAACAGGCTCCCTCTGGGTAAGCTCACTCCATCGTCGACTCTGTCTCTGTCACCTATGACTTAGACTAGAGACCAGAGCAAACCCATCTCAAATAAAAAAATTAAAATAATTTCTCGCTCATTTACGACGTTTTCTTCTCACAAGAATACAAGCTTCACAAGATCCTGCTATATTCCTATTGTCCTTCGAGTTACTATCACAAGTCCTGCTGTTGCTTAGACACTGTAGGCATAGCACGCACTGCGATTTTTATTCACGCGATTTTTTTTCTAACCATTCTGTGACAGTACCTATGGAAATGTATGTGAAGCTGCACGCATTGCGGAAAAAAAATCGCGCTCAAATAGAACGATAAAATTCGCAATGCGTGTTAAGCTTAAGGCTTAGCAAGTATTGCAATTTTTATCGCGCGAATTTTTGTCCGCGTACAGAATTTAACTAACGCACTGCGGATAAAATCCCGCGCGATTTTTGTCTCCTACCTGTTCATAGAGTTCAAAATATTCGGTGTGTTGGATTCTGTGGCAAAACACGGCTTTCTTGCGATATTATTTCCGCGCGATATTTTTCCCGCAATGCGTGCAGCTTGATACAATTCCATAGGCCGCAGAATGGGCGGAAAAAATCGCGCGAATAAGAATCCCAGTGCGTGCTAAGCCTTAGACAACTTGTGCGCCTCAACTGTCTCCGATCCTGACACGCCTGTTTCGCCTTTCACATGAGACTGGAAAAGTACCGAATGCTTGGAAGTAAGCTAACGTTCAGCCTGTGCCCAAGAAGGGCAGTCGGGCTGACCCGGCCAACTACAGAGCCATCTCAGTTACGTCCATCCTCTGCAAGAGTATGGAGCGGGTGCTCAACTCCAAGCTCCTGGCATACCTAGAAGCTAACTACATCCTCAGTGACCGCCAATATGGATTCCGCCGAAATCGGTCAACTGGGGATCTTCTAGCTAGTATGCAGACGACAGCACTGTTGTGAGAGATACGTATCCGATGCGCGCACTACTGGGCCTCAGATCCGGACTCTCCGGGAGGCCATGGTTGGGCGCTTGAGTCTGTCCTTGAAGGCAGTCTCCGAGTGTGGCGATGCCAATCTGGTCAGGTTCAATGCTGACCAAGGCGTGTCTTTTTCCGCTAAAAGGAGCCAATTCCACCTGGCTCCTACTTTCCGTGGAGTGACCTTGCCAATAACTTCCTGTTGAGCTTCTTGGCGTTACTTTGACATCGACTCTCAATTGTGGCCTATACATTGAGGCAAAGGCTCAGCTGGCTGCCAAAAAGTTGGGGATCCTTGCAAAGGTGAGAAAGTACTTCACGCCGGAACAGCTGCTCAACTTGTATCAAGCGCAAATTCGATCATGCATGGAGTACTGTTCTCATCTCTGGGACGGATCTACCAAATACCAGCTTGATGCACTGGAGTCGATCGAAAAGCGGGCTAAGAGGCTCAACGGCGATGAAGCACTGGTCAAGACAAAGCTCCAGATCCTTGAACATCGTCGCCGAGTTGCCAGTCTGTCATTTTTTTATCGGTTACATTTCGGGGAGTTTGCGATGGAATTGCATGAACTAATTCCTCCTAGCCCGTTCCATCATCGGACTACAAGGCGATGCGTCATCGGTACATGGCGGACATCCCATCCATGCACCAAACGTTTTGGGAATACTTTTATTATGCGTACAGCTAAGGAGTGGAATTCCCTGCCAAAGTCTGTATTTCCTGATAGCTACAACCTGGGAGTCTTTAAGTTAAGAGTGAATAGGTTTCTTCTGGTTAAGCCTGCTACATCTTCGACCACAACATCGCTTACGATTAGGTGAGATGGTGGTCAAGCGCGAGCCTATCAAAAATAATTTTAAAAAAAGATGTCCCCGTATAATATAAGTAGTCTTTGGTCTACGACTACAGCTAGGAAAAAAATTGTGTAATTTAAACCAGCTGTATAAAACTCGCTTACATAAACAGTACTCGCCAAACTCAGGCAGTTTGGCCTGAATGTATATTCTATTCTATATTTTTATATGCCAAGCACGATGTCGACTATTCTGCCAATGTCTAAAGTTAAATGGAGGAGCAGGTATATTTTATTAATAATTTAAAAAGATGTAACTGTAGAGACTGACAAAATTGCTTGATTGGCTACAATGGCTGCGCAGTAGTAAATCTCACACAAAAACAGTGTTGCCAGATTTGTAGAGCCTCAAGTCGCCCAAAATATCATCCCAAGTAGCCTAAATTCGCCCAATTATAATGCAAAGTAGCCTAAAATCGCCGAATATTGAGTATTAAGAGTTATTTTCCTTTGACTAAGTTCAATATAAGAAGAATTCGATTATACATTCAACATATTTTTTGTAAATTTCTCGATTGTTATTATGTATCTACTAGTAACCAAATTTTCACATAAATAAGTCAAAGTACTTTTATTAATCATCAAAGATCTATAGAGCTACTTTAGGTAAACAAATCTACCACATTTTTTTATGAAAAGAAGTAATTTATAATGTTTGTAATAAAATTTAGTTCAGTTTCGTTCCAGTTGGATTTTAAAAAGATATGTGGGAATAAATATAAAGCCATGAACATGTTTCGAGCTACAGGTCTAAGCTCAAATGGATGCCCTTTCGCCAGAGAAAAAGTTTGAGCGCTCTAACTACGCTTTTTAGGGTTCCGTACCCAAAGGGTAAGAACGGGGCCCCATTACTAAGACTCCGCGGTCCGTCTGTCACCAGGCTGTATCTCATGAACCGTGATAGCTAGACAGTTGAATTTCTCACAGATGATGTATTTCTGTTGCCGCTATAACAACAAATACTAAAATAAATATTTAAGTGGGGCTCCCATACAAAAAACGCTTTTTTGCGATAATGCCACGGAACTCTCAGTGCGCGAGTCCGACTCGCACTTGGCCGGTTTTTCCCAAGTCAACTCTCCCACCGAACCTTACCTTATGTCTCATTTTCAATATTTAAGTTCTTCACACGCTAGGAATCTGCGTTCCTTCAATAATCTTCTCCTACTGTTATTTTCACCTACTCGTTTTGTTCACTCTTTCTTTCATATTCAGTCTATTCTTCCCTGGAACGTGCTTCCTCTCGAAATCAGGACAGCCACCAGTTAATATGCATTCAAGTGTAAAGTGCGGTTTTATGTTCAACGGGGAGAAGAGACAATTAGATAACTTCTATTCATTACTTTATTAAAATTCTAGCACTTCGCCCGCGACTTCGTTACCGTGATTTTGTTTTCCTATGAAGACTCTCTTATGTGCTGTCAGTGAAGGCGACCAAAAATAAGCTATTATTAAATCAATAAAAAATGCGGTATCCTCGATATTCAGGGATAATTGGTTTGGAACGATTCGTTATTTGACTTAAAGAATAATAAATTTTACGTTACCGCCACAAAGTAAAATCTTCCCCTAAATGGTAATAAACCCATTTTACCCCGTTGAGGGTCGAGTTTTGATCAACCCAAATATGTTATTCACTTTTCTTCTCTTTTTTATTTTTCGTTTATGTTAATAAGACTGCGCAGTAAGATTCGTCAAAAAACTATGGGGTAGTTTTAAGAACCGTTTTCTCTAAATAGACATTATTTACTTGATCCCAAAGGAAATAGACTTTTCATACATACAAATTTCACCCCCTTAAAGGTTGAATTTCCGAAAATTCCTGCTAAGTGCTCCCCTAGAACCCTACGTCAAAAACGAAAACCTGTCCAGTATGATTCTTAACTTTGGGTTAGTTTTGAAAAACGTAAAATGACAACCTTTATTGTTTACATTGGTTGGTACCTTTATTGTTACGTTTTTTGGGGGTATATTCGAAAAACTAATAATGACAACCTTTGTTGTTTATTGTTGCTGGTATTTATGTCAAATTTCAAAATGATTAACCCGCGAAATAAGATTCTAAAAAAACACTTTAACACTCCCTAAGTCATTTTGGGGGTTGTTTCAAAAGACTAATAATAAAAACCTTTATTGTTTATTTAGGTTGGTATTTATGTCTAGTTTATTATCTGAAGTAATAAGATTCTTCAAAAAACACCCCTAAATCGTCCGTTTCAAAAAATAATAATAACCTTTATTATTCATTTAGGATAGTATTTGTGCCAAATTTCATGTTAATTGACCCAAGAAATTAGATTCTTCCATACAAACTTCAACACCCCCTAAATCATCATTTGTCCATAGTTTCGATAAACTAATAATGACAACCTTTATAATTTACTTAGATTACTATTTGTATTAAGTATCAAGACTTTTGGCCGAAGGTATTAGATTTTTTGTACAAACTTTGCTCCTCTTTTTCATCCCCTTAAGGGTAGAATTTCAGAAAATCCTTTCTTTTCGGATGCCTACGTCATGAACACACCCTCCACGTACTCACAAACACAGACTAAACTAATCGTAGAGAACTGAAATAGTGTTCTTTCAGTTCTCTACTATTAGTTTAGTCTGTGCGTTAATCCATCAGTCAGTCATTCAGGACAAAGCATTTTATACGTATAGATATATATATTTATTTAGGTATGTATTTATATATGCTTTATTGTAGGTACACCAAGTTAAAACATAGGTAAGGACACTTAAAACTAAAATACATACAACGGGCGGCCTTAAGCCTTATGTATTATATAATATACACCGTGAAATTTAATTGGTTGTTTTCCCGCGGCAGAACGACTTGCCTTAAGGAGTACTTTCGAAGCATAGAGTTAAAGTAAAAAAATAACGATGTTTTTGTTTTAAAATAATTTAAAAAATATTCATCAACTCGAAAAAGTGAGTTACAATAGTAACTTGTAGGTACTAGGTACTACTCGCGTCACCACCGGCAAAGAAAAGCGATGCACAAGATAATGTTCAAACCAAAATAAACTCTCGCACGTAGTGATACGTCATAAAATAGTTTGCAAGGAACAATACCACCGCTAAGCCGACAAAGCAAATACCGATTTATTAAATGTTTAAAGTAAAATAAGCTCTCGCGTGTAGTAATACGGCATAAACTAGCCCGCGCGCAACATTATCAAACGGAGCCGCCTTCGAACCTAATCCTTTTGACAGTGATCCTGACCTACTTAGCACCCGGGTCAACGCCCCGCTGTCGTTCGGCCGTAGATATCGGGAGGTATTACTATTGGTTCGTGATCGCTTTCGAGTTAAGTTTTTCACAATGTTAAATATGCCAGTTTTTGTTTCTAATATTTTACATAACTACGAAACGATTGTATTACATAGAAAAAACCATTTCGCTGCGGGAAAACAACCATTTAAATTTCACGGTGTATGTATATATGTGTATTATAAGCAATTTGTTATTAGTATTTCTTAGTTTTACTTTTTTGCTTGTCACAATTTAAATAATGCACCTGCCATGTTATCTCTTCAACACCCTTGGCTTGACTGGTAGAGAAAGCTTAACTGCAAGATTAGAAGTTTTAAATAAATAAAGAAAAAAGTAAATAATATCTAATTGCCTCACAAAATGTCTGAAAATGATAAATTATGAATAATGGCCCAATGTTTAATATTTTCAAGCTATCCCCATTTCAAGTTATTAACTTAAAGTCTAAAACCACGAGATATTTTTCGAAACAAATTTCAATTGTTTTGTTGTAGCGTACTTAAAAGTGATCATTCATCAACACACTAAATGTTAATGCAAAAATTAAATTCTCTGATATTTTGTAGTATTAAACTTAGGATAATCTTGAAGTCGCCTAAAATCGCCCAATTGTTTTTTCTGAGATAGCCTAATTGGCGACTAGTCGCCGATTGTCAAAAACGGTCGCCCACCACGCTTCCGAGTAGCCTTAATGGCGAAAAGTCGCCTGATCTGGCAACACTGTACAAAAACAGCACCGCGCCGTGCCTTGCGTTACATCGGAAAGCCAACTTCAGGGCGGCCAAGAAGTTTAGCGAGTCCTGTTGTCAATTTTAGTTTTAGTCGATTATTTTCCATATGATGGCAATGCAGTGACATAATAAAATTTATTCTGTGACAGGTACATTCAAAACTTAAATAACCGTTGAACTCGTTGAGCCAAGAATAATTTGCTTCTTTGTATTTTGTTTTTGTTGAACCATCCACAAGCCACAAGTTTTATTATTAGTAACCAAGACCCGATCAGTAACTGTTGGACGCAGTGTTTAATTTATAAATATCGGTCATCTAGATCAGAAAGGGCGAATGTTTTCAAACATAATTTTGAGTGATTCTTCTTTTGTATCACCTGATCGAGGCATAAAAACCATCTACAAGAAATTCCAAAGCTTCCTGGGTCGCGGAGCAGAAGCTAACAGTGTTCAAATTAATGACGATATGTTGTCTGCTGCAGCTACAGCAAATACAACAGTATCTGATGACAGTTTCATAACACCAGTTTCATCAGTGGATGACCTTATGGCGATGTCACCAAGACGATATGATGATCTATTAGAACAGAGGAACGAAACGAGTGATCTTCTCACCGGGTCAGACTTTGATAGCATCTGTGATGTAACTATGAAAGAGGTCCCAATGTCAGACGATATGTTTATTGATGCCACAAGTTTAGATTACCTCGTGAAATGTGCCGAATCAAACCGTCATCATAACCAAATAGATCGAGGCAAGGAAAGTTTATTTGTGAAATTCGATCCACTGTACGCACGTCAAAGATTAGAAGATGTAAACTCTGTTCATACCGATTCAGGAGTTGACTCCTCGGAGTATGATGTGGGTTATGAAACAGGCAGTACAGTATCGACTTTTACAGATACTAATGTAATTGCACCAAAACATTCGCATTCTACAGGGGCAATGCCTTCAATGAGCAGAGAGAAACCCATGCAGGTGGTACCACCCGTAGTTAGCAGTGGAAATCCAAAACCAGGTATGTGCCACACTAGAACACCGGGCCTGATGCGTAGTGTCTCTGCTATTCTTACACCCTCTAGAGGGGTAGCCACTGAGAGACTCATAAGCATAGGCAGTACTCCACCGACTGCAGCTCCAAGAAGCCCTCGTTACCACCACAATTTTACTTCACAAGATGTTGACCACCTTCACACCCTTAGAGTTATTCTCCAGAAGCAGGAACAGGAGGTATTGCAGCTTAGACAACAAAATAGAGAGCTGAAGAGTACACTACAAGATATGGAACACAAATACAATAGAGTCACAGAAGATTTGGAATCAAAAGTTAAGAAATTGACTGATGAAAGGGACAACTCTCTTAAGAAAGAAATAAAATTACAACAGCAAGTTGATGACAAGATTATGAGCAATAAACAAATGAGCATTGTCATGGAGGAGTATGAAAAGACTATATCGTCATTGATAGAGGAGCAGCAACATGACAGGATAGTGAACCAGGAGACTTTGGAGAAGGTTACTTCTGAAAGAGATCAAGCTTTGAACCATCTCAGTAACATGGAGAGTTCTTTTAACGATCTCCTCGCCAAGTATGAAAAATGCAAGAGTGTAATATTGGAAACAAAAGATAGAGAAAAAGTTTATGAACAAAAAATGGTAGAGTATGAGGCTGCCGTCAAGAAGTATGAAGAATTGTATGGTAATCTAAAACAAGTGACTTCGGATGCACTTTCGAAATCTAATGAAACTTTGGAGAACCTCAAAAAGAACTATAATATTGAAGTAACTAAGTTAAGTGCTACTGTTAAGAAGCATGAAATTACAATAGCTTCACTACAAGAATCTCTGGTCCAGAAAACTAGAGACAATGAGGAACTAATGAGATTATATGATCAGCTCATTAGTGAAGTGCATTGATATTATTATTGGAACTATATCTATCTTTATCTTTCTTTGGTGCTTTCACTCATTTTCATGCTTTTAAATGTTAAAAAGCTGCTTTTCTTAGCTGACTTCCCACTGTGATGAATCTCAACTTTTTTTATGATAAATTGTTAGTTTTAATGGTATTATTTATTAGCGTTTAGTTTAAACTTTTTATGACAATTCTATGTTTAAAATTTGTGATTATGTTTCTATTATTACACAATTTTTTGACAACAGTATTAGTTTCTGACTTTATTACAACAAATACTGTATTTTTGACATAACGTTTGGAAGATAGTTGAAGCTCTATAAATTTCAAGCTTACTGGCCATCTAAAAGTATGTATAACAATAGAATATTTATGTGATAGTCTTTAACCAATAATCAAACTTTATATTATTGGTGTTTCTTGTATTATTATTTGTTAAAATTGTTACATACCTAAATTAATATTTATAATGTTCCCAATGTGATAAAATTAATCTTGTAAAGCAGCTATTAGTAGCAAAACAATGTATGCACAGATAAGACTTAATAGTTACTTCAAGTACCTAAAGTAAAATGCACAACAAACCATAAAATGAGGAATGGAACAAAATATAAAATCATGATAAATATTACAACAACATAACACATCATGCATGTACAATTAAATAAATTACCAACCTAACAGTACATAGTGCCTTTTGTCCCAGAACGTCTCTATCACAGACACTAAATAGATGATGCATGTCCCTCCATCTGTATGAAAACCAAGCATGCCACTTTTTCACAAACAATTTAAAAACAAATTGACTTATCAATGAAAGATAACATTTCCAATGCCTCGGCTAACATATTCTATACATTCTTTACAGCTCAATATGGCATAAAAAGACACTTTTCTAGATTTCGATGGATTTCCAGTGCCAATAATGCTAAATGTAAAGCTCAGATTAAAATAATTTGTTGTTTAGTCTGTTTTTTGGCATGCAAACTACATACAATAGCGGCATCTAGTTTGATTTATGTCTGTGGTCCCTATAGTAGGTTCCACATTTCACCAGTTATGTATAGGTAATATTATTGATAGAAATACTTTTCCAACCCTCGTAACATAGTGTTATGTGCATTTAAAACAATTTATGTAATAGGTAACATATTTAGTAAACTATAGGACCTTATTACTAGTTCCATGCGTTTCTGTTCTGGAAATTTATGAGAATAATTAAGGATTCATTATTATAACTTTATAATGTTCTCACATTGCCTTTAGTTATATTGGTGATTTTCATTGACATTAAATTTATAAGTTAATGAGTAAATAAAGCATGGTAGATGTTAAAATTGATGTTGTTTCTGTCCAACCCCATTTTGTCATGACTTGAAATTTTAACTAGCAACCTAAGACGTGTTCAGTTCTCTCTCATGCAATCTTGCTCTGTCTATGCATTATAATAGTCTTATTGCAAATATTTTTTTGAGAAAATAGTATGAATCCAATAACATCCAAGTCAATATACTTTTTAGATTTGTTATTCTAATTTTAAGGGTGTTGGTAAAACCCATGCATTTATTTGTGGTAAATACTTGGTAATAGACAAGAATAAGTCGTAATTATTTATCTTTACTTTTGTATTCTCTGTCAGTCCAAGATGTGCATTTGTACTTAGATATCTAATAAAACATTTGTATATTAAATCTTTGGTTTTAATGGTAAAAATATACCACACACGAATATGTCCAACTAAAATTCGGGACTATCTGGATTGCCTTGTTTTTCGTAAACATTAAGAAAATATTCTATCAAGCAATTTCAGTCAAAAACATCTATTTCAGCCAACTTCGACCGGTTGTCTGCCGTAATTAAAAAGCCATTGACTCGCGTGGAACTTTTTTTTTTCATAAATAACCTTTTCTTCAAATGATTCCAGGTGAAACAGATCTTATCTGGTGCTTCAACGACCCCAATACCCTGGACAAGTTCGTGACGACTGCTGACAGTGACCACAATGAGGGGTTCAGCACATGCAGCCTTGAGATGAGCAGCGCAGGCCGGGCGCGCTTCCACGGCTACCTTGACGTCAGGGTACCGAAAGATGGACGGATCAAAAAAGCGGGCTATTGCGGCATGAGGTCTAAGAGGATAAGAGTGAGTATTACAACTCAATAAACATAATATATCATCATTTCTGCATTCCCCAAAGGCTTAGGCAGAGGTATACCTAATACCTATTATAGTAAAAACAACTAAAATTTCAAAATTTAAAAACCCCCGACACATTTATCTTGCGAAAACATCCCGATTCAAACAGTAAAACGCCCATAACTTTTTATTCAAACATAGCTAAGAACACTCTCGACACAATCACCTTTCAAACAAAAAAAAACTAAATCAAAATCGGTTCATCCGTTGAGGCGCTATGATGCCACAGACAGATACACAGCAACACACGTCAAATTTATAACACCCCTCTTTGTCCGTCGGGGGTTAAAAACGTGGTCCCACACTAGGAATTTCGTCCTGTATCGTGGGTACGTTTACAAACATATAAACTCAGTACACAATACCCAGAACCGAAACAACTATCTGTAGGTCATACAAATATTTGTACCGTGCGGGAATCGAACCCGCGACACGCAGCGCAGCAGTCAAACGCTCAAATTCCCTAATCTATATCTATATCGCATCTATGCACCTACTTCACAACTCACATCAGAATTAGAAAAACAAAACTCCAAGATACATTATCGTGGAATGCATCAGCGCTTAAGGTTACACTAGCCGATCATTCTTCCATTGAAACGTAGTCTGGCGATTGCTCCACCGTTTGACGATGTACGTTCAAAATAAAAAAATATATTACTTTGTCTCATCATTATCTAGCCCTGTATGGAAAAAAAGTTAAAAAATAAAAAAAACTTTTTGCAAAAATATACTACCGACTTCCAAATACAAAACTACAAAGTGAAAAATAACTTTATTTTTTAAAGTCGGCGTCTTTCGTAGGTACCAATTTTATTGCGTTATGGACACCGACTTAAAAAAATAAAGTTATTTTTCACTTTGTAGTTTTGTATTTGGAAGTCGGTAGTATTTTTTTGCAATAAGTTTTTTTTTATTTTTCTCTTTTTAGTTGTACCTACCTAATAGGCAAGTTAGTAAAGTAACTATAACGCCAGAATAGATTTCATGAAACTTGATCATAACCGGTGAAATGAGAGATCTGCGTACCCCATAAGAGCGTACTGGCGTGATGTTATGTTCTAAAATGGTATAAACAATAAACAGACATGCGATTGCAGCAATCCCGAGAGATTTGCCGTTATTTATTGAAGAGTTCTGTTGTATATCTCCGAAGTTCTTCATCAGATCTTCAGCAAATTAAAATGGGACCAATTTCGGAACATACTTTTTCAAACAAAAAAATAATTTTCAAAATCGGTCCACAATAGACGAAATTGAAAAAAAAAATAAATTCAAACAATGTCGAACATAGAACCTCCTCCTTTTTGGGAAGTCGGTTAAAAAGACTGTTAAGAGCGTCGAAAGTTCCTTATTTCAACAATAATTTTAACATATCTTTGGGCGAAAATAAATAACATAAGAAGAAGGAATATTGAAAAACAGCCACCATACAGGGACAGATTAGTAGTTCAACAATTCAAATAATTTTATTAATTACTAGCTGACCCCCGCGGCTTCGCTCCCGTCAAATTTATAGCCTATGTTACTCGGGTATAATGTAGCTTTCCATAGGTGAAAGAATTTTTAAAATCGGTCCAGTAGTTTCGGAGCCTATTCGGTACAATCAAACAAACATACAAACAAACAAAAAAATCTTTCCTCTTTATAATATTGGTATAGTTATGAAAATATACATGTAGTCGTTTTTGCATGATAATATCTAGACTCCCAAAGGTCTGTTTATAAAATTTCGCGCGCTCCTAAAACAACATCCATGCGAATTAGCTTCTTAATCGTTTACTGCTCGTCACAGCATCTATCTCTTTCGCACGTGTTGTCGGATGAGATAGCATGCATTTTAACCCCGCGCACAAAATAGTTCGTGCCCTCGATTAGGGCAACCTTAAGAGGAAATGCGGTCGCAAACATCCGACTGAATTTTCTAAGTAACAAGTAAAATTTAAAAAAACACCCGACACATTTATCTTGCGAAAACACCCCAATTTAAACAGTAAAACGCCCATCACTTTTGAACGGCTGAACCGATTTTATTCAAATATAGCTAAGAACACTCGACAAATCTTTCACGGTTCAAGCAGCTCGTTTGTGGAATGCATTACCTATTGAGGTAAGGCATGCGCAAACATTACCTTCATTTTTAAAAATGGTGAAGGAGCATTTCATTTCTCTGTAACTATTCTTCTCCTCTCTATGTTCTATATTTCATATTTATTAGTATATTATTTTATTTGTATGTATGTATTTTATGTTATATCTAAGTAATATTATTTAGTATTGTTTTTTGTACACTGACAGCCCTATTGTCTATCTGCTCTCGTTCAGTCCATCCAAAGGTTGTCTGTAAGAGATTGCCCTGTGCGATAAGACCGCCCATTGTACACTTATCTTTATAAATGTTTTGTTCTGTAATTATTTTAAGTGGTGTACAATAAAGTATATAATAAATAAATAATAAACACTCGCGACAAAACCGCCTTTCAAACAAAAAAAAACTAAATCAAAATCAGTTCATCACAGACACACAGATACACAGCAACACACGTCAAACTTATAACACCCCTCTTTTTCCGGCGGGGGTTAAAAAGTTTTACGATTTTCTTCTCCAGTATTGGACCAATTTAAAAGATAGTCCATAAACTGAAAAAGAAAGATATATGCTGTGCCTCTATGTTGTTTTTTTTTTTTCATTTGTAGTTTCTACACTAGGCATCTGTTGCCAGCGCAATTTTGAGCATGTTTTGAGGGTTCTAGTTCTTCTAAAGATAATGTATCATCAAAAAGGAAAACATAGGGGCACAGTATATATCTTTCTTTTTCAGTTTATGGAATATCTTTTAAATTGGTCCAATATTGTTGGAGGAAATAGGCGAGAGCCAAACCTCGAATTATGATAATTTACATAATGAAATTCAGTCGGATGTTTGCGAACGCATTTCCTTTTAACATTATACTCTAATAGAGTACCTCGTGGCCAAACGAGACTCTACCTAATTATCTACCCTAGCTTAGTTTAATTTTGCCCTACAGACCTAAATTGAAAATGTAGAAAGTGGATTAGGTGCCGCAACTGCATGCAATCTGCATTGCGGTATCATTTTGCCGTAGAGGCAAAGTTATGCAGGTGAATTTACTTCCGTCAATCGTAAACTTATTCGGCGTTCTGCGCAGTGCAATGCAAAGCGACTCACGATTTACGAATTGGACATTTTGTGCCTAAACGTATAGGTAAATCGTCTCCGCTCTATAAATCTTGGTTCGCACTGGCTCACCTTGCCTACCGAACTTGGAGTGCTGTTTGTTGCCGACTAAAGTACTGTTAATATATTACTACCGCCTTTCCACTAGACTAAAAAACCGGCCAAGTGCGAGTCGGACTCACGCACATAGGGTTCCGTACCGTTATTGTAAAAAACGGCACAAAAATCTCGATTGTTGTATGGGAGCCCTACTTAAATATTAATTTTATTCTGTTTTTATTATTTGTTGTTATAGCGGCAACAGAAATACATCATCTGTTACACATTTCAACTGTCTAGCTATCACGGTTCATGAGATATAGCCTGGTGACAGACAGACGGACCGCGGGGTCTCAGTAATAGGGTCCCGTTTTTACCCTTTGGGTACGGAACCCTAAAAACATAATCGCCGAAGAATTTAAATTCGGATTGACTCATTCATTACAAGTGTTGATACAGTAGTCACAGTGGATCTTTGTGTCTCTGAAGTTCGTTGCAAGACCCTGCGCATGTGCTATTTTTGTGTCAATGTTGAAGTAGAAGATAGCATTGATTAACTGCCTCTTTCACACGCTTACGTTTGTCACATCTTCCTATCTCGCTTACGTCTATGTAGTATACTCGATGACAAACTGTTTCTTGCACAATGGTTGGCAGAGTCAACTTCAGAGACACAAAGATCCACTGTGACTACTATACTCAAGTTTGCAACTAACTTCATGTTTTGCTTGACAATCCAAATTCAAAAGTACCTTTAGTTTAATTGATATAAACGATGGAGTAAGTTGCCAAAAGGTACAGTACTCGCCAAACTTCTTGGGTGCCCTGAAGTTGGCTTTCCGATGCGCAAGGCATTATAGGCAACTTCAGGTCGATCAAGAAGTTTAGTGAGTACTGTCTACCTACGCGAGACATGTGTATAATAGAATTCTAATTATCCTAAAGCATCTCATATTATATTTTTTCAGAAATCTTTCAAGCGTCCCACTACGTTCGATTGGCATCTATATAACACCATGGTACTCAAGATCAGGGGTGATGGCAGATCCTATCTCCTGAACATTTCCTGTGAAGGATTTTACGACATCACGTGGAACGATATTTACCACTATGTGCTGTACACTAGAGGTGGACCTTACTGGCAGATTGCCAAGGTGTGTATAATTAAGTAACAACTCGCGATGTGTTGTGAATGCATTAGTCATGGAATAAGTTACTCATTAATTATATTAATGAGTAACTAGCTGTCCCACGCGGCTTCGCTCCCGTCAACTGGCTACCTACCCCTACATACATGACTGTTGCGTAACTTAAACAGTTTACGCAGCGCACGCAACGGAAGCTTTTAAAAAAAGGAATACATTTTCCCGTTTTTGCAACATTTTTCATTTATGCTCCGCTCCTTTTGGTCGTAGCGTCATGTTATATAGCCTAAAAGCTTCCTCGATAAATGGACTATCCAACACAAAGGATTTTTTCAATTCCAACCTGTAGTTCCTGAGATTAGCGCGTTTAAACAAACAAACTCTTTAGCTTTAAAATATTAGTATAGATTACATGTCATAGCCGTTGCCAAGGCTACGTTGCAGCGGCAGCGCCATAACATGTCACTCAAAACGGTTTTCTAGTAAGAAATTCGTGTCTAAAAAAAAATTGTTTCAATGTTTTCAGATACCATTCTCCAAATTCGTACTAGGATCTAAAGGACGTCTGCAGGATAAACAAAACAGGATGACATTTGATAGAGTAACACACTTCGGTATATCGTGCGGTGATAAAATCAACGGCCGATTCGATTTAGAAATCGAATACGTAGGTAAGAATGTATCGATTGTCTTACCACATACTGGACATAACATTTCTTGCTAATTAACACTAAAATCAAATCGTTAGTCTGCTGCAGCAGTGGAATACAATCCCAATTGATGTTGCTAGCAGATTCACTGTGGCCGATATATGCAGTGGCGTAGCTACCTTGGGTGGCATCCGCAGTCTTCTTCATCGACCAATCACATGGCGAGAATAAAGATGCGATGTGGATTTCCGTCTATGTGATTGGTCGATTGTTCATACTCTTTGCCCTTTAACTTACCTAATTCATTACGCAATAACGCTGCCGGTGCGGATGATGATGGTATCACCCCATCGAAACTTAAAAGCTATTTTATGATAATGAATATAATATTGAATAAATAACAAAATCCGAAAAAAAACAGACCATAAATATTTTTTTGTCTTACAATTAAAATATTATCTTTTTAGCTCCAAAAAACAGACAGCTGCAAACTAAGAATTAATTTCTTCAAAATTCATTGTATTGCCTCGTTTTCTATGGCTAATATATCAAGATTACTAAGCAGCGATTGGGTCATTGTTGCCCGCAAGTAGCTTTTTATTAATTTTGCTTTACTGAAAATCCTCTCACATTGAGCTACACGCAAACCGTCTTTTAGTGCAATCATAAGATTTGGAAGAGATTCTATAAAATCCCGTTCTACAATTAACTTTAGAAAGTCTAGAGATCAACAAGAAACTGTAACATTAGCGGCTTTTAAGTGTCTTCACAGTCTTGGTATCTCCAAAAGTAATCCTGTTTCTGAGACCTCATCATAAAAATATGTAAATTTTGATGTAGTTAATTTCAGTCCTTCAGTATTCGCATTGTGGCGGCATCCCCGAAAAAACAACTGTGCTAGCGATTTTATTTGTCAGCTTTGAGTCACCGGGTGTCACCCCAAAAAGAGTGTCACCCGGTGCGGCCCGCCCTTGCCGCCGCCCCCTTGCTACATCCAGTGGGATGTATGTCCGTGACCACAAACGCCAATCGCTTCCATATTTACCACAATTACCTATAATATATACCAGCCAATTAGTACTTGAACAACAAAATTGGTACCTTAGTAGTTTTCGAAAAAATCGACATTGAAGGTGGTCCGGCGGCATTCACGCTCCCTTCAGCAGGACCACCATGAACGCCGTAAAAGGGAACATGCTACAGCTATTCTAGGTATACAAATAATAACTACTCTTATATGTGATTTTGCCGTAATAAAACAGAATTGATACATTTGTATTTACCGAGAAATCAACGATGCGAACGAACGAACTTTCGCGCGCTCGTTCAGCAAGACCACGATATTGAATGTTGATTCCAAGTTTGAGGAGCTTGTCGCTTTCCAAACATACATAGAAAATTACTACTCGGCAAGATAAAATTAGTACCCAATATTCAAAATTAGTACTCCTAAACTATATCTCATAAACTACTGGAGGTTTGAGGAAAGCGACAAGCTGCTCAAACTTGGAATCAACATTCAAAGTCGTGGTCCAGCTGAACGTGCGCGCGAAAGTTATCATCGTTGATTTCTAGGTAAATACAAATGTTTTAGTTCTGTTTTTTTACGAAATAAATCTTATTTAAGGGTACTAATTATTTGTATATTTAGAATAGCTGTAGCATGCCCACCTTTTCGGCGCTCATTGTGGTCCAACTGAAGGGAGTGTTACTACCGCTGGACCACCTTCAAAGTAGATATTCTCGAAAACTACTAAGGTACCAATTTTGTTGTTTGAGCACTAATTGGTACCAATTGAGTAGTAATTATTTACCAAATATGGAAGCAATTGGCGTTCGTGGTCGCCGGGCGGTAGTCACGAACATGGCCGATATGTAGTTTAGCGATTAGCGGCCCCCTGATTTGCGTAGAATGTACGCCGAACCGCATCTGATACAGAAATTAAAATAAGTCGATAGGTGATTTACGAATGAAATGGGTTAACTTTCAACCTATTTCAATGTGCAAATTAAGTACCTACCTACATTTATTTTGTTTGATTACAGGTTTGGAGTTTGACCCAACTCATAATGAAGAGTTCGCCTATGAAATGTACAAAACAGATAAATACATTGTTGGAGTTTAATTATTTTATTTTAAGACTAGTAAATACTTGTTACAACAATTGAAGTAATTTTTATTTATCTATGTGTGCCAATAATATAATAAAGAGGATGATTATAAAAATGTGCGTGGTATTTGCCCATCTATTTTGGGGTTGGCTTCTAGTTTAACCATAACCAACGCAGGTCGATACCAGCAGCCTTATTGCGTAATGAATTCGGCAAGGCAAAGTGCAAAGAGTATGAAAAATCAACCAATCACATGCGAGATGAAAGACGCGATGTGGGTTTCCTTCTATATGATTTGTTGAGTGTTCATACTCTTTGCCTTGCCGAATTCATTACACAATAAGGCTGCAGTTCTGCATGGAGCAACTGCTTATCAGCAACCTAATTGCGTAAGTGAATTCGGCAAGGCAAAGGGTTTGTCTCCATTAAAGAGTATGACAAATTATCTTTAAATAATTAGGTATTGCCAAATAGTATTGGACACTTTCATTGGTGAAGGTTTTGTTTTGGGTGAAAGAGTCCAATAATTTTTGGTAATTACTAATTATTAAAAGAGTATTTGTCATACTCTTTCATGGGGTCAAAACCTTTTCCTTGCCGAATTCACTAACGCAATTAGGCTGCAGGTCTCCACAACTCAAAAACTTGGAAGAGTAGGTCCCAGTCTTGCCAAGGAGTATCATCTTCTTGGCAAGACTGGGCCTACTCTTCAAACTAATTTCAATTACAATCTAAAGTCCGATTTCAGGCTTCTGACTATTTACCACAACCACTGTCAAAGATGGGTCAGTGGGTCGTCTTAGGGGCGGAGTTTATAAATACAAATGCCCAGCTGTCATTTGTATTTATAAACTCCGCCCCTCGAAGATCACTCCGTGCGGCTATCGGCTGTTAATATTTACCAACGAACTTATAAAAAGGACGATCAATAGAAGGCCATCTCTGGAGGTGCTAATCCGATTACGATAAATCGGCCACTGATAGAAGGCCACTGTCGCTGAATGCCATCAGCTACTTTTGTACGGATTCTGTACACAAAACAATATAGTGTAGAAGTTGTTAAAAGGATGTTGTTTATTAGTTTACTATTTGGGTGTTGTTAAAAGTGACAGTGACCGTGTATGTATTATAAAAATATTGGAACTTGAATACAGAAATGTATAGCTTGAATCATCAATTCATCTAGACAAATCGACGACTGGGCCTCATACGACAATCTTGAATACTTCATTCTCATTGCCGAAGCCTATGCTAAAGCTACTAACCTAGGTACCCTTTCTACCACTTCTTTTCTAATAACTTTGTTTATTTTGTATGGAACTAAGTAAAGCAACTTAAATATATGTGCCGATATGAATTATGTAGTTTGCTGGTTCTGAGATGAGGGAAATTATTTTAGAAAAATAACTTCGTAATTATATAGGTATAACTATTTGTGGAATTCGGTAAAAGAGATAATTTTACAAGAAACCGTTAAATGTGGTAAAATCACGGTAACACGTAAATAATATTTTTGTACATCCCTAATCAAATGTCAAAGAAAAAGGAAATGCATTTTCGGCATTCCATTTCCTTATTTAGCATTTCTCAACTCGTGTGGTCTCGCTCGTTCTCGCTGAAATATTATTATACTATCCTGTTGTCATTACGAAGAGCAGTGATTTCATAGACAAAAAGGGGATAACACATCTGTGGCGTAAATGACTGATGTCATCGCTGTGATCAACCATCATTCATCGTTATTTTCCTGGACTGTGAAGTGATGTTTATTTAATTATTGATGACTATTTCGTTACTCAATTCCCTTAAAATTGTGTATAAAGTTTTCCTATAATTGCTTTTATCTTAGTGCTCCGAGGCTCAAGGATATTGCGGTAGGTTATCGTATACAACCAACGCAAATTGTTACTTTATTGTTCCTATTCATTGCACCTTGCGTGGGATGTTGACCATTTCACATATTTTAACATTCTCGAGTATATTTTCAAGTCTAGCGGAATAGACATAAAGGTATTAAAAAAGATTAGGTTTTATTAATCTAATTAGGATTAAGATATTGCGCAAACCAGTTTGTCTTGAACGGTGGCTTTTATGGTGCTAAGTGATATTGCTATCTGTCATAATAAATGTTTATGTACTTTCAGGTGAGACCATGTGAACATTATAAATTACAAGGAAACTAGTTCGGGAATAGTGAAATCTGTGTGTAGTACCATGTCAGGTACAGAGCAGAATATAGTGAACTCAATGCAGCAATTATCTGTGCAACCAAACATAAGTGGTCCCACTGAGAAACCTACGCAAGTTGTTACACCTGCTGTTAATAGAAGTCAGCAGGCATCAGCAGCAAAGGTAACCCCTGTGAAAGCAAATACTGTGTCCCCAGCAATAGCCACTATAGATCGGTTATTGAGTCTGGGTGCCAACATCCCACCTCCCCCACCAGTGATCACACGGTCCTCAGATATGGACCCCCATACCATGGAGCAGCTGCGTGCTGTCAAAGAGCTTCTCACAGCTCAGGAGGAGGAAGCACAGAACCTTAGAGACATCAACAATGAGTTACGAGAAAGATTGGAAGAGTGTGAAACAAAAATCAAAAAGTTATCTGATCAAAATGAAGAATATGCAGACAAGGAAAAAGCTCTCTCACAGCGCGTTGCTGAAAAAGTAAGAAACAATAAACAAATGAGTGTGGTCATGGAGGAATATGAACGCACTATATCTTCTCTTATTGGAGAAAGAGAAGCAGAAGGAAAAAGATGGACTGAAGAGAGATCCACTCTTGCCAGAGAGCGTGATGAAGCTGCAGCTCATCTTGGATCTATGGAGCATGCATTCAATGATGTTCACACCAAGTACGAGAGATGTAAAGTTATCATTCAAGGATACAAAAACAACGAAGAAATGTTAAAGAGAACAGTTGAAGAAAATAATGATGCTATTCAGAAACTAGAGGCTAGGTATGAAACCTTGCGCCAGCATGCTATGCAGCAGCTCAACAAGGCTAATGCAGAACTTGATTCTGTGAAGAAAACACATCAAGCTGAGATTCTTAAATTAAATGCTATGCTTAAGAAGAGTGAGGTACATGCATCCTCCTTGCAGGAGTCGCTGGCACAGAAGATCAAAGATAATGAGGAACTCACAGCTATCTGTGACGAGTTGATCAATAAGGTTGGTTAATAGTATTCCAATCACGATACTTATACCCATTTGACTTTCATTTAAATTACTAACATGCATTTTGTATTTATATGCGGTAAAATATAATAATATATTATTAGTGTAATAGCATTATTACACAAAACATTGTGAACTTACTTAATGAAGCTAGTACTGTTACCAATATCAGAAATTAATTATTATTTTTTTATACAACAGTATGTAGTGTAATAATAATTTAAATGTACTGTGCAATCAATCACTTTATCTGTTTTTATTTTGTACAATTTTTTTATATTAATTATAAGATTTTACTACCTTGAGACATTTGAACAGTGAATTTGTTTTTCTCGTTTAATTTTGTTTTTATTTGGTGCCTGATGTTTTGTGCATTTTATGTGCTCATGTAATTGTCATAAATGTAATAAACCGCAGTATGTACAGCCTATTAGTATTGGACCATGCTTTTGTACCATTTATAATGTATCTCGGAGAACATATTTTCATAAGATTCATACTTAATGTAAACTTATCCAAAGATATGGTTACAGTCTGGTGTGTCTCTGACTTCTGTCACAGAGGACTAAGGTCAGGATATTCTTTTATGGTTACTAAGTTGATAGTTTCTTCTGTCTGAACCCTAGCTGCCATATTTAATTTTGAAATTTTCTTTTATGTATAAAAATGTAGGTATTTAAAGCTATAAGCGTGCTTAAAGTATAATTTAAATGAGTAACTTGATATTGTTTATGATTAGTATTAGCTGTTAAAACTATCAGAATTTGCAGGACTAATAGTTAATGTTCCTCTAGTCTTTGATCTTTTGAAATTGGTTACAGTTACTTTTTTATGTTTATGAAAACATTGTATAATATGCAAGTATGTAGATCAATAAAGTTACTGAAATTGCAATAATTTTATACGTAAATAGTTTCATACAATCAAATGCTTATTTTCGCTATACAATAATTAAATAGAAACAAACCTAACTTAATCATATTGCTTTTCAGCTTTAAGTTAGTTCATGAAAAGCAAATACCAAAAATATGAGTCATTAAAATAATATTATTGCAACAATTGGACTTACTATTAGATTTATTTATTTCATGTAAGAACATGAGTACTTGAAACTTAGAAATTAGTATGTGCCTTTTTGAAATTAAATCTTCACCATCCATATCCATTCAGTCCATGATTTGATATTCATAAATATCTAGACACCTATAAACTAGAATATTTTCTATCTCAAAGCCTAGGCTCAGATAATGGCCTAGGCAAGCTGCTGAATAGTTTTCGAATTATATCGTTGTTTAGGCCTAAAAGTATTATTTAGTGGATGAGGTAAAGAAAATTAACCCTACTAAAACTTGTGACATTATCCAACATACAACATTCCACAACATTATTTTTGTAGATCTTTAATTCTAACAAAATAAGACACTGAAAATAACAGCCAAGTGTAAAAGAAAGATCATATTGTGTCATCAACATTTCCACAACTATGCATCTCATACGAATCCCATTTAGCCTGAATTCTACATTACAATTGTTTCGTCTTAGAATAAGCATAATTTAGTTGATATTTTACTACTACATATTTTTTTATAACTTTGATTTTTTTGCATAAAATTAACTGCAATTTATTCATATGAATAGAATGAAAAAATAAATTGTTTCCTTTTGTAACTGATTGCATTTATTTCCACATGATTTGAAATATGAACATATATTTCCTTAAATATCCACCTAACAAGATGTATTGAACTCTTAAGGTTAGGTAATTTAAAAAAGGTTTATTTTTATAATAATAATTTATTTACAGTTTTCAAATATCATTAGTTAACACTTAGCTAAAAAACTAAAATTTTATGGAAGACTATACAGATACAAAAGTGATTGTAAAAAAAACAGATAAAAATTTCAACAAAAATTACATATTTCAGGACTTGTTCTTCAAGAATTTATATGTGTCCTTACTAACTAGATAACTGATGGCTGAGACTATTGTTGTTGCTGCTGTCACCCCACACAGAGCTTGCAGTGCTGGGTGATCCACATAGCCGAACACAGGAGATGCTAGTGTTGTGCCCACCTGTGAAAATTGTTACACAATACTATTAAACACACTTCATGGTGCTTCCTCTCTTCTACTTTTGCAGTGCCCGACAGGGTCCACAATGGTCTAAATTTGTAACCTACCATCTAAGTTCACATGTGGAAGCAATAAATGTATTGTGTATATAAAGCGCACGGAAGCACTTCATGTGTTGTTCATACTAAGTGCCAGCTTCAGTGTCCAATGCTCACAAAGTTAAGTACTAATGGAACAGACAGAACCCTAAGTGCTTTAAAATATAAGCTTTTACACACAATCTAAATATGCTTTTATTAGTAAATTCCATTGTATTTAAGAGAAGAAGTAGAAACTCACAAGCAAAAGCTGAACAGCAGTGTTGACTTTACTGATAAATGTGGGAGCAAGCTGAGCAGTGGCATGGGTTACATCAAAGTACCGGCTTAGTGTTCTCTGTAATTAAAAAGAAAAGCCAGATTAAAAACAAACATTTATTAAAATATCTCTTCAATCTGTTTAGCAGATTCTAAATTCAAAGTCTGTATAGATAAAAACTTTTTTACATAAAAATACAACCAACTTTTAGCTGTAGTACACATCTATAATGGCCACAGTTATGCCTGAATAGATTATCTGAATAACATGAAACTTAAACATAACAGGTGAAATAAGAATGTACCTGGGGTGAACTGTACACACTGCATACCCCTTTAGATCGTACTGGGTCTGATGTTATGTTATGAAATGGTGTGAACAATAAACAGACATGTGATTGCAGCAATCCCGAGTGATTCGCTGTCATTTATTGAAGATTACTGTTGTATATATCCGAAGTTCCTCATCACACCTTGATCAAATGGGACCACATGAGAAGCAACAGCTTTCAAATATAAAAAGAATCATCAAAATCGGTTCACCTAGTAAAAAGAACTGAGGTAACAAAAATAAAAAATATTGAATTGAGAACCTCCTCCTTTCTGAAGTTGGTTAAAAATAAGAATAAAACATCTTCCAATCATTTACTAAACAGTGTTTAAAATTTTAAGTAAAGGCATTAATGCACTAGAAATGAAAATAAATTCATAAGCCTTTATTATAAAATTAAAATTGCTCTATGACTCAACATGAAATAAGACCTTGTTCTCATTTAACAACAGTCATGTAAATACAGGTAATCAAGTTAAGGCTAAGGTCATCTCAAGGCAGATTTCCTGTACTTGCATTTCCTTTTTTAAAATTAACTGGCTCTTGCATATTATAAAGGTAAATATGAGAAGAGGCCTTTGTGCTGCATTAAGACATTTAATAGGCAGGTATTATTAAGTAAAAATACTCACAGGAGGTGGTAAACTCATGTATCTAATGACAAAGGCTGCTACAACCAATGCAACATCTCGGCTGACTATTAGAAGTGTCAGTGACAGCGGTATCAAGCTTTGATAAGTCAGTGATATGAAGAGCGTGCCTACAAGGATTTTGTCTGCCATAGGGTCCAGAAAAGAGCCCATCTTTGTTGATTGACCCTTCCAGTTTCTGGCTATCCAACCATCCAGCTGAGGAAAATATGAAAAAGTGGTTTAGAAATATTAGCAGGCATAACCTGGCTTGTTTTTTTTAGCATAACACTGTGGAACTCTGTTCAGCCAGTCATTTTCTAGGTCATTGGGCAATTATAGAATAAAGGAAATCTTACCAGATCTGTAACACCAGCAAATACCAATAAACCAAGTGCAACATTATAATTTTCTTGGAATATGGTGTATCCCAAATAAGGGGACATTGCTATCCTTGTGAAACACAAGATGTTTGGTACTGTGAAGACTTTCTCTTTCTGAAAACAGTTACATGTTGTTTGAGTACACATTTTTAAAATAAAACTAGGACCAAAGTTACTGCAATTTTCTCTGATATAATGAGAAGAAAGAAGGTATATGATTAATGAAATGAACGATTTGTGTGAAATGTGGGTATCCTATATTATGTCAATTAAAAAGTCCTGGGTTTCCCTTTTTGCAGTAGATTCATAGAGCAGAAAGTTTCTAACTCACATTTCAACAAGAGAAGTCAAATAAGAATATACGATGGTAGAGAAACACTAAAATAACTAACAACAAGTATGTTGTTAGACGCAATCACATCAATCAATGCAAAGTATGTAATTAAGTTTACGATGAGGTATATCTTTAATCTTATCATCACAGGATGAGGACATCACAGGTTAGATCCATCAAAGACACTTAACTACATATTTACCTCGACAACTTCTTCAATTCTTTCTTTCACTTTTGCTTTAGTTTCTAATATATCTTTTATGATATATTCTTTCTTCACTCGCAGTTTTTGTCCAGTAACATCCTTTTGATGCTTTATATCCCTTACAATCTCTTCACTTCTTTGCCTAATACGGTGTTCTGTGTCCTTCAATTGTTCTTTTTTATGCTCAAATGCATCCTTTAGTGCATGAGACTTTTTCTCAAAGGTTAGAAACGGTTTCTTATCGTCAGAATATTGCAAATATGACACAGAAGACAGTTGTAAAGGATGTCTTATCCTTCGTCCTGTATTAGAGAGGACGGTAACATATTCCCTGATCGAGACAGCATAGTCATGTTTAATATTGGGCCGGTATAAAAGCGATACCTGTTTTATAATATTGTATCTTGTCAATAGTTTCATATTAGCTGTATTGTACACAACTGATTAATAATAAAGATGGTTTATATGACAATAATTCTTCATTCACTGCAAATGTAAAAATGAAATCGTCTTCAAATTGAAACAGAAACAAATAATCGGCGAAATTGGCCAAAAATGCTTTGCTTTGCTGTGTTCAGGATATTTCAGATCTGCCAATGTCATCTCACATCTGTTCATTCAAATTGTCAATGGCTCTTTGGTGCTGGGCACAGCCTTCGTTTGGAGTGACTAAAAACCTATGGTTTGTTCCATACTATTGAGATGTGTGGAATAGGCTTTTATCCAGTTCGTATTACTCAGCTCAATACGTTTATTTTGTGCAATTTTTACGTCACTCTCTGCTTTTACACTCATTTAGTTATTCTTTTGTTTGGTGTTATGGAAATCTTGACAGTAATTTAAAAAAACTTTATCGATATTGAAGGTTTACAATAGTACTCAACTAAAACTATGTGGTTGTTGCCCGTCCCTATGAAAGTAGGAAATGTCAACTCAACTGACGTCTGTATTTCTCATATCAGTAATCTGTGGTATTTCTGTAATCTGCTGCACTGTGTGTTATTTTCAGAGATTGAGATAACTTGGAATGTTATGAGTTTTTTTCTAATTAGAAAACAATATTCTAGTATATATTTCGCTTGAAGATTTCATTTAGAATGGTTTCACCAGGATAACAGTGTATGATTGTTTACAAAAGGTATGTTTTATTGTTATTGTTATGTACCACTATTTATGTTTATTTACTTAGTGCTAAGAGCTCAAAAGCTATTTCTATTTTGTCTAATGATTATAGACGGACTGTAAATGACCATACTAAACATTTTATAGAAAGAATCTAGTGAGTGGCTTGATAGGATATAATAATTAAAGCTCATCTTAATATTCAAAAATATTGTTGGTGTAGGTACTATGACATACCTTTGTCTTCTGCTTCTATTAAAAGTAATTACATTGAAGTGTTTTGTATCTATCACACTGTGACACCAAAACTTAGACACAAGAGTTTTTATTGTAAGCATATTTTTGTTAGTATGAAACTACAAAAAAAAAATAGTTCAGTGCTATTTATAAAACCCTATTAAATCCCATTGTCTGGTACAATAAGTTATAAATAAAAATCTAGGTCCAATGTAGTTGTACAATAGTTACAGCAAAATTGCTGAAGTCAATGACTTCTGACCCGCGGTTCAGAAGCACAGATAACATGACACAATTAATTGTTTACTTAACAAGGTAGTTCATGCAGTTTATCTGTCATTATACAAGTACTATTTACCTAGTACTGCATTGATTAGTTATCAGAAGTAACCAAAGATTTGCTCTTCCTGTGAAATGCAGTTTGGTGATAATATGGAAGTTTGTTGAACTCTGTTGCTATTGGTATGGATCAAATGCAGTAGCAACATAGATATTATTGTGGAGGTACCCCCATACATGCATTGTCCATACCTCTATATCCCAGATAATATAATACTAACATACAGATGCCTCATCGCATACCAAGAAACTGTGCCACGTAAATAGCGTTTTCCATCTGATTATACTAATTCTTTTTCTGTAAAAATCAAATAAATTGATCGTGTTTGGTTCCGTTCCACGGTGATAGATAGTCATCTAATAATCAATTGATATCAATAGATAAATTAAATAATCTGTATAATCAGTACAGAATGTCGGGACACTTTCTTTGTATGGCATGAGACCCCACGTCTATATGTTTATTTTTAAACAAATAAATTCTGTGAAGAAGTTCTGTCATTAGTCTTGTTTAGATAAGCAAAAATATTTGTAATCAATAGCCATTAGAGGTATGGACTATTAATAAATGGGCAATCATTTGGGGGTGCCTCCATGATAGTATTATTATCTAAGTTAAACACATCTTCTGATTGAAATATAATAATCTATTTGTTGTATTATCTCTAATCAATTTATAGAAAAAAAAGCCAAGATGAAGGAAGAAGAACTTATGTACATATTAAAACTACTTGACCAACTTTCTCCAGAAGTATATGAGGTAAGTTTGAATAAAATTAAAATCTCATGTTCAGATACAATGTAATGTTTATCTATATTATTTATTATCTTTTCTCAGGAAATCACACAACTGTATTATGACATTGAAGAATCAAAACCATGTAAAGAATTCAGCAATGAAACAATAGAGTTTATTAAAATAAATCTAAAAAATAATCCTGTGACAACAATAACAATTCTCTCCTACATACAAAAAAATGCTCTCAAAGATGACCCAAATCTTAACAAAATACAAATTCTCTATTTAGATATCTTGAAATACGAGCTGACTGAAACCAACTCTATAGATAGACTGATCACATTAATATCATTAGTAAGATGGAATGACTCCTACTTGCCACAGTTTGTAAATCTAATACTCAAGCAAATATCTGAAGAACATTTCAGACAGCACAGAAAGCAAATCTTGCTGAGCCTGATAACACATGAGAAACCAGAGCTCTTGTATATAACTTCAGATCTTATGCAAAAGAATGAGCCACAGAAGGAATTCAAACTGACCCCAGAATATATGCTCGAATTGTGTTACCAAGACAGAACACACTGGCTGTTAAAAGCTGCCCAGGTGTACAGACAACAGGTGCATGATATGAAGAATGTGACATTCAAAATCAATAATTTCACCAAACAAATCCTCATCATGGTGCTGATAGACCTTACCAACAGTGCTGAAACATTTGATTTAACATCCCTGATTCATCAGCTGACGAATATATTTTCTATTTTGGATACATACACTACTGCTGATGACCATCTACAATTCTATATAACAGAAGTAAAAAGGGAATTGACTATTATAAAATTTTGTTTGGAAAACAATTGTAAAATAATGACCACTTCTATGTTTAGTCAAGTGTTGGCGCAGAGTGCTCTCGCTGTGATATCTCAAGTATGTAGACTTTCTAAAGTAGACAGGTATAAGGTTTCCAGACTTTTGAATACAAATAATGACTTTCTAGCTGAGTTGAAAACTTTGAAGAATAAGATTAACAACAAAGGTCAAGAAAAAGGTGGTTCTAGTTGGGACGTAATGACTTACAACAGCTACTGTGCAATAACTAAAATAATTGACACAATAGTGAACTCATCTGAGGGAGTTGAAGGTAGTCAGGGTACTGTTTCATCATTAGATGAGCTGAAACGCCTCGTTTTGTCAATTCAACCATTACAAAGCTGCATAGAAGTGATTGAAAATATTTTCTCCTGTCTCTTTCTAAGATATGATTACTTTTCCTGTCATGAACACAGCCAGGACTACCCTTGTGGAGCTCATTCTGACTGCTCCTACTTCTATGCAAAGAAACAAACATCAAATTCTAAGAATGGTGGCAACAGTAATGCCGGCTTCATGTGCAACTCGTACACAACCCAGCTTGTTCTAAATACTTTGAAATTATGTTTGGAGAAACTGGAAGAAAATATAGAAGTTGACAATGAGCAGGAGATTTTCTTGAGGCTGAAGAAGTTGGTGAAAGTTGTGAACCATTCTATTTGGAAGCTGCAGCTGGTCTCAACGCTGTCCCCTGACACCAGCCCATTGCCTCTAAAGCTGTGTTTAGACTATGTAGAAGTGGACGAGAGTAGCGAGGATGAAGCGCGGGAGATGGATTTGAAAGTGTACAGGAAGAAACCAAAGACAAGACGAAAGAATGCAAACAATGCTAAACCTGAAGTAGAACAAGTTATGTTTGCATCAACTGTGTCAGACGAAAGTGGGTTTTGTTCTTTACAATTTACAGTCCAAACTCAAATATTCATGGAGTACCCACTAATGTTTTTTTTTTTTAATTCCAGCATATCCATCGAAGAAAGGCAATGGTATCGACTTCATATCAATAATGTTGGCGAAACCGACCAGTCTCGTCGCGCTAGCACTGTATCACAATGACTTCTCCAAAGCTAATCAGATTTTAGAGGTAAGTGTTGCCATTATATCTAAACATCATAAACTATAAAAAACTTTTTGCAAAAAAATACTACCGACTTCCAAATACAAAACTACAAAGTGAAAAATAACTTAATTTTTTGAAGTCGGTGTCTTTCGTAGGTACCATTTTTTTGCGTTATGGACACCGACTTCAAAAAATTAAGTTATTTTTCACTTTGTAGTTTTGTATTTGGAAGTCGGTAGTATTTTTTTTGCAAAAAGTGTTTTTATTTTTCACTTTTTAGTTGTAAGTACCTAATAGGCAAGTTAGTAAGGGAACTATTTCGCCAGAATAGATTTCATGAAACTTGAACATAACCGGTGAAATGAGAGATCTGCTTACCCCTTAAGAGCGAACTGGCGTGATATTATGTTATGAAATGTTATAAACAACAAACAGACATGCGATTGCAGCAATCCCGAGAGATTTTCCGTTATTTATTGAAGAGTTCTGTTGTATATCTCCGAAGTTCTTCATCAGATCTTCACCAAATTAAAATGGGACCAATTTTGGCACATTATTTTTCAAACGACAAAGAATTTTCAAAAGCGGTCCACAATTGACGGAGTAATCGGTGAACATACAAAAAAAAAAAAAAAATACGAACAAACATGAAGTCGAACATAGAACCTCCTCCTTTTTGGGAAGTCGGTTAAAAAGCCCACCAATGTACCCGGCTATGTAAGGTTCGGGGAAAGTTTTTTTGCCACAGAAAATACGGAACTTTTTCAAGATTTTGATACGAGTACGACGCGCGACGATAGGTATGATTGTTTGTTTGCCCAAATTAAATGAAGTAAATAAAATTTCGGATACATTCAATGACACTTATCGACATAAAAATAATGTCTAACTCTGTAGACGCAGCTTTCTCCTTATAATTGGGACTGTCTGTCTGTCGCAAGATCTTGAAGTAGCCAGGAGTGTGGTTTTGTCCTCTGTAGGGCAATTGGCTCGTCCTAAATTAAAACTACCGGGAACAGGTAGACGTTGCGTTGGAAAGCCTCCCACTAGGTGGACCGATGACCTGGTGAAGGTTGCGGGGATCCGCTGGATACGAGACGCACGGGACCGGTCAATGTGGTGACTCTTGGGGGAGGCCTATGTCCAGCAGTGGACGTCTTTCGGCTGATAAATAATGATGATGATATTAAAACTTATAACCGACTGGAAGTATAGTGTTCTCTCTGCCTCTCGAGGGAATCCCTGTAGTGTCCAATACGTAGCGTATTATGTTATGGGGCTAGCAGACGCAGTTACAATAAAACACTCTTTTAAAAAAATGTGTCTGGAACAAGCTTTATTAATCAAATGCAATCTACAACGTTTTAATGAAATGGTCAAATTCTTCGTAACATTGCTTCTCCTTGTCACTAGGTTTATATAATATTTGTCCATGCTTGTGTTTGAACACCCCTGGCGGGTATCTAACCAAGTATTTCTTAGCTTCCTCTATAGTTTGTCTAGGTTTGAAAAACTTGCAACAAAGACAGCAACAGCACCAACCTGGAAATAAACAAGTAAAATTTCAATTTTCAAAAACCCCCCGACACATTTATCTTGCGAATACATCCCGATTCAAACAGTAAAATGCCCATAACTTTTGAACGGCTGATCCGATTTTATTCAAACATAGCTAAGAACACTCTCGACAAAATCACCTTTCAAACAAAAAAACTAAATCGAAATCGGTTCATCCGTTGAGGCGCTATGATGCCACAGACAGACACACAGATACATAGATACACAGATACACAGCAACACACGTCAAACTTATAACACCCCTCTTTTTCCGTCGGGGGTTAAAAATATGAAAATAATAACACTAGCTTTTTACCGCTGCTTCTCCTATCCGATAGAGCCGTGCTTTTTTTTTCCGGGATAAAAATAACCTAAGCTGTCGTCCTAATAGAATGCGGTTATCGCGCGAATACGCGTCTATCGCGTTCATTTGTGTACAATGCGGTCATTGGAAAGTTATTTAAACGGATATTCCTGTACCTTATCAACTTAAATATGCTAGATACATTAAGCATTTCATGCGCATTATGATTATCCTTTAATCGCAAAATAGCCGGTGGAATTTCGTGGAGCATTTCCGACGTTTGGCGCCCAGACCCAGCGGGCCTGGGCTGCGGCCCCTGCCCAATATATGGGGTCCAAACGCCTCCTGCCGTTCCCTGAGGCGGCGAAAGGGCCATCCGGCTGGACCAGAAATACCGCACTGGCTCCGGTGAATGATGATCATTCTTGGTGGTGGTTGATGAATCTTTAAGTCAAGAGTGAATAGGATTTTTGTAGGCAAGCGTGATTCACCGTCGACCCCATCATCGCTTACGATCAGGTGGGTTAGTGGTCAAGCGCGAGCCTATAGCGTATATATAAAAAACAAAAAAAAAGATTTCAGCAATTCGCTAGGGCCTATGCCTGTCTGGGTCGCGGATAATTTTTTAGAGATTATCCGCGGCCCTGGCACAAGCAACTGAAGGAACAGGGGTGGGTTTTAGTCAGTAAAAGTCTGACACGCCCTCCCACTTCACCCAAAGTGAGAACTTATTGGATGATTTCTCAACCCAAAAAAAGGAGTTGTAGCTAAATAAAAATTTTACGCGCGCGAATTTAAATTGAGCGCGGGTCTCACACCGATGATGGAAACTTACGACCGGAAAAAACTACTACCCGTGCGAAACCGGGGCGGGTCGCTAGTATACTAATAAAGAAGCAAAAAACTTTAGCTCTTCATAATATTAGTTTAGATTATTTTGCCGTACCTAATGAATAATAATCTGCCCAGTGACCATAGCCTTGTGATCTTGCAATCTCTAGCGCCGCCCCCTATTCTCTACTGTGATGATGCATACATGCAAGTATCACATTCGAAATCATAGCACAGATAATATAATACTAGCATACAGAAGCCTCATCACATACCCCCGTGAAAGAAAGCATGCCGACGTAACTAGCGTTTTTCGTCTGATTAAAATGATTATTTTTCTAAGAACATCGATCGTTTTTGGATCCATTCCACGGATATAGATGGTGTTAGCAGCGACTTGCAAGTAAAAGGGTTTACTCGGTTCGTGATTTTTTTTTTTTAATACAGTGTGGATTTGTTTTATATTACTTTTTTGCACGTTTTTGCAGTTTCATTGTACCAAAATGTTTTACAAAACAAATTAAAAAAATCGAGTGGGTGCCTCAAAAGTTTATTTATTATATACTTTATTGTACACCACAAAAACATACAGGACAAACATTTACAAAAACAAGTGTACAATGGGCGGTCTTATCGTACAGGGCAATCTCTTACAGACAACCTTTGGATGGACTGAACAAGAGGAGATGAATTTAGGGCTGTGCATACGAATACTCAATTTTAGATTCTTCGATTATCTCAAGGACCTAGAATGTGTGTCACAGAGGAACTGAAAGCGATCTTTAAGATAAAAAGGAGTAAGAGGATTGAAGAGCACATTATAAAGGAAAGAAAGTATGTGGGCATTCCGGCGAAGGCGAATAGGAAACCATTTGAGCTTAACACGAAACTAATTATTGTTACGAGCTGGGGTTCAGGGATAAATTATTTAAACAGCAGACTTCAATTAATCACTGTTTATTACAAAAACACTTCTTAAGCAATTCTATTACTTCGCACTATTTTCCGCTTTGATCGCTCTGTATCGCTTCTCAATCGAAACTGCTCTACGATGAACCCGACCGCTCTTTATATAGCACGGGGGAAGTTTCTAGAACGTTCCACGCTGTTCTAGATAATTCGAGAAACTTTCAGAACAATCGACTTTCGAACTAATTGTTCTCGAAGCGACTAGAAACTTCCAGAATGTTCGGTTCGAACCTTCTGGAAAATTCCATTCGACACGAGCTTTCGAGAACATTAGTTCCTCTATTCGATACTAGATGGCGCCACTAGTTACTACCTAGTTCTTCCTCTCGTTACTAGATGGCGTTGGCCTATCTTGTAACATTATTAACTAATTCAGAAACGTGATCATACTTGCGCAAGCCAAATATGAACCTGATACAGAGATTTTGAAGTCGCTCAAGCTTGCCCAATTGGTCTTGGGTGAGATCGAGATAGCTGGCATCATCATATTCCAGGATAGGAAGAAGAAGAGATTGTGCAATTGCAATTTTAGTGGTTATGGGAAGAAAATTACGAAGTGGTCTCAGGGAGCCCGCAGATGCAAACAATTTACGACTGACTTCCTGCAGTTGTTTGGTCCAGGAAAGAGTGCTGTCGATATAAATCCCTAAGTTCTTCTCAGTGTGAGTTATAGGAATACTAGTGTTGTTAAAAGAAACCTGGGGAAGAGTCGACCAATCAATCTGTCTGACAGTCCGAGAACTACCAACTACAGTCACTCGAGTCTTCATCGGATTGATCTTCAGCCCAAACTCAGAGCTCCAATCACCTATTCGAGCCAGGTCTTTATTGATCGTCTCAATGGCGTCAGGTAACTCTCCAAGTGGAGCTTGGGTATAAATTTGGAGATTAAGAGAGCATTAATAAAGAGTGCGAAGAGAAGAGGAGATAAAACGCTACCCTGCGGCATACCGGCAGATGTGTGACACCAAGAAGAGAAACATTCATCAGTGTTTAAAACCGCGTCATCTATTGGAATCAATTTTAAATGATCCATTCAAATAATCTTTGAAATGTGAATTAAGAGACTATTAATATTCCTTAATTTTGTGCTTAGGAGAGTTAATTAAACAAGAACATACAAATTTTATGATCGTCTCTAGAAAATCTTAATATTTGACAAAACTCAATAACAAATTGAAGCTTATCACGCCATCTAGTGCAATTTATTTGAACATAATATTTTCTTCGCGTTGGGTGTCCGTGACCATAGCTATTTCTTCTCTTCAAAAAATAAATACTGTGTGTGCTAACTGTGGTCATTTGGCTTCGTAGCTCTGCAAAATTCTTCGGGACATATGGGCGTACATAGAGACTATTTTGTCACTGGAAACCTACCTTCTTAAATGTATATGTAGGTACCCTATCTAAAGGGACGTTCATATTATCTATACTCCATTTGAAATAACATTAGACATGTTAACAACTCTTTTTACAGTCCGTTCAACCGATTTTGAGTCCTATCCCGTGATCATAAGGATGACATAAAAATCATAATAATCTGTTACCAAAACCAACTGTTTACTACAGCTACCATTATTATTACCAACGCAATAGAAGTCAAAATCGGTTAAACGGGCTGTCAAATGGGCTTGTAAAAATGTCTAATGTTATCGCAAATGGAGTTTAGTATCGATTCATTCATATTTCAGCATAATGATTTCAGCTATACCTATTTAATAGGTATTAATGTCCGCATTGTAATCGACACTGAGTAATCCATGCATATCCTTGACTTTAAAACCAATATTCAGATACTTTGGTTGTGCATTTAGGTACTATTTTTTGACTTTCCCTCACTCTACTGAAGGTACCTAGGGTAGAGTACTATTGTATAAGTATTATATTCTTACAATTAACTAGGTATACCGGGTAGATATACCTATAATACCTAGGTTATTTATCGTGATAGCATAAGCTTGATATTATTAAGAACCACAAGTATTTTTGGGACATTCAATACTAGGTATTTAGGTAGGTATATTTATCAATTGGTGATTGTCCCATAGTAAAGTTTCATATTAGAGCAGAAGCACAGGAAGATTGTAAAAATTATTTTTGTGAATAAATAAATTACTTATTGTTAATCACAAAATAATATTTGGTTTTGAACTGGTAGGTAAACCTTAGGTGGGTTGGGCGTAGCTACTGGCCTTGAGTACATATTATTTCGTTTACTCAATTACTGTAACCCATTAACGTAATCAATCAATTAATTAATTAATAACACGACCAACGACATACGTGGCCATACACCGTTATCGGTTGTTTACGCTACATTGTACCTAGTTCCCAGATTAGTTTTGTTCCGCCAACTTGTCTAGACAGTTGGAAATGTTGGAATCCATGTTAAAAAATCAACTGTTTTCTCGAGCAACTTAAAATTAAAACTGTTAAGAGATCTGCTAAGTCTTTCAGATTTCCCGAGAGATGATCAATATTAAAGGTGAACGGCAGATTTCGTACCGCATACTTTTTTTGTTGTTCGATTATAGAATTTGTACCACTTATTAAGGCAAATAAGCCATTTATTTTCATGTAATTTTACTATTTTTAGAACTTCGGATTAATTAATAATATCAATAAAAAGATTTTTATAAATAAACGTACCTAATAAAATCGTACACTAAACGCAGTATGTTTTTAGAACTATACGTAAAATAACACAATAATTGAAATTATTATTATTTAAAAAGATAATTAATTATTTATAAATAGAAATAACATTAAAGATAATCAAACTCATCACTAAAAAACTGTTGCAGTCCGCTGCTTGACATAGGTATCTCCTAATGCACTGAGTAGGTACGATCTTCATCTCAGTGTACCTACTTAATGGTAAGTAAAACACACCAAAGATAGCAACAAACAATTTAGCACATTTACTTTACACATTATGTAACAATATGTAACATTTACCTATATGTAACAATCTACATTGGTACATAACCTTAAAATAAAACGGTTTATAACTTTTACGTCCCAAGTTCTAAAAATCTAAGAATTTAAAAAGGGATTATATATCATATTAACTACCAATTCATACAAAAAATATCTCAAAACACGAAATTTTACTTGCGGTACGAAATGCTCATACAAGTCTGCCATTCGCCTTTGCTACCAAGATCCTGCATATAAAGTCTAACTAATGCCAAATACTGTCGCATTGCAGCTTGTTTGGCAGTCAGACAGAAAAAATACTGTAGACAGTAGATATCTTTCTGGCGCAGCGAACTGAACACTCACAAGCATGTTGTATGTATTAGCTTGAGCAGTGGTTGCCCAGTGGCAACGGCCGCGACTTACAAGCTGTAGGTCGTGGGTTCGAACCCAGGCAGGCGCTTAAATTTGTGTAAATTATTTCATCACCACTGCTCTCAAAACGGTCTTATCGGATGTCGAAGAACCAAAAATTCGAAGACATGTGCCCATTCCTCCTCACTTTTAAGAGGCCCGCACGCACAATGGACCACCAAATGGGAGTGTGAGTGCGGAAAAGGGGGTCCATCTATCCTATCCTTTTTATAAGCTTCTGCCAGCGGCTTCGCCCGCGTGGAAGTTGGGAACCATCCCAAGGTACTCTTTTTACTTCGGGAAAAAACCCTTACGGTCCGGGTGCCAAGTTTCATTGAAATCCGTTCTGCCTTGATGATTCGTGATTGATTGCCAAACATCATTGCCATTTATAATATTTTAAACAGGCTTTTTCTAATATAGCAGCTCACAATGTTAGGAACCATTAATATTAATGCTAATTTTTATCCGTGGTGCTAAGCAACTGGGTTTATCCCAGTTGTAAACGACCCTTTGTGTCTATTGGCCTTGTTTGTGTGAGAGAAGTGGATTTTTTTATTTTATCCTACTCCTCCGTTATTCTTTTCTGATTAATTTCGTTGCGGGATCCAATAGAGTTAAATTCATTCTCCGGGACTTCGTCGAGCTTCATTGCCTCGGCGCTTTTCTGGTGGTCGCCACTGTTGATTCTGGCTTTCAGGAGTTGCAGTGGTTGGGGAATAGTGCGGTGGGATTGTCCCAATAAAAAAAAACCGGCTATGTGTGCACTGAGGGTTCCGAGGGACAAATCTGTAGGTATATAAGTAAAAGTGGCCGGCCGGCCGGTGGCTAGCCGGTTTTAAGTTTTTTTTTTTATGTGATGTAACAAAAAAGTTACGGTTATCTCAATTTTTCCTTTATCTGTGTTATAAGACGTTGCTTCGTACCAAAGTTCATGATTCTGAGTTCAAGGGAAGTACCCTGTAGGTTTTGATTCCCTTGCGAGTGTCGAAAATTTCCGGCAATTGGTGGCATAAACGGCTGTATCTTTTGATTGCGTTAGCTTAGAAGTTTGATTTTGCTTGTTTTGAGTTAACAGCTTTAAGGGACAGTAGATCTGAGTATTTGATATAAATTTCAGCTTGACACCTCCACGCGTTCCTGAGAAAAAGTGTCTTGACAGACAGACGGACGGACGGACAACAAAGTGATCCTATAAGGGTTCCCTTTTTTCCTTTCGAGGTACGGAACTCTAAAAAAAATACTTTCACATTTAACATCTTAGTACTATTATGAACTTGGAAGTCTGTGAGGATGGATGGATGGCTGTTTGTTACTCTTTCACGCAAAAACTACTGAACGGATTTTGATGAAACTTTGCAGAAATATAGCTCATTCATCAGAATAAATACTACGCGGGTGGCAGCTACTATTACATATTAGTAGGTAGAATTAGGATTTACCTCTGGTACACCACAAAGGAATAGCAACGCCCAAGTAAACAAGAAACCATATCTGGAAGATCCTCCAGAGCCGGGCCATCAGATCTCTCGTCGGCTGGCGATGATCCTTGTAGTCGTCTAACAGACACTTCACCGCCAGGAATCCTATGCCCGTCACCTCGGAGCAATTTACTATTCGGCTAGTCAATGAGAATATTTTCTTAAGCGAACTAATGACACCGTAATCTATAATCTCTGAAAAAAAAAACATAGCAAACATAAATACCTGAATATCTTCATCATAATTTAAGGGCCTACATACCCTTTAGTGCCGTAAAACGGTAACTTTATAAGGCATACTCCTTGGTAGGTTAAAAGGTTTGAAAAAAAAAACTTTTGATTCATGTACATAATTTTGAACACAAGGTTTTTTCCTGTAACTAATAGTTTTGCTTTAAAAAAAATATTAACGTCACGAAAAATTGATGGCTGGAATTTCTTCATACCTAACATAGCATATGTAAACCAAATAATATTATGCAAACTGTTCAAAAGGAGGTTCAATATTGATATGTAGGCATCGAGCGGGCGCACGGCCAGTACTGCGTTAACATTGGGGCGTATATAGCGCCTTAAGTCGTAAGACTTCAATTGCTGGATACAGGTTACAAGCACCGCCACATCGATCGGTCCTGTGCGGCTCTAGAAGATTACCGCGGCCTTCACCAGCTGCCAAATTGCGTAAGTGAATTCGGCATGGCAAGGGTTCATAGACAGAAATTCACATCTTCTCTTTCATCTCACATTTGATTGGTCGATAGATGGAGTCAAAGCCCTTTGCCTTTCCGAATTCACTTAAGCAATTAGGCTGCAGGTCATCTGTCCACCTTTTGGGAGCCTGTGCCTCTCTAGAGGAATAACGTGGCCTTCACCAGGAAATCTGTCCACCTTGTGGGACGTCTTCCAACTCTTCGTCGGCAGTCTCTTCGCCAGAACCTACTGGACATCATCATCCAAGGCATTATAGCCCTTAGGACCCTCTAGGTCCTTACTCTGATCAAATATATGCTAGTATTGTATTAACTGTGACATTTTCAACTATGCGTGACTCTATAACCGTCTTAAACGAGGCGTGTTAACGTGGACCACTTGAGTCCATGAATCACGAACATTAAACATTTTTTTTTCTTATCTATCTTCAATGCGACAGTTAACATTACAAAGAGAGCGTGAAATTCACCTGATTTACGTACGTGATACGCATTCTCGGATAGAGATTCGTTGGTAGCTTCAACATAATATTCGTTCAATAAACTGTCGTAATCGTATTCCGATACTTTTTTTCCTTTTTTAGCTCTTTTATTGTTTCTGGCAGTAGTATATCGTAGCTGGAATTCATAGAAAGAAATATTGCCTTTATTTTTCGACTGTTATACAGCAACATGTTGTTGCAACATGTCATGTAGGCACATGCCTAAAAGAGTGATGAATAATAAAAATATAGTGGAAGACCAAAGAGAAGATGGATGGATTAGTTTCTCTAACTATAGAAAAGGGAGCAAATGATAGCGTCACGGTAGACAGTGGAGAGGGAGAAAAAAAGCGGTAGCAACCTCTCGCGTCTGGACCTAGGTCAGGCCATGGTACGGAGCGAGAGGGCACTGGAAGCTGCCACATTCTTCTGCGAAGCAGTAATGCTCGCGAAGGAGGAGGCGGAACGCGTGACGGAGACGCCCTCACGCCCATAGCCGCCGCAGGAGACGCTCTGGGCGTTGGGAGTCGCAAGCCGAATCCTTGCGGGCGGACGGCGAGTAATGAGTAGCTCGCCGTCCGATAAGGAACAGGCCCGAGTCGAAGGCGCGTAGTGTTCCACGCGCGCCTCGACGACTTGACAGCAAAAACTGACTGCGTCTGCTAGGGCCGATGCCTGCCGGGGCGCGGATTTTGGAAGAGATTTACCGCGGCCCTGGCACAAGCAACTCAAGGAACAGGTCTGGGTTTTAGTCAGTAAAAGTCTGACACGCCCTCCCGCTTCACCCAGAGCGGGAAACTTCATTGGATGATGTCCCACCCCAATAAAAAAGGAGAGAAAGGAAGAAGTAAACATCTTGCGCTGAGCTCAAGTGACATTGGACAGGGCCAGAAATATGTTGAATTGTTGATATAGCAACATGTGTGTGTGTTGTAGCAACAAGTTTATATACAATCAGCTATGCGTTTAGCATATTTGAGTCACTCTTTGTATAGAGACAGAGCCCGCTAAGTTTTGCGCATACTTGTTACGTGCGGTCATTGATGCCACGCTAACACCTAAATACACACACTACAAAGACTGAACCACATTTATTGTTTAAAAGTAATATTTGGTAGCATTTAATTGTTACAGTTAAAATAAATCTGTTTAAACACGACAAAAATATAAAAATATGTATTGCCTTTTCTGCAAGACCTTTGAGCTAATACTTCTAAAAAATTCCTTGTTTGGATCCTATGGGTCTTCAAGCCAAGACTGAATAGGTTACTTCTAGGCAAGCGTTCTCCATCGTCTAAAACATTATCGCAAGAATGCTTACCATCAAGAGAGATCGTGGTCAATAGCGACCTGATCAATGATAAAAACCCTGTTTACCCAACTACGGCGAAGTTAAAAGGAGGATTATGATTTTAACTTGTATTTGTGTGTTGTAATCTTAATCGAAGAGTTTTGTGCTTACCGGTCCAATATAAGTGGTCATAACAACATTAGATTTGCCGTTCACCACTATCATAGGCATAATTACCTCGTAAGGATCTTTCGAAGTTTTAGTTAATATTTTTGGCTGTGGATAATTTGCCATTCTCGCCATACTGAAAATTTTACTAATGTGATTTATTACCATGTAAGTACTTTAAATTAAAGGCCTAAAACATATGTTTCCAGAACCTTGGAACTTAGAAGAGACACTTTACAACGAGGCCTATCAATAGTATAAATGATGGAACTAAATCTTAGACCTTTGGCTAACGTGCCTGTGCAATCATTATAATAATTAAAAGATCAATGGAACTACAATTTATCTGCCTGCCACCGATACATACAAATGCTGACCCAATTTCGTTATTGCTACATCTAAACAAAAACGCAATTGCTTATACCTTTATTAATTAAATTCAAATAGATGAAACGAAGATTCCCTGGACAGTAAGTCCCTTAATTACCACTATTAGATTGCCTTTTTTTATATCAATGCTTCATCATTCTCATTTAGTAGATACAAGAGAAAATACTCTATCAATGAACTCTGCCTCTCTCAGTCCACTGCTAGACATAGAAGTGCTTTTCCCATTGCTCTAGAAAACCCGGTTCTCCGCCTTCCGCATCCAGGCTATTCTATCCACCTTTTTTTATGGATCTGGTGCGAATTGGTTGAATGGCAATGGGTAAGGATGGTAACTTGCAGTGCGCCTAGGTGTCCGATGGCAGAAGAGAGCCGGAGAGATGAGATCGTAGAATTCATGAGCACATTCACCGAAGTGCAGTCTGTAGAAGACTGACAAGCAGGCAACCTTGCGGTGATGAGCCAAACTGTGAAGCTTGGCATCTTCCAGTTCAACGTCGCCAATGAGCCTCTTAACTCTGCGTTCCAGCGAGCCAAGCGCGACAAGTTGATATTTAGCTGAACCATCCCAAAGGTGACTGCAATACTCCATGCAGGATCGGACTTGCGCTTTGTATAGAGTTAAAAGATGTCCAGGCGTAAAGTATCGCTTCACTATATTTAGGATGCCCAGTTCGTTCAACAGACATAGCAGTAGTGCCTTTTCACACGCTCCGGTTTCCGGGTAGCCGGTGCCGGGTAACCGGTGGCGAAGTGTATCGGCATGTATGTTAGCTTTCACACGAACCGGCGTACATGGCTATTCATTCGCCGCTGTTACTTGGCACTGGGCTACCCGGCAACCGGGGCGTGAAAAGGGGTCAACGATTGTATTCTGCGCAGATTTAGGCAAAGCTACCTATACTTGTCGTCACGTAACTTGGCAAGATTCGTTAGATGCGCACAAGTACTTTTTAGGTCTCTTTGTGACGCGGGGAACGTTTTGCACCGAGCGCGTGATTGGTTGGTCATGCTCCTTTTTTCACTACTGAGATTTCCTATAGTGGCCACCTTCACCAACATTACGTTATATAAGGCGGCACACTATACCAGGCAACCCCTTACGAGGTGTCTGGGACCATCTTCGGTAGGTCACGCCTCCAAGAGTACTCGCCCCTGGTACTCAAGAGAAAATGTGAGTCGCATCGTGATTACTCACTACCATTTGTCCAGAATGGTACCGGAGCTGTAAAGCCGCTCACAACACGCACCCCAGCACGCCAGCACTAGCGCAAGCACCGGCACCAGCGCACCTTGTTGGTGCTAGCGGATTCAATCCCCGTTAGGGACGCCAGAGAAGCTGGCTCCCATTTCTCCAGAATGGTTCCGGTGCTGTAAGCACGCTCACCTCTCGAATACAAATCAACGCATCTACCCAATGCCTACAGCTGGGTTGCCGGAAAACTAATCTAACGGGTAGTCCTCTACTTTCTATCCAGGAAAGTGCCGGAGATGCAGCTCGCTCACAGGAGCTCACTTGCTTGAGGGTTACTCACGAAACCCGCGTCTGACCAGGTGGCCCTTTGCCTTAGGCCGGTAACTTCAGACACTTGTTGCGCGCGAGGAATGACGCTCGACCCACACGTAGCCGAGCAGACAACATGCCACTCCTCTGCAACCACCACATAGACCACCGCGAGTCCAACCTCAATGTCAGGTTCCACCTTTGCGCTTACAATGGTGGAGGGCCTACCTGTCCCCGCGTACCTTGATCCAAACAGCCGGACCCGTAGTTCCAGCTGCGAGCCCCATCTGTTCGGGTCGTACAGATAGGGACATGATTGGTTGGTCAGCTGACACAAGGATCTACTGACCAATCGCGTCGCGTCCACGTTCCGTTCGCTCTATATAGTGGTTGGTCAGTTCGCGTACTATGCGCGAATATACCCCTACTACGCCAAAACCTTGCCGAATTTGCATACCGGCGACTATACACCTTTAAACCCATTTTTCGCCAATTAAGTTTAAAACCACAAATATAAACAAAATAATTAATCATACTCATTCAGTTTCTTAAGTTTCTCTGTCTCATTCTCTATCTTAAATTTCTTCAATTCCTTTTTCTGAATCATCTCGTAGTCTTCATCAGTAATGATGAGGTCCACGTTATACTCAGCGTCATCTTTCAACAAGACGTTGTACGTGTCTTGTACGACTAAACCATTTGCAATTATAATGTTGCTTATACATATGGTTATGAACCAAAACATTTATATTTACTTATTTGTATTTTCCCGAGAAAATTATGCTCTTGTCATAATATTTACAAGTTCTTGACTTGTGACATCAGTCTTCTGTTTGTTTGTCATGGCAACTATAGATTTAATTGTAATAAATGAGTTTATATGATTCTCGAGTAAAAAGGTTATTTTTATGCTGCCATAAATGGGGGCTACCGCGTTTGAATTTTCCGCTAGGGGCGCTGGTGTAGAATGAGGTCTCCAAAATGTCAAATTTCATAGATTTTTGGCTTTTAGCGCGAGTTTATTTACATTTTTTTATTGTTGTGAATATTTTCCAAATATGACAGATTAAGATAGGTATGGGATTTAACAACCACTGCTTTAATAAAGTTATATGTTTCGGAAAATGTTATCCTGCTTTTTTAAGGTTCCATACCCAAAGGGTAAAAACGGGACCCTATTACTAAGACTCCAGGATCCGTCTGTCTATCTGTCCGTTTTTCACCAGGCTGTATCTCAAGAACCGTGATAGCTAGACCGTTGAAATTTTCACAGATGATTTATTTCTGTTGCCGCTATAACAACAAATACTAGAAACAGCATAAAATAAATATTTCAGTGGGGCTCCCATACAACAATCGTGACTTTTTTGCCGTTTTTTGCGATAATGGTACGGTACCCTTCGTGCCCGAGTCGGACTCACACTTGGCCGGTTTTTAAAAAGGGGCTGCTCAAAACTGCGGCGTACTCGATTTTATATTTTACGGCATTATAAATGAATTTTAATTCAATGTTTGCTTCCGTGCACTTTATAACAACGTTTAACAAATATATTTATGGAGCTTAGTCAACAGTGGCTTCAACTGGTAGGCAATAAAAAAATCACTAAGCAATATGTAGGTATAGTTCTCGACAAACTTCTGGGCCGCCTTGAAGTTGGTTTACTTGATGCGCGAGGCATAAACGGTTCTGTTTTTGTATGAGATTTACTACTGCGCAGCCATTGTAGCCAACTTCAGGGCGGCCAAGAACTTTGGCGAGAACTATAATTCCATTTATTCGGTTTAACTATTTGATTTTCCTGTTTATTCTAAAGTGTTTGTTATTTCTATCATTCCAGATGTTCGACTTAGCGGACTCCGAAATAGCTACAGAAGTAACATTTACGGAGCACCTGCGAAACTTAATAGCTAAGATTAAAAACATTATTTACTATAGAGATGACACTCGCTACGCAACCAAAGAACTATCAGCTTTATCAGTCGTATCAACTGAGGTTATGGGCCTCGTTGAAGGCTTCTTGGCGTCGAATAGGGCTCCAAACTCTTTCGACATAATAGAACTCGGTGCTAGACACCCACACTTACAATTGTACAATCATCAGAACGCCCCTTTCATTAATGCCGTCGACATATTACTAAGTAGTGGACTCAATAGAGAGATCACTTATGGCCTTATAAATGTTGTAGAACGAAAACTAGCAGAAGTACGCAGCTGCACTGATATAGCAGCAGTAAAAAAAAACAACTACATACGCTTCGTCGAAGACATTGCTAGCGTTACCTTCGAAATATTCGGCAACACTGAAAAGTCTTTCAATTTTATCGACAATATCTGTGGCTTGATCACAGATTGTCGAATACCTATAAAGCATAAAGAATTCTGTAAATTAAACCAGTTGTCTAAAGAATTGAGGCAGTCTTGTGAAGATTTGGTAGACGTAGTGACCCCAAATGAGTCTTTAGAGCTAGACCCAAACTTACTGCAGAAATATCATCAGATTTATATGAATGTTGTCGCTGCGTCTGATAAAGACTTGTGCAATATCTGTGAGGTGTCTCGCCAAGGGAGCAAGAAAGCAAGAATACCGTACCTTCGAATGTGTTATATGTACTGTAAGACTGTGTCTCAGTTGGAACAAGAAGATAACCGCTCCGTAGACAGTGGCTCCGACCAGCCGTACTTCTCGGTTCTAGAAAGACAGCTACACGACATATTCGGCAACATGATCAACAATAAAGAGATTCCTGTGACCAATTTAGAACCTATTTGCAAGAAGCTAAATGTTAATCTTATACCGAAACTTATCTTAAACTTTTGTCCATCAATCACATTGGCTGGCCCACCAAAGGAAGCAAGCGAAGTTAACTTCAATAACCTGCTCCACGTGGTGTACGATTTTAAAAACCCAGAGGAGAATTTGTTTCTGGATCCAGGTACAAACTTTGCTCCTTTACCGCGCTCTCCCGATCCACAGTGCCTTACATATGTTGTTCTGCACAACTGGGTCTTAGCCCACATTATAAAGAAAATCCACACGGCTCCAAATGAAAATAGCTTACAGCAAAGTATGGACGCTCGTACGAAATGCTTGAACAACTATATGGAGTTGGATCGGTTCAACTGCACGAAGCATTTGTTTGGTAACAACAAGTACTTGGCGTCCCTACACACGACCGTTGACCTGGACAAGCTATTCTTGTTCATGCCGCAATTGATTGAGTCTGGAAAGATTCTGAAATGTCTGAACATTATAGATTCGTTATCGGAGCGGCAGCTAATGTGTAGCGCGAATTTGTCGAATTTGCGGGACTTAATTCTTTTCAAACTGGCAACAAATCCCACGATACCCAACAACTGGAAATATTGCCAGTATCTAAAATGTCCTGAATTGAAAGTGGACCTCATTTTGAACAACTTGAGCGTTTGGCCCGCGGACGGTGCTTTAGAAGTCTTGGACTACCTTCGTTTCTTGCTGAACCAAGACCTTCTAGATGACGGGTTGTATGAGCGTTGTTCTGATTGGATAGTCAAAATTCCTCTATATGATCAGGTATGGCATCTGTTCTAATATTTGTTCTACAATTTCGTGTCTATGTGTATCCTGATTTTAATGTTCCCATTTACAGATCTCTGCTATAATGGGAACAAATCATTGGTACACCATATACGAACGATCAATTGAAAACCCTGAAAGTGTCATTGAAGTTCTGATGGACAGTCAACAGGTAAAAACATAACTATTAATTTTTGTATTATTTATTCATGTATCTCTATTGTTAATAAAATATTTATTTTAGTTCAAGTTATGCTTGGAGTGGGCAGACGCACACGAGGTGTCCGAAAACATGAAGAATTTGATTGTAATGAATCTCTTAAGGCAATTGTTCGAATATACAAATCAGGCCACACCAGAACTAGTCCATCAACTGCTTCTGCGACTCCCAACATCCCAAGCCATGGACCTCATACAAGACGAGATGTCCAAAGCACGGAACGTAGAAATACTCCAAGTTTGTGTCGACTTCATAACAGAAAACTCTTTCGACTGGAAGTACTTCGAAAACATCAAAATTGGACTTCAAATCATGCTCGAAATCGATCCTAACTGGCGACATCTGTTCTGGGATCTTATCGAGAGTCCTCTAATAATGATTGAGCAGTTTCTAATGAACGCGAAATTAGATGTCTTGGCTAACATCATAAATAAGATCTCACCGAGTCTGAAGAAAGATCCGAGCGGTGACAATCTCTACTACAATATAAAATCAATAGAAAGCTTAGTTATATCACGGAATGCTGTGGATGCCTTACTGAGATTTTATGCCGAAAAGGCTTTAGACATGAAGAATCCTAGAAACGTGTGCCCAGCGCCGCCAAAACCTTCAGACGACTCATTACTCCAATCGATAGACTCCATAAACATAGAAGCAGCCAACATGCCATTTGTGATGCCTGAACAAGTGCCCAGCAAAGAGCAGTGGACCGAGGACTACTCAACAGACCGATGTATGCTGTGTCATACGTCGATGTTCTCTATGATCATTCGGAGACATCACTGCAGGCGTTGCGGACGTCTTGTCTGTCACGCTTGTTCCAGACATAGGATGCATGTACCGACTTACCCAAGCGGGGTTAAGTTTAGGGTATGTGAAGATTGTTACACACAAACAATGAATAAAAAATCCCATTCGGAACACGATATGATGATGAGCAGTAACTCCGATTCGGCTGGCAGTGGTGTGACGTGTATGGACTGGTGTTTGTCGACAAATGCTAGTAGGAATGATGCGGTTAGAACAGAGTTCAGTTTTGAGTTTACGCCCAATGTGACGCTGTGCTTGTCTGTTATGAAGATGCATTCTATTAATTTGGATTATCCGAGGTGAGTTGCTTTATGGATTACCTGCTTTGTCCCACGACTTCACTCCCTGTCTCACAGAAGCCGTGTATTTTACTCGTACAGGCTTTTATTTAACTTGCAATGTACGCAAGTGTGTTCGGGTCAAATCATGCAACTGAATTTTAAAGCAGTTATCCGCCACCGATTAGGATGAAATTTTGCATACACGTTTAGTTTGGATGACAATGCATGGTTAGTTAAGTGACGTCATTCTAAATCCAATATGGCGGACGGCCCAAGATGGTGGACTAGTTAATTTTTGTGCACTGCCATGATATTGGTATCAAATGAAAGAATTTGCTGAGGCGAATACGAAAAAAGCTTGTATTAAAATAAGTTTTTTTTTATGAATAATGTATTCCTATGATACTCGTCAATACTGTACAGTACAACTATTTTTTTAATGTCCCTCGGCAAACTTCGTGTTTCGTCAGTCGTCCGATTTCTATCAGACTTCCATGTTTATTGAGAGCGCCCGGTCTGCACCAAGTGTAAAGGGCAACTGATAGAAATCCGACGACTGACGAAACACGAAGATTGTCGAGGGACATTAAGAAAATAGTTGTACTGTAGCTGTCTGTCAGTATTTTTTTTTTGTAATTGTATTAGTACTACCTGAGATAACCCTTTTTTTAAACAATTTGACCACTTTCTAATATTAATTTACACTATAATATTTTAATCATGGTCTGCCATTTTTATCAAATCAAACTGCATGCGTTTTTTGTTTTATGCACTTTTGACCAACCAACTTTCAAAGTCAAGATTTTTTTAAATCTATTAAGTTTAGTGGTAAGAGCGGTGGTATACCAGTGGTATTGGCCGCGACTTTCGAGTTGTAGGTCTTGGATTCGAACCCAGGCAGGTACTTTACTTTGCGTATATTATTTCATCACCAATGCTCTCAAAAACGGTAAAGGAAAATATCGTGAGGAAACCGGCATGTCCTAGAACCAAAAATTCTAAGACATGTGACTGCCACCAAACGCACTTGGTCCGCGTGGTCGATTACGGCCCATCCAGCAGTGGGAACATTAATAGGCTGATGATGAAGTTTACTGGATTACATTGCCACTAAAATATAAGTCATCTATCCTACTTACAGGTTCCTTCTAGATCGCAGTGACGAGGTCGCCCGCGAGTTATCGCACGGCGGCGACGCACGTCTTCTAGTTCGCGCGCGACGTTCGTTACTGCTCGCCGCTGCTGAACTATACTCTAGGACCCCGCAGGATACGTAAGTTATTGTACACTTTTTTCTAGTTTACAGATCGAATTTCAAAGATGGGGCAGTCAGTAAGCTACAGGAAAATTGTATTCTTGTAAAAATTATGGTGCTAATCGTTTTACATAAGGAGATGCGGTTTTACATTTTTTATTTTTTTTTTAAACTTTGCCCCTCACTAGGAATTTCTTCCTGTATCGTGGGTGCGTTTACAAACATACAAACTCACATACACAACACAAAGAGCCGGAACAACTATCTGTAGGTCATACAAATATTTGTTCCGTGCGGGAATCGAACCCGCGACACGTAGCGCAGCAGTCAATCGCTCAACCTCTGCGCCAACCGATTTTAGGATTAAAACACATCTCTATGAGGCTACCGCGTTTGAATTTGCCGCTAGGGGCGCTGGTGTAGAGAGAGGTCTTCTAAATGTAAATTAACATAAGTTTTTTTGGCTTCTAGCGCAAGTTTTTTTTTTGTCCTTTATTCAAACTATTTCTTATTATTTACATCTATATATATAAAAGCGAAAGGTGACTGACTGACTCACTGACTGACTGACTGACTGATCAATCAACGCACAGCCAAAACTGCTACGCCTAGATGCATGAAATTTGGCAGAAAGGTTCCTCAAGTGACGTTAGTGTGCACTAAGAAAGGATTTTTAGAAATTCCACCCCCAAGGGGGTAAAAATGGGGTTGAAAGTTTGTATGAAAAATCTAATTCCTTCGGCCAAAATTCTTGAAACTTAGTTAAAATATTATTATTTGTAAATGATAAAGATTGACATTATTAGTATTTCGAAACTACCCCCAAATAATGATTTAGGGGGTGTTGAAGTTTGTATGAAAAAATCTGATTTCTTGGGTCAATAAACATGAAGTTTGCTACAAATACTAACTTATTATTTGAAACTACCCCCAAAAGATGATTTAGGGGATGTTATTTTTCTTGCAGAATCTTATGTCTTCGGTTAACTAGCAAGAAACTTGACATAAACACCAACCTCAATAAACAATAGAGGTTGAAACAACCCCCAAAGTCGATTTAGGGGGTGTTGAAGTTTGTATGGAAGAATCTGATTTTTTGGGTAAATGAACATGAAACTTGACATAAATACCAACCTAAATAAACAATAAAGGTTGTCATTATTCGATTAAGAGGTGTTAATTTTTTTTTGAAGAATCTTATTACTTCAGTTAATAAACATGAAACTTGACATAAACAATAAAGGCTTTCATTTTTAGTTTTTTGAAACTACCCCCAAAAGATGATTTAGGGGATGTTAATTGTTTTGCAGAATCTTATATCTTCGGTTAATAAGCATGAAACTTGACATAAACACCAACCTCAATAAACAATAAAGGTTTCGTTATTAGTTTTTTGCAACTACCCTCAAAAGACGATTTAGGGGGTATTACAGTGTTTTTGAAGAATCTTATTTATTGGGTTAATACATTTGAAAGTTGACATAAATACCATCCTAAGTAAACAATAAAGGTTGTCTTTATTAATTTTTCGAAACTATGCCCAAATGATGATTTAGGGGGTGTTGAAGTTTGTATGGAAGAATCTGATTTCTTGGGTAAATAAACATGAAACTTGACATAAATACCAACCTAAATAAACAATAAAGGTTGTCATTATAAGTTTTACTTTTCTACTCCCAAAATACGGTTAAGGGGGTGTTAAAGATTTTTTGAAGAATCTTATTTCTTAAGGTGATATATACGCCCCAATGTAACGCAGTACTGGCCGTGCGCCCGCTCGATGCCAAAATATCAAAATTGAACCTCCTTTTGAACAGTTTTGTTTGCAAAATATTATTTGATTTACATATGCTATGTTAGGTATGAAGTAATTCCATATACTTGGCGCAAATACCAACCTAAGGATACAATAAAGGTTATGAAGAGTTAGTTTAGTTGAGTTAGTTTTTCGAAACTAACTCAAGCTAAGAATCTTACTGGACAGGGTTTCGTTTCTGACGACGTGGGGTTCTAGGGGAGCACTAAGGCGCAATTTTGCGGCCATTCAACCTTTAAGGAGCTGAAAAGGGTAAAAATTAGTTTGTATGTAAAATCAAATTCCTCGGGGATAAGGTTGATACTCAAAATTTACATAAAACATTTTTTAAACTTTCTCCCAGATAGGGTTAGGGGTTTTAAAGTTTTTTTTGAGGAATCTCACTGCGCTATCTGACTAACATAAACGATAAATAAAAAAGAGAAGAAAAGAGTGAATAGCATATTTAGGTTTTTCAAAACTCGACTCGAAAAAATGGCATAGTGCTAGGAAGAAGAAGAAGACCCCCAACGGGGCAAAAAGAGGTTGATAAGTTTTTAGGGGAGGATTTTACTTTGTGGCGGTAACCTAAAATTTATTATTCTTTAAGTCAAATAATGAATCGGCCCAATCCAATTAACCCTGTATATCTACGATACCCATTTTTTTTTGTTTTAATAATAGCTAATTTTTGGTTTCCTTCACTAACTGCATATAAGAATATAATTTATAGCATAAACGAAATCGCGCGAACGAAGTCACGGGCAGAGTGCTAGTTTTTAAATATTTTAATAAAACAGTCAAAAATATTTTTATTTTGAATATTTTTCAAATATGGCAGATCAAGATAGGTACAGTTGTACCCAACTGATAAGGCGCGTCGTGAATCTTCGTTCGCACAGAAAAGAAAGTATGGCCCCGAAGATTAACGAAAGAACGCTTAAAACTTACAATCAACCTTAGATCACTACAATAAGGTTCATAAAACACTGCAGCTGTTAGTTCCGTCTCACTCGACTAAAACATGGCGGCAGCTGGCGACCAATAGCGGCGCAGGAAAAAGAAGCGCCATCCGTGGAGCGTGTCGATTGGTCAATAGCATTCCCGCACTTAGTAAATTTGTCTTCTGCACAGGTACATCGGTAAGCCATATCAGTTGGGTACTACTGTACGGGTTTTACCAACCACTGCTTTAACAGAGCTTTATGTTACAATAATGTTATCCTAATTTTTTTTTTCAAATCAAGGGTCTGCGCGAAACTGTGGCACACTCGATTTTATATTTGATCGCACATCTGCGGCATTAGAAATGACAAACTTTGCTTCCGTGCGCGTTCTATATCTAAGTACCTTACTCGCCAGTGGCGCCAACTGGTGGGCACAAAAACAGCCCTCATTGAGTTGAATGTCACCAATACGGTCGGTCGTATGTATTCAGCAACGCTGGCGGTCGGGTGGTGGTAGCAGAGACGGGTGCGCTGCACGCGGCGCGCTGCCTGGCGCACGCGGACGCGATGGCCACACTCGTCACTCATCAGGCACAGCATCTTGTACCGCACCACGGTGCACACCCAAGTTAGTATAATCAATCTGCCTAACCTTTTTATCCGACTTTCCAAAAAGGAGGAGGTTTTATGTTCGACTGCTCGTATGTTGTTTTTAGGGTTCCGTACCCAAAGGGTAAAAACGGGACCCTATTACTGAGACTCCGCGGTCCGTCTGTCTGTCTGTCTGTCACCAGGCTGTATCTCATGAACCGTGATAGCTAGAAACTTGAAATTTTCACAGATGATGTATTTCTGTTGCCGCTATAACAACAAATACTAAATACAGAATAAAATTTATATTTAAGTAGGGCTCTCTTACAACAAACGTGATTTTAGTACTGTTTTTTGAGATAATGGTACGGAACCCTACGTGCGGGAGTCCGACTCGCACTTAGCCGGTTTTTTTTTGTGTATTTTCACCGATAGCTCCGTCAATTGTAGACCGATATTGAAAATACTTTTTCGTTTGAAAGAGTATGTTTCCGAATTGGTACCATTTAAATTTGGTGAAGATCTGATGATGAACTTCGGAGATAAACATCAACTCTTCAATAAATGACGGCCAATGTCTTGGGCTTTCTACAAAACTAATTATTTTCGGGCTATTATTAATTGCACGTCAAATATATCAATTTATTTCCATTATTTATATACTTTTTAAACTAGAAATACTGACTGCACAGCATAAAAACTTTATATTGACACATCTAGCACCGGTCTGCAATACTCTAAGAAATGCCTAGGCTCTTCGTTCAAAGCCCGGGAATGCATTTGGAACATGAGCAGGGGGCAAATCCGCTACCTGCTTGGGGCCTTTACTGGGCACTTTGGAACCAACGACATGCTCATGAAGATGGGTCTAACCGCGACACCATGTGCAGGTTGTGTGAGGAACATACGGAACGCATGAAGCACCTTCTTTGCACGTGCGATGCACTGGCTGGTAAGCGAATGAGTCTCTTAGGGGTTGGATATCCAAGACCAGAAGACTATAGGCTCATATCTCCTAGTCTCGTTGTAAAACTCATGAAAAGAGTTTTCAACGAGATTGGGGAGGAGTAAGTTATCTAGGGGACCACAATAGATCGCAATGGGTCGAAGTGTCCGAGTTGTCTCTCGGCCCCTCCACAAGATAAGATAAGAAAATAAGTCCAAGAGCGAGCGAAGCGATCACAGCACCCCAACACGGATTAGGTTCGAAGGGGATGACGGACGGGAACTGAAGTGAGCGTACTCAACTCCCGTTATCTCCTTCATGTTAGGTTACTTTAGATAGACCCTGCAGACAGAAATAGGAGCCTGAAAATTTTTGCTTAAATAATAATATGATATTTTTTTTTTTTATATATATATTATGTTGTGCAATCAGTATTTTTGATGGGAATTCGGTTCATTTTTGATTACAAAAAGTTTTTAAGCTATTGCATAGCTTCTTTCGCGGGCCTTGAGCGCGGGGACCGAATCCAGAAATTCCGTAACGAAAAAACCTCACCACTGTCCATCAATGTGGACCTTATGCTAATGAGAATAAGGGTCACTTTTGCTTGTCAAAGAAAAGCGACCTTATTTCAATGTGAATAAGGGTATTTTTGTTTTGTTTTTAATAAGGTTTTTGAATTCTGTGGAATCTGAGTGGTGAGGGGCAGGGGGGCGGGGGGGGGGGGAGGTTTGTTGCACGTGTTTTCGATTTCCGTGTTGGTATTTTTAGAATGAAAATTTTTTTTGCGGGGTAGGTAAACGGTTAAGGGGGGGGGGTAAATCCTATCTTGTTCTCCTGGATGAAGTAGCAGCGGACAGGGGGGCAAATTTTTTGTCAGAAATGCGCTAACTCCAACCGTTTCTGAGATAAAAGGGTTTTAAAATTTTTGTTGGTCGTAATTATTTTGCCTTTTATCGGTCTCTCTGAGCTGTTTCTGTGACAATGGTGATCAATGTGGACCTTATGCTAATGAGAATAAGGGTCACTTTTGCTTGTCAAAGAAAAGCGACCTTATTTCAATGTGAAAAAAGGGTATTTTTGTTTTATTTTTTAGAGTTTTATTAATCGTAAATAAATGCGGGTTTGGCTCGCTACGTTTTTTGTTTTTTAGAGTTTTATTAATCGTAAATAAATGCGGGTTTGGCTCGCTACGTTTTCGAGTTTTTAACGTTTTTAATTTTTTTGACGCTTTTTCCAGGACTGGATCTAGAATAAATGCTATGCAATAGCTTTACCGCGGCAGTCCCCGAGTGCCACACGACTTTTTTTTTTATTAGTCTTTATTTTCTAAATCATATATTAACCAGTACATATTTTTCCAGGTCAAATAGTAAGATCACTTCTAGAAGCGGAAAAATGGGAACTAGCACTAGAAATAGCAACCAAATCAGGGCTCCCGCGAAATAGCGTACTAGCCGCTTGGGGAAAAGCATGCTTAAAAGCTGGCTGTTTCAAACAGGCCCGAGAAAAGTTCGCACATTGTTTCAAGAACGCTTTAAACGTGTGTGCTGAGGTTACAGAAGACTGTGAATTTGGTAAAGAAGCGTCGGAATCTCAGTTTATTAATAGAAGGTTGCATAGTATGAGATATTCGGAACGGACTAGTTCTATGTCGAGTGTGCAGTCTGATGGACGGCCGCGGTGCAACCCACCGCTGCTGAACGAGATTATAAGCATGCTTGAAGATATGAACTATCCTGTTAACCAACAGCTGTTGAGTAAAGCTGAAACTATTAAGGTAAGTGTTTTATCAGCTGTTTTAATCCTTTTTTCTGAATTTGAAGTTCAGCGTATGTCATACTCTACTTTAGTTAAGAATGTGTAGAAAAATCTTACTTTAATGCAAAAGATGAATGCCGCCTCCACACGCTCGCCGAACAATGGCGAACAGCAAACAACGAACACGAACGTGTGGTTGGGTGTTCGCCCGTGTTCGGCATCGGTGTCGGTTTTTGTGCACAAATCAAAGGGTGTTCGACGAACGTGTTTGTGATGTATCCACATGCCACTATCCTCAGTTCAGTAGTACGCGCGAGCTTGCGGGCGGCGGACGGAGTTAATAGTGGTGGTCAAATGTACGCATCGTGACATTTTGTGTATCCTAAGCTAAATTGTAAGGAAAAAGAGGAGTTTAACCCGAAAGAAATCGCTGCCACAACAAGCTCGTCATCTGCCATGTTTGCCAATCCGGAATAGACTAGCATGTTCGCCAAGCCTGTGGATACCTTGTTTGTGTTGGGTGTTTGTGGTCAGTGTTCGGCACGTGTTTGCTGTTCGCCCTGTTTGTGGCAAACAGCGAGCGTGTGGACGCGGCATAAAAGATTTTCAGGTTAAAGTAGTTTATCAATAAACTAAGTAGGTAAACTTTCAATTCAGAAACCGTGTGATAATCTTGTGAATGTATGTAGGTTAGGACTTCTTGTAAATAATTTGATTACCTTATTTCTGACTGCATTTTTATCACTCGCAATGCTCTCGTTAAATTATTCAACTGCGTTTATAAATTTGTTAACTAAACTGGGCATCAGGGAATTGCCAGTGGCGTAGCGTGCCTTGGTGGGGCCCCGTATAAAAAATTGTTAGGGGGCCCTTATGAAGGGTAAAGATTTCTCAAAAAAGAAAAAAAAATTGCATAAAATTAAAATAAATATTTATTCATCATCATTATCTATCTGTCACTTATATATACACTCTCCTTGCCTTTTTTCGATAAACTGATTGATTAGCTGATGATGACTTTAGTTTTTCTAAAGTTTCTGCCTCTATGGACAATAGTGACAAGTCTCACAGGCGTTCATGTCCCATCGAAGTTCTTAGGTAAATTTATCAGTTTTAATTTTTTCTTACGCACGTCGGGGGCCCCCGTAGCCCGGGGCCCCGAATAATTGATACGGCAGATACGGCGTTAGCTACGCCCCTGGGAATTGCAAACACTAACCATTTCAAATTGTCTTACTACTTACCAAAATGCCTTAAATATGCCAAATATATTTTCAGTCAACAAACGAGAAACTAACAACAATGAACACCAACAAAAAGAGAATACAACTTACCGAGCCAGCTCTAAACATAATGCACACACTAGCCAGCGTGAAAAAGATCAAACAAGGAGACTACAGCGACTTCCAAACCGCTACAGTGCAACCAAAGAAGAGTTTAGCCCAAGGGTTATTACGACGAAACAATAATCATACGGAACCAAAGATAGACCACCAGCATAAAAGACTGGATCCTTTCTTCTACAAAGAGTGTGTCTACTACCTAACGAATTATGGGTCTCACACAGCGAACATAGCGTTTTATATGAAACACAGTAACTTGAGTGAAGTGATCAGGTATTGTTATGATAACCTGGTAGATAAGGAGACGTTCACTGATTCTGTGTATATGGAGTGTCTGAAGAAGGAAAAGGTGAATGATCTGCTGAAGGCCATGACTGATATTGATAGTACACTGGATATGTGGGCGGTAAGTTGATTGAATATTTTTACAGGCCCTACCACGCCCTGCCAGCAATCTCAGGTTGGACCACGTCGGTTATCCTTAATTCTTATATAAATTTTCACCTAAAACCCCCGACCACACACGTGATTGAACGAGCCCCGGAGGCCATTGTATCACTTTCCACCTGTCTGACAGGAATCGGTATCTCAAAGAACAAACCCCCAGTTTACCCCTGCTGCGTATCGCGGTTTCGCGGGTATAGACCTTGTAGGATCCAAGAGGATCCGCAGGCCTGTATTCAACATTTCATTACCACTGCTAGAGTTATATTGAATTATATGTGAATGTGAGTGAAGTTCACGTTCTTCTCCATAGAGATCTACCTACGCTTTGGAATGTGCTTTGTGTGTGTGTGCTTCATCTTTTGGACTGACCAACTTCTTGATTCTTCAAAATTGTCAGTAAATAGTTTAATAGGGATGTTTTCTGGGTAGAAAAATTATAATTCTATTTGGTCCGTTAGTGAGATTATGAAATTATATTGGAACCGTATTTTTTATTACATCAAATAAATACAAATTGACAAACCAAAAGCGCATCAAAGTTCAGGAGTTGTGGTTTGTGACGCCACTTTGTCAGTATAAAGTGTAGCACACCGTGACGTCACACGATATTTCAACGCACTGTATCGTCGTAATTTTTGTTTATGTGACGAAAGTAAAAATACGTGTACGTAACACGTATTTTTTAGGTTATCTAACTGACGGAGTAAATAGTTATTTTTTGTCAACTGTCCTATTGAAATATCTATATATCTCATTTATGCAGGTATCAGCACCCCTAAAATACATGACAGGGACAGCATTGCCAAAAAAAAAAATCAGTCTAAATTAAAATTTCGTTATAAGTAGTTCATAAATACTTAATTAAAACTCGCTTTCTTCTCTCTCTTCTATTCTCTATCCAATCTTAAATGCTCTTCTCTCTCTTTCTTTCTTACAACTTCGGTAGCTTGGCACTAATTCAGTGTCAATAACAACCATTACGTTTGTGTCTGAAAAATAAATAGGGGGAAAATGCGTGGAGTATCCCAAACTGCACTTTGGGATATTTAGCCCTTCAGTGCGGGGCATCGCAGGAGAAATCGTCTTTAGTATAGACGATAGTCCTGCAAAAACGGTCGCATTAACCGACTGTATGATAGATGGACTGTGCTTAAGGCTGCCCTAGTCCACGGCACGGCTCATCCGACAACACGAGCGTAAGAGATAGATGCTCTGATGAGAAGTAAGAAGTTAGTTCGCTTACGAAAAAGCACTTTTGCAAATTTATAGCAATATGGATGATAATTACGACGAAAACGAGCGCACGAAATTTTATAAACAGACCTTGTTGAAATATGGAACTTTCGACGCTCAACTTTCAAATTTGTTTTTATTTTACTTTTTTGTTTCCATACTGGGTTAGGTAATGATGAGACAAATTGATATCATTTTTATTTTGGACTTACATCGTCAAACAGTGGATTAATCGCCAAACTGCGTTTGTATGGAAGAATGATCGACTAGTGTAACCTTAACTGAGTAAATTTAAATTTCCAGGATTACATAATGCACATCTGTCGTACGCTAGAGATGTCTAAACGACTAGAAGCGCTGTACGCGGTACAATGTGGTAGCGGTCAACACGCGCGTGCGGCCGCTACATGCGCACTCTTATATGCTCGGCCGGCGCCGAATGCTGCGCGGTTATACTCCGTGTTGCACGCGAGGCAACATCACCTGTCTGCTGCACTGCACCATCTAGGACACTGTGTACCTGTGCCTACCAGTAAGTTTAAACTCTTGTCTTAACTAACTTTGTAAGGTTTGTTAAATTGAATTTAACCTCGTGTTAGCAACTACAGTTATCGCTAAACTTCTTGGCCGTCCTGAGGTTGACTTTCCAATGCGCAAGGCACGGATCGATGCTGTTTTTGTATTAGGTTTACTACTGCGCAGCCTTTGTAGCACTCCATTTGAAAAATAATTCACTGGTAGAAAGCTATAGCTGTATAGATAGAGCTGGGGAGCTAGAACAATATAGCTAGAGCAATAAAGCTAGAGCAATATAGCTAGAGCAATAAAGCAAGAGCAATAAAGCTAGAGAAATAAAGCTAGAGCAATATAGCTAGAGCAATATAGCTAGAGCAATATAGCTAGAGCAATAAAGCTACAGCAATAAAGCTAGAGCAATATAGCTAGGGCCATAAAGCTATAGCTGTATAGATAGAGCTGGGGAGCTAGAACAATATAGCTAGAGCAATATAGCTAGAGCAATATAGCTACAGCAATATAGATAGAGCAATATAGCTAGAGCAATAAAGCTAGAGCATTATAGCTAGAGCAATAAAGATAGAGCAATATAGCTTGAGCAATACAGCTAGAGCAATACAGCTAGAGCAAAATAGCTAGAGCAATAAAGCTAGAGCAATATAGCTAGAGCAATAAAGCCAGAGCAATATAGCTAGAGCAATAAAGATAGAGCAATAAAGATAGAGCAATATAGCTAGAGCAATATAGCCAGAGCAATAAAGCTAGAGCAATAAAGCTATAGCTGTATAGATAGAGCTGGGGAGCTAGAACAATGTAGATAGATCAATATAGCTACAGCAATATAGCTAGAGCAATAAAGCTAGAGCAATAAAGCTAGAGCAATATAGCTAGAGCAATATAGCTAGAGCAATAAAGCTAGAGCAATATAGCTAGAGCAATACAGCTAGAGCAATAAAGCTACAGCAATATAGCCAGAGCAATATAGCTAAACCATTACAGCTAGAGCAACATGGCTAGGCCATTACAGTTAGAGCAATATAGCTAGAACTGGGGAGCTGGGTATATTTTTGTTGTGTATGACCACGCATAACTTTATTTAGAGTGGTCCTAATTCAAAACATTCTGTTTTAATGGTTTGTCGTCCTCAATGTTGATACCATTTAAATATGAAAAAAAAATCCAACCCTAAAAGTAGAAAAAAAAGGATTTATTTGATAACTTATTCACAGAATTTTCAATTGTGAGGCGATTCTGTTGAAACAACTAAAAATACAGAAATTAGAAAACAAAACATACAAAATTATCGACGAAATAACGAACTGAAAAGCAAAAAATAAAGTTTTAGTGTAGCTACGCTATTTGATCGGTATTTTTTTTTTACATTAGTGATAAGTGACGTGAGCGGGGGCGGCAGCGGTGTCGGGTTTAGAACATCTAATCGTGTTCTCAGTTTACGTCCGAACACTAACTCAGCCGGTGATAACCATGTGACTACATTTACCGAGTTCCTATTTCGTTTTTTTTTTTTACTTGTTTTCTCTTATATTGTATGAAGATAAAATACTTGATTGTATTGTCTTTTTATGATTTTTACAAAACTTTCCGCTTGACCGTTACTAGCTGAATTGTATACTGGTGAAATTTAGTGTCCAACGGGTAAGCAATATTTTTTCAATTCGTAGGACGTAAACGCTGTACTATTATCACTAACAATCGTATGTTGTACCATAAAGCTTCTTGATAACTGTCGCGGTTGACCGAGGTCATAAACTGCCACCTACTTAAGGGCCTACATACCCTTTAGTGCCGTAAAACGATAACTTTCTAAAGCATACTCCTTAGTAACGGCCAGGTTAAAAGGTTTGAAAAAAAAAAATGTTGATTCATGTGCATAATTTTGAACACAAGATTTTTTCGTGTAACTAATAGTTTTGCTTTAAAAAAATAATTAACAACACGATATTTCTTCGCAACTTTTGAAAACTACTCCAAAACGACTTGGATGTTTAAAAATATTTTTACACAGAAAAAATTATGGCTGGAATTTCTTCATAACTAACATAGCATATGTAAATCAAATAATAATTTGCAAACAAAACTGTTCAAAAGGAGGTTCAATGTTGATATGTTGGCATCGAGCGGGCGCACGGCCAGTACTGCGTTAACATTGGGGCGTATATAGCGCCTTAAGGATGAATTATGCTAGACCATAGCGGGTGCTAGCCGTGCCCCGTGAGAGGCTCAGATTCAAAAATTCACGAACATTTTATATGACGCGGTTCATGCGGTACGGTATACCGTGCGGCGTCCGCGTCCCGGATGCAGCTCGGACGTGCCCCGACGACGCACGATCCGTGTCCGAGTCAGTCGAGCCCCGTACGTGCTTTGTTCGAACGGGGCTCAGACGACTCGAACACGGCTCGCGCCCGCCTGTTTTTAGCATAATTCATCCTTTAGAGTGCGCATCTACAACTAATAAAAATACTAGATTGTTACCTATAAGCCCGAGAAAATCTATATACAGTCAATGGAACGGCGGTAAATAGCCACCAGACACTCAGGGAGAGGGGGGGGGAGCACAGCTGTCTGCACACGACTTCATCATCATCATCAGCCTATTAATGTTCCCACTGCTGGGACACAGGCCACATGTCTTCGAAAGTTTGGTTCTAAGACATGCTGGTTTCCTCACGATGTTTTCCTTCACCGTTTTGAGAGCAGTAGTGATGAAATAATTTACACAAAGTGAAGCGCCTGCCTGGGTTCGAACCCACGACCCACAACTTGTAAGTCGCGGCCGATACCACTGGGCCCCCACTGCTCTTGATCATCATCAGCTACTTATAAATGATTTAAGTGGTCCATTTAGGTCCCTAGCCCCCAGTTTCTCAGCTTAAAATTATAGGAGAATTAATGTGACAAATTGTCAAGCACGCGTTATCTGCTGTGATTGGCTGTGACAATTTGTCACATTAATTCTCCGATAATTTTGAGTTGGGAAACTGGGGCTAGATCTCCTAATCCATCTGCGTGATAGTCAAAAAATGCCATGGTCATGGCATTGTTGTAAATGATTGCTGATAATGATCAGAGATCGCGAAATCTAAGCAATTCTCTTGACGCGGAGTCAAAATTGCTCATCCCTTTCACTGCTATTACAGAATGAGCTGAATGAATGTTTTTCGCTCCACTTCATTCTTTCAAAACTCAATTTATTAAGAAAGCAATAACTAAAATAAAGTTCCATTTTCAAATATTTCCAGAAACAAGTGACGCCCGATCTTTTCACTTCAACTTGGACAAGGTGACCATAGACAACCTAATGACATCTATAACGCGGCAGATCGAGCTTGCAAAGTACCTATCATCATGCGAAGCGAGCGGGAGACTCACGGAGAAGGTCCTAAATGAAGCGATACCCATACAGAGTGCTCGGAAGGAGTCAGAAAGTACGGACGTAAGACCGCTGACACTGTTTGGATCGAATACAGATAAAATAAGACTCGTAGCTGTGGTACTGGCTAGTGGGCCTACTATTGAAGTAGGGTACGAATTAGCCATCAAGTAAGTATTTTTATTTATTTTCTGTCAATCAATCTATCTGCGTAGCTTATTCCCAACTATATTGGGGTCGGCTTCCAGTCTAACCGGCTTCAGCTGAGTACCAGTGTTTTACATGGAGCGACTGCCTATCTGACCTCCACAACCCAGTAACTGGTTAACATGGAACCCCTTGGCTAGACTGGTGTCAGATCTCAAGCTTCTGACTACTCGTAACGACTGTCAAACATCTGCAAATGACAGCCGGGACCAACGGCTTAACGTGCTTTCCGAGGCACGGTGGAAACTCTGTATGTCGAAATGATCACCCATCCACGGACCGACCTCGTCAATCGTTGCTTAACCTTGATGATCGACCGTGCGGCTATTATTATTTAGCCACGAGCTCCTCCTATTTTCTGTCAATTAAAACTAATAAATCAGAAAGGGCGGGCTTTGCCTTCTAGTGGGACAACCCAGGTTGAAAATAATAATAAACAGAGTGTTACTTAAAGGTGCGATCATATTTATAAACAGCTTCTGACCATATACAGGGTGGGCAAAAAATCGTGGATCAAACGAAATAGGAAGATAATTGGGGTGATAAAGAGTAACAAAAAAAAATTGTACTGCATATAGCCTCAAATATCACCCTTTGATCCACGATTTTTGACCCACTCTATATATGAACAACTTTCTCCAAATATAATATCATATTAAATTCGCAAAAAAAATTGTTACTCCTGTACAAATTTGTATGGAACAACAACAAAGTTCAGTATTGCCGAAGAGAAATCAATTACCACGGTTGGCGCAGTGGTCGAGCGACTGACTGCTGCGCTGCGTGTCGCGGGTTCGAATCCCGCACGGAACAAATATTTGTATGGCCTACAGATAGTTGTTCCGGCTCTGGGTGTTGTGTATGTGAGTTATTGTAAACGCACCCACGATACAGGAAGAAATTTCTAGTGTGAACGTTTATGAAAATAAAAAATAAACCTTGCGGCGCATCGTCACCGTCGGTCTTAGGTCATACCTATACTACGTTCACAACTGCACATGGCTCTAATCCATACATTTTTACTACTTATAATTTACTCTGTTGCCAGGATCATAACTGAACACAAGCTGGACTCCATGAACATTTACATCCACGTAGCGAGGTTTCTGGTGCATTCCGACAGGTTTATGGAAGTCAAGACCTTGGCCAAATGTATACGAGCGTCCAAAGAAACTGCAGCTAGGTAATCATATTATAATACACTAGCTGACCCCCGGGGCTTCGCTCCCGTCAACTGGGTACCTACCTACCATGCCTATCCTGCCTACCCTACCTACCTACCTACAAATTTTTATCTATCATCAATAGTTTTCTCAGCGCACGCCAAAGAATGAATTTTATAGGCAACATTTTGCTACCTTGGGTTACATTATTGCAATTTACATAAGGATCTCTATTTTTTTTGAAAATATATTATAGCCTATGACATTCAGGAATAATGTAGCTTTCTACTGGTGAAAGAATTTTCAAAATCGGTTCAGAAGATCCAGAGTTTACCCTTTACAACGTCACAAACTTTACCTCTTTATTAGTATAGATATATCTTTATTATATTAATTATATGTATAAATAAAAACGGTCATCTCCCTGTGCTGATATGGTCTCATAGGAACTGTAAAAATGACCGGACTATTGATAGGTGCTATTAAAATATAAGATGTTATTTCTGTCCTATTTGCGTGGGTTCGGCCAGCAGTATAAGGTACCTCAAATATTATTTTCCTCTATGGGGTACCTACATTCCGTCGAGCCTTCGAAGGTCGATTGCTGTATACCTACACTGCCTTTTTCCCTTAGCTTATCCCACAGAAATCGTCAATTTTTAAACCCCGACGGATGAAGAAGGGTGTGATAAGCTTGACGTGTGTATCTGTCTGTGGCATCATAGCTCCTACACTGATGAACCGATTTTGATATAAAAGTACTAGTTGATTAAGTTTTTTATTTGTTTGAAAGGGATTTCATCGAGTGTTCTTAGCTATGTTTGTTGAAAATCGATTCAGCCGTTCAAAAGTTATGAGCGTTTTGAATCGGGGTATTTTTGCAAGATATCGTGGCATAATTACTTAGGTATTCAATATATTGTCGATCGAAGCGTTTCTAATAAAAGGTAAATTATGTAGTTTAAAAAGCATGAAATAAAAATGTATCGTGGGTTATTTAAATTTTACTTGTTTTAACGGAACAAAAAAGTAGCCAATGACCCTTAGCGACATTGTAGCTTTCAATCAGCGACATAATTTTCGTAAATGTATCAGTACTTACTTAAGAGCAGTGGTGGCCCAGTAAGAGCAGTGGCGGCCTAACAAGATCGGTGGTGGCCCAGCATGAGCAGTGGTGAACCAGTAAGAGCAGTGGCGGCCTAACAAGATCGGTGGTGGCCCAGCATGAGCAGTGGTGAACCAGTAAGAGCAGTGGCGGCCTAACAAGATCGGTGGTGGCCCAGCATGAGCAGTGGTGAACCAGTAAGAGCAGTGGTGGCCTAGTGGTAATGGCCCCGACTTACGTATCGTAGGTCATGAGTTTGAAACTAGAGTTCCTTCTGCGCATGCAGCTTTCCTGGTAACTTGTAAACGGCACAAATATGTGGATGTCTACTATTCTCAATCTCATTTTTCTTTCCTTCTTTTAATTAGACTTTTACAATGGTTTTCAATCATCTTTATAGCCCTTTGCTAAGAATTGTTACAGCACTGATAACAAAATTTGTGCCACATGTTAAATTTAGTCTTGTTATACTTATTTTTTTTAACCGACTTCAAAAAAAGTCTCTTCTCAATTCGTCGGAATCTTTTTTTTTTTTTTTATGTATTTTCCCCGATTACTCAAAGACGCCTGGACCGATTTCAAAAAATCTTCTTTTGTATTGAAGGGTATACTTCCTAGTTGGTCCCATAGTCATCAGGTCAGGATCTGATGATGGAATCCTAGAGAAATCGAGGGAACTCCTCAAATATTATAGGCATTTATATCGTGATTTTGGTATTTTTACCAACAATGCAATCACTTGCACTCAGAAAGTATAATTTGGTGAAGTGGAACTGATGAAGAAAACCACAGATGGCCACTGAAACTCCTTAATGCTAAGTATGTCACGGGTATAAAATATCTCGTATAGTTAACCGACTATGATTAAGCAAATACTTATAAATGAATGGTACTGATGAAAATGGTACCATTGAACTGTTCTGATGATGAAGCCGGAAGGTAGGCACTGAAACTCTGAAATAAAACAATGTATCCTAGTCGTGCTTGGGCTTATTGGAATCGTCATGAGATGTACTTTGGCCATAAATGATTATCATGTTAATTGGAGATACCTACCAAAACTATAAAGAGAAAAATAAAAAACTTTTTAACAAAAAATCAAACTGACTTCCAGAACAAAAAACTACAAACCAAAAAATAACTTTCTTTTCCGAAGTCGGTGTCGAAAAACTGAAAAAAAATGGGTACAAAAGACACCGACTTCGGAAAAGAAAGTTATTTTTTGGTTTGTAGTTTTTTGTTCTGGAAGTCGGTTTGATTTTTTACCTTTGTATAGATTCTTTTACCGATTGTTTTGTGAATGTGTGAACATTGTAGGCCTCCTAGATGCTAGTTAACATTTGTTAACTTTTTTTATATAATATATAACCATTTTATTTTATTTTTTTAGTTTCTTACGACTTATTGTCATAAGTCGGGCCTATGTTGTCCCCCCATATCTAAGTACTAATGCTGTAACATGGAAATATTGTAAAACCAAACCATTTTTAAAAGAGTAACCATGGAGTTTCTTGCCGGTTCTTCTCCATAGGAAACGACCTACCCGTACCGTGCATCTTTTGTCGACGTTTTATAAGTGCCCATGTAGGCCCAAGTGAAATAAAAAAATAGACGTGTGGCACTCGGGGACTGCCGCGGTAAAGCTATTGCATAGCATTTATTCTAGATCCAGTCCTGGAAAATGCGTCAAAAAAATTAAAAACGTTAAAAACTCGAAAATGTAGCGAGCCAAACCCGCATTTATTTACGATTAATAAAACTCTAAAAAACAAAACAAAAATACCCTTATTCACATTGAAATAAGGTCGCTTTTCTTTGACAAGCAAAAGTGACCCTTATTCTCATTAGCATAAGGTCCACATTGATCACCATTGTCACAGAAACAGCTCAGAGAGACCGATAAAAGGCAAAATAATTACGACCAACAATTTTTTTTTTTTTTTTACTGAATTTCTGGATTCGGTCCCCGCGCTCAAGGCCCGCGATAGAAGCTATGCAATAGCTTAAAAATAATTGATTTTGAACTAGAACCCAGGCAGGCGCTTTACTTTCTGTAAATTATTTCATCACCACTGCTCTTAAAACGGTGAAGGAAGTCGTGAGGAAACCGACATGTCTTAGAAAAAAAAAAGTGTGACATTCACCAATCCCCACGTGGTGGATCAAGGCCTATTATTTCCTCTCTAAGAGAGAGGATGCCTGAGTCCCAGCAGTGGGAACATTAAAAGGCTGAAGATGACCTTTTTATAATATAAATTATGATTATTTTCTTTTATATTTCAGTCTAATGAGTGATCAAGTATTGGAGTCAGGAGTAAGTGCAGTAGTTACCCGTTGCGAGTCTCGAGGACAGCTGTACGATGAACAAGCAGAGATACTCATTGGCGACATACACAGTGTAACTATAAGGGTTAGATGTCAACTTGAACTATGTCCTTTTACTGATAGTGATAAGTAGTTCACAAGTTACAAAATAACTGGTAGAAACCGGTTTTAATTTTGTCTGAAGTGGGTAGATAAGTGAAATTAGCACTGCTTGTCGAAAATCAAAACGAACCTATTTAACCTTTTTGTTTTTACCGACTTCAAAAAAAAGGAGGTAATCAATTCGACATGTATGTATGTAATATTGTTGGTATTGCACAATATTCACATATGTTACTCTGTATGGGCTTCGAAACACGTGTGCCAAATTTTATAAGTGTATGTATGTTTGTCCACGCATTTCTCCGAAACTACTTATCGGATCGTGATCTTTCTTTTTTATTAGGGTTCCGTACCCAAAGGGTAAAAACGGGACTCTATTACTAACACTCCGCGGTTCGTCTGTCTGTCACCAGGCTATATCTTATGAACCGCCCGTTGCAATTTTCGCAGATGATGTATTTCTGTTGCCGTTATAACAACAAATACTAAAAACAGAATAAAATAAATATTTAAGTGGGGCTCCCATACAACAAACGTGATTTTTTTGCCGTTTTCTGCGATAATGGTACGGAACCTTTAGTGCGCGATTTCGACTCGCACTTGGCCGGTTTTTTTTATCTATGCTGCTCTGTAAGGAGAATTTATCTCACATTTTAATGTTTTACCAAAACAAATGATCATTCTTCCAGATATCCTGCTACCTGGTATGTCGCAACGTAAGTAGCGCCTACATTCTGGCCGCACGCAACGACCGAACGAACGACCTCCGGCGAGTGTTGCAGGAGGCCGAACGACTCGGCAACGACCAAGTCAGGAACGCCTGCCTCAAACGACTCACTTCCAAAAATGTTCTATAAGGAGAAATTGTTACTTTACAGTCGCTGCACATCACTATTATGCCTGAATAATACCAGACTAGTATTTCAAGCCAAGGTAGTATGAGTAAACTAGAAAATCTGGCTTCGTGTACGGTGTACTCCAGCCATTTAGAAGATACAACCTTGTTTTAAGGTTACACTAGTCGAAAATTCTTCCATACAAACGTAGTCTGGCGATTACTCCAATGTTTGACGGTGTACGTTCAATTTATTTATTTGTTTACATAGGTAAGTAAATACAGATCTTATGTTTGATGAACAGAGCGCTATGTTCAAAATAAAAATTATATCAATTTGTCTCATCATTATCTAGCCCTGTATGGAAACAGAAAAATAAAAAAAATATATATATGAACGTTATGAGCGTCGTAAGTTCCATATTTCAACACTAATTTTAACGCATATTTGGGCGGAAATAAGCTGAAAACTGCTAAATGTATATTTTCAAAATAAAATTATTTGTATTGTTGAATTAATAATCTATCCCTGTATAGAGGCCGTTTTGCAATTTTCCTTCTTCTTATGGTATTTATTTCCGCCCATAGATGCGTTAAAATTAGTGTTGAAATATATGGAACTTTCGTCGCTCATAACTTTCAAATATTGTATTTTTTTACTTTTCTATTTCCATACAGGGCTAGATAATGAGACAAATTCATATCATTTTTTTATTTTGAACGTACACCGTCAAACAGTGGAGTAAAACAGAGGACAACGTTTGTATGGAAGAATTTTCGACTAATGTAACCTTAATTCACGTTTCAAAGATTATTTGAATGGATCATTTAAAATTGATTGCAATAGATGGCGTGGTTTTAAATTTCTGAGGCATCTACTCGTTTTTTAAATGTTTTGTAACACATTTTGCTACAGTGAAACTGTAAAAACATGCATAAAAAAACCTACCAAAACCTAAACACCATCTATAGCCGTGGAACGCAATCGAACTACTTATAAAAATAATCCTCTTAATAAGATGAAAAACGCTAGATACGTCGGCACGGTTTCTTCGTATGGGATGAGGCATCTGTATGCTAGTATTATAATTATCTGAGGCTCAGATGAAAAATAGTTTGAGAGCATAAAATATCCAAGGCCATAGGACTAGAAGATTAGATTAGAGCGAAACTAAAATGTTCACCCTTGCTGTCAATCGATTGAGCTGTCAGTGGTTTGTTAGTAAATATTGTACAATACAAACATTTTCTTAATGTCTCTGGGCAAACTTAGTGTTTCGTCAGTCGTCGGATTTCTAATTTTCTATCAGTTGTCTTTTGCACTTGGTGCAGACCAGACGCTCTCAATCAACTTGGAAGTATACAGAGTTGTTAATACTCTTTTAACATAATGTAATTTATTTTAAAAATGGGAGGAAAGTTGCTATTTTTACAGCTCTATCTCACATGGCAATCAAAACAAAACATCAATAAAGTACTTAGTTCTGAATTCAAATTATTATACACGATAAAACTAATAATTGATTGACATGGAATTTAGTATTCGTTTGTATTCGGCAATGCAATGATTGCCTAGGAACATTAAGAAAATAGTTGAACTGTACCTTCTTCTTGGTCAGAGTATAGGTTCATTTACAACCTGGTAAAGTTAATGGCCTACATGAAAAATAGTGGAACCCTATGGAGAGACCTGTGTCTATCTGTGGGGCTTCAGGTTGAAAAAGGATAATGTAGTCTCAAGCTAGGGTAGTTCAATAGGGTGAGGTTCTATTTTTTGAGCTTGCAATGCCTCCCACTACCAATTTTACTATCCTGGCTTGTTTGCTATATTAATGTGGCTAACAAAACTAGTATCCGATCAGCTAATTCTGTTAATTTTTCTATATGGACGTGTCTTTACTTTAGTCCATACATTCATACTGGCTTCACATTTCCTAGCATCATGTAAAGCGCTCTAGCTTGTGCCAAGCCATGACTGTAAGCCAGGAAATTGGATTTCAAGCTTGCTATAATACTCAGTGGATATTTGTGTCTCTGAAGTTGGTTTTGACACTTAACGCGCAAGAAACAGTATAACTGCATAGAGTAAGCGAGATAGGATGATGCGATAAACGTAAGCGAGTGAAAGAGACAGTTATACAATGATAACTTCACTTTCAATATTGACACAAAAATAGCTACTGCGCAGGCTCTTGCAGCCAATTCAGAGACACAAAGATCCGTTGTGAGTATTATATCCTAGCTAAAAATACTAGCCTCGTGTATACCGAGAATAACGCGCGACATGTTACTCTCCTATCAATGTCATAGGGTTTATATTGCAATGATTGACGAGAGATTGTAAAGTACAGCAAATATCGGCTCCATAAAGTGAGGTCAATGGGGATGTAGGGATAAATAGGGTGAAATTGAGAAAGAGACATTTGTTATGTTACAAAAAAAAATATTTTGTTTGAAACGAAATGTGTATATTAACTGCATGCGGAATCCGCTTTTCTAGTTGTTCCTTATTCACCTCTGCATCCCTCAACGCCTGATTTCTTTGGCCATTTGTAATGAAGAAAGAATTGAAATGTAAATATTATGTATTCAATTTGGGTGCTTTGTATCTTTAAGAAGCCATGTATAATGTTGCGTATGGGAATTAAATAGGCCTAAGGTCTCAGAGCAAATGGCTAATAATTCAAAAAAAGTATTTGCAGTTGAGTTAAGTATTTTCGACATGTAAAACATGGCTAATGAATGTCTGTAAAATGCTTCAGCCCAAAAACTCAAACATATTCAGATTTTACTTGGTGCAATAATGTTCTTACATTTTAGAGCATGATAGTATGACAATTTGTTTAAAAACTGTATTTTTTTTATTTACAGCCCAAAATTATTTTGATTGGGTGTTTATTAAATTGCTAAAATTAAAGATTGGTTAACTCGTAAATAATATAAAATGTAATATATTTTGATATAAAGTGATATGACTATAAGTAACTATCATATTGTTAAAATTCGGATATTATTTTGAATGTATTAATTACAAAATGTATTGGTCTCATATTGTGATATCATTGTAATTGTTAACTCATAATCTTCAACTCATTTATTATTATCCTATATTTAATAAAGTTTTTATGATCCATGTTTGCATTTTCAATATTACTCTCTTGTTATCCAACTATTTATGGGGTTCTACAGACCCCGTGTAGATACCCCTTGGGGTCTTCTGGCGCCCATGTGCTGGTCCCTAGGGAGATTACGTCATCCATCCAATGTGTTCTGGTTCGCAGAGATGGAGTGTACTCCCCAGAGGAGGGTCTGGAGACGGACTGCCACAGCGGGTTCACTGATGAGTGTTAACACTTGCCTGTGTTCCCGTGTGGCATAGGAGGACACCTTGCAGTTTTAGTGGGTTGGACAGTTTTATCCACATAAGTGCGATATCTCTCCATGGTAGCGCAGTATGCATGAGCAAATACACCAATAATGAAAAAGCCTTACATCTTGATGGTGTTTAGCAGATTTTATAGTCAAATTGAGAGGCATGATGTTAGTGTATTTATGTTAATATGTGTGTTAGTGTGTAGGTGTACTTCATCCTAACCCGTCAGGGAATACTGGAGTGATATGTTTAATTCAAACCTTTTAATCAAATCTATAACTGTAAAGATTTTATATTTAATGATGTTAATCTTCACTACTCCCCAATACAAAATAATAGAAAAGCACTGATGATAAAACTTTATTTAGAGAATATAACATAAAGTATGAATGATATAAAAATCAGGTGCATTGGACAGATGGTCAATGACTGCGTCTGCATCACTAGCAACTGCAGGCAAGACTCCAACTCTTCAGATCTCACAGAGAGAGAAGAGCACACTTCAATGGACCTCATCCTACCAGCTAGGACTTCACGGTGGTGTATTAAATAGCAAAGTTCACATTTTGTTCATAACACTATATTGCGCACTTAATTTTCAGTCTTTGACACATAGCCAGCATGATTACTGTGTAGCCATTGCTTTCTTCTTCGGTTTTTTCAACCGTTTTAATCCATTAACGCTTGTTTTCAGTAAATTGGAATATGCAGTAGTGAATGTCTCGACATCTCGTTGTTCTACAACTGTAGAAATTTTTTTGCTCTTTGATTGTGCCCGTACCAAACACTTATATTCTGGATTTTTCACTACTGGTTTTCCATCACGAGGTTCCGGTTTAGTACGACCATCATCTGATACAAAAATAATACATGTTTTAGTACAGTACTACAAGCAGTACTAAATTAATCTTATCTAAATGAAACTTACATCTTTTCATAGTCATAGTAACTGACCCAGCAGTACGAGCCTTTTGAAACAATTTTGTCAGCTCCACAAGAAACTGAAAACAAGAGTTACTTTAAAAATTGTAGGAATATGTGAGAACATTGTAGTTGTAAGGAATAATGCTTACCTCATCATTACCCAATAAAACCATGTTTGTAGTTGATATATAATATTTTAAATGTTACGTTAAATAGTTTTATAATTATTGTGCACAATTATCTTCGGTAAAAGTTGCACATTTTACGAATAAATTATTTGAACCATTCTATCATTCGCAAAATACACGGGACACGTTGACAAGACAGTAGTGACATTTCAATTTAATGTTGCCATTACAGAGACTTATTTTTTTATTATTACTCTTCACATTACTCGACTATAAGGCTTAGCACGCACTGCGGTTTTTATTCGCGCGATTTTTTTTCGAACATTCTGCGACCTATGGAATCGTATGAAGCTGCACGCATTGCGGTAAAAAAATCGCGCGGAAATAATACCGCAAGAAAGCCGTGTTTTGCCACAAAATCCACCGCACCGCGGCGCGGATTAAATTCGTGCGAATATTTTAAGCTCTATGAACAGGTAGAAAGATACAAGAATAGCGTGGAATTTTATCCGTAGTGCGTGTTAGTTAGATTCAGTACGTGGACAAAAATTCGCTCCTAAACACGTGTGCCAAATTTCATAAATATTTGTAAGTTTGTTTGTATGTATATTTGTCCACGCATTTCTCCGAAACTACTTATCGGATCTTGGTTTTTGTGTTGGGTTGAGTATCACTTAACTTAGGGTATAGTGCAAGTTTCATCAAAATCCGTCCAGCAGTTTCCAAGATATGAAGCACACCACCGACAAACAGCATGAATGTGTAAATTGAGTTATTATGGATATGTTGTCAATCCTTTAGGTACCGTACTATAGAACTTGCTCACTTTTAATGATGCTGTAAATGATGGTGGACTAAAACTAAAAATTTAATTTAAAAATCAAAAAACCCGTCTTCTTATGAAGCGAACTAAAAAGACGTAAACAAGAAGAAAATCATGCTGTGTAGTCGGAGGATACATCTGGTTTTGGTCAGCCAGTTCGCGAATATGGTTTTGATTTTTAGGGTTCCGTACCCAAAGGGTAAAAACGGGACCCTATTACTAAGACTACACTGTCCGTCTGTCTTTCTGTCACCAGGCTGTATCTGATATACCGTGATAGCTAGACAGTTAAAATATTCACAGATGATGTATTTCTGTTGCCGCTATAACAACAAATACTAAACACTAAAAAACAGAATAAAATGAATATTTAAGTGGGGCTCCCATACAACAAAGGTGACCTATTTGCCGTTTTTTTTTTCGGGACCCTATTACTAACATTCCGAGGTCCGTCTGTCTGTCTGTCTGTCCGTCTGTCACCAGACTGTATCTCATGAACCGTGATAGTTGGACTGTTGAAATTTTCACAGATGTATTTCTTTTGCCACTACAACAACAAATACTAAATCAGAATACAATACATATTTAAGTGGGGTCCCATACAAAAAACGTGATTTTTTTGCCGTTTTTTGCGGTATGGAACACCACACACAATCTGTGTGTGGTAGGGTGTCAGGATCAAGTCTAACAGGTGGGGTATTTCCGTGCCTGAGCGTGAAGGTGATATGATTAGACTTGGATGCACTCACAAGTATTCGCCACTTACAGACCCATTTCTGAGTTGTCACCAACTGATAGATAGGCTATATCGTCGGCATATGTTTGTTTGCGATTGTTATGCCATCCAATGTGGGTAGATCTGATGTAAAGATATTTTACAACACTGGGCCAAGAACAGATCTCTGTGGTACACCAGCTATTGCTACAATCAATCTTGATCTTGCTTCACCCTGTTTCACTTGGAAGCAACGGTCGGATAAATACGACTGGATCAGCAGGAACAGTTCAGTTGGTGGCTGGCAGTTTTCCTACACTTTAGCCAGCAGTCCTTTGTGCCAGACACGGTCAAGGGCTTGCTGAACATCAAGGAATGCCGCTGAGCAGTACTTTTTATGTTTGAAGGCCTGTCTTCCTGTTTGGTAAACTCGGTGAACCTGTTCTATTGTTGAGTGAGATTTCCGAAAGCCAAACTGATGAGACGGAACAACATCATTGGCATCCATGCACGGTTTTAGACAGCTGAGGCATATTTTCTCCCACAGTGTCGAGAGTATTGGCGTTATGCTTATCGGCCGATAAGACGAGGCCTCGTGTTCAGGTTTGCCTAATTTATTGATCATAACAGCTTCGGAGATTTTCCACAGGTCAGGAAAGCGAGATGTTCGAAAGATTGCGTTGGACAATATAGCTAGGAAAGGAACGCATTTTCTGGGTAGATTTTTAAGTATGCAAGGCGTGATCAGGTCAAATCCCGGGGCTTTTCTCGAGTTCAGCAGTCTAATTTCCTTCGCTATTTCTTTAGGTGTTGTGGGTATAATAGGCATACACATCTGTAAGTCTTGTTCCAATATTGCGTCAATTTAATGCTCATCAGTAACACTCGTTGGGTTTGAATACAGAGGATAGATGCGTTGCGAATACCTCAGCCTTTTGCAAGTTAGTTCTTACCCAGGAACACTCTGATCTAACTGGAGGATAAGATTGTTGAGGCTTAACTAAGTTTTTAGTGGCCTTCCAGAGCGAGTTCCCGCCAAGGCCCGTAGGTGACATCATCTGTAGGTTAGCTGTCAACGTTGTCTTAATAGATTCTTTGAATATAGCCTTTAGCTCCTTTGCTGCCTTGTTGTAATTGAGTCTATCAAGAGGATGACGGGATTGATGCCATATTATTTTAAGTCTGCGCTTTTTGTAAGATTTTTTGCATTATGTCTGGTGGATGAGATTGGTTGGTTACCTTTGAGCCGGGAGGGTGTGTTGCAAGTTAGTGAGATACCTGCAGCCGTTATCTACATCATTTTGGTTCTTCAGTGGAATAGTTGCGGTAAAGTTTTCATTGAGGTAGGTCTTGAAGCCGTCCCAGTCAGTATGGTTATTCGTCAGAGACTCAGTAATATCCCGAGTAAGCTCACTAGTGCTAATTATGAGGATCACCAGTGTGTGATCTGTTGACCCGTCTAGACTTGATTCGATAGCAGTGTATTAGCTATCTATACCCTTATTGATGAAGACATCTTAGATCCGGCAGTTTCCTTGGGTCACAAGGCCAGTAGGTAGCCTCACCTGCAGATATCGGTTTTAAGTGGTTTTATTTCGTTTCAAATCGCGCCCACGAGTGCTGGTACAGTGGGATCCTCAAAATGTATTTTTGGCATTCCAGTCACCACCTGCAATAAACCTATGGCCAAGAGTATTGAATTAGGTTTTGAATATGTCTGAAGTTATATTGTGACTTGGTGGGCCGTAAATTGAGGATATAATAATTGGGCCTGCTCGGTCCTCCAATCTAACAGAAGTAGCTTGTATATGCGCTGTAGAATATAATTCTATCAGTGAATGTCCCAGGTTCGTTCTAATGGCCAGCGCTGAGCCAGCATGCGCACTTCCATCAGTATGGGGACAGTGGTAAATGTTATATCCTTTGATACGAAACGAGCTGGACGTCCCGTGCGACTCTGAAATTAATACGGCGTCTAGTTTGTTGGCTTTCATTAAAGACTCCAACTCTTGGATATTGGGCGACAATCCATTGATGTTCTAGATTGCGGTCCGAAGAGGGGGCATTAAGGTGTTATTTTAGGGATGACTACAACATTAGGGTACTGATTTGTTGTAGGAGAAGGTCGATTTCTCATTTTGTTTAATTAAGAGTGTTCCATGGCTGTTACATTTTGTTGAGGGTTTTCTACGTGGCTTGATGTAATGACATTGTCTCGTGGAGGACCCTTCGGATGACCAGCAACAACATCCGAGTATTTTTGGTCCGATTTGCGATAGGAGTTGGGCTGGGGTAGGGCGGAACTTAGTGAGGTTATATTGGAGCAGATTGCTTTAGTAGGCAAGTTTGGAATGCCGGTAGCAATATTTCTTGGTTTAATTTTTAACCGACTTCAAAAAAAAGGAGGAGGTTCTCAATTCGTCGGAATCTTTTTTTTTTTTATGTATGTTCCCCGATTACTCAAAGACGCCTGGACCGATTTCAAAAATTCTTCTTTTGTTTGAAAGGGTATACTTCCTAGTTGGTCCCATAATCATCAAGTCAGGATCTGATGATGGAATCCTAGAGAAATCGAGGGAACTCCTCAAATATTATAGGCAAACATATAGTGATTTTGGTATTTTCATCAACAATGCAATCATTTGCACTCAGAAAGTGTCATTTGGTGAAGTGGAACTGATGAAGAAGACCACAGATGGCCACTGGATCTCCTAAATGCTAAATATGTTACGGGCATAAGATATCTCGAATAGTTAACCGACTATAATGAAGCAAATACTTATAAATAAATGGTACTGGTGAAAATGACACCCTAGAACTGATCTGATGATGAAGCCGGAAGGTAGGCACTGGAACTCTAATATAAAGCAATGTATCCTAGTCGTGTTTGGGCTTATTGGAATCGCCATGAGATGTACTTTGGCTATAAATGATAATCATGTTAATTGGAGGTACCTACCAAAACTAAAAACAGAAAAATAAAAACTTTTTAACAAAAAATCAAACCGACTTCCAGAACAAAAAACTACAAAGCAAAAAATAAATTTCTTTTCCGAATTCGGTGTCGAAAAACGGGAAAGAATGGGTAGGCACAAAAGACACCGACTTCGGAAAAGAAATTTATTTTTTGCTTTGTAGTTTTTTGTTCTGGAAGTCGGTTTGATTTTTTGTTAAAAAGTTTTTCTTGACATTATTTCTTTGTAAACTTTACAACCTTTGTAATTGGCAGGATGGTCGCAGGAGCAATGAGCGCATTTGGCGGGTGTGTTTCTATCTTTTTTGGGGCATTCAGAAGTTTTGTGGCCCTCCCCAAATTTGACATATCTATATTGCCTCATGCAGTTGTTAATGCAGTGGCCATATTGTTGGCATCTTTGACATTGTACAATTGTCTTAGTTTTGCGTGGATCTTCAATTTTGATGCGTTGGTGATGGATATATTGGATATTTTTAAGTAGGTTGTTATTTGGGCTAGGTTCTACATTAACAAAAAATGTGGAAGTAGGTGTTTTGTTTGGTCCATAGAGGTGGTTGATGATTTCGCCTTTGACTTTGTTTCCAGATTTTTCCAACTCCTGTTTGATGTCATCATGTGGAGTAGTATGATGGAGGTCTTTTATAACTATTCGGTAGCATTTCGTGTCTTTACGGGAGAAGGTGTGTCCAATTAATCTCTTTTGTCGTATTTGATCAGTAAGTAAGTAAGTAATTCTTTATTTTGCAAATATGGGTACAGTACATGGTGATATACAGATAAAAAATCAATCAGATCAATGACTTGCTTGTTATCATCGGTAGTATTTATCATTATCTGTTGGAGATTATTATTAATTATTTTGTAGCGAAACTCTTCTGGGCTAATTACAGACTCAATGAGTTTGGTGAGCTCGTTCAGATCCTCAAACTAATATAGAACAATAGGAGGGGGCTTATTTGGTTGTGTAGGCTTAGTGTGAGCGTCCTCTATTAGGTCAACCGGTACGTTTGAGAATCGGTTTTTTGCCGCAATTGGCGGAGGCGAGTTGTCGCAAATTTATATTTTCTTAGAAGTAGGAACTCGTTGTAATGGTGGAGGTTGAGTAGCATCTGTACATGCCTGTGCGGCTGGCTTAAATTCTGTGGCTTCATCTGTGTCTTTCTCGCAGCCGAATAGGATGAGATTGTTGGCAGAACCCGACTGCTTGGATAAAGTTTCGCTTAGTAAACTAGATCGTTGCCTATTGAAAAGGCTTGGATGAAATATTTGTTGAACAAGTTTCTTAGGCGAGGTTATGTTATTTTTTATCAGAATTTTATTTTGACTTTGAGCCTGATTTCCCGCTTTAGTCAATTCAGTAGCATATTTGGAGTTCATGGTGGTAATTATTTTCCTGCAATGGCAACACTTATCCAAATGTCAGATCAAAGAGTATTAAATTAAAATGTGTCAGATGACATTCTGACATGATTAGAAAGTAGACGACAAAAAATAAATTAATTGTGGGGGTAGATTGAAAGAACTATGCCTAAACTTGATTGTCACTTTTGTTTTTAGATCACTGTTTTTTGTTTCAATCACCTTTTATTTTAAGCTACAAACAATTGTTTACAGGTTTCTTAGATAAGTGACGTTAGAAAAAAAACAAAAATGGCAGATTTTGTGCGATCAGGTGGTGACCTGATCCTTTTTTTTATTTTTATATTAACTTTTTTTACACAACCTGAGGATTTCTGATTTTTAAATAAACTTTTTTTATTTACAACATTTAGTTAGTAATATTTTTTTTTCGAATCACATTTAAACACATAAGTAGTATATATTTTTGTAATCACCTCTAAAAATCCTTCATTTTGATACCCCACACCATGGGTTTTGAAGAAAAAAAAATTGAGTCCATCCCAATATGGCGCACAAAATCCGCCATATTTGTTTTTTTCTAACGTCACTTATCTAAGAACACTTGGGCGGCCAAGCCCTATCTAACGATGTATTAATTATAAAAATCCATATAGCGATTGCACTTGTAGCAAGTCCATAATGCATTCCACAGTAACATTTCTTGACAATAAAGTTTTCCTGGTTGATATTTTTTTTTTTATTGTAAAGCTATAAAAATTTAAGCAGAGCCCTAGCCAGTCCGAGTCATCCACGTCCCCGTCGTTCTCCCTGGGACCTGCTGCAACCGCGCAGCCGCGCGTCCGCCACTCCGAGTTGCAGCTGAGCTAACGGATGCAGGGCGAAGGGCGAATATTCTTCGCCTTAAAACAGAATCGTCTCACTAGGGATGATACCCGAAATAAAACCGAGCACATCAGAAGGCTCTAAGGCGGCAGCCCCGCTATTGGATTAAGGCACAGTGGGCTATAATCACCCGCTTGCCCGACAATAATTGATTCCTGAAACCGAAACAGATAGACACCGGACCGATCTTTTACCGACGACTTTTGGCATGAAAAAACCGACAAGTATTGCTTACTGGAACGTTCGCACGTTTAGCGATGACAGTCGACTAGCCCAAGTAGATGCAGTAATGCTTAGCCACAACCTTCAGATACTCGGTCTAAGCAAAGTGAAGAGAAACGGTTTTGGTGAGCTGAGAATGTCCGGGCGTTGACTTTGCTGTATTCAGGTAAAGAAAGAGAGGAAGATGTGCGCGAGTATGGCGTGGGGCTCCTTCTTTCTAATGCAACTAATAATAGCCTGTTGGACTGGAAATCAATCTCAGACCGGATTGTGTGTGCCCGTTTTAACTCAAGAGTCCGGCAGATCTCCATCATCCAGAGCTATGCCCCAACCAATGCATCAACAAAGGATACCAAGGACGACTTCTACAATGCCCTCAACGCCACCCTTAGGAGCATAAAAAAGCAAAACATCGTTATCGTCATGGGGGACCTGAATGCAAAGGTTGGGAGTGTTAACACTTACCACGAGCGGCATATGGGTCCACAGGGGTCGAAGCCCCTGTGTACCCATATGCCGCTGTGCAACGAGAATGGAGATCGATTTATCGAGTTTTGTCAGAACCGCGACCTTACCATCGGATGAACAATATTCATTCATGGCGACCCCAATAAGTACACGTGGAACTCACTCGATGGGGTCACCAAGAACCAAATTGACCACCTCGCCATTAGTTCCAAATGGTGGTCTTCATTGCTCGAAGTCCGAAACCGCAGGGGCGCTGATAATGGTAGTTGCTGAAGTCCAGCTCAAGGTTGCAGTAGCTCGTGCGGCTGGAGGACTTGGAGAGATTGGAAGAAGGTTCGATGTGAACAAACTGCATGACTTAGACACGCGTAAAACTTTTCAGCTGGAATTGCGCAATCGATTTTCTGTACTCGATGCTGCTAAGAACTCATTAAACGAGGAGTAGAACCACATCAAAGTGGCCTATACAGAGACCAGCTCCGTTGTACAAGGGCTCATTCTTGGGAGGACTGATGTCACAACGCACGTGGAACCTGATCAAAGATAGAAGGAATCTTCATCTAAGACTGCTTGAGCTCCATAACGGCGCCATACGACCAGACCTTAACACGCAATACCGTCAGAAACGCAAGGAAATCTATCGCAGTACCCGCAAAGATGCTGGCGGGTACTGCGATACATTGCTTCTGTGCATCTGGCGGTGGGCTGATGGTATTGCTGATCGTGCTCAACAAGCTGCAAATCCGGCAACTTTAAAGAGTTGTACAAAGCTATCAAAACCTTGGCAGATAACAGCAAGTCGAAGAAGAAGCCGCTGAAGTCCAAAGATGGTCAGCTCATTGTGACGTCAGAAGGGCAGCTACTTCGCTGGCTTGAACACTTTGAAGAGGTCTTCCGTTTGTCAGCTACATCGACGCCTGACGGGCTGCTAGTCAGTTTCCCACCATCCAAGCTTCTCAACTTTAACACGGAACCACCGTCAGCCTCTGAAGTTGCTGAGGCAGTCCGCTCTTTGAAGACAGGCAAAGCACCAGGACTCGACCTGATAACTGCGGAAATGCTACAAACCGACTTACCCACCGCAGTCGACGTCCTGACGCCGCTCATTGAAAAGATCTGGATCGCCGAAGAACTCCCAGACTCGTCATTAGCATTATAATTTGGGCAGGGAGGAATTTCAACACCTTATTGGTGATGCCATCTAAGCCCGGGGCTTTGCGAAGGTGAAGCCTTTTGGTGACCTTTTCTACTTCGTCTGTGGTGACGGGAGGTAGTGGATCATCTGGGTCTTCAACGGAAGGGGGGGAGGTACTACGTTCGACTTCAGCGTCCACCATGTCTAGGTGCGCTTGGTCTACTGGCTGACAGCCAGACATTCGGCTTTTTAATGTATTTTTTTATCAGGGCGAATGAAAGGGGGTATGGCTGAATCTAAAGTGGAGCGTAATTTCCTCTTAAGGTGCCAGAAGGCATGGTGGGTAGATTCTAGTTCGCTCAGCATCTTATCCCAGGTCGCAGAACGATGCTCAGCAGTACGATTCTTACAACACGTTGTAAGTTACGTATTAGAGCATTGTTTGCGACACAGCGATAGCTACTGTAGGCACAGATAGCTGCGTTCTGGTCGGTTATCAGCTTCCGTACATTGTCTGGGAGTTTCCCTTGCTGGATTTCTAGCACTGGAACCTCCCTCGAAAATTCGTTCAGGACTGATTGTACGTTAGTTGTAAGCGAGTCGATAGCCGCTGTCGTGTCAGCGACCGTGTCTAAGAGATTGGGGATCGAATCTAAATGGGTTGACTTGGTGGATTACAGTTTCTCACTTACTTGCCTCCAGTCGGTGACCGTTTTAGTAGGGGGAGGCTGTCCTAGATCTGGGAAGCCTGAGCGACTGCCTAGGTGCATAATCACTGGACGGTGGTCGGAGTCGAGATTGTTTAACGGTTTTTATGGAATGTAACCGATGGTTAACATTCTTAAGTAACGCTATATCGGGCATATCCGGATTATGCGTGGTTATACCTGGTAAATGAGTAGGGTTCATCAGAGCAATGACGTCGTAATGGAGAGATGAGCTTAGGTCCAGTACCAAGTCCTCTAGATTGGATTTTGTTCTCGGCAAAAAGATTGTCACGTCGGTCCATTTTGCCTCATCCTTAAGGAATGTTGGGGCTGGGGCTTAAGCTTCTTACCAGAAGCGACGGTGGAGCTATGGGGGGCGACTTGTCAGCTGGGAAGCGGTTGTGGAGGCGGGTTGAGCGTCTGTTGGGGTAGACGGCTCGGGAGAGGGGCAAGAGGAGGCGACGGGTGACGTAATCGGGGTTGCGACGAAGGTCTTTTTGGCCTTAGAGGCCTAGGAAGTCTTCCTCCTCCGAGGAGGTGGAGAGAGGGGACTTGTCCTGTGTTTCATCTTCAAGATGATCGTCGGGGAATGGGGCATCCTCAATAGGGGAGTCCGATGGGAGTTTGGCTCGTTGGCCTGTGAAGGGAATATCACGGTCTTATAATAAATAGAGTACCTATCATACGAATTTAAGAGGCAAGTGCCTACTTAGTAGGTTCATCATCATTTCAAAAGAGAGACGACCTCCTTGTGTATATTGGCGTCCCCAAAGCGACAGGCCCTGTGCTAATACCGATATATCTTAGTAGGTATAGTTCTCGCCAAACTTTTGGACAGCCCTGAAGTTGGCTTTCCGATGTATGAGATTTACTATTGCGCAGCCATTGTAGGCAGCATTGTAGCTATAGGTAAATAGTTCTAGCCGTACTTCTTGGCCGCCCCACCTGTAGCCGAGTTGACAATCTACAATCGCTAACGCTAGTAGAAAACAAATCAATGTATGAGAATGACACATCGAAACGTTCTCGATACGAAACGTTTGTAACTTGGCTAGGGGGGCTGCCCCCCGTATCGAATCCATATATCTAGTCAAATAATTATAAAACCATCAGTTTACCAAATTAAAAATACCAAATAAAAATCTGCTCACCAAATACAGAAGCTGTATATCTAATTATCTATTGCACTTAGATGACGATTTTCGAAATTTTCTGACTGGAGTAACGCACACGTAAATACTTAGTACCTACTTAAATTTCAATCCGTGACTTGCGCATCGAAAAGCCAACTTTTCGGTATCTACCTGCTCGACAGGTAGGTACTGAGATCTTTAGCGTGTAGAAATGCCATAACTTTAGGATGGTTTAGTTAACACGTCATTGAGAGTAGACACAAACACTTGGTAAAACTAAAACCAATTGAAGACGGCGAGTTATCAAGAAACAAAAAAACTTTGTCACGCTAAGAATAACAATTAATTTCGTTACCATATTGTAAACAGCGAGTGACGCAGACAACACTTTTGACATTCCAATCAAAACAATACAAGTTTGAAGTTATTCAAACAGCAAGCTTCAACAACAAGCTTGCCTGCCTACCTAATATTATTTGCTAGTATGATTGCAGCGCGCGGCCTCGATGGTCGATATTAATTATCGAGTTATAAAAACAAAGTGACAACCGGAATCTCGCTTGTTTTCGTTACATTTGCTCCCCAAATAGTTATGTCCAATCACGGTAAGTTTTTCCATTACAAATATGCACCTCAATTTTATTTATTTTTAGTATGTAAGTATATATTGATTAGTTACGTACCCTCTATGGCTATCGTCAGCAATGGACCAGGGCAAAGTGACATCAATTCCCACTAAAGTACCAATTACCAATGACAACAATGGCAAGTACCAATGAGACTTTTTCAAATTCATATGTACTTTCTAAGTTTATTTTGGACATCACAGGCAACGGTGAAGGAAAACATCGTGCGGAAACGGACTTATATAGTTATAATGTAAGTCTGAAATAGCCAAGTCAGAGGCCTGTGGGGTTTCCCAGAGGCGGCTTAATTAACTCTGATACCAGAGGTGGCCACACCTCACACGAAAAGAAAGAAAGACTAATACATTACCGTAAACATTGTTTACAGATCCAGGTTTTAATAAAAACCAGTAAATTGCCTAAGCCAGTCCAAAAGAGAATATCCATGACCGGATCGTAAACGAGACCGTACCTACGTACATAGTCTCATGCTCAGACCAACAAAAAAAGATAGACGTAGCGTCGCGAACATCAAAAGTGAAGCCACATTTTTATCTATGTGTGTTTGGAAGGGTTGCCATTTGTTGATTTTTTTCCCTATAAAATGGGTAATAATATTATTGTGTGGGTAGGATAATATTGTTCGAGTAAGATATTGTTCAGTATGGTATAGAACCTCAAAAGTAAACGATTAAGGTACATTATTAATTATAACTTACGAAAAGATTTTTTTTTTTGTTACATCGCAAAATCTATTTAAAAATAAACAATTAGAAAGTGGCTTTACATGCTTATGATTTGGAGATTACCTTTTATGCAATCCTTGCTTGTGTTAGGAGACTTCACTCTTCCGCTTAGCAATATCCATTAATTTGCAATTTAATGCAAAAAAAAAATACAAATATAAATAGATAAGTTTTAAATAATAGAAAAAGCAAACTTTATGTGATCGAGCGTTATACAGAGAAAAAAAATGCGCGTATTTGTGTGATGTGTGGGAGTATAGAGGAGTGCGCTAGTGTGTGAGGGTATATAGCTTGTATGAGTTTAAATTAGTATATTTAGTTCTACTCTGGGGTATATGTTTAGGTGTAAGTTAGCTTAGCCTGTGACAGTGTCTTGGGATCGGAAGAAGTAAAAAACAGCTACTTCCTATAACCATGCTCATAGAAATTCTATTAAAGGTTATAAGTTGCTGAAGCGTAAATCATAACATCGTCAAGAGCCATTATGTAAATTGTTTTGAAATAATATAGATAATTATATTTTCAATCAACTTTATTAAATTCAAAAATACCACCATAACAAAATCACTGACTCCAAAAAGTAATACAAAGATAAATGGTACTATTAGATAAAAATAAATGTACTATTTCATATAGCTACTATCCATTTTCTTTTTGTTTCATTATTATTTGGAAATCTAAAATATTAAAATAACATAAAAAAAGAAAACAGGAATATAACTCGAAGTAAGAAATCATATTAAATTTGTTTAATCGAATGGGGTAATTTGAAATCATATTATGGCAACCCACGCACTTTATGTCACTGATTTCGTTCGTTGAGGTTTTTTGTTCCAATGAACCTAAAATTCATAGTATATTTAATAAATAAACGATGTTATTTCAAGTACTTACATGTGAAATGTGATTCCGTGAGACTTTTTATGTGCTTTGCTATTGTTTTTACAAGTTTTCACTACACAGGAAGGCATAATTCTATTTTTTTAAATATATGTTAACTAGACGACGACTCGTAACGTACTAAGAGCGATGAGCATAGTTTTAGTCAGGCAGTACAAACTTAGAACATTTTACCATGGAAGTAGGGAAAATAATGATACCAAATTGAAAGAGTAATGTAATGTAGGAACAGGTCCTTGTCTTAATGCCTTTTTAATTTTGACGTATTATAAAATCAAGAGTTTCTTGTTAGTGTATATAGATGTCGCTTGATGACGCTAACCGACTAAATTGAAAATAGGTTTCAATTCACTAAGCTTCAGTGAGCAAGTGACCATTTTCTTCTTATATCATTAAACTCCTTCAAGTGAATTCAAAATGTTACCAATATTAAAATAAATATTCTGTTTAGGAGTTTATTAAATTATAAGTGGATTAAATAAACTACCAAACTTTTAAACCATATATGAAATACGCGTAATCTACATAATAAAGTCTTTTAATATATTTTAGAAAATAAATCATTACTATTGTCATATGCAAATGATATTCTCGAACCTGTAATAATAAACATACTACGTTCGTATAGTAGTAGTTTTTTTGTACTTTTTACTTGCAGCAATGAAGTAAGCTATCTGTCAAATAAACAATGGCATTCCGTTTGTCATTAGTGCCAGTTTGTTTTTGTTGATATTTTTCAACAATTTACAACCTAGTGCTTCGCCGAACCTCCGTAATTCATCGAGTTGAGCCCCTGCTCCTCGGGTTTACGTCGAGTGTTTTCATCAACCTAGTGCTTCTCCGTGAATTCGTTGAGTTGCGCCCTGCTTCTCCGATTAACGTTGAGTGTTTTCACTAGTATTGTTCGAGACAGACTCTTTTAAGACTTGGAAGTGCTCTTGAGTGACTTTACCATGTCTAGTAAGCGTTGTTGCATCCTCTGTGTCCGGAAATTGAAGGTACCTATCCCGACGGTTACATACCGGACACTAAAACAGTATTTACATAAGAGGTAGGTAAGTATTGTTTTATTAAAGTACTGTTTTGGTTTCCTTTGGTAACGAATATTGTGTCTATATGTAGGTATATTGTCGAACAGAAACATAAAAGTAGTTATTGATATAAAATTATGTTTATTGAAAATGGTTTTAACATTAAATTGATGTGATTCTATGTCGTATGGGTCACAAGTTTGTCTTCTGTGAATGTCATATGTACCTAACAAAGGTACTCATATTTAACAAATTGAATTGTAATATATTTGCAATTTACTAATACTAATAAAACCTCCTTTTTTTCAGATACCCAGATAGTACTTCATTGGTTTCCAAAACCTGAAAAGGACATTGCTCGTTTTCGATCATGGGTTCATGCTATTGGTGGAGAGATTTTGAGTCTGAGTAATGAAAATATCTATAAACTTCGTCGAGTATGTCATGCTCATTTTGAAGAGAAATATTGTTGCCGTAACAACAGAATTTCTAACATAGCGATCCCAACATTACTTATGCCAGGTGGGTGTACTATATAGCTATATAATTATTATTATAATGTCGTTTATTTATCGTTTTTATTATTATATTACATTTTAAATATTTATTTATTTAAACTTTATGTACAATGGTGATACATAGGCGGACTTAATGCAGCAAGGCATTCTCTACCAGTGAACCAATATTCAATATTTCATCTTGGTTGTTTAGAAAGTTTCAACAGAATCGGCCTGTTCATTTACAAGAAATTTGTATATAAGGATGTTTTCATGTAGATGTTATTTATAACACTTTTTGTGTTTGTTCCGCTCTGTTACCACACAGTTTGTTACAAAGTATATATTGATCTTATTAAAGTTGCCTTATCTTTGTTGTTGCAGGACTATCCATATCAAAATTTACCCACACTGATAGAATACCATTCAGGGACGTTGTAAATGTACCATCTACATCAAAAGGTTAGTTCACCAAAACTCTTAGGCCGAGGTTGATTAATGTTACCTAGTATGTGTTTTGGCTTAATATATTTAATATATTTCTATCTTGTAATTGTAGTTTTTCAGTTGTGCCACAGGGACTGGAATAATGCTCAGCCAAAGCACCCACAACCCTAAGGATCCATAAATAAATAATTTTTATGTATAGATCCTTAGGGTATATTTCTACTTAAGTGGAGACAAGCCTATTGTTTAATAGGATTTCAATCTTTTGACCACTTAGCAATCCCAAGAGTTGAATTAACACATCTGTGTCTGATCCTTTCAGTTAAAATGCTTCTAAGTAGCCTGACAAAATCAGCTGGCTAGCAAAATCTTACCTAACTATCCTTCCTTCTACTAATATTGTTTTATTATGAACATGATATCCTGAGCTGATTTAAGCGGCTTACGGGGCAAATTTCGTTTTCAACCATTCATGTCACCTTTGATGTATAGTGTATTTGAATATTATGGTCTTGGAGCAGATGGGCATAATTTATCTTTTATACATATTGACTGCTACATTGCAAGCAACAGCAACACAAATTCACCATAATAATGCCTCTATTATTCTAATTTCAGGACCACTATCTCTACCAGAATCCCGGCATCCTTTAAAAGAAAATAAAAAACCATCACAAGGTTGGTGCATATATTCAAATCTTTCACTAATGCTAGTTTCCTAATTTCAACATTAAATTGAAATTCTGCTTAATAATTTTGTTATACTGGTGGTTTTCCTTTATATCGGTTCAGTAGCTAAATCACATCTATTTATCTTATCAACAAGATAAAGGTACCTACTGTACCTTTTTAGCATCTGCAAATAAACTTAATTATATCATTTGTATTCCAGCCACTGTCAAACTAGATGCAACTGTTGAAAATCTTGGAATGCAAGAATGTAGACTACAAGATAAATATGGTGAGTGTCATTTACTTACATTTTATAGGCACATAAAGATAGAGTTCATGGTCTGTAGAGTGCATGATAAGTGTGTCTCACAGACAGACACTCGTTGATCTATGTACTGTCATTCATCATAGTTTATTTTTAACCGACTTCAAAAAAAGGAGGAGATTCTCAATTCGACGGAATCTTTTTTTTATTTTTTGCAAATTCTTATAAATAAATGGTACTGTACTGATGAAAATGGCACCATCGAACTGATCTGATGATGAAGCCAGAAGGTAGGCACTGGAACTCAGAAATAATACATGTATCCTATTCGTGTTTGGGCTTATTGGAATCGTCATGAGTTGTACTTTCGCTATAAATGATTATCATGTTAATTGGAGGTACTTATCTACCAAAACTAAAAAGAGAAAATTAAAAAAACCTTTTAACTAAAAATCAAACCAACTTCCAAAACAAAATAATCTACAAAGCAAAAAATAACTTTATTTTCCGAAGGCGGTGTCGAAAAACAGAAAACAATGGGTACAAAAGACGACTTCGGAAAAGAAAGTTATGTTTTGCTTTATAGTATTTTGTTCTGGAATCGGTTTTTGTCATTGCAATATCACCAGCCTATTATTGTTCCACTGCAGGGCAAAGACCTCTTAGGTTAGGTTAGGTTAAGACGGGCTGGTGTCCGCAACTCCACGTCTAAGCGCGTATTTTACGTAAGACCTCTTATAATATGGCAATGCTCATGGCATTAATCACAACACTTGCTCAATGAGGATTGGCGATTTCAGACATATATTAAATACTAGCGGATGCTTCGCGGCTTTATCCACGTAGTTCCCGTTCCCGTGGGAATACAGGGATAAAAAGTAGCCTATGTTACCCGGGGATAGTGTAGCTTCCCAACGGTGAAAGAATTTTTGAAATCGGTCTAGTAGTTTTTAAGTTTATAACAAATAAACTTACAAAAATACAAATCTTTACTCTTTATAATATTATTAAAGTATAGATATAAATAAGTCCAGGTTTCTTCACAATGTTTTCCTTTACCGTAGTCAGTTATGTCCAAGATAAACTTCGAAAGTACATAAAGAATTTGAAAATCTTAGTATGATACTGAGCACTCGAATAATTCAGGCTGTTTTTGTTCTTGTTAGAATTTCTTATTCTTGTTAGAAGTTCTTGTTAAAAAACAACTTTTCTCTATATCTCATAGTTTTCGTTTTGGCATCGCATTTTTTTTATAATTACGCTTGAAATTATTTATCTAAAATGAATATTGTGTAATGTTCCAGATGCTGTTACACCTATCCTACCTGTACCTGCACATGACAGTTGTAAAAGTGACCATATTGGTAAGTATTAATCTGTTACATGGCATTATTTATGGTCAATTATACATTTTTGGAAAGTACTTCAGACACAATGTTTAAATAATATAATACTTTTAATATAATATTAATAATGTTCTAAAGCAATTTTGTCATGCCTAACTTTCCTTGTTTTCTAATTGCTTAATTTTATTTGCAGGTTCAAACACTACTAAAAAAGTAGTGAAAAATATAAAAATGACAAAGAATGAGAATAATTTATACCAAAAATTGGTTACAACTAGAATTAAGTTGTCAAAATGCCGGAACAGAGTGCAGAAGCAATCAATGCAATTAAAAACTGCCAAGAATCTTATGAAGAGTAGCAATTTTATAGCTACTGTAAACAATTTGCCAAGTGCTGCTAAAGTGTTAACTGTGTTACAGTTCAGAGAACACAAAAAGAAAGAAAAAGGGAGAAGATTTACAACAGAAGAAAAAATATTAGCTTTGGCATTGCTAAAACAAAGTCCGAAAGGCTATCGCTTCCTGCGAAGAATGTTAGTTTTGCCTTCTCAGCAAGTACTGACAACATTTTTGAACCAAGCCAATATAAAGCCTGGTATTAACAATAATGTATTTGCTCAACTTAAAGAAAAAGCAAATAAAATGAAGCCAGCGGACAAACTCTGCGTTTTAATGTTTGACGAAATGTCGCTGAAAGCCAATGTAACTTATAACGAACGAAAAGATTTGGTAATAGGTTTTGTGAATAATGGACGCGAGACAAAAGCAGAATTTGCCGACCATGTACAAGTTTTTATGGTAAGGGGTCTCATACGAAAATATAAGCAACCTGTTGCTTATACATTTGCACAGTCGGCTACTAAAGGCCCAGAGCTGGCTGTGCAAATTAAAACTATTATTGAGAACCTGCAAGAAACTGGCTTCAATGTAGTGGCTACAGTTTGTGACCAAGGCACTAATAATAGGCAAGCCTTGAATCTTCTTTTAAAAGAAACAAGGGGACATATGCTCAGAAGTGGACAAGAAGTCAGAGAAGACGCTAATATATTAATAATTAACAACAAGAAAATTGTTCCACTTTATGATCCCCCGCATTTGTTGAAAGGTATACGTAATAATCTTTTAGAGAAGAATTTAAGATATACAACTGACAATAAAGAGAAGACAGCTAAATGGGATCACATCAAACAATTACATGAAGAAAATCCCGCTTATAAAGGAATCAGATTGATGCCCAAGCTGTCAGATAGCCACGTTGATCCAACCCGGACAAAAATGAAGGTCAAATTTGCCAGCCAAGTGTTCAGTAGAACTGTTTCATCTACTATGGGATACCTTGCAGGTAAGATCGAGAATGTGATGATTTTATGTTAAAGATCAGCTAGGCTATTAGGTTGTCCTCAAATTAAATGGCTTTCATAAATCATAGTTTTGTGTATGTATTTTAAACAACATGGAATTTAAATCATTCAATTCGAACTTAAAATATTCATAATATTAAAAGTTACTTGGTAATTTAAAATGTATATTAGTAAACCATCTATTCAACCATGTATTTCCAAGCATAATCATGTACATTTACAATTTCTTACCCATGTGTACATTATGTGAACAAAAATCGTACAAAGTAATCTGTAATCTGATATTCAATTATTATTATTTTACAGATAACGGAATCCTCCCAGTGGAATGCAAGGAGACTGCGGATGTCCTGCTTTTTTTTGACAATCTTTTTGATTCCGTTAATGGCAGCTTTGCGAAAAACAGGTTTTCAAAACCTCTCCTGGGACCTGTAACACCCCATTCAAAACACCACGAATTTTGGACAGAAGCAAAAAAGGTTTTAAAATCCATGAAATTCATAACAGATAAAGGAAAAATTGCAAGTGTACCTAGTATTAATAATTGGGTATGGACATTGGAAGGCATAGAGACTTTAGTAAAAATATTAGCTATTGAGCATAATATTACGTCTTTATGGACGCGGCACCTAAACCAAGACCCAATCGAAAATTTCTTTGGGGCCATAAGAAGTCATGGGTGCCGCAACACAAATCCAACGCCAGAAAGATTTGAGTCAGCGTTGACAACGTTATTGGTCAATAGCCTGTCCAGTATCCATGCCCCTGGGGCAAATTGTGAAGAAGACCAATGCAATGCACTACATGCCCTCGTCGTTACGAAGCCTAGTGAAGCTGCGACGACTGGTGATATCTCTTTAGATATTGTAAATGAGATTACCCTTACGCCTCTAGAGGAGAAAAGTCAGCCTCAAATAATGGGGCCCCTACAATATGTTTCGGGATATTTTCTAAAAAAATCCAAAAATAAATTATTTAGGTCCTGCGAAATTTGTAAGGGTAATCTCTATAGCGAAATTGTAAATGAATATATCCAAAGAAGGGAATATGCCAATCGTCGTTGGCTTTCCAGCCCTAGCCCAGATTTTGTAACATGCATTTCCAACATGCAAGATATTATATATAAAATAATAAATAATAATCTAGAAAGAAAAGCCCTCAGGGAATACACAAAAACAATTATTTTATTGTTTCTAGATTTTAATTTTTTAACATGCTCTGTCCACAAAGACAAGTTATTCGATTTTTTAATTAATTTGGTTTGTAGATTTTTTATTTTCACATACTGTAAAAATATAAATAAAATATTAACTGGGAAAAAGGACATCGACAGTGACGACGATGTACTGCAGTGCAAAGCAAGAAAGTATTTTAAACGATGCTATAAGAGAAAAAATAAATAATATTACGCAATACATAATATTTTTTCAACATTTCAGAAAAATAAATTAATATGATTCGAATACTGTGGGTTTTATTTCGTGTTATTTTCTGCAGCCTTTTAATCCCTTAATTTATTCATATACTTAATGAATTACAGGGTAATGAAAATAAATTAACTAAGTATAGTAAATTTATTTTTATAACCCTGTAATTCATAAAAAGTAAGAAACAGGCTGGAAACTGAAATTACTGTAGACGATATACATACCAGGAAAGTTGTGGGTTTATAGTTATAGATGGCGCCACCAATCGCTTTCCGTCTGAACCCATCGAGTAAAGCCTCTATACCTATATAAAAAAGTACTCTGTGGTTTTAGTGCAGGTGTGTGCGTGAGAGTGTATATTTACTTGGAGGAGCATAGTTTTGTGGCTTTACTTATGATGTTCGCGACTTTACGTCTATCTTTTTTTGTTGGTCTGAGGTCTCATGCAACCGTTTGTTGAGTTTCCTCTTAACTAAACACTGTTTTTCATTGGTTGCGATATAGAAACTATACATAAAGTGTCCCGAGTTGTGTTTCTATCGACCAATATCAGACTGTTGTGTGCTACGTCGAAGGTTAGGGTTCAATGATAAGGTCAAATCCAAAGTCCTCCACATGCGTTATTGTCCCGTTATTATAAAAGTCTAGTTTATTATCGGTCCCTACAACCATATCTGAAACAAGAAAAATAATTTGTATACTCCACCGCTTTTGGGTGGTCCAGTTTATACTTTACTAGCACTCCGCCCGCGACTTCGTTCGCATGATTTTGTATTTTATTCAACTAAATTATGTGCAGTTAGTGAAGGCGATCAAAAATAAGCTACTGTTAAATCAATAATAAATGGGCTATCGTAGATATCTACGGTTTAAGTTAGGATTTAGAGAACAAAGAACCTCCTCCTTTTTGGAAAGCCGGTTAAAAATCTTATTCCTTGGGCAATAATAAATTGCCACCATTAGTTTTTCAGAATTACCCCCAGAAGATGTTTTAGGTGTGTCAACGGTTTTTTGAAAAATCTAAGATGACCTCTTCCTCGATTTGGAACTACCGAGCTGAACCGTTTGAACAGTGATGTTTGACGGAGATATCGGTGAACATACACAAAAAATAATTAAGTACCTCACTAAAGGCAAATTGCCTATTAGGTCCACCTAAAAAAAGTGAAAAACAAAAAATCTATTTTTCAAAAAAATACTACCGACATCCAACTAAAAACACTACAAAGTGAAAAATAACTTTCTTTTTCGAAGTCAGTGTCCATAACGAAAAAAATTGGTACCTACCAAAGACACCAACTTCGAAAAATAGATTTATTTTTCACTTTGTAGTGTTTTTAGTTGGAGGTCAGTAATATATTTTAGTAAAAAAGTTTTTATACAATTAAATGTCTCTTTAAAGGTTGAATTTCCAAAACTCCTTCCTTAGTGCTCACTTACATCATTAAAAGAAGCTAGGTGTAATTAAATACTTTAAAAATCTTGATCACCCCCTAAATAGTATTTTGGGGATAGTAATGAAAAACGAATAACTAATAGCAACCCACATTATTTATTAAGGTTAGTATTTGTGCAAAATTTCAAGTTTATTAAACCAAGGTCTTCAACACCCAACTAATCATATTTTAGGGGTAGTTTCGAAAAACTATTAATGATATCCTTTATTATTTACTTACGTTAGTATTTGTCTCAAGTTTATTAATCCAAGAAATGAGATTTTCCGTATAAACTTTAACATCCCTTAAATCGTATTTTAGGAGTAGTTTTGAAAAACTTGTAATGACAACCTTTACTTTAAAATCAATAAAAAAAGTATAAAATATTTGCTGTTAGTATTGATGCCAAGTTTCAAATATATAAGCCCAACAAATTGCCATCTTTAACCTCTATTAGGGGTAGAATTTCCGCAAATCAATAAACTCATTATTTTTTTTTTAATCAAGAGCGTAAACCAACTATTTCAGATATTTTAACTTCCAAACCGAAGAAATTTCATATAAAGTTTCAACCCCTACTTTATTCTCCTTAGGGGTAGAATTTCTAAAACCTAATAATTACATGAATTCTTTTTATCAACTCCAACTCTAACTTACAAACTATAGAAATTACATACAAACTTTCAACCCCCTTTTTAGCCCCGTTAGGGGTGGAATTTCCGGAAATAATTGACAAACCGTGAAAACGGTTTTGTGGGGCATAGTTTTTAAGTTAAGATATTATAAACTTGTACTTTAATAAACAAATAAATAAATAAATTACACTCATTGTTTTTTAATAAATCAGGAGCGAAAACCTACACTTTTAGATGTTTAACCTTCCAAACCGATGACATTTCATATAACGTTACAACCCCTATTTTATCCCCATAGAGGTAGAATTTCCAAAAAATAATTAATGCATGGTTTTGTTTTATCTACCGAGAGAATAAATCTAAAATTTCACGTGCCCAACTTACAAACTGTAAAAAAATCATACAAACTTTCTACCCCCTTTTTACCCCCTCACTAGTCGAATTTCCAAAAACCAATATATGAATTAATTCTTTTTATCAACCAAGAGCGTAATTCTAAAATTTCACGTGTCCTACTTACAAACTGAAGAAATTACATACAAACTTTCAACCCTCTTTTTACCCCTTTAGGGGTCGAATTTCAATAAACCAACAAATACATTAATTCTTTTTACGAACAATAAGCGTAAATCTAAAATTTCACGTGCCCAACTTACAAACTGTAAAAAAATCATACAAACTTTCAACCCCCTGTTTACCCCCTCACTGGTAGAATTTCCAAAAACCAATATATGAATTAATTCTTTTTATCAACCAAGAGCGTAATTCTAAAATTTCAAGTGTTCATCTTACAAACTGTAGAAATTACATACATACTTTCAACCCCCTTTATACCCCCTTAGGGTTGGAATTTAGAAAAACCAATGAAGACATTAATTATTTTTATCTACCAAGAGCGTAATGTAAAATTTCATGTGTCCAATTTGCAAACTGTAAAAACTTCATACAAATTTTCAACCCCCTTTTTACCCACTTAGGGGTCGAATATCCAAAAACTAATACATACATTAATTGTTTTTATCAACCAAGAGCGTAAATCTAAAATTTCACGTACCCAACTTAAAAACTGTAGAAATTACATACAAACTTTCAACCCCCTTTTTACCCCCTTTGGGGTAGAATTTCCAAAAATCCTTTCTTAGTGCTCACTTACGCGATATGAGGAATCTTTCTGCCAAATTTAATTCTTCTAGGCCTAGCGGTTTAGGCTGTGCGTTGATCGATCAGTCAATCAGTCAGTCAGTTTCTTCTTTTATATATATAGATTAAGTGTCACCTAGACACAGGCTGTGCCTAGTTTGGGATCTATCGCGAATCTATTAATGTCATTGTTAGTTTTTAACCGACTTTTCAAAAAGGTGGAGGTTCTCAATTCGGATGTTTAGGTATTTTTTATTTTTTTTTATGTTGGTATGTTCGGGCATAAATCGGTCAAGAGTAAACGGATTTACAAATTTCTATGTATTTTTTTTCTATAAATGTCGGCAATATTCCATACCGTAATCCATGTAAATAAGAATATTTTATTTATTAAGTATAGTAGGTACCTGGGCTGCTGGGCGAGCGAGATCTGTTCGGGTGAAAATAGAGAAAAGATTTTTTGTCGATGAAACGATTTTTCCCCGAAAACCCCTATATTGCAAACTATTGTTTTCGAGAACGTGATTCCAAATTGCTGATTTAATATTAGGTAGGGGTATTATGGGATGTAGGGTGTGGGTCCTACCTACCTACGTCAAAAAAAAAATGGATTGAAATTTAAATACAAATTAAAAGAGTTCCTGGAAGGAATTGGAGGAGCCCTTTGCCCAGCACTAGGACAGTAAATATTTATATTAAAAAATTACTATAATATTACATTACTGCGCCTGAAAAACTTCTAAAGAGGCACCTTTCTATATTTCCTTACGTATCTCGCTATTTTGTTGACACATTTTAACTGTGTAGAGTTTGACTAGGTATCTTCTATTAAACGTAGTCTAGTGTTACATACTCTTTGCCTTGTATCTTTATAAAATAACTAGCTGACCCGGCAAACTTTGTTTTGCCATAAAAACACCAAACATTCATCTACCCTACCTAACACTATCTACCCAACTCTACCTACCCTACCCTACTCTACCTACCCTACCCTACCTACCCTACCCTACCTACCCTACCCTACCTACCCTACCTACCCTACCCTACCTACCCTACCCTACCTACCCTACCCTACCTACCCTACCCTACCTACCCTACCCTACCTACCCTACCCTACCTACCCTACCCTACCCTACTTACCCTATAAACCTCACGGAGCCCGAGACCTTTCCAACGAATGCAAAACCGTGGAAATCGGTTCGTGCGTTCTGGAGTTATAGCGTCAGGTTATTGTGACTGTCAAATAATAACAGACAAATAATTAGCAATAAATTAAAATTGCGACTATAATTTGAGATTTAAACTATCCTATCTCTCAAGTTGGATCGAACTGCACATGGTGTGCGAATTTTATTATAATCGGTTAAGTGGTTTAGGAGTCCATTGAGGACAAACATTGTGACACGAGATTTATATATATTAAGATATACTTAGGTGATACCCATGTCTTTGAAAACATAAAACGTAGGCGACGGGCATAATGTAAACAAGCGGGTACAATTTTATCAGGTCTATAATTAGTAACAGTAAGTGCATTACTTTGAATACTTTGTAATAGTCTTTGAAAACGTTCCTAACTATATATTTTACCAATCATACTTATATACAGTATTATTTTGGTAAAATTCAGTTACGTAATTTGTTTACGACACTGTTTTAAAGAATCATTTGCTAGAGGACACTTTATACTCAGATCAAATAAAAAGTCAAGATGGAACGTTGCAAACAACAAAGTGAAGCCGGTTCAAAGTAAGCCTTGCCGTATAAATACACAATTATACGCGCACACGTATAACGAAACTACCCCTTAGCTTGTCAGTTGAGCTTTATTATTTGATCTGTAAGCTCGAAGGACAAGCTAAGGCGTAATTTCGTTGTATTTGAGTGCGTGTAATTGTGTATTTGTACGGCAAGGCTTAATTTGAACCGGCTTCACTTTGTTGTTTGCAACGTTCCATCTTGACTTTTTATTTGATCTGAGATACTTAGGTAGATACCCATGTCTTTGAAAACTTAAAACGCAGGCGACGGGCATAATGTAAGCATGTACAATTTTATCAGGTCTATAATTAGAAACAGTAAGTGCATAACTATGAATACTTTGTAATAGTCTTTGAAAACGTTCCTAACTATGTGTTTTACCAATCATACTTATATACAGTATTATTTTGGTAAAATTCAGTTACGTAATTTGTTTACGACACTGTTTTAAAGAATCATTTGCTAGAGGACACTTTATACTCAGATCAAATAAAAAGTCAAGATGGAACGTTGCAAACAACAAAGTGAAACCGGTTCAAAGTAAGCCTTACCGTATAAATACACAATTATACGCGCACACGTATAACGAAACTACCCCTTAGCTTGTCAGTTGAGCTTTATTATTTGATCTGTAAGCTCGAAGGACAAGCTAAGGCGTAATTTCGTTGTATGTGAGTGCGTGTAATTGTGTATTTGTACGGCAAGGCTTAGTTTGAACCGGCTTCACTTTGTTGTTTGCATCGTTCCATCTTGACTTTTTATTTGATCTGAGACTTTATACTTGTAAATTGGTTTGATGGATATCAATAGGGAAGTTTCGTGGTAGAAAAAAGCCCATGCCCTCATAAAGAGGTGGCCTGTGTCCCAGCAGTGGGAACATTAAAAAGCTGACTATGATGATGATGAATCTAAGTACACCGGTAAAGGTTTTGTTGGTTGAAATAACGGTCTTCCAATTCGTCTCTTATCATCAGTTCAGCATTAACGCCATCAGTTCAGTCGTCGGCTCCTCTTGGAATAGCATCACCTGCGCCGGTGCAGCAGTGGGATGCGTTTTATGATATGTCTGTTTTCTTCCATCTGTAGGGCATACGCTCAGCCTTGCAGAAACCAGCAGCACCCTCTCTTTTATTTCAGTCAAGCCATCAGGTAGTTGATAATTCTGCCACGAAATGACTACTGAGCCCACCTGGGCCATAGAGCGGCTGCTGATACCCTATCGTTTGTTTCAGTTCCATTATACGTGACGGCCTCAGTAACTGCCGCTGGTGTTCTTGGCGGTGCTTACTTAGCGTATCGTCTGATCCAAAACAAGCCGACGAAACTACCAGAAACATGGGAAAAGGTCGGGAATCTGAAAGAGATCAATGTGTACCCGATCAAGTCATGTGGAGCTGTTTCGCTGAACACAGTTGAATGTACTTATTTGGGGTGTAGAGATGGTTGGTTACGCGACAGGTTTGTACGGTTACGCCTAAAACTTTTTTTTTCTAATTCCTACTTTTGTAAACAATTAGGCTGCATAGCCATTTCGAAACTATTTTGGAGGTGGCTTCCAAAACAACCGGATGCTTTTGACTACCAGTATATTACAAGGAGCGACTATCTGACCTCCACAACCCAATAACTGGATAACATTATACAACCTAGCAAGGCGTTAGATTTTCTTGCTTTTGATCTGACTATCCGTAACAACTTTCTCTATAAATGACAGCCGGGACCAACCGCGTCAAAGTCAAAAACTATTTATTTCATTTGAACGTCAACAAATCCAAATTTACAAGTAATAACAATTGATTCTACCGTCCATTCGGCAAAATAACTTTTTATGGAAAAGAACAGACAAGTTACAAATTAGTCCAGGGACTCTCATTTGGTAAGTCGTGCGTGAGAGTTTTGGTTCTGGCTCATAGCCCGCCTAGCTCCGTCCAAAAGCTGCTTAACGGGCTATCCGAGGCACGACGTAATCTCACCCCTCCACGGACAGACCCCAGCAGATTTATTGCGTAAATGAATTCGACCGTTACAAGCGAGATGACAGACGCGACGTCGATGTGATTGGTCCATTGTTCATACCTACTCTTTGCCCTTTGCCTTGCCGAACTGGCAGGCTTGCTCAACCATTATTTTTCATGCGGCTTTTCACAAGACAAGAGCTTCTCAGTCTTAGCTATCTTTGCAGTATATATTCTGCTAGAGCTAGATCAATCATTGAAGTTATAGCATATCACAGCCCACAGCTGCACAAAATCAGCGTTCAAGTTTCGCCTGAGCACCCAGTTGTAACTATATTTGTTGAATAATTATTTAACTTTACTGTTTTGCAGAACCTTGATGGTTGTCGATAGCAAGAATAATTTCATAACAGCAAGAAGTTATCCTGAACTTTTACATGTATTCCCTAATATAAGGAACTCTGATCTTACGGTGACACATCCAAACATGGACACACTACACGTCAATCTAGCTGATGTAGGTAATGGCATGACTCGATATCAATCTGTTGGCTTCCAGTCTAACCGGATTCAGCTTATCAGCTGAGTACCAGGATTTTACATGGAGCGATTGCCTATCTGACCTCCACTGTCCAAAACCCAGTAAGGGGGCGTCCATAAATTACGTGAGGTGTTTAAGGGGGGAGGAGGTCGAGTCAAATCTCATCTAATCTTACGTTGGAGAGAGGAGGGGTCTCGGCAAATATCACGCAATTTTTTTTCTGATTGAAGCAAACTAAAAAATACTATTTTGGTCCATTTAATCCAGATTGTATATGCTTAAGATTTAATCGTAATACGATTAAGATCATTCACTAATTCGTTCGAAAGAAAATAATTTCATCCATACTTCGACGTTATACATCTACTGACTGTCAAACCACCATATTTGTTTTATACCAAATAGCTCAATTTAATCTGAATTTACGGTATTTACAAATTCTAATAACAATATACAATTTCTTTTTCTTTTTTCAATAACAATCCAACGCGTTTACGTAAGCAACCCAAATTATGACTCACAGTAAGCAGCATTGTAAGCAACACAAAACTCACGTGAGATTGGGGGATGGGGGGGAGGGGGTTGAATAAAATCTCACGACATCTCACCAGGGGGGAGGGAGGGACAGAAAATTAAAAAAAACTACTCACGTAATTTATGGACGCCCCCTAACTGGGTAACGAGAAACCCCTTGGCAAGACTGGCATTAGATTTCAGGCTTCTATTTCGGACCACCCATAATGACTGTCAAAGATCTTCAAATGACAGCCGGGAACAAACTGCTTAGCATGCTTTCCGAGTTACGAGGCACGGAGGATTTTCGGTATGTAACATGGTCACCCATCCACGGCCCAACCTCGGCAAGCGTTGCTTAACCTTGAAGATCGATCTGTGCGGTGTTATTATTTATCTACTGCTCATCCTCCGGCATGATTCTACACGAGTGGCGTTTTTTTTAATTTGCGTAATTTACATTCTACTAGAATATTTCACTCATTTTGCGTTGCTGTGTGGTACAATGGTACAAACGGCTTTAGTTTGAAACTAATGAAAACAAAACGAATACAGCGTAAATGCCGCGACTCATTTTACGTGAATCTGAAGAAATTACGTTCTTTGGCCTCACCCTTAAAATGTATAGTACCAAAATCACAATATTGTATTTATTTTTAAGATTGGAATTATCTCTTAGATCAATTTAATGATTATTTTTTTAGATTAAAGATCTACAAAAGCCTAAAACGACAGTTGTATGGGGTAATCCAGTGACCGTGTATGATTGCGGTTGGGAAGCGAGCGAATGGTTCTCGAGGTAAACTGAAACGTCTTTATGCTTTATCGTAACGTTAATTTCATTATAGTTTACATTGTTACGCGTTATCACCCTCGGGCAATGATATTCAAATAAACAGATATGTGAGGGCGCGCATTTTGAAGACTCGAATAGGTCACAATTGTGACCTTTAATCTTTAGTTTATGTCACGCATGGCGAAGAGCGATAGGCTTTGTTGAAACAAAAACAAAATAAAATAAATGCCATCGTGTGTATTTGTAATTTATTTATTTATTGATTCAAATAAATATGTTTTAATGTTAGATGGTTAGATGAATGAAAAGTGTGTATGTGTGCTGCCGCTATGTGCGGCACACTTTTTTCAATTGTTTTGTTAGTGTATAACGTATCTGTTTATTTGAATATCATTGCCCTCGGGTAAATAAGTAGCTCACAGATAATAAAATGTGTCAACAGTCTTTTTACATATTGTAAATATGAATTATTATTATTAAGTACCTTCAAGTTGTCTGGAATGTTCAACAACAGGCAACTTTATTAGTAACCTTTCTACTATTATATTTAGGTAAAAAAACCACTAGAAATAAAAGTATGTACCTCTAACAAATATGTTTCAGATTGATTGATCGCTCGTCCGCTAACTACCGCTTGGTTTATTACACTGCGGATAATTGCCGTAAATTGCATCCAAGCACTTATAAGTTGTACAATTTCACCAAGAATGATACAGTAAGTAACATACGAATTACAAGCACAGTACCTCCTTTGAATAAACTACCCCAGCTACTCCGCAGCATGATTTTTTCCCAGAGGGTTGCTGTCGTGTCCAACACACAAATACTCATAATAAACCAGTTGATTTGTAGTCATCGAAAGAATCGGTCTTGCTTAACAGTTGGGGTCACACGCAGATAACTTGAATGGGTAATATCACATATTTAAATCTAAATAGATAACGCAAATTCCTCCATCTGTATGAAAACCAAGCGTGCCACTTTTTCACAAACAATTTAAAAAAAAATCTATACATTCATTAAAGCTCATTAAGGCATAAAAAGGCATTTTTCTAGATTTCGGTGGATTTCCGGTGCCGATAATGCTAAGTGAAAAGCTCAGATTACCATCATTTGTATTTTTTTTTCTGTTCGAAACCAATAAAGGTTTCGTCCTTTATTTTGTTATTTTGATGCAACACTGTGTCAACTCGCTGTCATCGATATTGACAGTTTTTGGTTGGGTTGAAGTTGACAACACTTGAAAGATTGTCATTGATATCGCGAGACGTGAACGTTGGACTTTATTTCATTTTGTGTAAATTGGTTTGTAACATCGTTATTTGAAATTACGTTCGCGATCAGCGAGTGGTACTGTGAGTCACCCGTGCATTTGTTTGTGTATATATTTTGCGCGCAGCGAGGTATTTTTGTCGGGAAAGTGTCTAGGTGTCTGCCGGGAATCTCGATGCAGACCACGTCGGCTATCCCAAAATATTATATATATTTTGCCCCTATAACCCCCGACCGGACAAGGGATTGAACGAGACCAGGAAACTACCACGGCGACAAATGTGTATGCTTGTATCACGGTCCACTTATACGGGAATCGGTATCACAAAAAACAAACCTCTAGTTACCGCTGCCGCGTATCGCGGTTTCGCGGGTATAGACCTTGTAGGATCCAAGAGTCGCAACATTGCTTGTGATCTGCAGGCCTGTATTCAACATTTTGGTAGCAGAGCGTGGTTTGCATTCCACCCTCATAGTATACGCTAGGAAACTCGTTCACACTAAACGCTTTATTGTATGTCGGTTTGTTTTTATTGTTGAGCATACTTTGGTTGGAAAGTGGTACATTTTTGAGTCGGTCAGAGGTAGCTGTGTCTTGTTAGGTTGAAATCAATCCCCACAGTTATATTCCAACCTGTTAAATAAAATACACAACTTATGGTTACGCTTCCTAATTTATAGTTCATATTTTATTACATCACCATAGGCCGATTGAGAGGCATTGGTTTAATAGTTTCAATTTATTAAATAAGTGTCACATATCGTTGGTTTGGTGATATTCCGCGCCGTGGCGCTACGGTCATTACGCCGCCGCCACGGCCGCAGGCGATCATCGATAGTCTCTTGCCAACCAGGGCTGGGGTGCGCGCACTTCATCATCACGCATCATCTCGCCCAAACCTCTTAATTGAACCTACATGGAAAGTGTGTGTTACCTAGACCTACTGTGTTGTGTACCGCTGGCCAGCATAGTGTACCTAGTCTGTGAGCTGAACTTCCCGAACGTGACATCCATCTGCATCTGCATGGGAATCGCTGTTTTAAAGGTATGTGGCATAATTAGTAAATTGAACTTTATCCATTGCCTTTCGTCTCATCTGCGTACTTTTCTGATTCAAATTAGCACTGCTGAATCAGCAATCAATACAATGTGTTTTTCGAAGGTATTAAGGTATTATGTGGCTACAGAACAATTATATTTCTTTGGTGCAAAATATCGTACCTGAATGTGGGTTGCCCAAACGAAATTGTAAGGAACGAGAAATGGACTACTATATTCCTCACCATGCTGTTATTCGAGAGGATAAAGTGACCACTAAGCTACGCGTGATCCTAGACGCCAGTGAGAAAGCTTACGGTGGTTCGGTTTACGCCCACGTTGTCAGACCCGACGGTAGTATCGTCGTTTCGCTGGTGTGTGCGAAATCTAAAGTCGCGCCACTGAAAGTAGTTTCGCTAGCTCGTCCCGAGTTATGCGCCGCATTCCTCTTATCAACTGTGATAAAGCGAGTATATAATCTTTTCGCAGCTCGGCACGCCATTGAGGCAGTCGTAGCTTTCTCGGATTCAACTGTAACCTTGAGTTGGATTCATTCCGCACCGCATCGATGGCACACCTTCGTAGCCAATCGTATCGCTAAGATTCATGAGAATCTTTCGGCAGATCACTTCTTCCATGTGAAAGGGTCTGAAAATCCTAGTGATTGCCTCTCTCGCGGTTTAACGCCTGTTCAATTAGTTCATCATCCGTTGTGGCTAAATGGACCGCCGTGGCTTAAACTTCCGCGCGCTGACTGGCCGATAAAACCATTCGTTTCAGGCGGGTAACAAGAGCTTCCCGAAATGAAGCCTATGGCTTTACCTGTGCTCTCGCACGAATGCTCGGACAGAAGTCCTCCTTCCGACAACATTCTATACGCTCGCTCTACTAGATTCTCGTCCTGGTTGAAATATTTAAAAACCATTTGCTTCGTTTATAAGTTTATCAAACGGCTCCCTAGAGGGCCCGTTACCGCGTCTGATCTAGAGTTCGCTGAATTTGTTGTGTGGCGATCTGTGCAGAGGATTCATTTTGAAGTTGATCTCGATCGCTTAGCCCGCAATGAGTTGTGCTCTAAGTCAGTACAACGGCTAAGTCCCTTCCTCCACGAAGGACTTATCCACGTTGGAGGTCGCCTAGCAAACTCTGAGCTAGATTTTGACTCACGTCATCAAATCCTTCTTTCGCGTCAAGATCATATAGTGGAACTATTAGTTTCCCACTATCATGTGAAAAATTTCCACACAGGACCAACCTTGCTCGTATCTATCTTACGACAGAAGTATTGGATCCTGTCCGCGCGACGTATTGCACGTCACATTATATTTCATTGTAACCTTTGCTTTCGAGGAAAGCCGCGACCTACCTTTCCTATAATGGCGGATTTGCCACGTTTTCGCGTTGAGTCGGCTCCTAAGGCTTTTTCTCAAACAGGTTGCGACTACGCGGGACGTTTCTTGATCACGTCGATACGTGCTAGAGGTCAAAAATCGAGGAAAGCGTGTATCTGCCTTTTTACATGCCTGACAACTCGTGCTCTGCATCTTGAGATTGCCTCAGATCTTAGCACTGCGAGCTTTCTGTCCGCTTTTAAACGCTTCCTGGTGCGTAGAGGACCGGTTCAGTGTCTTTACACAGATAACGCTACCAATTTTATTGGAGCCAAATCCTATCTACGAGATCTCTACCAATTCTTGGCTAAATAGTATCGCACTTTATGGGAAAGAGAACTTGCAGAGTTGCATTTTGGTGGTTGTTGGGAAAGTGAAGTAAAGAGTGTCAAAACGCATCTCTGCAAAGTCATCGGTCAGCAAATTCTTAGTTTTTATGAGCGTAACACTATACTAACTCAAATAGAAGCTTTATTAAACTCGAGGCCTCTGTATGCGATCAGCCGTCAGAGCCCACTTCATTATCGCCGGCGCACTTCTTGCATACGAAACCTCTTTTATTTCTCCCCGCCCGCGAAGTCAATGAAACGCGGTTACATCTTATTTCACGTTATGAATTAACTGACCAAATGGTCCAGTCTTTTTGGAAGCGGTGGCGCCAAGAGTACCTGCACACCCTACAATCCAAACTGAAATGGAACACCCCTGCCAATCCAATACGGGTCGGTATGGTTGTCGTCTCCATGCAGGACAATGTGATGCCGCTGCATTGGCCGTTAGGAGTAATCACAGAAATATTTCCAGATAAAAACGGAGTTTGTAGAGTCGCATCGGTAAAGAATAAAAGCGGGATCCCTCAGAGTCGCCCGGTAGTAAAGTTGTGCCCTTTGCCAACGCAATAAGTTTCGTACATTAATAATTAATTTTACCGTGCACCAATGTGCAGTATTAGATTTAATTACCGCGTAGAATAGTTAGTTAAATATTCTTATTTATAATAGAGAGTCGCAACTTTAGAGTTCTCATAACCTTTGGTAGAGTTGTGATGATCTGCAACTTTATTTACTTCTCCTTTTTGTTTCGAAAGTGGGAACTTTCAAGCCGGGGAAGATGGTTACGCTTCCTAATTTATAGTTCATATTTTATTACATCACCATAGGCCGATTGAGAGGCATTGGTTTAATAGTTTCAATTTATTAAATAAGTGTCACATATCGTTGGTTTGGTGATATTCCGCGCCGTGGCGCTACGGTCATTACGCCGCCGCCACGGCCGCAGGCGATCATCGATAGTCTCTTGCCAACCAGGGCTGGGGTGCGCGCACTTCATCATCACGCATCATCTCGCCCAAACCTCTTAATTGAACCTACATGGAAAGTGTTATCTGTATTACCTAGACCTACTGTGTTGTGTTCCGCTGGCCAGCATAGTGTACCTAGTCTGTGAGCTGAACTTCCCGAACGTGACATCCATCTGCATCTGCATGGGAATCGCTGTTTCAAAGGTATGTGGCATAATTAGTAAATAGAACTTTATCCATTGCCTTTCGTCTCATCTGCGTACTTTTCTGCTTTAAATTAGCACTGCTGAATCAGCAATTATAGCTTAGATTACTCTAATAATTTAGGTTCAAGCGCGTGTGATTTTACTAGTAATCTTCTCGAGGTTATACGCACCAACTTGCAACTCAATATTTGTCACTCCGGGATAAAAGGTTAAAATTTGTTATTGTATTTTCTTGTTTGTTGTAAACAATAAAGGTATGGTGAAGACTAAATAGTCTGCCCTAATCGTAATTAATTGAATTATAGTTTTTTTTTTAGAGCATTGGTGGCCCAGTGTATTGAAAAATAATTATATAAATGTAACAAGGTTCAGTATTATTGGTTAAATTAACTTGTTGTTTCTCTTACACACTTTATTATTTCATATTTACTGTCAAACTGTTGTTTTGGTTAAACACATATAGAGTTAATTTAATTATGTTGAACATTTTGTGTATTAATTAATTCTTACTAACCGTGGCTTGCATTTTAAAATTATGAATGCCAATACATTTGTATGTAAAATTAGAGCGGAATTGAGATGGGTCACATCGGCGACCGCTTTGATAAGTAGATCTGATAGATCAGAGGCTTTGTTGGCTCGATGTAGTGACCTCCCGGATCGTCAAGCCAAGGTAGATAAATATTATGCGGAATGTTTAGCGCTTTTGTCCACCGAGGACACTGAGTTAGCCGCTGCGGTTGAGGCAGGCGAGGCAGTTTTACAATTTTTCGGACGACATTGTTGAGGCAACCGGTAAATTGAGGGGTTCTGCACATGGTGTTTTGATGGTAGAGACAAGGTCCCACCCATTCTGCTTTGTTAGGACGGTTGCCTACCTTGGACTTGCCACACTTTGATGGAGATTTAGGTTGTTGGACTGCCTACTTCGACCTGTTTAACAGCTTGGTAGTTGCTAGGTCAGACATGTCGCCTAGTCAAAAGCAGGCTTATTTGTTCTCCACTTTGAGACGAGAGTCCCTAGGTCTAGTGAACCACTTAGCGGTTACGGATCAAAATTACCCTACTGCCCGGCAACTTTTGACTAAGCGCTACGCGAATGTGAGGCTTTTGGCGGACGCCCACGTCTCTCAGGTTTTGGCGTTACCTCGCATCCATCGGGTTGTCGCTCTACCAGTGGATTTGGTGAACCCACTGACAGTAGCCTTGAATGCTTTGAGCGATTAGGTCTACCATTCGAACAATGGTCACTTATTTTGCTTCACATCGTCTTGTCTAAGTTGCCTACCGATTTAAAGGTTCGGTCCGAGCAGAAGTTTGGTGGGGATACTGCTACATAGCTAGCCCCCTTTCGATGATTTGTTGAAGTTTTAAGATGAGGAGTGTCGCTTTTTGGACAACTCTGGTGTTAAAGGTCCCGCGTGGGCCCCAAAAAGGTCCTCTCCGGACCAGCGTCGTGTTGGTGCGCGCTCCTCCCCTCGTGGGATGGGTGAGCCACGACGTCCTTCTCATCAATATGTAGCGATTCAGGTTCGCGGTATGCGCTGCATATATTGCAACATGGATGGCCACGTGGTCACATCCTGTCTGAAGTTCCTGAAAAAGAACCTTAAAGGTGTGTCCAAACATAGCGCGGCATTTGCGCGCGGCAAGTAAACCGCGGTTGCCGCGAGCGGCAATCGTCCAATCATAACGCCGCTCTGCTCAAATGCCGCGCTATGTTTGGACACACCTTAAGGACAATCGCCAACAGCCGCAAGTCGAGCTACAATTGTCTAGGACAGCATGCAGCGGGATTGCCAGAGGTCAGATCCTTGCCTGCACTGTCAAGGTAGGCACCACCGCGTGTTGTGTCTGAACCAAAATGGTGTTGGTGGGCCTGATGATGCCGGACGCTCCCCCATAGGCGGGGATCCACATCCCCACCAACCCCACATGGATCCTCGACGGGGTTCACCTCGCACGGGTAGGGGCACCTCTCCGCCCCCCTCCTCAATTGGAAGAGAGGTACTTGGGAATGAAAAGGCAGGCAGCGCCGCGGCGATTCTCACCACCGCTACATGAGCGACCGCGATTGGAGCGCCGCCCGCCACAGTTTGGACGTGTACGTAATTACTGGACCCCGGTGAATGGGCGAGACGGTAGACCCCCTGGCACTCCGGTGGACCACTACCTATACTCCTACTGGTCAGCGTCCGCATTTCCGGACGACTAGGACTACCAACCCCAGGGGGGTTATTTATTTATTTATTTAATTAAGGACAACCAACAAAGCATACACGAAAAAATACATGTTGAAGCACTCATATTTTTACATTGTATAGTGTAGCCTTAATTAAAGGCTGCCACGACATGCATTAAACAAAGGAATAGGAAATGTAGAACAGTGTTTACTACTTTTCAAATAGATTGTTACATAAATACAGTTTACGTAAATTGTAACGTAAAACCGACATACAAATGAAAACTCATGAATATTGCTGGTTTTGCTCGATCAATCCAAACTATTTTGTACAACGTTGCGCCAACCAACAAAAAATACAAACATACTCCAAATCTTTATATTTATATTTATGTAAGTGCAAAAGACAAAAGAAAAAATAAACTATAATATTCTTTTCTCCTTTTCACTCTTGAGATAATGCCTTATGCAAGACAGACTTAACTTTATGTAAAGCACACTGGGTGAGCGTGACAGGCGACTAAATTGAACATGCTGTTATCAACAATAGGTAGTCACCTCCCTCTCCTCCACTACAGGCAGAAACAGTCCTTCTGCCAACTGTTTCGCCTGTTCACAGACGAAACTTGGCCAAGGCCGTTGTTTTGAATGATATTATGGCAGACACCCTCAGGTAACTATTAGCCCTGCAGTGGTGAAATTAACGTCGGACCTAACTCCTGCCGACCCAAAGTGGTTTCTACCCGGACCCGTAGACTTGCTTTTAGGTGCGGATGTTTTGGGTTTGATTTCGTCCGGGACCAAGCGGGTTCTGCAGATGAATGGGTTTAGAAGCTATATCGACAGTTTTTGGTTTTAGCTATATGTGTCCCGTGTTGAAGGCCTCCCATGCTACAGATTCCATGGACCGCCTTTCGCACCAACGTGTCTATTCTGAGAGAGCTTAATGTCAAAACTAGACTTTCCACTATGTGCCTTCGTAGGGTGCTGGAATTCTTCGGACATATTGCTCGTAAAGAGGGTCACAATCTTGAACAGCTGATGGTGACAGGCAAGGTAGATGGCAAACGTTCCAGAGGACGCAGTCCCACGAGATGGTCGGACCAAATACGATCTTCTCTGAACATCAACTTCCACAATGCCCTTCATGAAGCTAAGGATCGCAGCAGATGGAGGGAAATCGTACGGGAGAAACTTATGCAGCGGGGGAATCACGACCCTCAGTAATGAGGAAAACGATGCGAGGAGGGAGGAGGACATCCGCCTCGCGGATGGCCGTTTTGTCACTCGTTTACCGTTTCAGGCTGCGCGCCTTCCTCTTGGTCATTCCTATGCCTTAGCGGAAAAAGGGCATTGTCCATGGAGCGACGAATGCGGAGGGATTCGGATTTGATGTTGAATTCATGCGGGAGTATGAAGATTTGGAACACATGTCTCCTTCTTACGTTGATAGCCGTTCAATCGAGCATTACTTTTTGCCGCACCATGCGGTTTTGAAAACTCCGGGAGGTAAAATCCGTGTGGTATTTGATGGCTCAAATACCACACGGAATAAATAGAAACTCCATTTGACGTAGGGGCCGAACCATCAAATTAATAAAATCAATTTGAACCAGTGTTTGAACTCGGGTCCCAAATTGCATAGGGACATTTCGGATATCCTCACCAATTTCCGCCTACATCAGTTTTTTTTGTGGCTGACGTCCGTATGATGTTCAGACAATGTCTTGTTCATCCGGACGACCGGCGCTTTCAAATGATACATTGGCGTGAGCGACCTTGCGATCCGATTTGTGTGTATGAGTTGAATACTACAACATATGGACTCAGGTTTAGCTAGACCCTATATTGCCATCCGCACGTTGTTAGAATTGGCCATCAGCCGTGAACAGTTGAAGTATCCACGTGCGGCTGCCATTTTGAAAGACTCCGTCTACATCAATGACGTGTGCACCGGGGCCTCTACACCACTGTAGACTAACTAAGGCCTCTTCCACAAGAGGCCTTAGTTTTGCGGGATGAGTTGATTGAGATCCTGAAATCTAGCTACGAATTGCGTAAATGGTTGTCGAATCGGCCTGATTTGTTGAGTGATCTACCAGTATAATATCAACAGGATCCTCTCCTTTTTGAAGATGTGGATAACCCTAATTTGATTGCCGTCCTTAGTATAGAGTACCAGCCCGTCCAGGATAACTTCACCAATCGAGTTAAATTGGATATATAGACCTGGACGAAACGCTTGGTTTTGTCAACTGTTGCCCGGACGTTTGATCCCAATGGATGGATCACTCCTGTCATATTCTTGGCTAACTGGTTTTTGCAGAAACTTTGGTTAGCCAATATTACTTGGACGAGGCTCTACCGGAAGATTTGATGAGGGAATGGTTTGTGATTGTATCCTCACTTCCGGATGTAAACCGGATTTCCTTGCCCAGACTCCTTCTACCAGCTGGTAAGTGTCAAGTGAGTCACCACGGGTTTTGTGACGCGTCCGAGCGAGGGTATGTGGCCGTGGTATTTTTACGGACTGTAATTCCATCCGGTTCTGTGGAGGACCATTTGGTGATGGCTAATACACACATCAACACGGTCTAGGGATATTTCATACTCAATTAAATAACTCGAAAAGTACTGGCCGCATTGGAATCTTTTATACACCGATTTGTTTGTAATTTATCTCAGACTAATTCCAAATTCAAATTTTTGAAAATTCTTTTGTTTCGGTGGCATAAAAATGTCTTGATGGGAGAGGAGAGGGAATTTTCATTTGTGCGAAATTTAGAAAACAATACGTATTACGAGTACGTTTAGTTACAATTTTTTTTTATTTTTAAACGAAAGATAAAGTTAAAATTGAGGTATTGTAGCCATGCAACGCCAACATTTGACGAGGGCGGAGATGTTACGAACTGTGGGAATGCTGGAAGCTGGGTCTGTTCAGCGTAATGTTGCTGAGGCCATAGGGACCCACCAAAATGTAATTTCAAGATTGTGGACACGCTATCGTGCCACAGGTGAAGTAGCGGAGAGGCACCGGGGGCCAAGTCGCATCACTACCCCCAGACAAGACCGATTTTTGCAAATTACTGCGCGAGCTCATCCAAATGCAACGGCGACTCAATTGGTCCAAAGGCTGCGAGTGGAACACCTAGTGCTTGTGAGTGACCAAACTGTATGAAGGCGACTGCATGAAAGCAATCTACGCTCTCGTAGACCACTCCGGGTCCCACCTTTACGGAGAGGCAATCGTGGACGACGATTAGAATGGGTTCGGAACCACGTGGACTGGGGCCGTGAGCAATGGTCCAATGTGCTGTTCACGGATGAATCCAGGTTCGGCTTCCATCCAGATTCACGAAGGACGCGTGTTTGGCGAGTTCCTGGACGATGGAGCCGTCTTCAGAACCCTCAGGAAGTTCACCCATACCAAAGAGGAACAATTATGGTTTGTGCAGGAATTCGTCTTGGAGGACGGACGGATCTCGTTTGAGTGCGGGACAATATGACGGCAGAACGATACGTCCAACAGGTGCTGGGGCCCGTAATCTTGTCCCACAGAACACAAATGGGGCAAGATTTCCTGCTCATGCACGACAATGCCCGGGCACACACGGCGAGAACGGTAGCATCTTGGTTACATACACACAATTTTAGGGCCTTAGACTGGCCTGCTCAATCGCCAGATCTAAATCCCATTGAGCATGCGTGGGATATGCTGCAAAGAAGAGCTCTGAAGGAAGTTCCTGAAAATCTGGCAACAGAAGATAAACTTTTTGCACACCTCAGAAGGACATGGGACAATATTCCGCAGCAAGACATTGACAACCTTGTTCTGAGCATGCCGAATCGTTTCCGATGTGTTATGAACATCATGGGCGCTTTCTCAGACTACTAATTTCAAGTTTATAAACACAAATTAAATGATTTTTCTATTTTTTTCAGTTTTTACTCATAAATTAAAAGTTAATTCATATACGGTTTCCGTCTATGCTTCATTTTTTTCCATAAAATCCTGAAATTTTAATCCAAGTACCTTAACCATTATTAAAAAATGGTAGAATATTAAATAACGTATCTTTTAAATATATACATGTCATATAAATAATTAACACATTGATAGTAATTCGCTTTTTTAAAAATATCCCTAGACCGTGTTGATGTGTTTAGTAAGGTGGCGCCTTGTAGGTCAAGGTTAACCATTCCTAAATTGGAATTGTCTGGAGCAGCTTACTAGGCTCCTTCATCATGTTTATAATACTCTGGGTCGTACAGTTGATATCTCAGACGTTTTTGTTTGGACTGATAGAAAGATAGTTCTTTGTTGGCTTCGCACCTCAGCTCATACTTTTGAGGTTTTTGTAGCAAATAGTCTCACAGATTCAGAACTCTGAGACTAAACTGATCTGGAGACATGTCCCATGAGAATTGAACCCCGCAGACTGCGCGTAGCTCATACTTTTGAGGTTTTTGTAGCAAATAGTCTCACAGATTCAGAACTCTGAGACTAAACTGATCTGGAGACATGTCCCATGAGAATTGAACCTCGCAGACTGCGCGTAGCTCATACTTTTGAGGTTTTTGTAGCAAATAGTCTCACAGATTCAGAACTCTGAGACTAAACTGATCTGGAGACATGTCCCATGAGAATTGAACCCCGCAGACTGCGCGTCGCGTGGGTGCGAGGCTCCTGTCCTTGTCAACCATTCCTTTTGGTGGGACCAGACTGGTTGATGCATCGCGAGTCATCCTGACCTCAGAATAGGCTCTCCTCTCCAGAGGTTTTTTTTTTTATTGGAATTGTCAAAACGCAACCTGCATACAATTTGCATTATCTTTTGGACAAATACAGTTCTTTGTCGAAATTTTTAGGAGTTACTTACAGCTTAGATCCAGCGTTTCATACGTAACGGACGGAACCAGAATAATAAATTGTTATCCTCAGTTTTGTCGCCTTATGAACGTCAAGAGACACTGATGTTGTTGGTCGTGCTGTACAAGCCGAGCACTTTGACCAGACTATTGAAGCCCTGAAGAGATGCTCAGCTTTGAGAGGCTCAATCGCTCGTCTTAATCCATTGTTAGACCAATCTGGTTTGCTCCGAGTCGGAGGACGACTTCGGAATTCAAATTTGTCTTATGGTGCTCGCCATCCCTTGTTGCTCCCTAAAGGAGGAGCGTTGGTGAAATTGTTGGTGTCCAATCGACACAATATAATGCACACGCAGGTTGCAACGCCCTCGTAGCCATTTTGCAGCGTGAATTTTGGATTTTGTCGGCCAGATGCACTATTCGTGCAATAATTTTCAAATGTATGCAGTGCTATCGTTTGAAGGCTACTCCCACTCAACCCATAATGGGTGATTTGCCATCCGATCGAGTAACTGAGAGTAGGCCATTTGCCTCTGATGGAACTGACTTCGCTGGTCCCTTCTTGGTTCTCAAATTCGTAATGCTAAGTCAGTCAAGGCCTATTTGTGTGTGTTCGTTTGTCTGGCCTCCAAGGCGTTTCACTTGGAACTTGTGACTGCCCTCAGCACAGATGCGTTCGTTGCAGCGCTAGGTAGATTTGTTTCCCGCCGAGGACTACCATCTTTGATCCGTTCTGATAACGGTACTAATTATAAGGGCACAGATAGACATTTAAGTGAAATTTGTAATTATCTAAATAAGGATAAACAGAATATATGATTTGCAATGTCCCAAATGGGAATTAATTGGCAATTTGATCCCCCAGTCTGCCCATATTAGGATGGCATTTTTGAAGCCGTTGTAAAAGTAGCAAAAACGCATATCCGCCGTGTTATTGGTGAAACTATTTTAACATTTAAGGAACTTGTTACGGTATTTCGTAAAATTAAGGCCGTCCTTAATTAGCGACCTCTCTGTCCGATTTCCTCAGACCCAAATGACCTTGAAGTTTTGACCCCTGGTCTTTATTTTCAGATTTATTTTTGATTTTTAGATTGATTTGATTAGAAGATTGGTCAGCACCTCAACGCCCTGCCGGAATACAGAGGAGTTAAATCTTCGTGATTGACGCGTTTTGCCTTGCTCCAACAGATGACCCAAAGTTTATTTTGCAGCAGCGCGTTATGTGGTCCGACAAAACTGATCCTCCCAAAGTCGGAGATCTTGTACTTGTTAAAGAATCTAGTTTGTTGCCTTTCTATTGGCGTCGTGGACTTATTGTAGATTTATTTTATGGGTCTGACGGAGTTCCCAGAGTTGCGGAGGTCATGGTCGGAGATTCGGTTTTGAAGCGAGCAGTGGCATGTTTAGCAAGCTTGCCCATTTATTAGCGAACATAACTTCTTACGGCCGAGGCGGGGGGATGTTCGAAACCAGTAAAGGTGGTCCCCGAGTGGTACTGTGAGTCGCCCGTGCATTTGTTTGTGTATATATTTCGCGCGCAGCGAGGTATTGTTGTCGGGATCGTGTCTAGGTGTCTGCCGGGAAACTCGATGCAGACCACGTCGGTTAGTCGGGTTTATAAACTATTATATATATTTTCCCCCTATAACCCCCGACCAGACACGGGATTGAACGAGACCAGGAGACCACCACGCGGACTAATGTGCGTTGTAGCTGTAAGTTGTGTATGCTTGTATCACTTTCCACTTATACGGGAATCGGTATCCCAAAAAACAAACACCGCTGCCACGTATCGCGGTTTCGCGGGTATAGACTTTGTAGGATCCAAGAGTCGCAGCATTGCTCATGGGCTCCAGTGTTGCCTCTTGGCTTGTGATCCGCAGGCCTGTATTCAACAAAAACTTTAGTCCGTTTATTGGCACGCGAAGTACATACAATCGCGTCATTTAGTTAGTTTATGTCTGTGGGTAATATGCTATCAAAAAGCAGTTAACACAGTGTTTATAATAAGATTATTACACCATATCCTTGTCTGATGAGTTGGGAAAGACCAGACTGTACACAAGAAAAAATCTATAAAACTGTGCCCTAATTTGGTTACCCTTTTGGTAGCTCAAGGCTATTGACAATCAACAGTATTCATTTCGTGTTTTACACTGTCGAGTACACGACTTTAAAAAAATATGAAGCATTGAACGATATTTTCGAGCATGCTTTGAGCTACCTAAAAAGTTAAGCAATAAGGTTTCAGACTGTTGTGTTTATTTTAATGGCTACATTTCTACGTGTGTCCAAAGTACAACAATATTATGTACACTGTACAATGAAAGGCCCATCTCGTTAGACAGTCCTATTGACGTCTTTTCAATGAAATTCATAACATTCACACTCACACACACACATTCCCTATTAGATAATGAGCATATACTCGTAAGAGTTTGAATTACAATATATCAATATTGTAATAAATGTTTACCTAATTTAGTCTTAATGTTTAATTTGTAACTGTCATGCATACCTACTTATAATCTGTATGATTGCTATGTAATTCGAACTTCCAATGTAGTTATTCTTTTTAGGGTTCCGTACCCAAAGGGTAAAAACGGGACCCTATTACTAAGACTTCTCTTTCCGTCTGTCACCAGGCTGTGTATCTCATGAACCGTGATAGCTAGACAGTTGAAATTTTCACAGATGATGTATTTCTGTTGCCGCTATAACAACAAATACTAAACACAGACTAAAATAAAAATTTCAGTGGGGCTCCCATACTACAAACGTGATTTTTTAGCAGTTGTACTGTTGGTGTGCTTATTATAATAACAATATCTAGAAAAAACCGTTATATACTGCGGAGACTGTGTAATTTAGTTGATCGCTAAAACATATTTGTTTTCAGGGTGCTTTACCTGATGAAACGTCTTTCAACCTCGTCAATGAGGCTTCGGTCGTGGACCTGAATACACGTCTCGAGTCAGACTGTCAGGTTACAACGCGTAATTTCAGACCTAACTTTGTGATAACCGGACCACTGGCTTACGACGAAGACAAATGGAAGTTCCTCAAAATCGGCGACAGTGTTTTTGAAATCATTAAACCGTGCTTCAGGTAAGGCGTGCTTGGTTCAAAATGTATTATTTTTTTAAATTCCGGTCTACTTCACATTTATTCTGGGCTTATTTTGTACTTTCAGATGCGTGTTGACGACCATCGATCCAGAGACAGGAGTTCGTAACTCCAAAACTGAGCCATTGAAGGAGTTGAAAAAGTAAATAATTACCCAAAGCTGTCGACAGTTTTCTGTTTTGACAGCTCGAAACCCGCTCGTTTCTTTTCATTTTGACAATCATTGCGTATTTTGCGCTGTCGTATTGGACGGATTTTTGAACTTAAGCAAATAATGCAAGCACAGATGCTTGCAATTTACGCCCGATTATTTGATGTATATCACAGTTTTCTTTCTAGATACCGTCAAGCCGTAACGCCTGAAGAACGCAAGTCGTGTGGAATCGCACCTCGCATGGGGCTACAGATGGCGTTGCGCAGTGGACCAGGCGGCAAAATCTCGCTAAACGACCCTGTTTACGCCGCATAAGACACTTTTGATATTTTGTTTTTAAATTCACGAACTTGGGTAATCCAATGTTATCTACCAGGTTCTAATCTCAAATTTCTATAGCTTTTAAGATTAAATGCCTTTATAAATTTAGGAAATAAAAGAGGGGAATGGTTGTAAAATAACTTTAGTTATAAATACTTATTTACTTCGCCCGTGTCTTTGGTTAGGTGCACCAGATTCACCACAAAGATTACTATTATATACTGGGTAATTCACCACGACGTACCCATTTACTTCCTGAAAGACAACGACAATAATTATTACTTAGATAGTTTGGTAGCAATTTGTATGTTCATCATGTTCTAGTTTGTAGTTTTTATTGTTTTATTAAACTTAAAATTTAGTACGTATTTTTTATTTATTTTATAAAAAAATTAATATTGAATGATCACTCGATAAAACATTACTATTATACAAACCTTGACAAAGTATCTGATGTTAGAGGGCAGCACTAGTACGTGCGGTGGGTGTGGACATCAGCGTATGCGCAGCCCATAGAGCGGCGTCAGGCATTGTGCCGGCGGCCATAGAGGGTAGTATGTCAATCATGCATATTATATCTATACTAATATCATAAAGCTGAAGAGTTTGTTTGTTTGTTTGAACGCGCAAATTTCAGGAACTACGTTGTTAAATTGGAACAAAGTTGGAATTGAAAAAAATCCTATTGTGTTGGATAGTCCATTTATCGAGGAAGGTTATATGGCTATACCACATCAGGCTACGACCAATAGGAGCGGAGCATAAATGAAAAATGTTGCAAAAACGGGAAAAATATTTCTTTTTGAGAGCTTCCGTTGCGTGCGCTGCGTAAACGGTTTAAATTACGCAAATATCATGTATTGAATTGTTCCTCTTTAAAAGTTCTAAAAAAAGTCCGTGACAGCAGCTATCTTGTAAGATTGACTTACTATATAACCTTTTATAATGGTAATCAAATTTGTTCATTTGCGAAGGAGCTTTATAAACATCTATAAGTACTAATATTATAAAGATAAAGAGTTTGTTTGTTTGTTTGTAGGGTAGGTGGGGTAGGTAGATAGATAGCCAGTTGACGGGAGCGTAGCCGCGGGGGTCAGCTTGTATATTATAAATGCAAAGAAAACTCTGTCGGCTTTTCTGTTACGTTTTCACGCGATCACTGATCCAGCTATGATGAATTCTGGATAGAGATCGACCTTGGAGAAGAGATTGGACATAGTACTTTATCCCGGGTGTAGATCCCCTTGGGATAATTTCTGACTTTCACGTAAGCAAGCCGCTGGCAGAAGTTAGTTGTAAATATCTGTAGAATTAAATATTACAGTGAGTATAAACAATAAAATTAAGGTTTACACCTATTCATTGCTCCCTTTTCATTCCTAGCGAAATACAACGTGCATTTGTAAGACATTTTTTTGTCCTGAAGTTATTGAATAACTTGAAAGAATACGTGGATATCTCTCTTCTTGGCTAATGTGCATAAGTATGTCCGTGCTGGTAACACCAATGACTATGCCATTGATGTTGAGCGTGCACGGGTCTGGCACGAATTGGATGTTCGGGTGATTCCACCGGCTAGGGTACGCTGGAGTCGGGTAGATGTTCACGTGGAATGCGTCCTTATTACTGCTATGCTAATATTAGCTATGTATATCTATGTGTTTGGGCTGGAAGAAAATACAAACATCAAAATAATAAATAAGAAGATAATTTTAAGGTAGAACTATAAACAACTTACCTTGTAATACTTAATTCACCTGAATGTGTGCGTTACTCCAGCCAGAAAATGTCGAAAATCGTCATCTAAGTGCAATAGATAATTAGTTATAAAGCTTCTGTAATTGGTAAGCAGATTTTTAATTTGGTAAGCTGGTAGTTTTTTAATTATTTGATAAAAACAGTTCCGGCTGGAGTAACGTTACCGCAGCCAAATCTTTTGTTTTCTAACGGGTATGTTGAAATAAATGTTATCTAAATAATTAGATATCAATTTGAAATAAATTTTGCAACTTAATTTGTATTTGCTATGGTGGCGAAGATATTCAAAATCCTGCTGCGGTAATGTTTGCACGATTGCTGCATCTGGGAATTGACTAAACGGATGATTATAATTTGTACATGACATCTGGCTAATTAGTTGTAATCTGTTACGCAATAAAAAAAAACACAATAATTCACCGTTTTGTAGTTATTTTAGTAAAATAACTATGCCTTAATTGGTCCTAGTACTTCCAATAAGCGCTCCAAAGACTAACTTGAAACGTTGTTATATAGGTTATTACTGGAAGTGGAAGAGCTGGTCCGGAAGGCTTACCAGTCTTCACCTGTGCTGATTGACGGGAACCTCGTACAGGCATTCATTGATAATATCCGCGACCTAGAAGTTAGGGCTGCCGTAAGGCTAGGCCATTTTAAGAACCTTAAGACCGCCCTAGCCTACGCTTTGGAGGTGGAAGCTGTACGACGGAACGATCGAGCTCACCGCATAAGGGGGGTTGTGACTTCACACCGGTGCTATAGCTGTGGAGAGAGAGGCCACATCCGGTTGAGCTGCCCGAAGCGAAGGAGTCCCCATTGTGGAAGTCAGTCACCAGCAGCAGGAAAACCAGTAGACGCCAGGAATAAGTGGCGGTTGGTGACTGGTGATGAAAGAGCCCAAAGGAACTCGATTTCACAAATTGTGTGTGAGTCACAATCATGTGAAGAGAACAGAACACTACACAGCAATGCTCTCCCACGTAGATCGTGTTGGTGCCGCAAATGCACAAATTGTGCGGGTGCAAAAGGACCACAAACTCGTAGCAGAGGAAAGGCAAAAAAGGCAGCAGGCTAAAGGTTTACAATGTTGGTGCACCATGGGAACATAGCATTAGATGTTGCTGGGCCATTTCCGGAAAGCCAAAGCGGGAACGAGTATTTTTTGGTCGTCATGGACTACTTCAAAAAGCGGCCGGAAGTGTTTGCAATTCCTAATCAAGAAGCCGTTACGGTGGCTGATAAGTGAGTTCACGAAGTGTTTTTTCTGTTCGGGGTACCCTTGGCAATCCACTGTGACCAAGGCCGGAACTTCGAGTCAGAAGTGTTCAAGGAGACGTGTCGTATGACGGGTGCTCATAAAACCAGAACTACTACTTATCATCCGCAATCAGACGGGATGGTTGAAAGATACAACCAATCTCTGGAGAGGTATCTTGTAAAGCTTATGGAAAGCAGACAGAAGGATTGGGACAAATACATTCAAACATTTCTACTGGCATATCGGAGTGCTGTTCATGAAAGCACAACCGTAACAGCAGCTTTTGCTAATTTTGGAAGAGAACTACGATTACCTGCAGATCGAATCACCGGTATCCCACCTAAGCCTCCACGCAATGTAACAGATTATGCGAATGAACTACGGAATAGGATGAATGATATATATGAGCACATCAGACAGACAGGTCAGCAGATGTCTAAGAGGATGAAGACTCGCTACGATCGGAAGGCGAACAGTAAGGGTTTCGATGAAGAATCTCTGGTATGGTTACATAACCCGGTACGCAGCAAAGGAAAATCGCCATAATTGCAAGCAAAATGGTGGATGGACCATATCGCGTAGTTACCAAGATTAATGTCGTCATCTACCGAATTAAAAAGGGATCCCGTGGTGCGTCAAAAGTCGTTCATGTGGATCGGTTGGCCCGTCATCATGTGTCTAACAATGCTCGGTACGAGCATGTCTAAGAGGGAGGCAATGTTACAAGATAGGCGAACGCCATCTAGTGACGAGAAGAAAACTAAGTAGTAAGTAGTGGCGCTATTTTCCAGAATGGTTTAAACGAACATTCAGGAAGTTTCTAGCCGCTTCGGGAACAGTGAGTTCGAAAGTCGATTGTTCTGGAAGAATTTCGAAATATTTAGAACAGTATGGAACGTTCTAGAAACATCTTCCGTGCAATATAAATAGCGGTCGGGTTCGTCGTGATTCAGTTTCGATTTGGAAGCGACACAAAACGATAAGAAAAGGAAAGAAGTGCGAAGTAATAGAATTGTTTAAGAAGTGTTTTGGTAATAAAGTGTGATTAATTGAAGTCTGCTGTTTAAATAATGTATCCGTGAACCCCAGCTCGTAACAGTATATTATACGTAATTAAAAAGTTATGATGTAATTTCAATTTTGTTCCGGCCACGCGCCGCCGATTTATTTGACGAACGATTAACTGAGTTTTCTGTAGTAGTGGTAAATGAATCTTATATGAATAATTAGATATACAGTTCAATTATAAACCTGTAAAATTTCAGACACTACACGTGTACACTGTACACTAATTAATTAACGTACGTACGTACGATAATCGTAAAAAATATTTATGCGTGGTAACCCGACCAAATCTAGAATGTAATCAAAATGCAGCCGCGCAAAACATAATACCAATACAGCAACAAATTATATTGCGTAACAAATTATAACTAATTAGCCAGATGTCATGTACAAATTAAGATAATCCGAGATGCAGCAATCGTGCAAACCTAATCGCAGTAGGATTTTAAATATATTCACAACCATAGCAAATAGAAATTAAGTTGTACCATTTATTTCAAATAGATATCTAATTATTTAGATAACATTTATTTTAACATACACGTTAGAAAACAAAAGATGTGGCTGCGGTAACGTTACTCCAGCCGGAACTGTTTTACCAAATATTTAAAAAACTATGAGATTACCGAATTAAAAATCTGCTTACCAATTATAGAAGCTGTATATTATATCGAATTATCTATTGCACTTAATTGTAAATAAAGCTATCACCAAAACCTCTGTAAACTGTAATTTTCCACAGTGTTCCACTTATATATTTATTTTGTTAAAAAAGCGGCCGCACAATACATTATAACAACCTTCTAAAATCATTAGCATAATTGTCCTTGAAAGTTGGTACAGTCACACTTACAAATCAAATTTGTTTAATTGAAAAATTAAACCTACCATACTAAATGTTTGAATTTAATAAACTTTAAATTGGTCAAAGTTATAAGCCTACGTTTAAATATTTTATCGATGAAATAGGTAGGTACCTACTAGGGCTTTTAAATACCGGACCTTTTCAATACCGGTATTAGTGTGATCAAAAGTGTGCGAACACAAGTTCGATTAGGATATTAATAAAACCATTAAAATACGTGTTTTATTTCCGAATCAGTCTTTATTAAGGTTACTTTCTGAAAATAATAATAAAAAACTCTCTTATTAGTATAACAATTTGGTATTGATTGATGGACTTGGAATGTAATCAAAACTTAACTAAATCTAGACATTTTGCACATAGACTTCGCAAAGTACAATGTTAAAGAGATCTACACTTATTAGTATCTAAATGTCGTCGCTGTCGCGGGTCCACTCCCTGAAGGTGAAAGGTTACACAGGGGCGCAAATACCGGGTACTGCCCAAAACACCCTGTTCCTGGTTCATACGCAGGGGAAGAAAGCCTCTCTTGCGAGCCAGGGATATGGGTCCGGCGAGGGGTCGCGGCCGCTAACCATACATGAGGCTCAGGGGTCGACCTACGACAGCGTTATCATCATCAACACCAAGTCCAGGAGGCTTCAGGTCCACGACAGCATCTCCCACGCGGTAGTGGCGGTTTCCAGACATACAGTCACTTGCGTCTATTACACCGACGACGCCGATGACGCCGCAGGCCGCCTTGCTAAGAGGGCGATGGATGCACCGACTAAAACGGTCGTCAACTACAATCTTAAGACGGCCATGCAGCATCGAGACGTAGTCGTCGTAGAGGCCTTGCTCACGCTAGCGAAGTCCCTGGTCAGCAGACATCACCAAAACACCACCTAACAAGTCCCATCCAAAAACTCCAACCCAAACACATACCCAAACCGTCACCCTGTCGAAAGCAAAAAAAAAAAAAAGAAAGCTATATATATACATGTGAAGCTGCATGGTGGAGCGAGTCAGTCATACTCACCTTAACGTCCTAACGACGGGGTTCTATAACCGGAACCGTCGGCCGGGGCTGGTCTGCTCGCACTGCCATGCATCTGCCCACAAAGTGTACCAATAGATATAGTAATAACATAAGCAGTGTATCAATAGAAATAAGTAAACAAAATAGTTAATAACATAAAGATAAGTAGTAAATAGAAACATACAATTGTAATGCCAGTGTGTAATATATATATATATATATAGTATTTAGTGAGGGATGAACTCACGTAAATTTAAGTTAGTTAAGTAAGCCTAAAAATAATGTCCGACGTAGGAGTCCAACAATTGTAATCATTATGAAAAAAAAATTAAACTACAATTGTAATGCCAGTGTGTAATATATATATATATATAGTATTTAGTGAGGGATGAACTCACGTAAATTTAAGTTAGTTAAGTAAGCCTAAAAATAATGTCCGACGTAGGAGTCCAACAATTGTAATCATTATGAAAAAAAAAATAACAAACAAAATATAAACACAATAAAAAAGAGCGCGGACTGCCACATGTCCGCGGTAGATAATAGGATAAAAAAAAAAAAAAATCATCATGTTTAAAATCATTAGCTAAGCTAAGCTATCATTTGGGGTTAATTTTACTAACACAGTTAATTTTAATAACATAACATCTTAGAATGATTAAAAAATAAAACAAATAGCGCAACATTTCAGTACCTAATTTGGCATCTCGTTTGCAAAGTTCTAGCACTGTCGCTTTGACCATAGAAAGGCTGTTGTAAATATTTTTTGAGTTATCAAATCAAATTCGTCTAATGAAAAATCGGAGTTAAATTTTAGATCGATTAAAACTTTGATACACAATCTTTTAGTTTCAAAAAGCGCTCAATCATGCCATACTGCTCAATCTTGTCTTCCAATAAAAAATTAATATCTGATACTAGTATCAGTCATTTCTTTTTTATGCATTTCAACAACATATTTTTGTAACAAATCGTCGTTGATATTAGAGATATTATTTTTTTATGATTTTTTTTCTGAAAATAAAAATCGTGATTTGTCAAGGTTAAAATTACATTATTTATATAGGAAAAGGGCCACAATAACAGATGCTTCAAATCGCCGTAAATTCGTGATCAGTTTTCACAAAATACGAACGCATATTCGCCTATTCGCGTGATCCGTTGAGAATTGAAACAAACCCAATAAAAATAGAATATTAATATTATAGATATACTTACATGTTGTTTGCCAAGAACGTTTTGGGTAAGACACGCAAAGAGACAGCAGCAGCAACGACGACGCTGGCACGGTTAACCAAACTATCAAAAATACGCAATAGATCACACAATGACCAAGTTCACATGTTACCCTGGTGCCTTTGCGGAACTGACTAACAAAAGAATAACGACGCGGCTCGATTTCGGGAATCGGAACACTCACTCTTGTTTTTGCCAGTGCAAGCACCCGAAAACAAGTGTGAGAGTAACATCATATCGTAATTATATCACATAGTACAATTTGCTACTACTTATTGCAACAAACCGAAATATTAGATATGAATGTTGGTAATACCGTAATCACGGTATTGGCTCGTCAATACCGTGATTAAAAAGGCCAAAATATATCCGGTTTTAACGGTATTGCGGGATTTTGGAATACCGGTATTGAAAGCCCAAGTACATACCTACTTACTTACCAAATTGCAAGGTACAAATTGCGCCTAATTAGTTTTAGTTATATTATGTATTTAGGTAAAGGAATTTATTGCATAACAGATAATAACAAAAAAAATGCAAATATAATTTCTTTTTCTTATTCTGAACTAATTAGCCAGATAACATGTACAAAAATTTGCAACCGTAGTAAATACAAATTAAGTTGTAACATTTATTTAAAATTGTTATTTAATTATTTAGATAACATTTATTTCAACATACCCGTAAGAAAACAAAAGATCTGGCTGCGGTAACGTTACTCCAGCCGGAACTGTTGTTATCAAATAATAAAAAAAACTATCAGCTTATCAAATTAAAAATCTGCTCACCAATTACAGAAGCTGTATATCTAATTATCTATTGCCCTTAGATGACGATTTTCGATATTTTCTGGCTGGAGTAACGCACACTTAAATATTATAATACTTAAATTACATTCCGTGACTTGCGCATCGGAAAGCCAACTTCAGAGCGGTCAAGTTAAGCGAGAACTATACCTACCTACCTGCTAGACAGGTAGGTACAGAGATCTTTACCGTGTAGAAATGCCATAATTTTAGGATGTTTTAGTTAACACGTCATTGATACTACACAGAAATACTCGGTAAACTAAAACCAATTGAAGACTGCGATATATCAAGAAACAACAAAACATTTTCACGCTACGAAATAATGGTTACAATAAGTACAAAGGTAAGGTAACTATCACAGTTGCAGCAGAAGAATAAGAATTAAGGCGCTTTATACGCCCCAATGTTAACGCAGGGCCGTGCGCCCACTCGATGTCAAAATATCAATATTGAACCTCCTTTTTAACAGTTTTGCTTGCAAAATATTATTTGATTTACATTTTATGCTATGTTATTGAAGAATTCTGGCAATCAATTTTTCTGTGTAATTTAAGTCGTTTTGGAGGAGTTTCCAAAAGTTGAGAAAATATATCGTACTGTTAATTATTTTTTTAAATCAAAACTATTAGTTACACGAAAAAATCTTGTTTCAACTATGTACATGGATTAAAAAAAAAAAAAAACAAACCTAGCCGTTACTAAGGAGTATGCTTTAGAAAGTTACCGTTTTACGGCACTAAAGGGTATGTGTATGAAGGGTATGAGAAAAATTTATGGCTGGAATTTCTTTATAACTAACATAGCATATGTAAATCAAATAATATTTTGCAAACAAAACTGTTCAAAAGGAGGTTCAATATTGATATTTTCGCATCGAGCGGGCGCACGGCCAGTACTGCGATAACATTGGGGCGAATATAGCGCCTTAAGGTCAAGCCGCACTAGGCGTAACTACGCGTCAGCGACACGACCAAATATACTAAAGTATGAAATTGTATGAGATATAACGTACTACGCGGCAGTGAAACTACGCGTGGCGGCACTGCGCGTATTTAAGTATGTAATTATATAAGTATGTATGTCCATTTCTATAGTACGCTCTACAACCCAAATGACTTGCGTTGGTTTCGTCTCAATTGTGGGAGTGACAGATATATAATTAAAAAAATACCCGTCCCCTCCAATAAAAGTCGCATTATTTACACCCGGTTTCCCAGCACTCGATTGTCGGGCTGTTAACGTAATCGAAGATTAATCGCCTGTTAATTCTACTTTCAGTTTCTCAACAACCAAATGTGACAAGCGTTTAACAATTTGTCACACTTGACAAAAATCACGAAATAACTACATGTTACAGCATTTTTGGGTTTCTGAGAACCTTTTTCAATGTTAATCTCTTGTCAACAAGCCTAATTTATAATTGTTGGATAGGTCAATTATTCGCAGATTGAAATTAATATTATTATTTTAAATGCTTATTAATATATAAGCGATAAAAATAATAGGGGTCGGCGAAATATTTGTTATCGGTTTAGTTATAAAAAATATGGTAATTAGATCAATTATAGTTGATTAAAAAGATTACCGTTTTTAGGCGGAGTCACCCATCTAAAAACAAACGAACCAAAAATATGTTGTCACCTATACAAAGACTAACCTTGGTAAGTGCTGCTTAACTTGTATTGGGTCTCCTATCCAAACACAAGTAAGTTAATAAAAAAAATCATCCATAAACAAGCGATCCAAAAAAAAGTGGTCACCCATCCCAATACTCACCTTGATAAGTGTTGCTTACCCTGGCGGGGTCAGCTATCCAAAAACATACAAAACCAATAAAAGTGATCACCCATCCAAAGCCCAACCTTGGTAAGTATTGCTTATCCTGTATTGGGACACTTATCCAAAAAAAGGAAAACCAAAAAAAAATGGTTACCCACCCAAAAACCGTCCTTGGTAAGGTTTGCTTAACTTGGCAGCTTCACTAACCCAGCCGCTCAAGATAAATACTATAGTTACTTTCCGTATAAATTAGTTTACTCTTTGATAGTTACTAAGTTATAATAGTGAATGAATTGAATGAATACCAGCTAGGGTAGCCAACCGAAATAAATCTGTTGTCGATTAATCAATGGAACAAGCGATTATGTAATTTTTCGATGATGCAGTTTTGAGAAACCCAAAACAAACGGTTGAGAACTGACGGATGGATAATTTGTGACAAATTGTCAGTTAAATATAAGGTAACAAGCGGCTGAGAAACCGGGCCATATTATTTTGGTGACGTTTAATCTTATCTTATACAGCGAGGACGACACTTTTGACATTCCAATCAAAACAATGCAAGTTTGAAGTTAATCAAGCAGCAAGCTTAACTTGTCTGTGCCTGCCTACTAGTATTATTGCAGCGCGCGGCCTCGATGGTCGATGCGCCCGGCACTCTGTCCTTCAGTTTATAAAAACAACGTGACAACCGGAATCTCGCTTGTTTTCGTTACATTTGCTTCTCGAATATGTCCAATCACGGTAAGTTTTTTTTTATCACCGATCACAGCTGATTGATTTTAGATTCAGTTATTGATGTTCTTTCAATGAAATTAATAACTACCGAAGAAAGTAAGTATATTTAACATCAGGTAACCATTAATCATTCAAGCTTACATTCTAGTTATATATATAACAGCTCCAAACAAAAGTCAAAGTTATTTGTAGAATCGACCATTTCACCATTCATTACAACAAAACCGAGTCAGTTAACGGCTGGCTGGGTCGAACTCGAAGTCAAGTCTAAACATGCAATGTAGAAACATTCCATACCTACCGTAATCCATGTAAATAAGATTAAATTATTTATTTATGTATAGTAGGTACCTGGGCTGCTGGGCGAGCGAGCTCTGTTCGGGTGAAAAAAGAGAAAACATATTTTTTTCGATAATAGGATGTTTCCCGAAAACCCCCATTATTGCAAATTTTGTCGACCCAAGAACGTGATTCCAAATTGCTTGTTTAAACATAGTAATTATTAAATCTCTTCGGATGTAACGTCTCGTGTAATTATGGTCGAACATCACTAAGGTAAGTTCGTTTAACCATTAAGTATTTTAGGATGTAGGGTGTGGACTGTGGGTACTACCTGTGATAGAATGAAAAAAGTTAAATAAAAATTAAAAGATTTTCTGGACGGACTTGGAGGAGAATTAAAAACTGAGCCTTAGAATTAAAAACTTCTAAAGAAGCATCTTTCTTTATTTCCATACGTACCTACCTATCTCGCTATCTTGTTGACACATTTTAATTGTGTCTAACTGTAGAGTTTGGCTAGGTAGGTATCTTGTATCTTTACAAAATAATACGTACACGTACGTACGTAGATCTTTGAAAACATAAAACGCAGGCGACGGGCATAATGTAAGCAAGCATGTACAATTTTATCAGGTCTTTAATTAGTAACAGTAATTGCATAAATACCTTTGAATACTTTATAATAGTCTTTGGAAACGTTCGTGAATAAGTATTTTACCAATCATACATAAGTATATACTTACTTATTATTACTTACGTATTATTTTGGTTTGTTTACGACTAATTTACGACACTGTTAAAACGAACATTCGCTAGAGGACACTTTACTTGTAAATTGGTTTGATGGATATCAGGATGTTTGCTGGGTAGAAAAATGATAATTACACCTAATTCTTCTATTTAGTCCATCAGTTAGATTCATTGAGATAATATGTACTACGTACTAGAGAAGCTATCCTAAGGAAAGGACGTGCTCCATTTTGACAAGAGTTTAAACTAAACTTCGCTGCAGCGCTGAAACAATAATTAGTCGTCTAACAAAACAGTATTAACACGCAGCGCTAGAGCGCTTCTAAGGTATAGTTTTCTCGCGATCAAAAAGACGGAAGCGCCGTGATTTTCATGGCGCTTACGTGTTTCGTTCAACATTCTTCAACAACTTGTCACTAATATAGACTAAACTGCTGACTGACTACAGAAGCGGTACCTGCATAGCTTTCTACATAACAAGCTTCATTAGAAATAACAAGTAAAAAAAAAAAATGTTGATATAACCTTAGTAAAGTAATATTTTATTAATATTATATTAATAAAATAGTACATTAATTTAATATTATATTTATGTACTATTTTTGGGACATTCCCACAGCACTATTCCCAAATCACTGCAGCTCCTAAAAGCCAGAATCAACAGTGGCGACCACCAGAAAAATACCGAGGCAATGAAGCTCGACGAAGTCCCGGAGAATGAATTTAACTGTCTTGGAGCCCGCAACGAAATTAATCAGAAAGGTAGTGGAGAAAAAAATTGTGGAGAAGTAGGAAAAATAAAAATGTCCAGTTCCCTACTACTACTACTTGATATGTCAAGTAGGATACAGATTAAACAAGGTCTATAGGCACAAAGGGTCATTTACAACTAGGATAAGCCTAGTTTCCTGGCACCACGGATAAAAATTAGCATTTATATTAATGGGTATATTTGATTCCAATAATAAATAGGTACCTATGGCAAAAACGCTTAAACGCACGGACATTTGTTCTAGTTACCACAAGATCCGTATAGTAAACATCTTCTGATGCAGCCTGTACATTATTCAACATAGTATTGCTTTCATTCTGCCAAAGAATACACTCCCATAAGATATGATGGGCAGATTGTACATATTCGCAGTCAGATGTAGAATACTGACATAAAGGCGAGGCAACGAGCTTGAAGGAAAATAATTTACTTTTAAAGTTACCTTGCCCTGTGAGATATTGGGCAACACAGTGATCCACCTCCAGTCACGTCCTGGCCAGTCGCACGCGTACAGATGGAAAGAATTGGTGGAGGTGCCGGCCCCTGGTGGAATTATTATCCCACCTACATTGCCATTTGCATAAAAGTTCCTCCCAGACGTCAATATGTGGTTCAAATAATCTAGAGATTTTCTCACGGTCACTCCACGTCCATGGTTTCTAGTGCTTAATAGTCAGTCAGCACATCATTGCACATCAAGGTTGACCGGAAGTATGCCAGCAAGTACCTGTAAGGTCTCAGTACTAACCGTCCTGTTTGCTTTGCATAAGAATATCAAAGCTAAACGCTGACTTTGAAGTAATTTACGTCGTCCCATTATTTAGGTACTAGCTGTCCCCCGTGACTTCGCTCCCGTCAACTGGATACCTACATACCCTACCCTACCATAGACACCTACCCACCTATCATACCTATCAATTTGTTAAACTAATTATTTGAATAACCACAGTCAGTTCCTTTCTGAATATACTTAAAATTGTTAATTTCCGCTATAAAAACCAAAGTCTAGCTGACTTTGGTTTTTACTACCTACTACTATTATACCTACACTTGTTACACAAATTGTCACATCTTAATTTTTAGTCTATATGAGAAATGAGGCATCATGGCGCCCACCAAATATTTCAAATTAAAAATGATTATCTAGTTACTCATTGACGAAAAGTTATTCCTTTGCATTTCGCTGTATTAGTTGAATTATAAGTGCAATATCTTAAAACACACGACCGCATATTTCATGCGTTTGAACGTTTTTTCGTTTAAAAACAAACAATGACATAGGCGCTCAAGATCTAGCAAGCAACTGAGTGAAGTGCGGCCGGCCGACCCCACATGAACGGAATACAGCAGTGATGTGTGGTGACTTCTCTAGTGCGTAGTACATTATTACCTCAATGGTTAGATTATCAAATAATATTGACCCGTATTTTTGCTTTATCAATTATATACAAATTGACAAAGATAAGGCGCATCAAGGAGTGATGTCACTTTGTTTGTATAAAGTGTAGCACACCGTGTCGTCGTATTTTTTTTTTGTTTACGTAGCAAAAGTTTAAATACGTGTCCAATATTTTTAGGTTATCTAACTGACGGACTAAATAGATGTTTTTTGTCAACCCTTTTGAGGGATTGAGGGGACTATAATAAATCCATTTATTGCAGACTAATTACATGTCCATAGTTGTTAGTAACAAAGGTCTTAAAACTATGTTAGTTAACTTATTGTATCATCTCGTCACGTGAAGCTGGATGACTCTTCCCAACATCTCAGAGTCTGGCCTCTCAGAAAACATCCTTAGGATTCCGTTGTCGCTATGTTAGTCCTACGACAAATCATATTGTATGGTTTCCTCGTTTTATCGTAGAGTATGAAATGAATGAGGATGGCTTTACGAGGTGGTAGGGGAGACCAAATAAATTATTACATATAGATTGTGTGAAAGGCGACTAGAGAGATGAGTGGTAACAAGCAAAATTTCAACATTAAAAAAACCCCCGACACATTTTTATTTCATGCTACATAATTTATCTAGTACATAGTAGATACGCTTCGATCGGCAATCTATTGAACACGTAATTATGACACGATATCTTGCGAAAACAACCCGATTCAAACAGTAAAACGCCCATAACTTTTGAACGGCTGAACCGATTTTACTCAAACATAGCTAAACACTCTCGATTAAGTCACCTTTTAAACAAATCAAAATCGGTTCACCCGTTTGGACGCTATGATGCCACCGACAGATACACATCAACACACGTCAAACTTATTATAACACCCCTCTTTTTCCGGCGGGAGTTAAAAAGTCATGTTGCGTTGACACCCGCAGCCTTATTGCATAATGGATTCGGCAAGGCAAAGGGCAAAGAGTATTGAATATCGACCAATCACAAGCGAGATGAAAGACGTGATGTGGATTTCCGTCTATTTGATTGGACCATTTTTCACTCTGCCCTGCCTAATTCATTACGCAATAAGGCTGCCGGATAGATTAATGTATTCTAAGCACAGTGGTGGTCCAGTGGTAACGGCCGCGACTAACAAGTTGTAGGTCGTGGGTTCGAACCCAGGCAAGCGCTTTACTTTGTGTAAATTATTTCATAGCCACTGCTCTCAAAACACACAAAGTGAGGATTGAGGAACCAGCATTGCCTAAAACCAAAAATTCGAAGACATGTGACATCCACCAACCAGCACTGGGCCCGTGTGATGGATTAAGGCCCATTCTCTCTCACAAAGAGAAGGCGTGTGTCCCAGTGAGAACATTAATATGGTGATGATGAATCTATAAGTACACCAGTAAAGGTTTTGTTCGTTGAAATAACGGTCTTCCGCTTCGTCTCTTTATCAGCAGTTCAGCATCAACACCATCAGTTCAGTCGTCGGCTCCTCTTGGCTCAGGATCACCTGCGCCCGATCTCCTATGAGGCGGCTTGTGTACTGGCCGGATCACCGCCCTGGGACCTGGAGGCGAAGGTAGTCGTGTCACTGTATCAGTGGCGCGAGGAAGCGCGGGCTCGGGGCGATGGGCCAATGCAGCGACACATGGAGTTCCGTCGGTCTCAGCTCCACAAGATCCTGGTGGTGGAATGACAGACAGGCTTTCACGCCCTACCGCCGGCCTCGTCACCATCGAGGCGGTCCGGCCAGTGCTCGAGTGCTGACTCGGGAGGAAGCACGGCTCCCTGTCGTTTCGGGTGACGCAGTTGATCTCGGAACATGGTTGCTTCGGGAAGTCCCTGTGTCGCATAAACAGGGAGCCGGACGCTGGGTGTCACCACTGCGTCGACTGCCGGGAGGACACGGCGCGGCATACGCTGGCAGTGTGCCGCTTGGGAGGAGCCGCGCCATGCCCTCATCTCTGAAGTAGGCAGTGTCCTGTCGATGCAGGCCGTAGTCGAGTCTATGGTCGGCAGCGAGGAGTACTGGAACGCAGTGGTATCCTTCTGCGAAATAGTCGTCACGCAGAAGGAGGCTGCGGAAAGTGAGAGGGAGATTTTATCCACTCAACCGATCCGCAGCTGCGCCGGGCGTTGGCGGAGGGCGTTGTCCGCCCCCTAAATGGGTCCAGGGGCGACGGACGTCTCCGAGTCCGTCTCCCCGTACACATCAGGAGCCGAGGTGGCGGCATGTAGTGTTCCACGCGCGCCCCTCTTAAACCACCTCACTCCCCCCCCACCCCAACCCGAGGTAAAGGCCCGCAGAGGCGGGGGTTGGCACTAGCGTTGCGGAAGTATCATTGTTCCCGCGATTCCCGGCGTGGGTGTGAGATGGAACACTGGGGTGGTTTTTAGTCAGTACGAGTCTCACAGACTCCTCCGCCAGGGAGGAGGACATCCAATGAGGATTTTCCACCCGGGATAAAAAAAAAATCACATGCGCCGGCGCAGCAGCAGGGTGCGCTTTAGGAACAGTCTGTTTTCTTCCAGCTTTTGTAGCCCTACTAACTCAAGCCATACGCTCAGCCTTGCAGAAACCAGCAGCACCTCTCTTTTATTTCAGTCAGGCCATCTGATAGTCGATAATTTTGTCAAGAGAAAACTACTGAGCCCACCTGGGCCATAGCGCGGCTGCTAATAATAGGGTATTATCGTTTGTTTCAGTTCCATTATACGTGACGGCCTCAGTAACAGCCGCTGGTGTTCTTGGCGGTGCTTACTTAGCGTATCGTCTGATCGAAAACAAGCCGACGAAACTACCAGAAACATGGGCAAAAGTCGGGAATCTGAAAGAGATCAATGTGTACCCGATCAAGTCATGTGGAGCTGTTACACTGAACACAGTTGAATGTACTTATTTGGGGTGTAGATATGGTTGGTTACGCGACAGGTTTGTACGGTTACGCCTAAAACGTGTTTTTTTTTTCTTATTCCAACTTTTGTAAACATTAGGCTGCATAGCCATTTCGAAACTATGTTGGAGTTGGCTTCCAATCCAACCGGGTGTAGTTGAATACCAGTATATTACAAGGAGCAATTATCTGACCTCCACAACCCAATAAATGGGTAACAGGCTATCAGAGGCACGAACTAATCTTGCCCCTCATGGACCAACCCCAGGGATGCGTTGCTCAACCATTATAACAAGCTTTTTATTTGTCGGGTCAAATCTTGCAAGGGAATTTTAAAGCAGTTATCCTCGGCGCCGATTCCCTTGAGTAGTTGATTTTAAAATGTGAATCACGTCTAAACGGCTAGTCGTAATTTTTTGCATGCATACACGTTTATTTTGGATGACAATGCACGGTTAGCTAAAAAGCTTGTTTAACATAGTTTACATGTGGCTTTTATTATTTAGCCACGAGCTTCTTAACCTTAGCTATATAATTATGGATTTTATATTCGGCTAGAGCTAGATCAATTCAAGTTATAGCATATCACAGCCCATAGCTGCACAAAATCCGCGTTCAATTGTCGCCTGAGCACCCAGTTGTAACAATGTTTGTCTAATAATTATTTAACTTTACTGTTTTGCAGAACCTTGATGGTTGTCGATGACAAGAATAATTTCATAACAGCAAGAGGTTACCCTGAACTTTTACATGTATTCCCTATTATAAGGAACTCTGTTCTTACGGTGACACATGCAAACATGGACACACTACACGTCAATCTAGCTGAGGTAGGTAATGGCATGACTTGATAACAATCTGTCGGCTTCCGTACTTTACATGGAGCGACTGCCTATCTGACCTCCACAACCCAGTAACTGGGTAACACAAAACCCCTTGGCAACACTTCGGGCTTCTATTTCGGACCACCCGTGATGACTGTCAAAGATCTTCAAATGACAGCCGGGATAAACGGCTGAGCATCTGAGCTTGCCGAGTTTCGAGGCACAGAGGAATTTCGCTATTTAACATGGTCACCCATCCACGGCCAAACCTCGGCAAGCGTAGCTTAACCTTGAAGATCAATCCGTACGGCTGTTATTTAGCTACGTACGAGCTCCTTCTCCATGATTCTACACTTATTACTTAGGGTGAGGCTAAACGAACGTAATTTTATGAGTTGTGAGTGGCGTTTTTTAGGGTTCCGTACCCAAAGGGTAAAAACGGGATCCCATTACTAAGACTACTCGGTCCGTGTCTGTCTGTCCGTCTGTCACCAGGCTGTATCTCATGAACCGATATATATACCGATGATAGCTAGGAAGTTGAAATTTTCACAGATGATGTATTTCTGTTGCCGGAAAACAGTCCGTTCAGGACCGTCAAAAACAGAATAAAATAAATATTTAAGAATTTTTTTGTGCCGTTTTTTTGCGATAAAGGTACGGAATACTTCGTGCGCGAGTCCGACAGCCAATCAAAACACACAAAACGGAAATCCACATCGCGTCATAAACCTCGCATGTGATTTGGTCGGTTGGATAGTTTAAACTCTTTGCGCGCTACGCAATACGGCTGCGGCTCGCACTTAGTCGGTCTTTTTATAATTCGCCTAATTTACATTCTACTAGAATAATTATATCACTCATTTTGCGTTGCTGTGTGGTACAAACAGGACTTTAGTATGAAACCGAATGCAGCGTATATTCCGCGACTCATTTTACGCTCAAAAAATTACGTTCATTTGGCCTCACCCTTAAAATTTATAGTAACACAATCACAATATAGTATTTACTTTACGATTGGAATTATCAATTATATCAACATGCTATTTCTGGACTTAAAGATAATAGACCTTGGGTAATAGATAAAGATGTTCTTAATGATATATTTTTTTAGATTGTAGCTCTACAGAAGCCCAAAACGGCAGTTGTATGGGGAGATCCAGTGACCGTGTATGATTGCGGTTGGGAGGCGAGCGAATGGTTTTCGAGGTAAACTGAAACGTCTTTATGTTTTATCGCAACATTCCAGTTCATTAGAGGTTACATTGTAACGCGTTATCACCCTCGGGTAAATAGCACACAGATAATAAAATGTATCAACAGTCTTTTCCATACTGTAAATATGAATTATTATTATTAAGTACCTTCAAGTTGTCTGGAATATTCAACAACAGGCAACTTTAGTAGTAACCTTTCTACTTTTATATTTAGGTAAAAAACCACTAAAAATAAAAGTATGTACCTCTAACAAATATGTTACAGATTGATTGATCGCTCGGCCGCTAACTACCGCTTGGTTTATTACACTGCTGATAGTTGTCGTAAATTGCGTACAGGCACTAATAAGTTGTACAGGTTCACGAAGAATGATACAGTAAGTACCTATCTAACATACGAATTACAGGCACAGTAGTAGCTTCTCTTTTGGATAAACTACCCCAGCTACTCCGCAGCCTTGTTTTGGGGGGTTGCTGTCTGCCATACACAAATATTCATATCTGTGCTCTTTTAAACCAGTTTGATGTCGTCGAAAGAATCGGTCTTTTTTAAGTTGGGGTCACATGCAGATAACTTTAATGGGTAATATGCTATCAAAAAGCAGTTAACACAGTTGATAATGAGATTATTACTTACACCATATCCTTGTCTGATGAGTTGAGAAAGAACAAACTGTATATGCAATAATACATTATTGTACACAACGAAACAAATACTATGAAACTGCACCCTATCGTTTCGTTACCTTTTTGATAGCTCAGCAAACGCTTTCATATTGACAATCAACAGTTTTGATTTCGTGTTCACTGTCGAGAAAACGTTTTTTTTTTTTAAATATGGAGCAATAAGATAACAGACTGTTGCGTTTATTTTAATAGCTACATTTTACGTGTGTCCAAGTACAATTTGTATACCGTACATTGAAAGGTCCATCTCGATAGACAGTCCTATTGACGTCTTTCCAATAAAGTTAGACAGACATTACATTCAGACACTCCCTAATAATGAGCATTGAGAGTCGACTCAAACTGATATTGTAATAAATGTTTACCTACTTTAGTTGTAACTTGTGTAAAATTTGAAATTCTTAAATGTCATGCGTACTATAATCTGTATGATTGCTATGTAAATAAACTACTATATTAGACTAGCTGACCCGGCAAAATTTCATCTACCCTACCCTACCTAAGAAAGGGATATTTTTTTTTCATGAGAACCTTCTCCTATCAATAACAAACAAAACAAAAAAAGAATAAGCGAAATCGGTCCAGCTGTTCACACGTGATGCCGTGAAAAAGGGAAATAGGGATTCATTTTTTACATATATAATAATATAGATCACATAGCAATCATACAGATTAATAATATATCATAAAATAAAATATCTAGAAAAAACCGTTATATACCGCGGCGATTGTGTTGATCTCGTAAGAAATATTTCTTTTCAGGGTGCTTTACCTGATGAAACGTCTTTCAACCTCGTCAATGAGGCTTCGGTCGTGGACCTGAACACACGTCTCGAGTCAGACTGTCAGGTTACAACGCGTAATTTCAGACCTAACTTAGTGATAACCGGACCACAGGCTTACGACGAAGACAAATGGAAGTTCCTCAAAATCGGTGAAAATGTTTTTGAAATCATTAAACCGTGTTTCAGGTACGGCTTGGATGCTAGTTTCAAAATTTATTAATTTTTGTGTTACGGTCTACTTCAAATTTATTCTGGTCTTATTTTGTACTTTCAGATGCGTGTTGACGACCATCGATCCAGAGACAGGAGTTCGTAACTCCAAAACTGAGCCATTGAAGGAGTTGAAAAAGTAAATAATTTTCAATTTCATCATTTTCATAAACAAAATTTTCATTTTGAGCTGTCGAGTAGGACGGGGATTTTTGGACATAAGCAATAAAAATGCAAGCACGGTCGCTTGCAATTTACGCCCGATTATTTGAAGTATAACACAGTTTCCTTTCTAGGTACCGTCAAGCCGTAACCCCTGAAGAACGCAAGACGTGTGGAAACGCACCTCGTATGGGGCTACAGTTGGCGTTACGCAGTGGACCAGGCGACAAGATCTCACTAAACGACCCTGTTTACGCCGCATAAGACATTTTTTATATTTTATTTTTAGGTCCACAAACTTGGGTAATCCAATGTTACCTACCAGGTTCTAATCTCATTTTCTTTAACTTATTAAGATAAAAGCCTTTATAAATATAAGAAATAAAAGAGGGAAATGGTTGTAAAATAACTTTAGTTAAAAATACTCGTTAAATGCGTACAATTTGAGCCGCAATTTTGTTATTGTCGTTGTCACTGGCTATCTGCAGACGCGCGAAGGTTCCTCCGCCCGTGCCTTTGGTTAGATGCTCCGGATTCACCACAACGCACCCATTTACTTCCTGAAAGACAACGAAAATAATTATTACTTACATAGTTTCGTAGCAGTTATGTTAATAATCATGATGTAGTTTTTAGTTTTATTAAATTTAAAATTTTGCACATATTTTTTTATTTTATAAAAATTATAATATTGAATCATCACTCGACAAAACATTACTATACAAACCTTGACAAAGTATCTGAAGTTAGAGGGCAGCACTAGTACGTGCGGTGTGCAGGACATCTGCGCATGCGCAGCCCATAGAGCGGCGTCGACGGCCAGGCCTTGTGCCGGCGGCCATAGAGGGTAGTATGTCTGCTGCATCAGGATGTGGCCTGCCAGCCGCGATAGTTTGTCACCGCCCATGCCTCTGAAAGACAATCATGCATATTAATATTATAAATGCAAAGGTCACTTTGTCTGTTAGGTTTTCACACCTAAACCGCTGAATGGATTTTGGATAGCGATCGACCTTTGAGAAGAGATTGGACTTAGTAATATATCCTGGGCAGTATGTCCCCTTGGGATAATTTCCGATATTCACGTAAGCAAGCCGCTGGTAGCAGTTGTAAAAAACTTTAGAATTATTTGACTTGAACAAAAACTATCTAAAACAAAATTAGTGAGCATAAACAATAAAATTAAGGTTTACACCTAATTGCTCCCTTTTCATTCCTAGCGAAATACTACTTGCCTTTGTAAGACAAAACATCAGTTTTCTGAAGTTATTGAATAACTTGAAAGAATACTTACGTGGATATCTCTTCTTGGCTAATGTGCATAAGTATGTCCGTGCTGGTAACACCAATGACTATGCCATTGATGTTAAGCGTGCACGGGTCTGGCACGAAGTGGATGTTCGGGTGTTTCCGCCGACTAGGGTACGCTGGAGTCGGATAGATGTTCACGTGGAATGCGTCCTTATTACTTGAAACTATGTATATCTTTGTGTTTGGGCTGGAAGTAAATACAAACATTTAAACTAAAATAATAAATATAATTTTAATTTAGAAGGATGAATGGCTCAATTCAACTTACCTTGTATTATTTAATTCACCTAAATTATCAATTAATTTATCGAAAAATGATTTGTAAGTCTCTGCCATGGTATTGTCTTTGACTTTGATGTGTTCACTGTCTAGAAATGGTCCCGTCATTATAACTACATGAGGTCTGTGTGTCGTTATGTATGTTACTAGGTCTTTTAAGGGCTCATAGGCCATGTTGTCCGATGTTGTGTATGGCCCTGATGCTATCACCATTGACATTTTACCTAAAACAGAGTCATGTTTGAAAATCGTGATATTTTTAATAGTTCCCAGAGCGACAAATAAGTCGTCCCAGATAAGCTTTTTTTATGCCAACATACCATTTAAAATGTTCATCATATCCGCCTTATGATCTGCGAGCGGAGACGAGGCGTCGCAGAACACTTCGTGTGCTACAAATTTATCACCGCGCGTGTTCACACCTCGCATGACCACAGTCTGACCAGGATATAAAGAATACTGTTTCACACTGTCACAGAGAGAATAAGACTATAAGAATTATGCAATTAAAACTTTATATTGTAATAATATAAGGCGTATATTTCATTCCAAGCAAGCTTGAACACGATCCCGTTTTTTTTTTTACCCGACTGCCGAAGGAGGGTAATTTGTTTATCAGTCTATGTATGTATGTTTGTTCCTATGTGGCGTTCTAGAAACCAAACCCGTTGGCCGATTTTGATGGTTCTTACGTCAATCGACTCGTCTTAACCCTGCGAGTTTCACTGGCTACATTGAAATTGGAAAATAGAAAAATGGCGTCTTCTGGGCGCCATTTTGTGGGTGGCAAAAATTTTTTTTCGTTCCAATCGCATCGTGTGGGGTATCAAAATAAAGAGTTTTAAGAGGAGATTTAAAAATATATAATACTTTACCTAATTAGAAAGAAAAATTAACTAAAAAGTTATAAATAAAGAAAGTTAATTCAAAAGATCAAAAAACCAGACTGCTTAAAAAGCGAACTGAAAAGACGTAAACAAGGAGAAAATCATGGTGTGCAGTCGGAGGATACATATTCGCGAGCTGGCTGACCAAAACCATATGTATCCTTCAGTCGGGTTTTTTGAATTAACTTTTTTTATTGAAATCATGAAGTATCAAACATGCCTTGCTGTCGTCACAACCGAGATAGTTGCACGCTCCGGCTGACAGATGGCGTTATAGGTAAATTTTCGGCTATTCCCCGACTGAAACAGCTGCACCAGACAGCCATGGTGTTCCATATCCACTCAAGACACTGTCATATATTGACCCTGGTTGCAGACCAAGAGCTAACTTAATTTGCATAGCTGATGTATTTTACCATACTTGTTACATAATTTGTGATCTGCATACAAATATGAAAAAGCACTACAACTATGGCAACTTAACTTACCTTAGGCTCTTGGTCTGTAACTAGCGTGACTATAGTTGTAAATTCTGATAGAACTTAAGTTCCAGGTTATACCTGTATCAGGTCAAAAATATTTCACTTGCTTGGAAAAAAATATACACCTTAACCAATTCAATATACAGACTTGTCCAAATCCACAGGTACTGTTTGACTGAGTGACTGGTCCCAAGTTCCTTGGAGAATGACACTCTTGGGGTTGAGCCTGGCATCCGCGTCACATTCTATGCGACCCACTACCGATACTTCAGCCTGCAATTTTATAATTTCAAACTCAATATCTGTAATATTATGCAGTTTACCGTTTTTAGTGGGGTGGCTTTGCACCAGAGCTGTGAAAAACGAAACCACAGAGGGAATTCATCTATTTAAACGGTTCCTGGGTTTAAAAAAAAGAAATTATCTGTCAGTCAGTTAGATTATCAAAAAATATTGGAGACATATTTTTTACTTTATCAACTCGGATCAAATAAAAAGTCAACATGGAAGACAGATCAAATAATAAAGCTCAACTGACAAGCTAAGGGGTAGTTTTGTTGTTCGTGTGCGCGTGTAATTGTGTATTTATACGGCAAGGCATAGTTTGAAACAGCTTCACTTTGTTATTTGCAACATTCCATTTTGACTGAGTTTATCGAATCAATAAAAATTTACAAAGATAAAAAAGTTCCGAGTGGTGGCTTGTAAGCAGAAAGTATAAAAAGTCGTGACGTCACGCGAAGTACTGTAAAAAAAAAAGTAACGATAGTTTTTATTAATCTACCCTGACTCGCAAATAAAATATGTAACAAGATTTTGACTCAAAAAAAAAATGTAACAATATTTTTTATTAATCTACCCTGACTCATAAAACAAATATATTTAGTCTTAATCCCTATTTCATGGTTTTATTATCACAGCCTGGTAGAAAGCCAGCAGATATGTGAAAAGATTTGTTACATCAAGCTACCTGTGTTTTACATCTAACTGACGTTACATCTGAGATTCCACATTTCTTCATGATACATTGAGATATGTAGCGAATGTTGTTATCAAACATACTAGCTTTCTCATGGAGCAGCTCAAAGCCAAACCTAGAATGGAAATGAGAAATATTTTATTTAAACTGTTTTAAGTCTGACCTTCAGTTAAGTAAAACTCTGTTTTCTTTTAACAATACTTACATAGCTTTGGTATATGTATCACCATCATCATTAGGTACTTGTCTGATTTTCAAATTTAAAATGTCAGTTGGGCCACATGGCTCAGCAATGGTCTGTAATAATTTCTCATCCCCATAGGAGTGTAATACAGCACCTGTATTTGTTCTTGATGCATACTTAGCAGAACCACTGAAATGAAATGCATAGGCGTTTCATTTGACAAAACTGGAAGAATAGGAACCGGGTAAAAGGTCATCTATGGTCCTAGCATACCAAAGAGCAACGCAGGCCTAAAACTTATAGAGGAATTGCATTTGATAACCAGAATGCTTGAATACTATGGGCTTTGGGATAGCACAAAACACCCAAAAAAATCAGTTGTAATTGCATTGTAGCAGATGTGTTCAGGTGGGAGTGGCCATTATAATATTGGGCCATGATTAGTTGGTTTTCTACCCCGGCCATTTTGAGAATAGTAATACAATGTAGGTAAATGGGAGTGAAACTTCACTTTTAACAATCTTCAATAAGAAGGTGGGTTTCTATTTGGTTGCATGTTGCCAAAGGCTTACAAAATAGCTAATACATAGTAAAAAAATTGGTGATCAAGGTCATTAATGTGTCAAGTTCCTGAGCAAACACTAGATTGAGGGCCTCTAGACATCAGGAGACTATGCAAAGGCCTATTTAATGTTACACTGGGATTTTAATCTCAAAATAAATAGGATATTATTCTAATATTGCCAAACTTACATAGTTGGTGAATAAGTGGCCGGACATAAATCATTTGGCTGATTTGGTGCTGTTTCAATATCAACTTTAACCCTCTGAAAATCATTAGGCATATTTATTCAATTACAAAACAATGTCATCACAACACAATTAGAAATAAATTTCTATAGCTTTACAATTAAATAAATAATAATCAACTACAAAAACTTTATTGCCAAGAAATGTTACTGTGGAATGCAATATGGACTTGTTACAAGTGCAATTACTATGAAGATGCAGATTAAGTTGATGGCTGCAGACGAGTATGGATCTAGTCATGATTTGTAGTGAACATGAACCAGAAGCAAACTCGCCCACAAAAATCATCAAGTTAACAGGTACGCCCCCTAATATTCATGCCCAAAGATTAGAATTTTAGATTTATTTCAAAAGCTTTTGGAATGTTTTAATTAAACAAGCTTGATATGGTTAGTTAAAAACAATACAAATTCAATATAATATCGTAAGTATCTTGTAGCAAGTGGGAACGCATCTGTTGCTGTATGGACCCCTGTCCAATAACGCCGCTGATGTTTGTCCTACAGGCACTCAATGAGTGTAGATCTAGTCACAGAAATAATGAACTGTGGTACTAGACATACACCCATTAGGAGCAAGTAGGTGGCTCCGTTTTCTTCTTTCTTCAATAATATTCAATGATACCGGTTCATAATATTAAAATCAAAATATTCAGCTGCAAACATTGTAATGACAACAAAGTTTTGATAATGTTTATATAAATAAATACAAAAGTAAATAATTTGATGAAAACTTCCAAGTAATTAATGTGCCTAGGTTATAATCTAGTACTAAACATTTTAAGTTATAAAATATCTGAAGTGCTTAGAAATGCATCATACCTTTGGTGTTGTAGCCATATAATTTGATAGAACTTCATTGTCTGATCTGTATCAAAGTTAAGGATCGAAATTGTTGATGAAACAACTCGCTCACCAATCTTACATTATAAAACAAACAATCGACAATAAACCGTTAAGTAGACGGATGGCAACTAAAACGACAAAAAACAAACTATAAGTTACAAAATACTTTGGTAAATAGTGAACACGTGGAGCATGCGCATTAAAAAGGATACTGAACTGAAGCGGGTGCCCCGTAAACCGTCAAACTTGTGCCGGTACCCACTTGTCCGTTTTCTTTAGCGGTTGCGATGGAACGATTCGCCGCCCGCTTGGAAAATTCCTTTCTCACAAATGTATCCAAGTTGTCCAAATTCGGCGATGCACCGTTTAAATGGTTTAAACTGAAGGCCATCCATTGTTCAATGAAAGATTCAGCGTCGATGTTGTATTCTTCGCATAAACTTACGCCTTAGAAAAAGAAGTGAATAATGAAACAACCTTGAACATTCATTTTGAAGCGGTACAAAGTTATTCTCAAAACTTTTGGTAAAGTTGATAAACAAATAGATGCACAAGTTTATAGCATATTGCGAAATAGTTACGTACTCACATTTACTTATGACTTCTTTAGGTACATCTAAACCGAAAAATTGAAATTGCTCAGTCACCAATTCTTCGGAAGCCATTTTCTGTAAATTGAAAGAGCGAATGAAAGGAAAGGAAGCAAAAGAGCGCCAACGCCAATCAAAAAGTTTGAGTGCGTTTCGTCGTCAAAGTTTTAACCACAGACTATGCGGCTATTTTTTTTCTCGCCTTGGCAACACTTCATTTAGGCGTAGTGCATACCCTAAGCATATTATATTGCTTGCAATAAAAGTTGGTACAAACAAAGTAATAAGAGAGAGTGCTTTTAAATTTTGCAATGTGACGAGCGGGCGCTAAACAGTCGACACACAGTCGAAATCCCTTATTTATTATTAAATTTTTCTATGGAACAAAACGCAGGGAGCCAAAATATTTCGTCGTGCCTACCGGTGCCTACTCGTCACTTAAATCCACAGACTACTTAGAGATACTACGCTTATATCTGAACGTTTTTTGGTTTTTTGCATAATTACGTCGCAGGGAAATGAAGATATCAGGGATACCACGAAATCGCGGTAGATGTCGAATATTATTAATAAGTCATTTTTGATTTGTCCTAGGACAATATGTTAACTTGTTGTCAGTGATATCTCGTTTCAGTAAATTAAACCTAGGAAAATGTCCAAAAAGCGTATACCAGGGGCCTCTATGTCAACTTGTCGTGACAAATTGACATATTTCTGTTTATTTATTTCAAAGACCTTATACGTATTACTTACTAACTTACTACTAGACTGTGTACCAAAATTTTTTGTTTTGCTAAAATGAAATCTATCATCATACACCTAGGTTAGCTATTTCCTTATAAGCGGTAGATAACCAAAAGCGGTCCTGGCGAGAGGGTTTCCGCTGGTAGTGTGTCCTTGTCTGACCTCTTGCTAGCTCAACTAATCATTGGGTTTGGTAGAAATGGTAGAAAATTTTATATTTTTCTTTTTATGTTATACCAAAACGAACAATTCATAGACTTTGACACGTATTTAAATATTTCTAGAAAAGTATATAAATATTTCTACAGTTCCTATATTTAATCAATTCGTTGTATTTAAAAAAATATTCATTAATACTGAGTAAGAGTAGTACTTTTAAATGTTTGGGCCTGGTAATACTACATGTAGGATGGTGGTATGCGGATTTTTTGGCGGACTTTGTTTGAGTGAAATTCAGCGGCTGTTAATATTATTTGCAAATTGATTCCTAGTGGATATGGTGATAAAATATTCCTAGAACGATTTCGAGTGTCTAAAACTACCGTCGAATACATGATAAACAAAATTGGACAGCAACTTCAGCACACAACAAGGAGGAATATACCATATAGGTACCCATACATCTATACTAATATTATAAAGCTGAGGAGTTTTTGGTTTGTTTGAACGAACTAATCTCAGGAACCACTGGCTGAAATTGAAAAATATTTTTGTGTTGGGTATTCCATTTACCGACGAAGGTTAAAGGCTATATAATATCTCATTACGACCAATAGGAGCGGAGCATCAATGAACAAAGTTCTAAAAACGGGGCAAAGGTGAACGGCAGATTATGTACCGCATATTTTTTTTGTTGTTCTTTTATAGAATTTGTACCACTTATTGTGTGACTTTACTTAACGTAACTTTACTATTTTTAGAACTTCGGATTAATTATGACAGAACGGGCAAGGGATGCGGAGGAGTCGCCATCTATCTCCGTGGAGATATTACATACAGTGTTGTTGATCAGTCCCCGAGTAATTATTCAAAATTTGCTAAAAACCTCTTTATTGAAATTACATTTAATCATACTAAATTACTAGTAGGTGTTTACTATAGCCCTTCGTGCCATATAGATTTTTTCACTTCGTTTGAAACAAAACTAGAATATTTTTCCTCATTATATGACCACACGATAATACTCGGGGATTTCAACACCTGCCTGATAAAGGATGATGTGCGCAGCCGTAAACTCCGGTCTCTAGTCGCTTCGGTCAACATTCATATTCTTCAGCTTGACGCCACTCATCATGCTCCTCACTGCAACCCCTCACTTCTAGACCTTATTCTGGTTTCCGACCCAAGCAAAGTGGCCACTCACGGGCAACTTTCTGCCTCCTTCTCCTACCATGATCTTATTTTTCTTTCGTATAAAATTCGCCCTCCTAAACGTAAATCTAAATTTCTCTTCCTTCGCAGTTTCAAGAACATTACCTGGATCGCTTGGGAGAAGACGCGGGCAATATTGACTGGTCTCCTGTTTATGAAAGCAATGACTTGGACAGTAAGGTAGCAGAGCTAACCAAGATATTGTTGAAACTCTTTGATGAGCATGCTCCGCTTAAGAGGGTCAGAGTGAAGCATCTTCCAGCTCCCTGGTTATCTGACAGCATTAAAGGTGCAATATCGAAAAGGCGGTATAAAAAGGATCCTACTGACGAGAACTGGTCTCTCTACAAGAGGTTGCGTAATAGGTGCGGTCGTATGTGTAGGGATGCTAAAAGGCGCCACATCTACAACTCTGTTCAAAACTTCAACACAGCACAAGTATGGCAATTTCTCAAATCCCTTGGTATCGGCAAAGCTACTGATTACAGCACGCCTGATATTGACCTTAACGCAATTAATCTACATTTCGCGAAGCCCCCTGTCACTCTTGACGTCAACGTTAAAGCATCCACTCTAAACAATCTCTCTAAACTTCCTCCGCCAAGGTGTACTTCATTCTCATTTCACCCGGTTACAGAGGGGGATATAAAGCGGGCCATCACTTCTATATCCACGAATGTTGTGGGTGATGATGGTCTACAAATCCAGATGCTTCTTCCCATCCTAAATGAACTCACTCCTGTTATCTTCCACATTATCAACTACTCCCTATTTTCTGGCTGCTTTCCTTCAGCTTGGAAGAAAGCACATGTTCTGCCTCTACCCAAGGTCCCTAAACCTTCATCAGTATCCCAGTTCCGTCCTATTTCGATTCTTCCAATCCTATCTAAAGTCCTTGAGAGTGTTGTCAATAATCAGCTGTCTCATTACCTCTCCTCTAATGGCTTGCTAAGTCCTTATCAATCTGGATTCCGTCCTGGCCACAGCACTGTATCGGCCTTAGTCAAAATAACTGACGATATCCGACTGGCCATGGAAAACAGACTCCTTACAGTATTGATTCTACTGGACTTTAGCAGTGCTTTTAATTCAGTTGATTTTGACATCCTCTTAGGTATCCTATCCTCTCTTAATGTATCTCCTGCTGTGATCGTGTGGTTTAACTCTTATCTTCAGGGTCGCTCGCAATCCGTCCGCTCAGAGGAGGCTTTCTCTGACTGGTGCGATTTAGATGCGGGTGTTCCTCAGGGTGGCGTCCTTTCTCCTCTTCTTTTCTCCGTTTTTATAAACGCTATCACTAAGGTCTTATCTTCACACTATCATCTCTATGCCGACGACTTGCAGCTTTACCGCCACTTCAAACTTGAGGAGCTCACTGGTTCTATCGATGCCATCAATAATGATCTTGAAAATATCTATCAGTGGGCTAAAAGTTTTGGACTTTTAGTGAACCCAACAAAATCACAAGCTCTCATTATTGGTGGCAGACATTTCATTAATTTATTGAGCAACCAGTCTCTCCCACCTATTTACTATGATGCCTACTCCAAAAAAGTCAAAAGTTTAGGTGTCTTCTTGGACTGCAACCTGTCTTGGAATGTTCACATTGCTGAAGTAAGCAGGAGGGTGTTTTACTCGTTTCGGTCTCTAAAACGTCTCCAGAAGTTCCTGCCTTTCTCAACTAAAGTTACTCTCGCTCAGTCTCTTCTTCTTCCTCTTCTTGACTATGCTGATGTCTGCTGTCTTGATGCGACTGAGGAACTTCTTGATAAGCTCGAGCGTTTGCAGAATTTGTGCATTCGCTTCATTTTTGGCCTCCGAAAGTACGACCATGTGTCGGAATTTCGGAAGCGGTTGAAGTGGCTGCCTATTCGGCAGCGCCGGGATACCCATACCCTTTCTCTACTCTTTTCTATTCTTCACAATCCTACCTCTCCCTCGTATCTTAAAGAACGCTTTGAGTAGATATCTTGTTCCGAGAGGAAAGCCTTGCCGCTCCTCATCATCTCTTCTCCTTCGTTTTCCTCCCCACTCATCAAGTCGTTACGGTGGATCATTTACTGTTCGTGCTGTCCGCCTCTAGAATAATCTTCCTCATTCCATACGGGATAGCCCTTCACTAGGGATATTCAGGAGAAGTATTAAGGCACATTTCCTGTCAACATGACGCAATAAATATGTATGTATTTTAGATATATGTATGTATTATGTTTATGCATTATGTGCTGTACACGTATTTGTGTAGTGTATTTAGTTAGTAAGATTTCAAATGTTTTTAATATTTGTTGTGCGCTTTTGTTAACTGTCCTAATTTTGTAAATCTCTCTTTAGCACTCATGGACCTTTAGGTCCATGTTAGCACTGAGGTTTGCTGTCAGAGAACCCAATTATGCTCGCCTGTGTAGATAAGTTTTCCTTTTGTATTTTTAAATGTATATTTTGTGTACAATAAAGAATATGAATAATAACAATATTTTAATAAATTAACGTAATAAAATCGTAATCTAAACGCTGTTATGTTTATAGAAGTTGCCTTATGTAAAATAACACAAATATTGAAATGATAATTAATTATTTAGAAATAGAAATAACATTAAATATAATCAAACTCATCATTATCAGTCCGCATGTTGCAGTCCGCTGCTGGACATAGGTATCTCCTAGTGCACTGAGTAGGTACGATCCTCATCTCAATCTACCTACTTAATGATAAGTAAAACACAACAAAGAATTTAAAACATTTACGTTACACATTATGTAACAATATGTAACATTTACCTATATGTAACAATTTACTACATTGGTACACTAGTACATAACCTTAAAAAAATAATCTGGTTATAACTTTTACGTCCCAAGTTCTAAAAATCTAAGAATTTAAAAAGAGATTGTCTATGATATTAACTACCAATAAAAACAAAAAATATCCCTAAACACGAAATTTTATTAGCGGTACGAAATTCCCATACAAGCCTGCCATTCGCCTTTACTCTTTTTTGAGAGCTTTCGTTGCGTGAGCTGCGTAAACGGTGTTAATTACGCAACAATCACATGTAGTGTAGGTAGGGTAGATGGGTAGGTAGCCTATTGACGGGAGCGAAGCCGAGCGGGACAGCTAGTATGGATGCCAAATTAATAATCAAATAACAAACAAAATCGAAGTTAAAGTCAAAAACAGACGTAAATTGTTATTTTTTTTTAACTTTACACTCATCTCTAAAGCATGCCTCAATATTGAATTGTGACAATTATGTCAGACAAAGTGACAAATTTATCATTTACTATGACAATTAAATCAGCGAATATTTTCTTTATAGAATCTAACAATTGTCATTAATTACCTGTCGCATTTGGACTTAGTTGCCATCTTTAGACGGCATTTGTCGCGACAATTCGACTGTCAAAATTGTCGGATTGTCACGTTTATTAAATAGGCCCCAGAGAATAAGATTCTAGCCATGCACTTTTCTCGCTCCCACTTACAGAGTACTTTTTTATATAAGTCCCTCTCGTATATATTAAAAGGTTGGCTACTATACGTAGTGTTACATACTCTTTGTTGGCTACCACGAAACTCAGTTCCAAAACCTGCAGATACAACATTCACAGATTCAGTGCCACAAGTGTGACAATTGTCGTGGTGTGGCGTAACTTATACTCAGAATATCCTCGAGATATTCGCTGAATGTCGTACAGGTCCACGCCCCGACCTAGGCACACCCCGACGACGAGGTGGAGACCATGTATGAGGATATTTCTAGAAATATCATCTTACATGGTCTCCACTCACTCACACTTCACCCTGGCGCTTTCTTGCATCTCTAGAGCCATGCATAGTTTCAAAACTCACTTAACCGTTGTCATGGGGGACTTCAACGCGAAACTGGGCAAACGAGACGATGATGAGTCGCAAGTGGGGCAATTTGGAGTTGGACGACGGAACCACCGGGGTCACCTACTGGCCAGTTTTATGGAGAAGGAGTGCCTCTATACTGTTACGAGCTGGGGTTCAGGGATAAATTATTTAAACAGCTGACCCCAATTAATCACACTTTATTACAAAATCATTTCTTAAACTATTACTTCGGACTATTTTCCTTGCCCGATCGCTCTGTGTCGCTTCGAAATTTTAAAACTGACTCACGACAAACCCGACTGCTCTTTATATAGTACGGAAGATGTTTTTAGAACGTTCCATACTGTTCTAGATACTTCGAGAATCTTCCAGAACAAACGACATTCTAACTCATTGTTCCCGAAGCGACTAGAAATATCCAGAATGTTCGGACATAGGTACCGGAAAATTCCATTCGACACGAGCTTTCGAGAAGATTAGTTTCGCTGTTCGATACTAGCTACTACTAGTTCTTCCTCTCGTCACTAGATGGCGTTGCCCTATCTTTTAACATTGCCTCCCTCTTAGACATGCTCGTCCCGAGCATTGTTAGACCCATGATAAACTTTGATGCACTTCGGGGTCCCTTTTGAATTCGGTATATGACGTCATTAATCTTGGTAACTACCGGATATGGTCCATCCCACTTTGCTTGCAATTTAGGCGATTTTCCTTTGCTGCGTACCGGATTATGTAACCATACCAGAGATCCTTCATCGAATCCCGTATTGTTCGTCTTATGATCGTAGCGAGTCTACATCCTCTCAGACATCTGCTGACCTGTCTGTCTGATGTGCTCATATACATCATTCATCCTATTCCGTAGTTAATTCGCATAATCTGTTACACTGCGTGGAGACTCAGGTCGGATACCTGTGATTAGATCTGCAAGTAATCGAAGTTCTCAGCCAAAATTACCAAAAGCTGGTGTTACTGTTGTGGTTTCATGGACAGCACTGCGATATGCCATGAGAAATGGTTGAATGTGTTCGTCCCAAACCTTCTGTCTGCTTTCCACAACCTTTGCCAGATATCTCTCCAGTGATTGGTAGAATCGTTCAACCATCCCGTCTGATTGCGGATGAGCAGTAGTTCTGGTTTTGTGAACACACATCACACGACACGTCTCCTTGAACACTTCTGACTCGAAGTTCCGGCCTTGGTCACTATGGATTTCCAAGATACCCCGCCAACGCCCCCTTGTGGGCGCTGCAGGCCGAAAGGGGGGGCCTAAGAGACCCAAAAAAAAAATGGGGGCGTTGTGTAGAGGCTTGGGGGGTGATTTGTAATTTAATTTAGCTAGGAGGCCTCTCGACTCTCAACTACGACTTGTGAACATCAACTAATATTAGTTAAGAGATTGCTCAAACTCGTTTCGATATTTCTCTCCGCGTAGTTCATATAACTGTCCTATTTTATTAAATATATAAAATAAAAATCATGTCAATCAGTCGCTCCGTTTCGAAATGAAAGTAGACACAAACAAACACATAAAAAGGCAACAGAAATACTTTCGCATTTTAATAGTTATTAGTACTCCTAGATAGGTAATTTTCGTTGAAAGTAGACCGCGGGCAATCATGTTTTAACAAGTTTTTGTTAGATAACACAATAATTGATTAATTTAATTTGAAGTTATAGTGGTTTTTAAGCAGGTGAAAAAATGGGGGATATAAAAAATAATTTATTCTCAAAGTAGGCAGTAGACAAAATAAGTTTTGGAAACCCTGATCTAATGCTATACGTTCCCATGGTGCAACAACATTTTTTTTTTGTCCTTTCAGCCACACAACTTGCATTTGCGGCAGCCCCAGATCCAAGGGGGACAAACCGGGGCACTTGCCCCGGGCGACAGTTTCATGGGGGCGCCAAATCCATGAGACAAGAATTCGAAATATGAATGAAGCTTTCCTACAATCTCATAGGTTTTTATCAAGTAATCGAATCTTAATATAATATGTTTGAAAAACAAACTTTTCTAGCTTAAAGCTAACTTTTTTAGCCATGAAAACAAAACTGCCTATGCGACGGACTTTGAGGGGCTAATAGATTCTTTCTCAAAAAAGAAAGCACGCCGTCGCCGTGTAAAGTTGTAGTCTTTCCTGGTTAACTATATATTTTTTCTGTGTTACTGTTTTATGTGTTTGAGACTGTCATAGCATTAGAACCTGTGTCAAATCAAGCAAACCAAGAAATTTGCAAAGTTTAACTTTAAGCTCGATAGATGGCGTTGTCTTCGAAATAGAAGTCGCAAGTGAGATTGTTTTGTAATTTGGTATAGGGTCTTGAGAATTTTAACAAATATAGACTACCAGCTATAGATCAGTATACAGTATTGTTGTTTTATTTACACATCTCAACCCTACTAGTATACCCACTAGTTCATTAGGTCAACCCTTTAAGTACTGAGTGCTAGTCTGAGTGTTCGGTACTAAACATTGGTCCTTCGAGCCGGATAAATAAAGTTCCGGTTTTTGTGAGTTCGTCCGTGATACTCGCAGTGGATCGCTGCGGCTAAAGTACACGGTTCCCCGCATCGGCAGCGACAGCTTCGTGCAGTGTTGTGGACGGGGTCAGCAGCAGCGGCGGAAAAGTGACGTCACAGAGGCCGCCACTTGCATCCAGTTCAATCGTGAGGTGACGGTGTACGTCATCCTCGTAGTTCAACGTGTCGTCATACAAAGGACGTCACACCCAGAGCAACGTGACATCAGAAGACTGACGTCACACCCAGAGTTCAAAGTGTCGCTACTCGTCACAAGGTGGCGCCACTAGTTCAACTTCGTGTTTGAGTGAGTGAAGTGAAAACGTGAGTACAATCAAATATAATACGTAGGAAAAGTGACAATTAAGATTACTTAGATTAGGAAATATTTTGCCAAGCAAATTTGAACTTTATTTTAATGAAGATCTAAACTTTAACTATTTAGAACATTTATTCTTCTTAGCTTTAAAATTGTGCATGTTAGTTATAAGGACTTAGAATAGTTTTATAAATAATGAGGGAACGGGGAACCTATGCCCGATTTCCCCACAGTAGAAATTGATCTCTTAAACACTTGTAAAATTTTAAGCAAATTTTTGAACTTGTAAATTTTTTAGGATTATAAGTTTATACTGGTACAAATTTATTTGTTTACATGGACTTAAAAAATTGGCGTAGGTTTTAGAATTGTCTTTTATTGTTTTAACACTTAGGAAATTTTATAACTGGTATTATTGATGTTGTTGTTTATATATGGTTTTTGTTTTATATTTATTGTAGGTTATACATTTTAATGATACTTATTTCAATCAACTGGTAGAATATTATTTAGACGTTTTATTTATAGGGATTTAGTAATTAATTTATTAAAATGGAAGGATTACTCAATGTGTTAAAGGAACTTCAAAATGTAATACAACGGGGTTTAACTAACTTTAAAAAGAGTCCGAAGGATAGGCTAACAGTTGATTACATACAAACCAGAGAAGAATTATTAGAAAGAGATTGGAATTTATTTACAAATAATTATACTAAACTTCATGAACTATATACAACTAAAGATAATACAAAAATAGCAGAAATGTATGAGAGTACAGAGGATACTTACATTACATATAAATGTTTAATAAAATCTATGCTGAGCAAATTTAGCGTGGCAAAGGTGACTGATAAGGAGTCAGGTTCATCAAGTAGTGTTTCTAAGTCATGTACATTTGTAAGATTGCCTAAGATCGCTATTCCGATATTTACTGGCAAATATTCGGAGTGGACGACATTCCGGGATTTGTTTGTTTCACTAGTACATAAAAATGATGGGTTGGACAATGTGCAAAAGATGCACTATTTAAAGAGCCATCTCAGCGGTGAAGCTGAACAGTTAGTGAGACAAACACCCGTGTCTGATTCAAATTACAAACAATGTTGGGAAAAATTAGAGAAGAGATATAGTAATAGGAAATATCTAGTCGACTGTATATTACAACGTCTCTTTAGGCAAAAACGTATGCATGTAGAGTCTGCATCGTCATTAAAAGAGATGCTTGATACAACTAATGATTGCCTTAACGCTTTGAAAAATTTGAAGGTGGATGTGACAACTTGGGACGTCATGATCATTCATATAAGCACATTTAAACTTGATTCAGAAACCCGTAAACAGTGGGAATTCAGTATTAGCAATACTGACTCCGAGGAATTGCCCACCTTTGAGGGATTTGCCACATTTTTAGAAAATCGTTTTCGTGCGTTAGAATTCATAGAACCAAAACGAAACTTATCGAATCAGGTCAATAGTTCACACATTCCAAAGGCTATGGTAGTGAGTTCAAGCAACCTTAAATGTGAATATTGCAGCGAATGTCATAAACTTTGTTTTTGTAAAGCATTTGCAAACCAACCAGTTGATCAACGCCGTGATTTCGTGGCAAAACATAAAATTTGTTTCAACTGTCTGGGTGGTAATCATATGGTAGTAAATTGTAATAAATCAACAACATGCAAGCTTTGTCACAAAAGACATCATTCGTTGCTCCATCCGAATGGCGCATTTATAAATAAAGTGGATACTTCAGCAAACACGTCTGCGGCTGAAACTAGTACGTTGACTAGTTCCACGCCGGTAGTCTCTTGTCTATCCACTAAAAAGGTCCCCATACCTAGGCAGGTTTTGCTAGCTACCGCGCTAGTAAATGTCGAGTCTAAGATGGGTTATCAAACGGTTAGAGCTTTACTCGACCAAGGCTCACAAGCTTGCTTCATTACCGAGTCCACAGTGCAGTTCCTCCGATTGAAAAAAATTCCGATACAAGGAATCGTGTCAGGATTAGGCCAAAAGTCAACAACGGCTAAGCATATAGTACATATAAAAATCCAATCCCGTGTTGATCCAACGTTTATGTTAAATATTAGCGCATATGTTCTAAGTAAAATTACGTCTTACCTGCCAGAACAAACTATAGATAAAAATTCCTTTGACTGGATCGATTTTGCGAATCTTAAACTCGCCGATCCACAGTTCTACAAACCTAGTAGAATTGACATTCTATTAGGTGCAGACGTTTATGGCTGCATGGTGAAGGAGGGCATGATGAAAAGCCCATCCGCTAGTCTAGTCGCACAGAGTACATCTTTAGGGTGGATTTTATCTGGGGTGGTCGATCGAACCACTAGTTCACGCTACACACAACCATGTGTCAGTGTAATGCATGTTCATCTAACTACAGACCAAATTTTACGACAATTCTGGGAAATCGAAGAACAAATTAGTTCAACGAAATTACTAACGCTCGAAGAACAAAAATGTGAAGATTTATATGCCAGTACTACCAAGCGAAGACAAGATGGAAGATATGAGGTCCGGTTACCATTCCGCGTTGAAGATCCTCCGTGTACAGCAGGTGGGTCACGCTCTATCGCTGAAACCAGATTAAAATCATTAGAGAAAAGATTAGGAAAAAATGAAGAGTTAAAGAAAAGGTACACTGAAGTAATACACGAATACTTACAGCTAGGACATCTTAGACCTGTAAAGGAAAAAGATAACAAGAAAGGAATAGCGGTTTATCTACCTCATCACGCCGTTATAAGAGAAGACAAAACAACTACTAAGGTGCGGGTCGTATTCAACGCATCGGAAAAGAACAACAGAGGAGTCTCTCTAAACGACACTCTGATGGTTGGGCCAACTCTGCAAGCTGATTTGAGGCACACAGTTTTGAGATGGAGAAGACATTCAATTGGCCTAGTAGCAGACATCATTAAAATGTACCGTCAAATCAGAGTCACTGATGAACATACCAGGTATCAGAGGATTCTTTGGCGAGATGACCCTGAAGAGGAGATCAAGGACTATGAATTAGTTACCGTTACCTTTGGTACAGCCTCAGCGCCATATCAAGCTGTAAGGACTCTACATCAAATTGTGTATGATGAAGGCGACAAGTATCCACTGGTAGCTGAAAGGGTCTTAAACTCATTTTACATGGACGATTTCATGAGTGGATGCAAGGACGTTACAGAGGGCATAGAAATATATAAACAAATGAATGAGTTGTTAGGCAAAGGTGGATTTCAATTACAAAAGTGGAACAGCAATAGTAAAGAAATATTAGAGAAAATAAGAATATTAGAAAGTAATCAGCGCATAAATAAAATAAGTACAATAGAAGTTAATGAGGAGGACAACGAGAACAATAGATCAACAAATAATAACGACCATAAAGAAGTAACAATTAAGGTAGATGATATTATGAAGATTTTAGGACTTACATGGGACCGCCAAGAGGATTCCTTCCGGTACACGGTGTGTCTGCAGCCATTAAACAGTCAACCTGTAACAAAAAGAGCTGTAGTATCAGACATTGCTAGATTGTTCGACCCATTGGGGTGGTTGGCACCTACCATTGTGTTAGCCAAAATCTTTATACAAAAGTTGTGGCTAGCTGGTCTTGGGTGGGACGAACAACTAACAAGTGATCTAATAAAGGAATGGTATACTTATCGAGAGGAGTTGTCTGTACTTGCCAAAATACACATACCTCGTTGGCTTGGTACAAAGACAGAGAGCGATGTAGAGCTCCATGGCTTCTGCGATGCCTCGAAGGTAGCATACTCCGCGGTTGTATACTTACGGTTCATTGATTCGGCAAATGAGGTGAAGGTTTCGCTGCTAGTTGCAAAGACTAGAGTGGCACCTATAAAACAAGTCAGCATACCACGGTTAGAGTTGTGTGGGGCAGTACTGCTGGCGAAGTTGTTGTCAGAAACTGCGGAGATTTTAAATGTTTCAAAAGAAATGATAAGGGCATGGACGGATTCCACCGTAGTGCTTGCGTGGTTAAATAGCCACCCAAGTAGATGGAAAACGTTCGTCGCCAACCGCACTTCTGAAATATTAAACTTTATGAGTTCATCACAATGGAATCATGTAGCAACAGGTGAGAACCCAGCAGATTGCGCGTCTCGTGGATTAATGCCAAGTATGTTCATTCAGAAGACACCTTGGTTTTCGGGGCCACAGTTCTTGAAAGAAAAAAATATTATATATAAAAAACCAAAGGATTTAGTAATAGATCTAGAACAGTCTATCAAGACTCACGTAGCAATTAGTCCCAATAGTAATTACGATAGTATATTTGATAGATTTTCTTCTTTACAAAAATTACTAAGAATAGTAGCATATTGTCGTAGAATACTGAAGAGCAAAGGAAATAGGAAAACTTATTTACAAAAAAGGGAGATAGAAGAAGCTTTAGAATGCTGTCTTAAGAAAACACAAAAGGAAAGTTTCACAATAGAGTACACACAATTGAAAAATGACGGGCAGTTACACTTAAAAGGTAGCAAACTCAAATCCTTATGCCCTTATCTTGATAATAGGGATATTATGAGAGTGCAAGGTAGACTAGAAAAGTCATCATTAGACGAACTGATGAAAAACCCAATCGTCTTGCCAAATGATTCACATTTTACACGTCTATTGATAGCAGACGCGCATCATAAGACTCTCCACGGTGGACTACAATTGATGACGAATTACTTGAGATCAGCTTATTGGATAATTGGGGTAAGAAATCTTGTGAAGCAATGTGTCCGTAGATGTGTAACGTGCGCTAAACAGAAGGCAACTGTTAAGAATCAGTTTATGGGATCTCTACCAGCTATTCGATGCTCACCTGCGAGACCATTCTTGCATAGCGGGGTTGACTACGCTGGCCCTATAAATATCAGGACAACAAAAGGTCGTGGCCACCGGTCATATAAAGGTTACATATGCTTGTTTGTGTGTATGTCTACACGTGCTGTCCATCTGGAAGTTGTCAGTGACATGACGACTCAGGCGTTTTTAGCTGCGTTTAGGAGATTCGTATCTAGACGAGGTCATTGCGCTAAGTTGTGGAGCGATAATGGCACCACATTTGTAGGAGCCTCAAGAGAACTGCGACAGATTGTAGACAATTTACACACCGCAGTTGCAGAACAGTTGGAAACAAACAACACTGAGTGGCATTTCATTCCCCCCCACGCACCCAATTTTGGCGGACTATGGGAAGCGGGAGTGAAATCTACGAAGTTTCACCTCAAACGTGTAATAGGAGAGTCTACACTCACGTATGAGGAACTCAGTACACTCCTTACTCAAGTAGAGGCTTGCTTGAACTCACGCCCTATGAGCATTATTAATTCAGAGGATCCAAGTGAACCAATGCCATTGACTCCGGGTCATTTTTTAGTAGGTGAACCTATAATCTCCGTACCAGATTATAACTACGAAGGTTTATCGGTAAATTCTCTAACCAGGTGGCAATTCGTTCAACGGATGTTGCAATCCTTTTGGAGACGTTGGTCTCAGGAATACTTAGCTAATTTAATGAACAGATATAAATGGACTTCTAGAGTTCCTGAGCCAAACATTGGAGACGTCGTTCTTATCAAAGAAGACGATCTTCCTCCTAGTCGTTGGATGTTAGGACGAGTTCTTGAAAAACATCCGGGAGATGATAAGGTCACTCGAGTTGTCACATTGCGCACCAAATCTAGTACCATAAAGAGGCCAACCAATAAAATATGTATTTTACCAATTGCGGATTCGTAAAACGAATGTTTACATCTTTTAATTTTACATTGTTTTTATTTTTTATACATTGTTTTTTTTGCTGCTATTGTAATTAGTTGTTTGTTGTTGTTGTTTGTTTTTAGTATTTTACATTTTTTTTAATCTTTATATTTTAAGTTAACATTCTTTATAAGTACTTAGTTACATGTTGTAAATGATACAACTACAATTTATTCTGCCGCACTGATGCATTTGTATGATTTAGTTTTGTATAGGTCAAATATCGATATAAGAGTCATGAAACTGGGGTTCACTTGTCATACGTTGTTTTTAGTAGGTTGACTATGTGTGTATTCAAATGTAGATAGTAGTTATAAGTAGAGTTTGTATCCTTGTTACATAAATCAATCAAGCGAGTTGTAATTGTGGAAGGACATTTCGCCACTAAATGTCCTTGGTGGGCGGTATGTTTGAGACTGTCATAGCATTAGAACCTGTGTCAAATCAAGCAAACCAAGAAATTTGCAAAGTTTAACTTTAAGCTCGATAGATGGCGTTGTCTTCGAAATAGAAGTCGCAAGTGAGATTGTTTTGTAATTTGGTATAGGGTCTTGAGAATTTTAACAAATATAGACTACCAGCTATAGATCAGTATACAGTATTGTTGTTTTATTTACACATCTCAACCCTACTAGTATACCCACTAGTTCATTAGGTCAACCCTTTAAGTACTGAGTGCTAGTCTGAGTGTTCGGTACTAAACATATGTAACAAATGAAAGTTATTAGATAATAAAAAGTTATATTTATTAAAGGATTAATATGTTAACAAATGGTCACAAAAATGCTACTCATTGGCAGTTTTTCTCAAACACTGAAGGGAGGGGGCGCCACTATCAAGATTTTGCTCCGGTTCGAAAAAATCGTAGATCCGGGGCTGATTTGCGGCACCATTCCTCAACATACTCTCGACAATGGATCCAGTAAAATCGTTCTCGGATTTTGAGTAAAGTCCTCTTAACTCCCATGTGGCCCCTTGAACTGCAATTGTGATAGAGCTGTATGACCTCTGGTACCTTAACTTTAAGTACCGGAGGCCATTTGTAGATGACACTGGTCACCACGAGCACTCTTCCATTTCCGGCACAGAACTCCATCCTGGATAATCAAGCTTTCCAACTGTGCCTAATAACTCTTGGTGATGGAACTCGTTGCTGCAACATCACTCCAGTGAGGCTTAGGGGCACCTGATTTCTTCCATTCAAGGATAGGTTTTAAGTCTCTGTCTTCTTGCTGAGCACTCTGCTAGGTTTCCTTCCACTCTTCGCTAAGATCCTCAAAACTCTCACTAGCGGTAATGCTAGTGAGAGTTTTGAGGCTTAGCTTCTTGTCTGGCACAGTGCTTACATTTTTCGGAACACAGTCTTCGCGAGAGAGCATCAGCATTACCGTGCGACGTTCCGCTACGATGTTGAATTACGAAATTAAACTCTTGCAGTAATTAAATCCATCTAAACTGCAGTTCCCATTTAAGTGCAGCGTGGTCCGTTTGCAGGAGAAATATCCGCCCCAACAAATATTTACTGAAATGCTGCAATGTTTTTACTACAGCTAGAAGCTCCCTTCCAGTGACACAGTAGTTCCTTTCGGGATTGGATAAGGCTTTGCTAAAGGACGGAATTACAGCCTCATGACCTCCTTTACGTTGAGACAACACCCCGCCGATTCCAGTGTTGCTGTCATCTGTTTCAAATATGATGATAACTAACTATGATATGTTGACATGACATGTTCATTGTCAGGAAAGCCTACGGCGGGTGCATTGCACAGATGTTCCTTTAGCTTCTGAAATCCCATCCCTCCTAACATATTCTTCCCCAGATCTGCTTGTGGCGCTGACGAGCTTTATCCGCCACAACAATATCAAATTATAATTCTAACTCCGATTATTGCCTATATGGTGTTGTGGTATATGAATTTTAATGTTTTGTCAATTTTAATATTTATGTATTCTTATTTTTTGTTAGTTTCAGTCCCGTACTAACTCCGCAAGTGTTCAACTGTATCAAAAAGAACTTAGTTTTCGTCTACAGTTTCCCCTCTTATAATTAAATTACAAATCTCAGACACACTTGTTTTCCAATTTACTTTGGACACTCAAAGACAAAGACAAAGATATTTTATTTCAACTAGGCCACAAAGCGGCACTTTTGAACGTTAGAATACATTAAAATTTACAGGGAATAAAAATTGATTCTACCGTGCATTCGGAAAGTAGCTTGTTATGGAGAAGAACGCACAAGAAACTCCATACTTACTCTTTTAAAAAAAAATATGTTTTTTTTACAAAATTTAGGTACATAAGTACATACATTAATAAATTTATATGTGTGAGGACAATGCACCCAGAATCACTACATACTATACTACGTACAAAGTATTAAAAGTACTCACACATGTACTGTGCAGTTACATAATAAGCACTAGAAAAACACTAGCATCCGAAGCAGTTAAGTTAAGACCAATCCCAACTGACGGCGCCCGTTCACGAACATGACGCATGAATCGGCACCACCCAGCTCAACCATCATGAAGGGAACCGAATGATCCAACACACACGCCACCATCAGAGAGACATTTGAGAGAGCATGACACACTCAACTGCCAGGGCAAACACAAGTCAACGAACGACACCAAGGTACAGCAAATGGTAGATTTACAGTTGGGTACATAGTACTCACACACGTGCTGCGCAGTTATACTATACTAAAAGAAATTGAGTCTATATAATACAAATATATTCATACAGTCTTCAGCAGGTCCAACAATTCTACAGAACAATAATGTTCTGCATATCACTTGTTTTTGCGCCCTAGTAGTTGTGGAGCAAGACTAGCATTGAGCCAAGCATTTTTATCAGTGATGTAATCCCCCAACTTATAATATTGCCTGCATAGTGTGCGTTTTATACAAGTTTTAAATTTCGTCTCATTCAGTTCTAGAATGTGGGGAGGAATTTTATTGTAACATTTTGTACAGTACCCCATGAAAGAAGAGGCTACTTTAGCCAGTCTGAAACCTGGTTGAACTAATTGGTCCCTATTTCTAGTAATGTAATTATGTCTATCTCCGTTTTTACTAAAAAGATGTAAATTCTTTCTCACGTACATGATATTTTCATAAATATATTGACAAGGAACCGTCATGATGTTAATGCCCTTAAACAGTTCCCTTAGAGAATCGCGCCGGCGAAGATTGTATATCGCTCTGATGGCTCGTTTTTGCAGAATAAAAATTGACTCAATGTCTGCAGCCCTTCCCCATAGTAAAATACCGTAAGACATTATACTATGAAAGTAACTAAAATAGACCAGCCTCGCGGTATCTACATCACTAAATTGACGAATCTTTCTAACAGCATAAGCTGCCGAACTTAGCCGCCCTGCAAGTGATATTAAATGAGGACCCCATTGTAACTTTGAGTCTAGCGTGATCCCCAGGAAAACCGTTTTATCGACGAATTCTAGCTTCTCCTTGTTTAAGATAATGTCACAATCAGTACTTTTTACATTCGGCAAGGAAAATTTTACGCACTTGGTTTTTTTACCATTTAAAACTAAATTATTTGCAGTGAACCAATCCTGAACCTGCCGTAGCGCGTTATTTACGTCGTCAACCTGACAAGTACGTCTATTTATTTTAAAAATTAAAGATGTGTCATCAGCAAATAACACCATGTTTAGTTTGTTTTCCAATAAACGGGGTAAATCGTTTATGTATATTAAAAATAAGAAAGGACCTAATATTGAGCCCTGGGGTACCCCCATTTTCACGTTTAACCCCGACGAATTCACACCGTTTATTTGAACTAATTGCTGTCTATCACTTAAATAAGATTCAACCAAACTTAACGCTGATTGACCTAGCCCGTAATGCTCAAGTTTCAGAAATAATGTTTCATGATTAACGCAATCAAACGCCTTCGACAGGTCGCAGAAGATACCTATGGCATCCTGCGACTCTTCCCACGCATTAAAGATGTGTTTTAATAGGGTGACACCAGCGTCAGTTGTACAACGTCCTTTGGTGAAACCATACTGTTTATCATGCAAGATGTTATTCGTATTAAAATGAATGAGCATTTGATTAAGCATTATCTTCTCAAATACCTTGCTGAAAACTGGCAACACGGATACTGGTCTATAATTATTTGAGTCTTTACTGTCCCCGGATTTAAAAAGTGGTATAACCTTACTATATTTCATTAGATCCGGAAAGACTCCTTGATCCACACACAAATTGAAAATCACAGCTAAGTACGGCGCTATAGTCTGAATAATGGAGGTACAAGCTTTGATGGACATTCCCCACAGATCTTCAGTCGGTTTGATCTTGATTTGCTTAAAAGCTTTTATTACTGTTATGGGGTTTATATGTGAAAAGTTAAATACATTCGGGCAGGCTGAAACGTTCGCGTTTAATAATCCAAAAGCAAGCGCGGGCGAAGAATTTAAGGTTTCAGTAGTTTTAATTGGGATGTTGGTAAAGAAATTTACAAATTCTTGCGCAACTTTTTTGTTATCTCTAATAAGTCCGTGTGTGGTCTCAAGCGTGTAATCAGGATTATTTCTTTTATTCCTGTTCGTTTCATTATTTATAATTTTCCAAACCGTCTTGATTTTATTTTCTGCTAATTTAACCTTATTTCTAATATACAAGGCCTTAGCTGCCTTACATGTATTTTTAAAAATTCTCGAGTAAGTAGCAACATACTTATTAAACGTTTCAGTGTTCATACAAGGCTTAAGGCCATATAGCTCGTAAAGTCTTTCCCTACTTTTTCTAAGTCCTGTAGTCGCCCAGTCACTGAATAAAAACTTAGGGCATACAGTTTTAGTTATCTTCTTAAAAGTGTTATTGAACTCTTTTTGAACCACTGAAAAAACTTCATCATACAAAATATTACCATCATTCACTGTGAGGTCCTGATCGCTTAACTTAGCGATTAAAGTGCTGTTAAATTTATTTAATTTACCGGATGTTATTGGTCTGGATTGAATCTGCACTTGTTTAATTAGCATATTGGACTCAAATGTCACAAGTAACCCACTATGATCCGAAGGCAGATAATTTATAATGGCATTGTCCAAGTAGTTCCAGCAACAAAAAACATTATCAATACATGTAGCAGAAGTCAGCGTAGTTCGGGTTGGTTCCGTAAACACATGTGACAAATTAAATGATTTAAAGAGATTTAATAACCTACTTCTATCTGAATTATCACTGGCAGAATAGTCGACAACGGCTTTGCTTGCCATAAAAAATATAGAATAGAATAGCTTCTGAAATGCGACGTCACAGCTCTCATTCCAGCAGAACTGAATCTTGTCTTCAGTTAGCTTATGTAGAGGTCGGGCAATGTCAGCAAAGCTCTTCACAAACCGCCGATAGTAGGAGCACAAACCGAGAAATGCCCTGACTCGCGTTTTGTTTTCCGGAACTGGCCAATCCTTGACGGCAACGAGCTTACCCGGGTCTGTTTGAATAGCTTCTTTGAAAACCACGTGTCCTAAAAAGTTCACTTGCCGCCTAAACAACGCGCAATTCTTTGGACTTAGCTTTAGATCGGCTCCTCGTATCTTCGACAGCACACGTTCCAGATTGCGGATGTGATCTTCAAACAATGGGGCGGATCCCACGATAATAATGTCTTCCAAAGTACACTACTTAGACTAGGCAGGCGTCACTAATCAGCCCAGTTAGTACTTGCTCCATCAATCTCTCAAAGGTGGCAGGAGCATTACACAATCCAAGTGGCATGACGTTGAATTGCGACAATCCTTTGCCTGTAGAGGACGCTGTCTTTTGTTAATTTAGAGGGCCTATCTCGAACTGCTAGTAGCCACTCTTCAGATATAAGGTAGAAAACCACTTCATTCCCGTTAGCGTATCCCGCGTGTCTTCGATCCTTGGCATCGGATAACTGTCCTTCTTCGTGATGTCGTTTAGTCGGCGATAATCTACACAGAAACGCATGCTGCCGTCCTTCTTCTTCACCAAAACTACTGGTGAACACCATGGGCTGGATGAAGGTTCAATAACGCCATCCTTCACCATCCCCTTGATCATGTCGTCTACTCGCGTTCCCGTGCCAATGGAACACGTCTTGGTCGCTGGCGGATTGGTACCTCATTTCCTGTATTTATTCTAAGTTGAACTAACGAAGTCTTCCCTATGTCGGCATCATTTGTCGAGAAAATGTCGGCGAACTTGTTTAACATCTTCGTAGCCTTGTTCTTTTTTTCTTCCGACAATTGAAGTACATCCGATATTATCCGATAGTGAAGAACAGCCAGATTAACTGGCTGTTCTTCAAAAGTGATGACGCGGCGAATCTTGCACTTTGAACTTTGGCGTTGGTAGGGTGTTCGTGGCATCTACTCATCCAAACCACTCCTTCACAAGTGCCTAACATGGTGCCTTTCTTGAGCAACAGGTCCTGGTCACTTGTGTTGAGTGCACGTACCTATGAAACACTATTACCCCTCACCAAAGTGCGTGCAACTTTCCATGAAGCATCGTTATCTAAACCTTCTATAAGTACACATCGGTTTTCCTGTCCAGAATTCCTTGGTAGACGAACTGGTATGATTGTTTCTTACCTTGGACGAAGAATAACCTTCTCCAAGCAGTACACCTTTCCCGATGATGCACCTTTCATGAAGACTTCCTCTGAGCCACACTTTAATACTCCTTGATAAACGTCAATCTCACAGTGATGTTCTCGCATGAAGTCCAAACCCAGAATGCAGTCGTCCAATATGTCGGCCACGATAACATTGTGGCGATAAACTTTGTTCTCTTACATAATGTCCATCTCCATCTCACCTCGGACGGTTATGTGCTGACCGGTGGCTGTTCTCAGATGTACACCTTCATGGCACCCGAAGAAGTCCCCAAGTTTTTTGTTTTCGTTATTGCGAAATTTTTTGTGCTCGAGGTTAAAATGCATGCTGTCCATCCGACAACACGTGCGAAAGAGAGAGATGCTGTGATGAGCAGTAATAAGCTAGTTCGCGTACGAAACCTTGCAAAATTGTAGTGAAATGGATGATGATTTATTTAGGACGAAAACGAGCGAGTGAAATGTTACTATAGACCTTTGGTAGTATGGAGATCATGAATAAACGACTAAATGTATTAGTTCAAAATAAAATTATTTGCATTGTTGAACTACTAATATATCCCTGTATGGTGACTGTTTTGCAATTTTCCTTCTTCTTATGGTATTTATTTGCGACCAAAGATGCGTTAAAATTAGTGTTGAATAAGGCACTTTCAACGTCATAACTTTCAAATATATTTTTTTTTTACTTTTTTGTTTCCATACAGGGCTAGATAATGATGAGACAAATTGATATAATTTTTTTTAACGTACAACCGTCAAACAGTGGATTAATCGCCAGACTACTTTTGTATGGAAGAAGACTAGGGCAACCTTAAATTCACGCAATACTTTGTAACTTACTCCTACTATGGAAATTCTAATGTCTTAATCCGATTTGGAAAACTCAATTTCCAAGAAATAGAATAGAAAATAATACTTGGTTGGGTAAAAAAATTGCTGTGCATCAAAAATACGAAAAAAAAAACCGGCCCGGTGCGAGTCGGACTCGCGCACCATGGGTTCCGTACAGTTATCGCAAAAATTCACGTTTGTTGTATGGGAGCCCCACTTAAATATTTATTTTATTCAGTTTTTAGTATTTGTTGTTATAGCGGCACAGAAATACATCATCTGTGAAAATTTTAACTGTCTAGCTATAACGGTTCATGAGATACACAGCCTGGTGACAGGCAGACGGACAGACAGACAGACGGACCGCGGACTCTTAGTAATAGGGTCCTGTTTTTACCCTTTGGGTACCCTAACAAGGAAATATTATAATAAAAGTTCTAAAATCGAAACTAATAATAATTTTATTTATATTTTTCATGCCAGTGATATTTCAAAGCTCTCAAATACAAAATTCTGGTGGTGGACAGAAACCATATATTTGTGTGACACAATAAATAAAAAACATGTGTTAAATTATATATCATGTAACTGAATGTAGTTACATATTTGCTATCAATGAGCATTAGCATTATATTTTGTTTTATGATAGATAATACACACACAAATTGATACCAAATGAAATTGATGTAACATTGGCTTACCTGTATCAATGATTACATATCATACTAAATACATTTATATTTCAACAAGTTTTTTTTTTTACCATAAATTATGTTCTCTGGACATGTATGTGGAATTTACAAGATGGCATGGATTGAACCTCTGCTGTGACAACGCTGTTTATGCATAGGTTGGCCAAACCTCCACGGATCAATCCACAAGTGTATGCAACATACTGAAACAGAAAAACAAATAATTTTATTCATGAATTTTAAATACTATATTTTTCCTGCAGCTTCTAGTCCTTTGGTCTATTCCAGAGGAAACAAGCACATATCCAGGGTATATAATTATCCTCGTCAAACTTCTTGGCCGCCCGCAGTCAGCTTTGTGTGTATGTGCAAGGCATGGCACATTGCTGTTTTTGTCTGAGATTTAGTACGCAAAATACGCGATTGGATGTGGAGTTGCAGACACCAGCCCGTTCCATCATCATGAGATTTACTACTGTGCAGCCGTTGTAGCCAACTTCAGGGCAGCAGAGAAGTTTGGAGAGAACTATAAAACCCCTATAATAATACAATACAATAATATTGTAATACTATCACTTCTAGAGATTTCCTTTTAATAACACAGGTATAAATAGGGTGGTAAAACTACACTGAAAAATATAGTTTGTGCAGCTTTACTGTGTTCAAGAAATGCTTTAATAATCTTAAATAAATCTAGAACTTGGCTTGGTTTTAAACAAAAAGCAGTAGGTACTCACTCTGGGAGCAGATTCAAGATACTGATGACCGTTAGAAAAGTTTGTGAGGAATCTGAATGCATTATCTTGTAGGACGTAGACACCTTGATGATTTGTCCGCAAATTATCTATTTGTTTTTTATAGATACATGTCCAAAAGTCTGTACATATGAACTTCATGGTGTCCAGTTCATCTTTAAACCTGGGCCATTCTCTAGTTAGTCTTTCCATAATCTTATAGCCAGTAGCAAAACCAATATATTCTACGACCGACAGATCCACCTCCTAAAACATCGTGATAATTCATGTTTATTTCAATACAATTACATTGTTTACATTACTTTATCTTAAAACTAATACGGTTAGTAAATGTTAAAACCTTTTTATCGTTGGTTTCCTTAGATTGGTCAATAGCATAGTTAATTATTTCTGAATGTAGTAATTCAAACACAATATCGTCTGCCATTGGTAATCCTTGAAGTTCTCCCATATGCTTTTGTTAATTCTCTTTGTTCAAAATGTTTTCTGAAGAATACTGATGTACAATGACGAATTATAGCGACAAACACTAAAGCAAATTCTAGTTTTGTGATCCACAACTTAGTTAATAGTAAATAATAGTAATCTTTGACAAGAAATTTTTTTTCGTGACAGGTGACTGAGGTGACAATGATAGAATTGACATTGACAGATGAGACGAAGACAGGTTTTTTTTTCCGCATTTGGCTTCGCACGGTTTGTGCATTCAGCCAACGTCACGTCAAGTTGCCTAGAAATATATGCTACACTATATAGAAAGGTAGGAAACGATGACAGACTTGTTGACCTTAACACAGGACCAAAGACTGCAGACTTATAGAAATATACATAGATGGCTTAGATGGATGGGTCGGTATATTCTAGTTTATTTATTTAAAACTTCATGCAACCTAAAGATACATAGGTGGACTTAATGCCTGAGACATTTTCTACCAGTCAACCATTCATCCATCCATGGAACTAAAGTGAAAGATCGCAATATAATACAATTTTGGTTAATGGTAAAGCATGGTATGCAGTGCTGGTTTTAGGCTTAACACGCATTGCGATTTTTATTCGCGCGAGATTTTTATTTTTTGCAAAGCGTGCAGCTTCTTAAGATTCCATAGGTCGCAGAATGGGCGGCAAAAAAATCGCAGTGCGTGCTAAGCTTTAGCTCTACCGCTACTGGCGCGGCTGGCGTGCTGGGTGAGATTTTTGCAGCGCCCTTCTCTACTTTTTTTCTTTTGCGCTCTGCTTCAGTAATACTTTGCCGCTTGAGCAGAAAATATAGAGTGCAGGAAGCAAGAGAGAGTTGTTTTTATGAATTTGCATACAGAATAAGAGTTATTAGGGTTCCGTACCCAAAGGGTAAAAACGGGACCCTATTACTAAGACTCCGCGGTCCGTCTGTCTGTCTGTCTGTCACCAGGCTGTATCTCAAGAACCGTGATAGCTAGAGAGTTGAAATTTTCACAGATGATGTACTTCTGTTGCCGCTATAATAACAAAAACAGAATAAAATAAATATTTAAGCGGGGCTCACATACAAAAACGTGATTTTTATGCCGTTTTTTGCTATAATGGTACGGAACCCTTCGTGCGCGAGTCCGATTCGCACTTAGCCGGTTTTTAAAACATGCAAGGTTGTTTAAGGACTATAGTTAGAAATTGTACAATTATAGTTACTTTTATTATAGTTACTTTTATGCTGAATGAAGGATCAGTGGCGAACTAAGCCTTGTCGGAGCCCGGAGTTATAAACCCGACTTGAGAATGAACAACGGTTTCTTTTGAGCTTTAATGTAAGATCTATGAGCGAGCGAAGCGAGCACGGATCACGCATTACGCATTTCACCCCATCTTATAAAGATTTTTCTCGCTTACACCAGAGGTCACCAAATGGCGGACCGCTGTCCAGATCCAGACCGCTGACCTATATTGTTGGACCTTAAGTAAACAGTAAAATATAATTTAGTTTTGTCACTTGAGTACGAAATTTAATAATTTATCCCGCGCTTTCTCTTTACTGCCGTCTTTTCGGCAACGGACTACGAGCATGGATCGCGAGATCGTCATCGTCAGCTGTGGCGGTGGGGTCGGGCGGGATAAGACTTAGATATCGATGAACATCTCCAAGATTAAATGACAATAGCAGCCACTAACTTTAGTCCAAATTTCGAGCGGATATCTCAAGGCAAAATATGTCATTCTTCACATTCACTTAATTGAAAAAAAAAACATGGTAACTAGTTACTTAGTTTTCTTGATTACAGGATTTAAGGGGGAAGGATTAGCTTTAAACCTTACTGACCGCGAAGGTAATTTTTAAGTAATGCACCCCAAATGAAATAATTGGTGTCCCCTGGTGTAGACGGTGATTGGCCAACTAAATTGAGTTGACCTGCCAACAGCCTTGGTTGGGAGGTATGCGCTTTCGACCGATTTGGTTGGCCGACCACCGTCTACACGATATTTTTTGGATGGTACCCCGACCAATGGCACCTCGGTCGGGCGGTTATTCCGACTGTGTAAAAGGGGTTTAATACCTAGTGGACTGGCTGTATGACCAGAGTTTATGCCCCTTCTACACAGTCGGAACAATCGCCCGACCAAGGTGCCCTTGGTTAGGATAACCTACTGGCGCGTTCGTTCTACATGGTCGCGTGATTGGTACAACTTTACCTATTTAATTTATTCAAGGGCAACCATACAAGCAAGAGATCGTAGCCTTTAAAAATATATATCTCGTAGCCCATATTCGCAAGCGCATAAATGCCAACCAAGGTTGTTGGAAGGTCAACTCAATTTGGTTGGCCACCGTCTACACGATCTTATTTGGTTGTTGTCCCAACCAAAGGCACCTAGGGCTCCGAGTGTTCCGAGTTTGTAGAAGGGATATAAGCGTTAAATTCTTAGAGCCAACAACATATAACACATATCAATCCAAAATCTTATTAATTGATCTTTCATGCGCTAATTCAACGGAGGCGTCATTCCATAGGCGGAAAAAAAACATGTTCTGCGGGGCACCTTTTAATGCGACGCCACGCTATGTAAATTTTATGAAACTATAAAATCAAGTTTTATTGCCATAGTTTAAAAAAAATATTATGTCGCTCATCCGCCTGCGGTTCGGTACTCTGTTCGTTTATGAAAGAACCAGACTAGGGCGACTTCGACGCCCTTTCATCTCTGGCACCCTGGCCTGTCACTCGGGCTCGAAAGCCACCCGCGCCTCTAATGGTATGGTAGATACAAGCATACGGCGAGCGGCGACCAAACATAGGTAGAACCTGGTAGAGCTTTGGCTTCGTCTGCTACTTGCACTTTGCTTGCTTGTTCTGCCTGCGAATATAACATAACCCAGGAGCTCACGTTTAGCAGTCACACTCACAATTTTTTAAGCCTATAAAAAATATTTGGTGAGATGGTGACTAACTAGAGGGCACAGTAGAGCTCCATCACGAATGGGCTTGAGCTTTAGGTTTCACCTCGCTCCACGTTATTTAACGTGGACTGGCAAGTAGAATCGGAATGACGCGATGACGTGACAGTAGCGTCAGGCTGCGACGCCAGGCTTTGCGCGGACCGCCTCGTGTTCTTTTCCCTTGGGAATTCCAATCCAACGATATCTTGGATTATGTGATCGGAATACCTTCAAAATGTGTGGAACGCTGGACCTGGTGGTTGATCAGGCATTTCTCTAGCAGATCAATGTTAGAGATAGTCTCGAGCCTGTCAATTCCGAGTATGCGACGAAGACAGCGATTAAAGACTTGGATTTGGTGTGAGTTGTCTTTGGTTACCGTCCACGCATTCCACTGCCTCTGTGCTAATCAGCAATGGTGAAGGATTCTTCACATCAGTTCTCATCTTTTGGGTCTTCTGGATGTTTATTTTCTTAAGTCCTGTTTTTATACTTCCTGACGTAAATCGATCAAATTTGCATGCCTGTCGGTTTGGGTATGACTCAGCCAGCACAGGTCATTTATTCGATGGATAATCTCCAATCTGTGCCGCGGCGCCTGTTAACGGCGATGTGATTCCGTCAAGACCGATTAGAAACAGGAGCGGTGAAAGGAGATAGCCCTGGCAGGTCATCCGAGATGGGATAATAAATGAGTTACCTTACAAGAATACTTCTTGCTTGAAAAGACGGTAAATTTTCTGTAGCACTCCAATGTCCAGAAGGCGGGACTAGATGTTGGACCACTGCAGCGTACTAGTTTCGATATGCTGAAAAGGTCCCTTTGTTGACAAAATTTAAGAAGATCTTCTTTTGCCATTTATTAAATCTCATTAAAAAGACATCCACTGCTGAATACAGTAAAATAGTTCTCCTGACCGGTTAGGCAGCCACTCCATGTAAAATACTTAAAATAAGCTGCATCTCGTTAGATTGGAAGCCGTCCCGAACATAGATAGTTAATTTAAATCGAACTTCGGCTAGTCTACAGCCTAACTAGCCATCCTCGCGGGAGTTCTTAATGGTACCTTTAAGAACTCCCGCGAGGATGTGCAGAAAAGCAAGGTAAATAGGTGCAATCTCTATTCCCTGACTCTCACATTCCGAACGGACGGCAATCCAAGTCCAACCGGAGAGAGATCCCACCTACCCCATCAACCAGATCTATGCTGTCCAGCACTGATTTCAGTTAGAGCCCGTAACGACGGGATGTGCCGATTCCCGCGACCTCCAGTCATTCACAGTCATTTATTCCTTCGGGTAACTGATCATTATATAATATAAAATTTTCCGTTTGTTGTAGGTCTCTAATCTAGATACATTGATTAAAAAGGGAGAGATTGATTCAATTCTCTAGCAACTTCATAACTTCAGTGTAATTTCAACATTACGCAATCAGTCTCCATAAAATCATAAATGTGAATAGGCAACCCTATCCTAACTGCGTCAGATAAGAGTTTGGAGTCAAAGTAACAATAAATAAATAAATAAAGATGGCGGCTTGCGTCCTCAGTGCAGTGCTCCGTGTTAATATATACTTTTATGAAGATTTTAAATAGCCTGTGAATAATTGTAATAACAGTGCGATTGTTGATTGTTTTCTATAACGTTTTGAATTTTTCGAAGTAAGTGATTTTTTCATCACAAATGGATGTAAATAACATTATCGCTGTAAAAGATGGCGATCCGACGCGACCTGCTGAAGACGAAACGCCATCTGGTGTAAATCTACCGAAACAACAATTTGAAGGACTTTTCAAAAAAAAAAGGCGCCGCGGGAAATCTAAACGCAAGATAATGAAACCATTTTCAATAATACCGTGGCAAGATCGCAGGAAGAATGAAAAATCTAAGAGGAATAACAGATTTAGAAAGATTGTGTTGGCAAAAACACATGCTCCGTTTAACAATAACCAATTTTTAATGGATTTACATAAACCAGAGCCGGAAAATTCGTTTCAAAGTTTACGCACACCATCTGCACGTACTCGCGATTCAAGCTTCAGCGTCGATTCAGAAGATAATTATTTTTTTTCGCTGCCCGAAGATGAAGAGGAGTATTTAACAAAAGAATTTTCAAGTGTTTATGAAGATGCTCAAAGTGAACGTTTGTCAAATATGTCGAAAGATGACCTCATACAGGAGTACCTTCTATTGGAAGCCAAATATGACAATCTCGTCAAAAGGACGGAACGTTCTAAAGCAAAGATTTTAGAAGAGGATTTAACAGTCAGAGATGCTTCTGTTACTGATAGGGAAAGTATGTTAACAGACCGAGACACTTCAGGCACTTCTGTTGGGTCAGCAGATGAGCAGTCCTTTAGCGAGTTTATGCAGCGCATCAAGGAACAAGAAGAACTGATACACTCACTTCAGATGGACAATGAAAAGTTGAGAGTCGAAGTTGAACATTTACGTCAAAATTCTCAAGACTCATCAAGTGCAGACTCTGAAAGTGATAGTTCATCCTCATCAGATAGTGACAGCAACTCCAGCCGAAGTGCAAGTCCTATAGCTGAGCCAATTGCTGAAGACTACCTGGTTGAAGATAACTTGACTAATGGAAATCATGTAAATGGCCAAAATGAAGAGACTGAAGGTTCTGGAGCCGTATACCCAATGGTTAATGGCTGTCATGATTCTAATGATTAAATCTGTTTAAAATATTTGAATAGGTCATATGTTATTTTTTAAGTTATGTATAGATTGTTGGACAGTATTTAAGTATCTCTGTTCTGCATAATCCTTATTTACAGTGGATAATTATATTTTTTGGTGGGTATGTGTGGATTTTATATGACATGCACTTGCTTATTAAACTTAGCACCCTACTGCAAACATTCTTTCCTGTAAACACTCGGAATATAAATGTGAGATCTCATTTTAGATTAGTGAAATTATTCTGTGATATCCCTGTGGATATTTTATCAAAAGTGATTAATTGTTTTATTTCCAAATAGATCTCACTTTTATGTTTTTACAGTGGGACATAATAATAAGCTAGATGTAAGAAAAAATGTTGTAGCAAGTAATCATTTATTTTGTATAATTATATATTCTTATATTTTATGATTGCTGTTGGACTCGTTATGAATGGGTGTTTTCCTGTGTTTCATACCAAATTGAATGTGTCAAGTCCTTTGTAGGGAAAGTTTTATGTAATTTATAAAGCCTATACTTATATAATTGACAGGGATTGTAATAATTTTCTGCTGCGCCATTAAAATACAGTAATAATGTCAGAAGTATAAGTGTGTTGTTATTTACTTTCTACCTTCATATTTGCTAAGACTACCTGTTTTAGGTTCTAGGAATATAATTTTGAGAAAATTTTTGGGAGTAGCAAAAGAATAAATAGTTAGAAAATAGATATTATTCATAATTAATATAAAGTTTAATTATTTTTCATATAGTGTGCTGACCATACAATTAAGACATCTAATGTGCATAAAATAATAACAAATCAACAACAAAATATGTATCTTTCTTTCATGGCAACAAAGTATAAAAAACCTCCTTAGACAAGTGTTAATAAAATTAGTCCTTTATTCTACGCCAAATGCAGATAAATAGAACAATGCTAAATTATATGATTTTTAATTAATAGCCTAAAATGAATCCAGATGACATCTATCATTTTAATTAAATAATATGTTTTATTTTTATTTTGTCCTAGTTAATTGGCAAAATAACAAAAAGAATAATCAAGCATACTCTGCTTGCAAAGAGTTAATAATGATATCGCCTAGTTAGTCGCAGTACGGGCTGTTCTAACACAATGCCATCCAATTTTATGGTAGAAAAATTCGATTATGGTCTGACAATTACAAATAATTAAGAAAATAAAACTTGCTTCTACCTGCATTCCAAAGTGCTTTAGCTTACAAATAACTTAATTTTAACACACAGTATATTTTTTGTACACTACACTTTTTCTTTTTTTATCTTTGATTCTGGTGCATTGGGATTTGCACCTTTATAAAATTGTTTGAGTAGAGCCATTGCCTCAGTCGCCATTAAATTTCCAATCAAATTATAATTACATTCATAAAAATTACTTATATCTAATACAGTTTTTCCACCAAATCTGTCATTGGCACAACCATATACCACTTCTTTAATATTTAAGTTGCTGAGTGCCGATGCACACATTATACAAGGCTCAACTGTTACATATACTGTTATATTTTTAAAGTACAGTCTGTAATCAATATTATTGGTTTTACAGTAATCTATGACTTGATCTATACAATTAATTTCAGCATGTCTTGTTGGATTGTGTGTAGCATTAACACTATTTCTAGACTCAGCAATGATTTCTGAGTTTATGACAAAGACACAGCCTACTGGTACTTCTTGAGCTGATAAAGCTTCCGATGCTAACTCAAGAGCTCTTTTCATGTACTCAACCATTTTTATAAAACTAAAATAAAAATATATGTGTGTTTTCTGTAAGGTGCTTGACCTCAATAATCACATTAGTATCACATGTAGTACTTAAAGTTGAAGAAGCAATCTAGTTTATTCAGATTCAGAGTCTTGTTGATAGTATTGAAGCAAATGATGATTTCTGAGACACTCAGTTGCTGTCTCTGGCCAGTTGTTATTATTCACGGCTCTGGGGCTTGGATGTGGCAAGTACAGGATCTGAAAAAGAAAAACACAAATATTCATACCATACCAACAAAATCGCACGTTTTTTTCTATTGTATGAGGTTTTTTAACTTAGTTTTGACATTAACATTGGCGAAATGGAGTATTCCCTTACTTATAAATACTACTAGGTCCTGGATCTAAAATTTGTTGAATTTAGAAAGTATCATTTGGTCTAGTAGTGGAAATAATTAAGAAGACCACAGATGACTTGAACTCTCCCTTGTTATAAGATATCTTGAACAGTTAAGCCACATGATGAAGCATATTTAAAAGAAGGTAAAGTAATTTAGGCATATAGATTGTTTTATCCGACTTCATACTTGGATTGGTCTAGAGGAAGGGTGTCTCTTCAATGTTTCCTTTGCCCGAGTTTCACAAAACTTTCCAACAGCTACAATTTTTTCAACTTCATACAGTTCTAGAACTTTGCTGAATGCTGGATCACAGATGCTGTATAATTCTTGTACTTCACTTTTCTGGAATGTTATATTTAAATATCAATTAACTTGGAATTAGAAGACTGGATTGATTAGGGCTTATTTATTATGGTTTCAATATAGTTCTCCTGGAATGTGTATGTAATGTGATAAGTAAGATAACACTTGTTTAGAAAATGAAGATTTCTTACTTTGAAATCACCAGGAGTGAGATTGCAACCTGTAGCCGTTATCCACTGCTGAGGCAAATAGTTATACACAAAACTGGTCCTGAAGAAATTTTCTGGTGTACCACATAAAGTTTGCATTAAACCCCAAAATCGTTTTCCGCTGACCTGGAAAAGAAGACAATACAAATAAAACATAAGGATAAAGTTGTACAAGCCAAATTTTATATCTTTGGCAATGCTTGAGCTAAACATTGGTAAAAAACCAGCCAAGTGCGAGTCGGACTCGCACACGAAGGGTTCCGTACCATTATCGCTAAAAAATGGCAAAAAATCACGTTTGTTGTATGGGAGCCCCACTTAAATATTTATATTCTTCTGTTTTTAGTATTTGTTGTTATAGCGGCAACAGAAATACATCATCTGTGAAAATTTCAACTGTCTAGCTATCACGGTTCATGAGATACAGCCTGGTGACAGACAGACGGACCGCGGAGTCTTAGTAATAGGGTCCCGTTTTTACCCTTTGGGTAAAAAAAAATTACACACTTGGGTTTGTAATCTCTGTAATTTTTTATTATTAGTGTTTAAAAATGATAAGTAAATAATAAGATGTAAAAAGGTACACAAAATATGCCAGTTATCCAATATGATAAAATACCAGCTTCCATTTAAGGTCCGCCTTTGGACTTTTAAGTGCGTTAAGTATTGTATAAAAAAATATACTTACTTCACTTCTGCTGCAATCAAAACCCTTCACAGGACGAGTTTTAATCTCATTGGGTGGTTTTTGCACTGGTCCAGTGATGTGTAACCAATCACGAACTGAACTAACATCACCAAATGGCACCTGTAATATTATGAAATATTTTAAATTTAAGCTTTATTAATTTGGAAACTGTAGATTGAAAACTAGCTACACTTTATTTGAAAGTAAAGGAAGTCATGGTTCATAAAATAATTTGTGTATCATGCATGTTATGTACAAGAAGTTAGAGTAGGTGGTCCTTACTCCAGTCTGAGACATTCCCCAAGGTCCAGGATTCATGCCAAAGTACATAATAGGTTTTGTTGTATTACAATATTTTCGCACATATTTTTCAAATGTATGTCTTGCATAAATGGTTGGGTTATAAACAGCTTCTACTTTTCTGGGCGTTTTAAACTGTTCAAGAGACATATTCAGTTCGTCTATTATATTTAAAAAATCCTCGCTGATATCCTGGAAACTTGAATCTCCTAAACTACTTGAGAAAAACGATGATAAAACTTTTGGTTCCATTGTATAATATGCGGAATCTTAGGACACTATTATGCACATAACGTTTAACACTTACTATATGAATATATCGTTGTTATCCTGTAACTGCTGATATGCATTATCCGGCTAAATGGCATCGCAGAATTCCCAGAAACGCATACAAAATCAAAACATACACTACACGGACACACACCACAACAACACACAGTTGAAGTTGACATGACACAGCAGTCAGATTCAAGTCAAATCAAGTCAGATTGTTGCATTGATTTTTTTTTTTTTTTTTTTTTTCGCCCTTCGGGCAGGCTATAGTCTTTCAACCATACTGCCTAGTCTTTCGTAGGTATTTTTTCTTTCGTAATATGTTTAGAAATCATGTCTTTCGTTTTTCTAATCCATGTTGTAGTCATTATAAGTTTGTCTTTGATTATTAGTTAAAATCTTGTTTTCACACAATTCCGTTTTTTTTTTTTTTCCAATTCCAACTCCAGGGTAAACGTCATTTCCATTATATGTCAATGTCAATCAATTCCAGGGTAAGTGTCATTTCCATTTCATGTCATCTTTTGTTTATTTTCTTCTGGTTTTTTTTTATCACACATCTTATGCTACAGTTTTAAATATACAAACTTTATAAATAATAATAAAACGATAATATTTATATATACATAGGTGCATAGGAACAAGAAATAGAACCATTTAAATCTCATTTACAGTCTCCAATATGTATCTATACAAATATAAATAAGTTGAAGCGTTCTTAAGCAACTCCTGTATGCACAGCGGGACCCTATCAGGTGTTTTATAAATTTTTAGAAGCTCATCCGACAACACAAGGCGCTGAATGTTGAAAGATGAACACTCAAAGAAGATATGATGTAGTGATTGAACTTTTTCTGATTGACAGTAATTGCAATAAGATAAGCTGACCATTTTAAGACGACGAAGATGATAATTTAATCTACAATGACCAAAGCGCATACGACAAATAATTGAATAAAACTTTCTACTTACAAATAAATTATTTTTGCAAAACCAAGGAACAGAGTTGATTTGAACATCAAGACTGTTGAACCAAGAACCTTTATTTTCAATATGTGTGCAGTGGTATGAATATTTCCCCCATGCCTCAAACATGCGCCGTCTTAAGAGACTAACTGCGTCTGTGCATGGTATGGGAACACTCATATCAGTGCTAGGTATTAATTCTTCCAACTCAACAATTTTTTTGGCAAGAAAATCTGCTTTTTCATTTCCTCTAACACCAATATGTGAAGGTACCCAAACAAAACAAATTTCAATATTTGACTGGGCTAATTCAACCCAGAGTTGTTTTATCAAATGAATAATGTAATTAGTGTTGGCATGTAGTTTATTATTTGCCAAATTTTTTAGAACACTCATACTGTCACTTACTACAACCCATTTGTTATGTTCAGAATTGCTATTTTTAATATGTTTCAAAGCACTCAGAATTGCAACAGCTTCAGCTGTAAAAATACTAGCATTTCTGTCAATTCTCCTACCAATACCTACGTTTGAAGACGGCTCATAGATGGCAAAAGAAACAGCTCTATCATTCTTGGAACCATCAGTATACACAAATTTATGATCTGACCACTCTGACAACATTACATATACTTCCTCTTTTGAAGGCAAATCCTTTTTCTTATTTATAATAACACTAATAGCTGGAAATTTACTGCTGAAAGTTCCCTCATAGCAAGGCAAGATAAGCTTAGATCGGTAAATGTTAATATTTTCAATAAAGTTTTTGAATTTTCTAAGTTGCTGTAGTATATAAAAAGATTTTGTAGCAGTTTGCATAGCCAAATGCAACATATTGACTAAAAGACTATTACCCAAAACACTATAAAGCTTCAAAAAGAACCTTTCTAACAAGTAATCAAAACGAATGGCTAATGGTGGAACATTACATTCAATCTGCATTGCATTTACAGGAGTGCTTCTGAACGCCCCAGTTATAACGCGCAAACACTTGTTTTGCAAAATATTTAAACTATTTACATGTTTAGAGTCTGCAGCAAAGCAATAGAAACCATATTCAAAGTGACTACGAACTAAAGATTTGTACAATAATAACAAAATTTTAGGGTCTGCACCCCAATATGTACCACTCAAGGATCTCAAAATATTATAAGCTTTATTTGCTTTGCTAATAATATGTTTCATATAATTATTCCAGGACAAATTATGTGAAAAAATAACACCCAAAAATTTGACATCTAAAGAACTGGGTAATGCACAATTATTGTACAGCACAGCAGGCATATTATGATTATGTTTACCAAATAAAACAACTTTGGACTTCAATGGGTTGACACTAAGATCAAGGTAAGAGAAATATTTACATAGATACATTAATGCAACATTCACTATTTCAACTACTTGTGATACATTTTTCCCAGATGCATAAACCACTAAATCATCTGCAAACTGTAAGTTTTTAACCTGAGACCCTAAAATTAAATTTAATCTTCGTATATACAATATAAATATTAAAGGTGATAAAATGCCCCCTTGACAAACTCCTTTAGAAGATAGCCTAGGACCATAAAGGTGTCTGTTAAATTTTACATAGACTTTCCTATTGCTAAGAAATTGTTTTAACCAATTTATTATTTTTCCAGGGATTCCTATCTGTGATAACTCACTACATAAAATATCTATATTCACACTATTAAATGCACCTGCAATATCAAAAAACACTCCAACCAAATTTTCATTTGACGATAACGACTTGTGAATATCGAGCTGTAATTGACAAACACTTTCCCTAGCAGAACGATTCCTACGAAAACCAAATTGGTTTGATGGTAAGATATTATTTTTTTCAATATAAAACTCTAAACGCTGTTTTAAAAGTTGTTCAAATAATTTTCCAACACAAGAAGTAAGAGCTATAGGGCGGTAAGAATCAGGACACATTTTAGGCTTATCTGGTTTTAAAACAGGTACAAGGCAATCCACCTTCCAGTTAAGAGGTATAATATCATTTTGCCATAATAAGTTCAAAAGCTGTAAAAATATTTTTAAACTACTAATGCTAAGTTTTTTAAAAAGTATGTATGGCATTCCATCAAGACCATAAGTAGTATCTCTTCTGGAAGATATGGCTGATATTAATTCCTGCAATGAAAAAGGACTAAGAAGAAAATTATTGCTGGGATTAGTACTGGTTGTGAATGAAGATTTTGAGTCTTGTGATGCGAAATCTGGTGTGTATTTTTTAAGAAAATCTAAAACCCATCCATCATCTTCGAGAGCATTAAAATTGAATGTTTTATTATACTTCCGCATAAATTTCCATATGACAGATAATGGCGTAGTCCTATTGAATGTTTCACAAAGAGCAAACCAACTTTTTTGTCTTTCCAATTTTAGAACAAGTTTTTTAACTGCTCGAAGCCTTTTGAATTGTAGATAGCTTTCTTCTGATGGATTATTTTTAAAATATATGTATGCATTTTTAAAATTTAATACGGCTTCTGTGCATTTTTGATTCCACCAAGGAAGATAAGGTCTTTTAAAATTATTTACAAGACATGAATGATTGACAAAATTTGTCCTACCAGTCAAATGATTATTATTTTCAATAGAATTTACAGCTGCTGTATGTAAAATGCTACAAAATTTAAGATATGTACCAGAAAGATTTATATTATCGACTTTAAAATCAACCAACAATTCATCAACAAGACTACTATATCTTTGCCAATCCACCAATTTATAATTTGGATAAACGGGCAAATGTTCAGCATTAGAACAATTGCTGTATGTATTACTTTTGTTAATATTACTAATCACTACTTTAATGATTATAGGAATGTGATAACTACTACCAAGAGGACAATCATGGACGTTCCATTCACAATTGAGAGCTAAAGACGAAGAGACCAGCGTCAAATCCAGCGCATTAGGACGCCAAGTTAAAGAGCCAACTGTTGTTGCATGACCATTATTGAGCAGAACCAAATCATTATCATCTATTACTTCCAAAATGTTTCGACCTCGTACAGAATCCGAGCCACAACCCCAAGACGAGTGGTGAGCGTTAAAATCACCAGCAAATATAAATGGCCCAGGAATAGATTTTATTAATAAATCAAGGTTTTCTTTTCTGAATGCTGGATTACAATTCAAAGGACTATAAAAACTGACTATGCTTATCTCCTTGTTATTTACTTTTACTTGAATACAGATGTTTTGCAATGAGTTATCAAAGAAGGTATCAATTTTAGAGTAGGTAATGGTATTGTGAATAATTATTGCAACTCCGTTATGTTTGTTACCAGTATCATTTCTCTCAATATTATAATTTTTTATTTTAAAATTTTGGTGAGGTTTAAGCCATGTTTCACTGATAATTGCTATATGTATATTGTGACTATAAAGAAAATCGATAAATAAATGTTTATTACTATTTAAACTTTGAGCATTCCACTGTACAATATTTAATTCTGAAAAATCCATCAACTGGTTGAAGAAAATTTATTACTGAACGTTGTTTTCAAGGCTTCTTTAATAGAAAGTGAATTAATAGGTTCATCTTTATTGCTTATTATTTTTGTGAGTGTTTCGACTAAAGTATTTATAAATTTATCTGATTTCATGAGATTACTAATCTGAGTGTCCAGATTGCGTGATGTTAAAGCTGGAAAAGAGTTTACATTAAAAAGATCTGAATATGTAGCATTTTTAGTTTTAATTTTATTTTCTTCTACCTTTTGCTTTTTTATTGGACATGCTGAAGAGATTGCAATATGATTGCCGTTACAATTTGCACACTTAGCATCCTTCGGGGCAACAACACACATTTTGAAATTGTGATGTTCAGTACATATTGAACAAACTTCAGTATTTCGACAAAATTTAGCTATATGCCCATAACGCAGGCATTTAAGGCATTGTTTCACTGGTGGGATATATTTGTTCACCTCATGACGCCATGAGTCCAAATAAATATAAGTTGGCAAAATAGTGGATGCAAATGTCACAGCAACAGTCTGGGTAGGGGCAAAAGATATTCTACCTTCATCACCTCTGACCCTGCGCATGAAACGCCTCACCTGTATTACATTCTTTGAACTGCCGATTAATGAAAATATCTCTTTATTAGACATATCTACTGGGACTGAAGTAAGGACTCCAGTAACCTCTGTGTCACCAGCAGGGATAGATGCTTTCAGAGAAAGTTGATCAAATAATTTTTTGTTTTTTAGAAACATATTGGCGTTATTTGGTAAATCAAATGTGACACCGACCTTATATTTGTTTATTGTGCGCAAGTGCATCACACCAGACACTCCATGTTCTCGTATGCCCTTGGAAAGGGCCATACGATCTTTGTCGTTGAAAAACTTATTCTCGTCCATATGACTAAGAAAAACGATTAACTCTGCCTGCTTCGTATCTTCACTATACTTACGCGTATACCCCTTTACCTTATATATGGCATATTTATTGTCCTTAGGTTCCTTATCAGTGGCATCTTTAAATTTATTAACAGAGTATGCCGTCGACACCGTGGACTCCGCCGTGTCAGAGTCCGAAGATTCCTGCGAATGCTGCTTCAGATCCGGAGGAATTTCCAGCTCATCCTTCCTCCGCCTCTTTTTCCCCATTTTTATGTCACATAAATATATATATACACCAAATTAGACCTAATAGTACGAATATTTACAGAATTCAATTACAATAAACACGAGAAGTTGAATTTCAAAGTAATAAATTAAAAAACGCGCCTTTCCACTTCAACCGTTTCCCGCCCTTTTTTTCTTGTTGCTTTTTTTTTTTTTTTTTTTTTTTTTCGCCCTTCGGGCAGGCTATAGTCTTTCAACCATACTGCCTAGTCTTTCGTAGGTATTTTTTCTTTCGTAATATGTTTAGAAATCATGTCTTTCGTTTTTCTAATCCATGTTGTAGTCATTATAAGTTTGTCTTTGATTATTAGTTAAAATCTTGTTTTCACACAATTCCGTTTTTTTTTTTTTTCCAATTCCAACTCCAGGGTAAACGTCATTTCCATTATATGTCAATGTCAATCAATTCCAGGGTAAGTGTCATTTCCATTTCATGTCATCTTTTGTTTATTTTCTTCTGGTTTTTTTTTATCACACATCTTATGCTACAGTTTTAAATATACAAACTTTATAAATAATAATAAAACGATAATATTTATATATACATAGGTGCATAGGAACAAGAAAAAGAACCATTTAAATCTCATTTACAGTCTCCAATATGTATCTATACAAATATAAATAAGTTGAAGCGTTCTTAAGCAACTCCTGTATGCACAGCGGGACCCTATCAGGTGTTTTATAAATTTTTAGAAGCTCATCCGACAACACAAGGCGCTGAATGTTGAAAGATGAACACTCAAAGAAGATATGATGTAGTGATTGAACTTTTTCTGATTGACAGTAATTGCAATAAGATAAGCTGACCATTTTAAGACGACGAAGATGATAATTTAATCTACAATGACCAAAGCGCATACGACAAATAATTGAATAAAACTTTCTACTTACAAATAAATTATTTTTGCAAAACCAAGGAACAGAGTTGATTTGAACATCAAGACTGTTGAACCAAGAACCTTTATTTTCAATATGTGTGCAGTGGTATGAATATTTCCCCCATGCCTCAAACATGCGCCGTCTTAAGAGACTAACTGCGTCTGTGCATGGTATGGGAACACTCATATCAGTGCTAGGTATTAATTCTTCCAACTCAACAATTTTTTTGGCAAGAAAATCTGCTTTTTCATTTCCTCTAACACCAATATGTGAAGGTACCCAAACAAAACAAATTTCAATATTTGACTGGGCTAATTCAACCCAGAGTTGTTTTATCAAATGAATAATGTAATTAGTGTTGGCATGTAGTTTATTATTTGCCAAATTTTTTAGAACACTCATACTGTCACTTACTACAACCCATTTGTTATGTTCAGAATTGCTATTTTTAATATGTTTCAAAGCACTCAGAATTGCAACAGCTTCAGCTGTAAAAATACTAGCATTTCTGTCAATTCTCCTACCAATACCTACGTTTGAAGACGGCTCATAGATGGCAAAAGAAACAGCTCTATCATTCTTGGAACCATCAGTATACACAAATTTATGATCTGACCACTCTGACAACATTACATATACTTCCTCTTTTGAAGGCAAATCCTTTTTCTTATTTATAATAACACTAATAGCTGGAAATTTACTGCTGAAAGTTCCCTCATAGCAAGGCAAGATAAGCTTAGATCGGTAAATGTTAATATTTTCAATAAAGTTTTTGAATTTTCTAAGTTGCTGTAGTATATAAAAAGATTTTGTAGCAGTTTGCATAGCCAAATGCAACATATTGACTAAAAGACTATTACCCAAAACACTATAAAGCTTCAAAAAGAACCTTTCTAACAAGTAATCAAAACGAATGGCTAATGGTGGAACATTACATTCAATCTGCATTGCATTTACAGGAGTGCTTCTGAACGCCCCAGTTATAACGCGCAAACACTTGTTTTGCAAAATATTTAAACTATTTACATGTTTAGAGTCTGCAGCAAAGCAATAGAAACCATATTCAAAGTGACTACGAACTAAAGATTTGTACAATAATAACAAAATTTTAGGGTCTGCACCCCAATATGTACCACTCAAGGATCTCAAAATATTATAAGCTTTATTTGCTTTGCTAATAATATGTTTCATATAATTATTCCAGGACAAATTATGTGAAAAAATAACACCCAAAAATTTGACATCTAAAGAACTGGGTAATGCACAATTATTGTACAGCACAGCAGGCATATTATGATTATGTTTACCAAATAAAACAACTTTGGACTTCAATGGGTTGACACTAAGATCAAGGTAAGAGAAATATTTACATAGATACATTAATGCAACATTCACTATTTCAACTACTTGTGATACATTTTTCCCAGATGCATAAACCACTAAATCATCTGCAAACTGTAAGTTTTTAACCTGAGACCCTAAAATTAAATTTAATCTTCGTATATACAATATAAATATTAAAGGTGATAAAATGCCCCCTTGACAAACTCCTTTAGAAGATAGCCTAGGACCATAAAGGTGTCTGTTAAATTTTACATAGACTTTCCTATTGCTAAGAAATTGTTTTAACCAATTTATTATTTTTCCAGGGATTCCTATCTGTGATAACTCACTACATAAAATATCTATATTCACACTATTAAATGCACCTGCAATATCAAAAAACACTCCAACCAAATTTTCATTTGACGATAACGACTTGTGAATATCGAGCTGTAATTGACAAACACTTTCCCTAGCAGAACGATTCCTACGAAAACCAAATTGGTTTGATGGTAAGATATTATTTTTTTCAATATAAAACTCTAAACGCTGTTTTAAAAGTTGTTCAAATAATTTTCCAACACAAGAAGTAAGAGCTATAGGGCGGTAAGAATCAGGACACATTTTAGGCTTATCTGGTTTTAAAACAGGTACAAGGCAATCCACCTTCCAGTTAAGAGGTATAATATCATTTTGCCATAATAAGTTCAAAAGCTGTAAAAATATTTTTAAACTACTAATGCTAAGTTTTTTAAAAAGTATGTATGGCATTCCATCAAGACCATAAGTAGTATCTCTTCTGGAAGATATGGCTGATATTAATTCCTGCAATGAAAAAGGACTAAGAAGAAAATTATTGCTGGGATTAGTACTGGTTGTGAATGAAGATTTTGAGTCTTGTGATGCGAAATCTGGTGTGTATTTTTTAAGAAAATCTAAAACCCATCCATCATCTTCGAGAGCATTAAAATTGAATGTTTTATTATACTTCCGCATAAATTTCCATATGACAGATAATGGCGTAGTCCTATTGAATGTTTCACAAAGAGCAAACCAACTTTTTTGTCTTTCCAATTTTAGAACAAGTTTTTTAACTGCTCGAAGCCTTTTGAATTGTAGATAGCTTTCTTCTGATGGATTATTTTTAAAATATATGTATGCATTTTTAAAATTTAATACGGCTTCTGTGCATTTTTGATTCCACCAAGGAAGATAAGGTCTTTTAAAATTATTTACAAGACATGAATGATTGACAAAATTTGTCCTACCAGTCAAATGATTATTATTTTCAATAGAATTTACAGCTGCTGTATGTAAAATGCTACAAAATTTAAGATATGTACCAGAAAGATTTATATTATCGACTTTAAAATCAACCAACAATTCATCAACAAGACTACTATATCTTTGCCAATCCACCAATTTATAATTTGGATAAACGGGCAAATGTTCAGCATTAGAACAATTGCTGTATGTATTACTTTTGTTAATATTACTAATCACTACTTTAATGATTATAGGAATGTGATAACTACTACCAAGAGGACAATCATGGACGTTCCATTCACAATTGAGAGCTAAAGACGAAGAGACCAGCGTCAAATCCAGCGCATTAGGACGCCAAGTTAAAGAGCCAACTGTTGTTGCATGACCATTATTGAGCAGAACCAAATCATTATCATCTATTACTTCCAAAATGTTTCGACCTCGTACAGAATCCGAGCCACAACCCCAAGACGAGTGGTGAGCGTTAAAATCACCAGCAAATATAAATGGCCCAGGAATAGATTTTATTAATAAATCAAGGTTTTCTTTTCTGAATGCTGGATTACAATTCAAAGGACTATAAAAACTGACTATGCTTATCTCCTTGTTATTTACTTTTACTTGAATACAGATGTTTTGCAATGAGTTATCAAAGAAGGTATCAATTTTAGAGTAGGTAATGGTATTGTGAATAATTATTGCAACTCCGTTATGTTTGTTACCAGTATCATTTCTCTCAATATTATAATTTTTTATTTTAAAATTTTGGTGAGGTTTAAGCCATGTTTCACTGATAATTGCTATATGTATATTGTGACTATAAAGAAAATCGATAAATAAATGTTTATTACTATTTAAACTTTGAGCATTCCACTGTACAATATTTAATTCTGAAAAATCCATCAACTGGTTGAAGAAAATTTATTACTGAACGTTGTTTTCAAGGCTTCTTTAATAGAAAGTGAATTAATAGGTTCATCTTTATTGCTTATTATTTTTGTGAGTGTTTCGACTAAAGTATTTATAAATTTATCTGATTTCATGAGATTACTAATCTGAGTGTCCAGATTGCGTGATGTTAAAGCTGGAAAAGAGTTTACATTAAAAAGATCTGAATATGTAGCATTTTTAGTTTTAATTTTATTTTCTTCTACCTTTTGCTTTTTTATTGGACATGCTGAAGAGATTGCAATATGATTGCCGTTACAATTTGCACACTTAGCATCCTTCGGGGCAACAACACACATTTTGAAATTGTGATGTTCAGTACATATTGAACAAACTTCAGTATTTCGACAAAATTTAGCTATATGCCCATAACGCAGGCATTTAAGGCATTGTTTCACTGGTGGGATATATTTGTTCACCTCATGACGCCATGAGTCCAAATAAATATAAGTTGGCAAAATAGTGGATGCAAATGTCACAGCAACAGTCTGGGTAGGGGCAAAAGATATTCTACCTTCATCACCTCTGACCCTGCGCATGAAACGCCTCACCTGTATTACATTCTTTGAACTGCCGATTAATGAAAATATCTCTTTATTAGACATATCTACTGGGACTGAAGTAAGGACTCCAGTAACCTCTGTGTCACCAGCAGGGATAGATGCTTTCAGAGAAAGTTGATCAAATAATTTTTTGTTTTTTAGAAACATATTGGCGTTATTTGGTAAATCAAATGTGACACCGACCTTATATTTGTTTATTGTGCGCAAGTGCATCACACCAGACACTCCATGTTCTCGTATGCCCTTGGAAAGGGCCATACGATCTTTGTCGTTGAAAAACTTATTCTCGTCCATATGACTAAGAAAAACGATTAACTCTGCCTGCTTCGTATCTTCACTATACTTACGCGTATACCCCTTTACCTTATATATGGCATATTTATTGTCCTTAGGTTCCTTATCAGTGGCATCTTTAAATTTATTAACAGAGTATGCCGTCGACACCGTGGACTCCGCCGTGTCAGAGTCCGAAGATTCCTGCGAATGCTGCTTCAGATCCGGAGGAATTTCCAGCTCATCCTTCCTCCGCCTCTTTTTCCCCATTTTTATGTCACATAAATATATATATACACCAAATTAGACCTAATAGTACGAATATTTACAGAATTCAATTACAATAAACACGAGAAGTTGAATTTCAAAGTAATAAATTAAAAAACGCGCCTTTCCACTTCAACCGTTTCCCGCCCTTTCTTTTTCTTGTTGCATTGAGATAGGAAAAATATAGGTCTATGTTCATCATGGATATTTTTTTTAATGTAAGTTTTATGGCCTGGTTGCTAGGACCTTTTAGCCACATATAAATAGGTTTTATTATTCTTTATTATGCATTAGAATGCGGATGTAACATATTCTAATGTTTTTTGGAGTATTTGGCAGCTAATTATATCGAGTCACGCTTCCCAGTAGGCTTTGCGGAGGTAGTCAATACTACAATAATAGTAACAGCCGCTGAACTGCACCCGAAAAAAGCCCGCCAAAAACTCATGTCAAAGTCAATGTTCTGTGTTGTGTTAGACATCGATCGGAAAAACTATACCTAATCCACCTAAACCCAGTATTTAAAAAATACCTAATCGATTTACCTATTTCCAATGATATTCAAATAAACAGATTCGTTATACACTCACAAAACAATTGAAAAAAGTGTTCCGCACTCACACTTTTCATTCATCTGACATTTCAATACAAGTCGAAAGGGATGGCTTGATAAAACCAACAAGAAAAAAAGAGACAGCTAGTGTTTGTCACTTGCGTGTGAATGTAAACAAACATTATTCTGACCACCAATGTTGTTATCTTTTTCTAAACTCCAAATATCAGAATATTAGGAAAAATATGAATTAAATTTAAAAATTGAGGCGTATTGCGTACTTACATATGGTATGAGATCCCTTCTGTTTTATGTACTTTGGTATCATAATTGGTACAATTTCTAAATATACACGATGGCATTTTTTTATTTTGTTTTTGTTTCAACAAAGCGTATCGCTCTTCGCCATGCGTGACATAAACTAAAGACTAAAGTTCACAATTGTGACCTATTCGAGTCTTCACAATGCGCACGTTCATAACATATCTATTTATTTAAATATCATTGCCTATTTCGATATTTATTCAATATAGCCGCTGGCCGTCTCTGATATATTGTGTAACGGTGGATTATATTTCGTTTTTTATGAACAAACGGTACATAAAGTCAACGTTAATAAATATGTAAGCCAGTTAAACCAACGCAATGTAATTTATTATATTCTTGTTACTAGGTACTGTTAAAATATGTGTCACGTACGCATGATGCACTTGCACTCACTGTCAAAAGTTAGGTCAAGATTAAAGTTCATTATAGAAGAACTCAAATGACATTTTGTTATTTTACCGAAAAATAGCTTGAAATTATAACTGGTGTACTAAGTGTAGACACCAGAGCATTATTTATTAACATGCATTTCACCCATATTATATATAAAATGTTACAATTTGAGGCTGAAAGAAAGGAAAGTAATATCTACATTAAGAAGCTTGAAGAGAGAGTTGATCAACTAGAAAAGCAAGCAAAAAATACCTGCCTTGAAATAAAAAACATCCCAAAAAAATCTAACGAATCCAAAATGGATCTTGCAAATGTGGTCTTAAAAATCAGCAAAACCCTTGGACCTTTGATAGCTGAAAACGAAATTAAGGATGTCTTTAGGATTCATTCGTCCACTGCTATGAATAACACCATCATTGTAGACCTCACAACAGTTATAAAAAAAGAAAACTTATTGCAAGCTGCTAGAACTTACAACAAGAAGAACCGGAATAATACACTTAATACCGCCATCCTGCAGATTGATGGTCCGGTACTGGCGGTATATGTCTCCGATAATTTGCCTCCGAGAACTAGGAAATTATTTTTTCTGGCCAGAGAATTTGCTGCTCTCCATCATCTCAAACACTGTTGGTCAGCTCATGGCAAAGTGTATTCGCAAAGAGGACGGGGCAAAACGGTATTGCATTAACTCTGAAGGTGATTTAAATAAGATTGTTGTTGTTGAGAAATGACTAGTTAACCGATATATGTTTTCCCTGGATTGCTATGATGGCCAAATTATCGGATATAATTCTATTTGCTGATGATACTTCGCTAATTTTTAAAATAGATAGGCAAGATACGGATGTTTTAAATGTCAACGAAAGTCTAATTGTTCTCTCAAAATGGTTCGCAGCTAACAATCTTTTACTGAATGCGAAAAAAACAAAATGTCTAAAGTTCTCTTTACCAAATGTACCACAACATGACCTAAACTTAAATCTTGACGGCAAAAATCTTGAAGTTATAACGGAAACTGTATTCTTAGGGATTACTATCGATTCAAAATTGCAGTGGGGCGCGCACATTAGAACTCTTTCGGGTAGGTTAAGTTCGGCTGCATATGCAGTAAGGAAAATAAGGCAGCTAACCGATGTAGCTACAGCTAGGTTAGTATACTATGCTTATTTCCACAGTATTATGTCTTATGGCATTCTGCTGTGGGGATCAGCAGCAGACGTTGACTCAATTTTCATCCTACAAAAGAGGGCAATCCGCGCAATCTATAAAATGGATCCTCGCGAGTCCCTCAGAGAAAAATTTAAAGAGATCGATATACTGACTCTACCTTCACTTTATATTTTGGAATGTATTTTGTATGTCCGTAAAAATCGGGGAATTTTCAAAACTAGAAGCGACTTCCATAATTTAAATACACGCAATAAGCACGAAATTGTAATACCCAAATTCAGTTTTTTTTTTTTATTATCTATAGGCTCGCGCTTGACCACTCTCTCACCTGATGGAAAGCGATGATGTGGTCGACGGTGAAGCACGCTTGCCTAGAAAAAACCCATTCACTCTTGACTTAAAGACCCCTAGATTGTAGCTATCGGGAAACACAGACTCCGGCAGGGAATTCCACTCCTTAGCTGTACGCATAATAAAAGTATCCCCAAAACGTTTTGTGCGTATGGGTGGGATGTCCACCATGTACCGATGACGCATCACCGTGCGTCTGGTTGTCCGATGATGGAACGAGCTGGGCGGAATTAAATCATGCAATTCCATCGCACACTCCCCGAAATGTAACCGATAAAATACCGACAAGCTGGCAACTCGGCGACGATGTTCAAGGCTCTGGAGCTTTGATTTGACCAGTGCTTCATCGCCGATGAGTCTCTTGGCCCGCTTCTCGATCGACTCTAGTGCATCTAGCTGATATTTGGCAGATCCGTCCCAGAGATGAGAACAGTACTCCATGCACGATCGAACTTGCGCTTGATACAAGTTGAGCAGCTGTTCCGGCGTGAAGTACTTTCGCACCTTCGCAAGGATCCCCAACTTTTTGGCAGCCAGCTGAGCCTTTGCCTCAATGTATGGCCCAAAATTGAGAGTTGATGTCAGCGTAACGTCAAGAAGCTCAAGATGGTCCGTTATTGGCACGGTTACATCACTGAAAGTTGGAGCCGGGTGCCGGGTTTTAGCAGATCGTTGATGTGCAACAAGAACAATGTTGCCGAGAGTACCGACCCCTGAGGGACGCCGGCATTAATATCCAATTGGTCCGACGAGCAGCCATCGATAACCACTCGAATGGACCGATCCCTCAGGAAGTCTGCAATCCAATCACACAGACCACCGGGCAGACCGAATGAAGGAAGCTTACCAATAAGGCTTTCGTGCCAGACCCTATCGAAAGCCTTCGAGATGTCGAGGGAGACGGCAAGTGCTTCCCCGTGCCTCTCAATGGCCTCACTCCATATGTGAATGGTATACGCTAGAAGATCCCCAGTAGACCGATTTCGGCGGAAGCCGTATTGGCGGTCGCTAAGGATATCATTAGTTTCTAGGTATGCCAGGAGCTTAGTGTTTAGTATACGCTTCATACTCTTACAGAGTATGGAGGTTACAGAGATGGGTCTGTAATTAGCCGGGTCAGCTCGACTGCCCTTCTTGGGCACGGGCTGTACGTTGGCTTGCTTCCAAGCATTCGGCACTTTTCCAGTCTCATATGAAAGGCGGAATAGGCGTGTCAAGATCGGAGACAGTTCAGGCGCACAGGTTCTAAGAACTATGGCTGGTATTCCGTCAGGGCCACTAGCCTTATTCACGTCGAGGTTTCGCAGCACCCTACGGACGTCCTTTTGATGGATGCGAATGTCCGACATACTCGTCTCGCATCCATCAGGAGAAGGAGGGGGCCGCAAATCACCAGGATTCAGACGCGAAGATTCCGCAAAAAGGGAGGCAAATAAATTTGCCTTCTCTTCAGCGGAGTGGGCCAGTGACCCATCAGGTTTCAGCAGTGGTGGTAGTGAGGGACGGCAGAAACGAAACTAGCAAGTCTTTTCTTAAATGATAATGATAAATGATTTTATTTCTGTAAGTTGGTTTGTACAAACACTTTTACATGTCGAACATACTTTTAAAACTAGATGAGGTCGGCGTTTCCTATCTGACTACTCTGAGAAGAAAGGCCGAAACAAACTCAGAGGTCACAGTCTCTTTTAAAGTCCTGACAAAATCTTGATTAGATCATGTGAAGACCATGTAGACTATGTCTGAAATGGTCTTTTGAGGAAAGAACCAGCCAGATTGAGTGGACCTGTCCAGTCAGTGCACGCATTTGTCAATAACCGAGCAGCTCAACTCAGAATTTAAGGAGCTCAACGATTCGACGAACAATACCAAAGAAAGGACATTCGGGTAGGCCGCATAAACTACTCAAACTGCCAGACCATGATTAAAAACTAAGATAAATTTAAATAAAAACTAAAAAAAAAATATCCACATAGTCTTCACATTCACAATAATTAAAATAAAATAATATAATACTTTAAAAAGTAAATATTCTTGACATTGCAAGAAAACCAAAAAAAAAAAAAAAAAAAAAAATTTATAATAACAAAATGCATAGTGCAAAATATAATTAAAAAACAAAATTAATTGGAGCAGCTCAATCCCAAGCCTTTTTGTCCTCAATGTAATCTTTTGTTGTATAAAACGCTTTCTGGCACAACTTACGTTTAATGAAAGACTTGAATTTATTAAGACTTAGATCTTGTACGTGGCTTGGAAGCTTATTATAAAAGCGTACACATTGACATCTAAACGAGCCACCTATTTTCTTGAGCCTTGTTGTAGGTACTACAAATTTGTGTTTGTTCCTAGTATTTATGTTATGGATATCACTGTATTTTTTAAACAATTTTATATTTTTATGGGCATATAAAAGATTTTCATAAATATACTGAGAAGGCACAGTCATTACATTAATCTCCTTAAATTTCTCTCTGAGAGAGTGTCTCGGGCTTAATTTATAAATTGAAACTTAATAACTTATAAACAGTATACGCTTTTATAACAAGTTGCCAAAGTCAGTTATAGAACTGACCGATGGAAGTTTCAAAAACTACATCAAACGTATCCTTATTAAAAAAGCATATTATAAAATCAAGGACTACGTTGAAGATAAAAACATTTGGCCTTAGCTCCTTCTGCGCATGCAGCTTCCCTGGTAACTTGTAAACGGCACAAATATGTGGATGTCTCTAACTATTCTCAATGTCATTTTTCTTTCCTTCTTTTAATTAGACTTTTTACAATGGTTTTCAAACATCTTTATAGCCCTTTGCTAAGAATAGTTACAGCACTGATAACAAAATTTGTGCCACATGTTAAATTTAGTCTTGTTATACTTATTTTTATTTACCTTTGTATAGATTATTTTACCGATTGTTTTGTGAATGTGTGAACATTGTAGGCCTTCTAGATGCTAGTTAACATTTGTTAACTTTTTTATAAAATATATAATCCTTTTATTTTATTTTTTTAGTTTCTTACGACTTATTGTCATAAGTCGGGCCTACGTTGTCCCCCCATATCACTGACCTCTAATAAACAAGTACGCTGGACTAAACATACTATATGAAATGACAGTTGATTTTTGTGCTGATTCAAAGCGCCCCGCTCGAGCGTATCAGAAACTAAAATTGACACATTTAGAGATAGGATACTACCGATATTTCTAAAAATTAGGTAATACTAATATATTTGACTGGAAATATTATAATATTGTAACTAATATATCAGTATTAGTGATATTTTTAAATTACACTAATATCAAAATAGTAGACTTGGCAAGGCGTATCACTCATCTACTGTATTGACTTCTCGTAGTGTGTTGGAACTAAATATCTCATATTGGTATTGGTGATGAATATTATATGAATGCCTAATAATCAGTTATAATATGTTCAATAGCAATGTACTAAAATCTGATCATCATGATCATCCACGGCCCGACTTCGCCCACTGCTGAGCACAGGCCCCTCTCTTGTACCAATCACTACGTTCCTGAATCTGGAATTAATTCTGGAACAATATCATGATAATTATTATTTTTTAACAAATGTTTTGAAGTCAAACAATTCATCTGCATCTGAAACAGAGCTGAAAACTGATTTCAGCGGGGGTAGGGTCATCTCGATAACTTATTTTCATTACTTTATTAAATATATATATTTATTTATGTATCATATAATATATGTATATATGTGCATGTGAAGCAATTAGAAATATATTTTGTTGTTAAATTGTTACCACGATTTAAACAATGCACCTGCCATGTTATCTCTTCACCACCCTTGGTTGACTGGTAGAGAATGCCTAAGGCATTAAGTCCGCCATTGTACCTTTGTGCATGAAGTTTAAATAAATAAATATAAGTCTTCACCTTGCTGGAATGCGATGTCACTCTTATTTGCACCTTAACACTACAGAGACAAGATCTTTTTTTTTTATTTTTTTATTATTGATAGGCTTGCGTTTGACCACTATCTCACCTGATGGTAAGCGATGATGTGGTCGACGATGAAGCACGCTTGCCTAGAAGAAACCTATTCACTCTTGACTTAAAGACTCCCAGATTGTAGCTATCAGGAAATACAGACTCCGGCAGGGAATTTCACTCCTTTGCTGTACGCATAATAAAAGAATTCCCAAAACGTTTGGTGCGTATGGGTGGGATGTCCACCATGTACCGATGACGCAACGCCGTACGTCTTGTACTCCGATGATGGAACGGGCTAGGAGGAATTAGTTCATGCAATTCCAACGCACACTCCCCGAAATGCAACCGATAAAAAACCGACAGACTGGCAACTCGGCGCCGATGTTCGAGGTTCAGGAGCCTAGATTCGGCCAATACTTCATTGTCGATGAGCCTCTTAGCCCGTCTTTCGATCGCATCAAGTGCATCCAGCTGGTACTTGGCAGATCCGTCCCAGAGATGAGAGCAGTATTCCATGCATGATCGAACTTGCGCTTGATATAAGTTGAGCAGCTGTTCTGGCGTGAAGTACCGTCTCACCTTCGCGAGGATCCCCAATTTTTTCGCAGCCAGCTGAGCTTTTGCCTCAATGAATGGACCAAAATTGAGCGTCGATGTCAACGTCATCGACACGACATCTCATCTCAGCGATGAGAGCGAGAAATACGTCCGTTGTAAATGATTATCCATCTCATTTATTATTATTATTATATAAAGGGTGCTAATTAAGGCAGCTTCTTTAAAATGTCATTCTCGTCTGCAAATATATTTAGTTGTCTAATTAATTAATAGGTCAGCGACAAACTTTTAGCGTCTAATAAATGGTTTATAAGCGACCATATATTGTAAAACAAGCTACTGTTAATATGACGCAACATGGTGATAATTCTTAAGCAACTAAATTTGTGATATGTCTACTCATTGCTAGCTTCTAATAAGTGTATCAACTTCATCTATAAAATAATATCAACGTACTCTAATTTCATAGAGTCACCTTTATTTTTATACTTTAGCATAAGTAATTGATGAGTGAATCTACTATATTTGAACATAAAATTTCCTTATTATTGTCATCAAATAATGGTCAATAAAAGCTATAATTTCATGTATTCGCCTATCTATTTATAATGTTACCATAAGTAATTGACTATTATACCTACCCAAATGAACATACAAAAAATATGGGTGGTATTTAATACTTTAACTGTAATTCCCCTTTTTTCAATCAAAATATTCGAAATTACTACCAAAAATACTGAATTGCACACTAAATTTGCTCATCAAATAAATGAATTATACTATACTGCTAGATCTTTAAAGCTTAACTGTTTTACTGAATAACTATCTGTTAACTAAAAGTAAATCTAATAATTCTTCGAGTGCAACAAAATATTTAAGTTTTAAGGGAGGGGGGGAAACGAAACAAAGTCGACGGAGCCCCGCTGCGCAGGGCTCCTATTTCTGTCTGCAGGGTCTAAAGTAACCTAACATGAAGGAGATGACGGGAGCTGAGTTCGCTCGCTTTGCTCGCTCACTTCAGCTCCCGTCATCTCCTTCGAACCTAACCTATCCGTGTCGGGGTGCCCTAAGCTCCCGAGCTCGCTTCGCTCGCTCTTGGACTAATTCACATTTATTTTATATTTAATTGAATACGAGCACTCCTTAATCGTGTCATTAATGTAAACAAATACACGTGAACTCGTTGCTGCACGCACCGAATAGAGCTCGCTCATTGGTGCAAATGGCCGGTCGCGCCCCTCTGATTCCCAACGAGCGTCAGGTACCTACACTCCCGCGCTTGTGTTGCAAACTTTCACGAAAAAAGAATATGATTTATTAATTTAGTTGTTGAATGAAAAACTTTGATTGCTAATTTTGAGGCTGGAATTTGATTTTATTAGCAGACAGATGTTGAATCTCTAAAATATATAAAGTAGCTCACTTACAACATTAGTCGCTGAGTTATCAAATCAGAAGTAAATATATTTATCGGTAGCTCGGAGTCATATTAATTTACGCTCGTAAATTGACGCTGGTTTTTTGATATTCTGTTGGAGTAGTAAAGATGATGAATTAATATAATTGAAGCTGTTCTATTAACTCATCGCCCACATATAAAAAAAGACGCTAGGTTGCAGGTGCTAAAGAAAACTTTTGTTGCCGCACATATAATTTCCCTTATATAAATGATGTTCCCTTCACGAATCCGATGGGCATACAACTAGTGTACTTGAGCGAGGAGATACTTGCTCAAATGTGATAGTTTTTAGGATAAGTTGTTAGCCTAACCCCATATTTAAAACTCACTGATCTGACAGTAATGCGCTATAACTTTACTAGCACGCTATCCACTAGTTTATAGCTTGCAATCTGACTGAAAATATTTTTTAGTAACCTTTACAGCAATTATTCTATTACTTAAAAATTAATCATAATAAAAATAACTGGTTTTTTTTTTCTTACGTATTAAATTATTCTCACGATCGATAAAACCCATAAAAGTATTTTACCGAAAGCTGTGTCCCATCTCTAATATTAGTTCCATGCGACTCTCACGTTAATTCACGTTGCTATCAGCGCCAAAATGGCGATAATCAAATGTCATCATTTTGTCTTCGATAATATGAAGTCCAGTGTACAATGTATGATAGAGGTCAGTGCCCCATATCATATTGTAAAACAAACCATTTAAAAAAAAGTAACCATGGAGTTTCTTGCCGGTTCTTCTCCATAGGAAAAGACCAACCCGAACCGTGCACCTTTTGTCGACGTTTTATAAGTGCCCATGTAGGCCTATGTGAAATAAAAAAAAAATGATTTTGATTTTTGCTGTGTAGACATTTGCACTTTAATGCATGCTCACAAATATGTTATCAACTTTTGCATGCATTTTTCTGTATTTATTTTACTACCCGGTTTAATTATATATTATGTGACAACGATTACACCTGTACACTCACCAACAAACACTAAGCAACAAATATACATCAATACAAACACTTACCTTTTAGCCACCAGTAAATTACACCCTAAATTGCATCCAGAATGCTTACATACCTGCATACGCTGCGCTACTTTCTTGTCCTTGTTATCTGTTTTCCGTCACGTTTTTATAAAAAATTCACACTGTAATACGAGACATCATATACGGCATCGTTCCTTCATCTCTGCGCACTACCTAAGGCTGACCCCACATTTGGCGTGCGCGATCCTCGGGCGTGCGCGCTGCGTGAGCGTGCGCCAAATGTGGGGTCAGTCTAAAGTTCAACCACTGCTATACTTACCGTTATCATTCGAAAATCTAACTAATATTCAAGATGAGCTAGATAACATCTCAGTAGCCGAGTCTGCATCCTGTAACATAGAGGATTGTAACAAAATTGCCGGATCACACGGAAATGCACTAAAGCTTCTATGTCAAAATATAAGAAGTACAAATAGGAATTTTGCTGACTTTTCTGCCTTACTTGAAAGAAGCGGAACATCCTGGGATATAATAGTACTCACCGAATGTTGGTTAGGTACTTAAGGATCCTCCACTGCCTGTACTTGACGACTATACTTCTGTGGCTACTAGCAAGCACAGCACGCAAAATGAAGGAGTGGTGGTATACTACAGGAACGACCACCCGATTTCCGTCACGGAACACATAATTCAGGATGCAAACTGTCTTGTGGTGGAACTTAATAAAGACACAGTAATTATAGCTATTTATCGCCCTCCAGCAAACCGAAATGTCTCCCCATTCATTCAATCTTTAAACGAACTTATTACGTCAGTTTCCTCCTATAGTAATATTATTGTCACGGGTGAAATCAATATTGATATTTCCGATTGTAGTAGCGATCCTCGATCTACTGAGTATCTTACCATGTTTGCATTTCACGGTATGTTGCCGGCACATACGCTTCCCAATCGCTACAACAGCTCGTGCCTTGATCATGTAATGTTAAAATCAAAACTCCCAGCTTATTCGTATGTCGCAAACACCTCGGTCACTGACCATGAAACTGTTCTGTTTTTCATTCAACTTTCTAAGCCCTTCAATACTCTCTCATTAAATAGTAAAACATCGAAAGTTCTCGACTACGCTAAAATTGAACTAATGCTGGATCAATTCGATTTCAGTCCGCTATACAGTCTCCATAATGTTAATGAAGCTACCAACTTCTTTATCAGTACACTAAATGTAATTATACAACAAAACATGATCCTGAAAGTTAGCCCATATCGAAAACGGTGGAGGAAGCCATGGATGACTCCAGGGCTCTTAAGATGTCTCCGAAACCGTGATAATCTCCAGAAAACGAGGTCCAAAAATTAACATTTAAAAGGTACAGAAATTACTGTACCATGATGCTCAAAACTGCTAAACGTAACTACGATAAAGATCTTATTAATAACGCAAAAAGCAATAATAAAAAGTTATGGGAAGCAATAAAAACAATTTCCAACACAACAAAACAAAAAACACTTGCAACCGACCTTCTGTCGTCATCTGATCCCAAAGGTTCTGTTAATGAAGTCAATTCTTATTTCGCGAGTATAGGTCGCTCACTAGCTGAAAACATATCCGCACCAACTACACCCTTACATCAGGATGATATCCCGAATCACAAAACATTTGTCCTCTTAAATACTGACAATCTTGAGCTGGATAGTTTAATTAACGCGCTTAGGACTAACTGTGCGATGGGCTCCGATAACATCTCAGGAATATTTCTTAAAAAATTTAAGCACATTCTTACTCCCCACCTCACTTATTTGTATAACCTGGCTTTCAGTACAGGAGTCTTTCCCGACGCTTTCAAGCTGGCTGTCGTTCACCCGGTGCACAAATGCGGTGACAGAGATAAACCTCATAATTATAGACCCATATCAATCTTACCTACACTATCCAAACTGTTGCAAAGGCTCATGAATGATAGGCTCGTCAAATACCTTGAACGAAATCATCTATTATCGTCCTGCCAATACGGTTTTCGTTCAGGAGTGTCCACCAGTAATGCGGTTTTAGATCTCACGAATGATATTGTGTCTCATCTTGATAATAAACAGTGTGTTATTGGCGTCTTCTTAGATCTTGCAAAAGCCTTTGACACGATCTCAATTCTCGCTCTCATTGCTAAGCTTGAGAAGATTGGTGTTAGAGGCGATCAGCTGTCACTCTTCACAAGTTATCTTACGGGAAGACGCCAATGTGTCAAGATAGGTGACTGGATGAGCGACGAACTCCCTATAACTTACGGTGTGCCCCAAGGTAGTATCATTGGGCCAACTTTGTTTCTCATCTATATTAATGACCTTTGTCGTCTTGAACTGCCGAATGGATCCATCTTTACATACGCCGATGATACTGCCTTAATATTCCACGGATATTCCTGGGAGTCCGCATTTCAATACGCGCAACTAGGGCTTGACACTATTACCGACTGGTTGTCGCAAAACCTACTCACTCTAAATGTAGACAAATCTAAATATCTAACCTTTTCTCTCTCAAAAGCTGGTAGACTTTCCTCTTCCCACTTTTCATTGACTGCAAATTCTTGTAATGCATCACCATGCAGCTGTCCTCATCTAAGTCGCATAGACAGTGTAAGGTATTTGGGTGTTCAGATAGATGACTCATTAACATTTTATAATCATATAGACTTACTTACCTCCCGTCTGCGCAAACTGATATTTATTTTTAAGAATCTCCGTCATGTGGCCGACATGCATGTGCTTAGACAAGTATATCTAGCCCTCTGTCAGTCAGTTGCTCAGTACTGTATAGTTGTTTGGGGTGGGGCAACAAAAACACATTTGTGAAAATTGGAACGTGCCCAAAGAGCCATTCTTAAGGTGGGTTGGTCTCTTCCTTATCAATTTCCTACCACCGAACTTTATAAAATATGTAAGGTCCTCTCTATTCGAAAATTGTTTGTACTAAATTTAATTCTAACAGTCCACTCCCGCAATTCATATACTCCCGAAAATTATAAAACCGTGAGACGAAAGCATACAGTGTGTCCGTCTATTTCCGTAAATACAAGGCTAGCCCAGCGATTCTTTTATATCCTTGGTCCTTATGTATACAACAGAGTAAACAAATCCTTACATATCTACTCAATGGTCAAATGTAAATGTAAAACTACTGTTACGAGCTGGGGTTCAGGGATAAATTAATTAAACAGCAGACTTCAACTAATCACTGTTTATTACAAAAACACTTCTTAAACAATTCTATTACTTCGCACTATTTTCCGCTTTGATCGCTCTGTATCGCTTCTCAAACGAAACTGACCCATGACGAACCCGACCGCTCTTTATATAGCACGGAAGAAGTTTCTGGAACGTTCCATACTGTTCTAGATAATTCGAGAAACTTCCAGAACAATCGATTTTCGAACTCATTGTTCCCGAAGCGACTAGAAACTGCCAGAATGTTCGGTTCGAACCTTCTGGAAAATTCCATTCGCCACGAGAAGATTAGTTTCGCTATGCGATACTAGATGGCGCCACTAGTTACTACCTAGTTCTTCCTCTCGTTACTAGATGGCGTTGGCCTATCTTGTAACATTGCCTCCCTCTTAGACATGCTCGTCCCGAGCATTGTTAGACCCATGATAATGGGCCAACCGATCCACATGAACGACCTTTGATGCACCTCGGGGTCCCTTTTGAATTCGGTAGGTGACGTCATTGATCTTGGTAACTACGCGATAAGGTCCATCCCATTTTGCTTGTAATTTAGGCGATTTTCCTTTGCTCCGTGCCGGGTTATGTAACCATACAAGAGATCCTTCATCGAAGCCCTTATTGTTCGCTTTCCGATCGTAGCGGGTCTTCATCCTCTCAGACATCTGTTGACCTGTCTGTCTGATGTGCTCATAGACATCATTCATCCTGTTTCGTAGCTCATTCGCATAATCTGTGACATTGCGTGGAGACTCAGGCGGGATACCGGTGATTAGATCTGCAGGTAATCGTAGTTCTCTGCCGAAATTAGCAAAAGCTGGTGTTACCGTTGTAGTTTCATGAACAGCACTGCGATATGCCATGAGATATGGTTGAATGTGTTTGTCCCAATCTTTCTGTCTGTTTTCCACAACCTTTGCAAGAAATCTCTCTAGTGACTGGTTGAATCGTTCAACCATCCCGTCTGATTGCGGGTGATAAGCAGTAGTTCTGGTTTTGTGAGCACCCATCACACGACACGTCTCCTTGAACACTTCTGACTCGAAGTTCCGGCCTTGGTCACTGTGGATTTCCAAGGGTACCCCGAACCGACAAAACACTTCGTGAACTAACTTATCAGCCACCGTAACGGCTTCTTGATTGGGGATTGCAAACACTTCCGGCCATTTTGTGAAGTAGTCCATGACGACCAAGAAGTACTTGTTTCCGCTTTGGCTTTCTGGAAATGGTCCAGCAACATCTAATGCTATACGTTCCCACGGTGCACCAACATTGTAAACCTTTAGTGCCCCTCTGCTACGAGTTTGTGGTCCTTTCACAGCCGCACAACTTGTGCATTTGCGGCACCATTCCTCAACGTCCTCTCGACAATGGATCCAGTAAAATCGTTCTCGGATCTTGATTAAAGTCCTCTTAACTCCCATGTGACCCCCTGAACATCCATTGTGGTAGAGCTGTAGGATCTCCGGCACCTTAACTTTAGGTACGACCATTTGTAGATGACTCTGGTCACCGCGAGCGTTCTCCCATTTCCTGAACAGAACTCCATCCTGGATAACCAAGCTTGCCCACTGTGCCCAATAACTCTTGGTGATGGAACTGGTTGCTGCGACGACGTCACTCCAGTGAGGCCTAGGAGCACCTGATTTCTTCCATTCAAGGATCGGTTTTAGGTCTCTGTCTTCTTGTTGAGCACTCTGTAAGGTTTCCTTCCACTCTCCGCTAAGATCCGTCCCCAAAACCCGCACTAGCGTTACCTGCTTAGCTTCTTGTCTCGCACAATATTTACATTGGTCTGGACACGGTCTACGCGAGAGAGCATCAGCATTACCGTGCGACGTTCCGCTGCGATGTTGAATTACGAAATCAAACTCTTGCAGTAGCTCAATCCATCTTGCTACCTGTCCTTCTGGGTTCTTAAATTGCAGTAGCCATTTCAAAGCAGCGTGGTCCGTTCGCAGGAGAAATTTCCGCCCCAACAAATATTTATTAAAATGCTGCAATGTCTTTACTACAGCTAGAAGCTCCCTTCGAGTGACACAGTAGTTCCTCTCAGGTTTGGATAAGGCTTTACTGAAGTACGCAATTAGAACCTCATGATCTCCTTTTCGTTGAGACAATACCCCGCCGATTCCAGTGTTGCTGGCATCTGTGTCAACTATGAATTCATTTTCGTTGTCAGGATAGCCTAGGATGGGTGCATTGCACAGATGTTCCTTTAGCTTCTGAAATGCGACGTCACAGCTCTCATTCCAGCAGAACTTTATCTTGTCTTCAGTTAGCTTATGAAGAGGTCGGGCAATGTCAGCAAAGCTCTTCACAAACCGCCGATAGTAGGAGCACAAACCGAGAAATGCCCTGACTTGCGTTTTGTTCTCCGGAACTGGCCAATCCTTGACGGCAACGAGCTTATCCGGGTCCGTTTGAATACCTTCTTCGGAAACCACGTGTCCTAAAAAGTTCACTTGCCGCCTGAACAACGCGCACTTCTTTGGACTTAGCTTTAGATTGGCTCCTCGTATCTTTGACAGCACACGTTCCAAATTGCGGAGGTGATCTTCAAACGTCCGTCCCACGATTATAATGTCATCCAAGTAGACTAGGCAGGCGTCACCAATCAGCCCAGTAAGTACCCGCTCCATCAATCTCTCAAAGGTGGCAGGCGCATTACACAGTCCAAATGGCATAACGTTGAATTGCCACAATCCCTTGCCTGTAGAGAACGCTGTCTTTTCCTTATCTCGGGGGTCTAACTCGACCTGCCAGTAGCCACTCTTCAAGTCTAAGGTGGAAAACCACTTCATTCCCGATAGCGTATCCAGCGTGTCATCGATTCTTGGCAACGGATAACTGTCCTTCTTCGTGATGTCGTTTAGTCGGCGATAGTCTACACAGAAGCGCATGCTGCCGTCCTTCTTTTTCACCAATACTACCGGTGAACACCATGGACTGGATGAAGGTTCAATCACGCCGTCTTTCACCATACCCTTGATCATGTCGTCCACTTCCCGTTCCCGTGCCACTGGAACACGTCTTGGTCGCTGCCGGATTGGTACCTCATTTCCTGTATTTATTCTGTGTTGAACTAACGCAGTCTTCCCTATGTCGGCATCATTTGTCGAGAAAATGTCGGCGAACTTGTTTAACATCTTCTTAGCCTTGTTCTTTTCTTCTTCCGACAAGTTATTCTGGCTGTTCTTCAAAAGCGATGACACATCGAATCTTGCACTAGCTTTGGTGTTGGTTGGGTGTTCGTGGCATCTGCGCATCCAAACCACTCCGTCACAAGTGCCTAATAATGTGCCTTTCTTGAGCACCAGGTCCTGGTCACTTGTGTTGAGTGCGCGTACCGATGAAACACTAGTACCTCTTACCAATGTGCGTGCAATTTTCCATGAAGCATCGTTATCTAAACCTTCTATAAGTACACATCGGTTTTCCTGACCAGAATTCCTTGGTAGACAAACTGGTATGATTGTTTCTGACCTTGGACGAAGAATAACCTTTTCTAAGCAGTACACTTTTCCCGATGCTGCACCTTCCATGAAGACTTCCTCTGAGCCACACTTTAATACACCTTGATAAACGTCGATCTCACAGTGATGTTTTCGCATGAAGTCCAAACCCAGAATGCAGTCGTCCACTATGTCGGCCACGATAACATTGTGGCGGTAAACTTTGTTTCCTAACTTCATGTCCACCTCCTTCTCCCCTCGGACGGTTATGTGCTGACCGGTGGCTGTTCTGAGATGTACACCTTCATGGCTCCCGAAGAAGTCCCCAAGAAACCGTCTAGCTAGTTGGAAACTGACAACTGTCCGAGAAGCCCCAGTATCCAGTGTCAGCTTGCAAGGTGTTCTGTTAATTTCGCCCTCGATGATCAGGCTGTTTCCGTCACAGGATTGTGAGATCGAGATCCTTGGGGCTCTTCCATAACCAGCCAGCACCCGCCCCTTAGTCCTCGCATCTACTCGTTTCCCTGCTGCTGTTGCCCAGCAGGGACGTCAGATGATCCTACCAATGGCGACTGCTTACCACCGTGGGGAGGCCTTCGCTTCGGGCAGCTCAATAGGATGTGGCCTCTCTCTCCGCAGCCATAGCATCGGGGTGAAGTTGTAACCTCCCTGATTCGGTGAGTTCGTTCGTCCCGCCGTACTGCTTCCACCTCCAAAGCATGGGCTAGAGCATCCTTGAGGTCCTTGAAATGACCTAGCCTTACTGCAGCCCTAACCTCCAGGTCGCGGATCCCATCCGTGAACGCCTGTACGAGGTTCCCGTCGATCAGCACAGGTGACGACTGGTAAGCCTTCCGAACCAGCTTTTCCACCTCCAAAGCCCACTGCTGAAGAGTTTCACCAACCCGTTGCGACCGATCTTTCAGTTGGGCCCGAAACACATGTTCCAGGTGCGCGTCGCCGTATCTAGCTTCAAATGCTTCCAGAAGCTTCTCGAAAGTGACGTCTTTTTCCAGCGCCTCTAACACAGTCAAGGCCTAGTCGCGAAGGCCCAAGGTTAGAGCAGTCAAGGCCTGTTCTTTAGTCCATCCATTCGATTTCATCACGGCCTCAAACTGAATTTTGTAGGCGGACCATGACGAAGAGCCATCAAATGGTGGCACTTTAAAACCACGAGGCGAAGGTGCCACTACCGCAGCTGCCCCGATCCCATCCCCAGACTTGAGGCCACGTATTGACTTCTCCATTTCGACGATGCGGGTCTCATGTTGCTGGATCTGGTCCTTTACCTCTTTCATCTCCTTACCAATGGCTCCGCGGAGGTCCTTAATTACCAAAAGCTGCTCCTCCTGACGGCGAGCTTGCTCTTCCTTGTCACGCTGCAGCTGCTCTTCCAAGCGGCGAGCCTGCTCCTCCTGACGGCGAGCCTGTTCCTCCTTGTCGCGCTGCAGCTGCTCTTCCAAGCGGCGAACCTGCTCCTCCTTGTCGCGCTGCAGCTGCTCTTCCAAACGGCGAGCCTGCTCCTCTTGACGGCGAGCCTGCTCCTCCTTGTCGCGCTGCATCTGCTCCTCCATGCGGCGAGCTTGCTCTTGCATGAATGCCATAAGGGCGGCTAGGTCAGGCGACGCCGACGATTGAGCTGGTTCCGCTGCAGCCGCGGAGTCTCGATGTCCACTTGATGACGGTGAGGGAGCGTCTCCAAAGCGCCTCTGGTCTACGTCTTGCTGGCGCTGACTCCTGGTACGCATCCCTTCCGTTTCTTCCTTCGGTAGAACCGGCATAATTTATCCCGCACTTCTGACACCAATTTGTTACGAGCTGGGGTTCAGGGATAAATTAATTAAACAGCAGACTTCAACTAATCACTGTTTATTACAAAAACACTTCTTAAACAATTCTATTACTTCGCACTATTTTCCGCTTTGATCGCTCTGTATCGCTTCTCAAACGAAACTGACCCATGACGAACCCGACCGCTCTTTATATAGCACGGAAGAAGTTTCTGGAACGTTCCATACTGTTCTAGATAATTCGAGAAACTTCCAGAACAATCGATTTTCGAACTCATTGTTCCCGAAGCGACTAGAAACTTCCAGAATGTTCGGTTCGAACCTTCTGGAAAATTCCATTCGCCACGAGAAGATTAGTTCCGCTATGCGATACTAGATGGCGCCACTAGTTACTACCTAGTTCTTCCTCTCGTTACTAGATGGCGTTGGCCTATCTTGTAACACTACTGTAAGGGACTAGCTGATGGGTTTGGACTATGAAGGTACAGAAAATATCATCCAAACAATTAAATAATAAATCATTGTTACATACGTCCCTCTTAATTTCCACAAACACTCGCACAGGAATTACACTCATATACTCAAATCATCCCCATACACTCACACACTACACAACAATCCTTCAATAATATCACTTTTTTTACTTTTACCACAAATAGAGATTTAATATTAAATTTGTTTGAAATAATGTTTTAATAATCTGAATTATGTTGCCGTCCAATATGATTATTCTAAAGGGAGAGCCTGGAGATCTGTCATACAGGTCCCGAACCTAGTTCAGACTCCAGCTCTCACAAAGGTTATAATGTAAGACAAAATTGTAAAAATATTTCTTATTTAAGTAACGATGTCAACCTTTATGAGAGAAAATAAACAAATTTTGATTTTTACATGAGTTTCTGATTTTTACATATTTAATTTCAATTAAAGATGTGACAGTTTTGTTATTTTTCTTCGAGAGTATCATCTTAAAATAACGCCCCTAACGACTACGTATATTCGTTACGACATACATCGCTAGAGCACTAACTAGTCCAGTGGTATTCTACATAGATGGCGCTGGCGGCAGTGCTAATTAAACTTCAAACTTAAGCCCCACATTTTAAGGTACGGAATATCTTGAAATATCTTCTGTGTAGACTGAAGTATAATTTATGGTATTTTAATATAATATTTTGTGTCATACCTAATCCTCGACGCTTTGGATTAGGTACGGACTCGCATCAAAATATACTTAATCCACAAACCTAATCCAATATTTATTTATGCCTCAAGTGATCACGTCAGATCACGTCTCCTCTCCTCTTGTGTCAGTCTGTCAGCAGTAGTGTCAGTCATAGAGATGGGCGTTTTCGGTTTTTGCGCAAACTGTTATGTAACCGATATATAGTTTTCATATCGATATAGAAAACGATTTTCGGATATCGATATCAGTAGTACAGTTTGCAAAAGTTAACATGATATTTAGTTGAGAAAACTAACAACGAACGCAAACTAAAGCAAATGCAAACTTTTACAGTTATTCAGTAAAACGGTGCAGCTACTGGTATTTAAAGTTATTTATTAGTTTAGCTACTTTTAACTACGGCAATTTCCCTTTATGCTATACTAGGCTTAGGACCAGCAGAAAAGTTTTTGAATAGTAAATGTCATAAATAAATAGTTTAGTTAAGGACGCTGTTACATTTTCGACGAACTCAAATTTAGGTATCTAGTCGCACACAGCAACATTACGCGCACGCACTCATTGAAACTACTGAGCGCTCGATTTTATACATCACCGAAATAATATTGATCCTTGATATTATTTTTTTATTTTATTGGAGTTGATTCAGGAAGGTTAGTTGGCACTTTGAAAATGCATTTGGTAACTTTTACAAACCGTCGTCGTAAAAAGTAGGTTATTATTTACAACCGACTTCAAAAAAAGAGGTGCTCTATCTTTTCGTGAAAACTACTTATCCGATAATGATCGGGTTTTCGTCGATAAATGTATGTGTTTTCAGGGAAGGTTTTATTGTATAATATATTAGAATCTGATAAAGATCTTCGGCGATAGACAATGGAACTCTTCAATAACAAATGACCTGCGAATAGTGTGATCGTATGTTTGTTTTGTTTTACTATACCATAATATAAAATCACGCTTAAATGGTTTTAGGGGGTAAACAGACGTATTTAGTATACCCACTATGGGATGCAACAAAAACTAAAAAGAGAAAAATAATAACTTTCCTGTGTCGAAAAAACAATAGGTACCGACACCGACATCCGAAAAGAAAATTAGTTTGGACTTTGTTGTAGTAAGTAGGTATTTAAAAAAAAATGTTAGGTACGTGAAATAAGTAGATACCTAAAACGAAATAATTTTTGATCACAAGGATTAAAAATGACTTGAATTTTTAATTTGCTTTACATGGAACATATAAAATATTATTATCTAAAATTTTTACATAATGAGCAGCAGCTAATGACATACTACCCAAATCCATGAAAATTACACCCATGACGAAAAGATGTCAAATTTTCGTTGGCGCCATCTTGTATTTTGGTTTTGACCCCATATTCGTTTTAAGCGAACCCAAAAACCATGATAATGACACCCATGTCGAAAAGCGGCCAAATTTTCGTCGGCGCCATCTTGTATTTTGGTTTTGATCCCATATTCGTCATACATACAAACCGGTTAAAATCATAAATCTCCTCCCACTCATCCACTTCTAACCTTCACCGCCGATAGCTTGACCTTACCCATCCAAATCCTAATATTACTAAGAGCTGTTTAAACCCACCCATGGGTCATATTCAAAATAATTGTAAGTTACGGATAGGAAACAAATATGAATATTATTTTATTGTAACAGAAAAATAACAGAAAGGAATGATTAGGGCAAGTTTAAATAGCATACATTAGTAAAATAAATAATTAACATTGATCTAATTGAAACACCTGGGATAGTAGAATACCATCACCACTATCACTACCTATACATACTTCAAATAAAAAGAAAAAAAAAAGTTTTGGCTAACCTGCGGTGCAGTAAGTTGAATAATATTTTATTATCATTAATTCATATATGACACTATGTGAATAACGCCTAATCATTCATATCTGTTACGTAACAGAAAAAAGTGATGGATAAAATAACGTATATGAATTAATTGCACGTGTCTAACCTACAAATCTATTTATTTCCACATTAATTTAAATGTTATACGAATATTTTATATTTATAACAATTAGCACAATACAGTTATTTCCTAGTATGGGTAATAAAACAGTAAACTTACTTACCGCTATTTTAAACGTCTCACATTAAATATTTACTTTTAAAAGTCTAATTTTCTTCGACAACGAAACGAGCTGAGAAACTATATTGAACTAAATGGGCGATCATTTATTTTTACGTCGTGTAGTGACAGGTAGTGGACTAATTTTGCCAGTATATCAAATTTCTTTATTACCATGGAAATAATGTTAAAATAGCATAACAGAGAAGAATAACAGATATGTGTAAAATCAGGAGACTCATTAATAAATTAAATTTGAAGAATAATAAATAGTATTTTATATTTTGTTTAGTGAAGTGTTGAAAGTTTAAACAGTATTCTCTGAATATAGTTTTTTTTTTAACCTTTGTGTAATAGTTAATAATTAAATTATTTTTTTTAGTTAACAGTCAAAGACGTGGACATTGAGTACTTGTATGAAACGGAATCTACGCAATGTTTGGTTTCATTTTTTTTTAATGAATTGTTTAGCTATATAAAATGTTTCGTTGTTTTTTATTAAATTCAAATAAACATTTAATCTGTTTGTTTATGAAATTCTAGTCAGTTGTATCTCGTTATAAAAATAATTGGGTTGGACACTATGACAATATAATTATTACAATTATTTTGAATATGACCCCCATCCATTTCTTAACCTTGTCAACAACTGCTTAACACCACCTATCCGAATCCCGATCCTACCCAATATAATTTCTAAATCACATTCTTAATAATAATAGGAAACTCAAACATACTTTTATTTCGGCCCGTTAAAATATCAACTCGTTTCGATCAAGACAAACGACGACGCCGACGGTACTCACACGCATGCACACTACAATCTTTTCTATTACTTTTATCGTAATTATTTTTTGCGAAAAAGCGATACGGCCGTCCTTCCACGAGCGCTTCTGAGCGCGGAATAAAGAGCCTCGGTCAGCCTCGTGTGCAAAATGTATGAAGAAGTCGGCAAGTGTTTTTATTTTAGCTAATAATTAAAAAATATAATGATTTAAGTAAAAAATAATTAGCTGAACCTGTAAAGGACTATATATACCGCAATTTCTTATAATTTTGAAGATTAAAAAATGCTGTAAATTTACCTAAACTGGGACCTATTCGGATCCTACTTTTTTAATATTTTTGCGATTATTGTGATGGGCAAAACGTATTTGTGCAAAAATTTTGTATGATGTCATACAATTTTTCTGATGCGAATCTGGAGCTGAATATATTATCTTTAAATTAAGACCATGATATCTTCACATCTGTGATTGCATATACATTAAAATTGTACCTGAAAAGCACTGTTATTTGTAGAAAAATGTAATAGCGTCCTTAACTGAGATAACTTTTCAGGCGCATTTAAAAATCGACATATTTACAATAATTGTATTTTAGATTTTTTAAATTTTTGATCAGTAATACTACAAAAATTAAAAAAAAATAATGAATTTCTTTTACGTATGTATGGCACGTGTCGCCAAGATCAAGCATATTTCAAAACTATCACAAAAAAAATACAAATCAAAATACGGCACGAAACAACAATAATTATTATTATTACAGCAGACCTTTTATAATATGTATCCATATTGTAAAAACTCAAATCCAAACTTATTACTTCGATCTGTAGTTCTATTTTGTAGAGTAAGTGTCTCACTAATATCAAGTAGCCCCCAGCCGCCAAAACACGGACTCTTAATGCGTTATCGTAACTATAACAATAGAAACTAATCCTTATTGCTAGTATAGTAAGATATATTTTACGCACGCCATTAACCAAACAAACATGACAATAACTCCATTTGATATAACATTATACGTTTAAATAATCCCATTTTACAGCCCGTTCAACCGATTTTGACTTTTGCGTTGGTAATATGACAAATGGCAGCTGTGACACAGTTACAACAGTTAGTTTTGGTACTGTAGTATTATATTATCTTTGGTTTTGGTAACATGTTTATGCTTTTTATGCCATCCTTATACTTACAGGATAGAACTCAAAATCGGTTTGAACGGACTGTAAAAAGGGGTTGTAAAAGAGGTAGCGATATGGTTTCTATCGGTTGTGAAGTTTGCGTTTTGTTCGTACGTTTTTGCATTGTTACAGTTTTAAGTTTTGAGTTATTCATTTGTTCTTCGCAAGTAGTTTTGATTCGATACATACAGTTTTTGTGATATCGGTTATTTTGATATGGATATCGATATGATATGATATCGAGCTCAATATCCGATATGAGTTACGTTTTGATATATCGGTCACATCCCTAGTCAGTCAGTCTGTCAGTCAGCCGGTGAGCCGGTGTCACTTCTTGGGTCTACCTTTGTTTATTTATTATTTTATCTAAACTTTTAAATGTCTCTATTAAACGAAGACATCGTTCGCAATCTTATAGCGAATTCCAGTGTTCCATTGGTCTTTCGGGGCTTTGTGGAAAACTGGTCAATATGCCAGTGGAGTGTAGAAAAATGGTGTTCAGTTTTTGGAGAAAAAGAAATACCATTTAGGTGTTTAAAAAAAGATTTCCTATCAGACGAACCTTGCTGGGAGAGGAGATGCTCTGTAAAATCGATGACTTTAAAAAAATTCGTGGATACGTCGGTTTCAAGCGACGAATGGATGTATTTTGATTATAAATATCTTTATCAGTGGTTTAACGGAGACGATGAATTTTATAAGGTAAATATTTACATTAGCTACAGTAGCACACAGCTTGACATTGACAGAGTGCTTGTTTTAAAATATCTAAGGCCAGTTGTTGTTTTAGGGCGTATCATGGAAACAGTTTGGGTACTCTGATAAGGGTGCTTCGGATGCAACGCTGTGGGTAGGCAGCAGTGGCGCGCACACGCCGGCACATAAAGACACGTATGGGGTCAACATTGTGACTCAGTTACATGGAAAGTAAGTAGAAAACCTTTCCTCTGGTCCAAATTTTTGCTGCAATTGTGTTGCTTGTTATCAAACCCTCCTCTAGAAGTCTAGAGTAACATTATTCCCATCCAAACACAAAGTCTTCTAGCTGTAAATGTTCTTTCTCTTTTAAGTTTCTGTATGTACATAAATTAATAAATAAGTATGTATGTTGCAAATAAAATAAAATGCCTCTTGCCAGAAAACGCTGGATATTGTTTCCATCAGAAACTGGCGGCTTGAAGCCTACAAGGGTGCCATATGAAGAATCAAGTGTATACAGCGAACTGAACTTCTACTGCCCTAACAATTTAGATGTCTTTAATGGTGAGATATTCTTCCTTTCTATAAAATTAAGGTGACACTAGTCAATCATTCTTCCATACAAACGTAGTCTGGTGATTACTCCACTGTTTGACAATGTAAATTCAAAATAAAAAATGATATCAATTTGTCTCATCATTATATAGCCTTGTATGGAAACTTGAAAGTAAAAAAAATATATATTTGAAAGTTATGAGCGTCAAAAGTTCCATATTTCAGCACTAATTTGAACGCAACTTTGGGCAGAAATAAATACCATAAGAAGAAGGAAAATTGCAAAACGGCCTCCATACAGGGATAGATTAGTAATTCAACAAAGCAAATAATTTTATTTCGAAAAAAATTTCATGATATCTAGACTCCCAAAGGTCTGTTTATAAAATTTCGCGCGATTGTTTTCGTCCTAAATCGCCATCCATTTCGATACAAATTTGGAAAAATGGCTAATTCGTACGCTAACTAGCTTCTTACTGCTCAACACAGCATCTATGTCTTTCGCACGTGTTGTTGGATGAGATAGCATGCATTTTAACCTCGCGCTCAAAATAGTTCGTGCCATCGACTAGGGGAACCTTAAGTGATTTTTAGTCTGATTTGGACTAGTAGACTACTTTCTCCTATGTACAGTATATAAAAATAATGAGGTAACATTAATTAATCCTGATGCGTCATCCATTGTATAACTTAGACTTGCTTAAATTTGTTTTCCAACTCTTCCAACTTCCATCTATACACAGACGATTTGCAGCTTTATCGACACTTCCTGCTTGCAGACGTGGACTCAGCGATTAATGGTATGAATTTTAACCTGGATCTCTCCAGGTTACAATTGCAGAGAATGGGCTAAGTCTTATGGCTATGATCATAGGCAGTCGATGTTATTGCACTGCACTTGTCATTTCCACCTTGACGCCACTGACGCTTAACGGCTCGACCATTGCTTACACCGAAGGTTAGGTTTGTTTAAAACGGGCTGTTTTCCGCAACTCCACGACCAAACGCGTATTTTGCGTACGGGTGGGAATTAACCTGCTGCCAACTTCCTTACTCGATCCATCCCAACTCCTCGAGGAAGGCCAGCAGCGCCTTCGTGTTGCTGACTACATCCTGTACGGTACCTGGTTCACCGAGGTATTTAGCCCTGTAACCAGCGATTACTGGGCAGCTTAGAAGCAGGTGCGCTGCTGTCTCGTCCTCCTCCATGCAAGCTCTGCACAGCGGGCTGTCCGTAATCCCTAAGACATAAAGGTGCTTATTAAAAGTCCCGTGACTAGTCGTTACAGCTGTGACTGCTCGTAACTGCTGTTTCGTCAAACGTAGGGCCTTCTGCGTGAAACGTCCATCCAAAGAGCGAAGTGCCTCTTTGGATTGCCTGCACTCACTGTGGTCAATCCACAATTTGTGGTGGTGCTCCTTGGTGCGTTTTCTTACCTGACTGCGGAAGTAGCCGAATGTTATTGGCACGATTAGCTCCGGACCAACCACCGCCATACTGGACCCCCTACGAGCGAGCTCATCCGCCGCATCGTTGCCTCGGGAATCACTATGCCCCTTGATCCATTAGATGGTTACTTTATTGCTTGACCCAACCTGGTTTAGGCGTTGGTGACACTCGTATATCAGTCCAGAGCAGACCGAGTGGCTACCCAGCGCCTGCAGGACGGCCATGCTGTCAGAGAGAATGCGTATTGGGAAATCCTTTACCTTCCTGTATAGAATGGCCGATGCAGCCAGGGTGATGCCCACACACTCTGCCTGGAATACCCCCAATTGGCGCGGCTATATGGATGTTGAGGTCTTCTGAGAACACCCCGCACCTGTGCCATTACCTGTCTTGGAACCATCGGTGAAGATCCTCAACTCGTCCGGGCTTACACCAAAACGGCAAAGAATCTCGGTGTCTTAATTTACAGCAATCTTTCTCGGCGTGCGCAAGTGAATGAAGTTAGTCGTAAGGTGCATTTTTCCTTCCACTCTCTAAATCCCTTCAAAATTTTCTGCCTTTTAAAACAAATATTTATTGAGCTCAAATGTTAATTCAGCCGATAAAGATTAGGCTGATGCCTGCTATCTGGATGCCACTGAGAAGCTTGAGCGCTTGCAATACTTATGTATTCGTTTTGTTTTTGGTCTCAAGAAATATGATCATGTCTCTCAGTTCCGTAAGGATCCCAAGGGGCTCCCTATCCGTCTTCCCAGAACAGTTGCATATTATGTCTCCTGTTCAACATCCTTTTTATCCCTGCATACCCTTGCTACCAGCGCGATCGTTTTTCATTTACTCGCCCTGCCAATGCCCTTTGTAGATCCCGCCTTAAATTTCATCTCAATTTCCTATCCCATAAAACTCATTTCTATTCCAACTCGAAGGAGTTCTGTTCATGCAGTACAATTGTGGAACTCACTTCCACCTAAGATCTGTGACGCTCAAAGTATCTCTTTTGTTAGAAGCAAGTCAAAGAACACTATTTTTCTTCCATCCTGTGATATTTTATATTATATGTATGTATATTTTATTTCTTTTATTTAACTTTTTTCTTATTTATTACATTTTTAAATATTTTTACAAAACACACAAAAAAGAAAAACATTTAAAAATATAAAAAATAGAGGCCCACCGGTATCGGGAACAGGGTCCAAGCTACCGGCGGTCAGGGCTCCAGAGAGAGGAACCTCCTAACAATACGAGCCGTGTCCAGCGGTACTGCTTTCTGGATCAGGCCCTTGACCCAGCCGCCTAACGAGAGCCTCCTAAGGTGTTGGTCGAGGCTCGTGGCTATTAAGCCATGGGCTGACACGACTATCGGTACAATGATCGCTGAGTCCACATCCCACATGTCGACAACCTCGCGAGCCAAGTCAAGATACTTGATTTGCTTATCTTTCTCGGCTTTCACGAGGTTCCCGTCATGCGGGACAGTTATGTCAACAATCATTGCACGCCTCTCGATTCGGTCCACCACCACTATATCAGGCTTATTAGCGATAATAGTTCTGTCAGTGATGATGGACCGATCCCAGTACAATGTGATATTGCCATTCTCGAGAACTGGGTCGGGCACATACCTGTAGTACGGCACCTCCGACGCCACAAGAGTGTATTTCAGAGCAAGTTGCTGATGGATAATCCTGGCTACAAGGTTGTGCCTATGCAAGTACTCTTCGTTAGCTAGACGAGAACAACCAGAGATAATGTGGCGGATCGATTCACCCGGACGGTGACATGCCCGACAGATGTCAACCGTGCCATCCTTTACAATAAATCTCCGGTAGTTATTCGTCATGATAACTTCGTCCATAATTGCACAGACGAAACCTTCGGTTTCCCCAAAGAGGTCACCGAATCGCAGCCAGGCTACGGACGCTGATTGATCTACTTCGGACCCATGTAGGGCCCGGAAAAAGCGTCCGTGAAGCTCCTTACTCTGCCATACCTCCTTGCGGTCGTTAGTGTCAAGCACTACAGGCTTGCGCCAGTTCTCATTCGCCAAGGAGATCGGGGTGAGTCCCTTGTCCACTGCTACTACATCTCGATGAATACCCACGTCGGTGTTTAGAAAATATTCTCTGAGATTGCATATCTCGCGGTTGTGGAGATTTTTGGCATTTAAAAAGCCTCGGCCTCCACACTTCCGCGGGATATACAATCTCATGACTGACGATCGTGGGTGATGCATTCGATATGCAGTCAGCAGTGTACGGACCCGCCTATCCAGGGCGTCAAGTTCCGTTTGAGTCCATTTGAGTATGCCGAAAGAGTACATCAGCACCGGCATGACCCAACCGTTGAAGGCGCGCACCTTGTTTCCGCCCGAAAGAAGGCTATTGAATACCTTCTTCAGGCGGCCAAAGAAGCGTTCCCTCAACGATTGCTTCATGTCTATAGTACTGATACCTAACGCTTCCGACATACCCAAATACTTATAGGTTTCGTTTGGAGAGAGGGATCTCAGGTTTATGGAATCCGCAAGTTGAATTCCTACGGATTCCACAATCTCCCCTCGCTTTACATGCATGACCGCACATTTGTCCACACCAAACTCCATCCTGATGGCGCTACTAAAAGTTTCAGTTACCTTTAGTAGCTCCATCAGCTGAAGATTGCTGGGGGCAAAAAGCTTCAAGTCATCCATGTAAAGGAGGTGAGATATAACCTGACCACCTCTCTTCAACCGATAGCCTAGCCCTGAATTCTCCAGCATCATGCTTAGAGGATTCAAGGCTAGGCAAAACCAAAGTGGACTCAAACTATCGCCCTGGAATATACCTCGCTCGATCCTTACAGGTTCGCTATTCCTCTGGATATTTCGACATCCTGGATAGCGAAGGACTGTGCTCCATTGCCTCATACACGACATCAGGAAGGTGCGTAGAGTTGTATCTATTTTATACAATTCTAGCACCCTCATGAGCCATGTATGCGACACCGAGTCATAGGCCTTCTTATAATCTATCCAACATGTCGACAGATCCTTTCGGGAACGCCGAACCTGTTGGCTAATGGCCATATCAATAAGGAGTAGCTCCTTAGTACCGCGGGACCCGTTCCTACATCCATTCTGAGAGACCGACATGATGGAGTTATTGTCAACATGTTTATTAATTTTTACTCTCAAAATGGATGTAAGAACCTTATAGACCGTTGGTAAACATGTAATTGGTCTATAATTTTTGGGTTCCGCGGTGCTACCAGACTTGTGGAGCAGGTGGGTTATACCTGTCGTAAGGAACTTGGGTAGCGAACCAGACTCTAAGGCTGCCTGGTACTGAGATGCCAAACGAGCGTGTGACCTTTGTAGCCACTTGATCCAAAAGTTGTGCAGTCCGTCCGGTCCTGGAGATTTCCAGTTCGGTAACGGACGGACTGCACGGGCTACATCTTGGGGGCTGATCGTGATAGCCCCCATTTCTTGTATTGGATCACACGCTCGTTCGACCTCCCGAGTCCATTCACCTTCGGTGTGACTGACAGGCACCGACCAGATGCTGCGCCAGAATGAAGACATAGCGTCATCATCCGGCAGGTGCGTATCAGTCACACCTTGGTTGGGTCGCTCCCAAGCCCGATAAACCCACCTTTCATTACTTTGGAATGTGCGATTCTGGGTGTATCGCTCCACTCTCCGTCTGTACCTACGAATACGGTTTGCCCATGCATACACTTTTTGTTTCAGGAAGTCGATGCGCTCTGTGACACGGGATATATAGTCCCGGGGGCTGACATCAGTCCCCGAAAACGCCCGTCTCACAAAGCGCATCACTCTTGGGCGGCTATTGCCCTCCCTGAAACAAATTAGTTTGCCGATGAGTGCTCTGGCCCCACCAATACGACGCTCGATCCTGCACTGCCAAGCCGGTACGGCTGGTTTCGGTCGTGTAGCTCTGTCATCTGCAAATTTGACATGAGCTACACGACATGCCGCTACAGCCGCGCAGTACATAATCGAATGTGTATCAGTGAGGTCTTCGCAGTCATCAAAATAGTTTGACAACTGCGAATCCAGAACAGCCACCAGCGCCCTATTCTTGTTATGCATGGGCAAACGAGGTAATCGTGGCCTAAGTTCGGGTGGCATGTTGCGATACTCCCGAATAGCACACTCCAAAGCACTCCTCAATTCCTCATTGCACTGGGTACATACGTTTGTAACCCTGTCACTACTCTCCTCATCAGCGTGGTTGGACTGTGGTAGCACCACAGCCTGCGACGTTGGGGCAGTGACACGGTTACCCATTTCCGTTCGGAGGCGATCAAGTACAGTATCATCCAACATACGATTACGCTGGATGACCCGCACCTGATCCGAAAGTCGTTGGGCCGAAACGTTGACGGCTGGCTCAAGCACCTGAAACAAAGAGAGCATCCGGACACGGTACGCGGTCAGGTTGTTTCCTCCCTCTGTAGCCCCAAAGTATGCGCGCATGACATTTTCGTTTATGGATTGTGTCCATCTCATGCGCTGCACACTTCCGCCGGGTGCTGGGACCCTATCAGAGACCGGTAAGCCTCGAGGTCCTAAGCGGTCCGGCGGCCGGCGTCCTCCCCGTCGACGCGCAGGTGGTGGTGTCGTCGGCGGAGAGAAGTACTCGTCGCTCGAGCTCGACGCAACTGCCACAGCCGGTGTCACAGCACTCACGGTGGGGCTGGTTTCCGGCGGCGGCGAGGCGGAGCTGGGCAACGAGGCCGGAGATGGTGGGCGTGCACGTCTTGCAGCGGCAGCTCTCGTCAACATGACGTAGTTTTAATTTTTCTCATATTTTGTAATTCAGTTTATAAATCGGTCATAATTTTGATAATGTTATTGTATTATGTTTTTTTTTTCTTGGTTTCATTGTATATATATATCTGCACTATTTAGATGGTTGAAATTTTATATTTTGTAATAAATTTGGTAGAGAAAAATTTTGGCATCCGTCTGTCAAGTCGAGCCACAGACTCTTTTATTTTATTTTATTATTATGTTTTTTTTTTCTTCAATATAATTATATATAGAAGTGTTTAGGCACTTATTGTAATTTTATATACAATGTTTGTATTAGTTAAGTTTTACAGTCTATTACCTTTCCTTGTACTTTTACACACTGTGTCTATGATTCTTATCCAACTCTCCTGTCTCTGGTCTGCTGGAAGAAATTTCTCTAGAAATAAGCGGCACCTTTGTGCTCTTCTATCTTTATATGTATTTTCTCTATTTAGTGTTTTGTGGGTACATTAATAAATAAAGCACACATTTTTTATTATGGAGTAGAATAGAGTATCATTTATTTCTGTGTATATGGTATGGTGGACGGTGGTATAAGTTGACATGGTTATGTATTGATAAGTTATTGCTAATTTATGTTAAAAATGTAAGTAATAAAGATTAAAATTGTTTTAGGTTTGATTGGCGGTCGCACGGTAGAACTGTCAGCTGGTGACGCCTTGCTGGTGCCACAGGGATGGTGGCATTATGTGCAGAATGTAGACCCAATTAACATTGCCCTCAACATCTGGCTGCCCCATGTATGTTCAATTTAAATACCTTTTTTTTAGGGTTCCGTACCCAAAGGGTAAAAGCGGTTCCCTATTACTAAGACTCCGCGGTCCGTCTGTCTTGTCTGCCACCAGGCTGTATCTCATTAACCGTGGTAGCTAGACAGTTGAAATTTTCACAGATGATGTATTTCTGTTGCCGCTATAAAAAACAAATACTAAAAACAGAATAATATAAATATTTAAGTGGGGCTCCCATACAACAAACGTTATTATTTGCCGTTTTTTTGCGATAATGGTACGGAACCCTTCGTGGGCGAGTCCGACTCGCACTTGGCCGGTTTTTAAAGAGTATATTAATGTAATTATTAAATATCCTTCAGATAAACAGAGAATTCTACTGAAATTTTCTTCACTTTCTAATATTGATGTGGCCCTATATATTTTTACAAGCGGACGCCTCGCGGTTTCACCCGCGTAGTTCCTGTTCCCGTGGGAATACAGGGATAAAAAGTAGCCTATGTCACCCGGGGATAGTGTAGCAACAATGAAAGAATTTTTGAAATCGGTCCAGTAGTTTTTAAGTTTATTTGTTACATACAAAAATACAAATCTTTCCTCTTTATAATATTAGTATAGTATAGATCAGGGATGGTGAACCTTTATTAGAAAACGTGCCATTCAAATTATATATTTTTTTATGTGACAATGAAGTGCCACCAAAAAATTTAGACTATCTTAATTAACAAAAATTAATCTCTTAATGCTATGAATTAATCAATTCTTTATTTGCACCCAGAAATTGTTACAGCAATCCTTATATTAATTTACAGTTTTATGGAGTATTTAAATAAGAGTTGGTGTCATTTCTGCTGTTGCAAATGACCTAGATTCTAAATAACCTCATTTTAGCGTGCCCAAAATATTTTGTCGTGTGCCACCACTGGCACGGGGGCCATAGATTCGCCATCCCTGGTAAAGATATTCCGTAGTTATGGTAAACCTACTACATTATTTTCATTTAAACTGCTTTTAAAATAGCCAAAGTTACATAGTATTTCCTCTTAAAATTTGTGTTAAATGTTTATTTCTTGTTTACAGGAAAAAGACGGTTCAACCAGAGTGTCTGAGGCGCTTATCAAAATATTTATAGCACAAATATGTAAGGATCTGCCACAAGAAACTGCTAAACTGATTGTCAATCCAAATGAAGTAAGTTCATAACTTTGATCATGCATGATTAGCAGGGCCGTCTTAATCCATGCGGGGGCCCCTGGGCACACAGAGTTTGAAGAGAAGGGCCCCGAGAAATGAAAAGCGGTCACACGTAGTAGGGGCCTGTACTCAAGTTATTATTCTACGTGCTTTCAGCATTATAACATTAATTTTCCTGTCAGCTTATTTTATTTTACGAAAATCAATTTTGCTTGAGACCTCTAGTAGTCGAAGTAGATACCTACTCAATTATAGACCTCTAGTAGTCGAAGTAGATACCTACTCCTTATGTTCTCAAGATAATCCTATCAAACAAGAAGACTTGTAATAATATTATTATGAAATTCATAGAATACTCGTACCTAAACTGTATCAACTAAATTAAGTGGACTGTTTTTCACAGGCAGCAGTTTTCTTTTTTTGTATTTTGTTTCTTTTTTCACTTGGGGGGCCCCCCAATGAACCGGGGCCCAGGGCACGTGCCCCTTGTGCCCCTATGGTAAAGACAGAACTGATGATTAGCATCTATTTGTATGTTTAGAAACAGGCAAACCTGCCTCAAGCAATGGTTTTCACTGCACTGCAAAATAGGTCAATGTTTCATCTTATTAAATATTACTATAAACTTTATTACATGTTCATATAACTTCATATAAAACATTTGGGTGTTGGCCAAATTATTCAAACAATACAGTAAACATATTAATACTTATTGTATTATAAACCGTGACCCAGCCGTGACCTTTATCCATACATGTATTAATAATATCTAATATTAGCTAGCTGCATGCTCATCAAAAGTGAGTCAGTAAGGCGTTGCAACAATGACATCATGTGGCTTAGAGGAATTTATCTAATGCCTCTTATTTTTTAATTATAATATATCCCTAAGGCCTTGATATTGAGTGAGTTATGTACTATTGTACTCCACACCTATTTATTGTCGCTCATGGCATCAGTAGAGCGTGTAACAACTAGGGCATTCAATATTCGCCCGATTTTGGTATTCGAGTTTTATGAATACCTTGCGTGACACTATTCGAGTTATTCGGATTAAAACAGTTTTTTTTTTTTAATAAATAATAATCTCCTTCTGTTTTTTAGATAATTTCATTAGGATATAATGAAACAGTTCACAAAGTCTACATTATTATGTCTCAACATCAAACCTCTCTCTCAAAATCAACAATCTTATTTTAATAATTAAAGTGAACATTATGTAAAAAATTGTTATTGTATGTGAACAATCTTGTCAAAAATCGTAAGGAATAATTATCAGAAACCACTACCATTAAAATATTACAACTACACTACTTATTACTGACTGACATAGAATAGTTTCCACTGAAATAAAGATATAATAAGATCAAAACGATAAAGATGACGCACTTAAATTCAAATTTACTAGTCTAACCACAACAAAGATGAAATAGAGACAAACCCCCATCTTGATAATAAAATTAAGCAAACGATTCTACTTTTTTAATTTTAAATATTAAAATCTCAAGAAACTCAATGCGTCCAAGGTGTCGTCATTAAAAGAACATATTCAATGGCCACAAAAAATCTATTGGCTGAAAATACGCGTTCAGATTCCACGCTCGTCGGTGGTACAGATAAAAGAAATTGGTACGCTAATTACGACAAGTGAATTGCTCTGGGTCCACCTCTATCGAATTGTACCATCTCCACCTTCAATGTAGTCTCTAAGGCTACATTTTGAATTACGTTTCGTATCGATGTGACAGCAGTATTACTTAAAGATAAAGACTCAAGAACTTTTAGTTGCAACTGTTCTTTAATGCTCTTATTAATGGGCTGAATGCCCAAAATAGGCATTCTTTTAATTATTTTTTTGCCATATCTATTGAAAATGTGGCAGCGGAAAAAAGATATGTTAATCTTGATCATATTTCCGAAAACTTTGTTGTGGCCGAAACACGTTTACGCACAAAAACCTCGATACAATTGAATGGCAAAGTAACCTCTTACCGTGATCTTCAAAAGATTTTTCCGGTAATACTGACCAGCGCACATACTGGTATTTGCACGATCTACGCGGCCAAAATTATTTTGATGTTTAATTGGTTTCTAAACAACGCAAATAAGAAAAAAATACATATTTACACAACAAAAAATATATATTTTCAAAAATTGAGGTAGGTACGTCGATTACAGGAAAAAAAATTAAAATGCTAAGTTTCTGTGATTTTTTCTTCATCGCTCTCTGATGAATTTTCGATTATATTTGGTTCCGCAGATACGAACATAGCCAAGGTTTCAGGCAAAAATGTGTTTGCTTTCCTTTCAAAAAAGTTGATAACAAAAATCACATTATTTACATTTTATTGCTAAAAATCTTTAACCCCCCAAAACTTGATCTATCCGGACGTTTCCGGAGATGATTTTGATAGTAGTTATTAGGCAGATGTTCAAATAATTACCTAAAATTATAACCATAGCCCGATCTATCCCGATACACAAACAAAAACACTAGCAAAGAAAAAATATTGAAAGAAATTACGGTATGGAAATGAGTTTACGTATTATTAAAAAAAAAAAAAGTTTCTTAGTTGATCATAACTTTATTAACGTAGTTTGTAAGTCTCTTACCTGCTCTATAAGAATCCATCACTTTCAATTCGTAAGATCAACTTGAACATATAAAAATTCACTTTCGAAGTTAAGGTTTTAAAAAGCGCCGAGAACAGATACGTACACTAGGTGAAACGGTCAAATTCCGACTGATGCTACGCGTGAGGGGTGTGCGGTAGCAGGTAGATTGAGGGTGGGTATTGTTCTCTGGTTCGTCCTCTGTTCGTGGAACTTGCTTTTGTTAATGTTTTTGTTATTTGGATATTGGGACTTTTGGCCGCGTAGATCGTGCAAATACCAGTATGTGCAGCGTACGTTTGTACAATTAACAAAATAACGTATCTACGTTGCGTAGTACCTGACGCAAAACTTCACTGTCGTATATTTTTAAGTTTCATTAATTATTTTTAAGTTATTCATATTATTATATTTTATAATAAAATCCATACAAATTACATCGTGCTTCTCTTTCTCGCCAGTGCAATTCGACAGTGATCGCTTTATGGCGTTGCTAGGAGGACGTATGTCGCTTTTTTTCGCAAAATGCAAAAACATATTCGATTTATTTCTCGTCAATTCAATCTGTCAAAAAAAATATCAGGTAAAATGCAGCCAGATCTTGTAGCCTGGTGGCTTTAATTGGAACTAACGAAATCACAAGGAATATTGTCAAACTCTGTATTATTTTTATTCTCTGGCACTAACGCTGTCACTAGCATTTACATTTCTGTTGTATTATAAACAAAGACCTTATACTTCTTACTACTAGACTGTGCACTATGGCGCAAAAACCGGTCCGAGCGAGAGGGCTCCCTTTGGTAGTGTGTCTCTTTCTAATGAGGTGACCATGATCAAACAGATCACGGGACTAATTGATTGTAAAAACGATAGTTTAAGTATTGCGATATGTTGATGCTACCTAACAGCGCTACCTAAACCTATCTAATTTAAAGTTAATAAAAAAAAAATGTTTATATTTTTTGGTATCTATATCATTACTAACCGTATGGTGACGGGCGTAAAGAATTTCACCATCCCATGTTTGCCCGTGGGTGTCGTAAGAGGCGAATAAGGGAAAACCAGAGAATAGCCAGCAGCGTTCTCTGTGCATTTGTAACAACCATACTGCGATCGCCAACAAGCTTGCAAAGCACTCCCCATGAATAGCACAAATAAAACGTAGCCCCTATTGCCCGGCAACCTGTACCCTCCACTACGGTAGCGGTTGAGGTTACGGTATGGCAAGGGCTGCTAAGAATCCCGGACGAGATCCGGCTACCCCAACAAATACCGACGACTGGACCTGGCAACGTACAACACGCGCACGCTCCGGACCGACGAAAATATTACCGAACTCGAAGAGGAATTGAGCAGTTTACGATGGAGTATTAAAGGGTTATCTGTAGTTCGAAGAGAGGGGGAGGACTCAATAATCCTCAAATCCCAAGTCTCTTCAAGTTTCATTCTTCCATCATATAGATAGGAACAAAAAGCTCTCTGATCCTACTCTCAAGCTCATGAAGGAGAGGCATTAGATGACCCTGCAGTCTTCTGACGGTGCTTTGAAATACCGGCAGCTAAATATACCATAAAGGATCTCTATGATTTCACATATTGTCCAGTTGCGTAGACAGTTGAGAAATAAAACTACATCAATTGTATTCCACTAGGAATCAATTTGCAAATAATATTATCAGCCGCTGAATTTCACTAAAACTAAGTCCGTCAAAAATCCGCAAACCGCCACCCTACATTTAGCATTACCAGGCCCAAACATTTAAAAGTACTACTCTTAGTCAGTATTAATGAATATTTTTAAAAACAAAACGAATTGATTAAATATAGGAACTGTAGAAATATTTATATACTTTTCTAGAAATATTTAAATACGTGTCAAAGTCTATGAATTGTTCGTTTTGATATGACATGAAAAGAAAAATATAAAATTTTCTACCATTTCTACCAAACCCAATGATTAGTTGAGCTAGCAAGAGGTCAGACAAGGACGCACTACCAGCGGAAACCCTCTCGCCAGGACCGCTTTTGGTTAGCTACCGCTTATAAGGAAATAGCTAACCTAGGTGTAAGATGATAGATTTCATTTTAGCTAAACAAAAAATTTTGGTACACAGTCTAGTAGTAAGAAATACGTATAAGGTCTTTGATTATAAACGACTCATGTCGTTTAGTTTACTTACTAATACCATAACTAAAAGTAATGAAACCTCTTTAAAAATATAACTAATGTTATCTCAAAAACGGCACCACGTGACCGCCTCACCCCAGAAGGCTGGTGTATATCAAAACCCAGTAGGTGCTTTGAAATTATTATATTCCAGGATAGCGCAAAACTATATAATGATTTAAAGTAGGCTATGGAAAGTCATGTTGTAGGTATTAGTAACTAAATTACATCTTAATATTTTAAGAGAATACTAAACAAGGAATATGAACCTATGAATTGTACAAATGATATTAATAGTGTCCTAAATTCTATTACATATTTTAAATATGGCTAAAAAAGACAATGCCGGACCTAGTAAGTTCTGGATATTTGTAAATTTAAGATGTTTTACAATTTGATGGGACTTTCCTATTGTAAATAATGATTAACATGATTAATGAAAGCACGAAATCTCAATTCAAATTTAAAGTTTCCATTACACAGTTAACATTACTCATTCCATTTCAGTATAGTAGAACTCATTAAAATAATATAAATAAAATTATCTGGCTATAAAACCATTATTAAAAAAATGTCACGTACTGTGTTCTTATATGTGGCAGTCTGATAGAAGCAGACATCGTATGACTCTAGCCAGATTACCTATTTTAGTGATCTTTATTTTCGTAGCAATAAGGTTGCATTCATAGGCAAAATAACAGTGAACGATCTGATGTCAGATGCTAGCCGCCAGTTTGAAATAAGAACTTGCGCGGTAATATTTTTGTAAAAACCATCCGAAGAGTCCGTTTATGATGTGGGCCTCTGTGGTCGGCCTTGTGTATTTAGTTATTAATACTTTTCGCTCCAATTTAAGTTTGCCTCTAAACTATCGATGACAGTGGGCGTGGCTTAGAACCTCAGATGTCGATTGTCAACTGTTCAACCTCAGCCCCTTATGTTCGATTTCTGCCAAGTTTTGTTGATTGTGCTTTAAGTTTATCAATGTAATGTTATCTTCCTCATCACTCACGTTAGCATTGTCGACATCTTCACTAAAGAAGGCCTTGTTAATGTTTAAAATTGTCTCAAGAACGGCCTAATTTGATGAATTTAGGAAAGTAAAAGATCTATCAGATTCGTACGTACTGGACAGTGAGTTATTTGCGTTCAGATATTTTGTCGCTCGCTTAAAAGAGTCACTCACAACGTTTAATCAAAAAATTATATTAATATTCGAAAAACCCGAAAACCTTGAATTCATATTCGTGTGATATTCGAATATTAAAAGAGGGCGAATCTCGAATTAAACAAATACTCGAATTGCATGCCCTAGTCACAACACTCACAACTCGCAATTTCTTTTTTTTGTTTTTGTTTTGGCTTCGCACAGTTTGTGCATTTAGCCTGCAGTGTCATGTTTAGAAATTCTAGTTCCTCTAGTTTTAGTCAAATGTCTTAGTTAGGCCCCAGTAAAATAGCGGTAATTTTATTGGACGCTTCCACGGAGTTTTGACGACAACATGAACAGAATCATGTTCTACCGCTGTTTTACTTGCCTACACTCGTGCACGTTCACTAATATTATTAGAATAAAACACCACCATTTTGACACTATTAAATTATTAATATTCAATTTAACACAATTTTAGAAAATAAAACAAAGAAGCAACATAGACGCCATCACGTTCCCGCCAAATCCAAATGACGCGAAGATTTTCGCGCCATAACTCACATAACTGTCATGAATTTTCATAGTTTTTGGGCCAAGATTTTAATTAGATGTTTGTTTGATTGCCATCTATAGTTTCAGATGATTAGAAACTACATTTCATATAAGAAGCGATGATAACATTAGTATTCATTAAGATGTTGCATTGCATGCAAAAATAATGTATAAGCATCAGCATCATAGGAAATTGAATTGCAACGAAAGTGAAATCTTGTGCGTTCGTGCCAATGATATTCAAATAAACAGATACGTTATACACTCACAAAACAATTGAAAAAAGTGTGCCGCACATAGCGGCATCACACATACACACTTTTCATTAATCTAACATTAAAAAATAATTATTTTAATCATTAAATAAATAAATTACAAATACACACGATGGCATTTATTTTATTTTGTTTTTGTTTCAACAAAGCCTATCGCTCTTCGCCATGCGTGACATAAACTAAAGATTAAAGGTCACAATTGTGACCTATTCGAGTCTTCAAAATGCGCGCGCTCATAACATATCTGTTTATTTGAATATCATTGGTTCGTGCATTTAATATTGCACGGCGTATTCGGACGTGGCCATTTTTTCATTTATCACATAACTATTATATGTATTATATTTTAAAGGTACGTAGAGCGTTACAAGTTTCCTTATCATCATTTCAGCCGAAAGACGTCCACTCTGGACATAGGCCTGCCTCAGTGTTACAAGTTTATGACGATCTAATTGAGTAGGAACGCCGCCTCGCCTTTTAATTTGGTTTCGTTTCAGTTGACTAACCTATCTGCTTATCCGCGTGACTGCATACCACAATCAATATACATAAATCTTCACTGCGTTATGTTAGTGTCTATGCCCTGATATTATGGGCAAGGAAGAATCTGTCTGAGCATTGCCACAGATAATATGATACCAGCATTCCGTGGAACGGAACCGAAAGCGATCGATTTACAAAAAATAATCAGTACAATCAGACGAAAAACAGTAGTTACGTCGGCATGGTTTCTTTTTATGGGATGAGACATCTGTATGCTAGTATTATATTATCTGTGGCATTGCCAAGTTTACACCCTCTGCGGAATTGACCTAAACATTTGAAGCCAGGGGGAGTTTTTGGCGGGATTTTTTCGAGTGCAGTTGAGCGGCTGTTAATATTATTTGCAAATTGATTTATAGTGGATATTGTGATATAAAATTTGTGTAGTTTTGTGTCTCAACTGTCTACGCAACTGGACAATATGTAAAAACGTTGACAGAAGCGATCTCGGGATAGTGAAGCGGAGTATATTATTGTAGTATTGACTATCTCTGCAAAGCTTACTGGGAAGGCTGACTCGATGCAATTTGCTGCCAAATGCTCCAAGAAACATTAGAATGTGTTGCATCCGCATTCTAATGCATACTAAAGAATACAAATACCCAAAGACCCACGTCTAAAAGGTCCTAGCAACCAGGCCATAAAATTTACTTCATCTAAATACCCTTGTAGTCGGATAGGTTAACAAAAGTATCCAAAAACTCACATTTATATTAAATAGTTACTTTTATTGACAAAACAATATATTTTCAGGACGACATAGCCGATACGCCGTTGTCCGTGCTATTTTTACAACTAGACACAGTTGCAAAAGCGTATCTTGACAACCGGCGTAAGATTCGTCGCGCCAAACGACAACGAACTTGCGAAGATGAGCCTGAACCCGCCGCCGTCGAAGACTACGACTTGAAGGCTTTATTGGAGAATAAAGCTAACAATTTGGAGTTACCGGCGAATATGAGTGGCGAGGAATTGATAGAGCTGATCAAACAGAATCTGACCACGTTTGCGAATAAAGACCGGCCTCTATGTGACGATGAGATTGACGGCTCCTCAGCTTCGTTGTGTCTGACTAAAGCTGTCATCGACGCCTACAGTGAAGCCAGTGTCATGGACCTTGTTAAGCAGAATTTATTTGCCCGTTTAAGTTAGGTAAAAGTATTCAATACTGACTGCCGTTGTATAATTTTCTAGTCTTAAGCAGAAGTTTTAACTTTTCTTGTCATCTCATTTAGAAAAATGTTTTGAGCAATATTTTATTTTTAAAGGAGTATTTTGCTGTATTTATAGAAAGGTAGACCTTGCTGCTAGAATAATTCTTACCATAGGCAATATTAAGAAAGTCTTAATTTCAACTGATTAGTTTTGTAGGTAGTAGACTAGGGGTCACTAACTTTCATTTGGGGTCCGTTTTTTTAAATAATATGACCATAACGGTCCGTAAGATTTAAAGCCACCCACCCCCGCCCCCTTTACATCGTCATGTGTATTTACTTATTTAAAATTTAAATAATAAACTTAAATATGTAAATATAGATAAAATCAATGAAGATTTCAATCATTCGTCCGTTGTCGAATCGACGGCAGTGTAGACAAACACGGCATAAATTATTTATTTACGTATTGAAGTAACACAAGTAAATTAGATTGCACGGTCCTCACAGAATAGATTGGCGGTCCGCAATTTGGTGACCCCTGTAGTAGACGAATTAATGGTTTTATTAGAGACAATAATCCCGGTATACCTCGTTCGAGGAATGTAGGTGAAGTCTTATATAATTAAATAGAGTTTATTCCGTAGTAAGTTAGATAAAGCAATATACGGCTATCAATCAACGCTACGCTATGTTAGGCTTGTATCTTATATAATCCTGCACCAAAAACTACACTGACTGATTGGACACAGAAGTTGTCGAGACCGATAACAATTGAGTTATCAGTGCATGGAGAATTAGTGTGCAATGGCTGTAGAAAAAACAAGATATATAAAGGTTTTTTAAAAGTTGTCCTTTTTAAAAGATGTACGTGATGACATCATGGTACACATTTTTATGAGTGTTTTAGTAATAAACGACTGATTGTATTGTATTTTGTTAAGCTTCCTTCGTGCTTGGGTACAACCAGCTGTATGTTTCGCCTGGCACATATTTCTGAATGAATGTTTGTGTCAGCATGGGTTTATGAAACTCTTACTTCTACCACTGAAAACTGTTAGGCCGGCTGCACACTCTTGCGCGAGGGACCCGAGGAAACTCTGTACATTGAGTTTTTAAACAAAATACTTCATGATTGTACACTTATCCTCGCGGGCTCTCGCGCGTGAGTGTACAGCTGGCAGAATGCTACAAAAATGTACCGCGTATTCGCTATTTGTGCCGAAGGCAACTTTCGTTTTTTGAGTGTCAAATGAATACTTAAATAACTGAATTGATTGTGATATTAGAAAGGAAGATTGTAAAAGGTATTTCGTGGAAATATAAATATTTATTTTTAATAGTATATTGTGTTTGTATTTACTTCAGATTCCATCTCTGGCGTACTTCATACGTATTATATACGCGCGTTGGTGCGATGTTATTTTTAATATAATAACGGCGAAGAAACGCTAGTGCAACGTATACGCGACTTCAACCAACTATACATAGACACCCGTAGTACGAGGCATATTGCAAACCTACTATAGTCGTGTCAATAGTCGGCTTTGACAGCTATAAAAATACTAAATCTATCTATCTAATGCCTTTAAACGAGCAATTCTTGTATATATCTATAATCTGAATCTCGGAAACGGCTCCAACGATTTTCATGAAATTTAGTATGCAGGGGGTTTCGGGGGCGATAAATCGATCTATTGTAGCTAGGTTTCATTTTTAGAAAACATCGTTTTCTCTATTTTCACCCGAGCAGAGCTCGGTCGTCCAGGTACTTACTTTTAAACGAGCAATTCTTGTATATATATAATCTGAATCTCAGAAACGACTCCAACGATTTTCATGAAATTTAATATGCAGGTGGTTTCGGGATGCTTACGAATGATACTCCTTGTTATAGTGTATGGGTTACATAGTAATTGAATTAATTAGGATTGTAAATTAGATTTTTCAATTTCTTACGTGCAAAGTTATCGCGGCATGTAAAATGAGAAGCGTCATCGGACTTCTTAGATTGTCACGATTATAGTACCTATATGCAAATTTATAGTAAAAGTCATTGTCATTTGTATGGAATGTGAACACAGCCGGCTGGTGCAATCACCCTTGCAACTGCATAATTATAGGCATTGTTAGATGCGGGCAAAAAGTTGTATCGAATCTTGTGTTGCCGGAATAAGAATGTACAAAAACGAAGCAAATTATTTTGTCCTAAAATCGTATAAGAATTGCAATTAAATACCTAACTTTTACAATTGTAGTTAAATAACTAATATACATTGGTCATAAATAAATACATTTTCGCTTTTTGCGAGAATCGAAACCGCGACATAAGCACACAGCTAATCACTCAACCACTGCGGTAATGGTGCCATCCACAGACATAAACCTAACTAGACGACATGATTGTATTCGCGTGCCAAAACCGGAGTAAAGTTACAACAAATGATCGTAATCTGAGCTTTTAATTTGGCATTATCTGCACCGGAAATCCACCGAAATCTAGAAAAATGCCTTTTTATGACATATTGAGTAAGTAAGTAATTCTTTATTTTGCAAATATGGGTACAGTACATGGTGATAAACAGATAAAAAGGTGGGTTCAGCCATATTTTACCAAGAGGCATGCAAAAGTTATAATTTGACTATAAAATTATAAATAAAGGCAATTAACAGACACACCAAATAGTTTTAAATCACAACTTATTATATCTAATTCACCCGCAACACAATTTCTATAGATTACAATTATACATTTCATTTCATTTATTTACACAAACAATTAACATTGTGTAGAATATTGGGTACATAAATACAAAAAGAGCTTGAGAGAGTAGAGAATTGAGCTGTAAAGAATGTATAGAAAATTTATGGCCGAGGCATTGGAAATGTTTACTTTCATTGGTAAGTTTTTAAATTGTGTGTGAAAAAGTGGCACGCTTGGTTTTCATACAGTTGGAGGGACTTATGTTATCTAGTTAGATTTATGTCTATGGTGCCATCAAATCGTCTGGGGCCATATTGATTTCTGTCCAAAAAGTGATGGTGCTATTGGCCATGTATAGCTCTCTCTCTCTCTTACCACCCCCGCTCTGTCTCTCTCCCTCTCTCTCTTTCTTACCGCACCGCAGCTTCTTCAAATAAAACATCAGCATTATTTATTTTAAATGTTTTAATCGAAAGTTACGCTTTCTTAGTCTTGATGTATGAGCGGTAGTAGAAGTCCGAGAACAGTATGACCATGAACAAGTTCTGTGGGATCAGCAGATAGGCAGGCTGGCGCGGGAAGTCGCACTCCGGCGCCACCACTACTGCTATGAAGTGCATCAGCAGAAGTGTGAACTGGAGCTGGAAAATAATTATTGAGTGAATATAGAGCTTAGGTATATGGTATATATGATTAAATTATATTTGACGACGGCACAAACCATTTTGTGCGTGGGGTTAAAATGCATGCTATCTCATCCGAAAACACGTGCGAAAGAGATAGATGCTGTGATGAGCAGTAAGAAGCTAGTTCGCGTACGAATTAGCACTTTTGCAAATTTGTAGTGAAATGGATGATGATTTAGGACGAAAACGAGCGGTGAATATTAATATACAGACCTTTAGGAGTATGGATGTCATGAAAAAACGACTAAAATGTATCTGTTCAAAATAAATTTATTTGCATTTTTGAACTACTTATCAACCCCGTATGGTGACTATTTTTCAATTTTCCTTCTTCTTATGATATTTATTTGCGCCCAAAATGCGTTAAAATTAGTGTTGAATTATGGAACTTTCGACGCTCATAACTTTCAAATATATATATTTTTTACTTTTTTGTTTCCATACAGGGCTAGATAATGATGAGACAAATTAATATAATTTTTTATTTTGAACGTACATCTTCACACAGTGGAGTAATCGCTAGACTACGTTTGTATGCAAGAATAATCGACTAGGGCAACCTTAACTAGCAAAATTGGCCCTTGTCCAATGTTACTTGGGGTCAGCGCAATACGTTTTCTTCTTCCATACCGTCCTGTCCCCCGTCACGCTATCACTGACTCCCTTTTTTTTCATATCACTCCTCAGACTGTCCATCCATCTTTTCTTTGGTTTATATCGACATCTTATTACGATAAGGGTGCTTTTAAAAAGTTCATAACCACCACAGGACATTACCAGCGGCTATTGCTCCCGTAGTCAGCTGTAGTTTATAGTACATTATGTTACAAGTGTGTAATATTGGTGATTACCGCTGAGGCGCAATTGAGAGATTCTTAAAAGAGCCGAGGACGGTAATCATCAATACACACGTGTATCATACGACGTTTTTCAACACACTTGTGAAGAAAATAATACTAAAAATCATTTCCAACAGTGAAAACGAGTTGTGAATTTTTTTTTGCAATGGCGGACAAAATTAATCAGTTTTCATATGCGCGCGCATCTAACAATGGCGGCCATAGACTAAAAAGAATGAGTTTAATTTTTTTTTGGTTTCTCGCGGATAGTGTTTTAGCCACGTAGAAAATGGGGAATTTTAAGTTTTCTTTATTACAGACAAAAACAAAATTTATATTTGAGTGAAAGTTTGAGTTAAAGTTTACACGTACAAGTTGAAATTATCTATTTAAATACAAAGTTGCATGAAATGTGTTGCATTTGTACTATTGAGCACGATCTTTTTTGTATCGAAATTTTTTTAAGAACAAAGCAACTCAACCAATAAATTAAAAAAAAAAACTCTATATCTCACTTGTGAATAATAGCAATGAAAAAGTCACAGTTCGATAACAGGTGTCATTATGTGCCTAATTGCGGTGTAATTAGAGCAACTTTATGAGCAAGTGTGTTGAAAAAATTATTATTAGAATATTTTGTATTTGGGTGTTTTTCTACCAAATATGTCCAAGCTAGCGAAGCTTTGAAAAGGTGTGTATAGTAGTCACAGTTCACAGTGCATCTTTATGTCTCTGAAGTTGGCTGCAAGACCCTGCGCAGTTGCTATTTTTGTGTGAATGTTGAAGTAGAAGATAGCATTGTATAACTGCCTCTTTCATTCGCTTACGTTTATCCATCTCGCTTACTCTATGCAGTTTACTCGATGACAAACTGTTTCTTGCGCAATGGTTCGCAGAGCCTACTTCAGAGACACAAAGATCAGTGAATACTATAGCTGCGTGGTGCGAGGATGCGTAGCTGACTATTTTCAGCTGTACGCGCACACATTGCTCGACCCACATCCCTCGTCCCCATCCTTCGTACACATCTCTCGCCTTTTTGTACGCCTTGCTCTGTTAGTCCTTCTATAACCAGGGCAGCGGTAAGACTGGCTAGAAAAATTAAGTGATCCCATTGGTGGATTTTTTCCTCGTGCACCGCCTCGCTACCTCGTCTTTTCTTTCGTGGAAATGTTCTATATTTTTAAATGTCAGCTGACTAAGGGATGGGATCCACAGCCGCTGTTAATGTCCTGAGTGGTGTTTGACCTTTTTATAGCATGTATAAAATGTCATTAGCACCATGTACACAGCGACATTAACTAAAATACAAACGCGTGTTGTTTACGAATTGTAATCGATAGTATAATTAATGCAAATCTACAACTGTGTGCGGGTGTAAAAAAAATGTCGAGTCACAAATAATAATATCAGTGATGTCGCACTCGTAGGTGCCTTTTGTCAAGGTAACCTTTTACATTATTATAATGTAAAAGAGGTGCCTTTTGTCAAGGTAACCTTTTACATTATTATAATGTAACGAGGAACCTTTTTTCAAGGTAACCTATTTAATTATTATAATGTTACAGGTTAATTAGGTTACCTTGTAGATTACCTAGACAAGATATTTCGTGCCTACAGTTGCAATATCTATAGGAATAGAAAATATATTTTTTTTCTGCGGCTTTGCTTCCGTTATCTATTCCTCAGGAAAAAAAGCCGGCCAAGTGCGAGTCTGACTCGTGCACAGAGGTTTCCGTATAAACAGCTACATTCACCAAATAAATAAGTAACATTACTAACGTTTAAAAACAATGAAAGCACCGAACATTGCTCTAACGAAGGGACAAAATTAACTTTGCCATTCGAAAACTTGTGCCGTATGGTGACGGACGTAAAGAATTTCACCATCCCTTATCTTCCCGTGGGTGTCGTAAGAGGCGACTAAGGGACACACAAGAGAATAGGCAGCAGCTTTCTTTGTGCACTTTAACAACAAACTGCGATCGCACACCCGCCTGCAAAGCGTGGCGATTATGGCAAACCCCCCAAACCAAAATGAATAGCACACAGAAAAAGCGACCTCGAGTGCCCGGCAGCCCGTCTTCTCTCGGGTACGGTAGCGGTCGAGGCGATGGCGTGGCAAGGGGTGCGAAGAATCGCCGGAGTGGTCTCGGCTACCCCAATAAACACAGACGACTGGACCTGGGAACATATAACACGCGAACACTCCGGACCGACGAGAAGATAGCCGAACTCGAGGAAGAATTGAGCAGGTTAAGATGGAGTAATAAAGGGTTATCTGAAGTCCGAAGAGAGAGGGACTCGATAATCCGATAACCTGTTCTATTTCCGAGAGGGTGACCGGCAGTCCCAGGGTGGTTTCGGTTTTATCGTCCACAAGTCACTTGTGAACAACGATCAAGAGTGTGTCGACCAGGGTGGCGTACCTTATACTTAGAATATATAATAAGTCCACGCTCCGTTCAGCACAGATCCAGGTCCAAAACCCAGAGACCTTTCAGCTCGAACTCCAGAATCGTTTTGAGTGACTAGGGAGCTCCATGGACGAATACAGCGATGGGTTCGTGGAAGCTGTCCATACGGTCGAGTCAAGTTATTCAAGACCCGACGTACAGATAGGAACAAAAAGCTCTCTGATCCTACTCTCAAGCTCATGAAGGAGAGGCGTGAGAAGATCCTGCAGTCTTCAGACGATGTGTTGAAATACCGGCAGCTAAATAGACGGATCTCATAGTCGTTGAAAAGCGACCTCCGCCGCTTTAATACCGAAAGTATTAAAGACGCGATTGAACGTCAGCTAGGCATCAACGTCAATGGCGAGCACATCAGTCACCTTCGGTTTGCCGACGATATATGACGATCAATACAATGCTCGATGACCTCAGTAGAGCTTCCGAAAGAGTGGGTCTTAGGATGAACATGTACAAAACCAAAGTGATGTTTTATGCCCATGTTACACCCACTCCTATCAAGGTCTGAGAATCTACCCACACTCGAAGTTGTGGGCGATTATTTCTACCTGGGACAAACAATCCAGTTGCGTAGGGCCAACTTTGAGAAAGAGGTCAACCGTCGAATCCGACTCGGCTGGGCAGTGTTCGGGAAGTTTCGCGGTATCTTCTTGTCCGACTTGCCACAGTATGTGTTGCCACTGACGTATGGCTCTGAGACGTGGTCGCTTACAATGGGCCTCATCAGAAAGCTTACAGTCACTCAAAGGGCAATGGAGAGGGCTATGCTCGGAGTTTCCTTGCGTGATCGAATCAGAAATGTAGAGAACTAGGGTTACCGACATAGCCCGAAGAATTGCTAAACTTAAGTGGCAGTGGGCAGGGCCCCTGCCCACTGCCCCTGCACACTGCCTGCCGCAGGGGCACATTGCTCGCAGAAAGGATGGCCGATGGGGTAGAAAGGTTCTAAAGTTTGGGTTCCTTGTTGACTACGGAACCCTAATAAAGAATCTTAAGAAGAGCAAGAACGGGCGAATTGACTTCTCCAACCCCACTATCCCCAAATAGCATTACGTTACTACAGAAGCGACTAGTCATCCCACGGATGCCCCTCAAGTTAAAGGGGAAAATCTACAAGTCCGTGATTAAACCTGTCATACTGTATGAATCAGAATGTTAGGCTGTGAAAAAGATGGATGAAAGGAGATTGCATGTAGCAGAGTTGAGAATGTTGAGTTGGATGTGCGGCGTGACGAGATTGGATACAGTGAGAATTGAGTATGTTAGAGGCAGTTTGAAAGTGGCGCCAGTGACAGAAAAGTTGAAGGGAAACCGTTTGTCCTGGTATGGTCACGTATGTGTGGATAAAACGCATGTTACTACAAGTAAAATTTCAAAATTTAAAAATTCTTCGTCACATTTTTATTTCATGCTACATAATTTATCTAGTACATAGTAGATACGCTTCCATTGGCAATCTATTGAACACGTAATTACGACACGATATCTTGCGAAAAAACCCCGATTCAAACAGTAAAGCGCCCATAACTTTTGAACGGCTGAACCGATTTTAATCAAACATAGCTAAGAACACTCTCGATTAAGTCATCTTTTAAACAAAGAAACTTAATCAAAATCGGTCCACCCCTTTGGTCGCGCACAGCAACACACGTCAAACTTATAACACCCCTCTATTTCCAGCGAGGGTTAAAAAGATTTATGAATATAAATTTGGATGGATGGAGAGCGAGAGGAAGGCCAAAGAAAAGATGGATGGACTGAGTGAGGAGTGACATTCAAGAAAAAGGAGTCAGTGATAGCGTGACAGGGGACAGGACGGCATGGAAGAAGAAAACGTGTTGCGCCGACAGGAAGGGCAGGAAGATGATGATGAGAAGCGCCTAGTCAAATTTAATCAAGGTTTTATAACTTACGATTTGCACTTGCGTGACATATTTCTTCCACCAAATTGACTTTTTGTAGGAGTCGTCCCACGTCGTCAGCAAGTAGTAGCCGTACATGATGATATGGACGATCGAGTTTAAAGTCACCAGCATCGTTCCGTGGCCACCTGAGATAAGGAAGTTCAACATCTTCATTTTTACATTAATCCCTGATACAAGAATAGGTGTATATAAGGTATATTTTCCCATCAAGGTACCATTTAAAAATTACATAATCTTATAAAAAATGTTACTCTTGCACTACACAAAGACAAAGGTACCTAAATGCTACAGAAACGTTTAGGGCCTACGCACACCGGGACGATACGGCAGAGGATTTAAAATGTTACCAAAGGATATTCTAACTTATCTAGTAGGAATACGACATAAATGCCAATGTTTTAAATTTATTCCGTGGCATCGAAAGGGATTTCTTGACACGGCATTAGAGAGCGCACTAAGGGACGCAGCAGCGCTTTGCGGTATTCAATGGCACGCCGAAGGATGCCGAGACATGCCGCGGGGTGAGGCAGTGCAAGCGGGAGTACATGCACATCACCTTTGCGCCCACGCCGTTACCCACTTCGCTACACACAATCCCAATCTACCATTTTAAAACTTTCAAGACTCAACAACACTCGTTCAAACGCAACTTATAACTGAAATATATGTGTATCAGGCAGCAGGTGCTGCCGAGACATACTGCGTGACGCGGCATGCTGAGCCACGTCGCGGGTTGTCTTGGTATGCCGCCGGAATGCTACAGTATCTAATCGAGTAGTGTGCGGTGCCAAAATCCTCTGCCGTTCCGTCCGGCAGCCGTATCGCGGACTATTGCGTAAGTGAAAACGGCAACGCAAAGAGTTTTACCGTTATCCAATCGATCAAATTGAACAATCACATGCGAGATGAATGACGTGATGTGGATTTCCGTCTGTGTGATTGGTCGATTGGACAGCGGTCAAACTCTTTGCGTTGCCGTATTTACTTACACAAAACGGCTGCCGGTGTGCGTAGACCTTTATGGTATGCTAAAAGCCCTTGTATGAAGTTGTATGTAATTTGAAAGGCATGATTTTTTTTATTTACTCTACTGAATTAAAAAAGGCTTCAGAAATTGTAGAGGGTATAGAAAATACATACCTAGGTTTAATAAAATAACCTTACCTGGTACCCATTTGACCATACCCCAAGAAACCGCTACCATCCCAAAGTGATGGTATACATGCAAGAATGTTACTTGGTTCTGCTTTTTTCTTAGAACGAAGAATATCTATAACATAATATTGCACATAAGAATATGTATTAGAAACACCCAGCACCCTAATTGCAAAACAATCTTGATTTTGAATGAAATTGTACTAATCCATTCATACAAAATTTTATAGAATTCGTCAGCTGGACAACAAGGATCAGGCAATGAATAATGTTGAATTGTTAAAATGCATCGCCATTGATTGTGTAATTGTACTATGCTACGCAGCTGATCCGTTGTTCTACGAACATAAACCGGAAAAAGTTAATTAAAAAAAACATAGTTAAAAAACCTGACTAAGACGCAAATCATGCTGTGCAGTCGGAGAATAAATATACGCGAGCTGGCTGAATAAAACCAGATGTATCCTCCGATCCAGATGTATCCTTGTTTTCTTGTCTTGGCCACTTTTCTATTTTCCAATTTTAATGTAGCTTCTGACACTCGCAAGGCTAAGACGAATCAATTGACGTAACAATCATCAAAATCAGCCAACGCGTTTGGTCTCAAGAACGCCACATAGGAACAAACATACATACGTATATACTTGTCAGATCCAGGTCTATAGGATCGTGATTTGTCCTACTTAGTGACATACAGGAGTCAGTATTATAGTCGTGGGCGCAGAATATGGGATACGGGTAAACTAGAGAAATATCTCCTGTAACTTCTACACAGTTTTAACTCGTTACAGAGTCAATTACTATCACTATGGTACTACTCTGGACTTAAAACGAAACACTGAGGCCTGAGCAGTTCCTAGTAGGGTTGCCAACTTTTATTAGAAGAAATAGAGTATATCTGATTTCAAAGGAGGTAAATAAAGAGTACGGACTTCCAAAAAAGAGTCTTTTTGCAGCACATAACAATTTGTCATGGTTTTTAAATGGATTGTATGACTCCAAACATTCTAACTCTAAATGTATATAGATCAAGAACTATTTTTTATCAATTTCAATGAACCTCTAATTCTCTCTTCTAGCCACTTCACATTCATGACCGAAAATACTCTCTCAGTAAAAGCTGAAATGGCGGGCACAAGTATAGTAAATATTGTGTAAAAAATATATTTCCGCATACTCTATTAGTGTTATAGATTATAGAGTACGCTACTTGATATAGAGTACAATACTCTATTTTAGAGTACGGTTGGCAACCCTAGTTCCTAGGCCAGTATGTGTCATGTCACGGCCATGTCCGAACGATCACTGTCGCTCTCCGTGAACCATATCGACACCATACCTGAAACTACACTCTGCACAGTACCAAACAAAGGTACTTGTGTCCCATTTTAAGTAAACAAATTATGACATGATCCGAAATACTGATAAATACATTACCATCCTTCAGCAGTCAGGTAAGAATGTGGCCCAATCAATAAAAAAGCTGGCGATATTAATATCTGTACTGCCAGCATTTTTAATTGGACAGGCAGGTTATTTACCTATGTTTGCAATATTTGTAAGTATGTGAGAAAAATGTTCCTATTTATAAAATTAATGAATTTACCTGTTAATGATTTTAATACTTTATGCCTGTACGTTGTATAGTATGTAATGCTTTTCTGGGTGCATGGTCCTCACATCATCGTGTGTGGTGCATCTCCTCATGAATTTATTAATGTATATACTTATGTAAATATTATAAGACACACTTTTTAAAAAAAAAAAGCGTACGTATGGAGTTTCTTGTGCATTCTTCTCCATAACAAGCCACTTTTCCGAATGCACGGTAGAATCAACTTTTATTACTTGTAATTTTTAATTATAATTTGTGTACGACGTTCAAAAGTGCCGTTTTTTGGCCTAGTTGAATAAATATATTTGACTTTGAATATTTTCGCTGGTCCATACGTACCGTATCCAGGAGATCTACTAGTTTCATAATAAAGTATCCGTAACAGACAGTCCACGCATATTCTATACCATCAGCGCCGTCGTTTGTTCCTTGGCATATCAGCGAGTAGTGATTCAGCCATCCTAGGGTTAGACTCTGTAAAAAAGTATTTTAATTGGGGTAATTATTAACCGGGCGAAAAATATACTGAATGGGTGACTATTATACTAAGTAAGTATTTTTCCGGTTTGTTTGAGTAAAACCTTTCAGGAGGTTTTAGGGAACTGCGGTAATCATATTGTTACATACCTACTTTAATTGTATTTGGGGTTCTATTTAAGCATATTATTATTATTCTTTTGAACAGTGCAGCAACAGTGTGAGAGCAGTGGTGGCGCAGTGGTTGCGGCCCCGACTTACGAGTTGTAGGTCGTGGGTTCCCACCCGAGCTGGCGCCTTTCTATGTGTAATTTATTTCATCACTACTGCTCTCAAAACGGTGAAGGAAAACATCGTGAGGAAACCGGCATGTCCTTGAACCAAAAAATCGAAGACATATGACATCTACCAATCCGCACTGGGCCCGCGTGGTGGCCCACTCCCTCTATAAGAGGAGGCCTGAGTCTCAGCAGTGGGAACATTAAAAAAAAAATGGAGCCGTCACGGGACGCCTGGTAGATGTGAAACATCGACGTTATTTCGTAAAAGTAGTATGCAGAAAAGAAGAGTGAGTTTTAATGCATTAATTTCAATAAGAATGAAATTAAAATTAATAATTAATTTAAAAACATGATATGCAATGAAATTTATGTGAATTTTAATCTACCTAGAGAGTAGATTTTACATTTACTGGCGCTCAATACACACCAAATATACGCGTGCTAAATGCACAGATAAATGCATACTTTAATTATAAAAATATAATTAACTTACTGATGACTTGATAATGTGTCATAGTGTGATTTTGCTTTCTTTGCAGGAGGCTGATCACTTCCACTCTCTAAATTATCACGGTCAGACATTTTATTATCAGAACAGAAAAATGATTTATTTACCAGAAAAACACAGGTTATGAGTACTGTAATAAACAGAGTATACATTATAGGTATCCGAGCTCAGTGGAGCGAAAGAGATGGCTTAACGCCGGATCGAGTGAGAGAGAAACGCACAGTCGATTGCGCGTGGCGACGCGTCGCCACGCCAGAAATCGGTCTCACGTGCGCCTATAGATGTTTCACATCAAAAAGGCTGTTGATGTTGATTCCTTTTATAATAGCTGAACAACCATCGAGGCGACATCGCTGTGCAGCGCGGGATTTCGGATGTATTCGTGGTTTCAACGAATAAGTCCAAGAGCCAGCGAAGCGAGCTCGGGAGCTTATATAGAGAAGATAAGGTTCGAAGGGGATGACGTTAGCTGAAGTGAGCGAACTTAGCTCCCGTCATCTCCTTCATGTTAGGTTACTTTAGACCCTGCAGAAAGAAAAAGGAGCCCAGGGGCTCCGTCGACAAACTTTTATTTTCAAGTCGCAGTTTTAAACATTTGTATTCTACACTGTTTGTCGCTCACTTAGTATTTCAGTAAGCTATATTCAGTATATTTTACACCTTTACAATAAGGTGAAACGAGGAATGTATACAATTGGCAACAGGATGCTTTTAAGGGGTAATTTAAATTTGGCTCGTATTTATTTATTTTTTCTTGATAACCTCGCGTTTGACCACAATTTTGCCTGATGGTAAGCGATGATGCTATAAATACTAGGTATCAGTTTTAATTGTACTTCTGTAAGCCTCTACCCGTGCCTATGTCCAGATGTCTTTCGGCTGAAATGATGATGATGAAAACCTTTACCCTACTCTCTGCCTTTCATCAATCAATTCATTCAACAGCAGTTCATTGCTGATCAGCACCCTAGGATAGGATAGTGGACCCCCTTTTCCACACTAAGACTCTCATTCAGTCCGTTGTGCCAGCAGGCCTCCTCTCTGTGAGAGGGGCCACGCGGGCCCATTGCGTGATGTCACAACATGTCTTTCAACTTTTGTTTCTAAGACATGCCGGTTTCCTCACGATGTTTTCCTTCACCGTTTTGAGAGCAGTGGTGATGAAATAATTTACACAAAGTAAAGCGCCTGCCTGGATTCGAAGTTTCGAACTCACGACCACACACACGTAACTCGGGGCCGTTACCACACGTTACCTACTCTAAAATATCCGTTTGGCTGCCTTTTCTGTTCCTAGTTGCCTGTTTTCGGTCCATACATTGGCAGGTCTGCTCCAAGGACTAATGCCACCATGAACTGGTACCGCTTCCGTCTTCAATGAACGCCACTTCATCTCGCCTGGGATCATTAATTCTTTCTCTCTTTTAAACCCACACACTGATACCAGCCATCAGCTCTGCTCTGTCTTTGACATTCGTGTCTATCTTGTGGTGGACTCTATCAAGTGATTAATTACAGAATGACGGCATGCGGTTATTAATCACAATCACACATCACCTACTTAAGGGTCTTCCACCGCTTTAGTGCCATTAAACGGTTATTTTCTAAAGCCTATATATACCTACTCTGTAGTAACGGCTAGGTTAAAAGATTTGTATAAAAAAAATATTAGATACTGATTCATGTGAATTATTTACGAAACATGTTTTTTCGTGTAACTAAATAGATTTGCTTTAAAAAACAAATTACAACACGATATTTTTTCACTACTTTTGGATATTCTCCAAAACGACTTGGATGTTTAAAAATATTTTTTTTTCTAACAGAAAAAGATATGGCCAGAATTTCTCCTTATCGGAAATAGCATGTGTAAATCAAAGAATATTTTGTAAACAAAACTGTCTAAAAAGAGGTTCAATATTGATATTCTGGCTCAGAGCGGGCGCACGGCCAGTATTCCGGGCATATATACGCCTTAACTATTTATACGTACTATAGAGTATTTCTTAGAAGCAATAGGTATTCTGCCAATGACATAATTGACATCTTTACCTATAGGTACTCATTAATTGACAAATGTGCTGGTTTATCCGACATTTAGTACCTAGGCAATTTTATGACGTGTATTTAATACTTACTTTGTAAACAATATAAGCGCAGCCCACTATTTGAATAGCATTATAAGCTGCAATAATACTACGTAGATCGTAGGCAGGTCTCTTGCTCATGAAGGCGGGCAGCCACTTGAACACTGTCACTAAGTACAGAATCATGATAGCCAGTCCCGGCCATGGCGTCTTGATCAGGAACCATTCTTGAGTCCTGGGATCTTGACAGAAGAAAGAGCCGTTACGAAACTTATCTTAACTTAAAACTGATTTTATGTTATGAACTTTTTACCTATAATATCTTCATTTAAATAGTAATATAATTTCACTGCACCCTTCAGTATGACCGACATAATTTCAAATTTATTACGACACTAATTTCGGAATCACTGGTCACCGCCACCCAGTTGACAGCGGCACATTGTACTACAGCGTGACTTGTACTTTACAAGAGAGCGTGTTACCTGTTACGACAGTGCATACATGAATTTCAATATCAATGTATTCTTAAACTGTTTTTGCATTTTATTAATCGTCGATTTTGTGTACTTGCTGACGTTCCCGACTTCGTTCGTTCTTATTTATTTTTTGGGACTGACTGACCTATCTTTTGTACAGTTTGTTATGGTTTTTAGGGTTTCTTATCAAAATCGTGAAAAATTAACCCTGATGGTGCGACGTCGTCTGTCTGTCTGTTACAGCTGGCAAGGGTTTCGATTTTAACAACCTTTTAATTAACTTGCAATGTATGTATGTACCTACGTAGGTATGTAGATAAATTGTGTTCGGATCAAATCTTGGAACTGAATTTTAAAGCAGTTATCCTCCACCGATTAAGATGAAATTTAATACACGTTTAGTTTGATGACAATGCATGGCTATCTAAGTGACGTCATTCTAAATCCAATATGGAGGACGGACCAAAATGGCGGCTTAGTTATTTTTTGTGCACTAGGCCATGATATGGGTATCAAATGAAAGGGTTTGCTGAGAAGAATACGAAAAAAGTTGGTTCCAAACAAAAAAAAAATAAGTGTTTTACATGGAACTGCCTATCTTACCTCCACAAGACAAGCAAAAAAAAAAAAAAATCTCGGCTGGACTGGTGTCAGATATCTGGCTTCTGAATACCCGTATCGATTATCAAAGATCTTCAAATACAGCTTCCAACGGGACCAACGGCTTAGCGTGATGTCCGAGGCACGGTAGAAACTCGCTATGTAAAGATGGTCACCCATCCAAAGACCGACCTCAGTAAGGGTTGCTTAACCTTGAATATCGACCCATGAAGCTGTTATTATTTAGCCGCGAGCTCGATATAAGATTGTAAAGATACATATTTATTTATTTTTTCGCAAAACACGTTGCCTCACCCTGAGAATTTCTCCTTATCGTGGGTACGTTTACAAAAAAAATATCTCTAATAAGTATCTTATTAGACCTAGGAAGGTACAAATGCACAAAGAAAAATCAGAAGAACGTTTAAAGCCTGAAATAAAGACCAACTCGGTCTCAAACGTTTTAATCCGTACAATTATTAAATTAATATCGTCGGAGCACAAACAATCGAATTCAAGGGTTAAGTCGCTGGACCTTCTACATGTAGACCCCATATGTAAATATGAGGGCACAGGTCACTCACGGAAACGTACGTCACACAGTAGAATGTTTTGTTCCGCTCACCGTGTTTGTGCCGAGATTGGTAATATATTATGGCCAATGTAAATAGATACTTCAAGTAGGTACCTAAAGGTTCGTTTGGGAGCCCTTTGGTCAGGGGTCTACTATCAGATATCCAAAAAAGCACACTTAACGTACAGGGCCGTCAGTTTTTTACACGAAAGAAAAGGTTTCGACACGTATCACAGCGGATCTTTGTGTCTCTGAAGTTGGCTCTGCGAACCATTGCACAAGAAATAGTTTATTATCGAGTATACTGCATATAGTAAACGAGATAGGATGATGCGACCAAAGTAAGTGAGTGAAAGTGGCAGTTATACAATGCTATCTGTATCTACACCTTCAACATTGACATAAAAATAGCTACTGCGCAGGGTCTTGCAGCCAACTTCAGAGACACAAAGATCCGCTGTGAGTATTATAGGAATATGTTACCTATATGTTTTAATGTAATTATTAACTTTTTATATAGAGTGGTCCGATTTCAAAAATACTTTTTTTTTGTGTAGAGTAGGTATATACGTACCTCAAAGTTAGTCCCATTTAAATTTGAAAAATAAAATTCATACCCAAGGTAGAAAAAGAAGATTAATTGATAATTTACCCACTGAATGTTCAATTGTGAAGTATATGGTAGATTGTTGCATCGAGCGCAAATGCAGTTATGTTGGTACACACAGCACACTAAATTAACACGAGTGCATTTATTACTCACTTTAGCGAGGTGCGTAAGCTACTTTTCTTTCAACTACCAATCTACCTACCGTGATAAAATATACCTACTCCAATGATATTCAAATAAACAGATATGTTATGAGCGCGCGCATTGTGAAGACTCGAATAGGTCACAATTGTGACCTTTAGTCTTTAGTTTATGTCACGCATGGCGAAGAGCGATAGGCTTTGTTGAAAGAAAAACAAAATAAAAAAATGCCATCGTGTGTATTTAGAAATTGTACCAATTATGATACCAAAGTACAATCGGCCAAAGCTATATCTGATCACCGTAAGGACTAGTTTAGTTTGCAGGGCTCGCCCGCTAAATTAACGTCGACATACTCATCAACCAATAGTATCGCAGCCTCGGGTGACTGTTTCTTTAGTACCTGTCAACCCCTTGTTTTTGTAATTAAAAAAAGACGGCAAAAAAATCAAACAATTCATTTGGCTATGGTCGATGCAAAAAGGGCGGACGCAGCTTTGGTCATCTTGTGCACGGGATTTTGTTTTCAAGTGATCAGATGTAGCTTTGGCCCATAGTACATAAAACAGAAGGGATCTCATGCCATATGTAAGTACGCAATACGCCTCAATTTACTAAATTTTTTTTTCCAAATATTCTAATATTTGGAGGTTAGAAAAAGATAACAACATTGGTGGTCAGAATAATGTTTGTGTACATTCACACGCAAGTGACAAACACTAGCTATCTCTTTTTTTCTTGTTGGTTTTATCAATGATGAAGATGAATGAAAAGTGTGTATGTGTGCTGCTGTTGCTGCGCGGAACACTATTTTCAATTGTTTTGTGAGTGTATAACGTATCTGTTTATTTGAATATCATTGACCTACTCAAAATAAAAACTCAAGTTAATGAAAAATGTTCATCCCGCGACTTTTGCAACAAAAGGTTATTAACAATTTAATTTGCAGCTGTATTTATACTTTCTGGAGTTGAATGTTCATATCGCTATCGCTGTCTATTAGCATTTTTTTTTAACTTTTCTTGCTAAATATGAATTGGTTAACAAAATTTTACAATGGCACAAATTGCGAGCCATTTGTTTTTTTTTTCATAATTTCGATTTTGTTCAGCCGATTTTTATTTCCAGCCAGTATCTTTGCATACATTTTATATTGAATCTAATGGGAGACATTAAACCTCTGTAGTAAATTTATATATACATAAAAAATAAAAAAAAACAGTGCATTAATGAAAAACTGTGCAACAATGAGATTTCGTATAACATTTCTGCACTGTTTTGGTTCTAAGCAAAAAATACGTCTTTTGTGATCGGTTTTGTAGTGATTACATTACTACGTAGTTGAAAGAATAGTACATTGTGTATTAAGGGCGATAAGTAAGGAATTACGATCGAGACTCTAGTAGAAGCCCGAAGTCGAAGACTGAGGGCTTTCTGAGTCGAGGTTCTTAATTCCCGTACCGCCCGTGATACATACAATGTTTTTCATCACATTTGCGAGTAATAATTATGAATGCTTTAATACACCAGTCAGCACAGCTGTTATTACGAAATACGTGAACATTTTTTAAGCGGTAGGCGAATTTTTGCCCACACCACAGATTATACAGTGTTTCGTTCAAAAACTTTAAGGACAAATACTTACGTAGGTATACGGTAGCTATGACGGAGTGTAAAAAGAATTAAATAATTTCGACGTTTTCATACTATAACTATTAAAATCGATTATTAAGAACATTAGTTGAGTATTTAAGTAACATGTAGCGAGATTGCAAAGAAATTGACTTGCATGACCTGTGTGCTGTGCCATAAATTAAAAAAATATTACTTACCGCCCTAGGGTTTCATGACAAAAAGAAAGCCCGAGGGTTTTATATGGGGCATTACGGCCAAGTTAACCTGTTTGTTTAGATACTTTTTACGTGCAAGTGTGATGAAAAATATATTTAAAGGTATAATCGAAACTTTTCTTGCTCACAGTTAGAACAAACTTTGGAACGAGTTGCACTAAAAATATCAACGATTAAAATGAAATCTAGCACAAAAGTAACGTTACAGTTGCAATTAGTTCAACATGTCCTTGTACCGTAGGTGGATAATGTTTTTGTAAGATTTCTGTTCTTTTTAAAGAATCTACATCTACATCTTTATGTACCAAAGCAGAAACCAGTCTCGAACAAGCCGAATTCATAGAAGTAATAAATATAGAAATATTTATGTGATCAGTACAAATAACTAACAAAGCGTTAAGTATGGCATAAAAAGCAAATGTATTCATTATAACTACACTGTTTATACCTAATATGCAAATATTTCCATTAGGTAGAATTTCTATTTCTTTTGTTCTGGGTTTTACTTTTTCTATTAATCGTGTGGTCTTTCAATTTTCTGTTTTATTGCGCCAATTTTCTTCCAACTTAGGGTGGCTTTTAAACACCGATTCTCGAATCTCGACTAAAGTCACCACTTTTTGGATTTAATTTCTTCATTCACAGTATGTTTTAAATCTTCGTCAAAATTGTTACTTTTAATTTTTAGAAAAATGGCACAATTAGCTGCTTTCAATTCTCCTGTTATAAACTGTGTATATTTCATTACAAAATCGTCAACTCTCATCAGTCCACTTCTACTATGCAATAATAAAGTTTTAATATTTTTTAAGTAGCTTTCTACATTACTGCTAGTAGCTACATCTGATGAGACAGAGGATTTTGGAATGTAGGGAAACATGACATTCGACCAGAGAGGTAATCTTAGCACAAGTTTTCGTAAACATGTTACAAAATTTGGCAAATAATTTCGTTTTCCACTTAAATCAGAGTGAACAGTTTCAACATCATTGCATTAAACCAAGTAATAAAAGAATTGTTAACTCTTTCATTATCTTCATGGGTACCAGTCACATCTTCATCACTCTGGTCAATACCAATAGAATCTTCAATTAACAGTCCAAGAGATTTAAGTCACTCTCGAGCTTTATCGCATTTGCTTTTGCTGCCGTCCATTAAATATCTATCATGTTTCTGCAGCGCAAGGACAATTCAATTTTCAACGATAGTGTTTGCCACATCTAAATTCGTAGGTATCTACAGCTTTTCAGTCCCAACAGTTACCTTAATATATAAAGACTTGACACGTATATCAACGAACTTGAAACATTGTAGACGATCAAACACTTTAAGAAGTGTGAAGTATCCAATCTCAAATGGCAAGTAATTTGACAACGTTCTACTTGACACATAACATTAAAGCAGTGAGATAAATATACCTGGGTTGTGGAAAATCTTGTGAACGCGTTCATAACAGCTCATATTAGTGCAGCCGATCGCAAATTACTCGTACTTCGTTCGGCGCGTTCATTACACCGATCCATTTCTTTAATCATTGACATATATTGTCCATAGCTTGTAGAGCTGAACTCATTTGAGAAAGTGACACAGAAATATCTTCAATATTTAACATAACGACGGACAAAAACAAGTGTTTACTTTAGTAACTCGTAGCACCAATACTTAGAACGGTATATGCGCTAGAATTCTTTTTATAGAAGTTTAACTGAAGTTCGGCCAGTAATGATAGATGTGGTTCTGTAAACGATATAAACCATAAGGCCAAAACAACTATTTTATGGAAACGTTTTACAGGATCGTGTCTGTTTCTTATATTTTGCAATGATTTCAAGTTTGGTATAAAAGGTAGTTCACGTGTTTCGTCATCTTGCATAGAAGAATTAATCATTTTGTTTCGCATGACAACATGATACTGGTTTTGCGTTTGTGAAGATAGTTTTATGAGAAGACAACTTATTTGTAGTAATCATATTTATATCAACATTTTGAAACGCTATATATAACGCTATCACTATATCCTTTGGTTGTGATATTAATTTTGCCATTGCACTCTTTACATGCGCCTGTACATTTCATATGGAAATCATCAGTCACAGAGCTATTTTTAAAAGTCACATGTTACACAACGATTAGTTGTATACGCCAAATCCATTCACAAAAAATAGTACTTTACTTTGATTTAGGCATCCTCCTCTTTCTTTTATGTGTAATCACAGGTTTATTGTTATAATTTCTTTTGCTAGTTACCAGTATAGGCTTCACGTTATGCCACGAATCGCGGTCTACATTAAGACTCCACGTCAACGTCATGAGTAGTGCTATCACTACTAGAACTTGCTATCCAAAGAGTATGTAACACTACGTTGCTATCCTCAAAGTTTGCAGATTCATCGCTGTTGGAACCTTCATTATCTTGCAGGTTTTCATAACCAAAAAAATCAATGAAGTGTCTCTTTGCAGACAGATATAGGGCTTTTGGTGTCATACGAAACCATTGAGATAAAATGTACTATACTCGGAATTTTAATTCGATTCCAGATTTGACATTAGCTACTGTCATTTTGTGAAATAATGATACCACATATAATAGTGTAGTGATGAACACAAAAATCGATAAACAATCAGTGTGTGAAAAAATTACGGCTACCGAATGGTCTAAATGCGTATCCCATGTTGTCAAAGAAGAGGAAAACATGAGTAGGCTAGATATGTTAATTGACAATATCACAGACACATTTATAATAAATGTTACAGAAAGTGACAGCGATAGCGATAGCGATGACGGCGACAATATATAAAATAAATTATTACCATAATACATCTATCTGTTTTATTTGTCATGTTCCTTCATGATCACATTTTTTTATTTATTTCACACGCAATTATAAAAGAAAAGTCTCAGATCGTTAATTAATCGTCAAAACTAAATTATCGGTTCAGAAATATTTAATTTCCTGATATACTTAGTTTACGAGAGTAAAATTATAAACGAGAAGAATCGATCCGGAAATATTCCATTTCCATATCGAATAATTTTGCAACGTCACTATTTAGTACTTGTCATAACGTTGCAACACTGAAATTGTCAAATCTGGAATCAAATTAAAATTCTGAGTATAGTAACATTATTTCCTCAATGTACGAAACGACAAATTCTTACTTATGTCCTTAAAAACACTACTCTCACTCGGTGGCATCTTTTTCTCATTTGTAAATAAGTGTTAAGCTGCTTTTTGTTCTTCTAAGCAAACTGACAAATATTTTTTGCGCTTCATTGTAATTTGATAAGTAATTATAGAAAAGGAATACACTGAAAACTAGCGTCACTAATGGTATTGAAACTGTATTGAAAAACTTCACATATTTTTAAATACCTACTACCTTTTCTGTAGTTGAGTGAAATTAAAAAAAAAAAACAAAACCATTGAAAATATTTTTTTCGTACCACTTGCTCAAAAAAGTGACATTCTATGCCACAAAAAGCGAACATAACAGTAGTCATTTTTAATCTGTTAAAAACAGGGCAAGAAAATTGTACTGAATTCAATGATATTCAAATAAACAGATTCGATAAACACTCACAAAAAAATTGAAAAAAGTGTTCCGCACTCACACTTTTTATTCATCTGACATTTCAATACAAGTCGAAAGGGATGGCTTGATAAAACCAACAAGAAAAAAAGAGACAGCTAGTGTTTGTCACTTGCGTGTGAATGTAAACAAACATTATTCTGACTCCAAATATCAGAAAATTAGGGAAAAATGAAATAAATTAGTAAATTGAGGCGTATTGCGTACTTACATGTGGTATGAGATCCCTTCTGTTTTATGTACTTTGGTATCACAATTGGTTCAATTTCTAAATACACACGTTGGCATTTTTTTATTTTGTTTTTGTTTCAACAAAGCGTATCGCTCTTCGCCATGCGTGACATAAACTAAAGACTAAATTTTCACAGTTTATTTATATTTTTACATTTATTATATTATAATTACATTATATTTCTAAATTTAACAGTTCACAATTGTGACCTATTCGAGTCTTCACAATGCGCGCGCTCATAATATATCTGTTTATTTGAATATCATTGACTGAATTTCATTCATCCTCTAGGGGGAGAATGTGATATAAATTTGGAATACCTACCGAAATTTATACTGAACTACATCTGTGTTTACACCATTGAGTTTGTATATAAAGCATTATACATCTTTTTGAAAAAGGAATACGAATTTATTATGCAGTTATGATTATTAAATAAAATTACGAAAATCGACGAGGCCGTATGAGCTGATGCCTTTGCTTTTCTGACAAAAAAATATTAGTCTAGGAATTTGCCGCGTTTTTGTTTTCTTCAAATACATAAACGTTAAGTTTATTTTAATTTATTTTTTAAAATAGGTTAATGTTCTAAAAATACGTTTACTTTTAATTGTCATTATTTTTAATAAATGCTTATCTCATATTATTATTGTGTTAATTTTTTCGCAAATGGTACGAAAAGTAGAGTATTTTCCTCGGTGATAAAGCTGTCTTAGTCTTGGGTGAACTTAAATCCCTCGCTACACTCAGGACTCGTCTTAAATCCCTCGCTTCGCTCGTGGTTTAAGTTTTTAACACCCTCGCTAAGCTCGGGAGTAAACCTCGAGTCCTTCGTTACGCTCGCGATATAGATCGTCACCCGCGACAGAAAACACTGCTTTATCCCCTTGGTTAATAATCTACTAATATGCACATTCGAAAAGTAAATAAATCTAGTAATATTATATTATTTTACTGATATTATAAAAGCGAAAATTTGGTTGGATGTGTGTATGTTTGTTACTCAATCATGCCAGAAAGGCTCAACGGATCCTATCCCGGGAATATGTTCTCTCTGAATATTATTTATTAATTGCCAGCGGACAGAAGCTAGTATTATTTTATAAATTATATAGTAGTAAATATAGCAATGGCTACAAAACATTTTTCTGACACAAAATAATCAGGAGGTTTCTATGAAAATTTTAGTAAAGTTAAAATAAATAAATCCACTGACTAAAAATTTTATTTTTCAATACGTACGCAATAAACACTACATATTCGTAAAAACGTTTTCATAAAATAAAAAAAGCGTTTATCTTGCCTGATTACATGTTATATGTAGCTCTGCTAGAGAGCTCCGCAGCAGAGCCACAATCAATGTCTATTTCATCATTACCTTAATGCACGCACAGCGATAACGGAATACGTACATTAAGTACGTTTGACGTACATCATTTTAAGATACAATTGACCGGTTTTTTAAATAGTGGCTCTGCGGCAGAGCAGAGCATGGCGAGTTTGTTTGGGTGTCATGCTCTCATTTCACCAAAACCGCCAACTCAAATTCTTGGCTCGATTTATCAATAGGCTGCTAATTTATAAGTGAAAAATAAAAGTGGCGATTTGACAGCTTATGCATAGAAAATATGTCAAACGGACATTTTATGTACCTCAGAAATTATTTTTAACCGACTTTCCAAAAAGGAGGAGGTTCTATGTTCGACTGCATGTTTGTTTTTTTTTTTTGTGTTTGTTCACCGATTACTCCGTCAATTGTGGACCGATTTTGAAAATTCTTTTTTTGTTTGTAAAACTATGTTCCGAAATTGGTCCCATTTTAATTTGGTGAAGATCTGATGAAGAACTTCGGAGATACACAACAGAACTCTTCAATAAATAACGGCAAATCTCTCGGGATTGCTGCAATCGCATGTCTGTTTGTTGTTTATAATATTTCATAACATAACATCACGCCAGTTCGCTCTTAAGGGGTAAGCAGATCTCTCAATTTACCGGTTATGTTCAAGTTTCATGAAATCTATTCTGACGAAATAGTTCCCTTACTAACTTGCCTATTAGGTACGTACAACTAAAAAGAGAAAAATAAAAAACTTTTTGCAAAAAAATACTACCGACTACCAAATACTACAAAGTGAAAAATAACTTAATTTTTTGAAGTCGGTGTCCATAACGCAAAAAAAATGGTACCTACGAAAGACACCGACTTCAAAGAATTAAGTTATTTTTCACTTTGTAGTTTTGTATTTGGAAGTCGGTAGTATTTTTTTGCAAAAAGTTTTTTTTATATTAATTAATACCTATATATTTTTTGACTTTGAAAAATCGGCACTCAAAGTATTTTTTTCATTTAACCGACGAAATAACGAACTAAAACTTCGTTATTTTGTCGGTAAAAATTTTGTTTAACATATAATTTTATGGGTTGCGGATTGACGCAAAATGGAAAATAGGCAAATCTGTTGATTTGTCCAAATTTTACAAAACGTTGTTTTCGTTTCCTAGATCAAAATTCAGATCCAAGTATCAGATATATTTTCGGTATACTCTCAGCAAGCCGCAAGTATAGTTATTCTACTCTTTTTCTTTCTTTTTTTTGTATTCTGAAGGTCAAACCACCAGCATGTTATTACAATGTATGTCGTTTTGTGACAAATAAACACTTTTTCTTTCTTTCACTACTAGTCAGCGGAGCGTCGCGACGCGCCATGACCAAATATACTTTGTATGAAATTGTATGAGATAAACCGCAATACGCGGCAGCGGAACTACGCGACGCGACACTTTATCTCGTACAATATATTATTTTGTCGCGTCGCGGTCGCTCCGCTGACGCGCACTTACCCCTAGTGCGGTCTGACCTTAAATCTTAAAATCAGTCGGTAGACTATGAGCAGATGAGATATAATAATTTTGTAGCTGTCAGAGCAAAATCCCCCTTGGAAAAATCTCCATAGTGAATTAAGTGCAGCTGTCCATTTCCAAAATATGCCGCCTTTTTCTTTTTTTTATTGATTTGGGAATAGTTAACTGCATTGCTAGTTGGTTCAGATGGACTGCGAGTCGTGCTTTGTATTTGGAACAGGACGATATTATCTCTTCCTTTACTGTCTTGATATTGAAATATTCATGTACTGCCGAGATTCTTAATAACCACGGTGAGTTGGACATTTGCTTCGATGTAATTTTGAGCCCTCTGTATTATGCTTATGCTGTAGGTACATGCTGAACCCCATAGTTCGATCCCATATGCCCATATAAGTTTAAGGCATTGTTGTAGATTAAAAGCTTGTTCTCTAGGAATAACTTGGAGTTCCGGGCGAGTAACTAGTGAAATCCCCCGTATTTTAGGTTTATTTCATTCATTTTATTTTCCATGTGTCTCCATGTAAGTCGGCGATCTAGGTGCATTCCCAAGTATTTGGCTGATTCACCCTGTGGAAGAAGATTACTACGCATAGAGACAGGTGGGCAGTTTCCCCTGCGTAGAGCGAATGTTACATGGACCGATTTATTGGCACTAGCTCTTTCTTATCCTCCATTTGGTCAGCCACTTGTCAACGTTATACAAAGCGCTCTGCAGGATTACGGAAGCTTCGGTAGGACAACTGCTGCATGCAAGAATTGCTGTATCATCCGCGTATGTCGCTACTGTAATATTGTCATCCTGTGGTAGATCGAAAAATAAAGTGAATAGAATAAAGTAAGTAATTAATAAATAAAGTGTACAGCAATTGGCCCAGAACGGATCCCTGAGGCACTCCAGCTAAGATAGTATGAAATCTTGAAGTGCACTCTTCTTCCTTTAAATGGAATATTCTATCCCTCAGATAGGATTCTATGATATTAAAGAAGGAAAATGGTAGAAGGGCTTTTACCTTGCATAGCTATCCCCTATGCCAAACTCTATCAAGGGCCTGCTGGATATTAAGGAATGCAGAAGAGTAGGTAGGTAAGGTAAAAACGGGCTGTTTTCCGCAACTCCACGACCAAGCGCGTATTTTGCGAAGAGTAATATTCTTTCCATTCGAGTGCTTGTCGGACCGTTCTGCAAACTCTATGGATCTGTTATACAGTACCATATTGCTGTCTGAAGCCAGACTGGTGGTCAGGGATTAGAGATCTCTGGCCAAATTCATATAGCATTCTGGTTAACAGTATTTTCTCAAAGACTTTTGAACTTATCGGTAGTAGGCTGATAGGTCAGTAAGAGGTGATTTCATAAGGCGATTTGCCCGGTTTCGGAATCATTATAACTAGCGAAATTTTCCACAAAGCCGGGAAATAACCGGTTCTGAGTATGCCATTAAACAAAGTGGCAAGATATAGTGTGACCAGTGCCGGATTAGCCACGTAGCAAGAGTAGCAAATGCTACGGGCCCCGCGAATTGGGTGGCCTGCGCTCCAACGCCCGTATGACCGTAAAAAACAGTTTAGATAAACTTAAAATATCTTGCATGCCTTAAACGTGAAGTGCAGCTATTCTGCACTCCCACCTGTAAATCATAAACTCGATTTCGTCATGTTAAATCGTAGGCATGGGTTGTATAATAGGTACCTACCACGAGAAACGTTGGTAACAAAATCTACAACAATAATTTAAAGTTGTACCACATTTCTAAAATTGAGCGCTGGCCGCACAAGTTATGTGTTTGTACTACTTGCACATTATTATTAAGTTTGAAAGATCTAGGCTGATGAAGTCCACGCTCCGTCCAGCACAGATCCAGGTCCAAACCCCCGAGAGCTTTCAGCTCGAACTCCAGAATCGTTTCCAATGCCAAGGGAGCTCCGTGGACGAATACAGCGATGGGTTCGTGGAAGCTGTCCATACGGTCGGGTCTAAGTTTTTCAAGACCCATCGTACAGATGGAAATAATTTCTAAGATCCTACTCGGAAGCTTATGTAGAAGAGGTGTGAGATGATCCTGCAGTCTTCAGATGAGGAGTGCAAATACTAATAGCTCAATAGACAGATCTCTAAATCCTAGAAAAGAGACCTCCGCCGCTTTAATACCGAGCGTATAAAAGACGCGATTGAGCGAAATAAAGGCTCCAAGGTAATTTCAAGGGATCTGGCTATTGGGCAGAACTGAAGACCGACAAAGGCAGGATCGTATCCGCCAAACCGGAGCTTCTGAGGGAGATCGAGACATTCTATGGGCAGTTGTACACATCAATCAGCAAGCCCGTTGCAAATCTAGCAAACGACCCAAGAGCTAGATTGACCCGACACTATACCGATGATATACTCGGACGTCGTCAACCTGTACGAGATTAGGATGGCTCTGAAACAGCTTAAAAACAACAAGGCGGAAGGCGGGGTGACGACGGCATCACGGCCAAACTCCTGAAGGCGGGTGGGAAACCGGTCCTTAAGGCCCTTCAGCAGCTGTTTGATTCCGTCATACTCGAGGGCAAAACGCCACAGGCATGGTGCAGGGGTGCGGTGGTTCTCTTCTTCAAGAAGGACGACAATGTCCGGCTGAAGAACAATCTCACTTCTTAGCTATGTCTACAAGCTGTTTTCAAGAGCCATCACGAATCGTCTCGCGCGCAGGTTTGGTGGTTTGGTTTGGGAAAACTTCGAGAAAGAAGTCAACCGTCGAATACGACTCGGCTGGGCAGCGTTCTGGCAGTTGCGCTCGTCCATCTTACCACAGTGTCTCAAGACGAAAGTCTAAGACCAGTATGTGTTGCCAGTGGTGACATATGGCTCTGAGACGTGGTCGCTTACAATGGGCCTCATCAGAAAGCTTATAGTCACTCTAAAGGGCAATGGAGAGGGCTATGCTCGGCGTTTCCTTACTTGATCGAATCAGAAATGTGGAGATCAGTAAGAGAACCAGTGTTACCAACATAGCCAGAAGAATTGCCAAATTTAAGTGGCAGTGGGTAAAGAAGATTGTTCGCAGAACGGATGGTCGTTGGGGCAGAAAGGTTCTAGAGTGGCGACCGCGAACCGGAAGACGTTGCGTTGGAAAGCCTCTCACCAGGTGGACCGATGACCTGGTGAAGTTTGCGGGAGCGGTCAAATGTGGCGACGCTTGGGGGAGGCCTTTGTGAAATGGATGTACATTAATATTTGGCACAACGTAAAAAACTGTTAAAAGCTCTTTAGATGTGAGCCATTTTTGAGAAAAATTGTTTGAGTTCGAGTCTTTCGAGTTGTTCCAGTCTTTGAATAAGCTTTGAGTGGGAACTGTTTTTGCCGACGTAGCGCTCGCTGTAATCAACTCATTTAACATCTTTTTTAAAATACAATTGAAGAGTCTTTACCATAGGTACATCAAGTGTATGGTAAAAACTCTTCTATTGTATTTTACCTAAAGCAAACCAAGGGCCCCTTGGCCGAATTTGCTACAGGCCCCGCGCTGGCTTAATCCGGCACTGAGTGTGGCTTTTCTTGGCAGTTCCGAGAGGACCCTTTTGTCAATAATTCATACTTGTGCGAAACATTTAACTCAGGGTTAGTGGCTAGCACGAGGTTAAATTGACAAATTATATGAAAAACTCTTGATTCATTTAACCTCGTGTTAGCAACTAACTCTAAGTTAAGTTTTCCGTGCAAGTGGGCCTTACGAGTGTAAAAACATAAAAAAACAAGATGTCTTCTTTCTGTAGTTTGTTATTTTTTATTACTTAAGTATTTCATTATTCTATATTTTGTTTGATTAAAGATATTTTAATATTAAAGGTGTTCTATTTGTTGAAGGGGAACTCGGGATGCTTCTCTATGCCGGGGAAGAAGGCGAAGTCACAGATGCGCCCATCCTCACCGCGGTCTAGCGCGGCTAGCTCGCCCATTTCTGATTCGCTCAACTCAAAGTCCCAAAGTGAAATGTTCTGTGGAGAAAAAAGTTATTACTTAAGTATGTAAAACAACTCTTAATATAAAAGTTAAACTAGCGGACGCCTCGCGGTTTCACCCGCGTAGTTTCCGTGGGAATACAAGGATGAAAAATAGCCTATGTCACCCGGGGATAGTGTAGCTTCCCAACGGTGAAAGAATTTTTGAAATCGGTACAGCCGTTTCGGAGTCTATAAGGAACATACATACATACTTTCTCTTTTATATATATAGAAGATAGATATAAATTGTCACGAGCAAAACGTGTGCAAAATTTCACCTCAATTACACACCGGGAAGTGGGTCAAACATAACATGAAAGATTTGATTACAGACACAAACACTCTAATTGCGTATCGATATTGAAAGATGAAGTCTGAGTTCACGCTTTCATTTTGATAATTCATCAGTACTCATTGCGAGTTTGACGCTGTCGAATACACGGGTTTTTAAACATATTATTATGAAGCAATGAATGCAACCGAAGAACACGCGCGAGCGTTCTTTGAAGTTACGAAATTGGGGTGCAGGACAGGTGGAACTAAATAAAAGCTTGTAATATTTAACTGTCCCACTGCCGGGAAAAGGTTTCCCCCATAGCTATCCACTCTTCCCGATTATTTGCCATCTCCTGCCAATCTCCCGTGAACGACTCTAAGTTGTCACGCCAGCGTTTCCTAGGCCTCCCACGGCATCGACGCCCATCTTCCGGCTCCCACTGCGTGAAGATTCTGGCCCATTTGTCGTTATGCATTCTGCATATATGACCCGCCTAATTCCACTTCAGCCCAGTAGACTTGCTGTCCACATCGGCGATTCCTGTTTTGGAGCGTAACTTAAGTATTACGTATTCGGTTGCTACTGAGCTTAATACCCAGGTTTAGTCCCATCTCGGCACCTTCCCATCTCGGCACCCATGAATTTATTTATCATGTTATCTCGGCACTCCGTCATTAGTCGTTGCTAAGTACACAGTCATCAAAAAATGGATACACTGTATCAGTATAGTGTGAGTAAATCAAATTGACTCAAAACTAAAAAATGTACTCAGAAAAAAAAAGTTAATAGAATATAAAAGAAATAAAACATTCTATCGACACGTATTCCAATAAATCTCAACCATTTATGCAAAGGGGGTTCAGCTAATTGCTATAACTGACTGTACAGTGAACGCGTAATTAAGCCTACTCGTATCATTCAGTACCAGTATGAAAGTCCTCAAAGTATGGAACCACTTTTGCCTACGTCCCGGTTATACTGATTAAACGTTAATGGTACATAATAACTGTTGATTTTTGTAATATGTTTTTACATAATTGCTATAAAGATTTTAAAACAATTATTATTACGAGCCGTGAATTTTTCATATAATTTAAGATTTGTCATGTTACTGCCAAGGCAGAGATAATGGAGCCTCTAAAAAGCGATTCAAAGGCTTGTCTGTGAAAATGGTAATTTAAAAAGAAACAAAAATGATAAAGTTGATTTACTTACTATACTGATACTGTTGTTGTTTGTTTCTTTTTGTGTACCTTAAAATAATTCATGAGAGGGTGCCGGGATGGGAATTTTTCGTAAACAAGATAAATAAATTCATTGGTGCCGAGATGGGAAGGTGCCGAGATGGGAATAAACCAATACCCGGAATGGAGTGGGGGACAATATAGATTGAAGAAAAAAAATCGTGTTAGGGTCGATTTTACAATTGAAATTCATTTTGAATATATCAATAGTCGGTTTGACAGATTATAATGAAGAAGAAATGAGTATAGGTACATTAGATATAAATAAGAGGAATTCTGCAACTGAAAAGTTCTTTTTTAATATTGTATAGGCTCGCGCTTGACCACTATCTCACCTGATGGTAAGCGATGATGTGGTCGAAAGTGAAACACGCTTGCCTAGAAATAACCTCTTCACTCTTGACTTAAATACTCCGAGATTGTACCTACCTGTCGGGCAATACAGACTCCGGCAGGGAAATCCACTCCTTAGCTAAACGCATAATGAAAGTTGAGAGGAAATGCGTTGCCATAGTATGGGAAAATGACGCGGCGGAATGAAAAAAAGTTTGTGAAAAAAGTTTAAAGTATGAATGTTTTATAACATTCCAAAGTGTGAGAAGAGGCATGCCAAAGAAACGGTGGATGGTCTGTGTGAAGGCTTACACATGCAGAATGATGTGACTAAAAAGGGGCCGAGTGCCGACTGACAGATATACGGAAGAACAACATGTTTCGCCGAACACATACACACACACGCAGCACTTAGTTGTTGGAAAATTGTTGTGAAACCATAACTGTTGGATTCCGTCAGGATTGGTGCTCTTGAGGATGGCGGTCAGGCCTCGCTGGAGCGCGTAGCGTAGCAGCAAACACACAACATTAGACACACAGCACTAGACTAACGATGCAGCAAGTTGTGAAGCGCGACCTCTTGGGGATGGCGGCGAGGCCCCACTGGAGAGCGTAGCGTAGCAGCACACACACACAACACTACACACACATACACATATCAACGACCCAGTAAGGTGCTGGAAAATATTCTTACCTGTTTGATTCGAGCAGGGTTGGTGCTCTTTGGGATTGCGGCCAGGCCCCGCTGAAGAGCGTAGCGTAATAGCACCTGCGCCGGGGAGCGCCCGTGCGCCTCTGCGATGCGCTGCACCGTCGCCAGCTGCAGCAGATCAGGGTACTCGCGCCTGGGAACCATCACAGTCAAAAAAAGGTTCGTCAATTTAACAAAAGAACAGGGGTCTAGACAAAATCTGCACACGAAATTCGCGGAAAGATAGACGTATATGTTCCCCAATGTTAATGCAGTACTGGCCGTGCGCCCGCTCGGAGCCAGAATATCAATATTAAACCTCCTTTTGGTCAGGTATGTTTTCAAAATGTTCTTCGATTTACATAATATGCTATTTCCGTCATGAAGAAATTCTAACCATAAATTTGTATTATTAAGATAAATTCCACCTAGCAAACGGTAGATATCAGGCTGTATTACTAAGTATCAATCCCATGCCATAATGATTCTATTATGCTAAATGTCCAGGGCAGGTAGGGCCTTGTAAAAGGAGTAGTTCCTTACCCAGTTTTAGCAGCTAAAGCGTCAGCTAGTGCTTTAGAGCCGAGCGGCGAGTAGGCGACGAGGGGCACGCCGAGTTCCTTGGCGGCGGTTAGCAACTCGGGCTGCTGGCACAGTGCGTGCAGCTCCACTTGCAGGCAGGCCGGCCGCGCCACGCTACACACGCGCTTCAGCTGCGCCGCGCTCAGGTTCGACACGCCCACGTGCCGCGCGCGACCATTCTCCTTCAGCTTCAACAATGTCTGCAAACACCAACGTTAGCTCTAAATCAACAATTTACTGGTTGTTTGAAAAGTTCATAGCCTTGCATAGATACAGCATATTTTTTTTAAAACTAGTTTTGAGCTACATTATATCAAAAAATCCAAAACTGAAGAGGTCATCATAGCCGACGTTAATACATATTTTGAAGGCTTGGACGAAGATATTTTTTAACTGGAATGGAAGCTTTGCCAGGCCGGGAATTGTATTGAGATGGAGGGAGAAAAAGTTCAAAGAAATCTATATTTTACCTTTAGACTACGAACTTTTCAAACGCCTCTCGTATTACACAGAAAACAATAATTCAACCCCAATAATACATCTTACCGCTTATGTGCCGCTACGTAAACTCAAAAGATGGTTCTGATTTTTTCAGAATTACTTCTCCTGGCCCCCATATTTTATTAGAACTGACGACACGACCATGGGAAGGGTCGTCCCTTATTACAACAGGTTTTTCAAACTTAGTACGATTGCGTGTGGTGGATGCTGTGCGGATGATTGAAGTATTGCTGAATTTTTTCGGCACTTGGAGTATTACTACGTTGTTCTTTTTGTTTCTTATCGGAGTTTTCGAATGCTTATCTTTAATTTTTCTTGCTAAAGTTAACACCATAACTTGGACATTTGAAGGTTTCACATACTTACGAAAGCGTTGGCGCCATTTATCACTGTCCTCACTCTTAGCTATAGAAATGTTAGAGTCAGATCTGGTCAGTATTTGAGAATTCATTTCGAAGCTGTGATAAGATTTTACGCTGTATTGGCAGCCGAAGTCGTATGTATCTGTGTTGAAAGGGCTGATGACGTGTACGGCAGCCGGCGCCGGCGCCACGGTCGTGGTCGGTTGGTCCGATTTTGTTCGTTTTACTTTTTTTTCCCCTCCGAAACAACAGAAAAATGACATGAATTTGCTTTTTGAGTTTTCTCTTGTCCGTTTTGGTTTTAAAGGAGCAACATAGCACTGACCAAAAGTACGTTTACTAATATTATTAGTAGGCACGGACAGTTTTTTGTTATTATCACTATTCTTGTTCAATGGATGGTCTTCGTATAAGTAAATACATTGCAGCGATGGCTTGTATTTTCCTTGTTTATTTATGAAGGCTTCAGTTCGAATGATGTCGCTAGAATTCATCGCGTTGCAGTTTTGTAAGTTTAAATTGTAACTGTGCTGAGTGAAGTAATATAATTGTGTTTCAGCTCCAAATAGTCCATTCGAAGACGTATTTCTATAAACTCTACGTTTTATGTTGCTACGACTAGTATTTGCATTCGAATTCCGGCTTCCCGAAACCCGTATATTCGGCGCATTCGGGCTTCGTGGAACCCTTGGTACTCGCGCACTGGGCCCTCGGCCTCGTGGCGAGTCCTGCGCACTTGGCTTCTGTGGCACAGTTGACGAACCATTTGGCCCCGACAGAGAAGTCCGCTGTGCACTCGGCCGCTGTGGCACACTGGGCGAGCCTTTCGGCTCTAACTGTGCATTCTGCGTCCGCTGTGCTTTCGGCCTCCGTTGTGCACTCGAAGTCTGCGGCACAGTTATTATCCTGGGCGAAAAATTCGGCCCCCGCTGCACCACCGGCGCTGACCGTTGCGCTGACGACCTTTGCGCTGACGACCTTCGCCTCGGCGAATTACAATTTTGATTCGGCGTTACTGTACATTGACTTCGACACAGAAAATCATATCCTTTACCTCTTTCTTTACCTTTTCCCTTATTAAATAATCCGCAACACCCGAAAATATGTTTAAAAAACTCCTTACATTTGGCGCCTAGGTTTGATTTCTTAGCTTTGTTATTTACCGCTGCATTTTTCTCCGTGTTAGACTTCTTAAAAAGGGGCATAATAGTAAATATTCATTATTTAGTATTTGATTTTCCTGCTGCAATGCAGGTAGGCATAGTAATTAAACGCATTTTTTATATTCGTGCCAATAAATCATAGCTGTCGGTTTTGACAAAATAATTCAGCAATACGTGAGTCCAAAACAATCGCACATTATTTTGTGCATGCAGGCCGTCATTTTCGACTGTTTTGACATATTGAAATCTCTGCTTGTCATCTTGGTATTTTTCCTTTTTACTGTCAATATTAAATTCTAAGTATCTTTTTTATTATTTTGAGGAGCTTACAATATCAGTTACGTTTTTATAAGCGTTATGAAGCACATTACCTAGTATTTTTGCATAAACTTTCGGCGTTTTTTTCGATTTTAAGCTTCTTTGCAAATTTATAATGCTCATGAGGGATGCGTCCAAGTTTAAGGGGTGAAGAGCATTGTTAGATCTGGCTTTCAAATCAATGCTTTCATAAGATCCTGCTGCACTTTGACTGTGGTACGGTGCCAGGACATCACTTCCTCCTGTACAACACGGGCATACCAATTTTGGAAAGGTGGTTTTGTACCATGCCTTCATTTTAGTTTTCAGCGATTGCCTATATTTGAGAATCGATGCTACGGAAGTGCCTACGTTGTGTGTAGATATTGCATGGGACTCTTGAGCATTGTTACCAATTTGAAGACTTTCGAACTGATCAGTATTTAAGCTATAGTCCGATGACTGTGGGCATGTCTCTTGTAAATCTTTTTTTACCTTGCATTGTCTTTCTAGGACGGGCAAGTGACTCACTTGTGACCAGTAATACTGAGCATCTCGAATATCATTATATTTTGGTAGCTCTCTGATAGCCCTTTCCTGTGACTCGAGACTTGTTTTTTTTTTAGTCCTGAATAAATTTAGAGCTGGTAATTCATAGCTGCATTCTTTGTATATAACATCACTTCGATATATTGAACTTACGTTACGTTCGCTTAGACTCTCATTTTGAACTTTTTTGGTAGGGCATGTAATACCATTGTCTGTGTATGAAACACCCATGATTAAAGTTTGCTTGTTAAAATCCCAAGAAGTAAAGTACAAAACAATTAATATATTTATAAAATTTCTATTGAGTGCGAGGCTGTGTCATTGTATAGGTTTCTCTGTGGTGTTGACATATTGTGTGACTGCTGTCAACTTGTATTTTGGCAGTTCAATAAATAGGTTACATACCCTCCATAGATCAAGCAGGTCAGTTGAGTGGTCGACCTTCATGCTGCCGTCTTCGTTCTTTGGATGCAGGTCTCCAGGGACGTGTTCAAACGCGAACGGTGTGTGCATCAGGTAAAGGTCCACGTATTCAAGATTGAGATCTCGAAGTGAAGCGTCAAAGTATTCCTGAACCAACTCTGGCCGATTCCCTGTAATTTAAGTAAATATTATTTTATTATCTACTAGCTTTTGGGACATAGACTACTTTGTTTGCATAAAACTTGAAGGGGGGGAAATGGGGGGAGTGTTAATTTTGTATGTAATTTCTTATCATGCGACTCCTTATTATGAACCGATTTAGATGAAATTTGGTATGGAGATACTTTGAATGGATTCATTGTAATCTAACGAGATATTTGTAAATCTTTTGTAAAAAAACGTGTTCTTTCTTTCGTGCCTCCTGTGCGAGTCACAAATAAAATATTTTATTTATAAATTAACAGAGGCGACAAAAATATGCTGGGACACAGACCTACTCTCTGTGAGAGAGGGTATGGCCAATGATCCACCACGCGGGCCCAGTGCGGGTTGGTGGTTGTCACATGTCTTAGAATTTTTGGTTCTAGGACATGCCGGTTTCCTCATAATGTTTTCCTTCACCGTTTTTAGAGCAACCACTGCTCTGAAAAGATTAATAAAGATTAAATAATTTACACAAAGTTAATGCGCCTGCCTGGGTTTGGACCCACGACCTACGACACGTAAGTCGGGGCCGTTAACACTGGACCAACTGCTCCCACCTTTATTAGTTTTTCCTTAGCTACCTACCTTGCTTTTTTTTAGTAATCTTTACTATGTAGTGGCTCAGTGTGGGCTTCATAAATATAAATTAATTCGTTCGATGGCAATAAAATTTTCCACAGTTTTATGCGGCGTCTCTCCGCAGACCATGGCACGCCATCCATCTTGCCCTGTAACTTGTACAATTGTACATGTAAGGCGCTTGGCTGTGCAAGCGGATGCAATGGTGGTAATATTTAACACTAGCTTTTGCCCACGACTTCGTCTGCATAGCATTAGTACTATGAATAACCATATTTTTTATATTACGCAATAATATTGAAGACTGTAGATGAGCCCGGTGTGGACCGCCTTACTTTGATGCAAAATACAAACTTCCAACCCTTTCCACCCCTTTAGGGTTATTACCGGGTTAAGAACGAAACCTATGTCCTTCCTAGGGCCTCAAACTATTTCCTTACCAAATTTAATTTAAATCGGTTCAGCGGTTTAAGTTTGCCCTAGTCGATCCTTTCCATACAAACGTAGTCTGGCGATTACTGCACTGTTTAACGGTGTACATTCAAAATAAAAAATAAAATCAATTTTCTCAGCTTTTCTAGCCCTGTAAAGTAAACAAAAAAGGAAAAATATATATATTTGAAAGTTATGAGCATCGTAAGTTTCATATTTCAACACTCATTTTAACGCACCTTTGGGCGCAAATAAATACCATAAGAAGAAGAAAAATTGCAAAACAGTCACCATACGGAGACAGATTAGTACTTCAAAAATGCAAATAATTTTATTTTGAAAAGATACATTTAGTCGTTTTTTCATGGTATCCATAATCCCAAAGGTCTGTTTATAAAATTTCGCGCGCTCGTTTTCGTCCTAAATCATCATCCATTTCGCTTCGCCATCACAAATTTGCAAATGTGTGTATTCGTACGCGAACTATCTTCTTAATGCTCATCACAGCATCAATCTCTTTCGCACGTGTTGTCGGATGAGACAGCATGCATTTTAACCCCGCCCACAAATTGGTTCGTGCCGTCGACTAGCGCAAAAAGGTAACAAAAGGAGTAAGTTTTTTAGTTGAGTTTCGGATGTATAATATTAGTATGGATTTAAAAATAACAAGAATATAATTGTAAGAGGCTGTCCTGCTGACCTCCGGGAGGCAGTTTGGTGACCACGAAGAGCTCCTTCCTCCGCGCGGGGTCGCCTCCGATCCAGCGGTTGAGGGCGCGCCCGAGAGCAGCCTCGTTCTCGTAGGCCCGAGCTGTGTCAAAGTGCCGGTAGCCCGCCTCCAGGGCTGCTTCGACTGCCTTCTCCAGCACATCATCTGCAGCCTACGGCATCAATTCAAATTCTATTATTTTTTCCTAAATTGAAGAAAACCTGAAGATCTTTGACAGTCGTTACGGTATTCAGAAACTATAAAATGTGACACCAGTCTTGCCATACGGAATCGTGTTACACACCAGACTGTTTGCTCACGACACGACAAAATGTGGCCACGATTCAGAGCTCCGCCTATTTGTATGTACTGTTCTTTCATTGCACGACACGCGATACGATTTCCAAACGGTTTTTCGGCTATGTCGTCGCGACTTTTTTTTGCAGTGACGATTTTACGAAACTAGTATAAGCTTGTTGACGACACGACACACCGCACCGCACGACTCACGCGCTTATAGAACAATACAAATGCACTGCAGTGTCGTTGCAGTATCGTGTCTAGCAAACAAATGAACGGACGACAAATCGTCTGCAGTGTGTCGTGTGTTAAAAATCGTGACCGTAAATCGTGTCGTGCGGTGCCTCGTGAACAAAGGACCCTGGGTTGTGGCAGTCAGATATGCAGTGGTATTCAGACGAGTCTGGTTGCACAGGAAGCCGACTCCAACATAGGTAGTTGGTCAACGGCAAGGTAGATTGTTTGATTGGTCTAACTTCTTAAAAGTGAGTAGGTACCTACAGATGTTTAGTATCTATTTAGCGATTCTAGGTACCTAAAGCTTCTAACAGATATCACGGTCAGTCAGAACTCAAGTGTTGTGTGCTCTGAGCTCGTTAGAGTAAAAATGTTCTGCGGCTCTGAATCTGGCTGACTTTCCACACACATGACACACGTTCTAATCGGCCCGGATAATTAGGAAGCCCAAGTTAAAAGGCTGATTAGATTATTTATATTTCACCGTTTAGCGGACGACTAGACACTTCGAAGTTATAACTATGTGGATAGAGCTTTGAATAGGTGGTTGTATATTGTTGTAGTCTTTGATATTGTATAACGAGATAATGTTATTGACCTTTTTTTACGTTCGTAACTTTAAACAAAAAAAAACATTTTACAAAAAAATACTACCGACTTCCAAATACAAAACTACAAAGTGAAAAATAACTTAATTTTTTGAAGTCGGTGTCTTTCGTAGGTACCATTTTTTTGCGTTATGGACACCGACTTCAAAAAATCAAGTTATTTTTCACTTTGTAGTTTTGTATTTGGAAGTCGGTAGTATTTTTTTGTAAAAGTTTTTTTATTTTTCACTTTTTAGTTGTACGTACCTAATAGGCAAGTTAGTAAGGGAACTATTTCGCCAGAATAGATTTCATGAAACTTGAACATAACCGGTGAAATGAGAGATCTGCTTACCCCTTAAGAGCGAACGGCGTGATGTTATGTTATGAAATGTTATAAACAACAAACAGACATGCGATTGCAGCAATCCCGAGAGATTTGCCGTTATTTATTGAAGAGTTCTGTTGTATATCTCCGAAGTTCTTCTTGTATAGTTCCGAAGACCAATTTCGGAACATACTTATTCAAACAAAAAAAGAATTTTCAAAATCGGTCCACAATTGACGGAGTAATCGATGAACATACACAAAAAAGAAAAAAAAAAAAAAAAAGAAACTTGAAGTCGAACATAGAACCTCCTCCTTTTTGGGAAGTCGGTTAAAAACAAACAATCCACAAAACAAACATGTTTCTTAGCAACGTCAATCAAGGTTACAGTGACGTTTAAAGTTTGTCAAAATGGACTTTCAAACCTTATATAGTTTTCATCAAAAACTGGATATTGGTTGCAGTTCTGGTTAAAATTGTGCGTTTAATATTCTCTAACAATGTGTAAACTAACAGTAGGACCAAATGGTTAATTGTAACATTTTCAAGTTAATGAGGACAGTGGGTCCTGACCAATGAAATCTGATTAAGTGATGACATCGCACAGTGAACACGGTATTCCGGAGAAGTGGTCCATGGCTAGCAATTCTTGTCACGCCACCACATCCAGAGTAATTTCGCACTCGAGTGGAGACTTCGACAGCAGCGAGTCTATTTCCTTCTGTAGCACCAAGACGTGCTCTTCATGTCAATCATGTCACGTGCGTTTTCAGGAGCACAGCGAGGTACCTTGCATGATACGCTCAACCTCACAAATACGTCCAAGAAAAAGGAATTTATTCAAAAAAACTTACAACTATTTTATTAAAAAAGGGAAATCTAAAAAAATAAATAAAACTGGGGAGACACGTAACTTACGCCTATCTTTACGTCACATCAGAGAGATTGAAAAGAAAAAGAAAATGTGGGCCCAGAAAAGGATGTCAGCAAAAGAAGATTAAACTTTAAATGAAGCAGCTTTAGATGAAGCATTACTAAAGAAAGCAAGTACTAATTAACTGGTAAGCCTTGTTCTTTACCAGTTATTTAGTACTTACCTATGAAGAGTGTTGTGTTTGTTTCACTTTTTTTTTAAATATTGTACACTACAATACAATTCGCGGCGGCGAAAACATAACATGAAGATAACTCTACTATTAATTATGACTCTTAAGTGGAGTGTGAATCTCTGACAGAAGTTACCTATAGTTTCGTATCATTGTATAAAATATACGCATACCTATATAAATAAATGGCATTATTAAGGAAAACAATATGTTTAAACTTACTTGCCAAGTGCCGAATCCAATTCGCGGCATGCGGTCACCGCCTTCTAGTTCAAAGTATTCGGGAATCGACATATTCGTAACTTTTTCTACAATTGTTTTATTTAATTTGTTTGTTTAATTTTTGTGTTAACGCTGCAGAGGACCAAAACACAATGGGAATGGGAGTGAGCGGCGCGGCTGCCGTGTTCGGTCTCGCAGGCGGCCTTGATAGCCTCACTGCAATTTAGCAGCGGTACGCCGGTACCGGTTAGGCATAGAGTAAGCACTCGTCCGATGAACGGTTAAATGTCTTACTTACAATGTCATTTTGTATTCATACGGTTTGCTTCACAGAGGAGTCTCCTCTGTGAAACAGACCATGGTACCTATTGTTATTTTTGTAACGACTCACTTAAGGGCCTTCCACCGCTTTAGTGCAGTAAAACGTTTACTTTCTAATGCATACTCCTTAGTAACGGCTAGGTTAAAAGATTTGAAAAAAAAATTTTGGTGCACGAAAAAACAAGGTTTTTTCGTGTAACTAATAGTTTTGCTTTAAAAAACATTTACAACAAGATATTTTTTCGCAACTTTTGGATACTCCTCCAAAATGACTTGGATGTTAAAAAAATATTTTTACAAGGAAAAAATTATGGCTGGAATTTCTTCATAACTGAAATAGCGTATGTAAATCAAATAATATTTTGCAAACAAAACTGTTCAAAAGGAGGCTTCAATATTGATATTTCGGCTCCGAGCGGGAGCACGGCTAGTACTGCGACAACATTGGGGCGTATAAATCGCCTTAACCAGCTCTTTCACACGACTGTCTTTTACCCATCTCAGTTTACACTATAAGAAAATTAAAAAATAGATTAAAAGTATGTTAAGTAGTATGTATCAAAATCCTTATCTCAAAATACCATCAGATATAACGGGACCAGATAAATAGCTGTGCCGGCAATTAGCTTAATTTGCAAAACCAGTTTTAGCTGCGGATTGTTTTGATATCGATTCACCAACGCTTGCAAACAAACAATTATAAGTTAATCTTGCAGAAAGACAGGAACAACACTGCTGTTTTTTGTCCCTAAACCTCATTCAATACAGATGAGGGTGTAACATCTGCGGCCCAATAACATCCTTATCCCGCGGCAGATCTTAAACAAATCCTACTGCAACTTTTACAAGTGGTTTGATAATTGTGGGATAATACGATTCTATTTTCTGGTATATAATACAATAATATAATGTGGTACTTGAGTTGCGTGTACCAAGCGGCTGTCAACGCACTTTATCACAATGTAAATCGCAATTAGCAAATAGTAATTGCTCCACAGTTGGCTTGTTCCTATAAGTAATGCATGTCGAGCTGTCGTCCTACCTTAGGTTAGGATTGATGAATTATAGGTAAGTTATTTATCGTGTTTGCTAAGTTCTTGGTTTCATGATTTTGAATTGTTTTTTTGCAACTAGGTACCTATACCTACCTATCCACTCCTCAAGTACCTCCGGATAGTGTTGCCTTCACTATTATGTAGTGTGTACTAGTATCGATACTTTCACTATTATGGTATATTTTACTGCAATCACTGTCGAAACTATCGATACTAACGACAGTTTACTATGAACTAATGATGTTGACTAAAATTCCGATGCAATACTATTGAACTTTGGGTAAATATCGATGTAGTAAAACTATCGATAGTATCGGTAATGATTGCAGTAAAACACACCATAATAGTGATAGTATCGATACTATCGATTGTATCAATACCCAATAGTATCGATACTATCGATAGTATTGTAATTTATCAATAGTATTGCTCAATTTCTTGGTTATATACTATCGATAGTATCGTAAAATTGAAATACTATTGATAGGGCTATCGATATTGCGACTATTTTTCGAGATGACGATAGTATCGACAACCTACCGATAGGCAATCGATATTAATCTCCGGATATGTTTGCCCGCATGGCGCTACGTCACTATATGGTGCTATTGACCCTTTACGAGGTCCCATTTTATAGCAGTGTACCTAGTTCAACAGTGGTCAGGCAGGGGCCAATAATAATTTTATAGTTTTAGGCAATCGATCCAATAAAGCTCCCAAACCCATAGCCCAATATCTTTATCTCCATATTTAACAGTAGTCCTGCACCAACCAGGGATTGTCCTTGGGTGCACTTACGTAGTGCCTACAGGGATAATCACAGGTTGGTGTCACATATCATGATACATATCTAACAATGCCTCTACGAGTTGGTTTCGGCCCCTGGCACACCTTTCAAAAGTCCGGGACCCCAAAGTCCCGAGATTGTTAAACACATAAAATATTATATCATTGTCAAATTTTAATTACCCTTCTAACAATTTAGTATCATTGGTGGTAACACAGGCAAGAAAGGCCTATAGGCCGGCTTTATGTAGGTATATACCTGGAAGATGTAAAAATACAGCCTTTTATGTTTTTGTGTTCCATCGTCTTAATCTTTGATCTCAACTTTTAGTAAGTACCCAGGTCTCAGTTAGCTTTTTATGACAACACTTTTTTGCCTTGCCTGAGTTGTTCATGTGTATCCTCAGTCTCTACCTTTGTTACATCATCTGTCTGTGCATGTAGGCACCTACTTGAATAGATTGCGAAAATGAGCCAGCTCATACAACAAGAATAGTATACAGGCAGTGGGAATCTGATGGATGCGAGACGTATAAGACCGATCAGTGTGGTGACGCTTGGGGGAGGCCTATGTCCAGCAGTCTTTCGGCTGAAATTATGCGGATGATCACGGATGTCTGTATGTGGATGATGATGAAGATAAGGTTCGAGGTTGTTAGGAGTTCTTTGTTATGTTCTCTGAGCATTCTTTTCGTACGTGTTGCATCTTGTAGATAGGTCGGTATAGGATCCTAAGATTTACCCCCAGTTTCCCAGCTGTAAATTATCGGAGAATTAATGTGACAAATTGTCAAGCACGCGTTATCTGCTGTCATTGGTTGAATGAATTTTCAACAGCCAATCACAGCAGATAACGCGTGCTTGACAATTTGTCACATTAATTCTCAGATAATTTTAAGCTGGGAAACTTGGGGTTAACGTGTGATTTCTGGTAAAAGACCGAAAATAGCGATTGTTTTAGAAATTTAGGATTTTACCAGTAAGAATTGGTAAATCTTAGGTGTTACCAGTAAAAGCCTAGGTTTTATCGTAGTTCGGGCTTTTACAGTAACATAAACATATTTTATTGTACACCAAGATGAAGACAATATATCATCATCTTCTTGGCCTTGTCCCATGTTATTTGGAGTCGGCGCAACACGTTTTCTTCGTCCATACCGATCTGTCTCCCGTCACGACAAAGACAATATAATCTAAAGGAATGAATAAATAATCTAAAGGAATTAATTAATTCCTTTATAAATTTATCAAGACGACGACAGTCGCCACCGAGACAGTAGTATTTTGTACATTATTCTATGACTTAAAAAAAGCCTCAGATCAAAATATAGATAATTAAATTGTGTTTGAGATGGCCACAATTTCATTAAAATACGCCCGGCGGTTTTGGTGCGATTGTCGTTTTTTTGTCCGTGTTCGACATAGCTTTACAAATTAATTACACTTTGTTATACGGATAAAACTCAACATTTTCTTTGATCAATTTATTAAGAAAATGGTCTCATAATACATGTATTTTCTCCAAAAACAACGACTAGCCGTTTACGATGTGATTCTCATTTTAAAATCAGCTACTGAGGGGTATCTGCACCTTACATAGACTTTTAATTACCTTTAGGCAATAAAGGCATCATACATTTGTTGGTAGGATATTCTTATAATCTATTCGTACGTGGCTGAAGATAGCTACTACCTATTATATCTTCTGCAATGTTAACAGATGCCAAGTGTTCACTGTTCTAAAAACCTCATCACCAGAAATCGAAAAGCAAATATTATCTATTCATAACATTAATACATTTTTAATAAGCTATTATACGTAAAGGTATCACATTACAAGTCGATTAATCTCCAACAAAAGCAATATAATAGAAATACAAATAAATTTTCCCACAAACCCTTAAAGTAATATCATCCCTTTGTGTGCAAACAGTATCTCTTTACCATTTAATTTGCGGACCGTATGAATGAACTGTCACAACACTTGAGCGCCCATTGGTGCGTACAACCCATAGGACCCCAGATTATGGTCACTGATAACACCCCATTCATCCCCTAAATGGAAGGCGTGGCTTATCCAAACCCATCCTACTATTGTTCCCGTAATATTTTTAGGGATAAAATATAACATTTTAGTCGTATTCAGATTCAGTAGCCGTTGGTCATGGATACCTCTCCGGTACAGTCAAGTGCGAAGTGTGGCTCTGATTTCAGTATAGAGCGGATTTTGAGTAGTGATAGCAGAAAAAGAAGCGACAATGTGGACGTTCCGGATTGGTTGTGCTGCACTCGGTACAGACCTCCTCGGTTACCACGTAAGCATTTGATTACATAGAATACCTAGAATATACGTTATTGTACCTATACTAAAAAAGTAAACGGATATTGAAGCTCAACTACTTATTAAGAGGAAATGCGTTCGCAGACATCCAAATGAATATTTAAAAAAAATGCACAAAATTGCGCAGTCAACAGCGGCCTAGTGTACAAATTTGACAACTATAAATTAAAATAGAAAAACATAGGGGCATAGTATGTATCTTTGTTTTCCAGTTTATGGAATATATTTTAAATTGGTCCAATATTGGAAGAGGAAATGGCGACAGCCAAACCTCGAATTATGACTTTTTTATTTTTTTTTATTTCCTCCAACAAAAGTTTTTCAAACCATTGTTGAGCTCAGTCAACTTACCCAGATTAACATTTTGTTTGCAAATGAAGGTAGCAATTATAGGAAGTACTTAACAAACTTCGTAATTTTACACTTCGATTGGTGTTTTCCTGTACTCAGTTGAGAAAAAAATCAAAACAATACCTGCGTCAGTTTATTTTTTATTTCCGGGTGTTGAAATGACGTTATGCATGAATGATGAAATATGCATGAAATTATCGCTTACTCTAAGTAAGCGATAAAATTTGGACAGAGGTGTTAAGTTGTTTGTAAGTAAGTACAGGTAAGTGTAAAGCTTAACACCAAAGCAATACACTAATTACTCGAACCCAGACATAAATAATAAGTGGTTAAAAGTAAAGATATTAAAAAAAACGGTCAAGTGCGAGTCAGACTCGCACATGAAGGGATCCGTACCGTTATCGCAAAAAACGGCCAAAAAAAACTGTTTGTAGCATTTGTTGTTATAGCGGCAACAGAAATACATCATCTATGAAAATTTCAACTGCCTAGCTACAGCCTGGTGACAGACAGGCAGACGGACATACCCCTATTTGTCTACTGAGTTTTCCTATAGTGGCCTCCTTCACCAACCTTACGTTATGGAAAGCGGCACACTATACCAGGCAACCCCTTACGAGGTGTCTGGGACCATCTTCGGTAGGTCACGCCTCCGAAAGCACTCGCCCCTGGTACTCAAGAGAAAATGTGAGTTGCACCGTGATTACTCAGGCAGACGGACATACCCCTATTTGTCTACTGAGTTTTCCTATAGTGACCTCCTTCACCAACCTTACGTTATGGAAAGCGGCACACTATACCAGGCAACCCCTTACGAGGTGTCTGGGACCATCTTCGGTAGGTCACGCCTCCGAGAGCACTCGCCCCTGGTACTCAAGAGAAAATGTGAGTTGCACCGTGATTACTCACTACCATTTGTCCAGAATGGTACCGGAGCAATAAAGCCGCTCACCACACGCACCCCAGCACGCCAGCACTAGTGCAAGCACCAGCACCAGCGCAGTTGGTGCTAGCGGATTCAATCCCCGTTAAGGACGCCAGAGAAGCTGGCTCCCATTTCTCCAGAATGGTCCCGGAGCTGTAAGCACGCTCACCTCTCGAATACAAATCATCGCATCTACCCAATGCCTACAGCTGGGTTGCCGGAAAACTAATCCAACGGGTAGTCCTCTTCTTTCTATCCAGGAAAGTGCCGGAGATGCAGCTCGCTCACAGGAGCTCACTTGCTTGAGGGTTACTCACAGTGGAGTCTTAGTAATAGGGTTCCGTTTTTACACTTTGGTGCACCCAAAGTGTAAAAACGGAACCCTATTACTTGTGCGTACGTTGCCAAGAAGTTTGGCGAGAACTATACAGTGCGATAATGACCATACTACAAGCCGTCAAAACATTTCAGTTCGAACTCTTAATTGTAAATAACATTCGGTTCGACAATGAACTGGGAATGGGCCTTTCCAAAGTTAAAATCTCACACTCGGTGTCATCAGTGCCTAAACAAAAATTACAGAAATTATAGAAAACCCACGTTTTCCCGATCGTCCCACTGACTTCATCCCATTGGTGGGACGATCGGGAATTTGTATTTTTTTTTATTCCCTTTGGTCCCACTAAATATTATTATAATTACAGAGTGATTGTTTAATGGTAAAAAATTAACAAAATATCAGTTATTTACATGTTTTGTCACTACTAACCTGCCTGACCTTTCCACAGACCCTCATAATTACTATCCAATTAATAATATTTATGAATCAATTTGCAGTTAATTTTATATTTTTGTGAATTAATCGTGTTAGTGGAAAATTTCTTCTTTATATTTCGTTTTTTATTCTGTCCGATTTTTTTATGTTAGCATACTCTTTTTTATTTGTTTAATACTTCATGCACACAAACGTACAGAGGCAGACTTAATGCCTTTGGCATTTTCTACCAGTCGATCTTTGGGTGATGCAGGAAAAATAGTGGTAGGTGCAATAGGTGCTTTTCATTTTCCTCTGGCATATGGCTTCTTTCCTCAATGACCACGTCTATCATCCGTACGTAAGGCACGGTAGTATAGCTGTTTGTTTCGTAAACTCTTTTTTTAATGTGTAAGCTAATTTATTTATTCTTCATGAATTCTTTTAGCCCCCAGTATTTCTTCCAAGCTAAAGCTATACTTCTTTGCGTGTCTTTCTCTGTGTAGTTTTCAAATGATACCAACTGCCCTAGGTAGATGTACTTAATCATTAGAGTATTCTATTTTCATGATTCTGTCCATTAGTTTTTTTACCGACTTTCTTATTTTCTCTCGCCAAGTTCCAATTCCGATGCAGATTCAGCAAAGACAACAATATCATCCGCAAAGCGGAGATGATTCAGGAACTCTACATGCACCTTAATAATGCCCTTGTTGCTCCAGTCTAGGTACCTGAAGACTGACTCGAGTAAGTACCGCCGAAAACAACTTTGGTGATAACGGATCACTTTATCGGACACCTTTTTGTATGGCGAACTCTGAGCCCTCTCACTCCAGTCGCACTTTAGCCAAAAATTTAGAGAAGAAGCTCTTTGACTAAATTTGTGTACTTTTCGTCCATTCCTTGCTGTGAAAGTGCTGCCAAACGCATCGTAGTGAAGGGAGTCGAAAGCATACTGGTAGTCTATAAAGCACATACCTACCTGAAATTAAATATTGAATGTTAAATATCCCAGGATCCGATTAACCTAAAATTTTGACACACGTTTGGTTTTCATGACAAAAAGTGATTTTATGATTAACCCAAAGCATCTCAGGATTGACCGTTCAGTTTTTGCGGCAGGTGCAGTGAGCAGTGGCGGTGGTCGCGCTCGCCGGTCGGGCAGGCACGCTCGGGTGCCGTTCACGGCGGCGCAGGCTTCGGCGCTGGAGGCCGCCTATGCGCGCGCGCCGTACCTAGCGCCGCCGGCCTTGCGCGCGCTGGCTGCTGCCTTGCAACTACGTGACGATCGAGTGAGTGGCCAATCTAGTTGTTCCAATCGATTCAGATTTGGGACTTCCGGGGTAAACTGATTTCACGCGGACTCAAGTAGTGTACTTCCTAAAACTGTCTTTAGAAGTCACGCAACTTCCCTAAATATCTTGTTGATAGAGCGAGTGTTTTTGGTTTCGATTAAGACTTCTGATTCCGGGTACACCGTTTACATTTACCATTCTGATTCTGGGTACACCGATTTCAAGTGTACTCAATCCGAATTATCACTGAGTAAATGACAGTTATTATATCTACTGATAGTAAGCTATCAAATCAATATAGTAACTCTCCTCTGAAAAACATGCAGGAGTGAATTACGTAGGTCTGGCAGAGAGGTGGCCCCAGGATGCGGCCCTGGGGCACTCCGTATGCAGTTTAAGCGTCTTGTTAGTAAAAACAGATAAATTTTACATATTGCGTGCCTTTGTTTTGATTCCTCGAGTTGTATTCTGCTTACGCAGGGTGTATTATGCTGCAGTGACATATTGTCGGCTCTAGAATCAGTATAAATAAAAAGTGTCGAAAGCCTTTATAAAATTCCTATATGTATTATATAGGTGAGTACCTATCTAAGAAAGGTCATCAGTATATTGTATAGGCCTTATAATAACGTAAAACGAAAACAGGCGCAATGTTACGCTGTGAAAATATTCGTACCTCTATGGTGGTCGGTCCTATAAGTTATTTCAGGACTTATATTATTATTAAAACTTAGACAATATGAGTAGATACATATTCTACGTTCATAAATTTTCAAGATAAATACGTCCACTTATGGTAATTTGCAGCAATTAAAGCCGCCTTTGCATGAGAACTACCTACGTACGTTGATGAAAAGAACATAGATAGGTAACTTTATATCAACAAGTTTTTCACATTCACACGTTCACGTGATGCTATTGTATGTAAATTAGCCTGCTATTGTTCAAATTTTGATACGCTAAAGTCACCGTTAGATAACAAAAAAGTAAAATTCGTTAACGTCTGTCTACCAATGATGCCAATATTCCAAAAAGATACGAAAAAAATGTAAAGATAGTGTTGCTAACACGACCAAAACAAACGTATCGCGGTAAGGGGCGTCCTTGACCCTTTCACTTGACATTCAGTAATGAGTTAATATCTCTCTCTAAACGGATACAATGGTTCCACGCTAAGAAGTAGGTACCTTTCATTTTTCAAACCAAAATTATCAAAATATATCAATACACATAAAATTATGTTTAATTTCAAGTTACGTAATTATACTTTTTGGTAAGAGTCGGATCAATGACTTTTATTTTTTGTTATCTGACGGATACTTTAGTTTGTGAAAACTACTCCAAAAAAATGTGACTAATGAAGAACGTCGAACTTCGAAGACCCACCGCATTAATTTTCTAATTATAGTACATCGAACTTTGTCAATAACCCCATAAAAATATTGTTCTCAGATAAAGATCTGGTTCCAAAACCGACGAGCTAGAGAAAGGAGAGAGAAGTGTGGCAACATCGCTCCACCGATACCTGTGACGCTCCCAGCGACAACTTCTGCTCATGTTTCACTGATCACTCCATGTTCTTGGTCATCAAGCAGTCATATAACCGGGCATCCTTTCAATATTTCCCTGGAGCAAAGTGACGGAGAAAGAGCATCACTATATGAAAGAGAGAGAAGTAATTTGAGTGTTTCGTCGTGGAGCGTGTCGACTGATGAAGATAGGGATGAGACCCTTGATATAGAAACTATTGAAGACTGAAATATTTACTTAGGTGGAATATACTTAACTAACTTATTATTGACCCACAATGTACTGTGATATACGTAACATGATATTATAAATTATGGAAAATATATGGATAATAATTTATTCAAGTGATTTCAATTATCAGTTGGATTAGCGCGTAATTTCTTGTATTCATTATGCAGGTATAATGTATGTGAAGTGTGTCTGTGTACACAACCTACATAAAACCGGCCAAGTGCGAGTCGGACTCGCGCACGAAGAGTTCCGTACCATTATCGCAAAAAAAGCCAAAAATATCACGTTGATTGTATGGGAGCCCCACTTAAATATTTATTTTGTTCTGTTTTTAGTATTTGTTGTTTTCCGGTTTTAAAATATATTACACTTATATGTTTAAATATTATATTACGAAAATAAAATGTTAACTAAAAAAATTATAAATAAAAATCCCGACTGCATAAAAATACGTAAACAAGAAGAAAATCACGCTGTGCAGTCGGAGGATACATCTGGTTTTGGTCAGCCAGCTTACGAATATGTATCCTCCGACCAGCTTGATTTCTTCTTGTTTAGGGTACGTCTGTTTATTTAGCTTATTAAGCAGTAGGGCGTTTTGTTTTTTTTTACGAAGCGTATTTTGGAGGTGTATTATTTATACTTCATGCACAAAAGGTACAAAGGCGGACTTATTGCCTTAGGCATTCTCTACCAGTCAACCAAGGGTGGTGAAGAGTTAACATGGCTGGTGCATTGATAAATAATAAAAATAAAACCAGTTATTATTTAACATACTAAAATAGGTAAAATACACGTACAATCGGCCAAAGCTACATCTGACCACCGTAAGGACTATTTCTGCTTGCAGGGCTCGCCCGCTAAATTAACGCCGACTTATACTCATCAACCAATAGCATCGCAGCATCGGGTGACTGTTTCTCTAGTACCTGTCAGCCCCTTGTGTTTGTAATAAAAAAAGACTGCAAAAAAACAAACAAGTCATTTGGCTATGGTCGACCCAAAAAGGGCGGACGCAGCTGTGGTCATCTTGTGCACGGGATTTTGTTTTCAAAGTGGTCAGATATAGCTGTGGCCCATAGTACATATATATTGATAATAATATATACTTATATAAATATATTTATTTATAAAGTAACAGAAAAGAAGAAAGTGAGATGACTCTGCTTAGTTGTTTTGAAAGTAAATCCGCAATTATACTTCACCTCTGCCCAACCCTTCGGCGAAAATAGGCATGATGTTATGTTATTTTCCTTTTATTTCGCCGCCTCAGAACCCAAGTAGGAAGATGTCACTCGAACTTCGCAAAATGAGGCTACCTTAACGGAACAGCAGCTGGGTGTGGATATGAAGCCGAGTCGCTAACCATATAGCCAAAGTGATCATACAGTATGCACTGTCACCGAAGATGCCGTGGAACTGGCAACGTATTGGGCTGAATAATCTGATTAACTATCGTACCAGCGACACGAAGAACAGCCTGCCGTAATTACCGAAACAATTAAAAAGCCATTGTCTCGCGTGGATCCACGTTTTTAGACACTTTGAGGGGTTAATCGTCACCTATAGATAAATGCATGCTATAATGTCATCGACCACACAGCCTTTTTATTCTTTGACGCAAAAGTGTTTACGGCTCACAGAAATTGTCGCTACTAATTCGAAATTGTTGAGTGGCGACCTGTATCATCCTTAAGTCCATAGGTTAAGTCATATGTGTTGACAGCAGTGTTGACAGACATCGCTTGTCTGTTATTAGGTGTCTAGGGGTTGTATCCTTGGAAGTGAAGACGAGCGGTCACGGAACCCTGTTACCTGGCCGCGGGTGTTGCACCGGAGCTCGCTACTAAGAGCTCGTCCCTGGGTGAACCTATGGACCCAGCGTGTTGCGATCGCGAATTACTAAACTCGCGCTCGCTATGTTTAGCTTGTTATATATGGCTGTAGGCGCGCCGCGGCGTCCTTTATGAAAGGTACGCCGCTTCTTCACGGCACCCTGGCGGTCCACTCCGGCCAGGTGGAACTTGTGGCGTACCATAAGAAACACAGCGAGAGTAACTAGCGGCAGGAGTGCCGGCTTAGACGAACCTACAGTTTAGAAAAGTGAAGGCGCCAGTGGCGCCGTTACGTATGTGGGAGGAAGTAGCAATGTACTGAGTTACACTGCTCATGCGTTGCACCAATAGCAGGCGAGGTACTCGCAGCGCTATTCGGTGCGTGTGTACTTGCGAGTGTGGAGTAATGATTGGCTGTTTGCACCGTGAAGTTTGTCTATATTAACTTAGAACAAAACATCACGCCGGGATGTAGTGTAGGGTGAGAAGTATTATTGTATGGGTAAGCAGCGTGTAGGCTGATTTCTGCTTACTCATGCGTCAAATCCGGGAGGTGGATGGGAGCGCAGTGTCAGGTAGCAGATCTCTGGGGAGGCGCCTACTGGCGGGCGGGCGCGCGTGCCATGGAGCCAGACGGAAGCGTCGGCCCGCGCGACCATAGCCTTTGCTAAGCGCCCCACAAATTCATCCAGGCTCTCAATCCCGGTGTCGCGCTGGATTACATCGTTCCTCACACAGCGAGGAACGCTGCGCAGTGTTAGGTGCTGCTGCGCGCGGGGTCTTATTTTTTTGGCCTCGCTGGTGGGTCTTGATCAGTTTTGGACTTGAATTTATATTTATCTGTGGATGAAATTTGCCTCAACACGTCGTTTAGATGTTTGCGAACTTACTTTTTTTTTAAAGAAAGTCCAAAGTTTCAAAAAGCGCTAGATTTAGCGCTAGGCGCTAAAACGCGCTATTGAACAAAAAAAGCGCTAGATCTGGCGCTGAAAGCGCTAAGTTGGCAGCACTGATTATGATCCCCGTCAAGGTCGTCCAAAAACTGCAGTCACCCAAGAAAACGTTGATGCTGTGCGTAAGCTGATTGAGGAAAATCGACATGTGACATACCGCGAAATTCAGGCAACTTTAGACATTGGCATGAGTCAAATACAAATAAACTTGCATAAACAATTAGGTGTAAAAAAGTTGTTTTCCCGATGGATACCGCATTCGCTCTGTGTAGAGCAAAAAGCGGCTCGCGTTACTTGGTGCGTCAGAACTCTCGAAAGATTCCACGCAGGATCCTCAAATGCTGTATACAACATCGTATCAGGTGACGAATTCTGGATATACGCGTACGAACCCGAAACAAAAAACCAGTCACGAGTTTGGGTGTTCGAAAATGAGTTAAAGCCAACAAAACTTGTTCGTTCACGGAGTGTTGCAAAAAAAATGGTGGCCACGTTTGTCTCCAAAACCGGCCATGTTGCGACTATTCCTCTTGAGGGACAAACAACGGTTAATGCAGAATGGTATGCTAGCATTTGTTTGCCACAGGTCGTTTCTGAACTCCGTAAAGAGAACTGCAACCGCCGCATCATCCTCCATCACGACAATGCGAGTTCTCACACCGCGCACAGAACTAAAGAGTTTTTAGAGCAAGAAAACATAGAATTATTAGACCATCCGCCGTACAGCGCCGATTTCCCTAAAATAAAGAATAAATTGCGTGGTCAGAGATTTTCATCACCTGAAGAAGCTATGGACGCCTACAAAACGGCCATTTTGGAAACCCCAACTTTCGAATGGAATGGTTGCTTCAATGATTGGTTCCATCGTATGGAAAAATGTGTCAAATTTCGCGGAGAATACTTCGAAAAGCAATAAATACATTTTTAAATAGTAACGTTGTGTCACTTCCTTGATTCCCGAAATGTTCAGTGCAGCCCTCGTATAACCTTTTAACCACTACAACCGCGAGATATGCAATCTCGGGGAATATTTCCTACACGCCCCGAAGGTTAAGTCTGTGCAATTATGGACGAAGTTATGACAAATAACTTTTTTTTTCTTCTGTGTGTATTTGCAATCAGACCCAAAGACTATGAGCAAAACTGTTCTGTGATGCTGTCATGCGGAGTGGCTTCCCATTGGAAGCATCAACTCATCTGCTGCCCAGAGCTACTGCCGGTCTTCTAGCACTAGTATATGGTGACGTTTTAGTCGCCTCACATAGTGGTCCATGGTGAGTTGGCGAGCAAGTTCGTTAGGGTGATGGATTAACCGTTTTGTATTTAGCTGCCAAACTCCGTATTTCTTCTTTGGTTGTCTTCATTTCAAGGTGCTCGTGAAGTTCATTGTTGGTTATGTACCATGGTACTTTTGCGATTGTTCTTAGGATCTTGTTCTGTTGGCGCTGAAGTATATTTATGTTGGAGTCGCTTGCACTGCCCCACAGTTGCAGACCGTATGTCCAAATGGGCTTTAGGATGACTTTGTATATAAGCAGTTTGTTGTCCAAAGAAAGTCTCGAGTTCCTTCCTAGCATCCAGTATAGGCTGTTGTACTTTAGTTGAAGCTCCTGCTTTTTACATTTGATATGTTTCCTCCAGTTTAGTTTACGATCTATGTGTAAACCAAGATATCTTACGTGGTCACTGCGGGGCAAAGTACATTCACCCAGCTTTACAGGTGGGCAGTCTCCTTTTTTGAGAGTGAATGTGACCTGTACTGACTTAGCCGCACTAGCCTTTATTTTCCATTTTTGGAGCCATTTGTTAACTATGACGAATAACTACCGGCGATTTATTGTCAAAGATGGCACTGTTGACATTTGTCGGACACGTCACCGTCCCAGCTAACGAAGAGAATTATTTCAGAATTATCCATCAGCAACTTGCTCTGAAATACACTCTTGTGGCATCGGAGGTGCCATCGCCATGCCACACTACAGGTATGTGCCAGACCCAGTTCTCGAATCAATAAGTCAGGTACTAAAATTGCTCTATCTTTGAGGGTGTGGTGATTCACCCTATTATTGTGGGGATAAAAAAAATATCGATAGAATTAAGTGTTTTTTTACGACCTTTAAGTTTTATTACTACAAGCCCGGTGTTCCGGGCCTAATGCACAGTGCAAGAAAAACTTACCAGAGTCTGTTGTCTAACATTTAAATCCTCGAATGTACACAGCTCATAAAGAGTATTACAGAAGTTATAATTTGTAATAAATCTGCAGGTTTAATTAAACAATGAAACAGCGAGTTTGAAATTACATAGATATATTTTTAAATACTCGTTTTTAGGCCTACAGTTTCAGCGGGCCAATACAAATTATTTTGATTGCTTACCATACAAATGTCCATTGGTTTGCATGCATTATAGGTATAGACAAAACCCAATGTCTGATTTAAAATTAACAAATCTATTCATTATCATTGTACTATCTATATTTTTCTAATTATCTTGAATATTTTGCTAAGTGTACATGCATGTATATTATGTTACTGTAAAAGTCCGAAGTAGGGGATTTACCAAGTCATACCGGTACAAGCCCGAAATGATAATTGTTAATTGCCGGAGTCAATACTAGAAACTAGAAATCACACGGTAATTCTTAGGATTTACGTCAGAGAGTATAATAAAATTATATGCTGCATCTACACTTTAGTTCATAATTCGAGAAATTTTAAATCCATCGCCACCAACTTAAGTTTCGAATTTAGTGTTGTGTATTAAGGTTGATTTTTAAGTGGCCTAGTCTAGATATTAAAAAAAAACAATTGCGGTATTGTGGCGGTGGATAAACACGTACACTGCCTTGGCATAACTAAAATGGTTGAAAATTCGCATACGCAGATCGACAGAAATCTTTTTCTCATTAATATAGCATCAAAGTTAAAAATCGACCAGATGTCGGCTAACGGCATTTTAGTTATACCAAGACAGTACAATACATTATGAAATCTAATATAATCGTCAGTAAGTCTTTGTGGGCTTCTAGCTCACCTAGCCCACAAAGACTTACATAATTATGCGAATATTATGCAATTCCAACAATACTACATACATACAGGACGGTTTTTTCTGAAGTCTGTCAAAAAGCCCCTAAAATTATTGAGAAGCAATAGAATTTGAACTTTGTCTGTATGACATAAAGTTTGTTGTTCCAAAACTTGATAATGATCTCGAATTCGGAATTCTAATATAAAAGGCCCTAAAAACATTGGGAAGCAATAGAATTTAAACTTTGTCTGTATGACATAAAGTTTGTTATTCCAAAACTTGATAATGATCTCGAATTCGGAATTCTAATATAAAAGGCCCTAAAAATATTGAGAAGCAATAGAATTTGAACTTAGTCTGTATGACATAAAGTTTGTTATTCCAAAACTTGATAATGATCTCGAATTCGGAATTCTAATATAAAAGGCCCTAAAAATATTGAGAAGCAATAGAATTTGAACTTTGTCTGTATGACATAAAGTTTGCTATTCCAAAACTTGATAATGATCTCGAATTCGGAATTCTAATATAAAAGGCCCTAAAAATATTGAGAAGCAATAGAATTTGAACTTTGTCTGTATGACATAAAGTTTGCTATTCCAAAACTTGATAATAATTTCGAATTCGGAATTCTAATATAAAAGGCCCTAAAAACATTGGGAAGCAATAGAATTTGAACTTTGTCTGTATGACATAAAGTTTGTTATTCCAAAACTTGAAAATGATCTCGAATTCGGAATTCTAATATACCTAGCTTTAATAAAAACCAAGACAATCTTAGGTCCACTCCTTCATCTTACTCCGAATTAGTAGCTAACATTTACAATAATTATATACGAAATATTTGTTATTAAACCTCGTGTTAGCAACTAACTCTGAATTAAGTTTTTGGCGCAAGTGGGCCTTAGAATGGGACCGTCATGTAGACACATTTTGACCTATACTTTGGTTTGATTTTATTGAACAACTAGCTTCAGCCAGCGGCTACACCCGCGTGAATGTTGAAAATTTGCCCAATGGAATTAAATATCCTATGTGCTATTCCGGACTATAATCTATCTCTGTGCCAAATTTCATCCAGATCCGTTCAGTAGTTTTTGCGTGAAAGATTAACAAACATACAAACACACTCACAATGTTTCGCCCTTACAATATTAGGGTGAAGTGTGATACAATTCGAGCACTTGCTATGCAAAATAATATCGTTTTACCAGTATTTTGTAAATATCATGAGGATTACATGTTCTGAGGCGTTTAGTTTCTTTGTAGCTACTTAGGTACTAGTATTCTATCAAATTATTTGTTAATAGTACGGGAGGTACCGTGACATACTTTTTTGGAATTTTATACCTTAAAAAAATTATACTAAATATTCGCTCATCTAACGTTCAACAATCAGCAAAATGAGCGTCAGTCACCGCACCCGCGGTGGATTTCAAAATTAAGTAGGTATAGCAAAAAAAAAAACCGGCCAAGCGCGAGTCGGACTCGCGCAACGAGGGTTCCGTACAGACCTCAGCTTAAAGGTATTATAGACCTGAGTATTTGATATGAATTTCAATTTAATAACTCTACGCGTTCATGAGGAAAGAGGTAGAAGTTAAAAATGTACGGCTTCCGCAATATGATATGACGTTGCTTCGTATCAAATTTCATGATTCTGAGTTCACGGGAAGTACCCTGTAGGTTTTGATTCCCTTGCGAGTGTCGAAATTTTGCGGCAATTTGCGACGTAAACAGCTGTATCTTTTGATTACGTTAGATTGCGATCTTCGATTGCGGATTTGAAGTTTGATTTTTTCACAGCTTTAAGAGACAGTAGACCTGAGTATTTGATATAAATTTCAGTTTGATACCTCCACGCGTTCCTGAGAAAAAGGGTCTTGACAGACAGAACGAACGGACAACAAAGTGATCCTATAAGGGATCCGTTTTTTCCTTTAGAGGAACCCTAAAAAGTGACTATTTTGTCCAACTTTAAAATGCTGTGACTTTGTAGCAGCTGACGTTTAACGCGCTAATAAAGTATTCGGGCATCTACTAATGTTACAATTTCCAGTCGATATGAAATTAGTTTTTTTTAATTCACCTTACCTCCCGTACTATATACATGTCTAAGGAGATGTTCTAGCTAGAGAGCACTAGAAAATGTTGAAGCAAAGGTCATTGGGTACTGGCCAGTTGTACTGCGCGCATGCCATCGCTCAGAGGGCATTTTTCTTCAGGAGTCGTACCGGCTTCCTGGCCGTCTGTCGCCTTGCTTAGGATCTCGTAGTGAGCTGCCTCGTCTTTTAAAGGACTTGTCTCGTCTAGACTGTACCTGTTGATGATAAAAGGCAAATTAATTGGGTCTAGTGATGGCAAGACCTTCTGCTTCGGCTTGGGATTTGCATGACGCCATGGGTTCGATAGCCGGGTTGGGCAGTGTTAAATGATTGGCATTTAGAATTTCTCTGTAGCAGGCCGGAGGTTTACTAATGACAGGGAAGCATAAAATTTAAATTCATAATTTAGATTCATCATCAACATCATCAGCCTTATAATGTTCCAACTGCTGGGACACAGGTCTCCTCTCTGTGAGAAGGAATGGGCCCTAATCCACCACGCGGACCCAGTGCGGGTTGGTGGATGTCACATGTCTTCTTCTAGAATGGCGACCGCGAACCGGAAGACGATACGTTGGAAGGCCTTCCACTAGGTGAACTGATGACCTGGGTAAGATCGCGGTAAGGCGCTGGATGCGAGACGCACGGGATCGGTCAATGTGGCGACGCCTGGGGGAGGCCTTTGTCCAGCAGTGGACGTCTTTCGGCTGAAATGATGATGACATGTCTTCAATTTTTTGATTCTAGGGTATACCGGTTTCCTCACGATGTTTTCCTCCACCGTTTAATTTACATTGGAATAACGAAATTAAGCATAATGATCATTACACATAACATTATTAGGCATAAATGTTTTGCCATAAATACTATTGGCATAATAATTTTAATGCATAACGTTATAATGATATTTACGATATAACTCAAATACCAAGTAAAATTTCAAAATTTAAAAACCCCCGACACATTTATCATCTTGCGAAAACACCCCGATTCAAACAGTAAAACGCCAATAACTTTTGAACGGCTGGACCGATTTTATTCAAACATAGGTAAGAACACTCGACAAAATCACCTTTCAAACAAAAAAAAACTAAATCAAAATCGGTTCATTCGTTTAGGCGCTATGATGCCACAGACAGACACACAGATACACAGCAACACACCTCAAAATATAACACCCCTCTTTTTCTGGCGGGGGTTAAAAACAAATATGTTCGCGGCACAAGTGTGGCTCAAGGGCCACTCCCGACGCACCTTTACCTAATCCAATTGAGTAACTTACGTATGTATCCTGCTACTTCAAACAAAACTACACAACAAGTCAACTATTTCAAAACAAGAAAAAAATATTGCCCGCTGTCCATATAACTCGTATCTACGTAACGCCTGAGAAAAGTTCATAGCAAAAGCTTTGTAATACAAATTTGTTTTAAAAACATTATTAGGATAAATACAAATTTAATCATTTGAATTTAGGACTTATAACTTTCATTGAAAACGGTTTTAAGTCTTTTTAACCGCCTTCCCAAAAAAGAGGAGGTTCTATGTTCGACTTCATGTTTGTTTTTTTTGTTTTTTTTGTTTATGTTCACCGATTACTCCGTCAATTGTGGACCGATTTTGAAAATTCTTTTTTTGTTTGAAAAAGTATGTTCCTAAAATTGGTCCCATTTTAATTTGGTGAAGATCTGATGGAGAACTTCGGAGATATACAACAGAACTCTTCAATAAATAACGGCAAATCTCTCGGGATTGCTGCAATCGCATGTCTGTTTGTTGTTTATAACATTTCATAACATAACATCACGCCAGTTCGCTCTTAAGGGGTAAGCAGATCTCTCATTTCACCGGTTATGTTCAAGTTTCATGAAATCTATTTTGGCGAAATAGTTCCCTTACTAACTTGCCTATTAGGTACGTACAACTAAAAGTGAAAAATAAAAAAACTTTTTGCAAAAAAATACTACCGACTTCCAAATACAAAACTACAAAGTGAAAAATAACTAAATTTTTTGAAGTCGGTGTCCATAACGCAAAAAAATGGTACCTACGAATGACACCGACTTCAAAAAATTAAGTTATTTTTCACTTTGTAGTTTTGTATTTGGAAGTCGGTAGTATTTTTTTGCAAAAAGTTTTTTTTGTATATTGTTGATTGTTATATTTATGACAAACAAATTTAGGGCCTATATCTGCCTAGCCTTTTCTCTACTATATAGGGGTCGGCTTCCAGTCTTACCGGATTCAGCTGAGTACCAGTGTTTTACATGCGACTGCCTATCTGACCTCCACAACCCAGTAACTGGGTAACACGATATCTCTTGGCTAGACTGGTGTCAGATCTTAAGCTTCTGGTTCTAACTATCCGTAACGACCGTCAAAGATCTTCAAATAAAAGCCGGAACCAACGGCTTAACGTGCTTTCTGAGGCACGGAAGAATCTCGGTATGTTGAAATGGTTACCCATTCATGGACCGACCTCGTCAAGTGTTGCTTAACCTTGAAGATCGACCCGTGCGGCTGTTATTATTTAGCCACGAGCTCCACGATGGCATATTTATTGTATTTAAGGATTTATATTTTATGGCATGTGATATTATGTGACATTAAGTTCGGGCAAGTTATCATTCGGACAAACTTCGATGAAGAATGCACTGTGTGTGTATTCTTCATCGAAGCGGGCAAATGATAATTAGGTCAAAAAATATTATGGCACTTTAGATTATGGATCAAAAGTTAGGGAACACAATAGAGAACCGTAATATGTATGTACAGTCAAGGGTCAAAAGTGCAGTCATACTCTCCCAAAACTCAAATGGCTAGTTTTTGTAGAAGAAGTTAATTTATCCACAACTGATTTAATATTTTGTATAGACATTAAGGCGGGTGGAAAACCGGTCCTTAGGGCCCTTCAGAAGCTGTTTGATTCCGTCATACTCGAGGGCTAAACGCCACGGGCATGGTGCAAGGGTGTGGTGGTACTCTTCTTCAAGAAGGGCGACAATGCCCGGTTGAAGAACTATAGGCCCATCTCACTTCTTAGCCATGTCTACAAGTTGTTTTCAAGAGTCATCACGAATCGTCTCGCGCGCAGGTTTGACGATTTCCAGCCCCCCGAACAAGCCGGATTCCGAAAAGGCTTTAGCACCGTAGACCACATACATACGCTGCGGCAGGTTATACAGAAGACCGAAGAGTATAACCTGCCTCTCTGTTTAGCGTTTGTGGACTACGAGAAAGCCTTCGATTCGATAGAGACTTGGGCTGTACTGCAGTCTCTCCAACGGTGCTAGATCGACTACCGGTACATTGAGGGGTTGAAGTGTTTGTACAAAAACGCCACCATGTCAGTCCGTCTTCAGGATCAGACCTCGAAACCAATCCTTCTCCAGCGCGGCGTGAGACAGGGAGACGTCATTTCTCCGAAACTGTTCACTGCTGCGCTGGAGGATGTCTTCAAGGTTCTGGACTGGAGGGGGCTGGGCATCAACGTTAAAGGCGAGTACATTACTCACCTTCGGTTTGCCGACGACATAGTGGTCATGGCTGAGACCATGGAGAGCCTCAGTAAAATGCTCGATGACCTCAGTAGAGCTTCCGAAAGAGTGGGTCTTAAAATGAACATGGACAAAACCAAGATCATGGTGAATGCCCATGTAACACCCACTCCTATCAAGGTCGGAGACTCTACTCTCGAAGTTGTAGACGAGTATGTCTACCTGGGACAAACGGTCCAATTGGGTAGGTCCAATTTCGAGAAAGAGGTCAACCGTCGAATCCGACTCGGCTGGGCGGCGTTCGGGAAGTTGCGTGGTATCTTCTCGTCCAATTTACCGCAGTGTCTCAAGACAAAAGTCTATGACCAGTGTGTGTTGCCAGTGATCACCTATGGGACCGAGACGTGGTCGCTCACAATGGGCCTTATCAGAAAGCTCAGTCACCCAAAGGGCAATGGAAAGGGCTATGCTCGGAATTTCCTTGCGTGATCACGTCAGGAACGATGATATCCGCAGGAGAACCAAAGTTACCGACATAGCCCGAAGAATTGCCAAACTTAAGTGGCAGTGGGCAGGGCACATTGCTCGCAGAACGGATGGCCGATGGGGCCGAAAGGTTCTGGAATGGCGACCGCGAACCGGAAGACGATACGTTGGAAGGCCTCCCACTAGGTGGACTGATGACCTGGTTAAGGTTGCGGGAAGGCGCTGGATGCGAGACGCACGGGATCGGTCAATGTGGCGACGCCTGGGGGAGGCCTATGTCCAGCAGTGGACGTCTTTCGGCTGAAATGATAGACATTAAAGTATAGATTACTCCTACTAACTGCGAAAAGTTGAAATTCTGCTGCCTACAAAAAAATTGCCTTTTCTGTTTTGGTAGAGTGTGACTGCACTTTTGACCCTTATAGTACCTACGAAAATAATTTCTAGAAATATGCGGATTATAAACAGTCTGGGATTTTATCAACTGGTTGAATGTGACTTGCACGTCATAAAGCGACGTCTATTTGTTTATGACACAGATCGCTTCAACTTTAATGAAGTTTCAGTTTACTGGGAGTTGTCAACAAATACTTTCCTTGACTTGAAAATACTTGCGCACTTGAACACGGTGCAATTAACTCTACCTATACCTACTCTACATGCACAAACCTTCTAGGTTGTGGGTTCGAAATGCGGTGCGTAGATTTTAATAGATGTGCCAACTTGTTTTATTAATGTCCATTTTCCCACGCCTGGGTAAAGGCTTTTCCCCAGTCCTTCCACCTTTTTTAACCCCCGACGGAAAAAGAGGGGTGTTATAAGTTTGACGTGTGTTGCTGTGTATCTGAGTGTCTGTGTATCTGTGTGTCTGTCTGTGGCATCATAACGCCTCAACGGATGAACCGATTTTGATTTAGTAGTAACCGATTATATTTTTTTGTTTGAAAGGTGATTGCTGTCGAGAGTGTTCTTAGCTTGTTGTTCTTAGTTAAAATCGGTTCAAAAATTATGGGCGTTTTACTGTTTGAATCGGGATGTTTTTTCGCAAGATAAATATCTTGCGAAAACATCCTGTTGGTGACGCAGCTTGCGAAACCATCGTGTGATTTGTGATGGTGTAAATAGACTCATAAGTGATAGTGACTATGGACTTATAAAGTGTTTAGGACAGTAATAGTTAATATGGACTTATGTAAGTGTTTGGAACAGTTAAGTGATATGTTTTTGTTTTATATGTAAACCTCATTATATACCTAATATGTTTTGTTAACTTATTGTAGCGAGGCCCCTAATTTAAAGTAAAATTAATTCGATATAGCCAAACGGGTCTCGTTACAGTAACGTTTTGTCATTGAATAGCGCCGTGCCCTACTTTGCGCCGATTGGTCGAGTAACTGCTTCGCTATGATTGGTCGACGCTCGACCGACGTGAAGTTGCTCAACGCGGTGTAGGTAATTTGTAGAGGGGCGCGGCGTTAGCAATAATTGTATAAGTAAGGGACCATTGTTGGAAAAAGCCCTTTTTTACTGCGAGCAGCGGCGCAAGCAACACGTCTACAGAATATCGAAATATAGAAGAATATTTCCTCAGTAGTTGACCTGGTTTTATTGGTTGAATCCTCAACAATACCATGGTCCTTCGAAAGCCGGATTCAAGACCGAAGCCAGAAGAAATACAGTTCCGCCGCTGAAGAATTGAAGATTTTTGCAGTTACTGTGAAACAAAACGTGCTATCTTTATCAAGATAATTGAAAAACACGTGGTCTTTCTCAAGACGTGGAGTGTGAAGATCATAAACGTGGTCCTTTTTCGGGACGATCACAACTAATCGTCTTTTCAAGAGGATAGTGAAACACGTGGTCCTTAACAGGGTCGAAAACGTGTGGTTTGTAGCAGATGGTCAACACGTGGTCTTTTTCGAGACGATCATAAACGTGGTCTTTTCGGGACGATCGTACGGAACGTGAAGACTTCAAGACGCCATTACGTGAATACATCAAAGGATACCGACCGTGAAGAATTATCGCTGCGTTCATCATATCAACTTGGAATTCCACGTCGAATCTACGCTCAAGAACGACATCGGAGTGAAGTACTAAGCGGCAGCAAGGTTGAGCCAAGCGCTACTTGCGCCACGAAGAATAAGTACCTACTTACGTCGCGACTTGGAAGCAGGAAGATTTCCTATTGAAGATTCGTCGGGATTTACGCTGGGAAGAGTAATATTTGAAGAAGTTACTTATCTCGAAGCCTGATATGATGACGCGAAGCCGCAAAGGAGATAGCACGAGGTCAATTACCGAGGAAGAAACCAGCGGTGGTGATAAGATGGCGACGGGGACGACTTCGGGTGCCACGTCGGAAACAGTGACCGACAGCACCGCAGCGACCGAACACTCGACTGTGGTCGAGGACGCCGACATCACCATGGTTGAGAAACGCAAGAAGAAGCAGCCCAAGTCAGTTTCTAAGAATAATTCTCAAAGGAAGAAAGAATTAGAAGCAAGATTGGAGCTAGAAAAGTTGCAATTAGAAGAAATAAGAATGAAGGCCAAGCTTGCTTACACCAAGCTGGAACTAGCGCGCGCAGATGATACGGACCTGAGTGACCAGGAAGGAGAAGAAGAGGCTGAAGTCGAAGCCGCCGCAGCGCAAGCAACTGCGGCATGGGTGTCAACGACGAAGAGTGTGGAACGCAACGAGGGGGAGCCGCCAAGTGAGTTGCCCGCCCCAGAGGTCGCGATCACCGCACCAAGTCACACCAACCAGCTGGCAGCAGCAATCCTTCAAGCTGTCAAGTCCGCGTCTGAGAATAAGACGTCATCATTCATGCAGCGCGCACCGAAGTACGTCAGCGAGCTGCACCAGTTTGAAGGCGACGCCTGCGATTGGATGGCGTTCAAGGCGACTTACGAAGATACCCGCGCGCTCTTCTCAGATATAGAGAACATGGGAAGACTGAGAAGAGCCGTCAAGGGCAAAGCGAAAGAAGCGGTGAAATCGTTATTGTTCACCCAGATCGACCCGCAACAAGTAATTACCGCCTTGGAGCGCCGCTTCGGACGCCCCACTTATCTCATTAGAAGCGAGATAGAAAACATCGAGAAGCTTCCTCCGATGTCAGAAGATGCGAGAGAGTTGGTGCGTTACGCCGGGGCAGTGTCAAACACCGTTAGCGTCGTGAAACAAATGAAGCGACAAAGTTACCTGCACTCGAGTGATATTTCAAGCAGAATCATCGAGGAAATGTGTACATTGGTGCGTTTCAAGTGGTACGAGTATCGAGCAAAGAAAGAAGATGAAGATGAGCCCATACTCCTGAGCCTCATGCAGTTCTTCAACGACATGGTGGATCAATTTGAGATGCACGAGTTCGTGGGATCCAGAATGAAGAAAGAAAGCATGAGGTTCCGAACGCGAACCGCGGGCTCTCGTGGCATGCATACCACTCGAGCTGCTAGGAACCAAGAAGATCAAACGTCAGAAGAAGATTCAGAAGGCGAACATGAGTGCAGGACGAAGTCAGCTACGGTGTTTTCCTGCAAAGAAGATAATAGAAAGGAACGCGAAAAGGTTAACTGCCCGCAGTGTAAAGGTGAGCACACTCTTCCGAAATGCAAGAAGTTTAGTGAAGCATCAATTAAAGACAAGTGGGAGCAAGCCAAGAAGTCTGGGTTGTGCTACAAGTGCCTAGAAGGAAGGCATCGGGGCTTCAGCTGTAAAGCGAAACCATGTGGAAAGTGCAAGAAGGGTCATCATTTGCTGTTGCATTATGAAGAAGCAACGAAGTCGACGGCTCAAGAAACGACCGCTCAGACAATAGCTTCTACGGTCAACGCGGCGCGAGCGGTATCAAGGGCGTATCTCAAGATTGTTCCTGTGGAGTTAATGGGGCCAGAGGGGAACGCCTGCGTCTACGCTCTCATGGACGAAGGCTCTACGGTCACGCTGATAGAAGACTCAGTAGTCGAGAAGATCGGGGCACAAGGGCCAGATGAGGAGCTGCGCATAGAAGGCGTAGGCGGCCACCGCATGGACCAGAAGTCTAGGAAAATTGACGTCAAGATCCGCGGGATGTTCGGCCGTAATACTGAGAAGTTATCCGGGTACTCAATAAAAAACCTGCACTTGACGCCTCAAGAGGTCAACGAAAAAGACTTAGAAGGATGCGAGCACCTGGAAGATATTCGGGATCAGTTAAAGTACCCCAATGCCAAACCCTCGGTGCTCATTGGTCAAGACAACTGGCATCTCATAGTCTCGCAAGAAGTCATGCATGGCCACCGCTGCAAGCCAGTCGCGTCAAGAACGCAGCTGGGATGGGTGCTACACGGAGTGCGGACAAGCAGCAGCGCTCCAGTCAGGGTCGTGAATCACCTTGTTACGCAACCCAGCTCCAAGGACGATCACCTGGAAAAGCTGATCAGGGAACATTTCGACATTGAGGCGTTAGGAATCGCCGCCAAGAAGCCGTCGAACGACATAGATCAGCGGGCGCTACAAGTCCTGGACGCCACCACGAAGAGGTTGACCGACGGGAGATTCAGCACGGGGCTCATCTGGAAGACAGAAGGCGAGCATCTACCTGAAAGCAAGACGACAGCTGCGCGGCGCTTGAAGGGAATTCAGAAGAGATTCCTGAAATATGGGGAATTTCAGAAAAAATACGAAGAGCAGATCAACAACTTGATCGTCAGCGAGTATGCAGAGGAAGCTAAGGAAGAACCTACCTCTGCAAGGACTTGGTACTTGCCACACTTCGCAGTCGTCCACCCACAGAAGAAAAAGATGAGATTGGTATTCGACGCCGCGGCTAAGTCGAATGGACGATCACTTAACGACGCGCTGCTAGCCGGACCCGACCTACTTCAATCATTGTTCGGAGTATTACTACGGTTTCGTCAAAGTGCAGTAGCTGTGGTGGCGGATATAAAAGAAATGTTCCTGCGCGTGAAAATCAACGAGGAAGACCGAGACAGTCTTCGATTCCTGTGGCAAGATAAGGAATATAGGATGACGTCCTTGATATTTGGAGCTGCGTGTTCTCCATGTGCGGCAATATATATCAAGAACAAGAACGCCAGCGAGTTTGAAGACCAGTACCCAGAGGCGGCAAGGGCAATTACGCGCAATCATTACATGGACGACTACTTGGCAAGCTATCCAGACGTGGCGACAGCAAGAAGAATAGCAAATCACGTCGACACAGTGCACAAAAAAGGAAAGTTCTTCCTAAGAGGCTGGGCAAGCAATCACCCTGAAGTGATAGAAGAGCTTCACTCCGGAGACAGCACGGGCACGGTTCGCCTGGGTGAACAAAAGGACCAGGTGGAGAAGACCCTTGGGCTGAACTGGAACGTGAAAGATGATAATCTACATTTCACGCTGACGTTAAGAAACACCCCAGAGGAGGCCATCGACGGCAAACGCGCTCCCACGAAAAGGGAAGCTACGAGCGCGGTCATGACAGTGTTCGACCCGCTTGGTCTGGCCGCTCCCATCACGATCCAAGGCAAGATCATGCTGCAGAACCTCTGGAGAAGCGGCGTGGAATGGGATGAGAAGATACCGCCTGCCCGAGAGGAAGAATGGTCCAGATGGCTACAAGACCTCAAGAAATTGGTGAATCTGGGTATCCCACGCTGTCTGGCGAGAGACGTCGACGAGGGGGAGCTCCACACCTTCTGTGACGCTAGCGAGAAGGCGTACGCGTGCGCGGTGTATTGGCGCGCGCGGCATAACGACGGTCGAGTAGAAGTGAAGCTCCTGGCGGCGAAGGCAAGAGTGACGCCACTGAAACCCACGTCAATCCCGAGGTTGGAGCTGCAAGCATGTCTCCTGGGCAGTCGCCTCGCCACGAACGCACAACAAGAAATGGATCTGCGCATCACAGAAAGATGCTTCTGGACAGACTCGAAGACGGCGCTAGCGTGGATCAAGTCGGACCCCAGAAGATACAAGCCATTCGTCGCGCATCGACTCGCTGAGATTGAAGAGTTGACTAGACATAGAGAGTGGCGATGGGTGCCTACAAAGCACAATGTCGCGGACGACGCCACGCGAGAAGCACCTAAGGACTTCAGCAAGGAACACCGGTGGTTCACGGGGCCGTCATTCCTCTATAAAGACCAAGAAGAGTGGCCGCGGGATGAAAAGGATTTCACCAAGGACACAGGGGAAGAAAAGCCAAATGCCGTCACGTTGAGCGTGAGAAGAATCGCGCCCACCATCGTCCCAGAGCCAGAGAGGTTCTCGCGATGGACAAGATTGTTGCACGCGGCGGCAAGATTCCTGCAAGTTGTGGATACTTTCAAGCAAAGCATCGTCCACAAAACACTGATTACCAGAAAAATCACAAAGAAGGAACGTGATCCGGCTTGGAAGAAGTCACAAAAGGAACCCAAGACGCCATTCAACATAAAGAAAGGCAGCAAGACGCCGTTCATCTTGAAAAAGAGCAGTGTAGAATTGAACCTTCGTCAGAAGTCGGCACTATATGTTGAAAAAGCCGAGCGACTTTTAATCCAACGAGTGCAAGAAGATTGCTACCCGGAACAGCTAGCCGCCTTAAGAAGACAGAGCGACCAAGTCTACAAACTGAAGAACTTTGCCGTCAAGTTAGAAGACGGAATGATAAGGTTATCAACCCGCATCGGCGCGGCCAAGTACCTATCGGATGCCTACAAGAACCCCCTCGTGTTGGACGGACGCCACAGGATCACTCAGCTATTAGTGAAGCATGTACACGAGCGTCTGAACCATGGAAATCTCCAGACGGTAATGAACGAGCTGCGGCAAAGGTTCTGGATTCCTGGGCTAAGAAACATCGTCAAGGCAACGGCAAGAGACTGCGGGTGGTGCAAGTTAAGGAAGAAGGCACCGCAACTGGCTCCTCAGGGCGACCTACCGCAGGAAAGATTGTCGAGGACAAGCCCTCCCTTCACATGTGTGGGCGTGGACTACTTTGGCCCTCTACTGGTCACCGTGGGACGACGCGTAGAGAAGAGATGGGGCGCATTGTTTACATGCATGACAACGCGTGCAGTGCATCTGGAGTTGGCCGCATCCCTAACGACCGACTCCATGATATTGGCCCTAAGACGAATGATTGCCAGAAGAGGCACTCCCAAGGTCATCATGAGCGACAATGGAACCAATTTCGTGGGTGCAAGTCGCGAACTCCAAGAGGCCATTCAAGAGGCCACCAACGAAATCGGCATAGTATGGAGGTTCATTCCCCCAGGAGCCCCACACATGGGTGGCTCGTGGGAACGGCTAGTGCGCACCGTCAAGACCGCACTGGCAGCGACACTCAACGAAAGGAGACCGAGGGAGGAGGTCCTGCACACTCTGCTACTGGAGGCAGAACATGTGGTCAACTCACGGCCACTATTCTCCGTGAGCACCGACCCCAACGAAGAAGAAGCACTGACCCCTAACCATTTTCTAATCGGCAGGTCCAGCGGAGCTCACATGTTTGGCTCATTCGACGACGCTGAGCTCATCGGTTCTCCATCGTGGAGGACATCCCAGCGCCTGGCCGACCACTTTTGGGCCAGATGGGTGCGCGAGTACCTACCAACGCTCTCACCCCGGTACTTCCAGGGTCCCCATTATCGGGATCCCACCGTTGGGGACCTCGTCCTGCTGGTGGACCACACACTGCCACGCTGCTCGTGGCCACGCGGCGTGATCAGCGCGACCTACCCCGGGCCAGATGGAAGAACTCGGATCGTCGACGTCCGCACCCCGGCGGGCGTACTGCGTCGGCCAGCATCCCGGCTGGTCGTGATAGTGCCAGCATCGTCACCCCTGCAAGCTGAGGTGCAAGGCACCGAGGGGGAGACTGTTGGTGACGCAGCTTGCGAAACCATCGTGTGATTTGTGATGGTGTAAATAGACTCATAAGTGATAGTGACTATGGACTTATAAAGTGTTTAGGACAGTAATAGTTAATATGGACTTATGTAAGTGTTTGGAACAGTTAAGTGATATGTTTTTGTTTTATATGTAAACCTCATTATATACCTAATATGTTTTGTTAACTTATTGTAGCGAGGCCCCTAATTTAAAGTAAAATTAATTCGATATAGCCAAACGGGCCTCGTTACAGTAACGTTTTGTCATTGAATAGCGCCGTGCCCTACTTTGCGCCGATTGGTCGAGTAACTGCTTCGCTATGATTGGTCGACGCTCGACCGACGTGAAGTTGCTCGACGCGGTGTAGGTAATTTGTAGAGGGGCGCGGCGTTAGCAATAATTGTATAAGTAAGGGACCATTGTTGGAAAAAGCCCTTTTTTACTGCGAGCAGCGGCGCAAGCAACACGTCTACAGAATATCGAAATATAGAAAAATATTTCCTCAGTAGTTGACCTGGTTTTATTGGTTGAATCCTCAACACATCCCGTGTCGGGGGGGTTTTTTAATTTTTGAAATTTTACTTGTAATTACATTACTTGCGCAGGTGCAAGCACTGAAGCAGCATTCGTTAAGAATCGTCTCTGAATGACCGTTTATTCTATTATGATTTTACTTTTTGCTCGTGGCTAAGTAATAACAGCCGCACGGGTCGATCTTCCATCTTTACATAGCGAGTTTTATCCGTGCCGCGGAAAGCACGTTAAGATGTTGGACCCAGCTGTCATTTGAAGATCTTTTGACAGTCGTTACGGGTATTCAGAAGCCCGGTATCTGACACCAATCTAGCCAAGGGGTATCGTGTAGCTAAATCCGGTTAGACTGGATGCCGACCCCAACATAGTTGAGAAAAGTCTAGGCAGATGGATTGATTTTACTTTATGTTTCTTACCCGCAAGTTCTGAAGAACGCAGATGCGGAGGGATTATGCGTGAGCGCAGTGAGTCGTACGCAGCACATGCGCGTGGCGTTGGCGAGCTTCTCAAGCACGATGAGCACTCGCTGTCCCAGCCCGCGTCGACGGCCTTCCGCTTCAACTTGCACCTCATAACTGCAACAATAAGGATATTCTGATATCATGTGCACTGGGTGGCAGCACTGGCAGCACTGAGACGTTAGGTCAACACACCTGTCAAAGCGTTTATATATTTTCCGACATTATGTAAATTGACGTCAACGACCTGTTGATGTCATAGGTTACCTTAAGCACAGATAATACAAAGGAACCGTGCCGACGTAACTAGCGTTTTTCGTCTGTTTTTTTTTTTTTTATATAAAAAAACGTTGCCCCACACTAGGAATTTCTTCCTGTATCGTGGGTGCGTTTACAAACATATAAACTCACATACACAACACCCAGAGCCGGAACAACTATCTGTAGGTCATACAAATATTTGTACCGTGCGGGAATCGAACCCGCGACACGCAGCGCAGCAGTCAATCGCTCAACCACTGCGCCAACCGTGCGCCCGATTAAGATGATTATTTTTATAAGTAGGTACTTTGATCGCGTTCGGTTCCGTTCCACGGCTATAGATGGTGCTAGCAACCTGCAAGTAAAAGGGCGGTTTTCTCGGTACACGACTATTTAAATACAATGACGATTTGTTTTATAGTATTTCTTTGCAAGTTGTTACAGTACCAAAATGGGTTACAATACAAATTTAAAGATCGAGTAGAATGCCTCAGAAATTTAAAAACGCGCCATCTATTGCCATCAATTTTAAATAATCCGTTCAAATAATCTTTGAAATGTGAATTAATAGCCCAATATTCCATAATTTTGTGCTTAGGAGAGTTGTTTTAAAAACCGGCCAAGTGCGAGTCGGACTCGCGCACGAAGGGGAAAAACGGCATAAAAATGACGTTTGTTGTATGGCACCACTTAAATATTTATTTTATTCTGATTTTAGTATTTCGAGCGGTAACAGAAATACATCATCTGTGAAAATATCAACTGTCTAGCTATCACGGTTCATGAGATACAGCCTGGTGACAGACGGACAGACAGACGGATCGCTGAGTCTTAGGGTCCCGTTTTTACGCTGTGGGTCGGGACCCTATAAAAACATACAATTTTTATGATAAATTCTAGAAAATGTTAATTCTACACACAAATCAATAACGAACCGATGCATATCGCGCCATCTAGTGACATTTATTTGAACCAAATTTTCATAAGTATCCTATTCCAAGAGCCTGGACCTCTTACCAAAGTGACGTGGCGCCAACCCGTGGCGGGAATTTGCCTCAAAACCTCCATTATAGGTATTACATAACACTATGTTCTAGGGATGTTACGGACTTCCCAGGTGGGGCCCCGCATTGTCGAGACGGGGGGGGGCTCAGTAGCCTTGGCTTGGTCTCCCACGGTGAAGCGAAGAGGAACCCAATGAGGGGGTGCTCCTCAGGGCTTTTGCCGATTAGGCCGACGACGTAGCGGCCAACCAGTAGGTTGCGGTGCCGCTTGGTAACAGAGGCGACATCGCAACTGAGGCAGGCCACGGCCCACGATGTCGTATTGAGCGTCCCACCCAGGTCCCATACGATATCGCGGCTGAGGTTTGGAGGCTGCGGCGGGAGAGGAGTGCCGGTAACCTCCGTCTACTATGTTCAATAACACAAACAGCCTCAGGTTTTCATAAAAACTGGACTGTTTAGCATCTGTTAACTGCTTAAATGTAATGTACCTATACAATTAGATAATATTTAAATATAAATATAAGGTAGTCTAATAAAGAAGAGGTGCGAAAATCCGGGTGCCGGTGTGCCAAAGAACGTGGCAGTCAAAAGGTTAATAAAAAAAAGATAAGATTTATTATTTTTGAGAATTTGTATTCTTTAAATGTTTTTAGTGGGTATATAGGTGCTAAAAAGTACAGAGATTTTTAGGAATAAAACTGAATATTGACACAAATTTATACCGAGAGCGTCAGTGCGAACTTTCACGTCGTGAAAATTTCATTTAATTACAAACTTAGAGTTAAACTATGCTTTACTTGTGTAGACGCATCAGAATTTGCAACATAGTAACGTCTGCTGGTGAACTTTAACCACACGGACAAAAGATTAAAAAAGGAATCTGTGTGTGTTATCTTTAAAGATTAGGCAATTATCTTCTTGTAATGTAATTAATGGATACCGTACGGTACCCACGTGCGATGGAATGGCCATTCTTAGCACACCTGACACTCGATAGTCAGAAAGCCCGCTTGACCAAACAGGTGTTAGTACCCACTCAGGGGCGGATTAAATGTCGAGAGCGCCCTAGGCACTTCATAGACCCCCGAATGATCCACGCGGTTTCGCCCTCGTCCCCAAAATCTGGCTGCGTCCGATGGGTAACACTGCAGCTGTATCTTACCAACTTCTATTATGAAATCAGCCGATGTAGGAATAATTATGAAGGCGGCAAGATTTTTTTTATTTTTTTTTGATATCTTGCGCTTGACCACTATCTCACCTGATGGTAACCGATGTGGTTGACGATGAAGCACGCGTGCCTAGAAGAAACCTATTCACTCTTGACTTAAAGTCTCTCAGGTTGTAGCTATCAGGAAATACAGACCCCGGCAGGGAATTCCACTCCTTTCCTGTACGCATTATAAAAGTATTCCCAAAACGTTTGGTGCATATGGGTGGGGTGTCCACCATGTACCGATGACGCATCGCCGTACGTCTTGTAGTCCGATGATGGAACGGGCTAGGAGGAATTAGTTCATGCAATTAAAACGCACACTCCTCGAAAAGTAACCGATAAACGTTCCGGAAACTCTACATCTTTATAGAATAAAAAAATATTTTATATTGTGTAAGTTGGTGCATACTTGCTTACACAATTAATTTTATGTTAATTAACTTTGTTTAAAAACTTCCGCCCGCGCCCCTTTATACTCGTATACCCAAGGCACGTGCCTAGGGGTGATCCGCCTCTGAGCCCGCGATTGAAAAGCAACGATTTTTTTTTAGAGCCTCCGAGGTTTGGTTGCAGTCTATGCAAATCACTCGCTGCCATCTCTACGCTGGAGACCAGGCACTAAAAATGCTCTAGGAAGCCCCGCCGACCGTCTAGGGTAAGGCCAAGTCGCAAGTTGCACCGAACTGTATTTCCTGTTAGCTTCTGAAGAGTGAATAGGTTACTTCTAGGAAAGCGTGTCTCATCGTCGATTACATCATCGGGTGAGATAGTGGTCAAGCGTGAGCCTATCAATAATAATAAAAAAAGACTGTATGGTCGTTGCACCGACTACAATGGTTGATAAAATACAACATTGCTTATTGCGTCAAGCAGTTTTATTATCAGTTTCTGAAACAGCTGCAGTAACACGTGAAGTAAAAGTACATCGTAATAATTATATTCGAAAGTTAATTAATCACGGCATTGATAAGTGGTCGGATTATTTCTTAGGAATCGAACCGACCGTATCAATGGATGAACTGAAGTTTGACCTCATCGAATCGACTATATCACCTTTCAATACCTACCTTTTAGGTGAGATAAACCAACAATAGGTTAAAAGTTCGGTAAAAATGTTGGACTAATTGGGAATAGTTAAAAAATAATTGATCACTTCTGATAAAGCATCATGTTGACAGTATTGCACAATATTTGATGACAAAATTTATTTGAAGCACAATGCGGTTTAATGCAGTTTTACTTTTTTACAAAAAAATACTACCGACTTCCAAATGAGAAAACTACAAAGTGAAAAATAACTATATTTTGGGAAGTTGGTGTCTCTGGTAGGTACCATTTTTTTGCTTTATGGACACCGATGACTGATTTGTCACTTTGTAGTTTTCTTATTTGGAAGTCGGTAGTATTTTTTTGTACAAAACTTTTTTATTTTTCACTTTTTAGTTTTACCTAATTAATAGGCAAGTTGTTAAGTAAGGTACCTATAATGCCAGAATAGATTACCCCCATATCATGAAACTGAACATAACCGGTGAAATGAGAGTGTACCAAGGTGAACTGTACACATCTGCGTACCCCTTTAGAGCGTAATGGCGTGATGTTATGTTATGAAATGGTATAAACCATAAACAGACATGCGATTGCAGCAATCCCGAGAGATTTGCCGTCATTTATTGAAGAGTTCTGTTGTATATCTCCGAAATCCTTCATCAGATCTTCACCAAATTAAAATGGGACCAATTTCAAAACATACTTTTTCGAACAAAACAAAAATTTTCAAAATCGGTCCTCAATTGACGGACATATCGGTGAACATACATAAAAAAAAAACGTACTCCAAGTCGAACATAGAACCTCCTCCTTTTTGGTAAGTCGGTTAAAAAGGTAAGCTTTATTAAGCATCATCATCTTCCTGCCGTTGTCCCATGTTACTTGTGGTCGGCGCAACACGTTTTCTTCTTCCATACCGTCCTGTCCCCCGTCACGCCATCACTGACTCCCTTTTCTTTCATATCACTCCTCACACAGTCCATCTATCTTTTCTTAGGCCGTCCCCTCCCTCTCCATCCATCCACATTTATATTCATAACTCATTTAGTAACATGCGCTTCATCCCTCCTCATCAGATGACCATACCAGGAAAGGCTTTATTAAGCATTTAGCATAATAAAAACTGATAAGTTCAAATATTGGCTCGTTAAACATGGAATCAATGCAGGCCGCATTTATGTTAAGCTTCTGCCTGTACTGTGCGATTTTCTGCCGAAATTAATGTAGAGGATTCGATGGACTAGGACATTTTTTTCTTTAAAAAAAAATATTTTACAAAAAAAATACAACCGACTTCCTAATTCCTAACCGACGTCCTTTTCCAATCCAGTGTGGATTGCCTTCGCGTGGATTGCATTGGATCCTTCATCAGGTCCTTGAGGAAGGACCACCAACAGTGGTCACTTAATTCCAAATACCTGGGTGACCGAGCACTGCTTGGGTGAAAATCGTAGTTACATACCTACATTATTACCTCAATGGTGAAAATAGAGAAAACGACGCTTTCTAAAAATGAAACCTAGCTAGATCGATTTATAGCTCCCGAAACCCCATGCATATTAAATTTCATGAAAATCGTTTTAGCCGTTTGCGAGATTCAGATTACATATATACATGAATTGCTCGTTAAAAGCGCACCTAATTGTTGCTGGCCGGGAAGACCGCCCAGCGTTCGCGGGGCGCCCAAGGGCCCCGTTGGCGTCTGCGTCACATTGTGACAGTGACTTTTCCGTGAAAAATTGTGTTTAGTGTTTATATTATAACAGTTTATTTTAGTTTTAAGTAAATGGTGCAGTGTAAATATAGTTTTAAGTGCGTATTTTATTGTTTTTATGACTTATTAATTTTTCCTGTAAGTATTGTATTTAGTTTTTATTTTCTATGTTAAATAATTACGACAGTAGCGATGCCTTACGAAACGCTTGTCAACCTTCCACATCGCTGGATGCCCTAGTCAGATGCCCTCTCTGTTCCCAAGCACGGTTTTTTAAAGGTGAACGAGGTTTGAAGGTACATCTGGGTAAGAAACACAAATCCCACTATGTGCCTTCATCATGTCCAACAATACCCAACACTTTTACACCAAATTCACCCCCTCAACCCCTTTGGCAAACGCTTGCAAAATTTAAAACTTCAACGCCTGTATTAAAAAGAGTTCCTCGTGGCGCGAGACCATCCGTGGCATTGAGCCTAGCACGCTGTGTCCGCCTCGCCGTCCGAGAGAACTCACTAAGTTCTTGGGAGCAATTACTCACCTTCCCGTTTAGAATCCTACATGTGCAAAAAAATCTGGCAACCAAAAAAACATTAACCGCTCAAATCAAAGACAACTGTAACATTTCGGCCCAAAGTTTCGAACCAAAATTAACTTCACATCTCCCCCAAAGAGGGTTATTGCACCATGTGGAGTCTAAACTAGGTGAAGGTGACATCAGAGGTGCTGCTAGGATCATCTTCAGCAGCGATGTGGTTGCACCGTACTCTCCAGAGACCCTTGCAGCTCTGGAGAGCAAACACCCCGCCCCGGCAGATGATCTCACCTTCCCCGACCCCCCAGATCATGAAATCAACTCATTGCAAATTACAGCCCAACAACTGTGTACGGCCGTAGGCTCCTTCCGGAGTGGTTCTGCCGGCGGCCTCGACGGCCTGACACCCCAACATTTGAAAGATTTAATGTGCGCAGCCGCCGGGGAAGCTGGTGAGTCCCTTTTGAAGGAGCTGACGGCCCTCATCAACCTCATGCTCTCCGGCAATGTGAACGAAGCCGTCATAGATATTTTGTACGGGGCCAATCTATGTGCCTTGCGCAAGAAGGATGGCGGCATTCGTCCCATTGCCGTAGGGTCTACCTACAGGCGTATCGCAGCCAAAATTTGCTGTGCTTTTTACAGCGAAGCACTGGCCAGCAAATTCCAGCCCCTACAACTGGGCTTCGGGTCCAAAGGGGGCTGTGAGGCTGCGGTACACGCCTTATCAACATACCTCAACAGTAATGAAGGTGAGGTCATACTTAAGGTTGACATAAAAAATGCCTTCAATTCCGTAAACAGGGATACCTTGTTGACAGAAGTTCAAAAAGAAATACCCAAAATTTACAGTTTTCTTTATCAATGTTATAGGCACCCCTCTAAATTACTCTACAAGGAAAACCTTTTGGAATCAGCTGTTGGTTGTCAACAAGGTGACCCTCTTGGGCCAGTCATTTTCAGTTTGGCAATAAACCCAATCATTCGGCAACTAAATTCTAAATTCAATGTATGGTATTTGGACGATGGAACCCTAGGAGGTGATGTAGATACAGTCTTGAACGATTTAACTTTTTTGAAAGATAAATTTAGCTCCATTGGGCTAGAACTTAACCTTTCGAAATGCGAAATTTACCTCCCACAAACTACTGACCGACAGACTACTATAGCAAAATTCAACGCGATAGCACCTAATATTAAAATTACTGAGAGAAATTCTCTTCACCTCCTGGGTTCCCCTATTTTTGATGAATCCTTTCCAAATTTTATTGAACAGAAAATACAAAATTTTAACGATGTCTCGGAAAGACTTTTCAAAATTAACATGCATTCGGCCTACACACTTATCCGGTATTGTTGCTTTGGACCAAAATTTACTTATAGCCTTCGCTCCTCTCATTTATGGAAATACCCACAACTTTTAGAAAAAGTAGACCAAATTATAAAGAACACACTTTCATCTATCCTAAATGTGGCCTTGGACGACCGAGCATGGCAACAAGCCACGCTTCCCATTCGCTTGGGTGGCCTCGGCGTCCGCAAAATTTCAAGTATAAGTTTACCAGCCTTCCTCTCCTCGGTCTACGGTACTGATAAATTAACCAGGAACATCTTATCTTCCTCACTGGTTGATTTTGAGGTACCGTGTTTGACCGATGCGTTGAACGCTTGGAAAATGGCTTGTCCCAATACGGATCTGCCCGACAACCTGTCCTCCCAGAGACGATGGGATGTGCCGCTCTGCAGTATTATACAGAATAACCTTATAAATACATCGTCTAGTACTGCTGAGCGTGCGCGTCTGCTGGCTGTGGGGGAATGGGAGTCGGGTTTGTGGCTTCAAGCACTCCCGTCATCCACCATAGGCACTATGATGGATGATTCTTCGTTTCGGCTCGCAACTTGTCTACGCTTAGGCGCACCTTGTGTTGCTCCGCATCGGTGCCATTGTGGTGAAACTGTCGGCAGCCTTGGGCACCATGGCCTGTCTTGTTGCAAGAGCGCAGGGCGCATAGCACGGCACGCCAGTATCAATGACATTATTCGTCGAGCCCTTATCACCGCCAGCGTACCAGCTGTATTAGAACCTAACGGCTTGGTACGTGACGATGGGAAGAGACCAGATGGCATGACTTTGGTGCCGTGGAAGGTGGGTAGGCCTCTGGTGTGGGACGCAACCTGTGTCGATACCCTTGCGCCATCTCATGTTCCTAGTTCGGCGGGCTGTGCTGGCGCTGCTGCTGCGGCTGCTGAGGCCCTCAAGCGGCGCAAATACTGTAACCTAATTGGTAATTACAGTTTTGAGCCGTTTGGGGTCGAAACGCTTGGGTCATGGGGCCCGAGTGCACGTCTTCTTTTTAAGGAGATCTCTCGCCGACTGATCGACACTGTGCGTGACCAGAGGGCTGGCTCTTTCTTTGCGCAAAGAATTAGCATTGCCATTCAACGTGGCAATGCTGCCAGTCTTCTGGGCACGTTCTCGGATGACAGCGATGTGGAGGAGTACTTCGACGCCTAAGTGTACCTGTATTTTGTATATAGTGTAAGTAGTTTGGTTTAATATAATAATACTTCCTAATAAAAACACTACAAAGTGAAAAATTACTTCAATTTCGGCGTCGGTATTCTTGTTTTTGTTTCTTCGTTTTTTGACACCGACTGCCGAAATTTAAGTTATTTTTCACTTTATAGTGTTTTTATTTGGAAGTCGTTTGTATCGTGTTTTGTGTGTTTTCACCTTTTTTGGTTGTGTTATAGATCTATATTGTCCACGGTTGTGCCGGAATAGATGACAAGAATAACATGAAACTTGAACATAACAGCCGTCATTTTCGTCCCATTCTGACCAAATATTTCACACAATCGATGGATTTTCCAACGAATGAAGTAATGTGGCTAAGTTCGGAAAAAAAACCCGAAAAAAAAATCTCCACGAATTAATAAAGTAAAACAACTATTGAATTCATTTCAAGTTTCTGTTTTTAAAAAAAGAGTATGCACGATTTTGATTGTTTTAAAAAATAAAGGTCCTTATCTTCGTTTGAATGACGTAAGTAAGCCCGGAAGCTAATGTAATTTACATACCAGCTTTAATAATTAGAACACTTCTTATTCTTCTTAGCGTGTCCATGATAAACATACTCCCTTTAGTTGGTCATGGTCTGCGGGGAGACCCCGCATAAGCACCGAGGATCGGAACCATCTGAGAACCCCCCCATCTATGGAGATTGTCATTGCTGCGGCCGACCTAAGTGCGAAATCTGTTCAGAGTTTTCCAGGTCGGCCAAGGCAATGCGTGCCCAGGCGAAAGGGTCTCCGATGGCTCTAGAAAATAACAAGGAGTTTAAATTTCTCTCGCCAAAGATCGCATCTTTCCGTGGTGATGTTTCCGGTAGATGGACTCACGCAACCAAGAAAACTTTTTCGAGTTTTAAGGCATTTTTCGACGAGGTGTAATTGTACATTGGGTGGTGCGAGTAGCTTTCTTGCTTTGCGATTTCTATACGGCTTCCAGTGAAAAATGTGTCCATAACGAAAAAAAATTGTATCTACCAAAGACATCGACTTCCAAAAAGAAAGTTATTTTTCAATTTGTAGTGTTTTCATTTGGAAGTCGGTAGCATTTTTTGTAAAAAAAAATTTTTTTCGTTATATTCAATTACAGTAATTTAATAAACAAATACCTAATGCTGGGGCCACACTAACGAGAAATGCCATTAATTATTGCGATAATGGACGTTAACCTTAGGTGTAGCCACGACTTAACGCGATAATTTGACAACGGCATTAACATTGCTGTTTGGCGTTATTTGAAAACAAACTTTAAGCTAATAAACATATAAAGAATTACAGTGTACGATTCCTGTGCATTTGTATCATCCACCATCTTCTTTATCTTTGTTTCCTTTTTTTCTTCATTCGGTAATGATTCAATAAATTCAAATACTAAAAATGTACACTCATGAAATACAGAGCTTCCATCTTGCTTGAATTTTTTATCGCCATTATTGGGCATTCACCATCATTCATGTTGACCGTTCAAGTGTAGCCACCCACTTTAGCGCGTTAAAAAATATCACAATAATTATCGCGCTAATGAGCATTGACGTTAGCAGCTAGTGTGGCCCCAGCACAAGGGCTTGTCCTCATCACCATGTCACGACGTCGTCAACGTGGAACGGTGCGTTGTCGCGGCGCGGCGCGCTGGCCTGCAAATTTACGTGTCGTAAAAATAAGCGTCCGCCCCTGAATCCAACGCTTGCTTGGGCATGTAATCTGCCCTAGCCAAGTTTAAACGTTTCATATCGAATCTTTTTCTACAATCGTTAACGCCTTCTTTTTGTTTGGTCTGTCCACGTGACTTAACGTTCAGATGTGTCATTCCCATACATTGATTAAATAATTTGATAATATACAGGGTGTTTGGAAGGGAGCTGTACATACGCCTAGGGTAGAAACTAGGGATAGTCTGCTACCTACCCCCGCCCATTATATTGACCTTGGCCTCAAGGTTTTTTTTTAATTTATTATTATTTTTTATTTGACTTTTTTATGATTTTTTGACTAAAACTACCTGTAGCTCAAAATCTATCCATGGGACCGGTCGGCTAATGGTCTTGTTTTAATCGTTAGAGTCTTAGGGTCCTGCAAAAAATTATTTTACACCAGAAAATTGTGGAGAAGAAAAGTTATGGGGCCTGAAGTACCGTAGTAAGGTAAAGAAATAATTTTAAGGGCAACTTTCTATGGGGTTTAAAAAAAAACTAACAGGGTTGGAGTTCTTCTGATTTTTTTAAAACATCCTCAGTCCATGCCCTTTCTAACGATATGCTAAAAGTGTAATTATCACTTTTAGTTTTAAAGTTATTAATTAATTTCCGCAACTAGGGCACTTCAAGCAAAAATTTCAACTAATGAAAATTAAATGTGTTCGATCGTAAAAGGATGGCAAATGAAACAAAAAATTTGGTAATGACTAATGTCATTAAATTACAAATTTTAATTAATTACTAATTTTAATTAATTACAAATTTTGTTCAAATTGATGACCATTGACCTGTAAACATGCTCGGCACCTCTTCCTCATCTCCACGGTCACCGTTCTAAGCAGCAGTTCCTCGCGCATTGTATCGAATGCGGCGTGGATCCTGTTAATTAGAACCTCCCTTGTTGGTACTTCTTCTGCGTACACCAACTCTTTCGCCCTTCCCCAGACGTAGAAGTCGAGTGGGGTAAGGTCAGGCGACCTTGGGGGCCAGGGAATTGGCCCACCCCGACCAATCCAAGAATTAGGAAAGCAGTTGTCCAGAAGCTCCCTCACTGCTAGGCTCCAATGAGCAGGACAGCCGTCGTGCTGGAAGACTATGGGCCGATCTTCGTCAACGACTTCTACGTCTGGGGAAGGGCGAAAGAGTTGGTGTACGCAGAAGAAGTACCAACAAGGGAGGTTCTAATTAACAGGATCCACGCCGCATTCGATACAATGCGCGAGGAACTGCTGCTTAGAACGGTGACCGTGGAGATGAGGAAGAGGTGCCGAGCATGTTTACAGGTCAATGGTCATCAATTTGAACAAAATTTGTAATTAATTAAAATTAGTAATTAATTAAAATTTGTAATTTAATGACATTAGTCATTACCAAATTTTTTGTTTCATTTGCCATCCTTTTACGATCGAACACATTTAATTTTCATTAGTTGAAATTTTTGCTTGAAGTGCCCTAGTTGCGGAAATTAATTAATAACTTTAAAACTAAAAGTGATAATTACACTTTTAGCATATCGTTAGAAAGGGCATGGACTGAGGATGTTTTAAAAAAATCAGAAGAACTCCAACCCTGTTAGTTTTTTTTTAAACCCCATAGAAAGTTGCCCTTAAAATTATTTCTTTACCTTACTACGGTACTTCAGGCCCCATAACTTTTCTTCTCCACAATTTTCTGGTGTAAAATAATTTTTTGCAGGACCCTAAGACTCTAACGATTAAAACAAGACCATTAGCCGACCGGTCCCATGGATAGATTTTGAGCTACAGGTAGTTTTAGTCAAAAAATCATAAAAAAGTCAAATAAAAAATAATAATAAATTAAAAAAAAACCTTGAGGCCAAGGTCAATATAATGGGCGGGGGTAGGTAGCAGACTATCCCTAGTTTCTACCCTAGGCGTATGTACAGCTCCCTTCCAAACACCCTGTATTTGATTTGATAAAAAAAAATCTACTAGCGAATTACGTTTACCACAGCCGGGAGAGTGGAAAGAAACCCGAAATGATTCTAAACCTTTAATTATTAAAGTTAATTATAATTAATTATCCTAGAAGTGTCCATTCCAAGTCGAGGTTGGATCATGGAATGGTTACAACTACTAACTACAACTAGTTAACCTACGAATGTCCATTCCAAGCCGATGTTAGGACATGGAATGGTTACAATAATTAAATAGACTAACTAAAACTAACTAGCCTACGAGAATCCATCCTACACGATGTAGGAATATGGAATGGTTCTTTCTTACGAGAGATGCTCTTAAATATTAGTTCGGCATTGATCGATTCCTTGACGTCATGGCTGGATCGGTTCCAAGGTAATTGCACAGTCAGCAACTTCCTATGTTTATGCTCCGTACGTTTCTGTGTCAGCGAAAGTCTAGCTACGTGCGTTGACTTGCGGTAACTGCACTGTCATCAAGGTCTATGTATGTATATTGTCCGCAATGTCAGCAGATTCCTAGGCATACGTAACACCTCCACCCTTAGAACGGCAACTATTTTAGCACATTGAGTGAAAAAAGTTGCCGGAGTCTTCTCGGGATCTGAGTTTTTTTTCCAGGATTACGGTAGGAGGCTGCTGGTTCTTGTGGTATGACAGGTGTTCTTTTGCGCGTTGCCCATTTGCACTAGTCCCTTAAGATCCACGGAGTACAAATTGATGTGAGTAGTTGACGTAGCTCGTTGCCCAGAATCGAAGGGTATCCTCATGATTTTGCGAGGTTGGCCTTTGATTTCGTCGTCGGCATCTGCTATGGTGAACTCTTCAGATTTCAGTCGACATCCATCGGGAGTTGTAACGAAATAACTTCCTTGGAGCGGTGTGTTGTCTTGTTGGTGACAGATAATTTGTACTTTCGTTTGCTGAGGGAATTACAGGACATGGTGTTGGTCATCGAGTTTCTTCATAGTTTTCTTCATCAGGATAACTGTAGTGGGATGGCAGGAGTCCCGCAGAACTTGATTGGTGATCGACTTCTGGATGCAATCAGATTTGGTGCGGATCTGGTGGGTAACTTCCTTCTCGCACCAGTTTGACTTCGGGCATTCAGCCTCTATGTAAGTGAATGTCAACTCGTTGGTTGCTAGGACTGGGAAGGATAGGATAAGGGCCTATGCGTGTTTTTAGGTACTACGGATAATCTTTACCAACCCACGCTGGGCTCGTGTGATGAATTACGGTCCATTGCCTATCACAGAGGGAACATTAAAAGAAGCTGATGATGATAATCTTTATAGGTCGTAACTATTCTTGGGAGCAGAAATAAAATGAAAATTTAAAAACGAAGGATTTGGACCTACGGGAGCTGTCAATTAGATACCGGCTCCTTGAAATTATGGTGCTGGTCTGAAAAGTTGTTAATCAGGGTGGTTCGACTGCCCAACCAACTCTCTGGTACCCCATTAGAGTTACTGGTACACAAAGTGGTTCCAGAAATCTTATTAAGAATTCTGTTTAATGGTCACAAGTTAGAAAATTCGCTTTCGCGTGCAACACTTGGATGATGAATCAAGGATTTTAATAAACCGCGCAAACACGTTAGAGTTACTATGAAAAGCAAGGCCAAGGCGAAGTGCCTTAGAAATGGTATTTGGCCGTGCTGATCCATATCTAAACTAACCAAGTTGCCTAACTCTAGCTTATCTAAAAATATATTTCTACTAATATCTACAGTTCGTCGGTGGGCCTGACGTGATGCAGGTCCCCGCGCACTCGAGTTCCTGGGATGGTAAACCCTGAAGGTTAGGATTTAGGAGGGAGCAACACGAGAATAATTCAAATGTACTTACAGCTATTTCATTTCCGGTTCCTCTCTGCGAATCGATTTCCAGATTCTTCTCTCGGTCTGCAGCAGGTCCGTATGTTCAGGATATCCGGAACGGTGCTTGATAGCCACCCGGGTGACACGAGACGTGATTATCGATGTGTGATGTGTCCCGACGTCTCCCGCGGATATCCTACCGACTGCGCCAATTACGTTTACCACAGCCGGGAGAGTGGAAAGAAACCCGAAATGATTCTAAACCTTTAATTATTAAAGTTAATTATAATTAATTATCCTAGAAGTGTCCATTCCAAGTCGAGGTTGGATCATGGAATGGTTACAACTACTAACTACAACTAGTTAACCTACGAATGTCCATTCCAAGCCGATGTTAGGACATGGAATGGTTACAATAATTAAATAGACTAACTAAAACTAACTAGCCTACGAGAATCCATCCTACACGATGTAGGAATATGGAATGGTTCTTTCTTACGAGAGATGCTCTTAAATATTAGTTCGGCATTGATCGATTCCTTGACGTCATGGCTGGATCGGTTCCAAGGTAATTGCACAGTCAGCAACTTCCTATGTTTATGCTCCGTACGTTTCTGTGTCAGCGAAAGTCTAGCTACGTGCGTTGACTTGCGGTAACTGCACTGTCATCAAGGTCTATGTATGTATATTGTCCGCAATGTCAGCAGATTCCTAGGCATACGTAACAAGCGTTATCGATTGTACATTGTCACACTTGGCTACAGGTGTAGTATTCCTTCGGAGCGTGTGGCCAATCCAACACCACTTGCGCCGCTTGAAATTTTGGTCGATAGGGCCCTCGTGACATTTCAACAGCAGATCTACAGAGAAATGATGATGGTTGATATGGTCGGAGGCCAGTAGGTAGGTAACGAGGAGGTACGAATAATATAGATTTAAAATAAGAATTCTTACAAAAAATAAAACCAGCCAAGTGCGAGTCAATCTCGTGCGCCGAGGGTCTCCAGAAACCGTGATTTTCGCGGTTTCTGGAGGAGCGCTAATAAATTGAGCATTCGGCCAGGCCTGCCTGTTATTGTGAATGGTGTGAGTGTTGTGAAGGATATTGCAAATCTTTTTAGAAATCGGTTTGTTTTAAAGTCATCGCTAGGGAGCTCTTGTGACATGCTGGATGCTGAGCCCCGTTGTGGCAAGGTGGGCACATGTTTCAGTGCCAAATATGTGGCCAGGGTCATCAGGTCTACGTCTAGAGGTAAGTCCCCTGGACATGATGGGCTCAGTAGCTCGAGCGTTTGCAATACGCCGGTCCTCACTTAACGAGGGTTTTGACACTGCTGTACAATTGATGTATTGGTCATTCATACTTGCCTAATGAGGACGATCGTGGTTCCCATTGTTAATAGTAACACAGGTGATCTTTCGGATAGGGGAAACTATAGACCTATTTCTCTAGCAACCATAGTCGCTAAGGTGCTTGATGGTCTGCTTGATACACAGCTAAACGAACATCTTGTGCTGCACGACAATCATTTCGGGTTTCGGCCAGGACTTTCTACATAGAATGCAGTTCTGTGTCTCAAGCACGTGGTATGAATGGTATGAATTTCCACTTGCTAGGTCCACCTGTTCCTGAGAAAATCGGTGGTGACACACGGACAGACAGACAGACGGACAAGAAAGTGATCTTATAAGGGTTCCTTTTTTTACCTTTTGAGGTACGGAACCCTAAAAATAATATCTCATCGATGGAATAAATTGCCAAAGGGCTAATACCAAGTTGAATAGCGATGCGGATTCTACGTCCAAAATAAGACCAGCCCAGACTGGTGATAGTAACTTGATGGATCGACCACTGGTAGGCGGTAAATATTTTCAATTCAAACGCAAAAGATACCCAATAAGGTTTTGTTTGTGGTCTACTCTGCAGTTGCAGTACCTACGCACACCAGCTCACATGAAAATTGGTATAATACATAGTCTATCTGTAAAATAAATTGGCAGACGAAACCACGGGCAACATCTTGTCTTCTCATTTGATTTTTGTCTAACTAAATATAAAAACCCAGAGTTTTTATATTTAGTTAGACAAAAATCAACCCACACACTTGTAAAGTTCTCGCCAAAATTCTTGGCTGGCCTGAAATTGGCTACAATGGTATATGGTATACACATATCATCTTCTTTTCGATTCGATGGCGCATTTAATTAGATTGTCTGGGCCCAGAATGGAAGACACACATAAAAAAATTGCATGCGATTTAAATTGAAACCATGTTTTTTGATATTAGTTTCGATTATTATAATTAATCAAAACTAATATCAAAAAACATCCATCTTACCAAAAATAAAAATCAAATTAAAAACATAAAAAAATTAATTCAAAAAATCAAAAAGCCCGACTGCTAAAGAAGCAAACTATAACAAACGAAACAAGAAGAAAATCATGCTGTGCAGTCGCAGGATACATATTCGCGAGCTGGCTGACCAAAACCAGATGTATCCTCCGACTGCACAGCATGATTTTCTTCTTGTTGAAGTCTTCCTAGTTCGCTTCAGTCGGGTTTTTCCTCTTAAAACCCCACATGATGTGATAGGACGCAAAAATATGGGCTCCCACAATATGCACCAATTTTCCTTTTTTACAATTTTAATGTAGCCAAGGTCGCAAGGTTAAGACGAATCGATTGACGTAAGAATCATCAAAATTGGCCAACGTGTTTGGTCTCTAGAACGCCACATAGGAACAAACATACATACATAGACTAATAAACACATTACCCTCCTTCGACAGTCGGGTAAAAAGAGCACCGATCCGTGCCTTGCGCATCGGAAAGGCAACTTCAGGGCGGCCAAGATGTTTGGCGAGAATTATAATTTACTAAGTTTCTTGGAGAACCCATGGACACATGCGATTCACAGAAGGGTTTGAAAAGTTGTATCAAATTTGTATCGAATTTGATCGAAGTAGCCTCAGATTATAGAACAGTAAAGTAGCTATTTCTTTATTTGGATTTACTGTGCCGTATAGAGACAGTGTTATGTTTTCTAAGAATTTTCGGGATCAATAAATCCTGAAAGTACACCTAACGCATTTTATAGAACTCTGGAGAAACATGTGTGTTGTTCTCAAACTAAAGAAATCTTATTTTCTTACCGCTTTAAAGACAATTTCCAACTTCTTGTTTTTCGTGGATGAATATTTTGGATGAGTAACTCATTCCATCCATAGTGAATGAAGACAGAAAGTGTACAAAACGACAGACCATTGCACTTGCTCGATGATACAATATGCACGCACGGACGCTTGATTCACCTTCACTGACGGTCAAATAGGACACCATTACAAGTTTAATGTACCCAATGGATCGAATTTATTTTATTTGTTGCAGGAACAAGTTAGAACATATTAATGCCCTGGAAAAATTAAAGTTATCTGTACGAAATGCAAAATTTGAGGAGCTTTGACACTATGTATACCGTCACTACTCATACCTTTGAAGAAGGTAGAGCTTGTAATAATGATCGTAAGGTTACACTCCTGTTACTTTCAAGAAAGTACCATGAATTCTATGCATACGCTCTGTTCAAATGATCACACACGTCACACACGCACTGTAACCAAGTTGCAAATGCAGTATAACTGCATATTTGTGTCGTGTATTATTTAAAACAGGAGAGCCAAATCAATTCGTGCTATTTTCTAACAACCGAACTACACCATAACTCTTGCGCCGGAAATCGAACTAGCAATGAGAAACCTCGAAAAAGTTGTCGTAGAAAGTTTTTCTAGCGGGAGGGTGAAGCCGGGGAGCCGGGGAGGGCGGCTGGCGGATAGGAGATACCCGTGGCTCCTGTTATCAGCGGTGACGTACGCCTCTATCAGCAGTAGGGAGTTCGGTGGTTTCAGGCTAGACGGCCTCGCAAACCGAGACGAGCAGCAGAGAGATGAGGCCGCAGCTGCTATGGCTGGTTGTCGTGTGGGCGGCGGCGGCGCGGGCCGCACGCCTGCTCGCCGTGTTGCCCACCAACACAAAGAGCCACCACGCCATGTACGGGCGCCTGCTGGACGCGCTGGCGCGGAGGGATCACCACCTCACGGTCGTCACACACTTCCCAATGGTATGTACCACATGTATACGATCAGCAAGCCCTTTTTTGTTGTTGTTTTTATTTTTCATTTGCAAAGGGTTTTCTGTTTGTTATGTAGTTAATTATGGATAAAACCAGTGCGAATCCCCATCACAGTTACCAGTGTCGTAAAAAAAGACTACATAGTCACAGAAATCCAGTGGCGATCCAGGCCACCAGTCAGTTGTTAAAAAACCAAGATCTTATTTTTATTGAGAAATATTTTTAAAAATATTATAGGTATTTTATTAAATGTAGAGCCATGAAAACCCAATCAAATTATCGATAGAAAACAATATTAGCGAAAAAATCGTCCACCGGACATTCTTATTTAAAAGCTGATTTTCACCAAACCGGTAAGAAAGGTGTCTGGAACATGTAATACATTAGCGTTATTCATAAATACGTATACATTACTATTTATTTTTATTACGTTATTTATTTATATGCGTGTATGACTAGATGTATAAATGTGAGTGAAGCAAAAGAAGTATGTAAGGATCGTAGCAGGTGGCGTTCTGTAGTTTCTGCCTACCCCCATGGGGAAAAGGCGTGAGTTTATGTATTCATATATCCCTTCACTGTCTTTGAAACCGATCTAGAAGATGATGACATTGCTAACAATGATTTAGTAATGATTTTACTATCATAATTAAAATATAATCTACCGGCCAAAAAATGTTGTGATAGGTTCGAGGTGAATGCACTATTAAAGGGGTGTTTTAAAAAATTGTTTTCAGTAGGCTTAGGGTATCATATTAATCTCAAAGTATCCGTAATATATACATTCTGATTCATACAATATTTTTCTCACTAAGCATGTAAAAAGTACTCACGTTATCTGTCCTAAAGTAAGTTTTTCTCCGAACGATTGCACAAAGGTCGCCAAGTGCAGGCGATTCGAAACGTGTTGATTACGAATTCTTAGAGCGCATATGACTGCCATTGTAACCCATTTTCTATAAAATATTCTCATAATGAAATAAGCGTTATATTATATCAATTGCCCGGATAATGCCCATGGAAATGACATCTTTTCATTGTTTTTAACCCCCGCCGGAAAAAGAGGGGTGTTATAAGTTTGACGTGTGTTACTGTGTATCTGTCTGTGGCATCATAGCTCCTAAACGGATGAACTGATTTTGATTTAGTTTCTTTTGTGTGAAAGTTGAATTTGTCGAGTGTTCTTAGCTACGTTTAAATAAAATCGGTTTAGCCGTTCAAAAGTTATGGGCGTTTTACTGTTTGAATCAGGGTATTTCCGCAAGACAAATGTGTCGGGGTTTTTTTAAATTTTGAAATTTTAGTTGTTGGATATTGCAATCTATAGCAGTGGTGGCCCAGTGGTATCGACCGCGACTTACAAGATGTAGGTCGTGGGTTCGAACCCAGGCAGGCGCTTTACTTTGTGTAAATTATTTTATAACTACTGCTCTCAAAAACGGTGAAGGAAAACATCGTGAGGAAACCGGCATGTCCTAGAACCAAAAATTCGAAGACATGTAACATCCATACCCGCACTGGGCCCGCGTGGTGGATTACGGCTCATCCCCCTCCCACAGAGAGGAGGCCTGTTTTCCAGCAGTGGCAACATTAATAGGCTGATGATGACGATGAATCTAAATGCAACGTTGCTTTTGCAAAAGGCTCAAAAGGTCTTACGTCAGTAAAATCTTTAGAAATGTTCTAAAACCTCATAACATTTCCATGCCGAAAGAATTGTAATTGTGGTTGAGGCATCTGATTCTGATAAAAGGCGTACAGTAGTTACAGCGGTTCTTTGTGTCTCTGAAGTTGGCTCTGCGAACCATTGCGCGTGAAACAGTTTGTCACCGAAGATACTGCATACAGTAAGCGAGATAGGACGATGCGACAAACGTTCTCGCCAAACTTAATGGCCACCCTGAAGTTGACTACAATGGTTGCGCAGTAGTAAATCTCGTACAAAAACAGCACCGTTTCATGCCTTGCGCATCGGAAAGCCAGCTTCAGGGCGGCCTAGAAGTTTGGCGAGCACTATAAGCGTACCATGTACCCTCATTGTAGGCCTTCTAAATTTCTAGATGCTTGATAACATTTTTTAACTTTTTATCTCGTTTTACTTTCTTTTGTTTACTTATTATATAATCTTTTTTTTAGTTTCTTACGACTTATTTTCGGGCCTACGTTATCCCCCATATCTAAGTACTAATGCTGTAACATGGAAACATTGTAAAACCAAACCATTTTTTAAAAGAGTAACCTTGGAGTTTCTTTGCCGTAAACGACCAACCAACCCGAACCGTGCATCTTTTGTCGACGTTTTATAAGTGCCCATGTCAGCATACATGAAATAAAAAAAAAATATTTTCATTTTTGATTTTGAGTGAAAGAGGCAAGTATACAATGCTATCTTCTACTTCAACATTGACACAAATATAGCAACTGCGCAATGTCTTGCGGCCAACTTCAGAGACACAAATATCCGCTGTGACTACTTTTGCTATTGCAATGTCCAATTCATGTTACAAATATTTTTGCCAGTAATAAATGCGTTAGTGATCACAATGAAACAGACGGTCTATTCTGTAAATATCTCACCGTGAAAATATAGGTGAAGTGACCTGTCCACACCTTCAGGATAGAATGACTTCACTTCAAGCTCACTTCACCTAAGCTTTTATGGTGAGGTGTTTACACAATATCACAACAGGTCAATGATCAGATGATACGCACTTTCCGATAGTAATTGGCAATAAGTGAAGTGTGAATTAACGGTCAAATAGATATGAGTGCAATGTGCATTCAAAATAATAATGATGAACTTTACGCGCAGTACGGACAAATAATGCCAGCGTAGGTTAGTTCGAGGACAGAGATAAAAAAAATGTTTACTAAAGACTATTTAATCCGATACCCAAAAAAGTTAAGTGCATAAAAATCTCTACGTATTACGTATGAAGATTTCTTGTCCCGCGGAACCAATCTCCACTCTTCAACTTGCAGCATGTTTGAGCATGCGTTTTTACGCAAACATTGGCAAATCGACTCTCTAGTCTGAAGTTACTAGTTCTTGAACAACGATCTACCCCTACTTATTTCATTTTTACCCGACTGCCGAAGGAGGGTAATGTGTTTATCAGTCTACGTATGTATGTTTGTTCCTATGTGGCGTTCTAGAGACTAAACGCGTTGGCCGATTTTGGTGATTCTTGCGAGTGTCACTGGCTACATAAAAATTGGTAAAGAAAAATGGCGGATTTTGGGCGCCATTTTGTGGGGGGAAAAAAATATTTTTTCTTCCAAACCCATCGTGTGGGGTATCAAAATAAAGGGTTTAAAAGGTGCTTTCAAAAATATATTACACTTATATGTTCAAATGTACCTAATTAAAAAAATAACTAAAAAGATGTAAATAAAAAAAGTTAATTCAAAAAATCAAAAAACACGACTGCTTACAAAGCGAACTAAAAAGACGTAAACAAGAAGAAAATCATGCTGTGCAGTCGGAGGATACATCGGGTTTTGGTCAGCCAGCTCGCGAATATGTATCCTCCGACTGCACAGCATGATTTTCTTCTTGTTTATGTCTTTTTAGTTCGCTTTGTAATTAACTGACTTTTTCAAAAATGAGGAGGTTCTATGTTCAACTTAAGGTATTTTTCTTTATTTTTTCAAATTCTCCGTCAATTGTGGACTGATTTTGAATTTTTTTTTTTTTTTTTATGGAGTATGTTCCCAAGTTGGTCCCATTAAAATTTGGTGAAGATCTGATTAAGAGCTTTGGAGATATACAACATAACTCTTTAATAAATAACTGCAAATCTCTCTGGATTGCTGCAATCGCATGTCTGTTTATTGTTTACGCCATTTCATAACACAACATCGCGCCTGTACGCTCTAAAGGGGTACGCAGATGTGTACAGTTCACCTTGGTACACTCTCATTTCACCGGTTATGTTCAGTTTCATGACATTTGGGTAATCTATTCTGGCATTATAGGTACCTTACTATAGAACTTGCCAATTAGGTAATTACCACAACTAAAAAGTGAAAAACATTTAAAAAAAATATAACCGACTTCCAAATAAAAACACTACAAAGTGAAAAATAACTTCTTATTCGGAAGTCGGTGTTCCTGTTTTCTATTCGTCGTTTTTTTATACCGTATTTTTATCAATTTTTTTTTTTATTTGCAGTGCAGTTAGTTCTCTAGGATTGCTTTTTTTTGCGTCTGCCCGTAACGATGGTCTAAGATCTAAGAATGACAGTCCGGGACCAACAATTAAATATTGTGATTTAACCTCTTTTGTGCCCGAAACATGGTTTCATGCGAGACACAATGGCTTTTTGATTGTATCGATAATTACGGCATTCAACCGGTTAAGATGTACTGGGTATTAGATACACTTATCCACGGAGCGGTCTCGTTGAACCTTGGTGTTCGACCCGTGAGTTTGTTGTTAGTGTTACATAGTCATGAGACCTTCAATGCACTGATTACTACAGAACAACATATCTAAATAGTAAAACAGTCGCTGTCTGCCTATGTCGACGTCATATCTGTTTTTAACCCCCGACGGAAAATGAGGGGTGTTATAAGAGAGAGGTGTGGTCCTAGTGTGAGATCTAGGAATTCAATCCGCTTGAATGTAATCATATCAAATAAATTTATTCTTATTCTTTTAAGTTTGACGTGTGTTGCTGTGTATATGTGTGTCTGTCTGTGGCATCATAGCGCCTCAACGGATGAACCGATTTTGATTTAGTTTATTTGTTTGAAAGGTGATTGTGTCGAGAGTGTTCTTAGCTATGTTTGAATAAAATCGGTTCAGCCGTTTAAAAGTTATGGGCGTTTTACTGTTTCAATCGGGATGTTTTCGCAAGATAAATGTGTCGGGGGGGTTTTAGGTTTTGAAATTTTACTTGTTGTACTAACTTCTTCTAAAACACGCAACGGGTTTTGAAAGAGCGATAATTATTGTGGTTTTTTTTTGTATGTAATTTGTCCTGTGCGAAGCCGCGCATTTTCAAACCAGTTATTGGGACCATACTTATACATTAAATCTGCATTGTCTACCCAAAAGATAACTAAATAATTATAATATAAATTTCCAAAATAATTCTAATATATTATAATCTGACAATACAATAAACTGTAAACAAAGATGGTCTTTAAAAAAACCGGCCAAGTGCGAGTCGGACTCGCGCACGAAGGGTTCCGTACCATTATTGCAAAAACCGTAAAAAAAACACGTTTTTTGTATGGGAGCCCCACTTAAATATTTATTTTATTCTGTTTTTAGTATTTGTTGTTATAGCGGCAACAGCAATACATCATCTGTGAAAATTACAACTGCCTAGCTATCACGGTTCATGAGATTCCTGCCTGGCCTGGTGACAGACGGACAGGCAGGCAGATGGACCGCGGAGTCTTACTATCTTCATCTCGAATTTGAGATAAAATATTAGCCCAAATTATATAATCAATCGTAATTGATCTCGAAAGCTGAATCGTGCGTTTAAGCAGACAGATTAACTCAACTCATGTTTGCTGAACAATTGTTTAACCCGCACTGCGGTTTTTATTCGCGCGTATTTATGCCGGCCATTCTGCAACCTATGGAATTTTATAACACGCACTGCGGCAAAAAAATCGCGGGGAAATAATACCGCAACAAAGCCGTGTTTTGCCACGTGGCGCGGCTTAAATTCGCGCGAATATTTTGAGCACTACGAACAGGTAGAAAGAGACAAAAATCGCCCGACATTTTATCCGCGGTGCGTGTTGATTAGATTCAGTACGCGGATAAAAAATCGCGCGAATAAAATCCGCACGGCTAAAAATCGCAATGCATGATAAGCCTAATAAATTTCCCCGTGGCCTAACCCAATTTGGGATATTTAAAGTTCCTATGGGATTCCAAAATGCTCCGTGTTTTTTTCGGTATAACAAGTAAAATTTCAAAATTTAAAAAACCCCCGACACATTTATCTTGCGAAAACATCACGATCTAAACAGTAAAACGCGCATAACTTTTGAACGGCTGAACCGATTTTATTCAAACATAGCTAAGAACACTCTCGATACAATCACCTTTCAAACAAGAAAAACTAAATCAAAATCGGTTCATCCGTTGAGGCGCTATGATGCCACAGACAGACACACAGATACACAGCAACACACCTCAAACTAATAACACCCCTCTTTTTCCGTCGGGGGTTAAAAAGAAGCTAATGGCATAAGATGTGTGTGTGTGTGGTAAGTAGTCATAAAAATTTCGTAGTTGGATCAGTACTGCCAGAAACTAGGTAGGTACTTTACTATGTTACGCCAAACATACATACAAGTAATTAACCTAAACGGGAATATGGGAACGAACAAAACTTATGTAGGTAACGGTTTTTTAATGAGAATAGGTGCCAAATAGCTTCTTTATCCTGTTCAAGTAAATCATTTCACATTTGGTTAGTTCGGATTTTGACAGAAAGGTAGCCTTGATTTTTTTCATCACACTTGCACGTAAAAAGTATCTAAACATACAGGTTAACTTGGCCGTAATGCCTCATATAAAACCCTCGGGCTTTCTTTTTGTCATGAAACCCTAGGGCGATAAGTAATATTTTTTTAATTTATGGCACAGTACACAGGTCATGCAAGTTCAAGCAAGGAGTTTACACGCAATTGAAAATTTGTCTTAAAATGTTATCTAAACTGGAATTTCTTTGCAATCTCGCTACATGTTACTTAAATACTCAACTAATGTTCTTAATAATCGATTTTAATAGTTATAGTATGAAAACGTCGAAATTATTTAATTCTTTTTACACTCCGTCATGGCTGTTTACCTACTTAAGTATTTGCCCTTAAAGTTTCAGAACGAAACACTGTATAATCTGTGGTGTGGGCAAAAATTCGCAAACCGCTTAAAAAAAAGTTCACGTATTTCGTAATGACAGCTGTGCTGACTTGTGTATTAAAGCTATAATTCATAATTATTACTCGCAAATGTGATGAAAAACATTGTATGTATCACGGGCGGTACGGGAATTACGAACCTCGACTCAGAAAGCCCTCAGTCTTCGACTTCGGGCTTCTACTAGAGTCTCGATCGTAATTCCATATATACCGCCCTTAATACACAATGTACTATTTTATTATTGATAGGCTTGACCACTATCTCACCTGATGGTAAGCGATGATGTGGTCGTCGGTGAAGCACGCTTGCCTAAAAGTAACCTATTCACTCTTGACTTAAAGACTCCTAGGTTGTAGCTATCAAAGCGATAATGTTATTTATTGACAAAATCCGGTATGCGAGATGACTTCAAGATAAGCAAGCGCACGGCCACAGTTTATATTAATTTCATAATAATCTTCGGTTTCTCTGTAGTCTGTCTCGTAAGTCTGTCGTATTTATTATCTAGAGATATCGTTTGCCACGTAACTACTGTGTCGTGTGCTGCTACTGTGTCGCAAAACATTATTATTGTATAATATGCAGTAAACAGGAAATGCACCATTTGAAGAAATAGTGCTATTTTTAAGAGGAACTAATGTCGCCGTGGCTTATCTCTACTTTTGTTGTCGCAGCAGACGTGTACTTTGATATCCATCTTTTATAATTATCTATACTAATATTATAAAGCTGAAGAGTTTGTTAGTTTGAACGCGCTAATCTCAGGAACTACTGGTTGGAATTGAAAAATTCTATTTGTGTTGGATAGTCCATTTATCGAGGAAGGTTATAGGCTATATAACATCACGCTACGCCCAATAGGAGCGAAGCATAATTGAAAAATGTTGCAAAAACGAGCAAAATTATTACTTTTTGAGAGCTTCCGTTGCGTGCGCTGCGTATTCGGTTTAAGTTATGCAATAATCATGTATGTAGGGTAGGCAGGGTAGTGTAGGTGGGGTAGATGAGTAGGTAGGTAGCCAGTCAGACAGCTAGTACTTATAATCCTGCAAAGATTCGATAAAGTAGGTTTGAGAAGTAATGATTTTACAATTAAGTATTTTTGTTCCAGAAAAACCCTCGACCGAACGTGCACCAAATAAGTCTCGCTGGGACTAGACCTGAAATCGTCAACAATCTTACAATGCAACATGATTCCATTAAACCTGATTTTATCCGGAACTTGGAACAGATAATGCAAGAATGCGTCGAGGCCTGTGAGACCGTTGCCAAAGTACCCGCAGTTAAAGCACTGTTCAACTCAACAGAGACCTTTGATTTGGTCATAGTTGAAGTGTTCGGAAGCGACTGTTTCCTTCCTCTCGGCAAGAAATATGGAGCCCCTGTGGTTGGCTTTCTATCTAGTGTCCCACTTCCCTGGGTCAATGACCAACTAGGTAATCCTGATGCAACTGCTTACGTTCCGTCCTACATGGTCGGATACGGACAACGAATGTCGCTATGGGAAAGATTCGCAAACACAATGGCGGTGGTCATAGCAAAGATTTTATACAGATACAAATCGCAAATTCCATCGCAGGTTAGTAGACTTCTTTAGAATATTTTAAACAGAATAAATAAGCTGTGATCTTATTTCTTCTGTCTCCTGCTTGATATGGAGGAAAGTGAAAATTTAGATTTTTTCCTACTCCTCCTTTATTCTTTTCTGTTTTTTTAAATTATTTGTGATGGGTTTGCTCTTGACTCTAGTCTAGGTCATAGTCGACGATGGAGTGAGCTTACCCAGAAGAAGTCTGTTCACTCTAACTTTGAAGAGATTCGGGTTGAATGCGTTCGGAAACACAGACGCAGGTAGTGAGTTCCATTCATTCGGTTAATTTCGTTGAGGGATCCAAGACAGCTAAATTCATTCTCCGGGACTTCGTCGAGCTTCATTGCCTCGGCGCTTTTCTGTTGGTCACTACTGTTGATTCTGGCTTTCAGGAGATGCAGTGGTTTGGGAATAGTGCGGTGGGACTGTCCCAAAAAAAGCTGTGATCTATAGTATTTACTAACAAACTGTTTTGTTTTAGGGTATAGCGGATCGACTATTTGGCCCTGGACCAAAACTTGAATCTTTGGCTCAGAACTACAGTTTGGTTCTGTCAAACAGCCATTTCAGCATCAATGAAGTGCGGCCTCTAGTACCTGCCTTGGTTGAAGTCGGAGGACTACACTTGGACGACTCTCCAGTACTATCTCGCGTGAGTACCTACTATTAGTAGTTAATATAATGTTATATTTAGGAAAACATCTTGAGGAAACCGGCATGTCTTAGAAACAAACATTCGAAGACATGTGACATTCAGCAACCCGCAATGGACCCGCGTGGTGGATTAAGGCCCACTCCATCTTTCACAGAGAGGAAGCCAGTGTCCCAACAATGGGAACATTAAAAAGCTGATGAAGACGATGATGATTTTCAGCAGTTTTTAAGTAGCAGTCTGGAGTCTGGGATTGTAGGGGTGTTATAAGTTTGACGTGTGCACGACGTGTGTATTTGTATATGTCTGTGTCAAAGCTCCTAAATGAATGAACCGATTTTGATTTCGTTTTTTGTTTGAATGGTGACTTTATCGAGAGTGTTCTTAGCTATGTTTGATGAAAATCGGTTCAGCCGTTCTAAAGTTATGGGCGTTTTACTGTTTGAATCGGGGTGTTTTCGGAAGATATCGTGTCGTAATTTCCATGTTCAATAGATTGACGATCGAAGCGTGTCTTCTACTAGCGAAATTATGTAGCATGAAATAAAAATGTGCTTTTTTTTAAGTTTACTTTTTTAGGGTTCCGTACCCAAAGGGTCAAAACGGGACCCTGTTACTAAGACTCCGCGGTCCCTCTGTCTGTCTGTCTGTCACCAGGCTGTATCTCATGAACCGTGATAGCTACACCGTTGAAATTTTCACAGGTGATGTATTTCTTTTGCCGCTATAACAACAAATACTAAAAAAAGAATAAAATAAATATTTAAGTGGGCCTCCCATACAACAAACGTGATGTTTTTTGCGATAATGGTAAGGAACCCTTCGTGCGCGAGTCCGACTCGCACTTTAGCCGGTTTTTTTATTAGAGTGAGTGTTTCGGTGAAGTGTGCTGTAAAGTAGAGTGGGTGCCGTGGTCGGGGAAGGCAAGTGGTAGAGTAGCTTGCCCATGGGACTAGATACTCTACATTTTCAAATTTTAGTATCTATTTTACTCTCCTAATGCTGTCTACAATGGTATAGTAGCATAGTTAGTACTCTACCGTTAACTTTACCCGTGTATACTGTGTAATTGGTCTATTGTTCATACTCTTTGCCCTTTGCCTTGCCGATTTCATTACGCAATAAGGCTGCAGGCTTGAACCATAACTGACGAAATATGGAACTAATAAGTACACGTCCGTCTAACCCTTTGAGTAATAGAGGCGTAATAATAAATTGTCTCGTAAATCATTAGAGATTGCTTTTAGTGATTGATCAGCACACTAAATCACCTCTAATGCACTTTAATCATTGTCCGTATCAGCGCGGCGGTGGCGAGCGGCATGCGGTAGGCGCACATATCACACGCAAGTCACTAGGTCACTCAGACCGCGTGCCCGCTGAAATTATCTCAATTAATTTTATTGTTCGTAGCTTCAACGATTACGAAGGTTCATAGTCAGCATTTATCTCAAACAACACTGTCGCGTATACTTCTAAAGGCACATAGGTCAAAAGTTTTATACCCCTGTGGTAATTCCAAAAGTCATTTATAAATTATATCAATTATTTTCGGACTCATGCTGGGGATGGCGTGGTAGACCGACACGTTACGCATCGGATCCACTCAGGATGGATAAAATGGTGACAGGTCACTGGAACAATTTGCGACCCACGGATGCCCCTCAAATTAAAGGGGCAAATCTACAAGTCCGTGATTAGACCTATCATACTGTATGGATCAGAATGTTGGATTGGAAAAAATATGGATGAAAAGAGATTGCATGTAGCAGAGGTGAGAATGTTGAGACGGATGTGCGTAGTGACGAGAATGGATACAGTGAGAAATGAGTACATATATTAGAGGCAGTTTGAAAGTGGCGCCAGTGACAGAAAAGTTGAAGGGAAACCGTTTGTCCTGGTATGGTCATGTGATGGGGAGGGATGAAATGCATGTTACTAAAAATGTTATGAATATAAGTGTGGATGGATGGAGAGGGAGGCGACGGCCAAAGAAAAGATGGATGGACTGTGTGAGGAGTGATATGAAAGAAAAGGGAGTCAGCAATAGCGTGGCGGGGGCTAGGACGGTTTGGTAGAAAAAAAAATACTGCTTTTCAAGCAGTCGGGATTTTTGATTTTTTGATTTTTTTTTAAATCTTTATCTTTAAAATAAGACATAAAGACAGTCCCCCAAAACACCCGCACGTCACAAATTCCTAGTGTTTTTGCTTGGAAGAATATCAGACTTCATCTTTATATTTCTATGCTCGTGATATCCTCGAAACCGAATTAATCTGCTAGCTACTAGCCTTGACTAGACATCATCCGATAGTTTCTATTATGTTGCTCACAAACGTGTCAGCATTACGAGATTGTGGTGACCTATGACAGTTGATGCATTGTAAGCCATGATCCGGTAGCAAAGACCTTCCTTAGTGCCAATTATAAGGTGACCTTATGTAATTAAAGACAGTGTGTATTTGTTTCGTGCCAGGGGGTCTACACCCTAAGTATGAAGTCCGTAGTTTCAGCCTTCGTTACGGGCGTTTCCTGCTCCGTATCACATATGGACGGATAATTCGTTCGAGGCCCGAACTAACAAATAAAATTTGAAAATTTTAAAAAACCCCGACTCATTTTTATTTCATGCTACATAATTTATCTAGTACATAGTAGATACGAGTCGATCGGCAATCTATTGAACACGTAATTGACAATAAAACAGTAAATCCCATAACTTTTCAACGGCTGAACCGATTTTATTCAAACATAGCTAAGAACACTCTCGACAAAATCACCTTTCAAACAAAACAAAACTAAATGAAAATCTGTTCATCCGTTTAGGCGTTATGATTCCACAGACAGACACACAGATACACAGCAACACACGTCAAACTTATAACACCCGTCTTTTTCCGTCGGGAGTAAAAAATGAATAAAAACATAAAAAGACAAATATTTAAAAAAACAACACAACACAATTTGACAGTTGTACCTACAACTGTCAAATTGTGTAGCTTCTCAACGGTGAAAGAATTTTTGAAATCGATCCAGTAGTTTTTAAGTTTATTCGTTACATACAAAAATACAAATATTTCCTCTTTATAATATTAGTATAAATAACTTATTAACAATTAAGGATTTGAATAAAAACTCTCTCATCTATCGTTCTAGACCGCACATTGGATAATTCGATATCCTAGTCAATCGTCAGCGGACAATAATAATGTATACAGGATATGTTGAGCCTAATTACGTATTACATACTTGCAAGCTAATTAAATGCTTATACTGTGGTTTTTAATTAAATGCTTATACTGTGATTTTTAATTAAATGCTTATACTGTGATTTTTAATTAAATGCTTATACTGTGATTTTTAAATAAATGCTTATACTGTGATTTTTAATTAAAGGCTTATACTGTGATTTTTAATTAAATGCTTATACTGTGATTTTTAATTAAATGCTTATACTGTGATTTTTAATTAAATGCTTATACTGTGATTTTTAATTAAATGCTTATACTGTGATTTTTAATTAAATGCTTATACTGTGATTTTTAATTAAATGCTTATACTGTGATTTTTTAACCGACTTCAAAAAAAGGAGGAGGTTCTCAATTCGACTGTATTTTCTTTTTTTTTTTTGTGTGTTACCTCAGAAGTTGTTACTGGGTGAACCGATTTTGATGATTCTTTTTTTTATTTGAAAGCTGGTGTTTGTCATGTGGTCCCATTTCATTTTCATCAAGATTTGGTAAAGAACTTCGGAGATACACATCAGAACTCTTCAATAAATGACGGCAAATCACTCGGGATTGCTGCAATCGGATGTCTGTTTATTGTTTACATCATTTCATAACATAACATCACACTATCACGCTCTAAAGGGGTACGCAGGTTGAACAGTTCTCCCTGGTATACTCTAATTCCACTGTTTTTGTCTAAGTTGCATGTTTCTGGGTAAATCTATTCTGGCTTCACTTTGGAGAATTGGTCCATTATGAACCACAACTAAAAAGTGAAAAATAAAAAAAAAACTTTTCACCAAAAATACAACCGACTTACAAATAAAAACACTACAAAGTAAAAAATAACTTCAATTTCGGAAGTCGGTGTCAGAAAACGAAGAAACCAAAACAAGAACACCGACTTCCGAAATTGAAGTTATTTTTTACTTTGAAGTGTTTTTTTATTTTTAATTACATGCTTATACTGTGATTTTTAATTTCGTAAACTAAACTGACAGCTGCCAATGAACTTATATTTTTTAAATGTTGCAAGCGCATCTTGTTTTTTTATTAGTGTTGTAGGTAAGGTTCAATCATAAGTGATTCATCGAATCGAAGTGACGTGACTCATCAATTTAATTTTACTAATTCGTGTAACAATTATTTAACATTTATTTAATGTTTTATGAATATTAACGTAATATATTTAAATGTAACAGTACAGTATTCATACACGTAATACATAAACTTTTATTGTATTAAATATGAAAAAAAACAATAAAATTAATGCGATCGATAAAACAAAATCATAAATGAGTAGAAATTAAATAAGGGCCGCTAGTTTCTTAACTAATGTATTTTTTTTGCCGTGAAATTTTCCATTTTCGATCTGCTTCGATTTTCGATCAACGTTCGATCACTCAGGATAGTCAGGAAACGACACAATTTTTATGTAACGATCATGTGACAACACCCCAAATGTCAGTTAAGTCTACGCAATAAAAAATCACAGTATAGGTAAATCGTGCCCACCCAGACTACCCACATCTTGGTGTCTGGTATCAACTAATTAAAAGAGTAATTAAGAGTACCTACCTACAACAATAATAATGAATCAACACTGATGCAATTAAAAACCTTCAAAGAAATAACAAATGATGTCAGAAAAACAACAGTAACAAATAATAAACAGACAAAGATAAAGTTGTCGATTGTAATTTGCAACACGATTCTCGGGAAAGTTTATGATTATTGCTCAACAAGATGTCCAGTCATTCATCTATTTTATAGAACTGGAACGTCGATTTAAGAAGACATTTTGACCTACTTTTCTAAATGCAATAGAGAAGCTCGTATCGCTCCGAGCCAGGACCTAAGACCCTTTCTGACAGCTGATAGTGTCACAACATGATTCATGTAGCCGTGTTAGTAATGTTGTTATAGGGAAAAGCGACTAGTAAATTCAGCAAGTTTTTTTGCTGCAAATATGCATAGTAGAACAACTAAAATTTCAAAAAACACACATAACTTTTAAACGCCAGAACCGATTTTCATCAAACACAGCTAAGAACACTCTTCATAAAGTAACGTTTCAAACAAGAAAAACCGAAATCAAAACGGTTCATCCATTTAGGAGCTATGATGCCACAGACAGATACACAAACACAAAAACACACGTCAAACTTATAACACCCCTCTTTTTCCGTCGGAGGTTAAAAATATGGATGAGATTGATCAAATTCTGTAGGTCATCTTCTTCATTATCATATCAGCCGAATGATGTCCACTGCTGGACATAGGCCTAAGCCAAGATCCCCAATACTGTAGATGTAACAGTCAAACTATGAGAAGAAGGTATCCTCTTGCTGATTCCCAGCACACGAATGCAACTTAAAATAACTAACAATTTAATTTATTTTCTAGCACATGCAAAAGCTGCTAGACGCATCCACGGAAGGCGTGATCTACTGGAGTTTCGGATCAATGTCTAGGATCGAGACGATACCGAGCGACACTTTGTCTCGAATATTCAATGTGCTGTCGGAGCTGCCCCAGACGGTGTTCATCAAGATGGACCGCCGCATGCTGGCACAGAACCTTACCGTGCCAGACAACGCCATCACGATGGACTGGATACCACAGCACGCGACCTTATGTACGTCATCATCAACATCATCCACTTCGCCCACTGCTGAGCATAGGCCTCTCTCTTCTTGTACCAATCACCACGTTCCTGTGCTAACCTCATACAGGTTCTACCCGCAATAGCAACAATGACATATGCCCATCTCAACGCTGGAAGACCAATACTTCTTCTTCCAATCCTTGGACGCCATTCAGTCACCACCTTACTCCACCTATCATCACCGCGCCTTGTCAGGTGTCCTGCCCAGCTCTATTTCAGTTCCGAAATTTGTTTTCCGACGTCGGAAACCTTCGTAGGTCTTCGGATCTCAACGTTTGGAACCCGGTCTATTAACCGTATGCCAAGCATGGAACGCTCCATGCCTCTCTGTGCAACTCGAAGCCTGTACACAGCCTCCTGTGTTAGCGTCCACGTCTCGGCACCGTAAGTCATGGTGGGCAAAACACACTGGTTATAGAGGCGGGTCTTCAGAGATTGTGGTATCTTGGCTGACTTTAAAATATCTTCCAGTTTGCCAAAAGCGGTCCATCCGAGCTGTATTCTTCTCGATACCTCCGTCAGTTGATGAAAGATGTTATGTACGTAGTACTTCATTATCTCCTCCATTTCACTGTTACAGTACTATCCCCCAACTTGACCCCACAGACATAAATCTAATTAGAGAACCCAAGTCCCTCCCGTCTGAATGAAAACCAAGCGTGCCGCTTTTTCACAAACAAATTTACTTACCAATAAAAGAAAACCATTTCCAATGCCTCGGCTAACTTTTTGTATACATTCTTTACAGCTCAATATGTCATAAAAAGGCATTTTTCTAGATTTCGGTGATTTTCCGGTGTCGAGGAGCTCGTGGCTTAATAATAACAGCCGCACGGGTCGATCTTTAAGGTTAAGCAACACTTGACGAGGTTGGTCCGTGGATGGGTGACCATTTCAACATACCGAGTTTCCTCCGTGCCTCGGAAAGCACATTAAGCCGTTGGTCCCGGCTGTCATTTGAAGATCTTTGTCTGGCGTTACGGGTAGTCAGAAGCTTGAGATCTGACACCAGTCATGCCAAGGGGTATCGTGTTGCCCAATTACTGGGTTGAGGAGGTCAGATAGGCAGTAGCTCTGCCATCTTTGGACAGTAGGCTTACCAGACGTTTGCTACGCCTGGACAGGAATGGCCTGCGCCTGATGACGGGGACCATCACGGGACACTGCTCACTTAACAAACACTTCCACACAATAGGCATAACGGACAGTCCTCTATGCAGGGCATGCATGGAGACTGAGGAAACCGTTACGCATGTTCTCTTTGAATGCACAGGGGTCACCCAGATTAGAACACTAAACCTCGGGTCGCCCAGATTAGAACACTAACCCTCGGGTCGCCCAGATCTTACACAGAAGTTCTAAGAAAACCAGGAGCCCGAATTGGCTTCTGGAGGGAGGTGGGCTGGTTGGAATAATCCACCCAACGGCCGCCATGGCCCACGCACAATGGTCCACTTGAAGGACTAAGTGCGGAAACCAGACCTAATAACATAGAACATAGGCAGTAGCTTCATGTAAAACACTGGTACTCAGCTGTATCCGGTAAGACTGGAAGCCGACCCCAACATAATTGGGGAAAGGCTAGGCAGAATGATTGGTGAATTTCCGGTGCCGATAATGCTAAATGAAAAGTTCAGATTGCGATCATTGATCGTAACTTCACTTCGTTTTTTGGCACGCGAAGATACAATCGCGTCATCTTTTTACATTTATGTCTGTGGTTACAGTACTATCACCCAAATTCGACCCCTAGTACGCCTGGAGATAGTCCCTTTTATCTTTTAATCACGTTTTTGTACATGACTTAGATAACCTCGAAATAAAACGATCAATGAATTCTTACTACAACTCATCAATACATATTTTTTATTTTGACACTTTGATTGCGAGTTATCTGCTGCGCTAGTGTTAACAATAAACATGAATTATTTCTACAGGTCACCCGAACGTGAAGTTGTTTATTTCTCACGGAGGTCTGCTGGGCACGCAGGAGGCTGTGGCTTGTGGAGTGCCGATGCTCATGGTGCCGTTGTATGCAGACCAGGCCCTGAATGCACGAGCGATGGCCGACCGGGGCGTCGCAGAGATAGTCACACTCAAAGATACAGACAAAGACACATGGAGTCGAAAGCTACGAGCTTTGCTCACAGAGCAACGGTATGTGTTATCCAATTTTTTTTTAACAAAATCCTATACACCGACTTCTAAAACAAAACACTGCAAAGCGTAAAATAACTTTGTGGAAGTCGACGTCTTTGGTACCAATTTTTTGTTGTTTTTGAAACCGATTTCCGAAAAGAAGGTTATTTTTCGCTTTGTAGTGTTTTGTATTGGAAGTCGGTTTAACGTTTTTTTTTCTCTTTTTAGTTATGGTACATTATATTACCATGTAAATACGCATTATTAAGGATAACTTAAAACTACTCGTCAGAACTTGATAACTGATCTTGATCTTGTTAAATGGGTCCACATGAGAAGCACCAGCTTTCAAAAAAAGAATCGGTTAATATTAGGCGAAATAATAGCGTAACAAAATTTAATTTAATTAACTTAGCGGTTCCCCGACGCGAGTCCGAGGCTTATTTTTTGCTTTTTAGAGGTATTTGTGTTAGGGTTTTTTTTATTTTAAATTTAATTTTTATTTCATGGTTTTTAAACTACATATACTATGCCTAGTAGTAGACACGCTTCAATCAACAATATATAGAAACACGTAAAAATGACATGACATCTTGCGGAACAAACCCAGATGCAAAGAGTAAAATAACTTTTGAACGAGTCAACCGATTTTAATCAATCATAGCTAAGAACACTCTCGACAAAGTCACCTTTCAAACAAAAATAAACAAAATCAAAATCGGTTCATCTGTTCGGGAGCTACGATGCCATAGACAGATACACACACAGACACGTCAAACTTATAACACAATGTCGTTTTTGCGTCGGGGGTTAAAAACATACAGTCGTATTGAAAACCCTTCTTCATGAAGTCGGTTGAAAAGACGACTGAAGTCCAAAAATATTACACCATTGTCGTATCCGCGTCCTTTTGTCCCTCAAAGATATCAATCGATGAGCGAATTGTTGCTCTGTTTGTTAGTAATGAAATAAGTAATTATGATAGACCTTTGAGGCTTCGAGACAATAAAGTCCGTGTAGATAACCTCCAGTGACATAATACGATACGTAGATAAATTTGCCAGACAGCTTTCAATATCATTGAATTCAACCTACGAGAAAGTAGCACTATGTGGGTGGTACAAGTACGGGGACTGCGTAGTGTGATTCTGATAGTAGAATTGTTGAATGCTTGGTTTAAATAAATGTCACTAGATGGCGCGATATGCTTCGTTATTGAATTGCGATATGCTTGCGCATCGTTATTTAATTGTGTATAAAATTAACATGTTCTAGAATTGATCATAAAATTGTATGATCTTTTTAATCAACTCTCATACGCACAAAATCATGGAATATTGGGCTATTAATTCACATTTCAAAGATTATTTGAACGGATCATTTAAAATTGATGGCAATAGATGGCGCGTTTTTAAATTTCTGAGGCATTCTACTCGATTGTTTAACTTTATATTGTAACACATTTTGGTGCATTGAAACTGTAAAAACATGAAAAAAATACTATAAACAAATCGTCACTGTATTTAAGGGAAAACAAATTCACGAACCGAGTAAAACCTTTTACTTGCAAGTCGCTGCTAACACCATCTATCTATCGCCATGGAACGGAATCGAACGAGTTCGATGTACAAAAAACTATCAGTTTAAACGCTAGTTACGTCGGCACGGTTTCTTTGTATGGGATGAGGCATCTGTATGCTAGTATTTTAATAATAATATATTACCTGTGATAGCAGCCATTTTGCAATTTTTAGACGACGACAGTCGCCAAAGATCTTGAGGGAACAAAATGCGCACTCGTTTCACACCCGCTCGACCCAATATTCAGTATTTTTATACTTTCCTTATTATTCTATGAATTTGAAAAAGCCTTGGATCAAAATGTATATAGTTAAATTGTCATAAAATGGTGTCAATTCCATTAAAATACGCCGGGCGGTTTTGGTGCGATTATCGTTTTTTTTTGTCCATGTTAGACATAACTTTACATTTATTTGTAAAGTACACTATGTTGTACGAATAAAACTCAACGTTTTCTGTGATCAAATTATTAAGAAAATGGTCTTGTAATGTTCTCCGATATCTCCGTCAATTGTGGACCTATATTGAAAATATTTTTTTTGTTTGAAAAAGTTTGTTCCGAAATTGGTCCCATTTTAATTTGGTGAAGATCGGATGAAGAACTTCGGAGATATACAACAGAACTCTTCAATAAATAACGGCAAATCTCTCGGGATTGCTGCAATCGCATGTCTGTTTGTTGTTTATAACATTTCATAACATAAAATCACGCCAGTTCGCTCTTAAGGGGTAAGCAGATCTCTCATTTCACCGGTTATGTTCAAGTTTCATGAAATCTATTCTGGCGAAATAGTTCCCTTAACTTGCCTATTAGGTACGTACAACTAAAAAGTGAAAAATAAAAAACTTTTTGCAAAAACATACTACCGACTTCCAAATACAAAACTACAAAGTGAAAAATAACTTAATTTTTTGAAGTCGGTGTCTTTCGTAGGTACCATTTTTTTGCGTTATGTGCAAAGAGTTTTTTTTATAAAATCAGCTACTAAGGGGTATGTATGGTTGGGACGTTGGGTTGAGTGAGACAAATGAGTTCAAAGAGATGTTCACTGAAGATCTTGTGCTTCTATTGTTCAAGCAGTTCTGAGCATTTTTAACCCCCGCCGGAAAAATAGGGGTGTTATAAGTTTGACGTGTGTTGCTGTGTATCTGTTTGTCTGTCTGTGGCATCATAGCGCCCAAACGGGTGAACTAATTTTGATTTAGTTTTTTTTTGTTTAAAAGGTGACTTAATCGAGAGTGTTCTTAGCTATGTTTGAATAAAATCGGTTCAGCCGTTCAAAGTTATGGGCGTTTTACTGTTTGAATCGGGGTGTTTTCGCAAGATATCGTGTCATGATTGCGGATCGAAGCGTATCTACTATGTACTAGATAAATTATGTAGCATGAAATAAAAATGTGTCGGGGTTCTTTTTTAAATTTTACTGTTTATGAGATTTTTTACATTTCTATCGTCTTTGCTTTTACTAATGTCAGCAATTATCTTTTTCAGATACAAAGAAAGTGCAATACAGTTAAAGGACATATTCTTGGACCGGCCTATGAAGCCTTTAGACATGGGGGTTTACTGGATAGAATATGTACTGAGGCACAAAGGAGCCTCACACTTGCGGTCGCCAGCCCTCGACCTCTCCTACTCCCAGTACATACTACTAGACGTAGTAGCTCTCAGCACTGCAATAGCTCTGCTTACCATCTTCATACTACACAAGCTATTTAGATACTTATGCACAAGGTGCATAAAATGGTGGCCAAAGGAAAAACTAGTCTTTGAAAAAAGACTGTTGAAAAGAAACCTTAGCTTTTTCTTATGTGTTTTGTGGAAGTATAAAGTGAAACCCAATTGATGAGTGATTGAACATAGATTGGAAATAACTCATTGTATTATGTAGGTGTAAATATTATTTTTAAGTAAGATATTTGTAAATGTATTTCTATAATCCGTTGATGAACACATGTTAACTGAACATGTAATTCTGATTATAAATACAGGCTTTTTAATGAGCATTCAACATTTTAAATTGATTGATCAGCAGCTTATAGAACGCGGCTGTGTGATTTTGAAATACGTAACTTTATTTTTGGCTGTTGAGATTTTTGAATTTAAATATAATTATGAAACACTATCTAACAGAACTGTTAACTTCCTTAATGTGCCATTGTTTAGAAATTATATCTTCAAAACCAAAAGTCTTCTGTTGGCTGAGGCCTATAATAAGACAGATAATTTTTGCTTGTTATTTGTTAAGAATGTATTATCTCATCTAAACTCACCGCCAGATAACAAAAATATAAAAGTCGTTAACACCTGCCTACCAATGTATTCCAATATTTCAAAACGATACGAAAAAAGTGTAAAGGCAGTGTCGCTAACACGATCAAAACAAACGTATCGCGGTAAGGGGCGACATCGACTCTCTCACTTGAAATTCAGTAAAGAGTTAATATAGCATAAACGCGTGGACCGATTTAAACGGATAAAATGGTTCTACGCATTATCAAAATATCTCAATAAAAAAACATGTGTTCAAGTTAAGTAATTATACTTTTTGGTATAAGTCGGATCAATGACTTTTATTTTTTTATTATCTGGCGGAGACTTTAATCTGAATGATACGTGAATAACAGGGAGACTTTAATATGAATGATACGTGAATATCAGTATACTAGAGAAGATTAACTGGCCAATAATAGGCTCAACCACTATTAAATGGGCCTCAAATATTACTGGAAATATATGGGTGTACTACAGATTCCCTTCTGAGGAATATTGGTGTGATGTTATGTGGCCAATAGTATCAATGTAAAACCTGATGACCAAAATACAAAAACTAAAGAAATAAAATGTTCTTTCTAAACATTTTAGAATTGTTATCATTGTTTATGTTTTTTATTTACACCTTTTTAGGGTTCCGTGCCCAAAGGGTAAAAACGGGATCCTATTACTAAGACTCCACGGTCCGTCTGTCTGTTTTTCTGTCTGTCACCAGGCGGCTGTATCTCATGAACCGTGATAGCTATACAGTTGAAATGATAGCAGTTGAAATTTTCACAGATGATGTATTTCTGTTGCCGCTATAACAACAAATACTAAAAACAGAATAAAATATATATTTAAGTAAGGCTCCCAAACAAGAAACGTGATTTTTTGCCGGTTTTTAACCGACTTCCCAAAAAGGAGGAGGTTCTATGTTCGACTTCAAGTTTGTTTTTTTTTTTTTTTTTTGTGTATGTTCACCGATTACTCCGTCAATTGTGGACCGATTTTGAAGAACGTCCATAACGCAAAAAATTGGCACATACGAAAGACACCGACTTCAAAAATTAAAGTTATTTTTCACTTTGTAGTTTTGTATTTGGAAGTCGGTAGTATTTTTTTGCAAAAAAGTTTTTTTATGTGATAATGGTACGGAAGCCTTCGTGCTCGAGTCCGCCTCGCATTTGGCCGGTTTTTTCTCTTAGATTAATAAACAAGATAGAGAATAATAATGGTTAAATTCTGATAAAAATAAGCAAATATTATAATTATAAAAGGTTTTTGATAATTGTATGTCTTTGGTAGTTAGTAAAATTAGGAATGCAAGAAGAAATGGCATAATCAATTTTAAAATTTAGACAATAAAGTACAATGTTTTATCAGAATAAAGCTAAACACAGCCTTTTTACGACAGAATTTTGTATTAGCCTTGAAAGTAGTAAAGTACCAAAGTCTCATCATATCTTTTCATATTCCAAATTTTTTTTGGCTTCATTATCTTTCCATCAGTCGGTAGACTATGAGCAGATGTGATGATTTTGTATCTTTCAGAGCACAAACCCCCTTAGAAAAATCTCCATAGTGAAATAAGTACAGCTGTCCATTTCCAAAATATGCCGCCTTTGCAGTCTCTGTATTGATTCTGGAAAACTCAATTACACTGCCAGTTGATTCAGGTGGACTGCAAGTCATGCTTTGTATTTGGAAGAGGAAATTCTTATCACTCTTCCTTGGTCATGTACTACCAAGATCCTTAAGAACCATGATGACAAGGAAATTTGCTTCAGGACGTCATTTTGAACCCTCTGAATTAAACCTCATATTTCTAAATAATGTAAAAAGCTCTACTTACCAATAAAGAACTGGATCCCCATAGTCCATGTCAAACCTGAAGTGTGAGAATGCTAGGAGTGTTCCATTCTTTTCTCTGGCGATGAGGTACCATGCTCCTTCATCTGTCATCTCCTCCACTTTGCGGTCCTTATTCCATCCCCAAGCACACGTTTCATATCTGAAATTAGTTAAAGTATTCAATTAGATTGTAGATTGGGAATATGACTGTCTGAAAAGGGGAGACCAATGAAATAGTGGAGGGACTGTGTGAATGATGATATGGCTTAAAAGTGGGGTGGCTATTGAGATGAGAACTCTATTAGAAGAACGAAAAAGATGATGAATCAGTTCGGGTTTGTTTAGTACTTTCTAAGCTGGTTATAGTGCTCGACCGACATCGGTTCTCTGATCGGTGCAGCACTGAACGCGTTCATTTGTCGCCAACTGGCCTGGGTAAAGGTATTGCAATAGAATGTTATTTCACTGGAGTAGATGTTGAATAAATGAGTTATATTTAAACTATGGGAAGGAAGATTATTTATTTTGCCAGACATTGATTCCATCTTTATGAAACAGCTGCAGAGGTAGATAGCTATTTAGTTAAAATTATAATGAACTGTTTTGGAGTATGTATTCTAAATCAAGGCTAAGTTCAGCATGACATGCTTAGTTTAACGACACAGTTGTGCGATCGACTGGTGCGCAGCATATCGGTTTCGATTACCCCACATAAGAAATATTTGTATGATCTTCAGGTAGTTGTGCCGGATCTGGGCGTTTTGTGTATGTCTTCGTAGTCTTAATGTGGGGCAGCAATTTTTGCAGGAAATAAGTGAAGTCAAGGGAAAAAGCTATTCAAATAACTATTACTGGACCGTCCGCTAATAGAGCTGGTGCTGATACGCCATGAATTACTTTACAGAAGTATCGAAAATTTTAATATTATCTTACAGTAATTTCATATTCCTTTCCGTCAGATCGATCGCCCACTGAAGCACATTCTTGTCCAGGTCACTGACCCGCTGGATGTACATCTCAACTTCTAATTCATTATTCTGGTAAACAAGGAGTTCTTTGCACAGTGAAGCCAAGTCTTTCAGTTTATTGGCTGAAGTTACGTTTGTCATGCCATCTGCAATTTTACGTTGTTCCAGCTTTCGTGCTTGGCGCTTTTCTTTGTGTTTATTAACATTGGATTGTGTTTTTTTCTGGAAAATAATAAGCAAAACAATTACAAAATGTAGTGATGCAACGTGCGGACGCTGTAAAGTTAAAGCGCGCGAAAAATATTTGATGCAAAAAGATAAAAATACTTACGCCCATTTTATTTTATTTAGACACAAATTAATTGAGAACAAGTCGAAGGTTTGGCGCTTATTGGCACGAAACAATTAAAGTCACCAAGCCTTCGTTATTGTATTTATTTAACGATTTTACAGCCACACCATACCAAACACAACAACAAAACTGTCAATGTCAATTCAAACGTGAAAATGTCAGCATTTAGCATTGATTGTCAGCATAATTTTGTTTTTAGAATATCGCTTTCATGACCAATGTTGCCATCTTTTTTCTCTAAGCAAAGAGGTCACCGGGCGGCGCGGCGCGGCGGTGGACCCATAGCATTCGTATGCCATCCGCTTGCCATCCATAAGAACAATAATTAGAGAAATTTAACTCTAAAATGACACGTTACCAAAGAAATCCTTGATCTGCCTTTTGGGTTCCCTCTCACAATTTACTCACCTAGTCAGTTAACATAAACCTAATCTGTCTTGTAACATTTCCAGTGTTGTGACAAAGGCCTCCTCTCTCTGAGCAGGAATGGGCTTTAATGAGGGCTATCGCGTTTGTATTTGCCGTACGGGGCGCTAGTGTAGAGTAAGGTCTTCAAAATGTCAAATCTCATAGTTTTTTAGGGTTCCGAAGGTATCAAAAGGTAAAAAAGTAACTCTTATAAGATCACTCTCTTGTCCGTCTGTCTTTCCGTGTGTCACCACCGATTCTCTCAGGAACGGTTGGACCTAGCAAGTTGAAATTTATACCAGATACTGAGGTCTATATTCCCTATTAGGTGTCTGAAATTGTCAATTCCAGGTCAACCGGAAGTACCCGTTGACCTAGAATCACGAAATTTGGCAAAAAGTAAGGTCTTACAGCAATAAAGGAATTCCAAAAAATAAAAAAGTTTAAAATTTTGGTACTTACAAGTTTTCGCGAAAATCTAAATTTGCACAATATATATTTTTATCTTGTTGACTCAGGTTCCTCAGGACCTTGATTCACACACACACACTTAAAACTTAGACACCAATAAAAATGATACCAATTTTATTATGGCGGTATAATGGGTAGGTACGGAACCCTCGGCGCACGAGGTCGACTCGCACTTGACCGGTTTTCGAAAAAAAGGGGTGTGCGAATTTTATATTTAATCGCACTTCTACAGTTTTAGAAATTATTTTAATAAAAAAAAAACAAATCGTTTATTTCAAATAAACCTTAGAGGTACTTTTGGATTGTTAAATAAAGATGAATCTACAAGTTACATATTCTTGTTAAAAAAATACATAGGTATGTGAGAACGATGTAAAAAGGTGTGTAAAAACGTCTAAAGTAAAAAAATGTAGGTAAATGTAGGTAATTAAAACCAGGCCGAAGCTGCTAAGTTATGACCAATCCCAAATGATTGCGCGCGTTCTCGAACATGACGCATGGATCAGCACCACTCAGCCCAACAATCATGAAGGGAACCGAATGATCCAACCCATGTGCCACCATCAGAGAGAGCATGACACGCAGTGACGGACCTTACTCGCCACTTGCGCCAACTGGTGAGCACAAAACCGGAAGCCCTCGTTCACGTCACCACACGGGTCTTCTAGTGCGGGTTGGTTGATGTCTCATGTCTTGAGTCTTCGAGATTTTGGTTCAAGGATATTCCAGTTTCCTCACGATGTTTTTTTCACCGTTTTTAGAGCACAGTGGTGATGATATTATTTACATAAAGTGCCTAGCTGGGTTCGAACCCACGACATACGAAACGTTTGTCGAGGCCGTTACATCTAGACCCCCACTGTGAGATTAAATGCCAAAGCGGGTCTTATCAGCTTTTGCGGCCATCATTTTAATGCTTAAGCCAAGCCATGTTTTTGCAAATACATAGATATTAAGTAGATGATCTGCCACCTTCTGGAGACTTATTTTTTTTTGTTGTATTCATGATCAGTAAATGGTTTTAATTTAGTTTTTCATCATGTCTTGAATAGGAACTAGAACTACTTGTAGCGCACCGCGCCGCTATAAATCAAACCAAATGATCCTCTCCACCGGTGGTGGTCGTATTTTCGGATAGGAGCGCTCGCCCACTCGGTGCATCATTAACCACAGATTAGAGAAGATTTAACTATTTATCTTGGTGTAACCCAGAGACCGTTCCGTATGGTGCCGGACGTAAAGAATTTCACTATCCCATGTCTTCCCGTGGGTGTCGTAAGAGGCGACTAAGGGACAAACCAGAAAATGGGCAGCAGCGTTCTCTGTGCTTCTATAACAACCATACTGTGATCGCCAACCCGCTTGCCAAGCGTGGCAATTATGGCAAAACCCCCCCATGAATAGCACAAATAAAAAATGGCGCCTAGTACCCGGCAGCCTCAACTACGACCGCTAGGTCGAGGCTACGGCATGGCAAGGGGTGCTAAATTTAGATTTTTTTCTAACTGGTAAATAAAAAAGCTTAAGAGAGTAAAAACATCTTTATTACAGTAACAATACATTTTCTAATCACTATCTAAATATTCTACACCTGACATGTCCGAGGGGAGTTATTGGCGGTATTTTTTCGAGTGCATTTCAGCGGCTGCAAATTGATTTATAGTGGATATTGTGATATAAAATTGATGTAGTTTTGTGTCTAAACTGTCTACGCAACTGGACAATATGTAAAAACGTTGACAGAAGCGATCTCGGGATAGTGGAGCGGAGTATTTTATTGTAGTATTGACTACCTCTGCAAAGCTTACTGGGAAGGCTGACTCGATGCAACTTGCCGCCAAATGCTCCAAGAAACATTAGAATGTGTTGCATCCGCATTCTAATGCATACTAAAGAATACAAATACCTAAAGACGTGGCTAAAAGGTACTAGCAACCAGGCCATAAAAAAAAAAAAAAAAAAAAATATACGTGTCCGATCTTATAGTGCTTACACACGTTCGGATTTGGTCCAGCCGGAGCACGGATTTGTGGGCGTAATTAGTTCGGCCCGGACCATATCCAAGCGTGTGTAGAGCGGTCCGCCGGACATTATTATTAATAATTGATTCCAACTCGGTCAACACAAGCGTATGTATGCGAGAAAGGATTTGTGGCCGGACTAACTCCGCCCACAAATCCGCAGGCTTATTACGTATGGAACAGCAATTAGCAATATTTGCGCAGAGATTGTACAATCATCGCGCGATTATCGCTTTACGTCAAAAAATTGGAAGGCTTATTTTTGCGAAATAATTGCTCTTCAATCGCGAATCCGCATTATATATGAGCTATAGCCACACCATAATAATTATACGACAGCACTGCTAACAATAAAAGTCTGCTAAGTGAAATGTGCAAATATCGCAAAGTGATCGCGATCATTTCGTATTACGTATGGTTTTTGACAGCAGAGCGACAGCGATGGGCGAGCAAATGTGGCTGTCAAATTGCGATTACTTTTTCCCTTGTTGTTGGTCGATTGCCAATCGCTCGCTGATGGCTGAGTAGGTACAGAAGTTTTTGAGTATTTGGCGGAATTTTTCGTGTGTTATTTTGTGGCTACTTTTATTATCCGCAAATTAGAATAATAATATAAAAGTAAATATTGAAATAACAAATTCGTAGTGAATATTGTAATAACAAATTGGTGTTGTTTTGTGTCTCTAATGTCGCAACTAGACTATTTGTTGAATCATTGAAACATAAGTGATCACGGTAAAGTGGAGGATTTTTATATACTGTAGTGTTGGCTACCTCAGCGAAGCTTATATGTTTACCAACTAAATACTTACAAACGCATTAGATTGTGATAAGTCCGTAATAAGTATCTTCTATTATATTAATTTTTTATATGCCAAGCACCGTTGTTGACCATGCTGCCAATGTCTAAATTAATTTGGTAAAATCAATTTTACGTTTCATATCTCAAATGCGAGATAATGTAGTCTATTAAGTGATGCCCTAATGCATTATCGATTCGATTTCTTATAACAATCGACAATTCGAAGAAATTATAATCAATTCTACACATTGACATTTTAGTCATCCAGTTTTTCAAATGAATTATTATATTATGTAAATAAAATGAAAATATCCAATTTTCATTGCCATATTTACTTCACACAAATACTTTAAATCTGCGAATATTAATTTACCGGAATATTGTAGCTAAATAGTAATCAAATTGACTATTGTAACAAAACAGCCATCATCAAATGATACATTTTATAAATCATCAGACAGATAAAATAGCTTCTGTTAAAAGTGACTGTAAAAAAAAAATACTTGACTTAAAGGCCTCAGTAGCCAGGTCACTAAATTGATCGCACAATAATTGCAAAATTATTGCTACTTGCTGTTCCTTACGTAATAAGCCCGCCGTTCTTGCTTACACACGGTCGAATCTGGTTCGTCGGACCGACCGGACGACACAGCCTTGCCAACTTAGGGCTTTTGGCCCCAAATTTAGAGTAAAAATGTCTACGTTAGGCTTTTTTTAGGGGCATAAATAAAATTTCATGCATTATTAACGAAAACAATTGTCCCTTGTAATGCTGCAAATTTTGCTGTTTAATGATGACACGATTCATTCTAAAACGAGATGATGGATAATTTGTTGTTGTTTGAAAGTTGTTTATTGTAAACATGTATGACCTCAAGAATTCCGAAAGCTCAAACGAAATGCCAAGTCAGAACTGAAACAATTTATTAACAAAATAAATATTAAATTCGTTATAATAAGTTCTAATAAAAAGTAATTAAACCTAAGTTATATTTTATTTACCCTAGTAAAACGAGATACATTTTTTTTATTATACCTATATAATTTTTTCAGTCAGGTTTTTGGGTAGATTAGATAGATTAGATTAAGACGGGCTGGTGTCCGCAACTCCACGTATAAGCGCGTATTTTGCGTACGGAGGTTTTTGGGTAATCCAGACTATGTACATCGGCAACACTGAAGATTAGTCGTAGTTGGTCCGGCCACAGACTACTTATAGTGCTAACACACGTCCGGATTTTGTCCGGCCGGACTAACTCCGCCCACAAATCCTTTCTCGATTACACACGCTCATGTGGAGCGAGACATACTCAATTATTAATAATAATGTCCGGCGGACCACTCTACCCACGCTCGGATATGGTCCGGGCCGGACTAACTCCGCCCACAAATCCGTGGTCCAGCCGGACCAAATCCGAACGTGTGTAAGCACTATTAGAGATACTACGTATGGTCCGGCCAAACCAGCCGACAATCCTACACACATCCGGATTTGTTACGGAGCAGACAATATCCGAGGGGAAAACAAGCGGACCGAAACGGACTCAATTAATAATAATAATGTCCGGCGGACCACTCTACACACGCTCGAATATGGTACGGCCGGACTAACTTCGCCCACAAATCCGTGGTCCGGCCGGAACAAATCCGGACGTGTGTTAGCACTATGCTCTTGATCATCCTATTGTAGTATCATCGTAGTTTGACTGTTGTTTGACATTTCTTTCGAGTTGCCATGTGTAGAAAAATTAGTTCATATTTGTTTTATTTCTACTCTTTATGGCCAAGCTGGTACTTTTTTCAGAGTGAAATAAAGAGCGGGTAAAACTGAATAAAACGATAATCTCTTATTATGAATACGACCCTAAAAGTAGCAGACAAATGAAACTTTGGTAAACAAAAATAATATTCCAGTAACCGATACGGATAATTGTTGGTATTACATTATGTATCTGTATATTTTACATTATGGTAATTCATAATTATTTTTTCACTATAATTATATTTTTCATTTAGTTAAGTTTGAGCTTTCAATAAATCCGAAATAAAAATATCAAAATGGGACGTTTTTTCCAAAAGTAACGGAAATTATGCCCATTCACCCTCATGAGATATGTTATAAAAAATACGTAGATTCTAGGACTGAAGTAGAGGCTTAAAATAAATAGATCTACGTAAAAAGACGTAGAGTTGGCAACGCTGACGCATTCGAATTAATCAATATGGCAATACACACAGGAAACGATACTGGCCGGTCTGACCCACAAAATATATATACCCTACTGGCCGTGGCCGCCAAATTTAAAATTTTACTGAATGTCAGTGAAAAATCAATATAGTTTACAAAAAAATCTGTGGAAAAATCTGCTTTGCCATATACTCAATATTATTGCACGTGTTAAAAAGGTGTTATAAAACCCCTTATGTAGACATCGGTTATATTCAGATGTACTCTAATATCGAATTATAATTTATGTTTGGTCGATTGAATTTTCTGGCTCTTTGCCAATTTTAGCTTGTCAAAATCTTGTTTCAGTTTCAATTTATATGCTCAGAATACTCCAAGTGCGCTCGATTTTCAGAGCCACGGTCAGTTGTAGCAATTTATATCATAGTACAATCAGAAATATGAAATTTGTTAAATTATCTCAAACGGACGCTTTATTGCCAACAGTGGGCTTAGGAACATGGCAGGTAATGTATATTAAATGTTCAAGTTTCTGTGTATCTCTTAATTAGGTAACTAATAATCCATATTATTTGTTCTAGGCTGAACCCGACGTTTTACACCCTGTCATTTATGAGGCTTTAGAATTAGGATATAGACACATTGATACAGCATTTAATTATAATAATGAAGAAGCAATTGGCAATGCAATCACGAAATGGATTAATGATGGAAAAGGTGTCAGATCTGATTTGTTTATTACAACCAAGGTATGTCTATCAAATCTTAATTGATCCTATGCTACCCTGGATAGGTTGATACAAAATAATAAAAATACTAAACATTAGATACCTAGTAAATATTGTTTTATTTTCAGCTTCCACATGTGGGCAACAGGGCGTCTGACGTCGAAAAATTTCTAAATCTACAACTGAAACGACTACAGACGACATATGTGGACTTGTACCTCATACATGTGCCTTTTGGTTTCAATTGTGATCATACCACGCTAACCCCGAAGGTAGATGCTGATGGGAACTATGAATTGGACATGGATACAGATCATGTAGCAACATGGAAGGTACCTAGGTTTATAATTTTCGCTTTTTTTCCCATGGGGGTAGGCAGAAACTACAGAACTCCAACTGCTAAGACGCATTATTTCTTAAATTCTAATATGAAAGTTCCACAAAAATCAACATCTGACTTCTTGAACCCATAATCGCTTTAGGCCAAGCATAGAGAGACAGACGATTTCCCATCATCAGTCAGTAAATTATGCATTAGTCAGACAATTAATTAAAAAATGAATGATTAGTCTGATTCTGAATGACTAGCTAATTCATATTTTATAATGAAATAGTATCAGACAAGGAAATAAAATAACGGTTACCAATAAAATTAACCATTTAATGATTGTTTTTGTTTTAGAAACTGGAAGATTGCCAAAAATCGGGTCTAATTCGCAACCTTGGTTTATCTAATTTTAATGAGGAACAAATACAAGAAATTTGGAAATCGGCAACGTTTAAACCACAGGTGTTGCAAGTAGAACTTCATACTTATTTCCAGCAGCAGGCACTGCGAGCTTATTGCACAGAACGTGATATTGTTGTTACGGCCTATGCTCCTCTTGGAAGCCCAGGTGCCAAGAACCATTTCGTGAACAAGTACAAATATAGGTTAGTACTTTTATATAAGATACACCAGCTGCTAGCCAGGTAGCATCCGAGCGATATCAAAAGATGTTTTTTTTGCAGCCCTGGAGCTTTTCCTGATTTGCTGACTGTACCGGAAGTCGTAACAATAGCCAAAAAATTCGGCAAAACTACGGCACAGATATTGCTTCACTTCTTAGTACAACAGAAAATTGTTGTTATTCCAAAGAGTACTAATAATGCGAGACTAAAGGTAAATAATTTTCAGAATTCTGATTTGACATTTTTAATTTCTATTTATCATCGTAATGATAAATTTAATTGAGTTGTGGTCTTGATGTTTCAGGAAAATATGGATCTCTATGATTTTGAGTTATCTCAAGATGATATGGATTTATTGATAAAGTTAGATAAAGGAGAGAAAGGAAGAATTTTCAACTTTTTGTTTTGGAAAGGTGTTGAGAAACACCCTGAGTACCCATTCAAGGAAGTGAAACAGAATATATGTGCAGAGAGTAATTAAAGCAGTAAGGCTGGACTCACACATTTTGAATTCCTCTCCGAATTCAAAGTCGAAATTCATAATCAGAATGCCGGCAATGAGCAAATTATAATTTGAAAAAATCAGAATGTGTGTAGGGCTTATAATGAAATTGTATGCATTGCCAGGCTTTCTTAAATAATAATATGAATTCCGAATCTGGGTTCTGAGAGGAATTCAGAATGTTTGTGAGAGGCCTAATACTATTTTATGTCACCATGACTTAGTCAATGAATACCTCTTGTGCTTCTCAACTTTGCAATCACGCCCACCAAATACTTCAGTGTCGACTGAATGTATTGACACCACTGCAAGTGTTGAGTTTTATTAGCTTTAATATTTAAATTTATTGATCGGTCAGTGATATTAAAATGATCAGTTCTAAACTGATTAAAAGATTGTCTTAGGTACTTGCTTAAAGCAGAAAACTGTGGACTGTTCTTGATAGAAATAAATAAAATTTAAAAATAATTATGTCGTTTATTATTTAAATTGTAGAACTGACATGGTAATAATAAAAAGTAATTGTAAAAAAAAATAACACAAATCATGAGAGTCGGTAAAGCATTTTCCTCTGTAATCTGTGTTGTAATTCTCCGCGTCGTATCATTGTGTGTATTACTTTGAGGATGGCTCTCTCTGGATACTTTTGTTTCAGGAAATCTTGAATGATAGTTTGTTCTGACACTTGCGAACCCACTGCGAACCTGCGCTTCAGTTGTTTCTCAACGCGGGACAGCATTTCATGATCCTCCTCAGTTGTGAAACCTTCTGCTCCTAAAATTTTAATACACCATTATTATTTTGCAGTTAAGATACTGCTTGAGAACCAAACTATGGCTGTTTATCTATGCTCTCTATTCATTTAAAAGACAATTAACTTTATCATCACCATGGCATTATTTCATTTGTGAACTTACCAGCTAAGCTACCAGTCATAGCTGCATCCAATGTCGAAACTTGGAACAATCGCAATGCTTCAGTGACATGCACTTCTGTTGCGAACGGCTGCAGTTGCATCTTAGCGAGGGATTCTGATATTCTTACAATGGCTTCTAGCTGCCTGAAAATGAAAAGAAAGAGGGGTCAGTCAAATTGGTTTCTCTACTTTTGTGTTTTGGTTTGGTATATACCAACTCGCACTGGGCTCGCGAGGTGCATTACGGCTCACTCTCACTGTTCACTAAAGACCAAAATGATCATACGTCGACATATCAAAACATCTAAACTAATATTATAAAGAAGTATTTTTTTTATTGTTTTATCTGGAATGGAGATACAATTCTGGAACTTTCTAGTACTTGTTATCTCGGCAAAATACACGGTTTTCGTTGGATAGGCCATGGAAGCGAAGACGCCGGCAAAGAGGCATTGATGGACGAACGTGTAAATGTGGGCCGAGGCGAAGCCGAGGCACACATACGTAAGTCCATCAATGCCTAGTTGTGGCCAAGGCTTGTATAGTGCTTTTCTCAAATAATGCGCGGAAATTAAAACTAAGTAGTACCTAGAACTCATTTTGTCAAATACAATTATTACTTTTCAAAATCAATGACGAACAACGAACAACAATAATGATTGTTAGGCTTAGAACGCACTGTGACTTTTATTCGCGTGATTTTTATTCGCCCATTCTGCGGTCTATGGAATTGTATGAAGCCGCACGCGTTGCGGTAAAAAAAATCACGCGGGCATAATACTACAAAAATTCGCGCAAATATAAATCGCAGTGCGTGCTAAGCCTAATAGTGCTAACACACGTCCGGATTTGGTCCGGCCGGACTAACTCCGCCCACAAATCCTTTCTCGCTTACACACACTTGTGTGGACCGAGACGGACTCAATAATAATAATGTCCGGCGGACAACTCAACACACGCTCTGATATGGTCAGGACCGGACTAACTCCGCCCACAAATCCGTGGTCCGGCCGGACCAAATCCGAAAGTGTGTAAGCACTATACGCCTTAAGTGTTTCTTTGTTTTTTTTTTTCAGTAAACAGCTTTCTATTTGCAAGCCAGTTCGAAATTTAAATAAAACCTTTGATAAGTTACCTCCTTGGTTGCCATGATTCGGAGTAAAATATCGTTCCATTTTTAAATTACACGGCAGATATGAGTTTACTATGGAATTTATTTGGCCGCTACACACGACAGATATGGATTTTCATACAAATTTTGCCGGCCGCTGCGCGCATGTATTTGGCCAGTACAGCAATTGCGATTTATCTCGAAGAAGGTTGTCAAAATAATGCTCATATTTCCAAGCATGTTTGAGAAAAAGCTATTAATATTATTTGTATGCTCTATACTATGATAAGTACCTGACTGTGATTGGAATGGAGAGCCGTTTGTCGATTTGTCTCTCATGCGCTAAGGCGCCAGACCGCATGAGCACGTAGCGCGCGCGCAGGCGCTCGGCGGCGCTGGCGGCCAGGCGCGGCCCGCAGCGCGCGCGGCAGTAGGCGGAGTAGCGCCGCAGCAGTGCCAGGGGCAGCTCGCCAGCGGCAGTCTCGCGTTCCACGCTGTCACCGCCCATGTGCACCGAGATGATGTGTTTGGCTAATGTCTGAAAACGTTCAATAGTTTATGGTTGATGTTGATATGGTTGTCGACGCTCATAACTTTCAAATATCTATTTTTTTACTTTTTTGTTTCCATACAGGGCTAGATAATGATGAGACAAATTAATATATTTTTTTATTTTGAATGTACACCGTCAAACAGTGGAGTAATCGCCAGACAACGTTTGTATAGAAGAATGATCGACTAGGGCAACCTTAAGTGAAAGCTCTAGTATTTACATTTCTGTGAGGTTATTTATTTTTACAAGCTTTTTATTAACTTGCAACGTATGTATGTATGTCCAGGTCAAATCTTGCAACTGATTTTTAAAGCAGTTATCCTCAACCGATGAAGATGCAATTTTGCCTAAACGTTTGGTTTGGATAACAATGCACAGTAAGTTAAATAGCTTGTTAAGAAAGGTAAATATTATTACGCGAACAAATTCGCAGCATGTGCATAACTCCAGCTTCCTCATAAGTGGTAGAATAATTCTATCTATGCCAATATTTGAGGCATAATAGAGCAATCAATGTTCCTAGTCTTAATTCAGCTGCCACAAAAAATTCGTTAATATGAGGAGTTTAGTATGTGTTAGCTGGAGTGACGTCACCCCAGCTTCCTCATTCAATACAGGCAAACCAGTGAGGTTACGGTTTTGAACTTTAGTCAAAAACTGTGATAAAAAAACGTGTAAGCTGGAGTGACGTCACCCCAGCTGCCATGTCATATCTTCCGAACAAAAGAAGTTATGATTACGTATTATAGCTCAAAAATTAAGGCATAATAGCTGTCATTGGCAGCAAAATTTTCTGTCAAAATACATATAAGTTATTAAACCGACAAATATGTGTAAGCTGGAGAGAGGGCACCCCAGCTGCTCATGTCATAATTTCAATTTCAAATCTCTAGTCCTTGTAGTCTCCACGCAGTAAACAAAAAATAGTTACTGCGCCAAAAATATCAAATTATTACTTCGGAGGAGGTACGGAGCGGCATTGCCGTTCCGTGCGCTATATTATTAGTGTAGTTTAAACTAGGTTATAGACTGGGAGCCGACTACACACTTTTATCATACATTTTATTTTACATAGTACTATGTAAATATTCAGGTGTTTTATAGTCATATTTTTGGTTTAAACATAGGATGAAAGAAAATTCAAAAATCTAAGTGTAAATTTTGTATATTATTGACATAAATCACATTTTTGGTTCAATACAGTCTTTGAAATTGGATAAAATATTATTAGTATAAATCACAATTATTCTTTAGAATCTGATGATTTATCTTTTTAAAGTGCGTTTCATGAACTTTACCTGTGTAGATTTTCTAAAGGTCGTTTAACTAGCAATTGTCGAAACAGGTCTGCAGATTTTGAAGAAATAATAAATTAAAAGTATAGTTTTGAATGTGCTGAATTTCATACTTTATGGAATTCAGCATATTAAGTGTAAGAACTGAGACCCCACGTTTTAACGTGGGGTTATATTTTTATGGGGGCTATATTTTTACGATTATGTATTGACCAACTGCAAAATTAATTTCTACGATTGTTTTTCCCTCCGAAAACACATTAATATCAAATTATACCGGGTGAATGTTCTAGAGGAACCTAGATGTTTTTTTTTCAGTAGAGGATTTGGAAATTTGGAAAGAAAAAAAATGCGACCCAAAAATATGCTGATATAAAAAAAATTGGACGTCCTGTAATAACATAATAACTCTTCAGATGATCACTGAATGTAGGTACAATTTTTTTAAATCATTTGGCTGTCTTATGTTACTTTGGCAACATTGTTCAGATTAATGGATATATTCACCCGGTAAAATATTGTTCACATATTGTTCTACACCTTAAATGATAACAGCGCCAGATCTTCGAAGCAGTGTTCTTCGAAGACGTGTTGTCGAAGTATAATCTGTCGAACTAATGCTAGTCGAATATATGTTCTGTCGAAGCAATGAGTTGTCGAACTACTGTTTTTCGAAATTGAGACTCTGTCGAAATAATTAACTGTCGAAATTCAGAATGACACTCCTTTGGGTCAGGTAGGTACGGTAATTATCACAGATCAGTTTACAGTCACAACATTATTTTACCTACCTATTCGTCAGACATTGGTATTCACAGACTTGAATAGATAATGCAATGAGGTACTACAAAAAATGTACTGTTTTGTTTATCAATATTTTCTTGCAAGTCGTCATATGTTAACCATTCTAAATTTTCTGAAAACAATGTGCTCTATAGTGCTGTGTATTTTCCATAAAATCAATTACACACGGATGAGAAACCGTCTTTCCGAAAAAAGTTAGTTGGGAGGGAAATTGTTCGAGTTTGCAATTGAGGTTGTTTTCTTTGTTTAAAAAGCTTGAATATAGCTCTATTACAATAAACTGGGAAAATTCGTAAACTTAATAAATTTGGCCTGATCATGTTTATTTCTTAAAACGACATTTTCTCTCATGCATTGAAGAGCAGACTGTTGCAAAGTCTGTGGTCCTGTACAAATCCGGTTGTTCTTGAAATCTTAGCGTGATTTACAAATATGATATTTTTCTTTTTTCTGCTTATACATATTTGTTATGGTTGCGAATCGTATTAGATCAAGACAATGACAAGACAACCTAACAGTGACCTGTAAATTGTAAAAACGTCACAAAATTTTAATTTCGCTGTCTAACTTTGCGCATCCACCTTAACCGAACTACGGATAACAAGTCACAAAAAATGACAATAATAGTAGTTCTCTCGTCATCTAAAGTTTATGAAAATCCACTTTTTAATATTACATTCATAGTTCCATTAAATTTCAGTCGGTTCTCAGTCTACATCTTCAATAAAAAAATATTTTGAGGGCAAGTTAAAATGACTTCTAATAGAATGCCTGCCAAGTGCAAACTTGGTTGCAACAATGTAGCACACGGAACGGCAACGCCGCCGCTCCGTACCTCCTCCGAAGTAATAATTTGATATTTTTAGCGCAGCATCTTTTTTTTTTGTTAACTTCTTGGAAACTACAAGCACTAGAGATTTCTGCATCTTTTTTTTTTGATGGCAGCTGGGGTGACGTCACTCCAGCTTGACACACACGTTTTTTATCACATTTTCAATTTTAAGTATTATCGTTCAGTTCTTTCCTTCCATGTGCAGCTATTATGCCTTATTTTTTTGACTTAAGTCTAAAACCCTAAACTCACTAGTTTGCCTATATTGAATGAGGAAGCTGGGGTGACGTCACTCCAGCTAACACATATTAAACTCCTCATATTAACGAAGTTTTTGTGGCAGCTAAATTAAGTCTCGGAACTTTGATTGCCGCTGTTATGCCTCAAATATTGGCATAGATAGTTATTCTACCACTTATGAGGAAGCTGGAGTTATGCACATATGCCCAGCAGCAGATTGCAAATTGAACCATCCAACAGTGTCAATAAGCTTGTTACAGTGTGGTATGAACAACTTATACTTCCGCCTGCTTCTGTACAGGATCAAAGGCATGATACTTTATCTAAATACTTACAATATCCCTGTTTTGATCGTGTTCATCCTTGACAATGAAAATCATGTCGAATCTTGATAGAATAGTTGGCATGAAGTCAATATTGTCATCGGCTTTGGTGTCGTCCCATCGACCGAACACTGAATTAGCAGCTGCCAGGACAGAGCAGCGCGAGTTTAAAGTTGTAGTAATGCCAGCCTGTGAACAACGTTACATTAATGAGTTTCATAAATCAAATATTGTTACTACATAGCAGTCTTGCCAATACAAAAATAAATAAAAGACTAGCTGACCACCGCGGCTTGGCTCCCGTCAATACATACCTACCTACCTACCAATTTGTTAAACTATTTATGTGACTAAGAATTAATACTACATTACGAATGTAACCAAATTTTGTTTCTACCGGCGATCTAATTAAATTTTAGAACACAAATGCTGCTATTGTGACTTTACTATGATAGTAAGATATATTCTCTCGCAGTCTTTTTTGTAGGTAATAATGAGTACTTTAATCATGTAGTACATAATTTTAATGTTTCATTAATCGTTTTCACAGCGTACGCCAAAAAAATAATTTTATAGACAAAATTTTGCTACTTTGGATTACATTATTGCAATATTCATAAGGATCTCAATTTTTTTTGAAAATAAATTGTAGCCTGTTACTCGGGAATAATGTAGCTTTCTATAGGTGAAAGAATTTTTAAATTCGGTCCAGTAGTTTCGGAGCCTATTCGGTACAATCAAAAAAATCTTTCCTCGTTAAAAATATCTATGATTACCTTAGCGATAGAAATAGTTTGCTGCTCCATAGCTTCGTGTATGGCCACGCGGTCGTCTTCACGCATTTTATCAAACTCGTCGATACATACAACGCCGCCATCGGCAAGCACCATCGCTCCTCCTTCCATGACGAAGTTACGCTGTGGATATCATCAATATTTTAATTAAGAAACATTATTATAAGCTTAAAAATAAAATAAAACTCCTGTGTAGTTCAACAGTGGTCAGACAGGGGCCAGCTGTACTCCTATAGTTTTAGGCAATCGATCCACTAAACCTGCCAAACCCATAGCCCAATACATTTTTTCTCCATATTTTGCAATAGTCTTGCACCAACCAGGGATTGCCCGTGAGTGCACTTGCGCTGTGCATACAGGGATAATTTTCGGTTGGTGTCACATTACTTGATACATGCCTAACAAGGCCTCAACGAGTTGGCTTTAGTCCCGAGATAGTAAAAAAAAACTCAAACAGTAAAATTCTCAAGGGTCAGTAATCAAATGTTACTCACACTGCCTGGATCCCTGATAACAGAAGCAGTGAGACCAGCTGCACTGGAACCTTTGCCTGAAGTATAAACTCCAATAGGAGACACCTTTTCGACGAACTTCAACAGTTGTGACTTAGCAGTACCAGGGTCACCCAGCAGCAATATGTTGATGTCTCCTCGCCGGGTCAGACCATCGGGCAGTCTTTTGCGAGCTCCTGTTAAGAACATAAAACTTGACCATAAAGGGGGAGTTTTGATACAACCAACAATGCGCAATTGTTTATAGATTCGAGTGAAGCAAAACGCTTACAAGTGGAGAGAACATGGCAATGGTCTTCAGTATTATTTTTTTGTTATTATTAATACATCAATAGCAAAAGTGAAGATTAAATATTACAGGCGCTAATTAATATTAAAAGGACCTAAGTCTTCTGCAATATCAAAAATGTCCTTAACATACCTCCAAACAAAAGGCAGGAGATAGCCTTCTTCATATCAACCACACCAAACACACTAGGTGCAATAGACATGGAGATACGCTCGTAGATGTCAGGTGACGCTGCCAGTCTTCGGAACTGCTCCTCTTCCTCAGCAGTGAAGGGTTTCAGGCCTCCGGTCACGCCCTCCTCGGCCGTCAGGCCGACAGCACGTAGGTATGACGAACGGACACCTACTGACCCTTTGTCGCGGCCTTCTCTCTGCAATAAACTTTTTTGTTAGGACAGAGTACCTTTGAAGAACTTAGTGATTTTCGAATCGGACGCCTCGCGGTTTCACCCGCGTAGTTCCCGTTCCCGTGGGAATACAGGGATAAAAATTAGCCTATGTTACCCGGGGATAATGGTGAAAGAATTTTGTCCAGTAGTTTTTAAGTTTATTTGATACAAACAAAAATACAAATCTTTCCTCTTTATAATATTAGTATAGATAAGTTGGCAAACTCAGGGCTTTGAGTGAATTTAGATTTACAATTTTTATAATTGCCCAACTCACCCCAATTTTAGCAATTTTCTTGATGGAATATATGCCGAGAACGGTGACTCTTGCGCCGGGGGCCACTCGCTCGCACAGCACACGTTCGCAGTAAACCGTCAGGTGGCGCGGCATCTCGCCCTGAGGTATGCTCTCCGGAGCTTCTTGTAATTTCAGTACCTGACAAAGAGTTCAGTTGACTTAAACTATGAATAAGCTGTATCACTTAAATGATGCATGCGGATTTTAGTATTGCAAATTGCAAGCTTTGTCAGTACAATGTAATTAAGTTCAGCTTTCATAGTAAAAAAAACTAAAACAGCAGCTATCTCATCAAAAATCTATGGAGTGCTGCCCTGCATGAGTAACCAAAGGAATATCAAATCAGAAAGAGTTTTTACCTGATAATCAATGCACTTGCATTTGTCTGGAATTATGAAGTAAGGATCTAACGGGCACTTTGGTCGACCAGCTTGTTCGCTGCAAAGAAAATATATTGGAAATTATAGTTCACAAGTCTAACATAGATTACCTACTTGCCATAAGTTTTTACTGTAATTACTAAATTACTGTAAAACATTTTAAAAGAACATTGCCCCACACTAGGAATATCTCCTGTATCATGGGTGCGTTTCCAAACATATAAAGTTACATACACAAACACTCAGAGCCAGTACAACTATCTGTTGGTCATACAAATATTTGATCCATGCGTGCATCTAACCCGCAACATGCAGTGCAGTAGTCAATCACTCAACTATTGCACCAACTGTGCTCTCAATTCAAGGGATAATTTAAATACTGTTGTTATAAACCTAAATGCACATTGGTACCTGTAACAGGATCTTACCTTTACTTTCTGTCGTAATTCTCAGTACGTTATTTTAAGTGAAATAAATGTTTTTGACTGTATACATAAAGTTTATGCTCTTTATCTGGTAGATTTAAGTATTATCGCTAGTGTATAAATAAAGCAGTGGTGGCCCACTGGTAACGGCCGTGACTTACAAGTTGTGGGTCGTGGGTTTGAACCCAGGCGGTTTACTTTGTGTACACTATTTCATCACTACTGCTCCCAAAACAGTGAAGGAAAACATAGTGAGGAACCTGGCTTGTCTTAGAACCAAAAATTTGAAGACTTGTGACATCCACCAACACGCACTGGGCTCCCGTGGTGGATTACGGCCCATTCCCTCTCACAGGGAGGAGGCCTGCACGCACAACATACCAAATGGGAGTCTAAGTGCGGAAAAGGGGTCCATCTATCCTATCCTAGTGCCTAAGTTGTCTTTATACAAAAAAGTACTTCTTTAATTTTTTAATGTTTGTTTTGTTTAACTTACGTGTTGCATTTCCTGGGCATCACATAACCTTCTAGACCTGGCTTCACAGGTAAGTTCGGAATGATGTTGCGGCATGATCGGCATTGAATTGATATCTTTGTTGCTTTTGCTTTGATGCCAGATGCAGATATCACTATACCAGGGATTTTGACAAGTCGGGATACTGTTTCTGACTGAAAAATAATAAAGAATATATTGATTAAAAGTATGAATTCAAATCTCCATTAAAAAAATATAATATTTTTTCATAAACACAGAGAATAGGTAAAAAAGCTATAAGTATTTATTGAAATACTTTTGAGATCCAAAGGTATAAAATAAAGTAACATACTTTCAGTTCTCTCAAGTTAGCAGCATGTGCATCTGAAGACAGCAGGACTTGAATATCTTCAACTTTCTCCTCCCCTTCAGGTCTTGGTGCTGTCAGCTCATCAGCCAACTGTGAGGATGCATAGCTCAGTGTTAATACAATAGAAACAGCAACATTCATCAAGTAAATTTAATATAAATATTTTATTACACATGATAAACCTATATCACATATGAAATATCAGAAGCTAGGTGTGATTTCTTTGGTAAGAAACTACATGGGTACCTTACTTTTACAAAGCTAATAGGTTTGAAAGGCCACCATAAGAGGTATGAGACACATGAATGTCTTTCTAAATAGACATGATACAATTTAGCAGTATAAATAAAGAGAAAGTACCTCTTTTGCCGCTTCCTCTAGTATAGGCAAATGTTCTGTTGGTTTCTTGTATAATTTCTCAGCTAAAACTTCATCGAAACTAGATAAATCTTCAATGTTTATCTCAACCCAATAGTTACTCAAGTTGTAGTTGCGTTTTAGAGCGTCTCTGAAAATAAAATCAGAGACTGTGTACCAACCTCGTTCCAACTAAGAACACCGTTACCGAACAACGTTATACACTTTCAATTATTAGTTTCATCAGTTTTTGATAAAGACTTACCTGTATTTGTAATTGAAGTTACCCGTGTGGAACTGGCGAATAAATTCTTTGAACTTCTTTTTAACTGCTTGTAGGTTAAGTTGATCTTGAGATTCATTCTCCTCAACACCGAAATTATCGGAAAAGAAAACACCGGGATCGTCAAATCCTTCCATTATCACTAATTACTGATATTTTTCAATATTTAACTTGTTTTGCAAGGACTTTTATATAAACAAAAGCTGCAGGTTTACGATTCCACTGTTCCACAAGCCGCAAGCCGGATTTTGGCGCGTAATATTGACGTAATGACGTTGAAGTTTGATTGAAGAAGTTTTGACGTTACAACGATCCTTTATGGGTTTTTTTTCTATCTCATTGGAAATTTAATGACCTGGCTGCTAAGGCCTTTAAGTCAAAACTTTTATATGAAAGTCACTTCGTTGTTCTGCATTCACTCGAATGTAACACATTCTAATGTTTTTGAAGTATTTGGCAGCAAATATTTCGAGTCTGACTTCTAAAGCTTTGCTGATAACTATCTTAGCAAAGCTTTAGAAGGCAGACTTCGCGTTCGCGTCTTTTGGCTGTAATGAAGATGATTGTATGACTACATACAATCGTCATCATTTCAGCCGAAAGACGTTCACTGCTGGACATAGGCATAATTCCAATAGGTATAAAATAACTAAAGATCTGACTTAAAGGCACTGACCTCTATCATACTAGTACGCTGGACTACATATTATCGATGACAAAATGAAGACATTTAATTGTCACCATTTTGGCGCTGATAGCAACGTGACTTAACGTGAGAGTACATGGAACTAATATTAGAGATGGGACACAGCTTTCGTTAAAAAAATACTTTTATGGGCTTTATCGATCGTGAGAATAATTAAATACGTAAGAGAAAAAAACATCCCAGTTATTTTTATTATGATTAATTTTTAAGTAATAGAATAATTACTGTAAAGGTTAACTGAAAAATATTTTAATTCAGATTGCAAGCTATAAACTAGTGGTGCTAGTAAAGTTATAGCGCATTACTGTCAGATCAGTGAGATTTAAATATGGGGATAGGCTAACAACTTATCCTTAAAACTAGTACATTTATGAGCAAGTATCTCCTCGCTCAAGTACACTAGTTAGATTAATACTTACAATCGTTCAGATTCACTCGGTTGGCGCTCATCGGATTCGTGAAGGGAACATCATTTACACAATAATAATAATAAATGAGATGGATAATCATTTACAACGGTCGTATTTCTCGCTCTCATCGCTGAGATCCTGTCTCTGTAGAAGTGCAAATAATAGTGACATCGCATTCCAGCAAGGTGAAGACTTATATCAGTTTTCAACTCTGTTTCAGATGCAGATACAAAATTGTTTGTCTTCAAAACATTTGTTAATAAAATTATAATTATCATGATATTATTCCAGAATTAATTCTAGGCTCAGGAACATTGAGTTAAATGTACTACGAGAAAGAAGAGTAGAAGCTATTTCAAACAAAAGATTGCGCGTAAGTAATTCGGTGACAGCGAGGTAAGCAGGGGGGAAGAGGGGTTATGTTCTCACAGATAGACAATCAATGCGCGCAGATGAACTTTTTCTTACTGTTTGAAATTTACACAAACATGGCCGCCCTCCCACCACGAGATACAATAAATTGATAAAATATAATTAAATTAAGCGTGTTTTCAACTTACTGTTGAAAACTCATTCCTTGACTTTCATTTATATTTCTCGAGTTGTTTGAACAGTATCTCAATACACACGAAGGCATTTTATAAGAAACAAAACTAAGTAATCAAACGTGTCACGTTGTAGCGAGCGATTGCCACTGACTAAGTGAGTTAGGGTACGCGCGCTCTAACGCGTGTTACAAACAATTGAGTTGAGGAGTCTCCTCTAGTACGTAGTATATTTAACTCAATGCTCAGAAACGTGGTGATTGGTACAAGAGTGAGGCCTGTGCTCAGCGGTTGGCGAAGTCAGGGTGTGGATGAAAATGATGATGATTCCAGAATTTAGTATTACACATTGCTTTTGAACATATTATTACTGATTATTAGGCATTCATATAACATTCATCACCAATACCATTATGAGATATTTAGTTCCAACATACTACGAGAAGTCAATACAGTAGATGACTGATACGCCTTGCCAAGTCTACTATTTTTATATTAGTGTAATTTGAAAATATCACTAATACTGATATATTAATTACAATATTATAATATTTCCAGGCGAATATATTAGTAATACATAATTTTGAGAGATATCGGTATTAACCTATCTCTAAATGTGTCAATTTTAGTACCTAATACGCTCGAGCGGGGCGCTTTGAATCAGCACAAAAATCAACTGTCATTTCATATAGTATGTTTAGTCCAGCGTACTTGTATGATAGAGGTCAGTGCTTAAAGGCCTCAGTACCCAAGACATAAATGCCCAAAATAAATTCAAAACGGTTTGGCTCTAAATTCAAAACGGCAAGCGCCTCAGTTTCTATGACGATTATTTTGTTATAGTAAACAATTTCAACTTATCAATTGAAGAATTTCTAATATTTCTTGGAATTATTATTTTATTTCTAACAATGGTGTAATTGTGTAGCTAATAGATACATAATTTGAGTTCTGAATAAAAAGCAACATGGGTGATGTGAGTATTATGATATCCTAGATTATTTTGCTGAGAACGATATGTTGGCTGAGGACTTAAGCTGGGATTATACATTGTTTGACCACCAAGCAGTCATACATGCGTGATCACACCATCTTGTAATACGTTATAGTTCCTACTAATAATCCTGAATCGAATACCATCAACGACCTTGAGTCAAGGTTGCGAGCATTCACTGCAATTGCAAATGACTAAGCTCCTTTCAACCGCGCGTCTAGCCGCTTTTAAATTTTTGTTAAAATATATGTATTGTTATTATATATATTGTTGAAACGTCGAAAAAATATGTAAAACGAAGCAACGCAGCGCACTAATGGGGCCTCAGCCTAAGGCTTATTACGCATTACGATTTTTATTCGCACGAATTTTTGTTCACGTACTGAATTTAACTAACACGCACTGTGCGCAGAACCACGCCGCGGTGCGGTGGATTCTGTAACAAAACAATTAAATTCGCGGGAATATTTTGAACTCTATGAACAGGTAGAAAAGGAGACAAAAATCGCGCGGAATTTTATCCTCAGTGCGTGTTAGTTAAATTCAGTACTCGGAAAAAAATCGTAATGCGTTCTAAGCCTAAGATTACGTTTGTCTTGCACTCTACCGACCGACGAACAATTCTTTACTAAATTCAAAGATTGTTTCAGAAAGAAGATGTTGATCTACGGTTGGAATTTATGAGCGAATATTTGTTGAAAACGCTAAAACTGAAGATAGACAAATGGGCTAAGTTCATTACTGGCGATGAGAGGGTCAGTGTTCCATTTTACCAACCTTTAATAATTTAGGTCACTTTAACAGGTATTTTGTTCAAGTATGGGCAATATGAAGTCAAATGCCTATGTTGTACACACAACAAGCAACCAGCAATTTACTGGTAGCATTACATAAATGTAGCTATTTTATTGTTGGCAAGAATATCGGTATCTATAGAGAGATAGATTTTGTACCTAATTGCTTACTGCCTGCACAGATAATATGCTGCCGGTGACATTTGTAAATAACTGCTGCAAAAAACGGTTCCGTTCCACGGCGATAGATAGATCACCATCTATATTCGTGGAACGGAACCGAACGCGATCGATATACAAAAAATAATCAGTAGCTACAGTACGTCGGCACGGTTTCTTTGTATGCGATGAGACATCTGTATGCTAGTATTATATTATCTGTGACTTCACTGTTCGTCTGTCTGTCTGTCACCAGGCTGTATCTCATAAACCGTGTTAGCTAGGCAGTTGAAATTTTCACAGGTGATGTATTTCTGTTGCCGCTTTAACAACAAATACGTTAAACAGAATAAAATAAATATTTAAGTAGTGCTCCCATACAACAAGCATGATTTTTTGGCGTTTTTTGCGATAATGGTACGGAACCCTTCGTGCGTGAGTCCGACTCGTACTTGGCCGGTTTTTATTTATCCTTTAACTGTAAAGAGTTAAACCATACAAAAAAAAATGTTGTAGGGTCAACAAGCTTATACTGTGAAACATCGAAGACTATAGCTCCAACCGTTTGGCTGTAAAACCTGTGTCAGACAGACAGACGCAGACGTGTGTAACAGCAATAGAGCTCAGTTTGGATCCTTCGGGTACGGAATCCTATAATAGTAAATTATGGTACAAGTGTGTAACGTTGGTGATTACCGCTGAGCCGCCATTGAGACCCGAGCCGTTAGGTGAGGGTCTTAAGAGAGCCGAGGACGGTAATCATCAATACACACGTGTATCATACGACGTTTTTCAACACACTTGTGAAGAAAATAATACAAAAAAATCATTTCCAACAGTGAAAACGGGTTGTGAAAATTTTTTCGCAATGGCGGGCAAAATTAATCAGTTTTCCTATGCGCGCGCATCTAACAATGGCGACCGCCCATAGACTAAAAAGAATGAAATTTTTTTTTGGCTTTTCGCGGATAGCGTTTTAGCCACGTAAAAAATGGGGAATTTCAAGTTTTCTTTATAAAACAAAAATTAAATTTGAGTGAAAGTTTTATTTATTAAACACGTACAAGTTGAAATTATCTATTTAAATACGAAGTTCCATGAAATGTGTTGCATTTGTACTATTGAGCACGATCTTTTTTGTATCAAAACTTTTTTAAGAACAAAGCAACTCAACCAATATTATAAAAAAAAAACTCTTTATCTCACTTGTGAATAATAGTAATGAAAAAGTCACAGTTTGATAACAGGTGTCATTATGTGCCTAATTGCGGTGAAATTAGAGCCACTTTATGAGCAAGTGTGTTGAAAACAAACATATGTGCACACGGTAGAAGTTAAACCTTAGAAAATATTATTTATTTATTATAGGTATACTTTATTGTAAACCACTAAAACATATAGGACAAACATTTACAAAAACAAGTGTACAATGGGCGGTCTTATCGCACTAGGCAATCTCTTACAGACATCCTTTATAGTAACCTTTATATTAATATTACCTTTATTTATTACTAGCTGGCCCACCCGGCTTCGCTCCCGTCAACTGACTACTGCGTAACTTTAACCACTTACGTAGCGCACGCAACGGAAGCTCTATAAAGAAATATTTTTCCTTTATGCTCCGCTCCAATTGGTCGTAGGTGTTATATACCTTCCTCGATAAATGAACTATCCAACACAAATATTTTTTTTCATTCCAGCCAGTAGTTCCTGAGATTAGCGCGTTCAAACAAACTCTTCAGCTTTATAATATTAGTACAGATTTTTTTTTTGCGTTTCATGTCACAGCAGTGCTAATGAAGTTTTCACTTCAAAATTTCTTCTTACAGCACATACTGTTCAGATTCTTCGACATGCCGAAGTACGATGTGCTCGTGTTCCTTATGAACACGGCCGGCATGCTCACGTGCTCCACGACATTCCCCGCGGTCAGCAGGGGTAAGGTGGTGTACTTCCTCAGAAATATCGAAGACAAAATTACGCAAGTGAATATACGAAAGGTTAGTTGTAATTTCTTTGAAAATCGGTGTTGGTATAAATTAAGTTATCTTTATTTCAGAAAAAAGTCCATATTTTTTACAAATATAGCGTTAGTAGGGCTGTACTATACACACAAAAATAAAACATAACAAGATGTTAGTAATTTGTTAGTAAACAAAACAAGTGACACAATAATAATAATTACCGAAGTCTATTATTTATTACTGAGCAGGTGTACACTTGCCAAGTACACAGTAAAAGGACTGTCTATTTTGCACGCTAACGTTCTGAGGACAGCGTTGGTGCTACCCGGACCCTGCTCATCATCGATGCAGTTCTTTTCCAAATGATGCAAAGGAATCATCGACAAAAGCATCCGCAGATATTGCGGAAGCACTGCACTCCTGGGTTTTCTTAAGGTGATATATACGCCCCAATGTAACGCAGTACTGGCCGTGCGCCCGCTCGATGCCAAAATATCAAAATTGAACCTCCTTTTGAACAGTTTTGTTTGCAAAATATTATTTGATTTACATATGCTATGTTAGGTATGAAGAAATGCCAGCCATCAATTTTTCTGTATAAAAATATTTTTAAACACCCAAGTCGTTTTGGAGGAGTTTCGAAAAGTTGCGAATAAATATCGTGTTGTTAATTATTTTTTTAAAGCAAAACTAATAGTTACACAAAAACTTTGTGTTCAAAATTATGTACATGAATCAATAATAAATTTATATTTTTTTCAAACCTTTTAACCTAGCTGTTACTGAGGAGTATGCTTTGGAGTTGTAGGCCCCTGCCCTCAGAGCGTTATTGTCAGTGTTGCCAGTGGCAGATAGTCAAATGTTACATGAGACATCTCAAAAAGTTACATTTTCATGAGAAAAGTTACATTACCTTATTATAAGTGGAAAACGACACTAAAATAATAAAAGACTACAATATTTTTTTTTCTACTGTTTAGGTAGCGGAACGCCCCACTATTCGAATTTTCGCGCGGGTGGGCCCTCCCCCGCGACTACCACGGGTAAACGTGGCGTTTAGTTAATAGAACATTCAAATTACAACTATGTAGCTAGGTACCTATTTGGTCGCATTAGCGAAAAGATCGATAAATAAAATCAAATCTACTTTAGGTTACGCCGGCCGGTAGATATTCATTCCACTATAGTTCTTGTAAACGAAACCAAAGTTACAAAATTAGTAATAAATATCCAAATGATCTTCTTGAAGCTATGTGCAGTGCATGGCACACATATATCATGCTACTTGATAATCTTGATATTTAGTTGGCGATTGATTACAAAAAAATAACTTATTTCAGTTGCAAGACGACTTTGTTGTTGATGTACTGACAACAGTGTCAACACGACGAACAAAAGCGTTCTTAGATGAGTTCCGTTTCACGATTATTTTTTGTTTGCGGGCAAATATTTTAATATTTTTAGTAAGTTCTAAAAGTTACGTAAAAGGTACATTTTGAGTCGTGTTACACGGAGGTTACACGAGACAGTCAAAAGTTACGTAAAATGTAACAAAAGTTACGTTCTGGCAACGCTGGTCATTGTACTGAACACGCAGGGCGTTGTAAGCCCGCCGCGTAAAGTTGATCCACAGACTGCACGTGTAAAAAGACTGACAGAAGGCTCTAAAAAAAAAGCAGCAGTTTTACATCTGTGGTACATCGTGCGAATCTGCGAGCCAGCATATTGCAGCGGACTGCCAACACCCTCCTTTCCCTTTCTAGGTCTTCATCGTCCTGTAGCCGATCTGTCAGCATGTGACCCAAATATTTTACTTTGGACACCTTCTCTAGAACCGACCCACAATTCTTAATTGGTGGAACGTTCGAGGGAGCCTTGTTCCCTGCTTTGCATAGCATGAGAACACTCTTACTAGCATTATATTTGAGTGCATGTGACGGGGCATATGATTGACGAATGCCCAGAAGCCTTCTGAGCGCACTCACTGACGGGCTCAGCAGAACCATGTCGTCCGCATAACTAATGTTATAGACCATTATTCCGTCTATTGAACATCCGAAATCCGTATAGTGGTTGCAAGCGCGACTGCTCTGACGAGGGTAGTGATAGGCGGGGGTACGATCACTCATTACCTCAAGTCGGGCAGTATTGTTAGGTTTTTACCCAGCTATGATAAACCCAAATGGAGGGTTATGAGTTTTAACAGATATTTATGCAGAGATTAAAAGTCGAGGACGCCCTAGGCAAGCATCGGCGCCCCTCCAGCGGCCATATACATAATTACTATAAATTATAACTATACCAAAGTAAAACCCCAAAACACGATCATAATAGTAGTTTATGAAACTGTTGCATAATGAGGGGTATTAAAACATGAGTGTGTGTTTAAAAACCGAGCCGTAGGCGAGGTTTTTAATAGTTTTCACACGAATGTTTTAATACCTAGTTATGTGCAGTTTCATACACTACTTTATCTACACTCATAAATTGGGATTGAACCTACTAAATACCTCTTTTTGTATTTTCCATGCCATAAAATCGTGATAGCATTTGTCACACACTTTTCTCAATTTTGCTGGTAATAAATTAAGAGCAATTTCCTTCGCCGCATCTAAAATATCGGGCGGAGTCAAATTTTCTTCACATTCACACATACATTCATATCAGACATTTTAAACAATAATTTAAATAACTCATAAAATTCAGTACAGCAAAACTTGCAAAACGTATGAATGGCGCCAAAACCCAGCACATCACCTCATTAACTGCGCATGCGCTAAGGCTTAGCACGCACTGCGATCTTTATTCCCGCGATTTTTTTTTGCCCATGGAATTGTATGAAGTTGTTCGCATTGCGGTAAAGAAATCGTGCGGAAATAATACCGCAAGAAATCCGTGTTTTGCCACAGAATCCACCGCACCACGGCGCGAATTTTTTTCGCCCGATTATTTTGAGCTCTATGAACAGATAGAAGGAAATAAAATTCGCGCGAATAAAAATCGCAGTGCGTGCTAAGTCTAAAGCGGGCATTGTCATAGACAATTTAAAATTGGAATCAAATCTTTTTATAATAGGTACTATAAAATGGCATTACATAAAAAAATGATGGAAACTCCTTAGTGATTAACTTCTTGGATTTGTCCTGTATCGTAATAGAAAAAAAATTGTTTTATAGCATTATTTTGTTAGAGAAATAGTGTTATAATAAGATTCTATTTTTAAATTTCGGTATTGTGTTTATAAAGTATGCCAATATAAACTCGATTTGAATTTTATAATTCGAATATTACGATATGAGAGTAGATAAAAGCAATATTTATTATACCTTTAATCGTTCTAATTTCGATCTTATGCTTTTAGCTACACTTACAACGTAACGTTTTTGCTCAGTATTGCTCTTGATAGCAATCAAAGCATAGTGAATTTCTGGATATGACTTTTACAAGTATCTGCTTGAGCTGTATCTTACCAACTTCTATTATGAAATCAGGCGATGTTGGAATAATCAAGAAGGAGCACGCTTCGGAAGCTCTTCATCTCTATAGAATTAAATAATCTTTTATATTGCACTAACTTCTGCCAGCAGCTCCGCCCGCGTGGATGTCGAAAATTATCCTAAGGGAACATATTCTCGGGATAATAAGTATCCTATGTGTTATTCCAAACTATAATCTATCTCTGTGCCAAATTTCATCCACATCCTTCCAGGCGAGTGCGAAGAGGTAACAAACATACAAACACACACACACTCACCAACTTTCGCCTTTATTATTAGTGTGATAAGTACTTACTAATGGAACTTGAACTTACTTAGTACTTGTATTATTTATTAATTTCATTTTATTTTGTTTTCTTTGTTTGAAAACTGCAGCGCGTGCGCCCCTTGTAACCTCGCGCCCCTAGGCACATGCCTAGTTTGCCTTAGGGATAATCCGCCTCTGTATTTATGATATATTTGTATGTTATTATCTATTCCCTCATAACTTCTAAACTGCATACTATAAACATAATTTAAAAAGTGAGGTATCATTAGAATTTTCTTATTCGTTCCACTTTGTAGTGTTTTTATTTGGAAGTCGGTTGTATTTTTTGTAAAAAGTTTTGTTACAAGTCCTCACAGCGTTTCTTTGTGTCTCTGAAGTTAGGCTCTGCGAACCATTGCGCAAGAAACAGTTTGTCATCGCTGCATACAGTAAGCGAGATAGGACGATGCGACAACGGTAGCGAGTAAAAGAGGCTGTTATACAACGCTATCTTCTACTTTAACATTGACACAAAAATAGCAACTGTGAAGCCAACTTCAGAGACACAAAGATCTGCAGCCTTATTGCGTAAGTGACGATTTGGAACCTTCCCAAAAAAGACTTTACGTATTGCATATTACACTGTGAAAAGGATAGGAGGTGAACAATATTTTGACGTAGAATTGATTGTAAAGAATGAACGAAAGCGGAAGCATCGAGAGAAATCTTCACTATTGGTATTGTGTAATGCAAATGTCATATATTTGCCAAGATTTCGCCGACCGAGATTTTTGAAACTCGTCATGGGTGTCATTTTCATGTTTTTCGGGGCCGCTAATTTGCTAATATGGTGTCAAAATGAACGTACAAGATGGCGCCGACCGAAATTTTTGAAACTTTCGGCATGGGTGCCATTTTCATAGTTTTTGGGGTCGCTAAATGCTACTATGGGGCCAAAATTAAAATACCTACAAGATGGCGCCGACCCATGACGAAAGTTTCTAAAATTTCGGTCGGCGCCATCTTGGCCAATATATGACATTTGCATTACACAATACCAATAGTGAAGTTTTCAATCGATTCTTCTGCTACAACTCAAAGGAGGAAGATAACTCTTTCCGAATTAATTTCGCAATACCGAATGAGTTGAAAGAAATGATTCTAACTCTTCGAAGGTTCCAAACCGTTTCCTTTGCCGAATTCACTTACGCAATTCGGCTGCCGGTGTGACCACTGTACACAGCTGTGATGACCATAATTTCAGGTTCTCACTATCGGCGAAATGTCTGGCAACGTTTTAAACGATCTTATTACGTTAGCGGACGATGTTGTCGGGCCTCTTTTGTGCAATCCTGAGAACCAGAAGGGATGGCCCAAGATAGTGAGGAACGATATGATGAGACATGTCAATGAACTGAGGAATTTGATGTATCAGGTTGGTTGATTTTTGTGGTGTCCGTTACAGGAATAGAGATTCTAGAATTCTTCGCAAACTCTTAGAATTTTATGTAGTGTTACTTTGTAAAATCTCGTAGAGAAAACTTCGGTGAAGTGAGCTTGAAGAGAGCTATCCTTAGCATCACATGTAATAACAGCTAACTTCACCTAAGTAATTAAGATGAGATTTAACTGAATAGATCGGCTGGAGTTTTAGTAGAGTGACGAGGCTTTTTTGGTTGTAAAAAAACTTTACGCCCTCTAGGATTTTCTTCTGCATCGAGGTTGCGTTTACAACAGTGTTTGCCAATGAAAGATAGTCAAATATTGCATGAGACATCTCCAAAAATTACATTTTCATGAGTAAAGTTACATTACCTTATTTTATGTGGAAAAAGACACTAATACGCTTACTCGCTCGCTGGAGTAAGCGGGATGGAAGATTTAAAAATATACATGATTGAGAGAGTGAATTAGCAAAACGTCAATTTGTGCCTTTTCACACGCTCCGGTACCCGGGTAGCCGTTGCCGGGTAACCGGCGGCGAAATGTATAGGCATGTATGTGAGCTTTCACACGTACCGGCGCACATGGCCATAAATTCACCGCCGGTTACCCGGCACCGGCTACCCGAAAACCGGGGCGTGCGAAAAGGGGCTTTGTGTGAAACAAAATCAGGAGCGACAACACGACGAACGAAAACTTACATAGTTGCTCATGAAAAGCATGATTATTTTTTGTTTGCTGGAAAATATTTCGATATTTTTTTTAAGACCTATAAGTTACGTAAAAGTTATATTTTTGAATCGTGTTACATTGAAGTTAAATGAAAAGGTCGAAAGTTACGTAAAATGTAACAAAAGTTACATTCTGGCAACGCTGGTTTACAAACATTTAAACTCATTTACTCAAATAGCCAGACCCGGAACAACGATCTGTAACTCGCTGCGCGGCACCAAATCCCTCAGCCACTGAGACAATCGTAACGTCTATGACCATGTGCAGCTCAGACGATCGATTGTATTCTGCAGGATGGTCACTTCAATTCTAATGGTATTGTATCGGTTTTTAACCGACTTCCCAAAAAGGAGGAGGTTCTATGTTCGACTAAATGTTTGTTTTTTTTTTTTGTTTTTTCACCGATATCTCCGTCAATTGTGGACCGATTTTGAAATTTATTTTTTTTGTTTGAAAGAGTATGTTTTGAAATTGGTCCCATTTTAATTTTGTGAAGATCTGATGAGGAACTTCGGAGATATACAACAGAACTCTTCAATAAATAACGGCAAATCTCTCGGGACTGCTGCAATCGCATGGCTGTTTTTTGTTTATACCATTTCATAACATAACATCACGCCAGTACACTCTTAAGGGGTAAGCAGATCTCTCATTTCACCGGTTATGTTCAAGTTTCATGAAATCTATTCTGGCGTTATATGTACCTTACTAACTTACCTATTAGGTAGGTACAAATAAAAAGAGAAAAATAAAAAAACTTTTTTGCAAAAAAATACTACCGACTTCCAAATACAAAACTACAAAGTGAAAAATAACTTTATTTTTAGAAATCGGTGTCTTTCGTAGGTCTGTACCATTTTTTTTGCGTTATGGACACCGACTTCTAAAAATAAAGTTATTTTTCACTTTGTAGTTTTGTATTTGGAAGTCGGTAGTATTTTTTTGCAAAAAAGTTTTTTTATTTTTCACTTTTTATTAACCTCCCACGGAAAAAGAGGGGTATTATAAGTTTGACGTGTAACTGTGTATTTGTGTATCTTGCTGTGGCATCATAGCTCCTAAACGGATGAACCGATTTTGATATAGTTTTTGTTGTTTGAAAGGTGAGTTTATCGAGAGTGTTTTCAGCTATGTTTAATGAAAATCGGTTCGGCCGTTTAAAAGTTATGGGCGTTTTACTGTTTGAATCGGACTATTTTCGCAAGATATCGTGTCCTAATACGTGTTCGATAGATTGTCGATCGAAGCGTGTCTACTACTATACTTCATAAAAGATAGCTTGATCTCTGCGACAGCTGTCAGTATCAATACAGTAACAATAGCGCGTGACAGTCTAACAATAACGTATACGTCAACAATGTCGCAGAGATCAAGCTATCTTTTATGAAGTATAGATAAATAAATAAACTTTTTGCAAAAACCATACTACTGACTTCCAAATACAAAACTACAAAGTGAAGAATAACTTTATTTTTTTAAGTCGGTATCTTTCCTAGGTGCCAATTATATTGCGTTATGGACACCGACTTCAAAAAATAAAGTTATTTTTCACTTTGTAGTTTTGTATTTGGAAGTCGGTAGTATTTTTTTGCAAAATATTTTTTATTTTTCACTTTTTAGTTGTACCTACTTAATAGGCAATTTAGTAAGGTACCTATAACGCCAGAATAGATTTCATGAAACTTGAACCGAGAGATTTGACGTTATTTATTGAAGAGTTCTGTTGTATATCTCCGAAGTTCTTCTTCAGATCTCCACCAAATTAAAATGAGACCAATTTCGAGACATGCCTTTTCAAACAAAAAAAGATTTTTTAAATCGGTCCACAATTGACGGAGATATCGGTGAACACACACAAAAGAAACACAAGAAACAAAAACAGTCGTAATGTCGAACATAGAAACGCCTCCTTTTTGGGAAGTCGGTTAATTATGTAATAGAAAAAGCATGAAATAAAAATGTGTCGGGGGATTACCTAACATTTCACTTGTTACTGGTATTAAATATCTTCAAATTGCAGTTGAAAGGAGAAATGTCAAGCCAAGTACTGCTGCCGATGCCGGCTGGTGTGCAGACCATATACCACGCGGAAGCCAGGCTGAGACAAAGGTACGAGTGTGAAACAATTAAATATATGCACCTACAGCGAATTGAGAAATTAACTGAAGGGTACAGGTAAAGAACAGTTATTTTTTTTCATTTTTAATTTTTTTATTGGCAAGCAAATCTTTATCTATGGTAGTTTTATTTCAAATCACAAACTTTTTTAAAAAGTAAACGAAAGGCGCAAAAAATCATTTTTGATTAAGGTCGAAGCGAAAAGAACCGGGGATGTCCATGACACACCGGTACATACCGGTAAAGAAGACGATAAAAATGACACACTTCTAAACTGTTAACTGCGTTTTTCCCAAAAATTTTTTTTTTTGATGTCCCCTGTTTTTTGCCTGTACCCAATGATATTAAAATAAACAGATACGTTATACACTCACAAACCAATTGATAAAAGTGTTCCGCGCAGCAGCGGCAGCACACATACACACTTTTCATTCATCTGACATTTCACTACAAGTCGAAAGGGATGGTTTGATAAAACCAACAAGAAAAAAAGAGACAGCTAGTGTTTGTCACTTGCGTGTGAATGAAAACAAACATTATTCTGACCACCAATGTTGTTATCTTTTTCTAACCTCCAAATATCAGAATATAGGAAATAAAATAGTTAATTGAGGCGTTTTGCGTACTTACATATGGTATGAGATCCCTTCTGTTTTATGTACTTTGGTATCATAGTTGGTACAATTTCTAAATACACACGATGGCATTTTTTTATTTTGTTTTTGTTTCAACAAAGCCTATCGCTCTTCGCCATGCGTGACATAAACTAAAGACTAAAGGTTACAGTAGTGACCTATTCGAGACTTCATAATGCGCGCGCTCATAACATATCTGTTTATTTGAATATCATTGACTGTACCATTCAACTGAGCAATAAAAAGTTGACAAATCTGTTTTAAGTGCCTCTGGGACTGGCGTAGCTTGGGAGAGGCCTACGTCCAGCAGTGGAAGGACTGTTAAGATTTTTTCGTTGGATCTTCTTTTTCTATCGAATTAGCACGAACAGCAGAGGAATAAAGTAACGAAAAAAAAGCCGGCCAAGTGCGAGTCTGACTCGCGCACAGAGGGTTCCGTGTAAACAGCTACATTCACCAAAATAAATAAGTAACATTACTAACGTTCATAAGCAATGAAAGTACCGCATTGCTCTAACGAAGGTACAAAATTAACTTTTTTGTTCGAAAACTGTTGCGTACATCAATACACAAAATGTTTACTTTTCCATGTACATTTTATAAGTTGTTCGACTAGCTAGACTACTTAGCTGTGATATAGTTTTCCTTTTATTTTCTTTATAGGTACTACTTGTTTTTTTTTCACATATCCAAATGCACCCATTTAGCTGGCAGTGCCCCTAAAGTCGTAACAATCTAAGAAGGCCGTTTACGTTTCTCATTTTACATGCCGCGATAACTTTGTAATACGTAAGAAATTGAAAAATCAAATTCATAATCCCAATGTATTACTATGTAACCCATAAACTATAACAACGAGTATCGTTTGCAAGCATCAAGTATAATTATTATTAAGTATTTTTATAGCTGTCAAAACGGGCCTTTTATTTTTTTGAAAACTTTAACAAAAAATTGCAATTTAAAGCTTAATTTTACGCAAACGCGTCCCTAAATCGAAAAATGATTTTCGGTGACGTAATATTTTTGAATAGCCTATGCAACGATACTCTACACCATGAAACAGACGAGAAATTCACTTTGTGTACAGGAGGCAAACAGAAACAAAATATTTTCATGTTTTATTTTACTACTTTGTCGGTGTGATTAATATCCATGCCAAATTATAACTTTCTAGTACTAAGAGTCTCTGAGCTAAGCTTTGGACGGCCGGACGGACGGACAGACGGACATAGCGAAACTATAAGCCCTTTTCGCACGCTCCGGTTGTCTGGTAGCCGGTGCCGGGTACCCCCCGGTGGCTAATGTATAGCCCTGTACGCCGATAAGTGTGAAAGCTAACGTACATGGCTATACACTTCGCTACCGGGTGACCGGCGGCCACCCGATGTTTAGCCATGTTGCCAGTCTGTCGGTTTTTTATCGGTTACATTTCGGGGAGTGTGCGTTGGAATTGCATGAACTAATTCCTCCTAGCCCGTTCCATCATCGGACTACAAGACGTACGGCGTTGCGTCATCGGTACATTGTGGACATCCCACCCATACGCACCAAACCTTTTGGGAATTCTTTTATTATGCGTACAGCAAAGGAGTGGAATTCCCTGCTGGAGTCTGTATTTCCTGATAGCTACAACCTGGGAGTCTTTAGGTCAAGAGTGAATAGGTTTCTTCTAGGCACGCGTGCTTCATAGTCGTGGTCGACAAGACACAGAATCTTCGCTTATCATCAAGAGGGATAGTGGGCAAGCGCAAGCCTATCAACAAAAATATAAAAGAAACGTGCCGCCTTTCGTCATTCAATCGTCTATGAAGTGCTTGCCTAGGGCGCTCTCGACATTTAATCCGCCCCTGAGTGGGTACTAACACCTGTTTGGTCAAGAGTGAATAGGTTTCTTCTAGGTAAGCGTGCTTCATCGTCGACCACATCATCGCTTACCATCAGGTGAGATAGTGGTCAAACGCAAGCCTATCAATAATAATAAAAAAAAAATGTATGTAAGCTTTCACACGTACCTGAGTACAGGTCTATACATTAGCCGCCGGTTACCCGGCACCGGCTACACGGAAACCGGGGCGTGTGAAAAGGGACTCAGGGTTCCTTGTTGACTACAAAACCCTAAAAAATAGATCATGGTGTGGCAAAAATTACCTTACAAAAGTTTTTTATGGTCGTTAGGGGTTAGTATATAGCGGAAACTGTCAATGGTGCATATTTGAATAGAAATACGGATTACTTCTGGGTCTTATTAAATTCCTCATTACAGCGATGGAGAAGACGTGGACTTGTACCTAAAGACGAACATAGAAGGAGCTATCATAAAATGGGCGCAACAAGTTCATGACTTGCTGGCAGAGGATTCTTACATAGGTGAGATATAAAACATGTTGTGCATATAGTCACAGATAATATAATACTAGCATACATATGCCTCATCCCATACAAAGAAACCGTGCCGACGTAACTAGCGTTTTACATCTGATTATAACGATTATTTTTTGTAAATCGATCGCGTTCGGTTCCGTTCCACGGCGATAGATTGATTACCATCTATGTATATCCGTGGAACGGAACCGAACGCGATTGATTTACAAAAACAATCAGTATAATCAGTACAGTACGTCGAGACAGTTTCTTTGATATGAGATACCACTGATATAGTAAACTTATAGGTAGATTGACTTAATACATAATATATACTTAATGGCGACTAGGTCTGTGAAGTGCTTTTCTCGCTGCGCGGTACTTTGCCCCTTTACACCCGAGAGTACATTACAGAATTTGTTACTGCGCAGCGGCTCGAATGTTTGTTTGTGTTTTTTAGAATAGAATACAATACAATATTTTTTTTGTTGCTTAAAACATGGTATAGAAGATCGTACTAAACTAGTCATAATCTGTGGTGACTTTAATACATAATTTCTCTCTGATGGTGGCTGGCACATGTGTTGGATCATTCGGTTCCCTTCATGATGGTTGAGCTGAGTGATGCTGATCCATGTGTCATGTTCGTGAACGGGCGCCATCAGTTGGGATTGGTCCTATCTTACTAGCCTCCGCCTGTTTTTAATTACCTATTTATTGTATTTTTGATTGTTTGTTTTACTCTAGACGCTTTTAAGTGATTTTTTTTTCTGCGTCGTTCTCACATATATGTATTTTTCCTATAAGATTATTGTAACCAAATACTTGTAAAACACTTTATTTTTTTAAAAGAGTAAGTGTGGAGTTTCTTGTCCGTTCTTCTCCATAACAAGCTACATTTCCGAATGGACGGTAGAATCAATTATTATTACATATTTTTTTGTGCCGCTTAATGGCCTAATTGAAAAAAGAAATTTTGATTTTGTACAAAATTAAATACAGAGCATACATGTTTCTGCTTAACATTAAATGGGTGCAAATTTTTCGAGCATACAATATACACATTTAAATTTTATCTAAAAACTCTTTTACACTATAAAAACTAATAGTGGGCAGCCAATCATATAATTTACTTTTAAATAATCTGGTATTTAGAATTTTTAGGTCGCTTGGTATCTCATTAAATATTTCTACGCGCCGCGGGGTTCAGCTAGTAATATAAAGCTAAAGAGTTTGTTTGTTTGTTTGAACGCGCTAATCTCAGCAACTACTGGTTGCAATTGAAAAAATATTTTTGTGTTGGGTAGTCCATTTATCGAAGAAGGTTATAGGCTATATAACATTGCGCTACGACCAATAGGAGTGGAACGTAAATGGAAAATGTTCTTAAAACGGGGGAAAATTATTCTTTTTGAGAGCTTCCGTTGCGTGCGCTGCGTAAACGGTTAAAGTTACGCAACTATCATTTATATAGGGTAGGTAGGGTAGATGGGTAGGTAGCCAGTTGACGGCAGCGAAGCTGCGTGGGACAGCTAGTTTTTATTAATGTTAAATTTATCACAGCAGTCACTTAATCTCTCATAATTACACTTTTTGTAATGAAAGTATCAACATAATTATAAGTTTGATACATAGGAACCTATCAACTTAAATAATTCAATTAATAATCAATTTTTATAAACCTATATTACCTATTTATTATTGGCAGCATTTAAAAGAACGAATTTTCCGCTTCCCATCGCGGATGTGAACTTCTACACTCAGCGGCTGAAGAACCTCGAAGGCATATACTCTCAGCTGCGAGACCCTCGCGTCAAGAGGATGGCGCACTACCTCGAGGACACGAAGAGCGTGTACCTCAGCTGCTTCAAGACCATGCTCACCAATGTGGTTGCTGGTGAGATCTACTTCATTTTAAAATTCAGTCTCATCTTTACAAGTCCTGGAATTTCATTGATATTCTTACTTTTGCGTGGCTTGAGTGAATTTGATCGTCTGGCAAGGGCTCAATTTTGTGCTGAGTGTCTTTTGAGAACTTTGGTTCTCAGAAACAATTGTTTTTCTATTGTGTCTGCTAATTAGTACTCAAGGGATTATTCCACAAAAAATAATAATTTAATCAATGTCCAAAACAGACTTAATTAAATTATTTGAAGCGATCCTTGTTTTGAGGAGAACATATTATTCTCAGTAATTAAGTATTTACTCTCCGTCCAGCCTATAATTTTACATTTGGCATAACACGCCTATATAGTTTCATAATTATTAACAGGCAAGGGCAACCATAGACAATAACTTGCAATCTTTCATGTTGCTTACCTCCAGTTTCCCAACTCTAATTTATCGGAGAATTAATGTGACGCATGAAAATGAAAAAATAAATGAATTTTCAACAGCCAATCACAGCAGATAACGCGTGCTTGACAATTTGTCACATTAATTCTCCGATAATTTAGAGCTGGGAAACTGGGGGTTACAATAGTGAAGCGACGTGCTCTTTAACCACGATATATAGTTTTTTCTTAATTCTTAATTGAATCGAATTATGTATGAGTAAACAAAGCAGTAAATATTAAATGTTTTCGTTTTATTATCGTAAAACATAATAATCAGATTATCAATAAGATATGTAAGTAAGGTTAAATATTAAAAAAGTAATATTGGATAAGTATACCTAGAATATACATTTAGATAGATAACAAGTCATACAAAAAGTAACAGTTAATTTTAATACATACAACGTAGCCATTTAAACGCCTGGGTATGTCTATAATACTGTTACGAGCTGGGGTTCAGGGATAAATTATTTAAACAGCAGACTTCAATTAATCACTGTTTATTACAAAAACACTTCTTAAACAATTCTATTACTTCGCACTATTATCCGCTTTGATCGCTCTGTATCGCTGCTCAATCGAAACTGACCCACGACGAATCCGACCGCTCTTTATATAGCACTTAAGAAGTTTCTGGAACGTTCCATACTGTTCTAGATAATTCGAGAAACTTCCAGAACAATCGACTTTCGAACTCATTGTTCCCGAAGCGACTAGAAACATCCAGAATGTTCGGTTCGAACCTTCTGGAAAATTCCATTCGACATTCGAGCTTTCGAGAACATTAGTTTCGCTATTCAATACTAGATGGCGCCACTGGTTACTACCTAGTTCTTCCTCTCGTTACTAGATGGCGTTGGCCTATCTTGTAACATTGCCTCCCTCTTAGACATGCTCGTCCCGAGCATTGTTAGACCCATGATAACGGGCCAACCGATCCACATGAACGACCTTTGATGCACCTCGGGGTCCCTTTTGAATTCGGTAGGTGACGTCATTGATCTTGGTAACTACGCAATAAGGTCCATCCCATTTTGCTTGTAATTTAGGCGATTTTCCTTTGCTCCGTGCCGGGTTATGTAACCATACAAGAGATCCTTCATCGAAGCCCTTATTGTTCGCTTTCCGATCGTAGCGGGTCTTCATCCTCTCAGACATCTGTTGACCTGTCTGTCTCATATGCTCATATACATCATCCATCCTGTTTCGTAGCTCATTCGCATAATCTGTTACATTGCGTGGAGACTCAGGCGGGATACCGGTGATTAGATCTGCAGGTAATCGTAGTTCTCTGCCGAAATTAGCAAAAGCTGGTGTTACCGTTGTAGTTTCATGAACAGCACTGCGATATGCCATGAGATATGGTTGAATGTGTTTGTCCCAATCCTTCTGTCTGTTTTCCACAACCTTTGCAAGATATCTCTCTAGTGACTGGTTGAATCGTTCAACCATCCCGTCTGATTGCGGATGATAAGCAGTAGTTCTGGTTTTGTGAGCACCCATCACACGACACGTCTCCTTGAACACTTCTGACTCGAAGTTCCGGCCTTGGTCACTGTGGATCTCCAAGGGTACCCCGAACCGACAAAAAACTTCGTGAACTAACTTATCAGCCACCGTAACGGCTTCTTGATTGGGGATTGCAAACACTTCCGGCCATTTCGTGAAGTAGTCCATGACGACCAAGAAGTACTTGTTTCCGCTTTGGCTTTCTGGAAATGGTCCAGCAACATCCAATGCTATACGTTCCCACGGTGCACCAACATTGTAAACCTTTAGTGCCCCTCTGCTACGAGTTTGTGGTCCTTTCACAGCCGCACAACTTGTGCATTTGCGGCACCATTCCTCAACGTCCTCTCGACAATGGATCCAGTAAAATCGTTCTCGGATCTTGATTAAAGTCCTCTTAACTCCCATGTGACCCCCTGAACATTCATTGTGGTAGAGCTGTAGGATCTCCGGCACCTTAACTTTAGGTACGACCATTTGTAGATGACACTGGTCACCGCGAGCATTCTCCCATTTCCGGCACAGAACTCCATCCTGGATAACCAAGCTTTCCCACTGTGCCCAGTAACTCTTGGTGATGGAACTGGTTGCTGCCACATCACTCCAGTGAGGCCTCGGCGCTCCTGATTTCTTCCATTCGAGGATCGGGTTTATGTCTCTGTCATCTTGCTGAGCACTCTGCAAGATTCCCTTCCAATCTTCGCTAAGATCCGTCCTCAAAATTTTCACAAATGTCGCCTGCTCAGCCTCTTGCCTGGCACAGGGCTTACATTGATCGGAACACGACCTACGCGAGAGAGCATCTGCATTACTGTGTGGTGTTCTGTTCCCGTCACATGATTGTGACTCACACACAATTTGTGAAATCGAGTTCCTTGGGGCTCTTTCATCACCAGCCACTAACTGCCACTTACTCCTGGCGTCTACTGGTTTTACTGCTGCTGGTGACTGACTTCCACAATGGGGACTCCTTTGCTTTGGGCAGCTTAACCGTATGTGGCCTCTCTCTCCACAGCTATAGCACCGGGGTGAAGTCACAACCTGCCTTATGCGGTGAGCTCGATCGTCCCGTCGTACAGTTTCCACCTCCAAAGCGTAGGCTAGGGCGTTCTTAAGGTTCTTAAAATGGCCTAGCCTTACGGCAGCCCTAACCTCCAGGTCACGGATCCCATCCGTGAAAGCCTGTACGAGATTCCCGTCGATCAGCACAGGTGAAGACTTGTAAGCCTTCCGGACCAGCTTTTCCACCTCCAGTGCCCACTGCTGTAAGGTTTCACCAACACGTTGCGATCGGTCCTTTAGCTGGGCGCGAAACACATGTTCTAGGTGCGCGTCGCCGTATCTAGCTTTCAATGCTTCCAGAAGCTTTTCGAAAGTAACGTCCTGTCCAATTGCCTCTAACACAATCAAGGCCTGGTCGCGAAGACCCAAGGTTAGAGCAGTCAAGGCCTGTTCTTTGGTCCACCTATTCGATTTCATGACGGCCTCGAACTGTATCTTGTAGGCAGACCATGACGAAGATCCGTCGAATGGTGGAACTTTAAAACCACCTGGCGAGGGCGCAACTACCGCAGGTGCCACGGCCTCTCCTCCAGATTTGAGCCCACGAACAATCCTTTCCAATTCGGCGATACGGATCTCCTGCTGCTGGATCTGGTCCTTTACCTCTTTCATCTCCTTACCAATTGCTCCGCGGAGGTCCTTAATCACCAAGAGCTGCTCCTCCTGACGGCGAGCTTGCTCCTCTTGACGACGGGCCTGCTCCTCCTTATCACGCTGTAGCTGCTCCTCTAAGCGGCGCGTCTGCTCCTCCTGACGGCGAGCCTGCTCCTCTTGACGACGGGCCTGTTCCTCCTTATCACGCTGCAGCTGCTCCTCTAAGCGGCGCGCCTGCTCCTGTTGACGGCGAGCCTGCTCCTCTTTGTCGCGCTGCATCTGCTCCTCCATGCGGCGAGCTTGCTCCCCCTGACGGCGAGCCTGCTCTTGCATGAATGCCATAAGGGCGGCTAGGTCAGGCGACGCCGACGATTGAGCTGGTTCCGCTGCAGCCGCGGAGTCTCGATGTCCACTTGATGACGGTGAGGGAGCGTCTCCAAAGCGCTTCTGGCCTACGTCTTGCTGGCGCTGACTCCTGGTGCGCATCCCTTCCGTTTCTTCCTTCGGTAGAACCGGCATAATTTATCCCGCACTTCTGACACCAATTTGTTACTAGCTGGGGTTCAGGGATAAATTATTTAAACAGCAGACTTCAATTAATCACTGTTTATTACAAAAACACTTCTTAAACAATTCTATTACTTCGCACTATTATCCGCTTTGATCGCTCTGTATCGCTGCTCAATCGAAACTGACCCACGACGAATCCGACCGCTCTTTATATAGCACTTAAGAAGTTTCTGGAACGTTCCATACTGTTCTAGATAATTCGAGAAACTTCCAGAACAATCGACTTTCGAACTCATTGTTCCCGAAGCGACTAGAAACATCCAGAATGTTCGGTTCGAACCTTCTGGAAAATTCCATTCGACATTCGAGCTTTCGAGAACATTAGTTTCGCTATTCAATACTAGATGGCGCCACTGGTTACTACCTAGTTCTTCCTCTCGTTACTAGATGGCGTTGGCCTATCTTGTAACAATACAATACACAAAATTTAGCAAAAATAAAACGATTAAAATTTCTTCGGGAATAAAGTCGATTGTTGTTAGAAATCGACTCGATGACACATAAGGACATCACTAAATGATAAGTTTTTGAGCTGTCAAATGTAAAATAACAGGCTGGAAGGAATATACTAGTTAAGTTCTCGCCAAACTTCTTGACCGCTCTAGCCGACTTGAAGTTGGCTACAATGGCTGCGCAGTAGTGAATCTTATACAAAAACAGCACTGATCCGTGCCTTGCGCATCAGAAAGCCAACATCAGGGCGGCTTAAATGTTTCATCATATCAGCCGAAAGACGTCTACCGCTGGACATAGGCCTCCCCCAAGCGTCGCCACTTTGACCGGTCCCGTGCGTCTTGCAACCAGCGGATCCCCGCAACCTTCACCAGGTCATCGGTCTACCTCGTGGGGGGCCTTCCAACGCAACGTCATCCGGTCCGCCACTCCAGAACCTTTCTTCCCATCGGCCATCCCACTGCCACTAAAGTTTGGCAATTTTTCGGGCTATATCGGTAACCCTGGTTCTCTAGCGGATCTCTATATTTCTGATTCGATCACGCAAGAAAACTCCGAGCATAGCCCTCTCCATAAGATGTTTAGCGAGGTTCTATAACTGACAAGACTCCACCAAAAATAATATGTTGCATTTTACAGCCATTGTCGAAAGCCGCGATATATATGTATACCAGAGACCTTTGATAAGCCACTTCGAAACGTTCGAGGCCACCGAGTTCTCGGACGCAAAGAACTTGATCAGACCAATGTTGCATTGTATCGGTATGTTGTGGGGGAACTCGAGATATTTCTGTTGCGTGGATAAACTCATACGTAAGTATTTAAAAATACACAAAAACAATACACTAAATTATTACGTACGTAAACGATTGACAGTAAGATGTTTTATTTATGTTTATTATGTATTTCTGTTGACAGCTTTGCTTCGCGAAGTGTGCAATTTAATAATACAACAGAGCTCAAATTGTATTGATCCTCTATCAATATTCCAAGGAGATGCTGAGGAACAACTTATTAAAATAAGAAAGTCTATGGCCATTTTGAATCATTTCCTGTAAGTACCTACTATCATCTGACAATGACAGCAGAATAATTATTTAATTGCTCCGCTTACGTCATTGCTACGCTTGCCACGCCAAGACTCGTAGCTTGCTACGAGACTCTGTCGTAGCTTGCTACGTCAAGGCACTGTCGTAGCTTGCTACGTCGAGGCACTGTCGTAGCTAGCTACGCCAAGACTCTGTCGTAGCTTGCTACGCCAAGACTCTGTCGTAGCTTGCTACGTCATGGCACTGTCGTAGCTTGCTACGCCAAGACTCTGTCGTAGCTTGCTACGTCAAGGCACTGTCGTAGCTTGCTACGCCAAAACTCTGTCGTAGCTTGCTACGTCAAGGCACTGTCGTAGTTTGCTATGCCAAGACTCTGTCGTAGCTTGCTACGTCAAGGCACTGTCGTAGCTTGCTACGTCAAGGCACTGTCGTAGCTTGCTACGTCAATGCACTGTCGTAGCTTGCTACGTCAAGGCACTGTCGTAGCTTGCTACGTCAAGGCACTGTCGTAGCTTGCTACGCCGAAACCTTGTCGCAGCTTGTTACGCGTTCTGCTCCGCTCAATGCAATCTTGTATAATTTAATCTTAACTTGTGTGGACCTAATTTTAAGTAGGTGTTTAGGGTGTGGTATAATGAACGTAATTTTGTGAGTTATGAGTCGCGTAAAATGAATCGCGGAATTAGCGTTCAACTGAAGTTAGGTTAGGCTGCCAGACGGATCAGTGACCTGTCACTGCCGGCCGTAGTCGAGTCTATGGTCGGCAGCGAGGAGTCCTGGGACGCGGTAGTATCCTTCTGCGAAACAGTAGCCTCGCAGAAGGAGGCTGCGGAGAGGGAGAGGGAGATTTCACCCGCTAACACAATTCGCAGCAGACGTGACGGGCGTCGGCGGAGGGCGGACAACGCCCTCTTCCTGCCCTCCTAAATGGATCCAGGGGCGACGGACTCGGGGACGTCCATCGCCCCCCACACATCAGGACCCAAGGTGGTGGCGCGTAGTGTATCACGCGCGCCCCTCATAGACGTCGCGGGGGGAGCCAATACCTCACTCCCTCCCAACCCGAGATCGAGGCGCGGAGGCGGGCCGGCACTAGCCGGGGGTTGCGGCAGTATCGTTACCGAAAAAAAAAAAGATGGTTGCCAGACGGATGGACGTAATTTTAGTTGCTAATCTACGATTGTACGGGGCGCAATTCGGTGGAAATAAAGTGCGTGAGTCAGCAGACAACTCATTTTGGGCCGCCGTGTAGCACAAACAGGGGTTTAGTATGAAACCGAATGATGCAGTGTAAATTGCGCGACGCATTTTACGCGACTCACAAGTCACAAAATTACTTTCATTTGTCCTCACCCTTAATGAGTTTTTTAAGATTTTAATTGCCTTTTATGGTCAGAAACCTAAAAATCAAAAACTTCGGTAATGCATCACTAGCTTCGTTATCGCGATTTCGGTTGCACCGCCTAGTAGCGACTTATATTTTTTTTGAATGGCTCGCGCTTGACTACTATCTCACCTGAGGGTAAGAGATGATGTGGTCAACGATGCGGCACGCTTGCTTAGAAGTAACCTATTCATTCTTGATTTAAATTAGCTATGGTAAATATCGGGAAACAGGTTCCGACAGAAAATTCCACTCCTTAGCTGTATGCATAATAAAAGTATTCCCAAAACGTTTAGTGCTTATGGATGGGATATCCACCATGTATCGATGGCGCATTGCCGTACGTCTGGTCGTCCGATGATGAAACGGGCTAGGCGGAATTAGATCTTGCAATTCCATCGCACACTCCCCGAAATGTAATGGTGCTCCCACTCCGCTGTATGTTTACGAACATTAGTAAACATTTTCTATTTTAAACAAACATTTTCTTGTGTGTTCGCTGTTTTTTATAGTGGTTTGGAAGTACCATAGCCGATAAAAACCGACAAGCTGGCAACTTGAGCTTTGATTTGACCAATGCTTCATTGCCTTGCTTCACTACCTGGTTTGAATACTTCATGAATCAGCGTAGAAGACTGTGGCGGCGATGCTCTGTGGTTAACTCCCTGAAGTATTCTCCGTTGCGTATTTGAAATAAACTTTGCATATCTGCAGTGAAACTTATGAAATGAACCGAGACAAGGTGCATACGTTCTTCCCTGGTGGGGTGATGCCCGTGCGCTGGTCTTTTGACTTCGACCGCGTCTTTGCGCGCTTCAACGTCTACATGAAACGGCTCAAGATGATCGAGAACATTCTGGAGTCCACCTGCGAAATATTGAAGTTGGAGAAAGTGGAATTTTGTGGTTTAAGAGGCAAGACGTTGAGTACTGAGTGTATGAAGGTAAGACGTACTTTATAGGAGGCCCGTAACGTTTTTGACTATTGAGAGAGAAATCATTAATTCTCTTGCAAGTGTGTTATGAGTTATACATCTATCGTCAGGTCCTTGAGGATTACTCGCAAACTTACATGATGCTCGGCAACATCACGTACGACCCTTCCGACCCCGAGGACAATACCTTCCTCAAAGACTATGCGGCCCACATGAAGGAGTTCGAGGATGTTGATCGACGACTTGCGTCTCTCTTCTCACAAGGACTCGACGAGTGCCAGAACTTGGAACACTTCTTCAAGGTATGTGTTCTTTTCGTCATCAACGTATAGATAGTTCATCATCACCATCTACTCAGTCTTTTCTCAACTTTGTTGATGTTAGCTTCCAGTCCAGCTTTCCCAGACGGAGCTGAAGCATCATCGCCATCTGCTCCGTCTTTGCCCAACTTTGTTGGGGTTGGCTTGCTAGTTTAGCAGACGGAGCTGAATCATCATCGCCATCTGCTCCGTCTTTTCCCAACTTTGTTGGGGTTGGTTTGCTGCTTTAGCAGACGGAGCTGAATCATCATCGCCATCTGCTCCGTCTTTTCTCAACTTTGTTGGGGTTGGCTTGCTACTTTACCGGTTGAGCTGAATCATCATCACCATCTGCTCATTCTTTTCCCAACTTTGTTGGGGTTGTCTTGCTACTTTACCAGACGGAGCTGAATCATCATCGCCATCTGTTGTTTTTTACCAACTTTGTTTGGGTTGGCTTACTACTTTACTAGACGGAGCTGAATCATCATCGCCACCTGCTCTGTCTTTTCCCAACTTTGTTGGGGTTTGTTTGCTACTTTACCAGACGGAGCTGAATCATCATCACCATCTACGCAGTCTTTTCTCAACTTTGTTGGGGTTGGCTTGCTACTTTACCAGACGGAGCTGAATCGTCATCACCATCTGCTCAGTCTTTTCCCAACTTTGTTGAGGACGGCTTGCTACATTAGCAGACGGAGCTGAATCATCATCGCCACATGCTCTGTCTTTTCCCAACTTTGTTGGGGTTGGTTTGCTACTTTACCAGACGGAGCTGAATCATAATCACCATCATAAATCATTTATTTCTTTGCAAACATGGGTAATTGATACATAGTTGTTCTTTTTTACATAATATAGTCCTCCATATTCTACCGTCGCATGGGCATGCAAATAATATTCAATTCGAAATTTAAATCAAATTAAAAAAATACAATGTGAATAAAGATAAATGTCAAATCATAAATGTCAAATTAAGTTAAATAAATGTTAGGTATAAATGTCGGACTGGTTACACTAGTAAAAATTTATCGCAATGATGTCAAAACAAAATAATAAATATGTCAATCAGGATACTTGGAAGCAGCTATAACAATAATAAAATAAGTCAAACAGTCAACGTGTCATCATTGAGGAAGTCCTCAATTTTGTAATAACATTTCTCAATTAATATTGCGTTTAGCGCCCTTTTAAAATTTATTACAGTCATATTTTTTATTACATTAGGTACTTTATTATAAATGCGCGGGGCAATACCAAAAAAACTTTTCTGCATAAGCGCGGTTTTACATTTCACATGACAAACCTGGTTTAGATATTGAGTCCGTTTTGGATTTCTTCTGACTTCCGACAGTTTTTTAAATAATTTTGGATTGTTTTTTACAAACAAAGCTGTTTCCAAAATGTACAAGGACGGAAATGTTAAAATTTTTAAAGACTTAAAATAGTAAAGACAGCTATCTGTTGTTTTTAGACCTATCATTGACCTTATACATCTCTTTTGCATTCTAAACACCAGTTCCTTATCGGTAGACTGCCCCCAGAAAACAATACCATACCTCAGAACAGAAGCAACTAGTCCATGGTAGGCTGTTAGAAGAGCCTGACTGTTGACTTTTTTTGATAGTTGAAAGAGAGCATATGCAGATTTGCTAAGTTTTTTGCAAACGACTTCAATATGAGGTTTCCAAGTAAGTTTGCTGTCGATCACTATTCCTAAGAACTTAGCCTCATTTGCTTCCTCAACATGACAGCCTTGGTAATCAATATGAACATTTGGGTATTCACTACGCTGATGAAAATGCATTATTTTTGTCTTATTTAGGTTTATTACTAAATTATTATTATTTAACCAATTTATTATATTTTGTAAAGTGGTATTTATGTCTTGCTCGTAATCATTTTTATTAGTACACTTGATTACAGCTGTACTGTCATCCGCAAAAAGAACCATTTTATTTAGTGTTACTTTCGGGAGATCGTTGATGTATATTAAAAAAAATAGCGGTCCAAGTACACTACCTTGTGGCACACCATATTTTATATTCCTCGGTTTAGATACATATATTGTCTCTAATTTACTCTTTGGACAAATTCTAGAAACTTCTACGCATTGCAGTCTATCTCTCAAGTACGATTCTACCAGCTGTAGGATGTTCCCTCTTACACCATAACTATGTAGCTTGTGTAACAGAATCTCATGGTCCACATAGTCAAAAGCCTTGGTCATATCAGTATAAATCGCACATACTGGATTTCTGTTATCTACAGATGACATGATGTTAGTTAATAGGTCAAAGAGTGCCATATTAACTGTAGTATTCTTACGAAACCCCTTTTGTTCATTACAAAATAAATCATATTTTTCAAAGTATGCGTAAAGAGAATTATATATGACCTTCTCAATAATTTTTGAAAAAATTGGAATTTTTGCAATAGGTCTATAGTTTTTTAAATTTGTTTTGTCATCTCTTTTAAATAAAGGTTTTATTATAACTTTTTTTAGCTTGTCTGGAAATATGCCATCAGTAATACACAAGTTAATTATATGCACTAATAGAGGTGTCTTTAATGAATTTTATGACTTTAGTAGAAACGCCATCGTATCCTACAGTACTTGTGTTTTTTAGGCTGGAAATTATTTTTATTATGTCGTCAATTGTAACAGGTTGCATAAATAAGGAATTCAATGTCTGATTATGAAAATTAATATTGTTCAATTTGATGTCAGTTTTTAAATTATTTTCAATGTCATCAATAAAATAATTATTAAATTCGTTTGCTATGTCTGCGGGGTCGGTAAACGACAAATTATCTCTATTAATGCACATGATAGGCTCCTGTGGCAAACACAATTTGGTTTTATTTATTATTTGCCAGGTAGCTTTCGATTTATTTTGTGCGTTGTTTATATAATGATTATTTTGTGCTTTTTGTGTTAGCTTGATAATTTTTCTATAAAGCTTTGTATAGTTTTTAAGAATCTTTTTTTTCACTGAGTCACAATTTAATCTATATTCCCAAAGTAACTGTCTTTGTTTCTTACTGCATATTTTTATTCCTCGAGATATCCATTTCGTTTCCTTATTTGTTTTGATGGTTATATTTTTTTCCGGAAAACATAATTTATATAAAAAAGAGAAATCGTCCATGAAATTGTCAAAAGCTTTGTTTGCGTCCATAGAATCGAAAACTTGTATAAATGATAGAGAGCTAAGATGCGTTTTAAAAGTTTTTAAATTATTCAAGCTTATGTCCTGCTTTTTAGTTTTCCAATACTGTAGTTTACAAGTTTTGTTTATAGGTACTTTAAGTATTTGAGACGTATGATCTGAAAGAACCAGATCCTCAACTTCAGCTTTGCAGTTTTTTCTGTAGTTGTGCGCAAAGTTATCAATACAAGTGTTACTACTTAACCTTGTAGGAGTATAAAGAGCTAGCTTCAGATCATAGTTCATAAGAAAATACTCAAATTCTAATGTAGTCTTGTTTTTCTTCAAAACATCAATATTGAAATCACCACACACAACGATTTTTTTATTTGAAGATATACAAACTTTAGTTAAAATATTATCTAATTTTTCATAAAAGACTTCATAATTAGGTTTAGGAATTCTATATATACAAATAATAATAATTTTATAAGATAATAACTCTACAGCGCAACATTCAAAAATCCCTGCAACTGATTGTTTTGCTATGTTGGATATTTCTTTAAATTGTAATCCTGCCCTAACAAAAATACACACCCCTCCCCTCTTAGTATTTCTAGAAAAAAAAGCGGCTGGACAAAAATTTGGAATGTGCAATAAATCTTCATAACCCATTTGTATAAAATGTTCTGTTACACAAATAACATCTATAATGGTTCCTTTGTCAGATAATTCCACTAGTTTGACAGTCAGAGTATCTGATTTATTCAGCAGTCCTGCTATGTTCTGATGTAGAATATTAAGGTATTTAAAGAAAAAACTGAGAATTTACTTGTGATTCTGCACAAAAACTATTTTGATTTTGAGGGAGGCAGTCAACTTCTGAGTGCGTAGTAGTCAGATCGCTTAGGTCAAATATAAGGTCTCGTAAATCTGATACAACAATCTCTAAACCACGATTATTCAAGGTCCCATATTTTTTATTATAGGTTTTATAGTCATAAGGGAGATTAAGATTAGAATCCAACAAATATGCATAGTTACATGTATTTATATCTAAGTAAAGAAGGTTATTAAAAGTTTCTATGCGGCTGTTAAACATAATGTTGGAATCTGTCATATATCTATATGTTGGTAAACAAATAATAAAGTTTGTGTGATTTAATGGTAACAATTTTTCTCTAACAAACATAAAAAGCTGTAAATAGTTATGTGTTTTGCGAAAGTCTTCCTCGCCAATATAAATAACACAATAGTCCGAAAATGTAAAGTGTTGTACTTTACTTTCAATTTGTTCAAGTAATTGCCATAATCCACATGTAGGTTTGCGGTAGTGACAGATTTCAAAGTCGCATATTTTTTTCCTTTCGGCAAGTGTATACAATCTATTACAAGTTTCGCTGCTGATAAGGCATATTTTGTGTTTTGTTGAGGATGGTTCTACATTATTTCCGGCTCGTATGTTTTCAGTGGTTTTAGATGAGCTTACGTTGCTGCTACCGTGTTTGATTGTATTCGTGTTCGTAGGGGACGAGTGGTTTCTTTCTATGGTCTGTGTTTGTTTTGTCTTTTTTTTAGGTGTTTTTATGGAAGTCTTTGCTTTATTTTTCCCTGGACTGTTGTCGGCTAATTCATCATTTTGCATAATGCCAATTGAATGCCTATTATTTGCCACAGGCGTTGATTTGCTGTTCTGGTTTATTTTCCGCTTGCGCCCAGAGCGCGGAGTCATATTATTTATGTCAGTAATATTTATTTCCTTGTACGTATTTATTATTTTGATATATTTTTGTATATCCGTTTTTAGCCTAAAATTTTCAGAATTTAAATTTTCGATTTCCTGATGAGCACTTTGTAAATCATCGGACAGCTGTTTGTTTTTTTCCTGAAGTTCTAAAACTGTTTGGCTGGTATTTAGTGATGTATTAGGTAGACTCATCATTGTCGTATCAAAAATAGCAGAACTATCTGCAGTCAAATCACGTAATGAACTTGTTCTGAATAATTTACGGTTGCGGTAAGTTATGTTATCATCCATGATTATTGCTCCAAAAATTTAAACCTTTCTACCAAATAGTTTTTTCTTATTAGTATGGTAACACTAACCAACACATTCGCCCTCTGGCGACCAGTAGTGGTAGTTTTTTTTGTTTGTCTACTCACCACTTGGGGCAATATTGGCGGTAGTTGTCGTACAATAATCCAAGTCCAAAGTCCAACATTCAAAAAACCACTGCAAAAACGGTATTATAGTTTTGGTAATTTTTGTATATCACCAAAAACTATATAAAACGGCACTTAAAGTAGTGATTTCTCCGTATTGTTCTGTGATAAGATGTTATATTGTCTTCACGTACACATAATTATTGTTTAAACACCGTCTTTCACCAGAATGTTATTGTTCTCATAAGTCACCGTATTTCCTTTTTCACCTGTTGTTATTTGTCACCAACAATGTTACTTGTTAATTTTAGTTCCTTTAACTCCATCTAACCACTCTTTAAACTATATAGACAACAATAAACATTATTTCTGAATTATAAATACGCCGCTCATGTAAACAACACGAGTGTTGCCATACCATCTGCGCAGTCTTTTCTCAACTTTGTTGGGGTTGGCTTGCTACTTTACCAGACGGAGCTGAATCGTCATCACCATCTGCTCAGTCTTTTCCCAATTTTGTTGAGGACGGCTTGCTACATTACCAGACGGAGCTGAATCATCATCGCTATATGGTCAGTCTTTGCCCAACTTTGTTGGGGTTGGCTTGCTACTTTACCAGATGGAGCTGAATCATCATCACTATCTGCGCAGTCTTTTCTCAATTTTGTTGGGGTTGGCTTGCTACTTTACCAGACGGAGCTGAATACATCAAGCGATTTATTCATCAGACCACAACCCAGTTACTGGTTAACACCATACTTCTTGTAAAACTGGTTATTAACTTCGACCAGAATTGGCATCCCAATGATCCTTGTTAGAACAGGTGTTATAGTGTGCTATACCTCCTTCACAAAACAAGATGAGAAGAACATGAGGTGAGGCATCGTTTGTGGGTGGGATGTATTTGATCCATATGATAAAATAACGCCATTTTTAAAATGTCCATTTTAAAATCTTAATAAAAAGCCTAAAGCTACTTTATAGCTCATGCAGATTATTTTGGTTTTTATCTTTGCAGTTTTTTCAAATCATAGGAGACCTTTTTCACCGGCCAATAATCAGGCAAGAGCTAAAACCGAAGCTTCCCAGATTACTTGACTTAATGCACAACAATTTGGATGCCGTCAAAGAAATATTTGACGAGGAAATGGCGGTGAGTCTTGACGCAAACATAATATTTTGGTAGGTTAATGTAGATGCGTAGTACTCAACCACGTATTGACAAGTTATATGAACGTAGACGAAGCATGAACAAATTTGTATGTTACTGTATTGATGTTGTCGATGTTCTTCAGATTTTAATAAGTGATTTTGTTATACTATCACGGTGGTAGGCAGAACAGAAACTACAGAACGCCACCTGCTATGATCCTTACCTACTTCTTTTGCTTCACTCACGTTCATACATCTAGTCATACACGCACGCCATTTATGAGTAATGTGCACCTGGCCTTTCTGAAGAACATCTCCAATAAGGTCTATTTACGTCTTCTTATGATTTTGGTGTATAAAGCCGCCTCCACACGCTTGGCGCACAATGGCAAACAGCAAACACAAAACAACAAACACGAACGTGTGGATGTATGTTTGCCAGTTTTTGTTTGTGTTCGCCCGTGTTCGGCATTGGTGTCGGTTTTTGTCTACAAATCAAAGGGTGTTTGACAAACATGTTTGCGATGAATCCAGACGCTTGTTCAGTTCAGTAATACGCACAAGCTTGCGGGCGGCGCGCGGACGGAGTTAAAAGTGGTGGTCAAATTTACGAATCGTGACATGTTGTGTATCCTAAGCTAGATTGTAAGGAAAAATGTCTGATTGGTCTGAGGAGGTTAACCCGAAAGTAATCGCTGCCACAACAAGCTCGTCTGCCATGTTTGACAATCCGGAATATTCTAGAATGTTCGCCAAGGCTGTGGATACCGTGTTTGTGTTGGGTAATTGTGGTCAGTGTTTGGCACGTGTTTGGAGTTCGCCACTGTTTGTGGCAAACAACAAGCGTGTGGAGGCGGCATTATACCATAAATTATAATCTTATTACTTATGTATTTCTTTTATAGAAAATGGGTAAAGGGCCGGAAAGACCGATGGTAGATAATTATCTCCCACCAGTTGCCGGTGTACTCTGGTGGCTCCACAAGCTTCGCAGGAGGATTCAAGCGCCAATGGAAGACTTCATTATGTTTGAAGATCCGTAAGTGTTTAAAGTAAAGTTAGCTTTGAAGTAGAGGCGTGGCCTAGTTTAAAAAAAAAAATAATGTATGTCACAATACGGTCATTGGTATTTTATGAACAACGTTACGTGTAATTAATTTGTTTTACTATTTTTATGGACAAAACACTTAAATAAAAAAATATAGTTGCCAAAATTGAAAGGTGCAGGCAAAGAACTGGGAATGTCACAAGTTTTCATTTATCTGTTTTTTATTGGCAAGCAAATCTTTATCTATGGTAGTTTTATTCCCAATCACAAACTTTTTTCTAAAGTAAACTTAAGGCGCCAGAAAAACGTTTTTGTTTATGGCCGAAACGAAAAGAACCGGGCATGTCCATGACATACCGGTACATACCGGTAAAGAAGAGAATAAAAATTACATACTTCTAAACTTTTAACTGCGTCTTTCCTATAATCTGTTTTTAGGACATTCCCTGTTTTTTACCTGTACCCTTCAATTGTTTTAATTTTTTCATGAACAAAGATCAAATGCTCCCTGAGGCAGTTTCGCCGATTCCCATATGGGTGCCGATTTCCCCAAATTGGCCAAGCAAAAAAAAAATGGCAGTCATGGGGACTGCCGCCAAAAGAACTTTGGAATACAGCTTCAACACACGTCAAATTAGCATGTAGATGACGTTGTGACATTAGCAAGTCGTTGACGCGAACTTTGTTTTGGGCCTAGAGAAGATTTCACTTTAAAAAAGACACTGATGACATAGTGTTGAACGTGTAAACTTTATTTTATAGCATTATAGAATCAGAGTACGCGTTGTACGTAAAGCAGAAGACGAACGAAATGTTGGGTTATCTAAACGTGGTGGAGGACAGACAGTTCAAGGCGTGGTGTGCCACCGTGCCGGGCATCTGCAAGTTGCACCTCGCCAAGAACCTCATATACAGAGACCCGCCCTTTGTCAGAAACAACTTCAGTCCAGAGGTCAGTAATCAAAATAGCTAGTTTTTTCCCGCGGCTTCGTACCCGTGCTCAGCAGATATTACGTTCAGGCTGCATCAGGAGTTGTTTACTATACGGACATTGAAACTAGAACAAATTTCCGTGCGTTCAAGCGTTTTTGCTATACCTATTATTAGAATCAAATATAACAGCTCACAATGTTAGGACCTAAATTTTTATCCGTGATGCTAGGCAACTGGGCTTATCCCAGTTGTAAACGACTCTTTGTGCCTATTGGCTTTGATTGTCCTGTCTCCTGCTTGATATGGAGGAAAGAGGAAATTTGTATTTTTTCCCTACCCCTCCGTTATTCTTTTCTGATCAATGTCGTTGCGGTATCCAATTCAGGAGCAGTGGTGGCGCAGTGGTTGCGGCCCCGACTTATGAGTTTTAGGTCGTGGGTTCGCACGCGAGCAGGCGCCTTACTTTGTGTAATTTGTTTCATCACCACTGCTCTAAAAACGGTGAAGGAAAACATCGTGAGGAAACCAGCATGTCCTTTAAACCAAAATTCGAAGACATGTGACATCTACCAATCCGCATTGGGCCCGCGTGGTGGATTATAGCCCACTCCCTCTATAAGAGGAGGCCTGAGTCCCAGCAGTGGGAACATTAAAAAAAGGCTGTTGATGTTGATGTTGATCCAAGTCAGTTAAATTCATTCTCCGGGACTTCGTCGAGCTTCATTGCCTCGGCGCTTTTCTGGTGGTCGGCCGCTGTTGATTCTGGCTTTTAGGAGTTGCAATGGTTTGGGAATAGTGCGGTGGGATTGTCCCAATAAAAATAAATAATAAAAATAACACAGCAGTGTAGCTTTCTACAGTTGTTCTATATCACGAAGGCAGCGGGTTGGTCTTAGTCGTATGTATGACACGCATACATACGACTAAGACCAACCAGCCGTCACCGTAATAATTTTTATAACCGGAGCAGTAATTCTAGACATATCGCTTACCATCAGGTGAGACAGTGGTCAAGCGCGAGCTTAAAGACCAAAAAAAAGAAATACAAACTTAACATAATATAAACAAAAAATCGCATAAAGTTATGTTTAATGGAGAAAGACGACAAGAACGATCCAAATGAGGGATACCGCGTTTGAATTTGCCGCTAGGGGCGCTGGTGTAGAGTGAGGTCTTTGAAATGACAAATTTCATAGTTTTTTTGCTTTAAACGCGACTCTATATACGTAGTTACTTCTTTTTTAACCCCCGACGGCAAAAGAGGGGTGTTATAAGTTTGAGGTGTGTTGCTGTGTATCTGTGTGTCTGTGTATCTGTCTGTGGCATCATAGCGCCTCAACGGATGAACCGATTTTGATTTAGTTTTTTTGTTTGAAAGGTGATTGTATCGACAGTGTTCTTAAACACTCTCGATACAATCACCGTGTAAGTAAGTAAGTTTGTATATAATCGGTTCAGCCGTTCAAAAGTTATGCGCGTTTTACTGTTTAGATCGTGATGTTTTCGCAAGATAAATGTGTCGGGGGTTTTTAAATTTTGAAATTTTACTTGTTATTGTTGTGAATATTTTCCAAATATGGTTAAGATAGGTACGGGTTTTACCAACCATTCCTCTAATAGAGTTTGATGTTTCGGAATTTATCTTTCTCTTCTTTTTCGAAATGTAGGGCTGCGCAAAACTGCACTTTGATGCCATTAGAAAACTTTGATTCCGTGCGCGTTATAACAACGTTTAACAGCCAATTTATGGACCTTACTCGCCGGTGGCGCCAACTGGTGGGCACAAGAAGGGAAGCCCTTATAAAATGCGACAGACGAGATAAACAAACATACCTATATACAATGTTACATCTTTATAATATTAGTTTGGATTTGATAGTTATAATCAATTGTTTGATTGATTGTATATCGATACGTTAACAATACCTACTTTAGGTAAGATTCAATTAAACTGATCACGTTTTATTGCTTGCAGCTTCTAATGTTATTGCGTGAAATACGGTACAAGAAATATTTGGACAAGCAAGGCATTCCTCAGGATGGACTTGATTTGTACGCAAGAAATGAGAAGCTACAGGTAAGAACATTCTTGTTATTTATGATTGTATTATCGAGGGTATTACCGTACCAATCGATTGATGCTCAGTCGGGGTCGATTGCCAGTTCCTTCTGTAGAAGAAATAGAGGTTTTGGTGTACCAAAAACTACCACACCCGTAGACGGACGTCTCTAAATGTCCTCAATTGACCTTATGCTAGGTGGAGCGACGATCATCACAAGATGATTGTTAGCAGTTGGTTGAGAGTTTAGAGAAAGACGTGCGATTGGAGAGGTCTATGTGCAGTACTACTGCTGTGGTCTGCATAACGATCGATCGAAGGTCGACCAATTGGTCTACACCTGAATAAAATGTGTTACCACTAACACTCTAAAGGAGCGTCCTCACTGAGAGCATTCTTTCGTGAGCATTTGAAAACAAGCAATCGCAGGCGAGCAACAAATGCTTCTCAGCGAGCTCAGCATTCACGTTCGAGCAAAACTATGAACGTTCGAGTCGAACATTCCCTTGCGAGCTTGGAGCATTCGAATACGATCTCGTGAAATGTCAATAATTCGATAATACGATTGACCAAGAAGATCACAAACACAGATCAAGGAACTGTTCCTTGGTTTACAAGTGGCCAGCAATATTCCTACATACATACTCATTGATTTCGTTATCTGAGTACTCGCTTTCGAGCGGTTTATTTGCGTGAACATTCCAATGCGAGCCGTTTCCGCAAAAAATCGTTGCGACGTCCACACCGGCCGAAGCTCGCGCTTGCGTGTAAGCTTTGTAACGCTCGGCTCAACGTCCACACCACTCGAATATTCGACGTCGAATGCTTATTTCAAGTGAATGCTCTCAGTGAGGACGCTCCTTTATTATACACGTTCCGGTAAACTTGACTATTTGCAAATGTCATAATATGACACTTCAAAATCCCATACATTTTATCATAATGTAAACAGCCGTACTACCATATTACATAAATTTTACCATATTACACCCAGCTATTCGATGACACGCCACGCCGGCGGCGCACACGCCGTAACAATTAATATCAACAACATTGTACTTGTGTTGTAAGGCTCAGTCTGCTTACGCCTGCGGCGGTGTGGATGTCTTGTTTTGGTGCATAAGCAGGGCCGAACTTAGGGGGCCGCGCAAATGCGAGCCGGGCAAATGTCCAGAGCGGCATAAATGAGGGGCGGCCAAACTACACTAACAGCCTTTTTCTTTTCATCAGAAAACCTAACTTATTAAAAAAAAAAAAAAAAATTTTATTATTCGTGGTGTGGTGCTAAAATGTTTAAGCTCGCTTCGCTGTCGAATGTTATTGGTTCATCTTGTAAACCCACCGTTAAATAACTTAACACTCTTAATGTTGCAAAAGTTCTTAGGTGAAATTTTCGAGTTCACTTCGCTGGAAGTTGTCAAAAAAGCGGCTTTGTCCGATCCGACGGTTAAAAGCCGCATTGTTTTGCAATAGATAATATCCTGAAACATTTACCTCCTTATAACGCGTCATTTTAAATGGTGCCAAGGGCGGCAAATGTTGTCTATGCCCGGCGAGAATAAATTACTAGATCAGGCCCTGTACATAAGCACTGCGTATATGTGTGGTGTGTTGAAAAACTACTCGAAACGAGTTTGCCGTGACACATACGATCGAATAAAGTCGTAAGATGTGACACTAGCTCATGTGCTTCCTAGGAATGTTATTGGCAAGCAACGGCTATCGACGGTTTGCCAAATTACATGAAATAAAGTTCACCGCCCTTAGTCGCACTGTCACGTAACGATATACCGAGATAACGTCGAGAGGCTGTCTGTCCCGCAAAGTGTTGTGTTTAGAAATGTAACATTCTGAATGTATCAGTATGACATGAACCGCTTGAACCGCGCCATCGCTTGGTACAACGCGATCCGCGAGGGCAGCCACGAAACTGAGGTGGCGCTCATCGAGAAGGAGATCTCGGCCATAGACAAGCTGCTCGGCCGCGGCGTGGAGGAGCTCACCTGGAACGACGACTGTAAGGCCTTCACATAGATTAGTACAATAGACATAGAAAACTGGACTGAGATTTTTCTAGCCTAGGAAAGTAACCGGAAAGAAAAATTCGTACCCACCCGCGTGTTGTCTTCACAAGTTGCTTAGGATGTAACATTGAAGCCTATTACGAACATTTCAGTGTGATTATTCCGATTTTATAACATAAAAATATGTGTAAACGATGTCTTATGTCAAAATGTATACAAAAAAGAGGTTTCTCCTTACCATCACTAGACGGCGCTTATCCAGTTTCAATACAAATTGACGTTTAGGTTAACGCTGAGGCTTAAGTGCAAGTTTTTTTTTATACATTTTGACTTAAGAGATCGTTTATGTTATCACGAGTGAGTACGTTAAAAAACTCGGAACAAACAAACAGAACGTTCGTTCTACTTCACTACTCTTCTATTGCTAAGTAAGCCCCCTACCAGTAATTATTCGGCATGGATCGTGTGGCCAGTTGTTGTGTTTTCTTAGAATTCAATTGACGCATATTCTAGATTGTCAGGCGGTCCTATTTCCCTACAACTTATAGAAAAGAGATATATTGGCCGCATAGTCATTTTGTCTCTTTCATCGGAGTGGTCGAATATGTGACGGTACGGATCAGTCCATTGCTCTATAACTACATTTGATTAGCACCACCTCTAGTAATACTATTGTTTCTTATCTGCTTCCGCCCATGATGATCCGTCCAATAAATCCCGCGTCACCAATGTTGCATAAATTTTGTCCAGTGCTTGCTTCAATAAATGTTTTTTTTTTTTGTAAATACTTGTCAGACAATTTACCTGAAGCAAATCATTTTCCATTCTCTGACAAGTTGTGGATTAATATAAAGAATGAATTTTTTTAGAGCTAGAAATTTTGAGACTTTTCATACGGAACTCCTTAACTCATCCTTAATTTGATAGTTTGATGAACAATCCTAAATATAATGAATTAATGGCACATTATGTAGTTACGGACTGGATGGCGGAAGTGTACACAGCGATAAACACGTTGCAAGAGCGTGTACTGACTGCTCAGAACAACGTGAAGAGAGGGCTGGACAACATCGCGGAATGGGGCGATGTCCCACTGCACAATCGCAAGGAGAACCCCGACAGACTCGAGCTGCTGGCCGTCAACGAACGGAACCGCAGATTTATAAAAAGGTGCTGGGATGAAGGCTTCAAATTTAAAAATAGAACACTTGTCATTTTAAAAATAGAAACTTGACATTCAACTTGATTAATGTCCGATTTCTATATACATGCAGCAACTGTAGCTATCTGTTGGATTACATTACAATCTTTCGTCATTTAAACGCTCTTAGGAGCCGTCCATTAATCACGTGAAGTCCTTTTCACATTTTTAACCCCCCTCCCGCTCCCACTTGGTGATACGTGGTGAGGTTTAAGACTATCGCCCCGCCCACACCCAAAATCACGTGTATTTTTAGTTCCTGTTTGTTTTTGACTGGCATAAAAATAATATTACACGCGCAATAACACTACACGCCGCTTTTCGGTTTAGAAATCACGCGTTTGACAAAAAACTAAACGCACGTGAAATCTTACTACACCTCCCTCCTCCCTCCCTTGTGATACCTCGTGATTTTTGCTAAACCCCTTCTCCCCCATTTCAAGCCTCGCTTGATTAATGGACGGACCCTTATGGTGTAGCACATGCCTTTAACTTGCATAAAAGTGTGAAAGCAACTTGCATGTCATTGTGCCATAATTTCTAATTGGTGAATATTACAATGGCATGCAGACTACTTGCACACAATGCAAGTGACCAGAATGTGTTTTTTCGGCCTTATAGGCATGTGTATTTTGTGGCTTTATGAACAACCCTTAAGGTTTCCCTAGTAGACGGCACGAACTATTTTGTGCGCGGGGTTAAAATGCATGCTATCCCATCCGACAACACGTGCGGAAGAGATAGATGCTGTCATGAGCAGTAAGAAGCTAGTTCGCGTACGAATTAGCACTTTTGCAAATTTGTAGCGAAATGGATGATGATTTAGGACGAAAACGAGCGCGCACAATTTTATAAACAGACCTTTGGGAGTCAGGCTATAATGAAAAAACGACTACATGTATTGAAAAACAATATATCACGGGTATTTAACATGATGAAATTTCGATTGAACGTCGGGTGAAATACGTAAATAAACAATCGAAATTTCATCGCGTTAAATACCCGTGATATATTGTTTTACAATTATGAAACGCGAAAGTTTTAAAGTTAAGACTACATGTATATTTTAAAATAAAATTATTTGCATTGTTGAACTACTAATCTATCCTTGTATGGTAGCTGATTTGCAATTTTCCTTCTTCTTATGGTATCTATTTCTCTATCTAAAATTTGGGTTGAAATATGGAACTTTCGACGCTCATAACTTGATAATATTTTTGTTTTTCACTTTTCTGTTTCCATACTGGGCTAGATAATGATGAGACAAATTGATATATTTTTTTATTTCAAACGTACATCGTCAAACAGTGGAGTAATCGCCAGACTACGTTTGTATGGAAGAATGATCGACTAGTGTAACCTTAATAAACGATAATTTATTAAGTTAATCACCAAATAAACTATAGTTAGGGAGTGTGGTAGTGTTTTTCTAATCCCAGTAATTTCTACAGGCGAGACAGAATCCTTGCTAGCCACGAGGAGTTTCAACGCATATTGGCGGATAATTACAAACTATTTTTCAACATAAAGGAAGAGGAAGAGGTAATCAATTGACTGCTATAATATTATGATCAATCATAAATAGGTTCATACAGTACGACCGATGAGTCGTAGCCGTATTCCGTCTGACTCGTTTTGCGAACTTTCGCACATGTACACTCGTGAAGAAAACAGCCATTTGGTTCATAAAAAATCAGGCCCAGGCCTACATGGGCACTTCTAAAACGTCGACAAAAGGTACACGGTTCGGGTTGGTCGTTTCCTATGGAGAAGAACCGGCAAGAAACTCTACGGTTACACTTTTAAAAAATTGTTTTGTTTTACTATATTTTTATGTTACAGCATTAGAACTTATATGGGGGACAACGTAGGCCCGACAATAAGTCGTAAGAAACTAAAAAAAAAGATTATAGTAACAAAAGATAAAAAAAAAAACGAGATAAAATGTTAACAAGCATCTAGAAATCTAGAAGGCCAACAATGTTCACACATTATCAAAACAACCGGTAAAAGAATCTATACAAAGTATAACAAGACTAAATTTAACAAATTTTAAAGTATGTTCTGCGCTACCATTGGCGCTTACTTCAGACGGACCATCACTCATCGGTCGTACTGTAGGTACTTGATCCGAGATAGAATGCACTATGCAACTTTGCACACATTTTTGTTCCTCGTGACTATGTAATTTGTAGTATAAAAACTTGTTTTTTTTTCAATTAATAAATCGTATTATGTCTTGGTGGCCCAGTGGCTAAGACTCCGCTTCTCGTGCTTGAGGTCGTGGGTTCAAGTCCGAGCAAGTACCAATGTGACTTTTTATATTAATATGCACTTTCTAAGTTTATCTTGGACATCACAGGCGACGATGAAGGAAAACATCGTGAGGAAACCTGGACTTATATAGTTAATGTAAATCTGAAATAGTCAAATCAGAGGCCTGTGGGCCATTCCCAGAGGCGGCTTAATAACTAACAAACTCTGACACCAAACGTGGCCACATACTCACACGAAAAATAAGAAAGAAGAATTAATATAAATGTATGTTTTTTCTTAGGACTTGTTTGTAGAAGAAGAGTTAGAAGAAGTAGACGAGGCTACTTTAGATGACGAAGAAAAAGCGGCAAGGGCTAAAAAGCTTGAAGAGATTGCTGCACGTCGTGAAGAGCACAGGCTGGCTAAAGAGGCGAGAGATCAGGAAAAGGCGGAGCAAGAGCAGATTAAATTTGAGAGACGGGAGGCGCGTCGATTGAAAAGAGAAGCTAAGGAAGCTGAAAAAGCAGAGCGACAAGCACGAAGAGACGGAGGTATTAACGATCATCGCTCGAATACGCCATCGTCGCTATCATTTGTTAGGCAAGACCAGCATCCGCCTTGTGTCGGTGCGCGAAGCGTTTGGGTTTGCCCGAAAATGAAAGCGGCGATCACGTAATCGAGCGATGATCGCTTTCTGTTAGGACGATAGCGCCCAAAGGTTCAAAAGTCTACTTGAATGACGATTTCGAGAACCAGCTAAAGTCTCCACCAGATAACAAAAAAAATAATGTCATTGATCAGACTCGTACCAAAAAGTATAATTACGTAACTTGAAAACATGATTTTTTGTTTATGGAGATATTTTCATAATTTTGGTCTGAAATGAAAGGTATAGGTATCCGTTTAAATCATGTAAATCGGTCCATGCGTTTATGAGATATTAACTCATTACTGAATGCCAAGTGAAAGGGTCAAGGTCACCTCTTACCGCGATACGTTTGTATTGATCGTGTTAGCGACACTGCCTTTACACTTTTTTCGTATCGTTTTGAAATATTGGAATACATTGGTAGAAAGGTTTTAACGACTTTGTTTTTTTTGTTATCTGTTGGTGACTTTAAATATTAAGATGTTGATCTATGACCTTATTCCAACTTATTGTTTCTCATAGGGGAGGAGGTGGATTCTCCAGTAGAGGACGAAGAGGAAATTACAGATCCAGATGAATTAGCAGATATTGAAGCTGAAAGAGTTGAACTGGAAGTGGCAGCTTTCAGAGCGGAGCGATGGCCCGCATATGTGAAATACGTCGACTCGCTTGTAATTTTGTGACTTATTTACTTTGTTGTGCGTAGTAGTGGCCCAGTGGTAACAGCAGCGACTTACAAGTTGTAGGTCGTGGGTTCTAACCCAGCCGCTTTACTTTGTGTAAATTATTTCATCACCACAACTTCGAAGACATGTGGCACAAACCGCACTGGGCCCGCGTGGTGGATTACGACCCATTCCCTCTAACAGAACCTTAAAAGGCTGATTATGATGACGATGATTTACTTCGTTTATAGGCTCGTGTTTGATCACTATCTCACCTGATGGTACGACGATATTGTCGACAGTGAAGCACGCTTTAACCTATTCACTCTTGACTTAGTATCCCAAGTTGTAGGTATTAGGAAACACAGACTGCGGCAAACACAGATCACTTACTTTTAGGGAAGCTTTATAGGAAAACAGTCCTTTTGAGTTTTTGTTTTTTATCTTAGGCTCCCGGTCCTGTAAAAGGCGTGCGAGGAGCCGAAGCCAACTCGTAGAGGCCCCGTTAGGCATGTATCAGGAAATGTAACACCAACCGACGATTATCCCTGTATGCACTATGCAACTGCACCCAAGGACAATCCCCGGTTGGTGCAGGACTATTGCAAATAATTGAGAAAAATGTATTGGGCTATATAGATTTTGTAGGTTTAGTGGAGCGATTGCCCAAAACTATAGGAGGGACTGCCGGACCCTGCCCTACCATTGTTGAACTAAACGGCTATAAAATCGCAGGGGGTGAGTTGCACACTCAATTAATGGGCCCCCATAAAGGATCGTTAACACTTCAGTGACGTAGCGCCAAGGGGGCAACATATCCGGAGGTGCTTGAGGAGTGGAGTCTGTTTCTGTTACATAAAGGGTGCATGACGGCTCTATGTTCTGCTAAGTAGACGATGTCAGTCTGTCCAATGGAACAATGAAAACTGAATTCAAAGAAATATTCTTGTTTGTTTGAAAATATATTTATAAAATCCCTTTATTTGCAGGTTTCTCGCCAAATAATGAAAGCTGTGCAGAGTAGTTTAGATTTGTTTGAGATGAATACTAACATAGAAAAAGGACCGAATGTGGCTTTCAACGAAGTCATTGCAGAGCTTAGGGACCCAGGTAACCATTAACGTTATTAGACGTTATTTTATTAGTTATTTTGCACGTTTCCGTTTTTAAAACTGTTCATAACACAATTTATAAGCGCATGTCCTCATCACACATTATAATCGTTGGAAAATTTAAAAACCGATTAATAGTCCGGTCAAATTAGCCTAAAAAATAGTTTTACAGTAATTCGCAGGTTGGTAGTGTACTTGGCGCGTTTTTTTAACTTGGTTTCCCCGATCTGCCTTTTCCACAACCTATTGTGATCCTGTTTAATTCAATACTATTCAAAATTATGTAAATACTGGTACTATTGGAAATGATGAAAGCCATCAATTAGGTGAGAGAGGTTGGAGGCTCGCGTTGTTAAGAGTCTTGCTCCAACGTCTGCTTCTGCTCATCAACATCTATTACGGGTATAATGCCCATATTTGCTTACCTTGACTGGTGTTCCGAACATTCGTACCAATTTTAAGCTATAAGCGAATTAATGCACTTTGATATGTCTAATTTGACCGGACTATAAGTAAAGTAGTTCAGTGATATTGTGAGTTTCATGCCTTTAAAAAGGTCACACCTATTGGATCGGTGTTCAATTTAGCGTCCACCCTACTATCTCAACCGAATTTAACAATAATCTATTAAAGATAATCTATACTAATATTATAAAGAGGTATAGTTTGTGATGTTGTGAGTTTGTGAGGTTGTAGGGGGTAATCTCTGGCTCTACTGAACCAATAAAAAAAAATCTTTCACCAGTAGAAAGCTTCATTATTCATGAGTGTCATAGGCTATAAATTATTTTCAAAAAAATTAGAGATCCTTATCAAAATTACAATAATATAACCTGAAGTAGCAAAATTTTTCCCATACAAATCATTATTTGGCGTGCGCTGAGATCAAAATCAATCAAAATCAAAATCAAAATTTCTTTATTCAATTAGGCCATTAAGCGGCACTTTCGAACGTCAAAAATAAAAATTAAATGTAATAATAATTGATTCTACCGTCCATTCGGAAATGTAGCTTGTTATGGAGAAGAACGGACAAGAAACTCCACACTTACTCTTTTAAAAAAAAATTGTGTTTTACAAGTATTTAGTTACAATAATCTTGTAGGAAAAATACATATATGTGAGAACGATGTAAAAAAAAAACTCACTTAAAAGCGTCTTGAGTAAAACAAACAATTAAAAATACAATGAATAGGTAATTAAAAACAGGCGGAGGCAGCTAAGATATGACCAATCCCAACTGATGGCGCCCGTTCACGAACATGACACTTGGATCGGCACCACTCAGCTCAACCATCATGAAGGTAACCGAACACATGTGCCACCATCAGAGAGACATTAGAGAGAGCATGACACACTCAACTGCCAGGGCACACTGAAGTCAACGAACGACACATAGTTACAGTAAATGGTAGATTTACAGTTGGTACATAGTACTCACATATGTGCTGTGCAGTTATATAATCCAAAAAATAAATTGAGTTTATACAACACAAATATACATTATAATTATTCGTACAGTCTTCAGCAGGTCCAACAATACTTCATAACTTTTCTGCTTATCACTTGTTTTTGTGCCCTAGTGGCTGTGGAGCTGGAATAGCGTCGGGCCAAGCATTTTTATCAGCGATGTAATTCCCCAACCTATAATATGCCTGCCTGCATAGTGTGCGTTTTATACAAGTTTTAAATTTCGTCTCATTCAATTCTAGAATGTGTGGCGGTATTTTATTGTAACATTTTATACAGTACCCCATAAAAGATGACGCTACTTTAGCCAGCCTGAAACCTGGTTGAATTAATTGGTCCCTATTTCTAGTAACATAACTATGTCTATCGCTGTTTTTACTAAAAAGATGTAAATTCTTTCTAACGTACATGATGTTTTCGTAAATATATTGACACGGTACCGTCATGATGTTAATGTCCTTAAACAGTTCCCTTAGAGAATCGCGCCGGCAAAGATTGTATATCGCTCTGATGGCTCGTTTTTGCAGAACAAAAATTGACTGAGTGTCTGCAGCCCTTCCCCTTAGGAATATGCCGTAAGACATTATACTATGAAAGTAACTAAAATAGACCATCCTCGCGGTATCTACATCAGTAAATTGACGAATTTTTCTAACAGCATAAGCCGCCGAACTTAACCGCCCCACAAGTGATATTAAATGAGGACCCCATTGTAACCTTGAGTCTAGCGTGATACCCAGGAAAACCGTTTTGTCGACGAATTCTAGCTTCTCGTTGTTTAATATTATGTCACAATCATAACTTTTGACATTCGGCAAGGCAAATTTTACACACTTAGTTTTTTAGCATTCAAAACTAAATTATTAGCAGTGAACCAATTTAGAACTTGCCGCAATGCATTATTTACGTCGGCAACGTTACTCGTACGTCTATTTATGTTTAAAATCAAAGAAGTGTCATCAGCAAATAACACCATGTTTAGTTTGTTTTTCAATAGATGGGGTAAATCGTTAATGTATACTAAAAATAAGAAAGGACCTAAAATTGAGCCCTGGGATACCCCCATTTTCACGTTCAACCCCGACGAATTGACACCGTTTATTTGAACTAATTGCTGTCTATCATTCAAATAGGATTTTACTAAATTTAATGCTGATTGGCCTAGCCCGTAATGCTCAAGTTTCAAAAGCAATGTTTCATGATCTGCGTTGATCATGAAACATTTCTTTTCGTGATTTGCATTGATATCAAACGCCTTCGACAGGTCGCAGAAGATACCTATGGCATCTTGTCCCTCCTCCCACGCATCAAAGATGTGTTTTATTAACTAGAAAACTATTGATGATACATAAAAACAATGTACTACATAATTAAAGAACTCATTTATTCCTACAAAAAAATATATTAGAGAATATATCTTACTATCATAGTTAAGTCAGAATAGCAGCTTTTATGTTTTAAATTTTAATTAGATCGCTGGTAGAAACAAAAGTTGGTTACATTTTCCCCTTGGCTAGACTGGTGTCAGATCCCAGGATTCTACACCCGTAACGACTGTCAAAGATCTTCAAATGACAGCCGGGACCAACGGCTTAACGTGCTTGCCGAGGTACGGAGGAATCTCGGTAAGTTGAAATGGTTACCCTTCCATGGACCGATCTCGTCAAACGTTGCTTTGGAGTCCAATCTTCAACCATAAAAAAACATACATTCAGCCGAACATAGAACCTCCTTTTGGAAAGTCGGTTGAAAAGTAGAGACGTTCAAACTAAGCAAAAACGATTTAAGTTGGTCTTTTTTTAATAATATTCGTCATTCCAGACTTACATTTCACTCCGTCACTGGATGTGATGGAAGAAAAAGGTCTCTTCGTCACTATGATGGAGATGATGAAAGATATGTTCCTGCAGACCACGATGTTCCCCCGGATAGACCCAGAAGTCGTTCCTATTGCTTCATATGAAGGTACATATCTATATCTATACTAATATTATGCTATTAACAGTCACAGTGCTGTCATCAGCCAATTGTGATATAGGGTGACTTGTAACTTTCGGCATATCATTTGTATAGATTATAAATAAAGGAGGCCCTAAAAGACTGCCCTGGGGTACGCCATATATTATTATAAAGAGGAAAGATTCATATTTTTGTATGTAACGAATAAACTTAAAAACTACTGGACCGATTTTAAAAATTCTTTCACCGTTGGGAAACTACACTATCCCCAGGTGACATAGGCTAGTTTTTATCCCTGTATTCCCACGGGAACGGGCACTACGCGGGTGAAACCGCGAGGCGTCTGCTAGTTTATCATATTCATACTATTATAATTGTGATACTGTTAGTTTTTTTACCCTTACACTCCTAAACCGCTAAACCAATATTTTGACGAATTTTGGTATAGAGACAGATTGGACCTTGAAGATGAACATAGGATGCTTTTATCATAGGAGTACGTTCTATTAATAGTACGAGTGCCCACGACCAAAACCATGTCATATCGTTTTACGGTCAAAACCGTATAAATTTGATAGACTAGATGAATGTGCTTCACGTCCAACCAAAGGCGTGGCTTAGGGTAATTATTCCTACAAAAACAGGCTGAAGGATATAATAAGGTATTAAGGTACTTACAGGATACTTTGAAAACTGCTTGGAGTCGGGTGATCAACACACTTTTTGTCTATTTAGTCTTATTTTACGATAGTTTTCCTTCGCGCACGTGAAAGTTAGCCGGCATTGGTTATCGAGTTCTTACAGAATGTTTTTGCCACCCGCCGTCAGATGGCGGAGTCTTTGCTGAACTCGCAGATGTACAGATGCAGATGCACTCGAGTGCGTTTTGGCGGCGAATTTGAAATATGTTCGAAAGGGAAAGGCATTTGGGCGTCACATGTGGCCTGAGTGCATTTTCAAATATGTCAAAAAAATTACCGACCTGTCTCATAGCAGCCTGGTTCACTCTTGTAAGATATTATATGTGGTTGCCGAGATTACCAAAAGATTGTTTTTACACATTTTGAATATGAAAAAAACTTTTTTGAAAAAAAATACTACTGACTTCCAAATACAAAACTCAAAAATAACTTTATTTTTTGAAGTCGGTGTCTTTCGTAGGTACCAATTTTTTTACGTTATGCACACTGACCTCCAAAAAATAATCCTCCTTATTTTTTACTTTGTAGTTTTGTATTTGAAAGTCGGTAATATATTTTTTCAAAAAAGTTTTTTTTTCACTTTTTAGTTGTACCTACGTAACAGGCAAGTTAGTAAGCTAACTATAACGCCAGAATAGATTTCATGAACCTTGAACATATCCGGTGAAATGAGAGATCTGCGTACCCCTTAAGAGCGTACTGGCGTGATGTTATGTTATGAAATGGTATAAACAATAAACAGACATGCGATTGCAGCAATCCCGAGAGATTTGCTGTTATTTATTGAAGAGTTCTGTTGTTTTTTTGTTTTGTTGTTGTTGTTTTGTTGTATCTCCGAAGTTCTTCAACAGATCTTCACCAAATTAAAATGGGACCAATTTCGGAACTTACTTTTTCAAACAAAAAAGGATTTTTTTAAATCGGTCCACAATTGAGGGAGATATCGGTGAACATACAAAAAAAAAATAACAAACATAATGTCGAACATAGAACCTCCTCCTTTTTGGGAAGTCGGTTAAAAAGAACGAAAGGAACGTTTCGGAGTCGCCCGGCAATCGTGGTCCTTGTTATACTCCTAGCGTTCGCTTCACTATCGCAAGCGCCGGCAGGTAGTTCTCACCGTTTTGTAACGACGCGACGCTCCTTTTCCTGTTGCCTGTTGGGATGTGCGGGTTAATTTGAAAAATGGCTTACTATTCAAAAGTTGTCTGATTAGTAAGGTGCTACATATCACGTAGTTTTATTTTCTCTGTGGTGCTACAATATATTTTTCATCATGTCCAACAGTTTTCAGACAGTATGCTATGACGATTGTTAAAATATTACAACTCATACAAATTGGTTTCAACACATAAAATGCTGACCTTTTCTTCTGAAAAATGATTAATTCTCATCAAAAGACTAATGTTCATATGAAAACATATTGCGCAGACGATTCGTTATTTTTTGTACCAATTTTTTTTCCTCCTTTTTATTTTTATCAATTGGTCTCCTCGGTACGTGTGACGCTACTGTTGTCTGAAAATTCTATCATTGGTATCTAAAATCTATCGTTCAACTACATTCTGAAAATCAGACAGATTGCTATATAACATCTCCGTATTTGTTTTTTACTTTATATTAGTAAATGCGTTCAGGTCAGACGTGACGCGGAAAATAAGTATTTTTGGAAACAGAATGAACAAATGTATCGACTTTATCCGGTTATGGTCGAAAAAAGATGAGGCAAAAATGTTGGTCAAAGACATTGAGTTAAATGTACTACGTACTAGAGGAGACTCCTCAACTCAATTGTTTGTAACACCCGTTAGAGTGCGCGCACTCCAGCTCACTCCAGCTCACTTAGTTTGTGGCAAGCGCTGGCTGCAACGTGACATGTTTGAGTACTAAGTTTTGTTTCTTATAAAATGCCTTCGTGTGTATTGAGATACTGATTAAACAACTCGATAAATATAAATAAAAATCAAGAAATGAGTTTTAAATTTACAGCTTCTTTGGAATTTATGCAAGGGTAGCCCTATTTTTCAGGCTAACTTGACCGGACTAATAGTTTTACAGATTTTCGTTATTCGTGGCGGCTCACCCAGAATTATACTGAGTTATCCTTAATTAGTTCAAATTATGACTGATTAACTATTAATACCTATAAGCTATATTTAAAACTCTATCGTTACTATTGTAGATGATTTGGTCGAAGAGAACGATATGATTGATTTGTACCATGAAATGTTGAAGAGATTGGAAAATGGTATAAACGAAATTATCCAGTATGTGTCGGTAAGTATCTGTTTCTTGCATATATATATTTTGTCAAGCTTTCTTTGTTATTTAGTTTATTTATGGGTCAATCCCTAAGTTCACTTATACGACCCCGCTCCCGGACAACACTGCCTTATACGGAGATGACTACTCGTTGTCCACGCGCCGACAGCTAGCAGGCAACCAGCTGTCCACGCACTTACAGCTAGCAGTCAACTAGCTGTCCACGTGCCGACCGCTTTCGCTTTTCCTTTTCTTAGACATGCTAGCATCGTGCTTCAAGCGAGCAGTCTGCCGACCGCTTGAAGCACGTGGTAAGCATGCGGTAAGATACGATGGCGGTAAGCTCGCTTACAGCGAGCTGTCTGCTAATTTGTGTTGTCAATGTATAGTATGTCTACAGAGTTGTGTCCGACCGAAACTGGTTTGTACAACCGAAACCGAAACAAAAACCGAATTTTGGCAACAGTCTCAGTTTCGACCGAAACTGAAACCGAAACTTCCTTACAAGGATCATATTTTGGGGGGAAAATAAAGAAATGGTTATTATAATCAGCCTGTCTTAATTTTTGTATCTTTATTCCATAGTTATGCAGTCTTCGACATTTTCACTTATAGGTATGATAATCAACATAACAAACCCTCATTTAAGAAAAAAATATTCGCCAAGAAATACTCGCTTGGATGGAATTTAACGCGCCGAACATGACTGATCACAGCGCGATACTCCCGAATGCAGTTTCGGTTTCGGTAGTAGTTTCGGCAGGTTTTTGCCGAAATCGAAACTAAACCGGAACTAGTTTTTTTGCCTCTCGACTCGACCGAAACCGAAACCGGACTTTCGGTCGGACACTACTACGGAGTCCGCCCTGAAGCTCACATTTCAATGAACATTATTTTGCCGGGTGGGAGCGGTGTCGCATAAATCGTCCACTACCTATAAGGTGGACATACGCTGAGACGCAGGCGGCACAGTGCAGCACAGCGCAGAAATCTCTCCGCGGGACAGACGAGGCAGAAATGTGCTGCGAGGCGACACATCTTTGTTCAGTCGTCGGAGAAGCGGCTTCGGCGCGGAGCGAGTGCGGGAATGTTGAGTGCCGAGTCCGATTCCGACTTTGATATTAATTTATAGTATTTCAAAGTGCAAAAGTCTTTTTTGTAAAATTTCGTACAAAAATCACACAAAAATGTCCGTCTGCCACACGCGTAACGCAGGATCTGTGTCGCGTCGACAACTGAGCGCAGGGCAGAGCAGATACGAGCCTGCGCAGCATACGTTGATTCGTATTCGTTCATACCACAGTATAAATATGGACGAACAATACGGAAACTACCTACAAACGCTCGAAACGGCACACTCACACAAACATGCGCATCGACGAGACCCCTAAGCGGCCAGCACAACCGACGCATCGCGAAAACTTTACAGAGATCTCGTCGATGCGCATGTTAGGTGAGTGTGCCGTTTCGAGCGTTTGTAGGTAGTTTCCGTACTGTTTGTGCATTTTTTTCGTTTGCTTATTTATATTGTGTTCATACTTTACGTAATCTGCGCTGCTCTGCGCCGCGCCGCCTGTTTCAGCCTATGCCCTCCCTTAATGCTGCCTACACGTTTGGTTTGGATGACAATGCACGGTTAGCTAAGTGACATCATTCAAACACCAATATTTTTTAATTCATCTCCATGATATGGGTATGTCATGACATACCCATATCATGGAGAATATAGGGCTTGCTGTAAGGCAAAAAAGTTTCTCTTAAAAGAGTTGTTTTAGTTAATAATAATTGATTTATTCCTCAGAAATACGACAAATATCATCATTTATGGGAGGAAGATAGACAAGAAATTCTTCAAGCGTTCTTAAAGTATGGCCGCGTTATACCGCCTGAGGAGTTTGATAAGTATCGGTATGAGAACCAGTGTGATCCTCCGGAGCAGAAACCTACGCTCGAACAGTATCAAAAAGAGGTAACGTTTATGGTCTTTCCTTTTTAAGGGTTCCGTACCCAAAAGGTAAAAACGGGATCCTATTATTAAGACTCCATTGTCCGACTGTCACCAGGCTGTATCTCATGAACCGTGATAGCTAGACAGTTGAAATTTCATCACAGATGATGTATTTCTGCTGACGCTATAACAACAAATATTAAAAACAGAATAAAATAAATATTTAAGTGGAGCTCCCATATAACAAGCGTGTTTTTTTTTTTGCCGATTTTTGCTATATGGTACGGAACCCTACGTGCGCGAGTCCGACTCGCACTTGGCTGGTATTTTATTTTAATTGACTAAAATGTCAATTAAATTAAAAGGCCTCCGCTGTCTTCCTAGGCACTCTTTTCTTGCGTTACCACGATCCAGTCGCTTTCTAAGTCGACTTCGGTGATGCCGTGTATCCTCTGACACCCATTGCGTGGAGACTTTTGCCCAATCTCATTTGATTTTTACTTATTTAATAAAAAAACATTACATAGTTTGCCATAATCTATCACTTTTAGGATGTAGCAAAACAAAAAGAAAGTTACACCATAAGGAGCGTCCTCACTGAGAGCATTCACGTGTAATGAGCATTCGACGTCGAATATCAACACGCAAGCGCGAACTTCGGCCGGTGTGAATGTCGCAACGATTTTCGCGGAAACGGCTCGCATTCAAAGTTCACGCATATAAAATGCTCGAAAGCGAGTACTCAGATAATGAAATGAATGAATATGTATGTAGGAATATTACTGGCCGCTTGTAAAGCAAGGAACAATTCCTTGATCTTAAGTGTTTGTGACATTCTTGGAAAATAAAATAAAAAATCTGCTGCCACGACCGCTCTATCCAACATTTTGAAATGAATGACATTTAACGAGATCGTATTCGAATGCTCCAAATCGCAAGCGAATGTTCGACTCGAACGTTCATAGTTTTGCTCGAAAGTGAATGCTGGGCTCGCTGGGAAGCATTTGTTGCTCGCCTGCGTTTGTTTACAAATGCTCACGAAAGAACGCTCCCAGTGAGGACGTTCCTATAGTGTAACACATAACATTTAACAAGAGTACTGTCTATAGACAGTACTCTTTATAATGTAGATAATCTACATTAATAAGAGTACTGTCCATAGACAGTACTCTTTATAATGTAGATCTCAAACTCAGTACATTTACGAGACTGCAAACGGATAAATTTTTCGTTTCGTTCAGGATTATTACAAAATGTATGATCTTTTAGATAGACAAATTCAACGCGATGTACGATGAAGTGGCGGCGCTGCCAGGCGATTACCTTGTCAACGGTTGGTTGAGGTTAGACCTAAGGCGTCTGAACCAGGCCATCATGAACATAATATGCAAATGGAGCAACCTCTATAAGGAGGATTTGAAACAACATGTGCATAAAAGGTGAGTTATTTAAGGTGGATTTGAAACAACATGTGCATAAAAGGTGAGTTATTTAAGGTGGATTTGAAACAACATGTGCATAAAAGTTGAGTTATTTAAGGTGGATTTGAAACATCATGTGCATAAAAGTTGAGTTATTTAAGGTGGATTTGAAACATCATGTGCATAAAAGGTGGATTTGAAACATCATGTGCAAAAAACGAGCGGCGACCGCAAGATCCACTACGTTATTTGATACTAAGATAAGGCCCATGGCACATGTTCATAAAAGTTATGCTAAGTTTCGAAAAATTGGTGGAAAAATTTAGAATTGGCCGAAAGTAAAAATAAATAAATGACACTTACTCGTACGTCATTTGACACCGAGAGGATACTTGTGGCATCAAATAGCACTATATTGGTAGTCACAGAAAAAAACTTGTCTGCCAGTTCTTGTATAGTCGAAAGTGCTCGGCAGACTGTTCCAAAGGTAACGATTTGGACCCCCAATCCTACGTCATTTGATACAAAAATTAAATTAGTCGCTAATGTTAGGTATTAATTCTATATTGAATTATGTACTAGTCTGCCGAAGATATTCTGGCCGAAAAACCTCCCCCGTAGGGAGGTAGGTTCTCTATCCATTTGCATAAAAACTTCTGTTTGGCCGCCGGCAGCGTATTTGCATTGAGGAATATTTCTCTTCTTGGTGCCACACCTCTGCCGGTGTGCCGCAGGGCGGCGTTTTATCTCCTCTACTTTTCGCACTCTTTATTAATGCTATCACTCAACGACTATCTTCTTTCTACCACCTGTATGCTGATGATCTGCAAATTTATACCCAAGCCCCTTTGGGTGAGTTATCTGACGCTATTGAGACTATTAATATGGACCTGGCTCGAATAGGTGACTGGAGCCCTGAGTTTGGGTTGAAGATCAATCCGACTAGGACTCAAGTGGCTGTTGTGGGTAGTTCTCGAACTGTTTCTAGGATTGATTGGGCGTCACTTCCCCAGATTTCTTTCAACAATACTATTATTCCTATAACTCACACTGTGAAGAACCTGGGGATATATATCGACGGTACTCTTTCCTGGACCAAACAGCTGCAGGAGGTTAGTCGTAAAATATTTGCTTCTGCTGGTTCCCTTAGACGCCTTCGTAATTTTCTTCCCATGACCACTAAAATTGCGATAGCACAATCTCTACTTCTCCCTATCCTGGACTATGCTGATGCCAGCTATCTTGATCTCACCCAAGACCAATTGGACAAGCTTGAGCGACTTCAAAATCTCTGTGTTAGGTTCATATTTGGCTTGCGCAAGTATGATCATGTTTCCGAATTTCGAACCAAGCTCAAATGGCTTCCTATTCGCCTTCGCCGGAATGCCCACATACTTTCTTTGCTATATAACGTGCTCTTTAATCCATCAAGTCCTTTTTATCTTAAAGAACGCTTTCAGTTCCTTTGTGACACACATTCTAGGTCCTTGAGATCATCGGAGAATCTAAAATTAAGTATACGTATGCATTCCACATCCTTCTTCGACAAATCTTTTACAGTTCAAGCAGCTCGTTTGTGGAATGCATTATCTATTGAAGTGAGGCGTGCTCAATCCTTACCAACATTTAAAAAAATGGTGAAGGAGCATTTCCTTTCACTATAATTAGTTTTCTCCTTTCTCTATGATATTTTTGTTATTTATTAGTATATTATGTATTATTGAATGTATGTATTTTATGTTATTATGTCTAAGTATTATTATTTAAGATATGTTGTACACTGACAACCCTAAATTCCTCTCCTCTCGTTCAGTCCATCCAAAGGTTGTCTGTAAGAGATTGCCCTGTGCGATAAGACCGCCCATTGTACACTTGCTTTTATGATTTTTTGTCCTGTATATATATTTGTGTGGTGTACAATAAAGAATATAATAAATAAATAAATAACATGGCATACTTTTGTCAATCCTAATTGTATTTACGCATAACATTATTTTCGCATAACAGCTTACGCATATATTTTTATAGCATAATTACTCTAATCATAATAATGTTTAAGCTTAACATTCTAAAGCATAAATTTGTTTACGCATAATGATATTAAAACTACCCGACTACTTATTGGGCCCCAAAACTAACAAAATTAGCATTAAATATCGTATATTTTGTTACTTTTTGATATAATTCGATTTACCTAAATTACATTTTTGTCTATTTATATTTTGATTGATCAATGCAGCAGGGTCTAAAGTAACGTCGGGGTGCCTTAAGCTTCCGAGTTCGCTTCGCTCGCTCTTGGACTGATTCGTTGACCTTTTTTTTTAATGTTGACATTGGTTTTAATATAGAATAGTACTTACACAGTACGATTAGTATTTATGCAACAGAGTCAACGGAGCCCTGCTGGGCTCCTATTTCTGTATGCAGGGTCTAAAGTAACCTAACACGAAGGAGATGACGCAAAACATTATGCGAATTAAAATTAAGCCAAAACTAAGCCTTCAAGATGCCAACATAAACAGTATGCCTAAAAAAAATATGGCAACACAAATTCTGTTATAAATGCGTATACACATGACTAGGAAACTTCGCATACTTGGCTGATTTACGAGTATCCTGCAATACAAGTCTGCATGGATCTTTAGTTCGAGAGTTAATTTGATAGGCTTTTTTAAACAATCCTTATTATTATAAACATAATTACATATTTCGTAAATGTAGAGTGATGGAAGAGGTAATATATGAATTAGTTAGAGTAAGAAACAAGTAAAACGAGGTAAATGCTAGGTAAGGTTAATATGTGATACCTAATGTAAAGGAGCATACATATATGGTTATTAATATTAAGGTTATACACTACACCTTAACAAGAAAAAAAAAAACATTAACAGGAAAAAGAACATTATGCGAAAAAAAAGGGATTCCCCCTAAACCGTACCAAAAAGTAATATATAGAAATAGTAGTATTAGAAAAATATAATATGAACGCAAGACAGTACGTCAGTGGAAATAAAATCAGTATAACCTTGCCTCACGTAGTATTGTTAAAGATTTCCATCGACATAAAATCAATTAAAAAATAAATACCTTAAATCTAATCACTGCTTTCGTCTGAATATATCTCACTATCGTCATCACTGCTTTTATTGTCACTTGTAATAATAATGTCTTTGACATTAAGAAGTGTCGGATCATGTCGGATCCCCTTCAAACCAGAATGTCATAATCGGTTGCGCAAAGTTCAATACAATCTTTGTCAGTAGCATTGTTCCACAAAAACTGACGGTTCTTTATATTTTTTGTTTCAGTATTTTCCATTTTGGCGGCATCGTGTTATATTGTTACGAGCTGGGATTCAGGGATATATTATTTAAACAGCAGAATTCAATTTATCACACTTTATTACAAAAACGTAATAATATAAATTAAACGATTCTATTACTTCGCACTATTTTCCTTTTCTGATCGCTTTGTGTTGCTTCCAAATCGAAACTGATCCCCTACGAACCCGACCGCTCTCTATATAGCACGGAAGATGTTTTTAGAACGTTCCATACTGTTCTAGATAATTCGAGAATCTTCCAGAACAATCGACTTTCGAACTCATTGTTCCCGAAGCGACTAGAAACGTTGTGTTCGAGCCGAACATTCTGGCAAATTCCATTGGACACAAGCTTTCGAGAAGATTGGTTTTGCTATTTGATACTAAATGGCGCTACTACTTACTACCCAGTTCTTCCTCTCGTCACTAGATAGCGTTGCAATCTTGTAACTATATGATTCACAAAATTTTATTTATTTTTTTGTTGTGCAAGTGAGAAAAACTCTTTGTAAAAATGGCAGTCGAGCTAAATTCACAGTTTTGCAGGTTTTAATGCCATATAACAAACCCGAGAATTCAACAATGGCATTGACTGTATCCATGTCAGTGATATTATAATTTTCACTTCTTTTATTCAATTGTACTTCAAACCTGTGCACCTGAATTGTGTCCTTGATCTTGACACGTCTATATCGCCTTTCGATGGAGACTGGAAAAGTGCCGAAAGCCTAGAAGCAAGCTAACGTACTCAGGTACAGCCCGTGCCCTAGAAGGGCAGTCAAGCTGTCCCGGCCAACTACAGACTCATCCCTGTAACGTCCAACTTCTGTAAGAGTATGGAATGTGTACTCAACAACAGTAAGCTTCTGGCATACCTAGAAGCGGACGACAACCTGAGTGAGTCAATGCTAATACGGCTTTCGCCGAAATCGGATTTTAAATTACACTTAGGTCGACAAACTTTGATTTTGTTCCTAAAAGACGATTATTTTCACTTTTAAAAAGTTACTCAATCGAGACATAATTTTATGTATAAGTCAAGTGTTACGTCGTTATTCGAACAACACAAGCAGACGAGTAATTATGCTATGATGCGATGCCATGTTTTACTTAACAAAATTATAAGCTATTACCCTCAATCTTGTTTATTATCTATTTTAAAATATAAACGATACGGACGACATGAATGATGTGATGGATGATTCATAAACATATCGATGAATTTCACTACCGTGTCAAGTAACAGATTGGCGCAGCGGTATAACAGCTTGACTCGTGAGTTATAGTCCTAGTTCGATTCTTACTTCGGCCTAACGATTTTATTAAATTTTAAAATACTGTTGTGACTTTTTAGAAATATGTACAAAAGTATAATGGAATACGTTTGGAAGTTGCTGAAGTTAAAATATAAATATGATGCGATGGATATTATCTAGCAGTCGCTTGTATGAGTGCCGTCAGTTTCTTTTATTTCTAGTTAGAATATCTTAGCAGCTTCGTTGATGTCACAGAGATGGCATGCATGAAGCGCACGTAAAATCGTAGTATATCCTCCTGTCCATAGATGTCGATTTTTATACATTTCTAGGGGGTGAGGTTTCTCTGGAGCTGTACTTTTTTTTTTTTCTATTTTTCTTTCTGAGTTTTGACGGGATTGTGTATAAGGAGGCTTACTTTAATTTTAGAAAAAAAAAACACATTTTTTTTTTTTGTGTTTGTCGCGAACGATGTCGCGGCCATCAGTTTCTACTAATATCGATTAATCGCTATTTTTTTAGCTTGGATGATCTCGAGGCTTTCATCGCGTATGCTTCAAAAGAGTTGGCGGTGGAACTAGCTGAAGATGACTACGACGGTCTGCTGAAAGTCATGGGGGTCCTCAACGAGGTCCGCGCCAAGATAGACGCTGATACTGGCCACATGTTTGAACCTCTTAGAGATGTCATGGATGTGCTCAAGGAGTATGGAGTTGACTTCCCTGAGGAAACCTATGATCAGGTATGGGAAGAATGCTGTATGCTGCTTTAAGTTTGGTATCATTATGATTATCCGCAGCCTGACTTCACCCTCTGCTGGGCACAGGCCTCTCTTATCTTGTACGTTTGTGATGGTTTGGGGTAAAATCAAGCATATAAAGGCCACAGAAGACAAAGTAAAAAAAAACAGGCAAGAAAGCCAGAAGAATTGTATCAGTACTGCAGCAAAAATCATCCATCATCATAATTGTTATTCAATTATTGAAGATATATATAGGTATCTTCAATAAATGAATAACACAGCTCTGTGTGCCTTACAAATTCACAGTGTTTTAGGTAAGCAGGTGCCAAGGCTAAGGCGACCAGCAGCCTTATTGCTTAATTCGGCAAGGCAAAGGGCAAAGAGTATGAAAAATCGACAAATCACATGCGTCATGAAAGACGTGATGTGGATTTTCGTCATTGTGATTGTTCGGTGTTCTTTGCCTTTTGCCTTGCCGAATTCACTTACGCAATAAGGCTGCAGATCAAATTAGGTTCACGCTAAATAGCTTACATTGATTTTACATAATTGTGACTTAGATATTACACCTATTTGATGTTATGTTTACTATGTTAATGCTTACGGGTATCCAGGGTGAGGAGACTCATCAGTACTCTGTGCACACATTGGTAAGAAACCTTTTCATTTAACTGAGTCTGTAGGTACCTTAGTGAACGCCGTGGTTACTAAGATGCCTGCAGACTCAGTTAGCCGGATTGAAACTCTTCTAGTAAGTTAAGACAGATAGATTGATCGGATACCTTAGAGGCCGTCCATTAATCACGTGATGTTTTTTTTTAGGCTGTTTTAGTCCCCCCCCCCCCTCTCCCCCTTGGTTATTCGTGGTGAGGTTTAAGGCTAACCCCCTCCGCCCCACCCAAAATCACGTGTATTTTTTAGTATCTACAAAAAATCTTAATTTTTTTAGAATATCTTTTAATACAGGTATAAATTATAATCTAATTATATTCTGAAATTAAGGACCATGACAAAAATGTCTAGACAGAAAGGTTGCAGGTTGTTTTTGACTGGCATAAAAATAATATTACACGCGCAGTAACACTACACGCCGCTATTCGGTTTAGAAATCGCGCGCTTGACAAAAACATAAATACACGAGATATATCTTACTACACCCCCTCCCTCCTTGTGATATTTTGTGATTTTTGCTGAACCCCTCCTCCCCCCTCTTTCAAGCTCCACGTGTTTAATGGTCCCTTAAAGGAACTATAAACTACTATAAACTTTAAGGATTCTATTAACTCTCAATAGTACACCATAACTAATTAGTAATTTCAATATTGAACTTCAAGATAACCTATAATAGGGTAGATGTGTGTTATACTGTGGGCGGGATTACCGATGGAGATACATTGTTTATAGATAGCCTTTCTGGCGTCACTTCACAATACTTGTGAGATAGACCCACGTGATGTGTATGGATACCGCGTTGCTATTTTAGGCACTATTTCACAAGACATTTGGTTTTATAGCTGGACGTGTTGCCTGAGAGATGGCGCAATCTGGTGAAGCAGGCGACGGTGGTGAAGAACGCAGTGGCACCGCTGCAGGCCACGCAGGCAGGACTCATTGCCAAGCGGGTGGCGCTCATCAACCTGAGGTTCAACATGTACCGTGAACAGTTTAGGACCAAAGAGGTATGTAGATGACTTATATACATAAATTCGTTGACTGAGAGATGGTGCAACCTGGTGAAGCAGGCAACGGTGGTGAAGAACGCAGAGGCACCGCTGCAGGCCACGCAGGCAGGACTCATTGCCAAGCGGGTGGCGCTTATCAATATGTATCGCGAGCAGTTTAAGACCGAACAGGTAAATCCAGTGCAACTATTTTCTTAATGTCTCTCGGCGAATGATAATTTCCATGTCCATCAATTATCAGATTTATCGTGTATAATAATTTATATTAAGAACTAAGTACTTTATTGTTGTTTTGTTTTGATTTCCGTACGATCTATATAAATAAAAAAAATTTTTTTTTGATCTATATTGAGCTGTAAAACTATTTTCCTTTTTTTCTTTTAGCAGCTTTCCTTATTAACAACTCCATATACTTGCAAGTTGATTGAGAGCATCCGGTCTGCACCTCTATCAGTTGCAAAGGGCTACTGATAGAAATCCGACGACTGACGAAACACGAAGTTTGCCGAAGGACATTAAGAAAATAGTTGTACTGTAGATGAGTACCTTTTTTCCCGCGGGTTTGCTCCCGTGGCCCACCCCACAGGTCTCGTCAATTTATTCACTGCCACTCAGCGATAATGTAGCTTACAAACATGAAGAATTTTTCGAAATCGGATCATTAGGGACTACCAAAGATTATAACAAACATTCGAAAACTCTTTATACTATTTTGTAGATTATGTCAGTATTATTTTTGGTATTTAGGTACTTGACTACTGGGATAGTTATAAAATTGGTATTCGTTGTATTTGCATGTGGACATTCAGCTGTTTCTTCGTAACCCGCATTACTGGTAACTTTAACTATAATTTTTGTGTCCTCGAAAACCAATAAAAACATCAGGTTTCACCTTTCAAAAATATGCTTCACTTCCAAAACACCTGTTGCTCAGTAAAATAATGTGTCTGTGTGCTTGAAACATATACATCGTTGAGTTTCAGCTACAGCCTGCAAAATCACACCGCCTTCAGTTTATGTTACCCTGGTAAGTTCGCTCGGCTTCCTGAAGCTTTTCGAACGGGTTACGTCATTGTTTATACGTCACGCTGCTATTGTGGCAACATTTTATAGTACAAGCGCCCACGACCAAAACCATGTTACAACTTTTTACGGTCAAAGCCGTATAAGATCGCGATTCTGGATCTAGCTAGGTTCGCAGTACCGGCCAACGTCACGACGTGACGTGCGTGTGTCGCGACGTGTCATTTCAGCTAGGTATATAAAAAAAAAACAGACGGTTTTATTACAATACGTCTTATATTAAACATGTACATAGGTTTCGAAATTTTGTTATGAAAAAGTTCGTTTTCAGACATTGTGCGCGTCATAAATGGCCTGAGCGCATTTTCATAAATGTAAAAAAATTTAACCCACCTGTCAAATTTATTTTTATCTTTAGTACGTTTGCCGAGATTACCAAAATATTGTTTTTAGACATTTTAAACGTCACCTATAACTCCAAAAACGAAAAGAACGTTTCGGAGTCGCTTCAAAATGGTTTCAACACATAGAAAGCTCAAAATTTCTTTTGAAAAATTGTTTATTCTCATCAACTACTCAACATTCACTTGAAAACATGATTTTGACAATGTGAGCCATATGGTCTCGTCTTGGCAATATTTTACATGAAAATATTTTTGGTGGGATAGGTATGTCGCGGGCGTTTTGTATCATCATTTGTCATTATACATTCGGCGTCATACATTTGCAATATGCTTTTTGCCTAAGGCAATAAAAAGAGGGAATACTAAACTATCCGAAAATTAAGTGAAAATTAAGTGTCCGCACTATTAAACTTTATTTTTAATAATGTTTGTTCCGTTCCCACAGACAAACCGTGAAAACGATTTTGTGGGGCATAGTTTTTAAGTTAAGATATTATAAACTTGTACTTTAATAAATAAATAATAAATAATCCATGAAAAACAACAATTGCTGATCAAAGTGCTGTGTATGTATGCTCTAAACAGCTACACTGTTGAATTTCAGCACACCCAGCAAAAATTATGATATCACCTCACCTTTAGTCTATGTTATCCTAGTAAACTCGCTCGGTTTCCTGAAGCTTTACGGACGGATACGTCATTGTCTACGTCACTCTGCGAAAACGGCGGAACTACGAATGACGTAGCACTGTGTCCTTCAGAAAATAAACCATGTATTTGATTTGATGGTAAAACAAATACAAACTGTAAAATTACAACCATATTTTTTTAAATAATTGTGTATAAAATACAGGCTGCTCAAGCGGTCCATCTTTTATCAATAAGGTATTTTTTCACGTATACGTGACAGATAAGAAGTGAACAAAACCGTTTGTAAAATATGCCTTACATACATGAAAAACAACCTTGGCTCATCAAAGTGCCACTGTATGTTTCCTCGACTCACCTGTATCGCTGAATTTCAGGGACCGCCTTTATTTTCATAAATAGCACACCGCTTGCAGTTTATGTTACCCTAGTAAGTTCGCTCGGATTCCTGAAGCTAACCAGACGATTACGTCATTGTCTCTAGGTCACGCTGCAACCATGTAGACATTTTAGAGCTGTGTCCTTCAGAAATAAATGGCGAGACGGTTTTAAAAACAATAAGTATTGAAAATAGTCATTATGTCGGCGATAAACGATACATCGATTTCCATAATCGAATCATAATTACAGTGAAGCATACACTTACATTATCACCATGTTACAGTTCCAAACTTACCTACTACTTCCTTTGTTTTAGCTAATGTCATATTTTATTTTATTCTTCTTTCATGTAAGACAAACAAACAATAGTACATTGTGATACAAGGGTGGCAAGTAGGTTAGTGACACGATTTTATATGTGATACACCCGTGTATCACACGACGTTTTTCAATAGCTGTGGGAAATAGTAAAAACAAATCAAAGAATTAAATATATTTATTTCAACAGGGCTGGCCTTTTCTTCGGCCAGAGAATCAGCATTGCCATTCAACGTGGCAATGCTGCCAGCGTTCTGGGCACGTTTCCCATTGACATCGATGTGGACGAATTTTTTCATGCACAATGAGCTTTTTTCCGACTCCCCTTTGTATTTGTATATAGGTATTTTATTTTTTTAGAATATTCAATTGTATATATATGTTTCAATAAGAATAAAAAGAATATGTTGCAAACAAAACTTTCAACATGCATACATAGGTAAATCGTAAGTTGCCATATATCTTTCTCGAGATTTTGGGGGCAAAATTTCATCTTGCGCAATTTTTGCCTCAGTTAAAATATCGGGTGGAGTTAATTCCATTTCATCACTTGTACTTCAACCCATATACATAAAAAAAAAACAATCGCACAATAAATAAAAATTTCAGAAAATGGCGCGTTTTGGCAACCAGACATATTTTTTTACAGCCAAAACAGCCTGTACAGCCTATTCGATTTTTGACAATTGTTGATGTGAAAATAATTAAATTATAACTGGTAATAAATATATTAAACAACCATTTAAATACACACATCAACACGGTCTAGGGATATTTCATACTCAATTAAATAACTCGAAAAGTACTGGCCGCATTGGAATCTTTTATACACCGATTTGTTTGTAATTTATCTCAGACTAATTCCAAATTCAAATTTTTGAAAATTCTTTTGTTTCGGTGGCATAAAAATGTCTTGATGTGTAGGAGAGGGAATTTTCATTTGTGCGAAATTTAGAAAACAATACGAATTACGTTTAGTTACAGTTTTTTTTCATTTTTAAACGAAAGATAAAGTTAAAATTGAGGTATTGTAGCCATGCAACGCCAACATTTGACGAGGGCGGAGATGTTACGAGCTGTGGGAATGATGGAAGCTGGGTCTGTTCAGCGTAATGTTGCTGAGGCCATAGGGACCCACCAAAATGTAATTTCAAGATTGTGGACACGCTATCGTGCCACAGGTGAAGTAGCGGAGAGGCACCGGGGGCCAAGTCGCATCACTACCCCCAGACAAGACCGATTTTTGCAAATTACTGCGCGAGCTCAACCAAATGCAACGGCGACTCAATTGGTCCAAAGGCTGCGAGTGGAACACCAAGTGCTTGTGAGTGTCCAAACTGTAAGAAGGCGACTGCATGAAAGCAATCTACGCTCTCGTAGACCACTCCGGGTCCCACCTTTACGGAGAGGCAATCCTGGAAGACGATTAGAATGGGTTCGGAACCACGTGGACTGGGGCCGTGAGCAATGGTCCAATGTGCTGTTCACGGATGAATCCAGGTTCGGCTTCCATCCAGATTCACAAAGGACGCGTGTTTGGCGAGTTCCTGGACGATGGAGCCGTCTTCAGAACCCTCAGGAAGTTCACCCATACCAAGGAGGAACAATTATGGTTTGGGCAGGAATTCGTCTTGGAGGACGGACGGATCTCGTTTGGGTGCGGGGCAATATGACGGCAGAACGATACGTCCAACAGGTGCTGGGGCCCGTAATCTTGCCCCACAGAACACAAATGGGGCAAGATTTCCTGCTCATGCACGACAATGCCCGGGCACACACGGCGAGAATGGTAGCAGCTTGGTTACATACACACAATGTTAGGGCCTTAGACTGGCCTGCTCAATCGCCAGATCTAAATCCCATTGAGCATGCGTGGGATATGCTACAAAGAAGAGCTCTGAAGGAAGTTCCTGAAAATCTGGCTACAGAAGATCAACTTTTTGCGCACCTCAGAAGGTCATGGGACAATATTCCGCAGCAAGACATTGACAACCTTGTTCTGAGCATGCCGAATCGTTGCCGATGTGTTATGAACATCATGGGCGCTTTCTCAGACTACTAACTTCAAGTTTATAAACACAAATTAAATGATTTTTCTATTTTTTCAGTTTTTACTCATAAATTAAAAGTTTTCCATAAAATCCTGAAATTTTAATCGAAGTACCTTAACCATTATTAAAAAATGGTGAAATATTAAATAACGTATCTTTTAAATATATACATGTCATATAAATAATTAACACATTGATAGTAATTCGCTTTTTTTTAAATATCCCTAGACCGTGTTGATGTGTTTACTTATGAGAATTCAATGCTAAGACGTACGGACTCATTCATTTTTCCTTGTATAAAATCTATCCCATTTTATTCTGGGTATGAATACTCCTTTTTAACCGACTTCCCAAAAAGGAGGAGGTTCTATGTTCGACTTCAAGTTTTTTTTTTTTTTTTTTGTTTATGTTCTCCGATTACTCCGTCAATTGTGGACCGATTTTGAAAATTCTTTTATTGTTTGAAAAAGTATGTTCCGAAATTGGTCCCATTTTAATTTGGTGGAGATCTGATGAAGAACTTCGGAGATATACAACAGAACTCTTCAATAAATCTCTAGGGATTGCTGCAATCGCATGTCTGTTTGTTGTTTATAACATTTCATAACATAACATCACGCCAGTTCGCTCTTAAGGGGTAAGCAGACCTCTCATTTCACCGGTTATGTTCAATTTTCATGAAATCTATTCTGGCGAAACAGTTCCCTTACTAACTTGCCTATTAGGTACGTACAACTAAAAAGTGAAAAATAAAAAAACTTTTTGCAAAAAAATACTACCGACTTCCAAATACAAAACTACAAAGTGAAAAATAACTTAATTTTTTGAAGTCGGTGTCCATAACGCAAAAAAAGGTACCTACGAAAGACACCGACTTCAAAAAATTAAGTTATATTTCACTTTGTAGTTTTGTATTTGGAAGTCGGTACTATTTTTTTGCAAAAAGTTTTTTTATATTACTCAGATATAAGAAGGCCAATTCACGTTCTTAAAAAACATTTCGATTCAAATCATTCAACCTCACATCGGCGACGATCAATGTCAATAAAAAAACTTTTTGCAAAAAAATACTACCGACTTCCAAATACAAAACTACAAAGTGAAAAATAACAAAATTTTTTGAAGTCTTAGTTTCACTTTGTAGTTTTGTATTTGGAAGTCGGTAGTATTTTTAACCGACTTCCCAAAAAGGAGGAGGTTCTATGTTCGACTTCAAGTTTGTATTTTTTTTTTTTGCGTTATGGACACCGACTTCAAAAAATTCAGTTATTTTTCACTTTGTAGTTTTGTATTTGGAAGTCGGTAGTATTTTTTTGCAAAAAGTTTTTTTATGATTGATAAATTTAAAACTCAACTTCGAAAGTAATGATCGAGCTCGTAAAAAAAGTCACGACCGCGTAACAGAAAGATGCGTATGCAAAAGATTTAATTTTCGAATCATAATTACAGCATCTGAAAGTACGCCATTTTTAACAACTGTATTGAAAAGATAATAACAACACCATCCATGCAAAACAACTATTACTCATCAATGAAAGTGCTCTGTACGTATCCTCGACACAGATACATCTCTGAATTTCAAGGACAACCTTGATTTTCATAAATATCAGACCTCCGTCAGTTTATGTAGCCCTAGTACGTTCGCTCGGATTCCTGAAGCTTTCAGAACGGTTACGTCATTGGGCCTACGTCACGCTACGACGTCGATTGCGTACCGTACCTACGAACTATGTATGTCTGTAGAGGTGTGCGTGTGTCCTTCAAAATATGTTTTTGTATACGTCGAGATCGTATAAAAACTAATCAATTTGCTTAGCCTTTTTAATCCTCGGCGGCAAAATAGGGTTGTTATAAGTTTGATGTGTGTATTGTCTGTGGCATCATAGCTTCTAAACGGATGATTAAGCGATTTCTTTTTAGTTTTTTTTCAATACATTAAATTACGATTGTATAGCATAACACTTGTCTAAAACCTTAAAAGATTTATGTGCCAAGTGGAGGAAGCAAACTCGCACCGCATATTACTAATAGGTAATCAATATACATATACCCACTTTAAACTTAAGATGTGATGTCACCAGTAATATAATATAATAAGGTTTCAGGACAAATTCACTTAAAAAAAAAAAACTATCAATCTTGAACACAATTAATTACATTAATAACAAAAAAAAAAGTACCCTACAAATCTGATTTATCGCACTTAACACCATTTGTTTAAAGAAATTAGACACCAATCACACAGTTACAAAATAGCATGTACTTACAGAGCTTAATAACACCATTATCAACTTTAATCAATTTGACAGACAATAACAAATCACGTCGACAACTACCGTACTCTACGAAGGCCAGCGAGCAAATGACCGATACAATTTTTTATTTTTTCTTTTTTTTTCTTTTGGCTTCTCGCAAGCAGTCAAAGTGACCGACATATGCTTAACCGGGCTTCCCTTTCTCTGTGGAGACTAATCTCTTAGCCTCCGGCCAGGCTGACCGATACAGCCGCACTCGCTGCCTTTTTCATAATGATGTGTATCATTATGAAAATAGAAAGTTATTCCCAAAATATTTTTTTTTTAAGTTTTAAATTTTTATGTGCTAGTGACAATATTTGATTGCACAGTCATTTAATTCAGAATATCAGGTAATATGTATATTCCCACGTTCACGTGCCATACACAATTACAGTTGTAGGTAGTTTATATGTTGGCAAGTAATGCAGATCACGTAACTGTTTTGGTCTATTGTTTAAAGTTAAGGAGCTAATATTATTGAATTTGTCCAAGATAATTGCCGACCTGAATTTATCAAAGACTGACACAATTTTACAATATTTTAATAGTCCGTACTCATCATCTTTAAATTTAAGTTTAATATTATTTGGTACAATATATTATTATTTGGTATTATTTAAGAATTGAATAAGCCATTCTAAAGTTATGCGTATTTGCATCGGGTTATTTTCGCAAGATATCGTGTTATAATTAGTGTTTCGTTGGATTTTCGATCGATGCGTGTTTTTCTTTATAAATATGTACTTTAAAGAGGTATTTGGGTCGGGAGTTTTATAAATTTTACTTACTTGTCTACAACTATGTTGGAATTGGCCTTTAATCTCAGATTATTTAATTTGTTTTAATCTCGGATTCAGCTGAATACCAGTATTTTACATGAAGCGACTATTGCCTATCAGACCACCACACCCCAGTAACTGGGTAACACGATACTCCTTGGCCGGGCTGGTGCCATATTTCAGGTTGCTGACAACCTGCAACGACCGTCAGAGATGTTCAAATGACAGCCGGGACCAAGGGCTTAGCGTGCCTTTCTAGGCACGAAGGAAATTCGCTATCTAAAGTTGGTCACCCCATCCACGGAACGACCTCGGCAAGCGTTGCTTTACCATGACCTGTGCGGTTGTTATTATTTAGCTGGAGAATTGTAATGATGTCGGCGATATGTCTACAATCGGGTCATATAAACACCATGTCACAATGCAATTTCAAACACTGGTTACATCTTCGGTCTAGCTTATAAAGTATATTATTTTATTCTTCTTTTGCGGCACGCAAAACAACCATTGGTAAACAAAATGCTGAAGTTGTGTGCACGAATAAGAGCTACAACGCTGGTTTTCAGCGGTAGCCTTAACAACCATAACAATCATACCGCTCTCAGTTATGTTGCCCTAGTATCTTCGCGTATTCCTAAAGCTCACCGAACGAACGGTTCTGTCACTGTTTGCGACATATACGTCTCGCTTTGACGACGGCGGTGCCACGACTGACGTAGCACTGTGTCATTCAGAAATATATGGTACGGTCGGAACGGGCTTCATAATATACAAACTGATATGCTATAATCTGGAATCACCTGCATTATATCTTAAATGAATAAAGACGGCGCTACTCAAGCGGTTCGGCTTTTAATCATTTTGTTTTTTCTTTGACGTGTATACGCGGCGCACAAAGCATGGTTCAATAATGAAAAACAACCAAAGCTCGGCAAGATGATCTGTATAAGATGGCTTAAAAGTACCCGCCCGATGTATTTTGGTTATAATTTTTTCAATGAATGAATACCATTATAGCTATTTATGCAACTGTTGCGTTATGGACGGTTTTTTAATACGAGTGCCATTTTTCGGTACAAGCGTAGCGCGTACCGAAATAGGTGGGCACGAGTTATTAAAATACCAATAACGTACAGTTGCATACAAGATTTTATCTACGAAGGAAGGAATAAAACACAGATATAGACAAATAAGTATTTCAGAAAGTGTGTTTAAGTATTTCATTTCTCATATACATGTCTTGATTTAGCCGCAACTGCTCCATTTGTTATATCTGGTGGTGTATTTTCAATATCACTTGATGTTAATACAATTTGGAAAAAAAATTCACTCAGTAATTTTTTCCCGCATCCACTTTTTATTTTATTCTTTTATTTAGTCTGTAGCGGCACCAACGCTGCCACTTACGAACTAAAGACATGACGTCACACAAATCCTGCATCGCGCAAGTAAAGTTTTCGCCGCGATAAGAACACATACAACAGTCCGACAACAACCGTAGGGCAGTTGCCCGGACCAGACACAACACCCGTCCGGTCGGAGGATCCTCCCTTTTCTATGGAGGTTTGTGGGACTTTACACCCTGTTCCACTACCCCCAAACTGGTGACCCCGACGTGATGAACGTCAGCGCAGCCTTCGTGCAGAGCTACTTCGTCGTGACGTCATCATCACTTTCTCAAGCTTTCGAGCAGCGAGTCACACAGCCAGCCAATACCCACGGCATCTACGGGGGTATCCTGACCACCAGCATGCAGCAGACGCGCATTCCTGGTCATCACCCCCAGCTTCTTTCATCACCGCTCCGACCCACTGGAGCCAGCAGCTCTGTCCCGACTCACTGGGACATCATCACCGCTCCGAACTACTGGAGCCAGCAACACTATCCCGACTCACTGGGATTTCATCACCCCGACTCACTGGGGCACAACCGCATACAGTTCCGACTCACCGCGAACTCTGCGACTTCCGGTTCCGACTCACGGGAACCAACCTTCTACTGGCCAGGCACACATCACGAGATGTACGGACGACTCAACCTGCTATCGACCTCCGGTCTCCGGAGGGGAGTGATGTAGCGGCACCAACGCTGCCACTTACGAACTAAAGACATGACGTCACACAAATCCTGCATCGCGCAAGTAAAGTTTTCGCCGCGATAAGAACACATACAACAGTCCGACAACAACCGTAGGGCAGTTGCCCGGACCAGAAACACCCGTCTGGTCGGAGGATCCTCCCTTTTCTATGGAGGTTTGTGGGACTTTACACCCTGTTCCACTACCCCCAAAAGTCTTTATTAGGTATAAGGCAAAGATCTTGTAGCCGCAACAGCCAAATAGTATACGATACTTTTGTTCTAAACGTGTTCCATTTTTAAAAACATCATTTACATTGTCTCGATTTCGAAGTAATATTATACGTGCCTGGCTGTATGTTCAGAATGTCTTTGCTTGTGTTTTATAATTTATGACGATTCGCATAATTCAACCCGATGTCGTTATGGGTATCATAATGAAACCGCTGTCAATTTTATAATTCGAATATAACGAAACCAAAGTAGATAAAAATCATTATATGACATAGACTAGTGACAGCAAAAAAAAACAATAAGAAAAGTGCCTAAACCAGAGATTTTGGTTGTGGTTCGTAAAGTATGCGGCGTTGCTCCACTTTTTAACCGACTTTCGAAAAAGGAGGAGGTGCTATGTTCGACTTCATGTATTTTTTTTTGTGTATGTTCACCGATTACTCCGTCAATTGTGGATCGATTTTGATTTTTTTTTTGTTTGCAAGGGTTTGGTCCGAAGTTGGTCCCATTTTAATTTCGTGAAAATCTGATGAATAACTTCGAAGATATACAACATAACTCTTCAATAAATAACGGCAAATCTCTCGGGATTGCTGCAATCGCATGTATGTTTATTGTGTATACCATTTTATAACATAACATCACGCCAGTACGCTCTTAAGGAGTACGCAGATCTCTCTTTTATGGTTATGTTCACGTTTAATGATATTCGGGTAATCTATTCTGGCGTGATAGGTACCTTAACAACTTGCCTATTAGGTAGGTACAACCAAAAAGTGAAAAATAAAAAAAACTTTTTTACAAAAATATACTACCGACTTCCAAATAAAAAGAAGAAAGTACAAAGTGAAATATAACTTTAATTTTGTAAGTCGGTGTCCATAACGTAAAAATAATGTACCTACTAAAGACACCGACTTCCAAAATTAAAGTTATTTTTTACTTTGTAGTTTCTTCTTTTTATTTGGAAGTCGGTAGTTTTTTATTTTTTTTTTCATGACATGTTCTCCAGTCCCAAATTATCCAAGAGAGAAAGTCGTTACTCATGGAGAGACCGACCAGAGTAGTCGTTTGGCGGCCCGAAGCTGCTGTTTACTGTGTACAGTTACTGCAAGGTGTGCTGTTTAGGTTGGAGGTGTCAGCCTAAACAGCACACCTTGCAGTAACTTTGAGCAGCTGTAATGACTCTTCATGGGTTGTACGCGGCTTTTCGGAGCCCCAAAACCGATAATTTTGCCTATTCATACAAGTATATACAGAGATGGGACTCTTCATGGGTTGTACGCGGCTTTTCGGAGCCCCAAAACCGATAATTTTGCCTATTCATACAAGTATATACAGAGATGGAAATGGGCCTTGTTGCTCATGATTATTTCCGCTGGATAGTTTGTCTCTCACACGCGGCTGGAGGTCAACAGCTACACAATATCTGTTTGCTTCACATTATGTCGAAATAAATTAATATTTGCCACCATTTGCAAAAATTATAGCATCTTCCGATAGGGTGATTACTTCGCCACCTGTTATATACCTACAGGATGGAATTTTGTAATGCAACCTGAAGGGAAAGTACTCTTAATACTGTAGATAGAAAATTATACTCAAGGTAAACATTCCTTTATTTTTGAAAAGAAAGAAAACTGCATTCAAAGATTTTCGAACATTCGCTTGTCACACCCGGGAATCGAACAGCCTAAAATCTTTAAAAATTACACCCTGTATTTTTATTGCATCGATCGTTAGGGTCAATTATAAGGATGAAATCTCTCTAACAAACTTGATAAATTAAATTTAAAAAAATCCATGAAATTTGGACTTATAAATTCAATGGCTCAAGTTCCATCACTACTTCACTCAAAGATCCATCTGTATCCTTATGTGAGTAATTAATAATTATCATAGACGTCTTTTATCCATTAAAATAACGAATTACTATTTATATAAGACAATTGTTATTTGCGCGTGTTTGTAATGCAGACTCCTTTTTTAATGAATTCGTTAGATGAATAAATTTGTGTATCCAAGAAAAAAGAGCCCATTTCGAGCAGTGAGTTTACCATTTTTTTTTGTAAATAATTAAACTTTTTTGATTTCATGGTTTTCCTTTCATTTAATTTATGGAGTTTGTTAGAGAAATTTCATCCTTATAATTGACTCTAACGATCGATGCAATAAAAGTGCAGGGTGTAATTTTTAAAGATTTTAGGCGGTTCGATTCCCGGAAGCAAGCGAATTTTCGAAAATCGTTGAATACAGTTTTCTTTCTTTTCAAATATAAATTAATGTTTTCTTTGAGTAAACTTTTCTATCTACAGTATTAAGAATACTTTCCCTTCAGGTGGCATTACAAAATTCCATCCTGTATACTCAAAAATGTAAAAGCTTTTCGGGACAGCTTTTACATTCATAAATATCCCACCACCGTCGAGTTTATATTGCCCTAGTATCTTCGCGTATTCCAAAAGCCTTCCGAACGAACGGTTACGTCATTGTTTACGTCACGCTACGAGGACGAATACGACGCTACGAATGCCATTTAGAAATATAAGAAGAGCGATTTAATAAAAATACACACTGAATAAAAAAACTTTTTGCAAAAAAATACTACCGACTTCCAAATACAAAACTACAAAGTGAAAAATAACTTAATTTTTTGAAGTCGGTGTCTTTCGTAGGTACCATTTTTTTGCGTTATGGACACCACCTTCAAAAAATTTAGTTATTTTTCACTTTGTAGTTTTGTATTTGGAAGTCGGTAGTATTTTTTTGCAACAAGTTTTTTTTATTTTTCACTTTTTAGTTGTACGTACCTAATAGGCAAGTTAGTAAGGGAACTATTTCGCCATAATAGATTACATGAAACTTGAACATAACCGGTGAAATGAGAGGTCTGCTTACCCCTTAAGAGCGAACTGGCGTGATGTTATGTTATGAAATGTTATAAACAACAAACAGACATGCGATTGCAGGAATCCCGAGAGATTTGCCGTTATTTATTGAAGAGTTCTGTTGTATATCTCCGAAGTTCTTTATCAGATCTTCACCAAATTAAAATGGGACCAATTTCGGAACATACTTTTTCAAACAAAAAAAGAATTTTCAAAATCGGTCCACAATTGACGGAGTAATCGGTGAACATACACAAAAAAGAAAAAAAAAAAAAAAAAAACAATCTTGAAGTCGAACATAGAACCTCCTCCTTTTTGGGAAGTCGGTTAAAAATAGTATCAAATTCGGCGACAGCTCAACGATATTATATTATCTTATCTTAATATACATAAATCTCGTGTCACAATGTTTGTCCTCAATGGACTCCTAAACCACTTAACCGATTATAATAAAATTCGCACACCATGTGCAGTTCGATCCAACTTGAGAGATAGGATAGTTTAAATCTCAAATTTTTTAAGATAAAAAAAAAAAATGGTACCTTACCTACATAGGTGGGGTAGGTATGTAGGTAGGGTAGGTAGGGTAGGTAGGGTAGGTAGGGTAGGGTAGGGAAGGTATGGTAGGGTAGGTAGGGTAGGGTAGGTAGGATATTTAGTAGATGAATGTTTGGTGTTTTTATGGCAAAACAAAGTTTGCCGGGTCAGCTAGTCTATATATATAAAAGAAGAAACTGACTGACTGACTGACTGATCGATCAACGCACAGCCTAAACCGCTAGGCCTAGAAGAATGAAATTTGGCAGGAAGGTTCCTCATGTGCCTAGTAAAGGTTTGTATGTAAGTTCTACAGTTTGTAAGTAGGGCATGTGAAATTTTAGGTTTACGCTCTTGGTTGATAAAAAGAATTAATGTATTTATTAGTTTTTGGGTATTCGACCCCTAAGGGGGTAAAAAGGGGGTTGAAAATTTGTATGAAGTTTTTACAGTTTGCAAATTGGACATATGAAATTTTACATTACGCTCTTGGTTGATAAAAATAATTAATGTGTTTATTGGTTTTCTAAATTCCAACCCTAAGGGGGTGAAAAGGGGATTGAAAGTTTGTATGTAATTTCTACAGCTTATAAGATGGACACTTGAAATTTTTGAGTTACGCTGTTGGTTGATAAAAAGAATTAATTTATATATTGGTTTTTGGAAATTCGACCCGTAAGGGGGTAAAAAGGGGGTAGAAAGTTTGTATGAAATTTTTACAGTTTGTAAGTTGGGCACGTGAAATTTTAGATTTACGCTTTTAGTTCATAAAAAGAATAAAAATATTTATTGGTTTATGGAAATTCGACCCCTAAGGGGGTAAAAAGAGGGTTGAAAGTTTGTATGTAATTTCTACAGTTTGTAAGTTGGACACGTGAAATTTTAGATTTACGCTTTTGGTTCATAAAAAGAATAAAAATATTTATTGGTTTATGGAAATTCGACCCCTAAGGGGGTAAAATGAGGGTTGAAAGTTTGTATGTAATTTCTACAGTTTGTAAGTTGGACACGTGAAATTTTAGATTTACGCTTTTGGTTCATAAAAAGAATTAATATATTTATTGGTTTTTGGAAATTCGTCTCCTAAAGGGGTAAAAGGGGGTTGAACGTTTGTATGTAATTTCTACAGTTTGAAAGTTGGACACGTGAAATTTAAGATTTAATTTCTAGGCAGATAAAAAAAGCCATGTATTTATTAGTTTTTGGAAATTCTACTCCTATGGGGATAAAATAGGGGTTGTAACGTTATATGAAATTTCTTCGGTTTGGTTGGTAAAACATCGAAAATTGTAGGTGTTCGCTCCTGATTAATAAAAAAACAATGAGTTTAATTATTTCCGGAAATGCCACCCCTAATGGAGGTTAAAGGTGGCAATTTGTTGGACTTATATATTTGAAACTTGGCATCAATACTAACAGCAAATTTTTCTTTTTTTTATTGATTTTAAAGTAAAGGTTGTCATTACAAGTTATTCAAAACTACTCCTAAAATACGATTTAAGGGATGTTAAAGTTTGTATGGAAAATCTCATTTCTTGGATAAATAAACTTGAAACTTGGGACAAATACTAACCTAAATAAATAATATCATTAAAAAATCATCATTAATAAAGGATATCATTATTAGTTTTTCGAAATTATCCCTAAAAGATGATTAGGGGGGGTGTTTAATAAACTTGAAATTTGGCACAAATACTAACCTTAATAAATAATGTGGGTTGCTATTAGTTATTCGTTTTTCGGAACTATCCCCAAAATATATTTAGGAGGTGATCATGATTTTTGAAGTATTTTATTACACATAGCTTCTTTTAATGATGTAGGTGAGCACTAAGGAGGGAGTTTTGTTTTCAACCTTTAAAGAGACATTTATTTGCATAAAAACTTTTTACAAAAAAATATTATTGACTTCCAACTAAAAACACTACAAAGTGAAAAGTAAGTTTCTTCTTGATGTCGGTAGTATTTTTTTGTAAAATAGATTTTTTATTTTTCGGTTTAAAGAAAATTTATTTCTCATAAGAACTTACAGTCCGCTTATAAAGAGATACAGAGTAATAATTATAAAAATACAGTACTATACAATTTCCTCCAGAGTGTTAGAACTTATAAATTTATAATGTACATACATGTTTCTTAAGCTTATTCTTAAATGTATTCACGTTATGGCATTCCTTTATATCGTCCGGCAAATCATTGAACAGCTGCGCTCCCTCACATAATATAGTCCTACCGTAATTAGTGCGTACGCTGATGACTTCTAGTTTGTTTTTATATCTATTTCTCAGGTTATATGACATTGTTTTTTTCTTTATTTGTATGTTAGTTTGTATTGAGTTTGTAGTTATGTTTTTAATAAGAACGCAGGTGTAGTAGATGTATAGTTGTCTAATATTTAATAGTTTAGTTTTTTCGTATAACGTCTTTGTTGGAGTGAGATAGTGATAGTGGAACAGAGTTTTAATTATTTTATTTTTCACTTTTTAAGTGGACCTAATAGGCAGTTTGCCTTTAGTAAGGTACTTAATTATTTTTGTGTATGTTCACCGATATCTTCGTCAAACAACACCGGACAAACGGTCCAGTTCGGTAGTTCCAAATCGAGGGAGAGTGCCGTAAGATTCTTCAAAAAACCGTTGTCACACCTAAAACATCTTCTGGGGGTAATTCTGAAAAAACGAATGATGGCAATTTATTATTGCCCAAGGAATAAGATTTTTAACAGACTTTCCAAAAAGGAGGAAGTTCTATGTCCTCTAAATCCTAACTTAAACAGTCGATATCCCATTTATTATTGATTTAATAATAGCTTATTTTTGATCGCCTTCACTAACTGCACATAATTTAGTTGAATAAAATAAGATATCATGCGAACGAAGTCGCGGGCGGAGTGCTAGTCTATCTATATATATAAAAGAAGAAACTGACTGACTGACTGACTGATCGATCAACGCACAGCCTAAACCGCTAGGCCTAGAATAATGAAATTTGGCAGAAAGGTTCCTTATGTGGCGTAAGTGAGCACTAAGAAAGGAATTTTGGAAATTCCACCCCAAAGGGGGTAAAAAGGGGGTTGAAAGTTTGTATGTAATTTCTACAGTTTGTAAGTTGGGCACGTGAAATTTTAGATTTACGCTCTTGGTTGATAAAAAACCATGTATTTATTAGTTATTGGAAATTCTACCCCTATGGGGATAAAATAGGGGTTGTAACGTTTTATGAAATTTCTTCGGTTTAGAAGGTAAAACATCTAAAATTGTAGGTTTTCGCTCCTGATTAATAAAAAAGCAATGAGTTTAATTATTTCCGGAAATGCCAACCCTAACGGGGCTAAAAAGGGGGTTGAAAGTTTGTATGTAATTTCTATAGTTTGTAAGTTAGAGTTGGAATTGATAAAAAGAATTCATGTAATTATTAAGTTTTAGAAATTCTACCCCTAAGGGAAATAAAGTAGGGGTTGACACTTTATATGAAATTTCTTCGGTTTGGAAGGTAAAATATCTAAAATATTAGGTTTACGCTCTTGATTAATAAAAAAGTAATGAGTTTATTGATTTCCGGAAATTCTACCCCTAATGGAGGTTAAAGGTGGCAATTTGTTGGGCTTCTAATATTTGAAACTTGGCATCAATACTAACAGCAATTATTTTATATTTTTACTATTGATTTTAAAGTAAAGGTAGTCATAAAATACCTCCTTTCCTCTTAAAGGAAATTCAATCTTTAAAGAGACATTTATTTGTATAAAAACTGTTTTACAAAAATATATTACTGACCTCCAACTAAAAACACTACAAAGTGAAAAACAAATTTCTTTTTCGAAGTTGGTGTCTTTGGTAGGTGCCAATTTTTTTCGTCATGGACACCGATTTCGAAAAAGAAAGTTATTTTTCCTTTGTAGTGTTTTATTTGGATGTCGGTAGTATTTTTTTGTAAAATAGATTTTTTATTTTTCACTTTTTAGGTGGACCTAATAGGCAATTTGCCTTTAGTAAGGTACTTAATTATTGTTTGTGTATGTTCACCGATATCTCCGTCTAATAACACAGGACAAACGGTCCAGTTCAGTAGTTCCAAATCGAGGAAGAGGTCATCTTAGTGCCGTAGGATTCTTCAAAAAACCGTTGACACACCTAAAACATCTTCTGGGAGTAATCCTGAAAAACTAATGATGGCATTTTATTATGATTAAGGAATAAGATTTTTAACCGACTTTCCAAAAAGGAGGAGGTGGTTCTATGTCCTCTAAATCCTAACATAAACCGTAGATATCTACGATATCCCATTTATTATTGATTTAACAATAGCTTATTTTTCATCGCCTTCACTAACTGCACATAATTTAGTTGAATAAAATATGAAATCATGCGAACGAAGTCGCGGGCGGAGTGCTAGTTGTTCATAATTGGATCAAAGGCATCATGTCAAAAAAACAGTTGTAAAGACATGCTACTTATTTCTGCGGTTTGGCTACTTTCTTTTGTGGATATAAGGGACAAAACAGCTTAACAAAATAAAAACCCATAGACAAAATATATTTCCATTGCATCCATTGCTACTTTGATTCACAACATGCTGAATATGTGTGGCCCATATACTGTATTTCAGGGACAGCTTTTAGATTCATAAATACGAGTATCACACCACCTTCAGTTTATGTTACCCTAGTACCTTCGCTCGGATTCCTGAAGCTTTCAGGACAGTTACGTCATTGGGCCTACGTCACTCTACGACGATGGTGATGCTACGAATTCTGTAGCGCTGAGTAGTTCAAAAATATATGGAGAAATAGGTTCAAAAATACTTACTGAAAATGAAAAATACCTACTGGTTGGTTCATAATTGGATCATAGACAATATCATCACAAAGGCAAAAATCATTATGGGAGTGGTTGCTATTTACTCCTGCAGTAAGGCAATTATTAATGGTACGAGTGCTCTTGACGAAGATTTTTGTCTCATCGTTTGACGGCCAAAACCAGATACAATCGATAGATTTGGTTATTCGGATTACAAAAATTCTGAATTCAAAAAGTTTCTGCTTTACATCTGACCAGACCGTTTTTATTTAAATTTCTTAATCAAAACTTCACCGAGGAGTTTCATAGCAATCCGTCTGATTTTTTAAAATGTAGTTGAACACAATTTTCAGACACCAGTAGCGTCACACGTAGCCATGAGACCATTTGAAAAGATAAAAAATGAGGCAAATAAAAACCCACAGCAAATCGTCTGAAAATTATGGTTTCAAGTAAACTTTGGTTAGTTGAAGAGAATAAATACTTTTTCAGAACAAAGTGTGAGCGTGTTTGAAACGTTCTTTTATACCATTCCCCCTCTAAAAAGCTTATTTTATTCACTGAAAACAGTGAATAAAAAGCACTTTTAATCACTGTTTTGGTGTTTGAATTTAGAACACACCAATATAATATTCAAACTCCATCTCAATGCTATACAACCTTCTTGCGCGTAAAATATTCGATACAAAATTAGATAGAGTTAAAGTTAGAGTTTGAGTTAGAGTTAGAGATAAAGTTACAGATAGAGATAGAGTTAGAGATAGAGTTAGAATAGAGTTAGAGATAGAGATGGAGTTAGAGATAGAGATGGAGTTAGAGATAGAGATGGAGTTAGAGATAGAGTTAGAGTTACAGATAGAGATAGAGATGGAGTTAGAGACAGAGTTAGATAAAGAGTTAGAGATAGAGTTAGCGATAGAGATAGAGATAGAGATAGAGATAGAGATAGAGATAGAGATAGAGATAGAGATAGAGATAGAGATAGAGATAGAGATAGAGATAGAGATAGAGATAGAGATAGAGATAGAGATAGAGATAGAGATAGAGATAGAGATAGAGATAGAGATAGAGATAGAGATAGAGATAGAGATAGAGATAGAGATAGAGATAGAGATAGAGATAGAGATAGAGATAGAGATAGAGATAGAGATAGAGATAGAGATAGAGATAGAGATAGAGATAGAGATAGAGTTAAAGTTAGAGTTAGAGATAGAGTTAGAGATAGAGTTAGAGATAGAGTTAGAGATAGAGTTAGAGATAGAGTTAGAGATAGAGTTAGAGATAGAGTTAGAGATAGAGTTAGAGATAGAGTTAGAGATAGAGTTAGAGATAGAGTTAGAGATAGAGTTAGAGATAGAGTTAGAGATAGAGTTAGAGATAGAGATAGAGATAGAGATAGAGATAGAGATAGAGATAGAGATAGAGATAGAGATAGAGATAGAGATAGAGATAGAGATAGAGATAGAGATAGAGATAGAGATAGAGATAGAGATAGAGATAGAGATAGAGATAGAGATAGAGATAGAGATAGAGATAGAGTTAAAGTTAGAGTTAGAGTTAGAGATAGAGTTAGAGATAGAGTTAGAGATAGAGTTAGAGACAGAGTTAGAGATAGAGTTAGAGATAGAGTTAGAGATAGAGTTAGAGATAGAGTTAGAGATAGAGTTAGAGTTAGAGATAGAGATAGAGTTAGAGATAGGGTTAGAGATTGAAACACAAGGGCTGTTACCTAGCTCAGGGGTCAGGGTTTCACATTTTTTTGTACATTTTGAAGGAACTCTATTTATTTATTATTATTCCTTGTGCTTTTCGCTTCAATCTTTTTTTACCTCGTAGTCATGGTATAAAATATAATATGCAACTCTTGAATAAAACGGATTTATATCGAGGGCCATGAATCACTCGCGTCGCTCAGGATTCGAACACTTGAATCACTCGCTATGCTCGTGATTCAATCATCATGAATCACTCCCTACGGTCGTGATTCAGTCGTTAGAATCCTTCACTTACTTGTGATTCATCTACGGCCCTCGCATTAAATCCGTGTTTTATTCACTAGTTGCATAATATACTATTCTTTTTTGGAGTTATAGGTGACGTTTTAAATGTCTGAAAACAATATTTTGGTAATCTCAACAAAGGTAAATAATAAAAAAAAAATGATAATGAGACACGTCGGTTTAATTTTTTTTTAAAAGCGCTCAGGCCATTTGTGTTATTTTTTTTTCCTTTTCTAGAGTTCACCAATAGGATGGACCCTAATTTTATTACGATCTAGCCTTATAAATAGACTAATAAGTAATTTAATTATAACCTAAACTATTAAATTGTCTTTACTAAGAATGTGTCCAATAACACTTTTCTTATTGTCTCTATTAAGTTCTTGTTTTTTTAGGCCACATGTGACGCGCAAAATTTCTGATAATTCATAATTCATAATTCATAATTCATAATTCATAATTCATAATTCATAATTCATAATTCATAATTCATAATTCATAATTCATAATTCATAATTCATAATTCATAATTCATAATTCATAATTCATAATTCATAATTCATAATTCATAATTCATAATTCATAATTCATAATTCATAATTCATAATTCATAATTCATAATTCATAATTCATAATTCATAATTCATAATTCATAATTCATAATTCATAATTCATAATTCATAATTCATAATTCATAATTCATAATTCATAATTCATAATTCATAATTCATAATTCATAATTCATAATTCATAATTCATAATTCATAATTCATAATTCATAATTCATAATTCATAATTCATAATTCATAATTCATAATTCATAATTCATAATTCATAATTCATAATTCATAATTCATAATTCATAATTCATAATTCATAATTCATTCATAATTCATAATCATTTATTTGCTAATATGGGTAATTACATAAAGTTGTTAAAAATAACGAAATTTTTCATAACAATTTTTAATTTCGAAATCTATGTATATTTTTAACCCCCGCCGGAAAAAGAGGGATTTTATCGATTTCGTGTGTTGCTGTATCTGTGGCATCATAGCGCCTAATCCGATAAACCGATTTTGATTAAGTTTTTTTTTGTTTGAAAGATGATTTTGTCGAGAGTGTTCTTAGCTATATTTGAATAAAATCGGTTCAGCCGTTCAAAAGTTATGGGCGTTTTACTGTTTGAATCGGGGTGTTTTCGCAAGATAAATGTGTCGCGGTTTTTTTTTAATTCTGAAATTTTACTTGTTATCAGACTGATGATGATATTGTGATGATGTTTTTTTTTTAATATCAGAAATGACCTCCCCATAACACTGACATTTCTGGCTGGTACTGCCCACCTAGCCGGGTTTAGATTCATTTTATCTAGCGATTATAAACGGTTTTGACCGTAAAACGATGTGACATGGTTTTGGTCATGGCCGCTAGTACAATAAGGTAAATTCTTATTTCTACTTCCAACTTTTTGGCGTGATGCTTAAAAATACAAATCCGCACGTAAAATGCTGAATATGTGTGTACGATTCAGAGCTACAGCGCTGGTTTTCAGCGACAACCTTGACCACCATAACAATCACACCACCCTGAGTTTATATTATCCTAGTATTTTCTTGTATTCGTCAGGATTTCCGAACGAACGGTTACGTCATTGTTTACGTCACGCTACGATTGTTGCGGTACTACGAATTCCGTAGCGCAGTGTCTTTCATGAATATATTAGAAATAATGGCGAGAAATTTACTCAATAATAGCATCGATTTCTGCGTATGTACGACGGCATATTTCGATTCGATTATTTTCGATTTCGATTTCGATCTTAGGCAACATGGCACTTTCGCATCTAATAAGACCTTTTAACTCCTGCAGTTTGGCTATTATTCAATAAAGCAAATATAAAAAAGTAAACAAAACCGCAGGTCAAATATAACGTCAAATCCATTGATGGTTTGCTAAGAAACATGCTGAATATGTGTGGTCCGTACACAGTGCTATATCTCAGGGACAGCTTTTGATTCATAACTACGAGTACCACACCACCGTCAGTTTATGTTGTCCTAGTATCTTCGCGTATTCCAAAAGCCTTCCGAACAAATGTTTACGTCATTGAGCCTACGTCACGCTACGCCGATGGCGATGTTACGAATGCCGTAGCACTGAGTCCTTCAGAAATATATGGCGAAAAATGTTTTTTTTATGTCCGCTTGACCACTATCACATCTGATGGTAAGCGCTGATGTGGTCGACGGTGAAACACACTTTGCCTAGAAATAACTTATTCACTCTTGACTTAAAGACCCCCAGATTGTAGCGAAATAGGATTGTAAAATCGTCATCATCATCTGCCTAGCCTTTTTCCCAACTATTTTGGGGTCGGCTTCCAGTCTAACCGGATTCAGCTGAGTACCAGTGTTTTACATGGAGCGACTGCCTATCTGACCTCCACAACCCGGTAACTGGGTAATACGGTAGGTACCCCTTGGCTAGACTGGTGTCAGATTTCAAGCGTTTACTGAAAATGAAGTACTTACTGGTTAAATATATAAATGTCCATAATTGGATCATGGGCACAACATCATCATAAAGACGGCCGCTACTTACTCCTGTAGTTAGGATATTAATAAGGTAAATTCTTATTTCTACTTTCACCTATTCTGCGTGACGAAAAAAACTAAGTAAAAAAGCCACAGGTAAAATATACGTCACAATCATTGCTACGCAAAATGCTGAGTATGTGTGTACTACGAATCAGAGTAACAGCGCTGGTTTTCAGCGACAGTCTTCACAACCATAACAATCACACCGCCTTCAATTTATATTTCCCTAGTATCTTCGCGTATTCCGAAAGCCTTCCGAACAGACGGTTACGTCATTGTTTACGTCACGCTACGACGACGGTGGCGGTGCTACGAATTTCGTAGCGCTGAGTCCTGGATAAAATAAATAATGACGAGATGGTTTTCAAAACATACTTACTCAAAAATAGTAATGATTTCGGCGTATGTAACGTCGACGTATTTCGATTACATTTATGTAATATAAACTTAATTAACAATAACTACCTATAAACGCACTTAAATAAAACACTACGAACGCGTTTAAAATGGGCAGGGGTCAGTGAGCGTCAAAAAAATCGTCCACATCGCTGACAACGTGAAAAGTGCCAAGAACGCTGGCACGCATTGCCACGTTGGATGGCAATGCTAATTCTCTGGCCGAAGTAAAGCTCAGCCCTCTGGTAAAGTGAAAATCTCGAAAAACTCGATGAGCACTCGGACCCTATGGACCTAAAGATTTAAATGTAAACGATATATCAATGTCTATGTTGGGATCGTAGACAACATCTCACAAACGCTGTTATAAATAAAGACATGCTACTTAATGCCTGCAGTTTGCCCATTAATAGGCACTTTCTTTTTTATTATTTCACGTACAGGCGTGAGGCACAAAATAGTTTACAAAACAAAAAAAAACCCGCGAGTAAAATATACGTCACATCCATTGCTAGTTTGCTACGCAACAAGCTGAATATGTACGGTCTAGACGCAGCGCAATTTCAGGGACAGCCTTTATATTCATAAACATGGGTATCACGCCACTTTATGTTACCCTAGTACCTTCGCTCGGACCCCTAACGCTTTCAGAACAATTACGTCATTGGGCCTACGTCATGCTACGACAATGGTGACGCAACAAGTGCTGTAGAGATGTGTCCTTCATCGCTTATCAGAAATGCCTTTGCCGAGACGGTCTCCAAACGATCCTCAAATACACACAAAAATTAAAACATACCTACAGTAGAACATAGAACCTCCCTTTTTGGAAAGTCTTTTAAAAATAGTCAAAATTTCAGCGAATGTACGTTTACGTATTTTGATTACCTTAGCCGATAGTCATATCAATGACCCTAATTGGATCATAGGCAACATATCACAACCATACATAGTAATAAAAAACTTTTTTTACAAAAAGATACTACCGACTTCCAAATAAAAAGAAGAAACTACAAAGTGAAAAATAACTTTAATTTTGGAAGTCGGTGTCTTTCGTAGGTACAATTTTTTTGCGTTATGAACACCGACTGCCATAATTTAAGTTATTTTTCACTTTGTACTTTCTTCTTTTTATTTGGAAGTCGGTAGTATTTTTTTGTTAAAAAGTTTTTTTTTAGTTGTACCTACCTAATAGGCAAGTTGTAAAGGTACCTATTACGCCAGTATAGATTACCCGAATATCATTAAATATGAACATAACCGGTGTAATGAGAGATTTGCGTACCCCTTCAGAGCGAACTGGCGTGATGTTATGTTATAAAATGGTATAAACAGACATGCGATTGCAGCAATCCCGAGAGATTTGCCGTTATTTATTGAAGAGTTCTGTTGTATATCTTGGAATTTCTTCATCAGATCTTCACCAAAATAAAATGGCACCAATTTCGGACCATACTCTTTCAAACAAAAAAGAATTTTCAAAATCCGTCCACAATTGACGGAGTAATCGGTGAACATACACAAAAAACAAAAAAAAACAAAACATACATGAATTCGAACATAGAACCTCCTCCTTTTTCGAAAGTCGGTTTAAAACCACGCCTAAGCAGTGTTCCCCGAAGGTTTAGTTAGAGGTGCAACTATTATAGTTCACTCAAAAAGTTAACAAAATAAAAACCGAAACTCGCTGGTAAAATATACATAACTGTGTGAACTCTATACACAGCGCCGATTTTCATGGATAGGCTTCATTGTCATAACAGTCACACCTGCATCGGTGTATGTTTCCCTAGTTAAGTAGTTCCCTCGCTAGGATTCTTGAAGCTTTTAGAACGGTTACGTCATGGGGCCTACGTCAAGCTACGTCAATGGCGATACTAAGAATGCCATAGCGCTGTGTTCTCTGTAAATATATGACGAGACTGTCAAAAAAAAAACTTATTATGAAAACTAAAAGATGATGAGCATTCGGCGACAGTGACCGCATTTCTTGGTTCCTCATTGTGGTTGCAAGCTAAGATTTGCTGCTCTATTGTGTCATATGATTTGCATATCCAACCTTGACTGGAAAACTCCGAGCACAGAGCGGGCGCGTTAGAACATAATTGACGGTACATGGTAATTAATGGTGGTTTCTAAACGCATTCAACCTGAATCTCTTCAAAGTTAGAGTGAACAGGCTTCTTCTGGGTAAGATCACTCCATTGTCGACTTTGTCTGTAACCTAGAACTAGACTAGAGTCAAGAGCAAACCCTTCTCAAATAAAATAAAGAAAAAACCGGCCAAGTGCGAGTCGGACTCGCGCACGAAGGGTTCCGTACTTGGTAAATTGCGGTTTACGATTTAAGAAATAAATAAAAATAAAAACTACTTACTAGATCTCGTTCAAATATTTTTTTAGTTTTATCATTCTCTTATAAGATATCATTCTCTTAGAAGTTACAGGGGGGGGCGGGGGACACACATTTTACCACTTTGCAAGTGTCTCTCGAGCAAACTATTCAGTTTAGAAAAAAATGATATTAGAAACCTCATCATTTTTGAAGACCTATCCATAGATACCTCACACGTATGGGTACGATGAAAAAAAATATTGAGTTCCAGTTCTAAGTATGGGGAACCCCCAAAATTTATTGGTTTTTTTTTCCTTTTTGTGTGAAATCTTAATGCGGTTCACAGACATCTACTTACCAAGTTTCAACAGCATAGTTCTTATAGTTTTGGAAAAAAGCGGCTGTGACATACGGAGGGACAGACAGACAGATATGACGAATCCAGAAGGGTTCCGTTTTTTGCCATTTGGCTACGGAATCCTAAAAATTGTTTATTTATGTTTTGTATCATCCGCGTCAGGTCTTAAATGCAGTTTAAGGACAGCCTTTTATACTCAAGCGGTTCGGCTATTATTAATGAGGTAAGCATCTTTTTCTTTCACGTTTACACGTGATGCGTGAGGCACAAAAGAGCCAAGAAAATAAAAATCCAAAACCCGCAGGTAAAATATACTTCACATCCATTGCTACTTTGCTACGCAACACGCTCAATATGTGTGTTCGAGACACAGCGAAGTATTTCAGGGACAGCCGAGACTAGAGAGCTGGAGCTTAGATTTACAATTATCACACCACCGTTCATGCTTCCCTAGTATCTTCGCGTATTCCAGAAGCCTTTCGAACAAATGTTTACGTCATTGAGCCTACGTCACGCTACGCCGATGGCATTGCTACGAATGCCGTAGTGCGAGTTTTCAGAAATATATGAAGTGTGTTGGTCTTCAAATATACATATGAAAGAAAACTTAGAATACTAACTGGTAAAAGATATATCAATGTTCATAATTGGACCATAGGCAACATGCCACAAGCACAGTAAAGATTGGGTACTTACTCCTTTGATTTAGCTATTAATTGGGTATTTAAATTTTTTCTTCTTCCGCAATATACGAGACACGTAAGAAAGTAAAAAATAAAACCACAGGTAAAATACACAGCACATCCGTAGCTATGCAAAATGCTTATTATATAAAAAAATAAATATAAATAAAACACTAAAATATATTTTACAAATGGCGCCCTTATCACATTGCACAATCACCTCAGGCAACGTGCTAAGGCTTCATACTCATAACATTAACACCTTCATCAGTTTATGTTACCCTAGTAGTTCGCTCGGATTCTTGACGTTTTCTGAACGATTACGTCATTGGGTCTACGTCACGCTACGCCGACGGCGATGCTTCGACTGCCGTAGCACTGTGGCCTTAATCAGACAAATATCGAAAATATAACTACGGCGAGACCAAAAATACAAAACTCCCGCTCCGTTGAGTTCCCCATAGTGGTGTCACTTATTTATCGCAGTTTCGATCTTTGGTCTTCTAATATCATTTTGTGGTTTTTCTAAGAATGCTTTTTTAAGTTTGGACAAAGCTTCTTTTTAAAGAATTTTACTTAGAATATCAAAACGCAGATTCACCTAAGATGTTATTCAAGGATTCGATAATTTTTTCTTACGTAATATTATAAATCACGGCTCTTAATTATTTCACTTTTATTCAATTTCCTTGGAGAAAGGCAGATTCGCTTGAACAAAAATCGTAGAAAAGTAATAATTGAATCTATGAAAACAAGTTAAATTTCGAAATTTAAAAAACCCCCGGCACTTTTATCTTGCGAAAACATCACGATCTAAACAGTAAAACGCGCATAACTTTTGAACGGCTAAACCGATTTTATTCAAACATTGCTAAGAACACTCTCGATACAAACACCTTTCAAACAAAAAAAACTAAATCAAAATCGGTTCATCCGTTGATGCGCTATGATGGCACAGACAGACACACAGATACACAGATACACAGATACACAGCAACACACCTCCACACCTCAAACTTATAACACCCCTATTTTTCCGTCGGGGGTTAATGACTCGTGCCACACGACTATAGAAAGAACCAAGATATTGAATGATTATAAATTTATTTACAAATTAACCTTAAATCTTGGTTAGGCCGAGAACTTTTCACTTCGCCCTCCAACGTTTACATCCATTGCCATAACCACGCAACATGCTGAACATGTGTGGTCGAGACACAGCGCTGTATTTCAGGGTCAGCCTTTAGATTCAAATATCACACCACCGTCAGTTTATGTTGCCCTAGTACCTTCGCGTATTCCAAAAGCCTTCCGAACAAATGGTTACGTCATTGGGCCTACGTCACGCTACGCCGATGGCGTTGCTACGAATGCCGTAGCGCTGTGTCCATCAGAAGAAATATATGGCGATATAGGCAAAACAATACTTACAGAACAAGTAAAATTTAAAAATTTAAAAAACCCCCGACACATTTATCTTGCGAAAACATCCCGATTCAATCAGTAAAACGCCCATAACTTTTGAACGGCTGAACCGTTTTTTTTTAAACATAGCTAAGAACACTCTCGACACAATCACCTTTCCAACAAAAAAAACTAAATCAAAATCGGTTCATCCGTTGAGGCGCTATGATGCCACAGACAGACACACAGATACACAGATACACAGATACACAGATACACAGATACACAGATACACAGATACACAGACACACAGATACACAGATACACAGCAACACACCTCAAACTTATAACACCCCTCTTTTTCCGTCGGGGGTTAAAAATAATAATTTTGATTTTGAGGAGGGAGAAATTTAAATTGAAAAGAAAGAAAAAGTGTTTATTCGCCACAATTTTTTTTTTTGTATGTTATAAAAACTGTTTCTTTTTTAATATCAATAATATTGGCTTTATCTGAGGGTTCATTTTATGTCATTGACGAATTTAAATATGATTTCGGGCATGTGGCCATTGCGAGTAGCGCATATGTTTTCAAAAATGATGATAGTCAGCGTTACGATGACCGGTACGGAGACATGATTACTAACATTTCCGTACCTCGATTGAAAAGGTTTAATGTTGGTAACATGTGGTTTTATGTGTGGAGTCCCAGATTACGCCAAGTACGCGCTAGTCGCGGTGGCCACATGCCTGTAATCATATTTAAACATACTTAAATGCCGTAAAATAATGCCCTCAAATAAAGGCAATATTATTGATATTAATAACATTTTTCGGCATTTTTCAAGTTCTCCGCCTCTAAAAAATGTAGGCGTTAGTAATAATTTCGGGCGACGATTGGTAAACAATATATCAATGTCCGTAATTGGATCAAGCAACATGTCACAAACGCCTACTAAAGACAGGCTACTTAATTCTGTAGTTGACTATTAATTAGGTAAATTCTTACCCGAATAGACATTATTCTGTGAAAGTAAAATGTAAAATGCTGGAAAAATATGTTATCCATTGCTACCTACACAAAATGCGAGTATTTGTGTTCGATACAAAAAATCAAAAATATTTATTTCTACTAGGCTACTAAGCGGCACTTCTGAACGTCAACAATTAAAATTTACAAGTAATAATAAATGATTCTACCGTCCATTCGGAAAAGTAGCTTGTTATGGAGAAGAACGGACAAGTAACCCCATAACGGACAAGAAACTCCATCTTACAAAGCACGGGCTTACAGGTACAGACTTTATAATCACACCTGCATCAGTTTATGTTACTCTAGTAACTTTGCTCGGATTCCTGAAGCTTTCAGAATAGTTACGTCATGGGGCCTACGTCACGCTACGACGAATGGCGATGCTACGAATGGGTAAACTTACTCTAGATTAGTGATGGGCGATTACTACTAAAAGTAATCGAATTAGTCGATTGTTCAGTTTAGTCGATAAAAGTTTTAGATATTAGTCGATTGTTATCGACCAACGGCGTGCGGCGAGCGACAATGACTGATAAGGTTACCGCGTCAACTTAAACTACTAATTTGTAGCGCAGCGCACCCATTACTATACACGTGCGTAGTGAGTACTACTAAATAAGTAATTACAAAAAATGGTGCGGCGGGCGTGCGTTACTACTTACATACGACTGCAGCTAATAAGTGATTGTAGCTAATATATTATACAATCTATCTAGTAATCTCCAATTCTCCATCAGTTGCGGGAACATCTATTACGAAATTACGAATAGATGGGTAGCCTAAAATAAAAATTAGATAAAAAAGTTTTATTTATTAAAATTGTTTTTCTACAAGACCAAGTAATAAAGTAAACGAATTAAAATACTAATAATTATAAACGCAATTGACGCAACACCGTCCGGCATGAACCGCCCCACGCGGCCTTACGCAGTTCAACCCGCGTTAGTAATTACTAAATCGACAATCGAATGAGCAATAAATAGATTTTCAATTCAGTTGGTTGTTTTTTTTGCAAAAATCGCCCGTCGCTACTCTTGATTGCTGCAATATGGGTAACTAGCTTTTCCCCGCTGCTTTGCCCCCGTAGTTTTCTCCAAAGGAACCCTGCTTTTTTGTGATAAAAAGTATTTTATGCAAAACTCAGCGATGGTTTAGTTTTTCAACCCCCGATGGAAAAAGAGGGGTGTAAAAGTTTGAGGTGTGTTGCTGTGTATCTGTGTGTCTGTGTGTGGCATCATAGCGCCTCAACGGATGAATTGATTTTGATTTAGTTTTTTTTGTTTGAAAGGTGATTGTATCGAGAGTGTTCTTAGCTATGTTTGAATATAATCGGTTTAGCCGTTCAAAAGTTATGCGCGTTTTACTGTTTAGATCGTGATGTTTTCGCAAGATAAATGTGTCAGGGTTTTTCTAAATTTTGAAATTTTACTTGTTATCAGTGAAACAATTATCGCAATCAGATCACTGCTTCCAGAGAACCTCACCTTTTATAAACAAACACTCAATTTTACATTTTGTTATTAGTTTTGATGCCGTTATACTCTTTTCTCTCTGTTGTTGTAAACTCGTGGGACTTTCGTCTTACACTAACTGCAATGTCAGACTATCGCTCCATCCCTTTTGCACGTGTTCTCTTCCGTCACTCTCCAACAACATATCCGCCGCCCAGAAAAATGAAACAGGAATAAGGTACCCTCACCCTCATATTTTGCGCCCCTCAGTTCACTCAAACGCGAGACGCTGTTTTATGCTATCCTAGTAAGGTGCACGGGAAATCTGGAAACTCCCGCAACTATTACGTCATTGATGACGTCACTTGGAAACTATGGGGTGGCCTTCCGAAAAACGTCCTACTCTGCTCTTTTGATCTTCTGCTTGCTTGGTAAATTTGACCGAAGCGCTGATTTGTTCGGCTACGAAATTCGAAGGGAAACTCGTAGCATGTTGCTACGCGGCTACGGCGCTACGAGTACGGCCTACGCTTCTACATGCTACGCGTCTACGAGCTAGATGTGAGAACGAATTGAATAGTATCTACGACGAACTTAGATTATTTTTATGCCTGATTCATCTTCCTTACAAAATCTTGATCGTTCAATGATGTATACAATAGATGAGAGATCAGATATTGATAAATAAATAATGAACATTTGAATTCAACAAAACAGCTTCAGATTGATTCAAAACTTGCTTTTATTAGTTTTTTTAGCCTTGATTAATACTTTACCCAAGTAGTTGGCCTGTTACTATTTATTTGCGGTCATTTGGTGAAGATCTGTTGAAGAACTTCGGAGATATACAACAGAACTCTTCAATAAATAACGGCAAATCTCTCGGGATTGCTGCAATCGCATGTCTGTTTGTTTTTTATAACATTTCATAACATAACATCACGCCAGTTCGCTCTTAAGGGGTAAGCAGACCTCTCGTTTCACCGGTTATGTTCAAGTTTCATGAAATCTATTCTGGCGAAATAGTTCCCTTAATAACTTGCCTATTAGGTACGTACAACTAAAAAGTTAAAAATAAAAAAACTTTTTGCAAAAAAATACTACCGACTTCCAAATACAAAGTGAAAAATAACTTAATTTTTTGAAGTCGGTGTCCATAACGCAAAAAATGGTACCTACGAAAGACACCGACTTCAAAAAATTAAGTTATTTTTCACTTTGTAGTTTTGTATTTGGAAGTCGGTAGTATTTTTTTGCAAAAAGTTTTTTTTTATTGTTGTGAATATTTTCCAAATACGGCAGATTAAGATAGGTACGGGTTTTAAAAACCACTGTTTTAATACGTAGAGATTTCTCCTTTTTTTTCGAAAAAAATATTTATTTATCAAAACTTCATGCAACATAAAAGTACATAGGCGGATTTAATGCCTGAGGCATTCTCTATCAGTCAACCAAAGGGGCATATTTAATCGCACTTCTACGGCATTAGAAATGGTTTTAATTTAAAAATTGCTTCCGTGCGCGTAAAAAAAACGTTTAAATATTTAAGGACCTTAATCGCCAGTGCCGCCGACTGGTGAGCACTAAAACGGAAGCCGGCGTCCAAAGAAAGTGTGTGAGTCCAAAGAAATTTACCACCTGTTTCTGTTTGCGTTAGTTCGTGGCGCTCAGTATTTGACGAGACACCTACACGGACACGTATTACAACAACAAAGCAACTACACACAATCATAATAGTTCGCCTTCGAAAGTTCACAATATCTGTACGTAGCCACCTGTCACGTTCGTTCACTAGTCACATCGATCTCTCTATCCCTCTCGTTTGATGGTCTACCCTTTGTCGATTGAAGTGTGTGTAGCGTGATAGTCAGGGGTGATGTCTGTGTAAGCGTGAAGCAATTCCCGCGTTTGCAAGCTTAGTGAAAGCAACCCCTTAGTGTTACTGGTAGCCTAGTATTTTTGACCGGAGTGCTGAAGACTTTGGCCGCTATTTTCGCTACGATACGAACGCGTAGCAACGGGGAGGAGGAGGACATTGCTACGAGGAAGCGATTGGCTATCGACTATTTTACAAGCTCTTTATAAACTTGCAATCTTTTCAGGTTTTGTGTTGCTTTTTAGGGTTCCGAAGTCAACTAAGCTTTTGCTATGTCCGTCTGTCCGACTTTTAGTACTAGAAAGCTATAATTTTGCATGGACATACATATTAATAATTCCGATAAAGTGGTAAAATAAAATCAGGTTTTTTTTCGGCTACCTCCTATAGAGGTAAAGCGGGGATGTTTTTTTTCTCGTTTATATCATTGTGTGGGGTATCGTTGGATAGGCCATTCAAAAATATTATGTGCCTCTTTAAACCAGTTTTCGATTCAGAGATCCGTTAGCGTAAAATTAAGTTTCAAATTGAAAATTTTTGTTTGAGTGTCCGGCCCTGCCAGCGAAATGGTTGCTTTTGGCTATGCGGCAGTAGCATATATAACGAAATTAAAAGGAAAATTATCAGAGCTAAGTAGGCTTTACAAGTTTACTAGTAATAGTCAACCAACGACAAATCAACAGACGATCTGGTCGTCTAATGTGGGCCCCTCTTTTGTGAGCCCCTGAAACCGTTTTAGTGTCCATGTAACAACAAAAAACACTCTTCTTAGTCCGCATTATTATGCAACTTCAGAACCCTTTTACAGCGCGTGGCCCGACACGCACTTGGCCGGTTTTATGTTCTAGTTAAGACATTATTATTTTTGTTTTTCCTATAGATGTTCTTCGAGGGATGCAAAGAGCCATACAGAAGTATAGACAAGGTTCATAAGGAGCTTTTAGGCTTTGAAGAAATACTGGAGAACCTGAGAACATCATGCGGCCTGTTCGACATTCAGCCTCCTGATGATAGGAACCTGAAACAGTGCAGGCGTGAACTCAAACTTGTTAAGGTAATCCTTGCAAGCAAACCATCTGCTTGAAGTACTCAAACCTGCTTACTATGCTGTATTGCTTGATTAAAATTAACTTTAGATATGGCGTTATTCTTCATCATTGTAAATAAAGTTGAGCAACATTCGCGCACCATTGATTCCGACAACATCAAATCTTGCTAGCAACAATGTAGCTCACTTTATGTTTTCCATGAATACGTAGCATTTGGATGGCCAGTAACACTGCATTCCTATTGTCAATGACATATTTATGTTGCTGAAACAATGTTGCGCAACAGATGAAAACGTGTTTTTTTTACTAATAGCAATTGTGGGACTACTACTACTTGGTGATGGGCACTATCGAGTTCTGGAAGAAGTCACCGTGGAAGAAGATTGACGCTGATGGCATGGACCAAGAGTGTAAGCGATTTACGAAGGATCTGCGGCAGCTGGACAAGGAAATGCGAAATTGGTGAGTTGTTTGACTGTCGTGTCTTCTAGAAAAAATATCTTGACTTGTAATTCTATGTCAGCATAAATTATTCTCTATTCCAGTCCCCTATATGCGACATTTATAAGGTCCCAAGTACCGATGGATTGCGAGAAGAGAAGTAGACCGAACGCAACGAACTTTCTAAATGTTTGTTATATGTGATTGGTTGAATGAATTTTCAACAGCCAATCACAGAAGATAACGCATGTTTGACAATTTGTCACATTAATTCTCCGATAATTTTAAGGTGGGAAACTGAGGGTTAGTCTGTGTCAGCACGGTCGGTTACAAACATTTTAGATCGTACGTTTCCTTTCGTTACTCGCTAGGTGCCTCATTAGGTTCTAGGCTCTAAGCATACCAAGTGTCAGTGTGTTTTCACTCTTATAGGTCGTTGATACTTAGGAAAGATTGGCGTCTGCCATTAATGTTATACTGTTATATCTACTACAATACATAATTTTATCACAGGGAGCCCTACGACGTAATAGAATCTACCATAAAGAATTTGATGACGTCATTAAGAGCCGTCACTGACTTACAGAATCCAGCTATCAAGGATAGGCATTGGCTAGAACTTATGATGGCAACTAAGGTAAGTGCTTATCTTGTGAAATAAATTTTCCGGCGTTGTTGTGTGTAAGTTTTTTGTACTGTAAATATGTTTTTATTTTGTTTAGAAAGCGGTTCACTCACCCGTCACCAATACAAAGCACTCTCATGCATCTTCTTCAAATAATAATACATCCAGTACAATTTTAGACAACATTGTAAATGACTTCAAATCATTAGAAGAATTAGACTTACGTGTAGATATAGAAAACAATAGTATTAAAATTGAGAATGGACGTAATGCAGAACATGACAAATATCTACAAATACAAGATTACAGAAGGCCTAAGCTGCAAGAAGGAAATAGAACAAGAATGAATACATTTAGACTGAATAGATCGTACTCTATGAAAGAAATGAAGCAGAAAGGGTTTCAACTGAAGCCTGATTCAAATTCATCGCAGCAGAAATTCCCGCATCATCCAATCATACTATCAGAATTCATTATTTAGATGTTATGAAAACAACCTAATTTATATAGTGTACATAGTTAGGTTATGCAGATAATATTATGGTAAGAACAGAACAATTACATGACACTATACTTCATAAAAGATAGCTTGATCTCTGCGACAGATGTCAGTATCAATACAGTTACAATAGCGCTTGACAGGATACCAATAACCTTAGATAAAGGACCTATAGATCGAGCCATGGCGTGGCCGCACATGAAACTACGATAGTTATTTCTGGTGTTGCCGTGTTGGTAAATTTCCCCAAATTCAAAGGTAAAAATATTTTGAATAAATGTATAATTACGATTTATTAACAAAACCCTCTTGTTAAACCTATTTTAGTTAAAATATGTTTTGTCTCTTTCTTTCACAATGGCATTCCATGAAGTTTTCGCTCACTTCGGCTTTTACAGCCTAGAACACTACAACCCACCATCGCACTGACACTTTATTATCTATAAATAACCCAATTCCTTGTCTCAATAAACACTTTATATCACAAAAATCATAGAAAATCAAATACGACCGAGTTGACCGTGTCAAACCTGTCATGCCATTAGAGTATGACAAACAACAAAAGCCGGCCACGGTGACAAAGACAATAAAATTACTTTTGTTCTTATTATTTACATGGGGCTGCCAATTACCGATCTCGCTCTATCAATCAAGCTCATTTTATGGCTATATCTATAGGTACTTTATCTAAGTCAATAACGCATACGTCAGTTTGACATATGTCACAGAGATCAAGCTATCTTTTACGAAGTATAAAAACAATAATTGGAACTTGCGAACCTTTTTCTTACTAGCAGCAAAACAGAGTTTTGCGCAGGTCCCAATATTTTTTCTAGTTCGTTTTTAATTATAGTATCTAGCTCTTTCTTATTCGTGTAATATATCTTTTTTACTATAGTTTTTAATTTCTTTATGGCATTTAATTTATCCTAACGTCTTTCACGCAACCGGACTTATCGTAATACGAGAATTTCTTCTTTTGTGAGTATTAATATTGGCATTATTATTTTGCAATATTGGCATGATGGTTTTGCTTTATTAAGTTTTATTAGGATAGTTAAGGTTATTTATATAGGGTGGGTAACATATTGTTTATGTGTTGTGAGAAAGGGGGCGGACTGTTCAGCTTTGTATGCTGCACATTGCTCAACATCTGGTGAGCCCGCTCCTTTAGCCACACTGAAAACATATTGTGCTTCATAGCGAATTTGTGTTTTGTTAATAGCATGATACAGTTGGCAAAACTTTTTTCTTTCTTCTACACAAATAATTCTTCACAAGTAGGTATAAGGGTATATAAGCCGTATAGTTGTCTCACTTTTTTAATTCACTCTATATCTCTTATGCTTCGGCCGCACCTGCTTGTATCGTCCCGAAGTAATGCGTGCCAAAGCTTCGTACGTTTTGACACTAAAAAGTTATCGCGATAAAAGCTGTGGTCTTATTAGCGGCTTCGATATTATGCATGAATCCATGATGGGCGAAATCATTTTCAACAGTTTAACTATGGACGATGACTTTCTTTACATGTGTGTACAATTTTTTTTTGTGATTTTTCTTATTTTTTCGATGGGCTCAGCTTCATAATTTTAGAGGAAACCCAGTACCATTTCATCGCTCCACTCGATTTTTACACAGCCACCCGCATGCGTCTGAACTGATCGAAAACAACGGCTGAAATGAACAACGCTAGTCTGACCACGTAGCGCGATATGTTGGCGCACTAAAACCTTTTTTTGTTTAATAAGAAAATACCATTTGGTTTTTGTTAAATAGTACATAAAATAAATAGGTTAAATAGTACATAAAATAAATAGGTCTTAAAATAATTGGCAACACCCACTGAAGTTTACCATTTACGGACGGCGATTTTGAAAAGATGATTCTGATTGTAACACATTAAGTATTTTCTAGGTTCATAATACTAGGTACCCATTGATTTAAACATAATTTGACTTCAATTAAAAACTTTACTTATTCCTGTGTTTCACTTTCTGAAAAAACCAAATGTAGAAAAAAGCATTTTGTTTTTTTTTTTTCAATTTACTTCCCTACCCCTGGGGCAACTATCCTCTCTATACTATCATAGAGCGATTTAGTAAATAAGTAGGATTCAAATGAGATTACCTATTCTTTTACTTCAGGTTAAGTTCCACATCGATGACGACACGACCCTGGCAGACTTGCTTGCGCTAAACTTACATAAGTATGAAGAGGAGGTTAAAACTATTGTTGATAAATCTGTGAAAGAAGCTGCTATGGAGAAAACTCTCAGGTATGGCCATGAATTTTAACAGGCCTCCGTTTTATTCTACCGTCATAGTGAAACTGATTTATAGAAGCACCACCGTCAACCTTCGTTCCTTGGCGCATGTATTCTAAATAAATCAATGCACTTGCTTTAATTAGTGTTTAATTTATTATTAAAATTAACATAACTTTTTCAAATATATTTAGAAAAATATGAACTACACAAAAAAAATATATTCCCTAATACAATTATTTTATTTATCCATAGCTGGTTACTTTGTTACCCCATAGTTTTTTCATTGCAATATAAAGTAACCCGAATTTACAATGTATTTTTAATGAATTCACACTGCACTATTCAAAATATTTTTTCTGCAACAAGTAAACTTATTCTTGCGTTGAGGTTGATGCAATACATGGCTGACTTGTCAGTGTAGCAAATTTAAAAAAGACAATCGAGGTGCATTCTGTTTTCACGTAGTTAGCTTTAAAAATCTATCAAAATAAAGTTATTACCAAAGTTACCCCAGATCTCAATATAACCCCGTTTAGCCGGTATATCCTAAGGTTTTGCTTACACCAAAATCCAACGCGACGGTACACACAGTTTTTTTTTAACATTGTTGCGGTGTGTATACGGATTATATCAATGAAATGTGTACCTATTTGTGTAGTTAATAAAGTTCATATTATATTCTCTATATATCGCTATCTTGAAAAGTACGCCCAGCGCCGTCAAGTCTCGGTCTTTGCTGATTCTAATAGATGCATCGCTTAAATAATAGCAAATTGCATTGTAAAGTCGATCGCATGCCAGTAATAATAACTAGAACTTTACGGAAACTCTTCCTGCTCCGAAAAAGGCGCTGTCAAAGTCAAACATGGTGGATGGCACGTCTTCGAATTTTTGGTTCTAGGTAATGCCGGTTTCCTCACGATGTTTTTCTTCACCGTTTCACCGAGAGCAGTGGTGATGAGATAAATTACACAAAGTAAAGCGCGCCTGCCTGGGTTCGAATTCACGACTTGTAAGTCGCGGACTACTGGGCCACCACTGCTCAGATACCATGGAATTACCATGGATTCACCTTTACTTACAACTGGCTTCTGCCCGCGGCTTCGCCCACGTAAAACGGGAATACAAACTATCCTATGTCCTTTCCAGGGTCTCAAACTATCTTCATGCAAAATTTCATCTAACTCGGTCTGTAGATCCAGAGAATACCTCCTACGTACAACCTCACACACTCGCACACTTTACATTTCTATACCAATATTATAAAGAGGAAAGATTTTTTTGTTTGTTTGTACCGAATAGACTCCAAAACTACTGGACCGATATAAAAAATTATTTCACCGTTGGGAAGCTACTCTATCCCCGGGTGACATAGGCTTACTTTTTATCCCTGTATTCATTTGTAGGAACGGGAACTACGCGGGTGAAACCGCGAGGCGTCCTCTAGTTTATAATATAAGTATAGATGGAATTTTAAATTTTCTATCTTCTAAAGTTCTAAAACAAACTTTTCAGAGAGTTGGAGGTAACTTGGGCTGTTATGGAGTTCGATTACGGTATACATGATAGAACTGGAATCAAAATACCGAAAGCTAGTGAGGAACTTGTGGAGACTCTGGAAGATAACCAGGTGATAATATTACACTCCTATGCAGGTAACAATCTGGTGTTATTGCGTACCTACGGTATATGCTGCATTGCTTTCAAAGTAAAATGATAAGTAAGAAATTAGGTAAGTGTGTTTTTAAGTAAAAACTTATAAACTAACCCAACACCCGGTTTCTGAGAATTTGAATTTGAGTATTTGTCGACTCTATACTTACTCTCCGTTCTCCGTCCAGCGTCTAATTTTTCATTTGACAGCTCAAAAACTAATAATGTATACTTCAAAGATAGCTTGATGTCTGCGACATATGTCAAACTGACGTATACGTTATTGTTACGTTATCCTCTTTTCACACGCTCCGGTTTTCTGGTAGCCGGTGCCGAGTAACCGGCGGCGAAGTGTATAGGCATGTATGTTAGCTTTCACACGTACCGGCGCATATAGCCATACATTCGCCGGCGGTTACCCGGCACCGGCTACCCGGCAACCGGAACGTGTGAAAAGGGACTTATTGTTAGCATGTCAAGCGCTATTGTTACTGTATTGATACTGACAGCTGCCAACATAGTTTTTTCGTGTATCTAGTGTAGTAATAGTTTGGCTTAGGCTGGACTGAGAGTACCAAAGCTTGATAACCTCACATCACACTGTGGCATTAGAGTACGATATGACACGTCCTTAACTCCAAATACTCGATTCAGAAACCAACCCTTAATATTAATTTTTAGTCATAGAGATCATTTATTCAATTTTTTTATATACAATTTGAATAAAGAATGTAAGCTTCAGCTTTTTATAAAAAAGGCCCATTAATTTTTGATTATAGAATCAAGTACAAAACATGATGTCGTCCAAGTTCGTAGGCTTCTTTGAAATGGAGGTGACAGAGTGGCAGAAGAAGCTAGGCACTGCTGACGCTGTGATCGCACTATGGTTCGAAGTACAACGGAAATGGCAGTACTTGGAAAGCATTTTTGTCGGATCCGACGATATTCGTTCGCAACTACCTGAGGATTCGTTGAGGTTTGATAAAATAGACCATGATTTTAAGGTACGTTTATTATTTTGACCGTTTTAGGACTAATGTTTTAATATCCAGATATTTTTTAACTGAATTATTATAAAGGCACTTTGACATATTTTCTACACAAAAGCTGCCAAGCTAACATTTTTAACCGACTTACCAAAAAGGAGAAGTTCTATGTTCGACATTTTTCTGTGTATATTCACGCATATCTCCGTCAATTTTGGACCGATTTTGAAAATTCTTTTTTTGTTTGTATTAGTATGTTTCAAAATGGGTCCCATTTTAATTTGGTGAAGATCTGATGAAGAACTTCGAAGATATACAACAGAACTCTTCAATAAATTACGGCAAATCTCTCGGGATTGCTGCAATTGCATGTCTGTTTATTGTTTATACCATGTCATAACATAACATCACGCCAGTACGCTCTTAAGGGGTGCGCAGATGAGAGATCTGCGCACCCCTGTTCAAGTTTCATGATATTCGGGTAATCTATTCTGGTGTTATAGGTACCTTACTAAACAACTTGCCTATTAGGTAGGTAGGTACAACTAAAAAGTGAAAAAAAAACTTTTTACAAAAAAATACTACCGACTTCCAAATAAAAAAACTACAAAGTGAAAAATAACATTATTTTTGGAAGTCGGTGTCCATAACGCAGAAAATTGGTACCAACGAAAGACGCCGACATCCAGAAATACAGTAATTTTTCACTTTGTAGTTTTTTTATTTGGAAGTCGGTAGTATTTTTTTGTAAAATGTTTTTTTATTCCTCTGGTAAAAGTTATCTGACTATTGAAAAATTGGCCCTTAGTACAATGCCTTCAAACTTTAACCTTTTGTATGTTTGTACTCCTTCCCGCTCAAACGGCTGGTCGGAGGATACTTTTTTTTGCCGGGAATATGTTCCCTTGGGACAATTTTAACATTCACGCGGGCATAGCAGCTGGCAGAAGTTAGTATTTTTTTTTGCATATATAAGTATTTCCTACAACAGTATTGTTTTCATAAATATTTTTTATTTTATAATCTATCTCTGTGCCAAATTTCATCCAGATCCTTCCAGCCGTTTGAGCGTGAAGAAGTAACTAACATACAAACACACTAACAAACTTTCGCCTTTATAAAACTCGTGTGATACTATTGTAGGAAATGCTAAAAGAAATCGCAACGACTCCAAACGTGATCGAAGCGACTAACAAACCACACCTGCAAGAGAACCTCGAGGAACTGATGACTGCACTCAATCTGTGCGAGAAGGCTCTGAACAATTACCTCGAGACAAAGCGACTGGCTTATCCTCGTTTTTACTTCGTGTCTTCTGCTGATTTGTTAGGTAATAAGAACTTATAATCTAGCCTAGTAGAGACCTCTTCTACTGACGTATTCCACATTGGGCACCCGCTATAACGGCACCTGTGGTATTCCACATACGGCGCCTATCGATATTTTTCGCAGGTGCCATTAGTGGAATAATTTATTATTCCAGATTTGGCACCTACGAATCAGTAGGTAGGTACTAGTGTTGGTACGTTTATTTTTTTTAGGACGGCAAAATCAAAAATTCGATTAAAATCAGTAGAGAGTTTAATCACATCACATCACATCATCAGCCTATTAATGTTCCCACTGCTGGGACACAGGCCTCTCCTCTGCTGTGAGAGGGGATGGGCCATAATCCACCACGCGGGCCCTGTGCCGGTTGGTGGATGTCACATGTGTTCGAATTTTTGGTTTTAGGACATGCCGGTTTTCTCACGATGTTTTCCTTCACCGATTTTTGAGAGTTTAATAACATGATAAAAATATAACTTTCTCTTTTCCTTGCACTGGCTCGAAAAATATCGATAGGTGGAATACCTCAGGTGCCGTTATAACAGGTTCCCAATGTGGAATACGTCCTTCTATTGCATGCCACTACTCTCCGTCAAACCTGTAACTTGTGATGAACTAATGCGGTACCGATTAGATTTCTTAGAACGATCGCCTTTAGCAATGTAGACATTTTAATCAATTATACACATTGTTATTTTATTTTTGCATAACATTTTGTATTTTTTTAAATCAAATCAAATTTATTGCATCATGAATCCACATACAGGTGATACATATTAATAACAGTAACAATGTTATTATATTGCAACATCAAAATGTATTTTAGTTATTTTATTTGCTGTTTTTCGTGTTGCAGTTTATCAAAAATAAATCAATACTATTCAACACTATAGCGCTTTCTCTGTCTAAACCATAAATCATATAGTTTATTATTTGAGCCCTTGTCAACACTTGAATCTGAAATGCTAGCTGGTTACGCTTCTGTATTCTGTCAACCTTAGTTCGAGCCTGTGCGCCTGTCGCCATGTGCGCTACACACACCTTTCCGATATATAAAACAAAGGCTAATTAAACTGATTTTATTCATACCCTTAAACCTTTATTTTATTTGGTGTCCACCTTAATAACCCCAACAGGTTTTATATATCCAATAATTCTTCTTTCCAAATTTAACCTTCATACCTTTACACTGTGATGTTGAATGCCCATGTCACACCCACTCCTATCAGGGTCGGAGACTCTACACTCGAAGTTGTGGATGACTATGTCTACCTGGGACAAACGATCCAGTTGGGTAGGGCCAACTTCGAGAAAGAGGTCAACCGTCGAATCCGATCGAATCCGGCTGGGCAGCGTTCGGGAAGTTGCGCGGTATCTTCACGTCCAACTTACCACAGTGTCTCAAGACGAAAGTCTATGACCAGTGTGTGTTGCCAGTTATGACCTATGGCTCTGAGACGTGGTCGCTCACAATGGGCCTCATCAGAAAGCTTACAGCTTACAGTCACCCAAAGGGCAATGGAGAGGGCTATGCTCGGCGTTTCCTTACGTGATCGAATCAGAAATGTAGAGATCCGCAAGAGAACCAGGGTTACCGACATAGCCCGAAGAATTGCCAAACTTAAGTGGCAGTGGGCAGGGCACATTGCTCGCAGAACGGATGGCCGATGGGGCAGAAAGGTTCTGGAGTGGCGACCGCGAACCGGAAGACGTTGCGTTGGAAGGCCTCCCACCAGGTGGACCGATGACCTGGTGAAGGTTGCAGGGATCCGCTGGATGCGGGACGCACGGGACCGGTCAATGTGGCGACGCTTGGGGGAGGCCTATGTCCAGCAGTGGACGTCTTGCGGCTGATATGATGATGATGACCTTTACACTGCAATATTTACTGCTACGTAAATAACTGTGTATTCTAATTTATCGGAATAACAGAGCGAATAAGCACGTTGCTTCACTACTGTAAGCGTCCAAGAGGTTTTGCATTTAATTGTCTATGATTGCCGGTTAATAATTATGAAACTTCTTTTTAAGCGTGCATCTGTCAAATGTAAAGTAACAGGCTGGACGGAGAGTAAGTTTGATTCTCACCATATCATCCATCCATTCAAGGCACCTTCATTTACTGATCATTTCTAAGACAGGCAATACACTGGAATAGACTGGCTACAGGCAATACCGTCACCCAACATAAGTACTATGTTGAGTGACAACACCTTTCGAATCGCTACATGTCTGCGTTTGGGTGCTCCTAGCGGAGGTCCACATCGTTGTCAATGTGATGAAACAGTCGACCGCCTCGGACACAATGGCCTATCATGTAGTAGGAGCGCTGGCCGGATAGCACGGCACGCCAGCATTAATGACATCATACGACGGGCTCTTGTCACTGCCGGGGTGCCAGCTGTTTTACAACCCAATGGCTTGGCTCGCGACGATGGGAAGAGATCAGACAGGATGACCATAATGCCTTGGAAGGTGGGTAGACCTTTGTTGTGGGATGCAACATGTGTCGACACCCTTGCGCATCAATCATCATCATCTCCCATCTTCTTAGCACAATGGGTTGTGCTGGGGCTGCCGCTGCTGGTGCAGAAAACCTCAAACGGCGCAGATACAACAACCTTATTGGAAGCTATATTTGAACCGTTTGCGGTTCATTAGGTCCATGGGATCCGAGTGCTCTTCGAGTATTTTGAGATGTAAGCAAACGGTTAGTCGGCTCTTCACGTGACTAGAGGGCTGAGCTTTTCTTTGGCCAGAGAATCAGCATTGCCATCCAACGTGGCAATGATGCCAGCGTTCTTTACACGTTGACAGCGATTTGGACTATTTTTTTACACCCAATGATCCCAGACCTTTTTAAATGCCTTCGTAGTTTTTATTTATTTAAGTGTATATGTATATAAAGGGTGTCTCAGTAAGAGTGCACTTTTCATTTTAAAATAAAATCAAGTATTTTATGACAGAGTTGTGATATTTTTATTGTATTGTAAAGAAGACATGTTCCGATTAAGTATGGAATAAAATATCCGGCAAATGACCCCCACGGCTCCGATTACAGGCCATTACTCTTTTCATGAAATTTTCCACGACTTTTGCACAGAGATGTGGCTGTATCTCATCGATGACGCGTTGGATTTCCGATTTGAGCTCAGGAATTGTTTCGTGTTTATTCGCATAAACCCGAGATTTCACAAAACACCAAAGAAAAAAATCGCACGGCGTTAAATCACACGATCTTGATGGCCAGTTGACATCAGAATTTCGTGAGATAATGTGTTCTGGAAATCGTTGCTGCAATAAGTCGATTGTTTCATGCGCGGTGTGGCAGGTTGCGCCGTCCTGCTGAAACCACATGTTGTCCAGATTCACGCCGTCCAGTTGAGGCCGCAAGAAGTCCGTTATCATGTTCCTGTAATGAGTCATATTTTTGTAATTTTATGATGACATATTTTTGTAATGAGTTTTCACAATTATAACGCGTTGTTCTTTCGAAAAGCGCTCCATTTTTAATAATCGGAATAAACAGAGGTCAAATTCAATCAAATTTCAGAGTAGCCACATGCATGAAAAAAAAAATCCAATTTTAAAAAGTGCACTCTTATGAGACACCCTTTATAATATACATATACACAAGTATATATATATTATTAATTAAGTATTTTATAGTATGTAAATATATTGGTAATAAACTAATTTTATAAAACTAATTTGAAAACCTAAACTTTTTTCCGTGATCCAACGGTAATGGTCACTAAAACTCTTCAGATATCCTGTCGAATGGCAACAACCCGCCAGCAGTTGGTCGGCACCTGACCAAGTTGTACGACAACTTGGCGCAGCTCGTGTTCCCCGATGAGACCAGCAAGCAAGCCTTCGAGATGATATCCAAGGAGAATGAAGAGCATGTGCCTTTTAAAGCACCCTGCTGCGATTGTTCTGGAAAGGTTTTCATGAATTATTTTGCCTTATTCTCGTCGTGATATTTATCTATACTGTGATTTTTAATTTTGTAGACTTAACTGACATTTGGGGGATTGTCACTATATCGTTACATAAAAATCGTGTTGTATCCTGACTATCCTGAGTCATCGAAAATCGAAAAGAAGTAGACCGAAAATGCAACTATTTCACGGCAAATAAATTAAATTTGTTAAGAAACTAACTAGCGGGCCTTAAATAGTTTCTACTCATTTATGTTGGACTTCATTTTATCGATCGCATTTATTTTACTCATCATCTGCTTAGCCTTTTCCCAACTATGTTGGGCTCGGCTTCCAGTCTAACCGGATTTAGCTGAATACCAGTGTTTTACATGGATCGACTGCCTATCTGACCTCCACAACCCTGTAACTAGGTAACACGGTACCCCTTGGCTAGACTGGTGTCAGATCTCAAGCTTCTGACTACTCGTAACGACTGTCAAAGATCTTCAAATGACAGCCGGGACCAACGGCTTAACGTGCTTTCCGAGGCACGGAGGAAACTCGGTATGTTGAAATGGTCACCCATCCACGGACCGATCTCGTCAAGCGTTGCTTAACCTTGAAGATCGACCCATGCGGCTGTTATTATTTAGCCACGAGCTCCTTTTAATTCCGCATTTATTTTATTGTTGATTTCATATTTAACACAATTAAAGTGTATGTACTATGTGTATGAATACTGTTATATTTAAATATATTACGTTTATATTCATAAAACATTTATTTACACCAATTAGTAAAATTAAATTGAGGAATCACGTCACGTCGATTCGATGAATCACATGATTGAGCCTTACCTACAACACTATGCTCCGCGCTTGCAACATTTAAAAAATAGCTTCATTGGCAGCTGTCACTTTAGTCACAGTATAAATATACAAACAGTATGGAAACTACCTGTAAACGCTCGAAACGGTACACTCACACAAACGTACGCACCGACGAGCGTTCGTGCACTTCCTAGGTAATGTCAGAGGCCTTAGTGCGAGTTTTTACTCACGCTCAATCGCGTTAACGTAAACATCATTTTGTATTGAAACTGGATAAGCACCGCCGTTTGACGGTAAGGAGAAACCGCTTTTTTTGTATACATTTTGACACAAGAGATCGGTTACGTTATCACGAGTGAGCGTGACTAAAAACTCACACTAAGGCCTCAGTACTAAGTGCCGCGTCGCGACGAGTCACGAATTTTTGTGTTAGTGTGCCGTTTCGAGCGTTTGTAGGTAGTTGCCAAACTGTGTGTATATTTAAACTGTGGTTTAGTCTACGAAATTAAAAATCACAGTGTAAGTAAAAATGTTGAAAGATATAGGACGTATTTTATGTATTTATATATGTTTTATTGTAGGAATATACAAAAAGTAACTTCAAAATAAAAAGCATTTCACGATTTCTTCTAGGCAATTTTTTAAGGTATTTTAGTATATTTACATACAAACTTTTAGGTCCGTATTACAGTTTGATCTTCAATCGGTTGATCACTAATTACATCCATAACTATTTATAGACCCGATTTCTAGAAAATCCACCCCTAAAGGTGAAGGATTTATTGATAAATTTCCCACATTTTTTTTCATTTGTGGACCGATTCTGTTGAAATTAAGTACGTAAACTGAAAAGCGAAAAAATATTTTTAACAAAAAATTAAACCGACGAAATAACGAACAGAAAATCAAAAAGTAAAAAACTTTTAGTCGAGCATTTTGAGATGGCGCCAAAAAAACAATTAACAAAGATCAGCCTAGCTACAGTCATTCTACACTTTAGGCCATTTGAATTTTTTTTTTGCTTGGCGCTACCTCAAAATGCTGGTCTATATATTTTGATTTTCAGTTCGTCAATTCATCGGTTTATTTTTTTTTGGTAAAAAGGTTTTCTCTTGTCTTGTCGTACGTTTCATTTTATATTTTTGTGACTCTAATATTTTATTGTCTTACAATGAAATGAGAAATGTTGGGAATCTTTAAAAGATTTAATGTAAGCAAAGAAGATGGTCGAAATTGGATGGTGGATGGCAGACGAGACTTTCTTTAAGTACGTGTCTACACAAAAGAAATGTTCATGCTACACTTCTGTAAGAACTTCTTCCAAGTATGTATGTAAAATTATGCACCAGGTGGAAACCTGGTTAAACCGAGTGACAGACTGCATGCGGTCGACTCTGCGCGATATCTTCGAGCACAGTGTCAAGTCATACGAGGACAAGGCGCGAGACGAGTGGGTCTTCGATTGGCCCGCACAGCCTGCCCTCGTCGGCACACAGATCTGGTGGACCACAGAGACCAACCAGGCTTTTGAGAAACTTGAAGAAGGTACGAAGTATTTCCGTGCACGTGTAGGTCTGTAGGTACGGGAATACACACTTGCGTCCCTTAGGAAAGCATATGTTCAGCAGTGGATGTCTTTTGGCTGAAATGACGTAGGTACAGACAGTGAACATTTCTTTTTGGTTCACCGACTGCATAATATTTCTCAGGACTATGGCAGAAATGGTACTTGTAGCATTGTGAATACTAAGGTACATACGCAATAGAATCCGCTCTCATTTAGATGCCACTCGCACGAAGCGACTATCAGATATTCCAGTTAGAGAGTCCGGAAATATTCATCCATTTTGACTAAAACTTCTTTTAGGGGCAATTTCACCAATGAATATAAATGCAATTAGTTCAACTAAACTCAGTTTATGCGAATACAGTGTTCTGATTAATAAAGAAATAAATAAAATAAAATGAAAAATAAAAAAAACTTTTTACAAAAAATACAACCGACTTCCAAATAAAAATACTACAACGTGAAAAATAACTTCAATTTCGGAAGTCGGTGTTCTTGTTTTCGTTTCTTCGTTTTTGGACACCGACTTCCGAATATTAAGAATAAAAAAATAAAAAATAAAATAATTTCACAACTTAGTTGTGGTATATAATGGACCAGTTATATAGGCTAGGTACCAATAATACCCAAAGTGAAGCCAGAATAGATTAATCCAATAACATGAAACTCAAACAAAACCGATGGAATAAGAGTATACCAAGGTGAATTGTTTACACCTGCGTACCCCTTTATAGCGTACTAGTGTGATGGTATGTTATGAAATGGTGTAAACAATAAACAGAAATGCGATTGCAGCTATCCCGAGTGATTTGTCGTCATTTATTGAAGAGTTATGATGTATATCTCCGAAGTTCTTCATCAAAATTAAATGGGACCACATGACAAGCACCAGCTTTCAAATGAAAAAAGAATCATCAAAATCGGTTCCCCCAGTAACAAGTTCTGAGGTAATACACATAAAAAAAATACCGCCGAATAAAAAAATAAAAAAAAAACCTCCTTTTTGGGAAGTCGGTTGAAAATAGTAATTTATGCAATGGCCATATAATAGGGGTTATTAAAACGCGATCGCCTCATGTGATAATAATATCACGCGAGTATGTTGTTGTAGTTAGTCATTCATAGTTCGTGTAATAAGTGTTGTAGCCGTCCAACACAGGCAAGCTCTTATTTTGCTCAGCCAACAGCCAGTCAGTATATCGCAATCATTTTTAATAAGAGAAGGTAGGGTGTTCAATTCATCAAAATTTATTTTAATGTTACGTATATTTTATGATTAAACGAACTTACCTGTACGTGAAGTTCGATCATAATTATACGATGGCTTCGTCCGAAGAGATTAGCATAAACACAATGTAGTAACACGTACGGTGTTGCCTTTGCGCACTGAAAGTTAAAAGCCCTATACCTAAAACTAAAAAAAATAAGTGTTTTTTTTTTGATAATTTTTAGGTGAGGGTAGACCCATTTCCTTTGCTAAATACCTACCCTGTTCTATTGCTCATTTAGTTCAGAGCCTAGATCCTCGAGTCCTGTTTTTGATATTTCATATTGTGGAAAAATAAATATGGGAGGGTGGGTTGCTAATCTCTTCGGACGAAGCCATCGTATAATTATGATCGAACTTCACGTACAGGTAAGTTCGTTTAATCATAAATTATACTCAGCTTCGTCCTCGAGATTAGCATAAACACAATGTAGAATTTGAGAGCTACTGAAATATCAATAAAACACTTTTGTGTAACAAGGCAATCAATTTTAATCAGTATGAGTTCAAAATCATAATGATTATTATTTAAAATAAAGTAATAAACATATTGTAATTAAATTAATCGTTCTGTTTATACAAAAATTTTACTGACTCAGTTGAAATTAACTTAATTAACATAAAGCCCAGCGAGTGGACGTCTTTCTGCTGAAATGGTGAGTATCTAAAATTACACAAAATTATCACGAAACTTAATAATAATCACTTAATTATTATTACAATTGTTTAATATTGATCTTGCAAATAAATCACCTTCCTCTGTAATTTGTACATTTCTATTATAAAATTTCATAAAAATCTGAGATGAACCGCTCCATCCTGCGGTTTTTCTAATAGTTTCTAAGTTAACTCTACATTTGTGGGCTTTCGATGTGGCAGCATGTCGGGTGCTGTGAGCTGTAAGGCATAGCACGCACAGCGATCTTCATTCGCGCGAATTTTTTTTCCGCGCGAATTTTTTTGTACTATTTGGGCGCGATTTTTTTTCCGCAGTGCGTGCAGCTTCATACATTTCCATAGGACACAGAATGCGCGGAAAAAAATTCGCGCGAATAAAAATCGCAGTGCGTGCCATGCCTAAAGATAGATATATCTATACCACACTCTCCTAGCGTAGTCTTAAACCACCGACTCAATGTTTGTGCCGAAACTAATTTATGTGGTTTCCGCACACCGATAAACAGGCTATTTACATTACCACGAAGTGAACTTGTCGAATCAAGATAAGCTAACAGGGTCAGGACTGGACAGATTTCCGGTTTTTCGTGAAAAAATGGTAAAATAAGATTAGGTTGCACGGTTCCTATTTTGGATGTTTTTATAATAGGTATTTTAATAGTAATCTTGTCAGCATGAATTTCTATGTTATTTATATAAATTTTTGCTAATGTTTGCATTCGGTGTGCAGTAACCAATGATAATAAAGTGACTAATTTACGTGAAAGTTTATCTAAACCCAAGCTATCGTTAGGATACCAAGAGGACAAAATGTTTAGGACTTTAGACGTATCCCAAGTAGTGTTATACTTTGGTAAGGGTGGTCGAAGTCTAAAGACACCTTTAAAGAAGCGCTTTACAACTTCACTATCGCTGACTTTTTCAATTAGAATTAAGGCTAAAGCCGATCGACAACTGTTTAAAGTTCCGTATTGGGCTCCTGACTCAAACAATGTTGTTAGAAATAGAATCGCATCATTGATTGATGCCCCGAAAATTTCTATCTTTTTAGATAAACAAAAATTATACCATTTCTTAAGACAGGTGTCGTATTGTTTTATCGATGTACCGGAGAGGGAAGCCAATATTATTTCAATTGCTGGTGATGGAATATTTCTTCTCAGCAACGATTCCCGGACAAGAGACCGGCAGCCAGGGTAAACCGAGGGTGTGTAATGTTGTTGCTGCAAGGTGATAAAATTGTTTGTTTATTTGGATCAAAATATAAAACAGATGATACAAGAAGTTTCCTGAACAGAGGGTACCAAGGTTGGGTAGGCCATAACGGCACCACTACAATACCAGTAGCTTTGTCTTTAACAATTTTTCGTAGCGTTTTTAGGAACATTGAAAAAGGAGGGAATGCGTAAAAGTAAATGTGTGACCATGATAAGGTAAATGCATTTATGGCCATAGCGTCAGGATCTCGGAACCATGACACGTAGTTACGACCTTTTTTGTTAACACGACTTGCAAAAATGTCTACATCAGGGAAACCAAAGGTGTCTGTTATATTGTAAAAAACTGAGTCGCTCAATTCCCACTCAACATCTGGGTGGATTCTACGTGATTCCGCGTCGGCTATTGTATTATCTGCCGACCGAATGTATGATGCATACACAATAATATTCCTAGATTGACACCATTCCCATAAATCTTTAGTTATGCGTGTTAGGTGGGGATATTGTATGCCTCCCATCCGATTTATGTAGGATATGGCCGTAGTGTTGTCAATGCGAAGTAGTATTTGGCAACTTTGCATTGTTACGGCAAAAACTTTTAAACCAAAAAAGGCAGCAACGATTTCTAAATAATTTATATGATGTGATCGTTCTTCAGCTGTCCATGCCCCACTAGCTGTCTCTTTCCCGCACGCCGCGCCCCACCCCGTAGTCGAAGCATCACTAAAAATTTCCAGGCAGTATTCATCATATTTAATTTGACTAATAGGGTTATCTAATGCATTAAACCACCAATCAATATCTGACGATAAGTATGACGGTATGTTCATATAATTGTCGTAGTTTAATGGGTCATTTTTTAACTGTAAAAATTTGCATCTTTCAAATTGTTTTGTGTATAGCCATCCATATTCCACGGCAGGGCAAGCAGAACATAATAGGGGTCTATACTAAATTTGCAAAATCTCTTATTTTACATCGCGACATGTTTTGAAAGGTCTGTAATTAATTTTTTATTTTATTAGATTTTTCTGTAGGTAAACTGATTTGAATTTTTTTAGTATCAATTATGTAACCAAGATATTTACATGATGTCGTAGGCAATAAGTTGCATTTATCTTTATTTATAATAAACCCTAAAGCCGACAATAGTCGCTGAGTTACCGCTATGTTTTCTAAACAAACATCGTAAGAACTGCTAATAAGCAACATGTCATCTAAATATATACTAGACATATAACCGCAGGATCTGAGCAGCCCGACGACCGGTTTCATTATCTTAGTAAATACAAAAGGTGCCGTGTTCAGGCCGAACGGTAACACATTAAATTCATACAAAACAATCATACGATCAATTCGTCAAATTCAAATCTAAGATATTTTTTATAATCATCATGAATTTTTATAAGAAAGTATGCGTCTTTTAAATCTACCGTTCCCATGAAATTATTTTCCGATACGAGTTTAATTGCTGTGCGTAAATCTTCGAGTTTAAAATGTTGGGTTTCTATAAATTGATTAAGATTTTTTAAGTTAAGTATGAATCTTTGTTTACCGTTGGGCTTGGGTATCAAGAATATGCTTGATAGAAATTGCCCTTCACAAGGGTTGCAATGAGAGATAGCACCATTGCATAACAATTCGTCAATACATCTTTTGAAATTTTGTTTTTCTTTTGTTGAGTGGATTCTTTTATTGGGGATAGTACTATACTGTACAACGCGCCGAAAAGGTATTTTATATCCAGAAATCCATGAAAGAACAGTCTGATCAGAAGTTAGTTCTGACCAGGTGTCATAAAAAAGTGCCAGTCTACCAGCATAATTGCTTACTCCGGTAACATCTAGCGACGACTGCGGTAGCTCGCCCGTGTTGCGGGTGTTGTCTGCTGCCGACCTCGATAAGACCCGCGCGAGGTGCCCGCGGGCGGATTTCTCTGTGCAGGCTCCCTCATCCTCTGAATCCCCGTTTGCCTGCGACTCAGGGGAGGAGCCCGCCAGTTTAAATTGTTCCGTTGTTGGAACGTCGATTGAGGTGGAGGCGGCGCTGTCTTCGTTCTGTTGATGGGTGGCCGAGTTAGTGTTGATTTTAATTCTGCTCCTGTTTTTGTTATTGTCTTTGCAATTTTTAATGTTTCAGCTAAGTCTGATCCGAAAAGGTGTTTGTCAATCGTTGTTTTTTGTAGTTGTTCTTTCATCTCCTTTTTTAAGTTGTGCAAAATAAAGTTCCGGCGAAGTGTTGAGTCCGAGTTTTGATTGTCACAAAGAAGGCGTACAGTGTCCATCATCATTTGTATTAATTCTGTGTCTTTGTCCTCTTTAGCAATCATAAGAGTAATATCATTACTTAAGCATGAAATGGCACAACCTAACTGTTTTTGTTTCATCTCAATACCCTTATCTCTTTTTAAGACAACTTCTGATATGGCTGCTTTTATTTCTAAATTAAGTTCCGGTGAGTCAATTAGCTTGCAATTACTAGGAGGTAAGTATCTTTCCATTAACTCTTTACGAAGTTCGCTGGACAAGCCCTTAGTAGCCAGATGTTGTAACCGAACAGCCAGGTCGGTCTGAACTTCTTTGCCGTAGATCTTTTCCACAGACGGATCCTCTCCAAATATTTCTAAAATTTTCGAGTCCAGCTCGATGCTCGGAGGTGTGTCAGTTGCGTTAAGGACTTCAGTCTCTGAGGAAAGGACTTGTGGCTGTGAAGTACTTGTGGATGGAATTGGTTCTGCAGCGCTAGTTGAGGGAACTGGGTCCAAAGCATTGATCGAAGAAATGCAATCCTTGGCGCCCATGGTTGGCTCATCATGATATTCTGATTCCAAATCCGTTACTTCCTCAAAAGATTCATCGTCGTAGTATTGACATCGGGGAGAGGGTGTGTCCTCTGTAATGAGTAGATTTATATTGTTATTTATGAAGGTAATCAGAACTCATTGTAATTGAAATGAAACTGACTTATTTACAATAATAAGATAAGCGCACGCAGGTGGGCCGGTGTATCTATGGATATAGATTCGTACCGTGTGCGGCTTAGTATTGTTACAAGATAGGCCAACGCCATCTAGTAACGAGAGGAAGAACTAGGTAGTAACTAGTGGCGCCATCTAGTATTGAATAGCGGAACTAATTTTCTCAAAAGCTCGTGTTGAATGGAATTTTCCAGAAGGTTCGAACCGAACATTCTGGATGTTTCTAGTCGCTTCGGGAACAATTAGTTCGAAAGTCGATTGTTCTGGAAGTTTCTCGAATTATCTAGAACAGTATGGAACGTTCCAGAAACTTCATCCGTGCTATATAAAGAGCGGTCGGATTCGTCGTGAGTCAGTTTCGATTGAGAAGCGATACAGAGCGATCAAAGCGGAAAATAGTGCGAAGTAATAGAATTGTTTAAGAAGTGTTTTTGTAATAAACAGTGAATAATTGAAGTCTGCTGTTTCAATAATTTATCCCTGAACCCCAGCTCGTAACAAATTGGTGTCAGAAGTGGGATAAATTATGCCGGTTCTACCGAAGGAAGAAACGGAGGGGATGCGCACCATTAGTCAGCGCCAGCAAGACGTAGACCAGAGGCGCTTTGGAGACGCTCCCTCACCGTCATCAAGTGGACAACGAGACTCCGCGGCGGCAGCGGCATCAGCTCAATCTCCGGTGACCCCTGACCTCGCTGCTCTGATGAGTTTTATGCAAGAGCAGGCTCGCCGCTTGGAAGAGCAGTTGCAGCGCGACAAGGAGGAACAGGCTCGCCGTCAGGAGGAGCAGGCTCGCCGCTTGGAAGAGCAGCTGCAGCGTGACAAGGAGGAACAGGCTCGCCGTCAGGAGGAGCAGGCTCGCCGCTTGGAAGAGCAGCTGCAGCGCGATAAGGAGGAACAGGCTCGCCGTCAGGAGGAGCAGATTCGCCGTCAGGAGGAGCAGTTCATGGTAATCAAGGACCTCCGCACTGCAATTAGTAAGGAGATGAAAGAGGTAAAGGACCAGGTCCAGCAGCAGGAGATCCGCATCGCCGAATTGGAGAGAATTGTTCGTGGGCTCAAATCTGGAGGAGATGCCGTGGCACCTGCGGTAATTGCGCCCTCGCAAGGTGCTTTTAAAGTGCCACCATTCGACGGCTCTTCATCATGGTCTGCCTACAAGATACAGTTCGAGGCCGTCATGAAAGCGAATAGGTGGACCAAAGAACAGGCCTTGACTGCTCTAACCTTGGGTCTTCGCGACCAGGCCTTGATTGTGTTAGAGGCACTTGGACAGGACGTTACTTTCGAAAAGGTTCTGGAAGCATTGGAAGCTAGATACGGCGACGCGCACCTGGAATATGTGTTTCGGGCGCAACTAAAAGACCGGTCGCAACGGGTTGGTGAAACTCTTCAGCAGTGGGCTCTGGAGGTGGAAAAGCTGGTTCGGAAGGCTTACCAGTCGTCACCTGTGCTGATCGACGGGAACCTCGTACAGGCGTTCACGGATGGGATCCGCGACCTGGAGGTTAGGGCTGCAGTAAGGCTAGGTCATTTCAAGGACCTCAAGGATGCTCTAGCCCATGCTTTGGAGGTGGAGGCAGTACGGCGGGACGAACGAACTCACCGAATCAGGGCGGTTGCAACTTCACCCCGATGCTATGGCTGCGGAGAGAGAGGCCACATCCGATTGAGCTGCCCGAAGCGAAGGCCTCCCCACGGTGGTAAGCAGTCGCCTTTGGTAGGATCATCTGACGTCCCTGCTGGGCAACAGCAGCAGGGAAACGAGTAGATGCCAGGACTAAGGGGCGGGTGCTGGCTGGTTATGGAAGAGCCCCAAGGATCTCGATCTCTCAATCCTGTGACGGAAACAGCCTGATCATCGAGGGCGAAATTAACAGAACACCATGCAAGCTGACACTGGATACTGGGGCTTCTCGGACAGTTGTCAGTTTCCAACTAGCTAGACGGTTTCTTGGGGACTTCTTCGGGAGCCATGAAGGTGTACATCTGAGAACAGCCACCGGTCAGCACATAACCGTCCGAGGTGAGAAGGAGGTGGACATGAAGTTAGGAAACAAAGTTTATCGCCACAATGTTATCGTGGCCGACATAGTGGACGACTGCATTCTGGGTTTGGACTTCATGCGAAAACATCACTGTGAGATCGACGTTTATCAAGGTGTATTAAAGTGTGGCTCACAGGAAGTCTTCATGGAAGGAGCAGCATCGGGAAAAGTGTACTGCTTAAAAAAGGTTATTCTTCGTCCAAGGTCAGAAACAATCATACCAGTTTGTCTACCAAGGAATTCTGGTCAGGAAAACAGATGTGTACTTATAGAAGGTCTAGATAACGATGTTTCATGGAAAATTGCACGCACATTGGTAAGAGGTACTAGTGTTTCATCGGTACGCGCACTCAACACAAGTGACCAGGACCTGGTGCTCAAGAAAGGCACATTATTAGGCACTTGTGACGGAGTGGTTTGGATGCGTAGATGCCACGAACACCCAACCAACACCAAAGTTAGTGCAAGATTCGATGTGTCATCGCTTTTGAAGAACAGCCAGAATAACTTGTCGGAAGAAGAAAAGAACAAGGCTAAGAAGATGTTAAACAAGTTCGCCGACATTTTCTCGACAAATGATGCTGACATAGGGAAGACAGCGTTAGTTCAACACAGAATTAATACAGGAAATGAGGTACCAATCCGCCAGCGACCAAGACGTGTTCCAGTGGCACGGGAACGGGAAGTGGACGACATGATCAAGGGTATGGTGAAAGACGGCGTGATTGAACCTTCATCCAGTCCATGGTGTTCACCGGTAGTATTGGTGAAAAAAAAGGACGGCAGCATGCGCTTCTGTGTAGACTATCGCCGACTAAACGACATCACGAAGAAGGACAGTTATCCGTTGCCAAGAATCGATGACACCCTGGATACGCTATCGGGAATGAAGTGGTTTTCCACCTTAGACTTAAAGAGTGGCTACTGGCAGGTCGAATTAGACCCTCGAGATAAGGAAAAGACAGCATTCTCTACAGGCAAAGGATTGTGGCAATTCAACGTTATGCCATTTGGACTGTGTAATGCGCCTGCCACCTTTGAGAGATTGATGGAGCGGGTACCTTCTGGGCTGATTGGTGACGCCTGCCTAGTCTACTTGGATGACATTATAATCGTGGGACGGACGTTTGAAGATCACCTCCGCAATTTGGAACGTGTGCTGTCAAAGATACGAGGAGCCAATCTAAAGCTAAGTCCAAAGAAATGCGCGTTGTTCAGGCGGCAAGTGAACTTTTTAGGACACGTTGTTTCCGAAGAAGGTATTCAAACGGACCCGGATAAACTCGTTGCCGTCAAGGATTGGCCAGTTCCGGAGAACAAAACGCAAGTCAGGGCATTTCTCGGTTTGTGCTCCTGCTATCGGCGGTTTGTGAAGAGCTTTGCTGACATTGCCCGACCTCTTCATAAGCTAACTGAAGACAAGATACAGTTCTCCTGGAATGAGAGCTGTGACGTCGCATTTCAGAAGCTAAAGGAACATCTGTGCAATGCACCCATCCTAGGCTATCCTGACAATGAAAATGAATTCATAGTTGACACAGATGCCAGCAATACTGGAATCGGCGGGGTATTGTCTCAACGAAAAGGAGATCATGAGGTTGTAATTGCGTATTTCAGCAAAGCCTTATCCAAACCTGAGAGGAACTACTGTGTCACCCGAAGGGAGCTTCTAGCTGTAGTAAAGACATTGCAGCATTTCAATAAATATTTGTTGGGGCGGAAATTTCTCCTGCGAACGGACCACGCTGCTTTGAAATGGCTACTGCAATTTAAGAACCCAGAAGGACAGGTAGCAAGATGGATTGAGCTACTGCAAGAGTTTGATTTCGTAATTCAACATCGTAGCGGAACGTCGCACGGTAATGCTGATGCTCTCTCGCGAAGACCGTGTCCAGACCAATGTAAACATTGTGCGAGACAAGAAGCTAATCAGGTAACGCTAGTGCGGGTTTTGGGGACGGATCTTAGCGAAGAGTGGAAGGAAACCTTGCAGAGTGCTCAACAAGAAGACAGAGACCTAAAACCGATCCTTGAATGGAAGAAATCAGGTGCTCCTAGGCCTCACTGGAGTGATGTCGCAGCAACCAGTTCCATCACCAAGAGTTATTGGGCACAGTGGGAAAGCTTAGTTATCCAGGATGGAGTTCTGTGCCGAAAATGTGAGAATCCTCGTGGTGACCAGTGTTATTTACAAATGGTCGTACCTAAAGTCAATGTGCCGGAAGTCTTACAGCTTTATCACAATGGAAGTTCAGGAAGTCATATCGGCATTAAGAGGACTCTGACCAAGATCCGAGAAAGATTTTACTGGATCCATTGTCGAGAGGACGTTAAGGAATGGTGCCGCAAATGCACAAGTTGTGGGGATGCGGCTGTGAAAGGACCACACATTCGTAGTAGAGGTGCATTAAAGATTTATGAGCACATCAGAGAGACCGGTCAACAGATGTCTAAGAGGATGAAGATTCGCTACGATCGGAAGGCGAACAATAAGGGCTTCGATGAAGGATCTCTTGTATGGTTACATAACCCGGCACGGAGCAAAGGAAAATCGCCTAAATTACAAGCAAAATGGGATGGACCTTATCGCGTAGTTACCAAGATCAATGACGTCACCTACCGAATTCAAAAGGGACCCCGAGGTGCATCAAAGGTCGTTCATGTGGATCGGTTGGCCCGTTATCATGGGTCTAACAATGCTCGGGACGAGCATGTCTAAGAGGGAGGCAATGTTACAAGATAGGCCAACGCCATCTAGTAACGAGAGGAAGAACTAGGTAGTAACTAGTGGCGCCATCTAGTATTGAATAGCGGAACTAATTTTCTCAAAAGCTCGTGTCGAATGGAATTTTCCAGAAGGTTCGAACCGAACATTCTGGATGTTTCTAGTCGCTTCGGGAACAATTAGTTCGAAAGTCGATTGTTCTGGAAGTTTCTCGAATTATCTTGAACAGTATGGAACGTTCCAGAAACTTCATCCGTGCTATATAAAGAGCGGTCGGATTCGTCGTGAGTCAGTTTCGATTGAGAAGCGATACAGAGCGATCAAAGCGGAAAATAGTGCGAAGTAATAGAATTGTTTAAGAAGTGTTTTTGTAATAAACAGTGAATAATTGAAGTCTGCTGTTTCAATAATTTATCCCTGAACCCCAGCTCGTAACAGTATCTACGGTGAAGTGACAATCCCACAGATTGCCCGCATCACCCGTATAGCTTCACGTATACTAACAAGGTAACAGTTCATATAACTGATCGCAATATTAGCCTTGCACGTGATATAAAACAAAAGGGTTAAGTAGGTTAGGTACTTATAACGTTTACGAGTCCGAAGTGTTAACCCCAAAAGTTAACCGCAACGATAACGTTTAAACGTTGATGTGATTATGCAACGTTATTATTATAACGATTTTACGCAATATAATGACACTTGACTAACCTCTGGAATGCGACGTCGATCTTGTCTCACGCTGAAGTTTCTTCTCCCATTTCTTTAACTTTTTTGTAATATATTCGTAATCGTGTTTACTTTTTCGTTTCCCCATGACACTTCTTAAAACTTTAACCAAACTGATAACAATAATTAAAAATTATGTGCGCTCGGGCAGAGCACTGAACTGTGAATGAGCAATAGAACAGGGTAGGTATTTAGCAAAGGAAATAGGTCTACCCTCACCTAAAAATTATCAAAAAAAAAACACTTATTTTTTTTAGTTTTAGGTATAGGGCTTTTAACTTTCAGTGCGCAAAGGCAACACCGTACGTGTTACTACATTGTGTTTATGCTAATCTCGAGGACGAAGCTGAGTATAATAATTAATATGGAGAATAGTAGTAGAAGCACTTAAACCATTAAGATAGTTATTGCACTCATTCGGAGTACATGTGTAAGCCTTCGCGACTTCAACATTGTCCAAGTCAGTGATAATATTTTCAACTAGATTAGCCATTGATACCGCTGAGAAATTACCAATTAGAACGCTGTATTGGCATAAACTGATTTTAGTTGAACAAATCGCTATTAGTTTTATTGGTGAAATCGGTCCTTCGATTTGCCTAGCCTAACATATTCTATGTTAAATAAATAAATCAACAAGATTCTACGCATTTTTTTTACCACGACAGAATAAAATATGTAGTGCTAAAAAGTATTGTGACCGCTACGATCCTTCTACTTTATTTACCAATAAGTAACTTATAGGTTACGAGAACGCACTGAAAGATTATCAGAAGAAACAAATCTCCCAGCTAAGCGCATTGATTATGTTGCTACTGGGTGACCTGACCGTCGGCGATCGACAGAAGATCATGACCATCTGTACCATCGATGTACACTCCAGAGATGTGGTCGCCAAGCTTATCGTCGCAAAGGTGGATAATTCTAATGCTTTCCAGTGGCAGAGTCAGCTAAGGTAGGTGTCTTATGCCTGGCTAAGCGCGCAGTGTAAATGTTTTCGATTTTCAAACTAAGAAATCGAATTCGAGATCAAAAATGTAAACAAAGGTGTTGCCAATTTTAAATAATAACCTCAATTGTGCAGTTTTCCGAAATGTACTAATAACATAGTGCTAAAATTGTAGGCATATCTTAAAAAGTTAAAATATAATATTGCACACAGTTTTCAACTTGAAAGTGACGTAAACTAGGATCCAAGAATAAAATGTTTAAAATAAAATCGTGTAAATTATTTTAATGCTACTGGCAATAAGGGAGTGGTCTTAAACATTTCGCCTCGGCTTCGCATGGGACTATTGAAATATGAGAAATGAGAATGTTCTTACACACTACCCACAGAAACCGGCCAAATCGAAATTAAATTTAACCAAATCCATTTTACCTTACCTATAATAATATTAGGGCTTACGCTATCATATTTTTAATTTTGATACGCTGCTTTAGCGTTCTGCCAAAAAAACTAAAATTAAAGAAATAAACTTATTTTGAATTACTTGGGAAATGTTGACTACACATGAACTGTCACTTTGACAAAGACATTTCTTTGTTTACTTTTTTGATCTCGAATTCGATGTTTTAGTTTAGTTTATGGTATTGTACACAGATTGACGATTATTATTTGCTACGATTAAAATTTGTAGTACGTTTACTCTTATGAGTGTCCTTTTGACACAGTGACATATATTTCGAGTAACCAGATATTGTATTGTGGATTTTTACGACAATGTTAAAAACGTAATGTGGTTCTATCTGAAAATATTTGTAATGGTCGTATTCACCGATTTTAGTGTAAGATTTGTAATGTAAAGGAAACTTTCACTATATTTACCCGACTGCCGAAAGGTTTATGTTTTTCGGGCGTATGTATGTATGTCCATTTATTTCGCACTACAGCCCAAACGGCTTGACGTACTTTTGTTACTATTTTGGGACAAATTCAAGATTTAACTGAGACTTTGACAGCAAAATAAATAAGTAAATCAGTCACATTTTTTTTATTCACAGCCATAATAATAAGTATTACCACATAACTTCTTTGGAGAACTCGTTCATTAACAACCTAAAATGTCGGATAAAACAAATTATTATAATAACAAAAACCCGACTGCTAATAAATACTTAAAGTATTACCACATAACTTCTTTGGAGAACTCGTTCATTAACAACCTAAAATGTCTGATAAAACAAATTATTATAATAACAAAAACCCGACTGCTAATAAATACTTAACTTAAAAGAGAGAAACAAGTAGTAATTTATTCTGTGAAGTAATCTAGAATGCACCATATTAATTATATTGTTTCATGACATATTTATATTAGGAAATAATGAAATATATTAAAATAGACATTAAATATTATGAGGTGCTGCCAGTGGTGAAAAAACGAAGCTTCGGTAGGTTTTTCAATAATATTTGAAAATTAAAAAAAAAATTAAAAAATTAAAATAAAAATTAAAAAATAAAAAAAATTAATTAATTATTTATTATTAATTTTTTTATTAATTTTTTTTTTATTTAAATTAAATTATTTTTTTTTTAATTTTTTAATTTTTAATTTTTTTTTTTCTGTGACAGGTTATCACGATTTTTGCTCCAAAACTGTGATAAAAATGTGTGACTCAAGCCTGTCACAGTAGGCCGTGCTCGCCCGGCTGTGCCGCTTATGGCAGGAACACACACACTCAAAAACTTCCGCCTTTATAATATTAGTGTGATGTGATATTTTTTTAAGTTCGTCGCATATTTTCCAGGCATCGCTGGGATGTCAATCTGAACAATTGCTTCGCGAATATATGTGACGCACAGTTTCTGTATGATTACGAGTACCTCGGAAACACGCCGCGTCTTGTAATCACGCCTCTGACTGATCGTTGTTATATCACATTGACACAGGTAATACGCACATGTAATACTGCCTTAGGCCGGTAACGCACTTGTAACCGGTTTCATTATAGTAGTTTATGCAACATATAATAGGGGTTATTAAAACACGAGCGTGGGTTTATCACACGAGGCGAAGCCGCATTGTGATAATAATAACACGCGAGTGTTTTAATACCTATATGCCGTTGCATACTCTATTTTATCTACACTCACAACGTAATGTAACAAATATATATTCAAGAAATATTGTTTATACACGTACTTTATATTCGTGGATAGGTAAATTTAAAAAAAAACCATTACAGTGTAACATTTTCCTTCGATTTTCAAACAACTGCTTCCTAAAATAACTATTTAATTTTTATAGCACACTTTTATTTTTAATTTAATAGCGCGTATGGGCTCATTGATTAATGTAGAAAAGTAGTGTCATTGTCTATGGATGCGCACGCTGCGCAGTCATGTGCAATGAGAATCTAAATTGCCCGCCATACCATTAGAGCATAAGGCCATACCACATATTATTTCCACTTTTGTTTTATTTCAACTGTATGAGTGAAGATAAAGTAGTGTATGCAACGGCATATAATTCAGTCTAGCATATCCATCACTCCCAAATACACAAACATTGATGATTAATTTCGGCATTACAAAAAGTCATGCGTCAAATGTTTGTGGTAACTATGCTATGTGATAATATAAGGTTTAGGCTAGAAGAGTTATCAACGCTCAGAGCATTATGTCATGAATTTATTGATGTTTATGGCTTTTAATTGTTTGGGAAGGAAAGCACTCATAAATACAAACAACTTAGTTTATAGGACCAAACCTGAAATCGCGTTAATAAAGAACAAATATACTGAAGAGCTCAAACCCCCTCACCCCCTGAAAGATTGCGTACGCATCAAAAATATGTTGCAATCTACATGGGTTTCTCTCAATGATATTCAAATAAACAGATATGTTATGAGCGCGCGTATTGTGAAGACTCGAATAGGTCACAATTGTGACCTTTAGTCTTTAGTTTATGTCACGCATGGCGAAGAGCGATAGGCTTTGTTGAAACAAAAACATAATAAAAAAATGCCATCGTGTGTATTTAGAAATTGTACCAATTATGATACCAAAGTACATAAAACAGAAGGGATCTCATACCATAATTATGTAAGTACGCAATACGCCTCAATTTACTAATTTTCTTATTTTTTTCTTCTAATTTTCTGATATTTGGAGGTTAGAAAAAGACAACAACATTGGTGGTCAGAATAATGTTTGTCAAGTGTTTGGTTTTAATTAACACGCAAGTGACAAACACTAGCTTTCCCCTTTTTTCTTGTTGGTTTTATCAAGCCATCCCTTTCGACTTGTAGTGAAATGTCAGATGAATGAAAAGTGTGTATGTGTGCTGCCGCTGCTGCGCGGAACACATTTTTCAATTGTTTTGTGAGTGTATAACGTATCTGTTTATTTGAATATGGTTTCTCCATAGTTTCTTGCATTGTTCTTCACAGAGTCTGCATCTGGTGATGGGCGGAGCACCAGCCGGGCCAGCTGGTACTGGAAAGACGGAAACCACGAAGGATTTGGGCAGAGCTCTAGGCATCATGGTCTATGTGTTCAACTGTTCTGAACAAATGGATTACAAGTCCTGTGGCAATATTTATAAAGGTTTGTTTATTTTTTTACTCTAGCGACCCGCCCCGGCTTCGCACGGGTGGTAGAGCATATGTATTTTCTATGTTAGGGTTGCATCAGCTTGTTTCGTCGAATATGTGGATTAGATTTAAATGTAACATATACTCAAGCAAGCCCCGTCATCGGTGTGAGAACCGCGCTTATTTTTTTTATGTTTTTATTTTTTGGTAACTCCTAAGATATTCATTTAAATTGTATGGTGTAAAAGCAATGATTTTCAAATAAACAGATACGTTATACACTCACAAAACAATTGAAAAGAGTGTGCCGCAAATAGCGGCAGCACACATACACACTTTTCATTCATCTAACATTAAAAAATATTTATTTTAATCAATAAATAAATAAATTACAAATACACACGATGGCATTTATTTTATTTTGTTTTTGTTTCAACAAAGCCTATCGCTCTTCGCCATGCGTGACATAAACTAAAGATTAAAGGTCACAATTGTGACCTATTCGAGTCTTCAAAATGCGCGCGCTCATAACATATCTGTTTATTTGAATATCATTGTGTAAAAGATTATCATAATGTGCATGAAATGCTTAAGGTAACTAACGTTTTCAAGTTGATAAGGATTAATACTGTCCGTCTAAATAGCTTTCCAGTTACCGCATTGTACGTGATCATTTTTTTTGAAGTTAGCATGGGTATAGTAAGATTTCCCTTAAAAGATAGATATAATAATATTTCATCGCGGACTTTTCTGTAGTTCTATAAAAGAGGAATATATATAATTTTTATATCGCCAAGGAATAAGGCAGTGTTTTCGATTAAAGCTCTCAGAGGGCTTGACTTTTTCCGACGTTTACAACAATTATCATCATATTTCGCTTGGCTTCGCTTTAGCTCCACCTGTCCTGGTGTCACAGACACCAGTATGTGTTTAATCAAAGCAAGTAAAATTGAACCCACATCCCGGAGGTCGATTGAGTAAAAAATTTGCACACACGTTTATTTCTCGTGAAGGAAAAGAGATGTTTTTCTTCCCAGCTTAATATTCTATACATCTTCACAGTGACTGTTGGTACGTTTTTAGGGTTCCGTACCTCGAAAGGAAAAAATCGGAATTCTTATAGGATCACTTTGTTGTCCGTCCATCTATCTGTCTGCCAAGGCCCTTTTTCTCAGGAACGCGTAAAGGTATAAAGCTGTTTTTTTTTTAAATCAAATACTCAGGTGTAATGTCCCTTAAAGCTGTAAAAAAATCAAACTTCTGAGCCAACGCAATCAAAAGATACAGCCGTTTAAGTCGCAAATTTCCGCAAATTTTCGACACTCGCAAGGAAATAAAAACCTACAGGGTACTTCCCGTGAGCTCAGAATCTTGAAATTTGGTACGAAGCAACGTCTTGTAGCACAGATAAAGACTAATTGCGAAAACCGTACATTTTTAGTTACATCATATAATAAAAATATTTATAATAATTTTAATCTTACTATCCCTTTCCTCATGAACGCGTAGAGGTATTAAATTGAAATATTAAATTTTGAATTGACATATCAAATACTCAGGTCTATAATACCTTTAAGCTGATGTTTGTACGGAACCCTCGGTGCGCGAGTCCGACTCGCACTTGGCCCGTTTTTTAAATTATTCGATCTAATTGTAACACCTTGCCTTAAGGTCTATGTCAAACTGGCGCATGGGGCTGCTTCGATGAGTTCAACAGAATCTCAGTAGAAGTGTTGTCTGTGGTGTCAGTGCAAGTGAAGAGTGTGCTGGATGCCATTAAGGCTAAGAAAAAGAAGTTTGACTTTATGGGGGAGTTCATCACTCTGATCCCGACCATTGGAATGTTCATCACGATGAACCCTGGTTATGCGGGCAGGACAGAGTTGCCAGAAAATTTAAAAGCACTGTTCAGGTGAGTTGGAGCACGGTTTTTGTTGTAGAATTCATCATCTCATCTGCCCTTATCCCATGTTACTTGGGGTCGGTTTTCTTGTTCCATACCGTCCTGTCCCCCTGTCACGCTGTCACTGACTCCCTTTTCTTTCATATCACTCCTCACACAGTCCATCCATCTTTTCGTTGACTTTCCTCTCCCTCTCCATCCATCCAAATTTATATTCATAACTCTTTAGTAACATGTGTTTCACCCCTCCTCATCACATGATCATACGAGGACAAACGGTTTCCCTTCAACTTTTCTGTCACTGGCGCCACTTTCAAAATGCCTCTAATTTAATAATATTTGCCTTTACATCACATCACGCCGCACATCCAACTCAACATTCTCATCTCTGCTACATGCAATCTATAAAATAAACATTTTATACCCACTACGACAAGGTAGAATATGTTTAGGCTTGAATACCTTTTTTTTGTGTTTTGCGATATAATCCAATGTCTTGAAGGCGGTCGGATGGCGTATCAGACTTTAGCTGACTAAAAACCACTCCTGTTCCTTAAGTTGCTTGTGCCAGGGCCGCGGTAACTGTCCTTCAAATTTATCCGCGGTCCTAGGGTTGCATACTTACCTAAAGGGTGAAAACGGAGCAATTTTTTTTTTGCACCATTTCACCGCCCTATTCCCAAACCACTGCAACTCCTGAAAGCCAGAATCTACAGTGGCGACTACAGCGGTTAGTTAAGTGGATTGTAGTTTACACCAGAAAAGCGCCGAGGCAATGCAGCTCGACGAAGTCCCGGAGAATGAATTTAACTCTCTTGGATCCCGCAATGAAATTAATCAGATAAGAAATGTGGTGGTGGAAATTTGTATCTTTTCCTACTCCTCCATTAGGAGGAGTAGGAAAAGTTACAAATTTCCACTTCCCTCCATATCAAGCAGCAGACAAAACAAACAAGGCCAATAGGCACAAAGGATCGTTTACACCAAGGTTAAAAATTAGCATTAATATTAATGGGTCCTAACATTGTGAGCTGTTATATTTGATTCCTTTAAAAGATATGGCAAAATGCACGCTTGAATGCACGGATATTTATTCTAGTTGCCACAAGGGCCGTATAGTAAACAGCTCCTGATACAGCCTATATATTAATCAACATAGCATTGCGTTAATTCTGCCAAAGAATACACTCCCATAAGATATGATGTGCAGATTGAACATATTCGCAGTCAGATGTAGAACACTGACATAAAGGCGAGGCAACAAGCTTGAAGGAACAGTTACCATGCCCTGTGAGAAATTGGGCAACACTGTGGCGTTATTATTAGGCCTTCTCCGTCTTTCTGTCTGTCCGTCAGAACTGCCTCGTTGGTCTCGCGGTTGTAAGTGCGACTGCTCAGCGTGAGGTCCCGGGTTCGATTCCCAGGTCAGGTCCATTAGGTCCATTAGGATGTTTTCAGTATCAGCCCGGAGTTTGGCAGTTAGCGGTGTGAAACCTCTGTGCCTTGGCATGCACCATGAGCCGTTAGTTCTACACATGATCTCCCTTAGATTGCCGCCTCATCGGATTATGAGAGTGAGGAAACAGAGTGCAACTGGTTTTGTTCAAACATTTGTTTTTTTTTTATTATTGGTAGGCTCGCGTTTGACCACTATTTCACCTGATGGTAAGCCATGATGTGGTCGAGGATGCCTAGGAGTAACCTATTCAGTCTTGACTTAAAGACTCCCAGGTTGTAGATATCAGGAAATACAGACTCCGGCAGGGAATTCCACTTCTTAGATATACGCACAATAAAAGTAATCCCAAAATGCTTTGTGCGTATGGGTGGGATGTCCACCATATACCGTAACTTTGTTAACCTTTGTTAATTGTAACTTCTTGTAAAACAGACCATGTGCCATGGTTGTGCCGGATTTCGAGTTGATTTGCGAGATCATGTTGGTGGCCGAAGGGTTCCAAGACGCCCGTCTATTGGCTCGCAAGTTCATCACCCTGTATACGCTGTGTCGTGAGCTGCTGTCCAAACAAGACCACTACGATTGGGGGCTTAGGGCCATCAAGTCTGTGTTGGTGGTCGCCGGCTCTTTGAAGGTAAATATGTTGAGAGTTCATCCATGTGTCAAATAGTAGTTTATATTACACTAGTGGCCCGCTCCGGCTTTGCCAGGCTCATAATAATTTATAAAGAAAGACAGAAGTCACATTTATTTATCACAAGCCACTAGAGCACATGTGATGTAGTAAGTATTTGACGTATTTATGCTTGTGTGCGTGCTTATAATAATGTATATTGGACCAAATATACTCAGTATTCAATCAGCATTACAGATGTTTCATTTTGTCTAAGTCCCGTCCTTAATTGGCGACCGTGACATTTGATCTTGGATCGACTTAATTATGGCTGCGATTAGTCCGTATTGTGTCAATCTGTGTAATAGTCGTCTAGTTAAGAATTTTATAAAAAAACATAAACAAAAAAAAACTTAAGAACTAAACAACAATAAAAAAGAGAAAACCACCAGTGTGTCCTACGGCCCCTTTTTAGCTTTAGGTCAGATTCGCTTTAAGACAGAATCGCTTTACGAAAGATTCGCTTTACGGCAGATTCGCTTTACGGCAGAAATTGTACAGTTGTGTTGAAATTGTCTCCACGTAGTTTTCCATGATATATAGGTATGTATTTTGTCAAGCATAGAAAACTTCTTTAGTTTTCCTGTATATGTGTATATGTATCATGTTGATGGCTACTCACAAAACGATTATACCGTATATTTTGTAACCCATAATTTATATACTCTTACCTAACAAAACAGAAGCAACCTACGAAAGATTATTTACTATATTGCGGGATAATTTTTCAGTAAATGTAGAGCAGTATAGATGGGATTACGAGTTAACAATAATTCTAGCTTCTAGGTAGCAGTTAAAGCCGTATATTCCGACGTCAAAGTTATCTGTTGCTTCTACCATTATTAGAAAGCGCTCTCAGAAAAAAAGACCAACATCTAGGTCTGAAGAAAGTCGACGGTGGAGACTGTATTACACAAATGTATATGCAATTGGCATTTTACCACTAATTTTGATCCCTGAAGGTATCTTAACTATTTAAGAATCAGTGAATGATTCTGTAGAATATTTAGCATTCAGGGACTATTTCTCAAAGCAATAGTTGGCATTAATTACTACTGATATATTTAGTTCAGTGGCAGCGGGCAGGGCACATTGCTCGCAGAATAGATGGCCGCCTTGCCCCAACCTTAACCAGGTCATCAGTCCACCTAGTGAGAACGACGGACTGACATGGTGGCGTTTTTGTACAAACATTTCAACACCTCAATGTACCGGTAGTCGATCTGGCACCGTTGGAGAGACTGCTGTACAGCCCAAGTCTCTATCGAATCGAAGGCTTTCTCGTAGTCCACAAACGCTTAACAAAGAGGCAGGTTATACTCTTCGGTCTTCTGTAAAACCTGCCGCAGCGTATGTATGTGGTCTACGGTACTAAAGCCTTTTCGGAATCCGGCTTGTTCGGGGGGCTGGAAATCGTCAAACCTGCGCGCGAGACGATTCGTGATGACTCTTGGAAACAACTTGTAGACATGGCTAAGAAGTGAGATGGGCCTATAGTTCTTCAACCCGTGCACCATCTACCTTCTTCTCTTCTTCTATCACAACTTCGACACCCCTGCACCATGCCTGTGGCGTTTTGCCCTCGAGTATGACGGAATCAAACAGCTTCTGAAGGGTCCTAAGGACCGGTTTTCCACCCGCCTTCAGGAGTTCGGCCGTAATTCCGTCATCACCCGGCGCCTTGTTGTTTTTGAGCTGTTTCAGAGCCATCCTAATCTCGTACAGGCTGACGTCCGGGATATCTTCGGTATAGTGTCGGGTCAATCTAGCTCTTGGATCGTTTGCTAGACTCGCAACGGGCTTGCTGATCGATGTGTACAACTGCCCATAGAATTTCTCGATCTCCCTGAGAAGCTCCGGTTTGGCAGATACGATCCTGCCATCGTCGGTCTTCAGTTTCGTGAGTTGGCTCTGCCCAATAGCCAGATCCCTTGAAAACACCTTGGAGCCTTTATTTCGCTCGATTGCGTCTTTAATACGCTCGGTATTGAAGCGGCGGAGGTCTATTTTCAAGGATTTAGAGATCTGTCTATTGAGCTGCCGGTATTTGCACGCCTCATCTGAAGACTGCAGGATCATCTCACGCCTCTCCTTCATAAGCTTGAGGGTATGATCAGTTCAGCTATAACTAGCTTATAACCTCTGCAATAATTTATTCAAATGATCAAAGATTTTTTAAATAGAGTGATGGTGTTCCAGAGATTCCCTACACGTCTGAATAAACTCATAAAATTCAGGCTCTCACCTTATAATATTATTCCCGTAGCCTGTTTCATGGGAAAAGTGAATTTTGCCGAGATGGCACTTACGAACGTTCTAGAAATTTCTTCCAAAAAGCTTAAATTTTTTCTTTGGAGTAGAGTGGAGTGGACTGGGGAGATTTGATACTACGGAAGATTTGGTTCATAAAAATCAAGTCAAGTCTACTAAAGTAATAAAGCCGGGGAGGTGGAACTAATAGTAGAGATTATGATGATAGATTTTATATACCAAGTCTCCAGTAGAAACAAGTCACCTCAGTCTCCCATACCTGACTCGTAGGTCTCCTCAAGGTCAACGCAAAGCGAACGAGTGTACCTACTTTAAAATTAAATGTGCATAAAGATTCGATCGATTTTACGTTGTGGCAATAAGTATCAATATGCTATACACAATTTTAGATAGATATGACGCGTCGCTTCGGCTGTCTATATCACGGTGCTTTGAACCTTTAGGCCTAGTTTTTTACACGATTTTCTATTTTATTTTATTTTTTTATCCGTACTTTGCCAATGTTGAGCACAACCATTATTGGTTCAGTTGAAAACAAATGGACTTATCATTAATTCTCCAACTTATTTGACCATTTGTGATGCTACAATCAATGAAACTGAAATTAGAAACCATTGTTTACGATATTTAACCATTAAGGTCGTTTGTTCTCGAACCGCACGACACGATTAGCAGTCACGATTTTTAACACACGACACATTGCATACGGTCTGTCGTCCGTTCGTTTGTTCGTTCATTTAACACGATTCTGCAACGACACCGCAGTGAACTTGTATTGTTTTATAACGCGTGAGCCATGCGGTGCGGTGTGTTGTGTCGTCTACAAGGTCATACCGCTTTTGTTCAACCGCTAAATCGTCACCGCAAAAAACCGCGACGACATAGCTTAAAAACCGTATGAAAATCGTGTCACGAGTGGTGCGGTGTCGTGCAATGAACAAACGGTCCATACAAATATATGGAACAATGAATCATGACGACAGTTTGTGGTGTCGTGTGTCGCGTCGTGAGCAAGCAGCCTAACTCAAACCGTAACTTTTAGCGAGGTGACCGTCAAAGACCAGAAGACCAAGTGCTAATGAGAGCGCTGAGAGATTTCAACATCCCTAAAATCGTGACGGATGATATGCCAGTTTTTATGGGCTTGATCGGTGACCTGTTCCCGGCGCTTGATGTCCCCAGAAAGCGAGACTTGGACTTTGAAAAATGCTTGATAGACGGAGCTGTGTCTATGAAGCTGCAGCCGGAGTCTGGATTTATTTTAAAGGTATATATAGCCTGATTTTACGTACTTAAGTATGAAATTTTATGTTTTAGTTTTGTTTTCTGGTCATGTTGAAAGGATAAATGAAAGGCGACTAAAAAAAGGCAAAAGGCAGACACGATCTGCAGCCTTTTTGCGTAATAAATTCGCAAAAGGCAAAGGGCAAATGGTATGAAAAATCGACCAATAACATAGATGGAAATCCACATCACGACATTCAGTTCATTTATGAATTTGTGAGTTGTCAATTTTTCATACTCTTTGCCCTTTGCCTTTTGCGAATACATTACGCAATAAGGCTACGGGTACGGTGGCAGGGGTCGCCCTAGAAGGACATATACGGCTCTATTGGAAAATAACACTTCAGAAAGACCAGGGTTGTGTAGTACTCATGTGTGAATTTAAACCTCACATATAAATCTATCTAGATGACACGATTGTATGTAATTCGCGTGTCAAAAAACGGAGTAAAAGTACGATCAATGATCATAATGGTGTTAGCATTATCGGACACCAGAAATCCATCGAAATCTAGAAAAATGCCTAGTTAGGCATTTTTTTAAGCCATATTGAGCTGTAAAGAAAAGCTGGCCGAGGCATTGGAAATATTTTCTTTCATTGGATAAGTGTTTTTAAATTGTGTGTGAAAAAGTGGCACGTTTGGTTTTCATACAGATGGAGGGACTTGCGTTATCTAGTTAGATTTTTGTCTGTGATGTAAACGAAACAAAAAAGTATGTAATGAATCGTGCTGGCGTTGTAAACTATCTGCCCACCTCGATGAGAAAAAGGCGTTAGTTTATCTATGTAGTTGTATTCTGTTTTATTTAAAAAAAAAGTACTTTGTTCTATTTTAACCCCCGACGGGAAAAGAGGGGTTTTATAAGGTTTGACGTGTGTACCTGTGTGTTTGCGTATTGTGTATCTGTCTGTGGCATAATAGCGCCGAAATGGATGAACAGATTTTGATTTCGTTTTTTTTTCTTGATGTATGACATTGTCGAGAGTTTTCTTAGCTATGTTAGATGAAAATCGGTTAAGCCGTTCTAAAGTTATGGGCGTTTTACTGTTTGAATCGAGTGTTTGCAAGATATAGTGTCCCTTCCACCGGCGCGGCCATTTTGCGAATCCCGCGCATCCGGCACGGTACTTCGGGGTGATTTTTTTGCGAAAAGGGCGCGAGGGCATTAAAATGACGACATCTCCTAAACTATCCAAGGGATATGTTTATATGTTATGTCGCTGGAATTGTGAAAATGAAAATAAGCTTACTAGCTAATACATAATGATTGAAATAGTCAGTTTTTTATCTTCTAATATAATATCTATATCTATTCTAGTTTGGCATTAGGGTTAGGGCATTATTGGTCTTAAGGTCATCATAATTAATAAAAAAAGAATCAATAAGTATTTTATTTTTATTTTAATTACATTACTATACATTTCACGTTAATCAATAAAAAACGCACACCGCACCATACATTTTTCACTGTACAATCATTTGAAAAACTCAATCTCAAAATGATCCTAAATGGTTCCTTGCCGGACCGGGAATTCTGGGCAAAAGATGGGCAAGGAACCATTTATGGTCGTTTCGAGTCTGCATACTTTTTATTTAAATTGTATGCAAAATCTAATTGAAATTAGAGAAAGAATGACTGTTCGCGATCCTTGTCATATCATTTAAACTTTGTTTGTGTTAGAACGGGGTAAATATAGTTTGGCTGTTTTTTTCGCTCTTTGAAGTAAGGTCATTGTCAACGAACCCCGTGAGTCCCGCGCCGGAAGTTGTTAGTTTATTTAGCAATCCCAAGTTGTGCATGTCGTTGAAAGGGATAATTAGGTATTCAATAGATTGTCGATCGAAGCGTGTCTACTACTAGATAAATTATGCAGCATCATAGAAATATAAAAAAAAGAGTAGCATGAAATAAAAATGAGTCGGCAGTTTTTAAATGTGTAAACTTTACTTGTAGATGGTACAACTAGTGGAACTGTTCGCTGTAAGACACTCGGTCTTCATCAATGGATTCGCAGGGACTGGCAAGACGGCGGTGTGGCAATGTCTCAATAGGACTTACTTCATGTTGAAACAAAAGCCGGTTTACAACGATCTTGATCCTAAGGCCGTGACTAATGACGAATTGTTCGGGATAATAAACCCTGCGACTCGTGAGTGGAAGGATGGCCTGTTCTCGACGATCATGCGCGATATGGCTAATTTGCCTGGGGACGGTCCCAAGTGGATTGTACTTGATGGGGATATTGATCCCATGTGGATTGAGAGCTTGAACACTCTGATGGATGACAATAAAGTTAGTTACACTCTGTTACTATAGGCTTTACTAGTACATTTCGTGTGAAGCATAAAAAGTCGAGATTTTAACAGTCGAACGCTACATGCGAGTCTTAAAACAAACCCCTTTTATGCGAGACACGAACGATTTTTTTCCACTACCTGATGAGCTTACTTAATTAAATACAAATAAATTCCAATAACAATTTATTAGAAACGTTCGGACTAAAAACCACAGACTATATACAGAAAATGAACGCGCGCTTTTTCGAGAGGTAACAGGTTCAGTATCATTCTGCCAGTTACATAATGATCCATACAAAAGTTATTTCATAACTGTTATTATGTAATTTTGTTTCTTTTGTATTTTTTTTTTATAATTGTGTTGTGTCTAAATGTTCATATTTCTAAACGAATTTCTTAGGCAATGCGTTACATAATAGACAAGGTAGTGGAAAAACGAAACGAAGACATTTTGTCACCGGATAATTGGAAACATCGTCAGTTTGTAATAAATCTTGCGAGATAATAAACTCTCGGCATATATACCCTTTTTGAGGAGACGAGAGTGCAATATCACGCGATTTATTACAAACTTACGGTTTTTGCAATAACCCGATGACATCTAGATACATAATTTAGGTTCTTACATTTATCGGACTCAATACTTCCAAGGTGCTGACGTTGGCCAGTAACGAACGAATTGCTTTGACTAAATCGATGCGACTGTTGTTTGAGATCGCCACTTTGAGGACAGCCACTCCTGCTACGGTGTCCCGAGCTGGTATCCTATATATTAACCCACAGGATTTAGGATGGAATCCGTGAGTACTTTTATTACGATCAAATGCAGCAGAAATAGTGTTTTAGTGTTAAAAAAATATATATAATTACTGTTCAGTACAAATATTTTCTTAATCTCTCTCGGCAAACTTCGTGTTTCGTCAGTCGTCGGATTTATATCAGTAGACCTTTGCGATTGGAGCAGACCGGTCGCTCTCAGCCTACCTATTTGGAAGAATATAGACTTGTTAATACTAATCACATGGAAATCAAAACAACAATAAATTACTTAGTTCTGAATTCAAATTATTATACACGATAAATCTAATAATAGTAATAATTGATGGACATGGAAATATTCATTCTTTTGTATTCGGAAATGCGATGATTGCCGAGGGATATTTAAGAAAATAGTTGTACTGTACTTATATGTGGAGACGTTTCTCGGAGGTGGGAGTCGTCTATCACGATTCACAATATTCTATTCACTACTTAAATAGAACTTTAAGAATATATAGGCAGCTGATCTGAAAACAGTTTAATATAATCATTTCTCCCTTCATTACACCGAAACACGAGGCTGCGCGCACTCTTCATGATACCCCTTTTATTTGTTCAAATTATCTCACCGAAACGTGTAATTTTTGTGTAGTTAATAAAGTTCTATATTGTATGGCTATTATAACAAGTCCGTGCAGCACCGCGTCACGTCTCGGTATGAACTGACCCAAGCTAAGGGTCAGTTCATACCGAGACGTGACACAAAGACAATGATTTCGATGAACAGATTTGTAGCATCATGGATAGAAACGACGAGAGACGACGAATCCGAGAAGGCTATGTTGACGGTGATGTTCGACAAGTACATACCGTCATTGCTCGAATCATGTAAGAAGTACAAAAAAATCACTCCGCTAACAGAGTTGCAACAGATTCAGCTTAGCTGCTATCTACTGGAGAGCTTCCTGAACAAGACCTTACTACCCAGTGACTGTCCAAAGGAATGGTGAGGAGTTGATCACTACTCATTATTTTATTTGTTACCAACCAGTGATATTCTAGTAAACAGATATGTTATGAGCGCGCGCATTGTGAAGACTTGAATACGTCCGAATTGGGACGTATAGTCTTTAGTCTATGTCACGCATGGCGAAGAGCGATACGGTTGGTTGAAACAAAATCAAAATTTTAAAAATGCCGTCGTGTGTATTTAGAAAGTGTACCACCGATTATGATACCAAAGTACATAAAACAGAAGGGATCACACCATATGTAAGTACGCAATAATTATACGTACTAATTTATTTCATTTATTTCCTAATATTCTGATATTTGGAGGTTAGAAAAAGAAAAAACCATTGCTGGTCAAAATAATGTTTGTTTACATTCACACGCAAGTGACAAACACTAGCTGTCTCTTTTTTTCTTATTGGTTTTTTCAAGCCATCCCTTTCGACTTGTAGTGAAAAGTCAGATGAATGTAATTGTGTGCTGCCGCTGCTTGCGGAACACTTTTTTCGGTTGTTTTGTGAGTGTATCTGTTTACTAGAATATCATTGTTACCAACCAATTGTATCCCGACAGACGTTGTCTTTTCCAATAGTTTAGAATGAAATTCCAAAGAAAAAATTATTTAATTTTAAAATGTGTAAATTTTATTCGTATTGGTCCAGTAGTTTTTTGTAGGATTAGTGCATCGATTGCTCAAAACTATAGGAGGACTACCGGCCCCTGCCCGACCACTGTTGAACTACACGGCTATAAAATGGCAGGGGGTGACTTGCACACTCAATTCATGGGCCCCCATAAAGGGTCGCTTTAAATTTTTTGTGTTTTTTTTAATGATTTATTTCGAAGAATTATTTTAAAATGTAAGTAAATGATGTGTAGAAAAATAAATAAACTAAATATAATATTAATATATCATATGTTATTATATTATATTGTATAAAAGTATAGATAGAGGTCTAGACGAAATTAAATCTCATTTTTGTTGCGGGGCAGAACTATCTCAAATTCACACTATAGGTATATTGTTGTTCTCATTTAGAATACGTTTTCAGGTACGAAATTTATTTCGTTTTCTGCGTGCTCTGGGGCTTTGGTTCAAGTCTGTTCCAAGATCAGCTGGTTGACTGGCGTAATGAGTTCAGCAAGTGGTTCTTGAACGAGTTCAAACAGATCAAGTTCCCCACAACCGGCAATGTGTTCAGCTTCTTCATAGATCCTGAGACCAAAAAGTTCTTACCGTGGTCCGAGAAAGTCGAAAGTTTTGAATTGGATCCCGATATTCCACTTCAGGTACTTTAGAAATAGTAAAAATCTTTTTTTCAGTCGTAACTATGTAGAAATGACCATTATCAATTCATCACCTTGTTTGCTTGGCGCGTCACTGCAACACAAATGAAAGCTATAAAATTATAATACTCAAAACGGACCTTCGTGTCTCTGAATTGGCTGCAAGAGCCCGCGCAGTAGCTATTTTTGTGTCAATATTGAAAGTGAAGTTATCATTGTATAACAGTCTCTTTCACTCGCTTACGTTTGTCGCGTCACCCTATCTCGCTTACTCTATGCAGTTAAACTGTTTCTTGCGCATTAATTGACAGAACCAACTTCAGAGACACAAAGATCCACTGTGAATATTATACAAGCGCACGCACACATCGCGCCGCGCGCTCAGATGTGTTATACTATTGACACCTATTAGTATGTAGATCAGAAATCTGAAGCCACGTATTAAAACGTCCACCATTTTCTTCTTCTTTTCGAGTCGATGGGAAGCTCTTTAAATATTGTATACCTCCTCTACACTGCTCGCGAAGTTCCTCGGCGAAGTACTCTAGAAACTTTGGCTAAAGTCCGAAGTGCGACACTATACACTCGTTCAACTTAGCGATGAGCTCATTCGCTCTGTGGTGCCGATAGCCTGCGCGCGTTTGTGATGGACGCTCAAGTAGCAGCTACCGTAGCAATGTGCACGCTCGCGTATTATAACTTCGTGCATATTTATCACATGAAGAAAACAAAATAGAGAAGATGGTGGGTGATTGCAATGCATCGCAACAGAACGACGCGCACATAGGGTTATTTGACAAAAAAAAGCGGACAATATTCAACAAGATCAAAGTACAGTATCTTCGCAAATTGGATGTACTTGAGGGTACCTAGATAAATTAAGAACCTAAAAATACCCACATTAAAAATTTAAAAAAATGTTGTGTGTCATTATTTTGCCTATCAATTGAACGGTTGCAAACGGTCACGTAACAATCATTGAGTTTAACGATTTTTTATCGCGCAATTTTGGTTGTTATTAACTAAACAAAGTCTTGTGAAGTGATATTCATTATGGATATTAATGAAGCAGGTATTCATTATTCGTTTTATTTTATTTGTTTTGATGTAGTATTAGTTTGCATAAAGATATGAACAATTCTTTAGACTGCATAAAAACGTAGTAAGATTTTACAACAAACATATACATAATAGTGTTTTTGTTATGTCTCAGGGCGTCTCACGGCATTTCTTGTTTTTTTTATAACAAGATTAACTATTCTACTATTGAAAACATAGAAATTTAAGTGCCTAAATCTGCCTATCATATTTTTTTTCGTATTATTTTGTTAATACTATTTTTACAAAACAAAGTTATATTATTCACTTGATATTGAAAACTTGACAATACACGAGTTTTTCTTTAGCAGGTAGTTCTGGAAATAATGTTATTACGCGGGAATACTTATTTAAATTGATGAAAAAAAGTACAGAAGTAGAATTTGGAAAGAAATTGGACTCTGTGGAGAAAGATATTGTAAGTAAGCCGACTTTCCCCGAGGAACAAAAACAACAGTTTCTGCACAAATTTTCTGCCATTAAGTCAGAAATGAAGACCAGATGGGTTGCTGCGAGTAGGACAGAAAAGGTTTTCTTGAAAAAAAATCACCGTTGGCTTCAAGGTACCGTAGAAATACCTACGGGATCAAGTAGAAATTCGGGTCGTCCATCGAAAACATTTAGTGATTTATGTGATCGCAGTAAAAGGCGAAGAGTTGAGAGCCTTAAAGATGAGGGTGACTCTCAACAACTCTTATATGCGAGTCAAATGAAGCTTCGAGAATGTGGTTATCCACAGGCTGCAAAAGTGGTCAAAGATATCAGTAAAAGTCCAACCCGAGGATCTACACGATCGATTTATTATTATATTATTATTATATATATTATTATTATATATATTATTATTATTATTATTCCGTTTATTTAACTTTGTACACACTTTATATTTACATTTCTAAATATTTCTTTATAAAAAACAAATCATTAAAAAAAAACATTTAAAAATATAACAAAAATGGTTGTCCACCGGTGTCGGGAGCAGGGTCCAAGCTACCGGTGGTTAGGGCTCCAGAGACAGGAACCTCCTCACAATGCGAGCCGTATCGAGGAGTACTGCCTTCTGTATCAGGCCCTTGATCCAACCGTGCAGTGACAGCCTCGACAGATGGTCGTCGAGGCTCTTGGCCATCAGGCCGTTGGCCGTAATGACAATCGGCACAATGATCGCCGAGTCCACATTCCACATGTCGACAACCTCGTGTGCTAAGTCGAGATACTTGATTTGTTTCTCTTTCTCAGCTTTCACGAGGTTCTCGTCATGCGGAATGGTGACATCGATTATCATTGTGCGGCGCGCTGATCGGTCTATCACCACTATATCTGGCTTATTAGCAACAATAGTCCTATCAGTGATGATAGACTGATCCCAGTACAACGTGACATGGTCATTTTCGAGAACTGGGTCGGGCACATACCTGTAATACGGTACCTCCGATTCCGCTAGATTGTACTTCAAAGCAAGTTGCTGGTGAATAATCCTGGCCACTTGATTATGCCTGTGCAAGTACTCGCCGTTAGCGAGACGAGAACAACCAGAGATAATATGTCTGATGGATTCACCCGGACGGTGGCATGCCCGACATATGTCAACCGTGCCGTCCTTCATTATATGTCTCCGGTAGTTATTCGTCAGGATAACTTCGTCCATAATTGCACAGACAAAACCTTCAGTTTCCCCGAAAAGGTCACCGAAACGTAGCCAGGATACGGACGCTGGGAAATCTACATCGGACCCATGTAGAGCCCGATAGAAGCGCCCGTGTAGCTCCTTGCCTTGCCATACCTCTTTGCGTTCATCAGTAGTTAGTATGACAGGCTTGCGCCAGTTCTCTTTAGCCATGGACAACGGGGTGAGTCCCTTGTCCACTGCGACCACATCCCGGTGCATACCCACTTCAGCTTTAAAAAAATATTCTCTGAGGCTGCACACCTCGCGGTTGTGAAGAGTCTTGGCGTTTAAAAAGCCTCGACCCCCACACTTCCGCGGGATGTATAGTCTCATCACTGATGATCGTGGGTGATGCATCCGGTTTGCGGTCAGCAGTGTCCGGACCCTCCTATCGAGGGCGTCGAGCTCGGTCTGAGTCCATTTGAGTATACCGAAAGAGTACATCAAAACCGGCATGACCCAACTGTTGAAGGAGCGCACCTTATTTCCGCCTGACAAAAGGCTATTTAATACCTTTTTTAGGCGGCCAAAGAACCGCTCCCTCAGCAGTTGCTTCATGTCAGCACTGTTGATGCCCAACGCTTCCGACATACCCAAATATTTGTAAGTTTCGGTCGAGGAGAGGTGTCTGAGGTGTATGGAATCAGAGAGTTGAATTCCCTCGGATTCCATAATCTCCCCTTGCTTTACATGCATGACTGCACATTTGTCCACACCAAATTCCATCCTGATGGAGTTACTGAAGGTTTCAGTTACCTTCAGTAGCTCCGTCAGTTGGAATTTGTTGGGGGTAAAGAGTTTCAGATCATCCATGTAAAGGAGGTGAGATATGACCTGACCACCTCTTCTCAACCGATAGCCTAGTCCTGAATCCTCCAGCAGTGTACTTAGAGGATTCAGGGCTAAGCAGAACCAAAGTGGACTCAAACTGTCGCCCTGAAATATCCCCCGCTTAATCCATACAGGCTCATCATCCCCCTGAATCGGTCGACATCCTGGATATCGAAGGACTGTCTTCCATTGCCCCATACATGACTCAAGGAAGGTGCATAGAGTTGCATCAATTTTGTACAACTCCAGCACCCTCATGAGCCATGTATGTGGCACAGAGTCGTAGGCCTTCTTGTAGTCTATCCAGCATGTCGACAGATCCTTGCGGGATCGACGAACCTGCTGGCTTATGGCCATGTCAATGAGGAGTAGCTCCTTAGTGCCGCGGGACCCATTCCTACATCCATTCTGAGAGGTAGACATTATTGAGTTAGCTTCAATGTGTTTATCAATTTTTGCTCTCAGGATGGATGTAAGAAGTTTATAAACCGTCGATAGGCAAGTAATTGGTCTATAATTCTTGGGTTCCGCGGGACTACCTGTCTTATGGAGCAGGTGGGTAACGCCTGTTGTTAAAAACTGCGGCAGCGACCCAGTCTCTAAACATGACTGGAATTGAGATGCCAGTAACGCGTGTGAGCTGCTATACCATTTTAGCCAAAAGTTATGCAGTCCGTCCGGTCCCGGAGACTTCCAATTCGGTAGCGGACGAACTGCTTTGGCTACATCAGGTGGACTGATGATTACTTTTTCCATTTCTGGTATAGCATCACACACGCGCTCGACATCACGCATCCAGCCACCCTCAGTATGACAGACGGGCACCGACCAGATGCTTCGCCAGAATGTACTCGTGGCGACATCATCCGGGCGGCACACGTCAGTCACACTGTGCTCAGGTCGCTCCCAAGTTCTGTATACCCACCTCTCATCACTCTGGAACATGCGATTCTGCGAGTACCGGTCAACCCGCCGCCTATACCGCCGAATACGGCTGGCCCATGCACAAACTTTCTGCTTCAGGAAGTCGATGCGCTCCGTGACACGGGACATGTATTCTCGAGGACTGATTCCAGTCCCATAAAACGCCCGCCTCACGAAGCGCATCACGCGTGGTCGTGTATTGCCCTCCCTGAAACAGCATAGTTTGCCGATGAGTACCCTGGCCCCATCGATACGCCGTTGGATCCTGCATTGCCAGGCTGGCACGGCAGGCTTTGGCCGAATAGTCTCGTTTGGGAACTTAACATTGGCCAAACGACATGCCGCAACAGCCCCGCAATACAGGATTGAGTGCGTATCAACGAGGCTCTCGCTGCTTTCAAAGATATTCTTAAGCAGCGAGTCCAAGGCACACACCAGCGCCCTATTCTTCTTGTGCATAGGCAACCGTGGCAATCGGGGTCTAAGTTCAGTCGGTGTTGACCTATACTCGCGAAGCGCATCCTCCAGTGCGCTCCTCAATTTTTCATTGTACTGGCTACTTACTGTAACAACCCTATCATCTGCCTCTTCGGTAACATGATTGGACCGCGGCGGGATCACAATAGTGGCTGGCGGTGTCGCGGTCTGTGTCGGGGTTGAGACGATTTGGTTGTTCAGCACTTCTGAGCGCAGCCTATCAAGTGCGGCTTCGTCCAACCTGTGATTACGCTGGATGACCCGCACCTGATCCGACAATCGTTGGGCTGAGACGTTTACAGTTGGTTCAAGGTCCTGAAACAGAGACAGCATCCTAGCACGGTACGCAGTGAGGTTAGTTCCCCCCTCAGTAGACCCGTAATATGCGCGCATGACGTTCTCATTCATATTTTGAGTCCATCTCATGCGCTGCACACAACCACCGGCAGCGGGGACCCAGCTTGGAGCCGGTTGGCTCCTAGGTCCCAAACTCCTCGGCAGCCGGCCTCTCCCCTGCCGACGTACAGGTGTTGGCGACGTCGGCGGGGAAAAATACTCGTCGCTCGAGCTCGACGCGGCATCAGCCACTGATGACACAGGTGATCCGAGGTCCGGCGGCGGCGGGGCGGAGCTGAGCGACGAGTCCGGGGGTAGAAGTCGTGCGCGACTAGCTGCTGCTCTCGTCAACATTATGCTTTTTCCTTAAACATTAATTTCACTTTTTCCTTAAACATTTTCACTCTATTTGACGTCGTCACTGACATGTCAACTGGTTTATTGTATTTTTTATGAATTGGATTGGTTTTTTGAGTGGATATTATAGGTGAATTGGTTTTATTTTCTTATTGGTTTCTTCTGTTGGGTACTTTGTTCGAATTTGGTGATTGTAGAAATTTTTAATTTAATTAAATTGTGGAGGAAAAACGCAAACATGTTGACATTTTAGTGTTGCCAGTTATTATTATGTCTTTTATTTAACTTTTTTCTTATTTATTACATTTTTAAATATTTTTACAAAACACACAAAAAAGAAAAACATTTAAAAATATAATATATTTTATTATTATTCTTTTATTTAACTTTTTTCTTATTTATTACATTTTTAAATATTTTTACAAAACAAACAAAAAAAGAAAAACATTTAAAAATATAAAAAATAGAGGCCCACCGGTATCGGGAACAGGGTCCAAGCTACCGGCGGTCAGGGCTCCAGAGAGAGGAACCTCCTAACAATACGAGCCGTGTCCAGCAGTACTGCTTTCTGGATCAGGCCCTTGACCCAGCCGCCTAACGAGAGCCTCCTAAGGTGTTGGTCGAGGCTCGTGGCTATTAAGCCATGGGCTGACACGACTATCGGTACAATGATCGCTGAGTCCACATCCCACATGTCGACAACCTCGCGAGCCAAGTCAAGATACTTGATTTGCTTATCTTTCTCGGCTTTCACGAGGTTCCCGTCATGCGGGACAGTTATGTCAACAATCATTGCACGCCTCTCGATTCGGTCCACCACCACTATATCAGGCTTATTAGCGATAATAGTTCTGTCAGTGATGATGGACCGATCCCAGTACAATGTGATATTGCCATTCTCGAGAACTGGGTCGGGCACATACCTGTAGTACGGCACCTCCGACGCCACAAGAGTGTATTTCAGAGCAAGTTGCTGATGGATAATCCTGGCTACAAGGTTGTGCCTATGCAAGTACTCTTCGTTAGCTAGACGAGAACAACCAGAGATAATGTGGCGGATCGATTCACCCGGACGGTGACATGCCCGACAGATGTCAACCGTGCCATCCTTTACAATAAATCTCCGGTAGTTATTCGTCATGATAACTTCGTCCATAATTGCACAGACGAAACCTTCGGTTTCCCCAAAGAGGTCACCGAATCGCAGCCAGGCTACGGACGCTGATTGATCTACTTCGGACCCATGTAGGGCCCGGAAAAAGCGTCCGTGAAGCTCCTTACTCTGCCATACCTCCTTGCGGTCGTTAGTGTCAAGCACTACAGGCTTGCGCCAGTTCTCATTCGCCAAGGAGATCGGGGTGAGTCCCTTGTCCACTGCTACTACATCTCGATGAATACCCACGTCGGTGTTTAGAAAATATTCTCTGAGATTGCATATCTCGCGGTTGTGGAGATTTTTGGCATTTAAAAAGCCTCGGCCTCCACACTTCCGCGGGATATACAATCTCATGACTGACGATCGTGGGTGATGCATTCGATATGCAGTCAGCAGTGTACGGACCCGCCTATCCAGGGCGTCAAGTTCCGTTTGAGTCCATTTGAGTATGCCGAAAGAGTACATCAGCACCGGCATGACCCAACCGTTGAAGGCGCGCACCTTGTTTCCGCCCGAAAGAAGGCTATTGAATACCTTCTTCAGGCGGCCAAAGAAGCGTTCCCTCAACGATTGCTTCATGTCTATAGTACTGATACCTAACGCTTCCGACATACCCAAATACTTATAGGTTTCGTTTGGAGAGAGGGATCTCAGGTTTATGGAATCCGCAAGTTGAATTCCTACGGATTCCACAATCTCCCCTCGCTTTACATGCATGACCGCACATTTGTCCACACCAAACTCCATCCTGATGGCGCTACTAAAAGTTTCAGTTACCTTTAGTAGCTCCATCAGCTGAAGATTGCTGGGGGCAAAAAGCTTCAAGTCATCCATGTAAAGGAGGTGAGATATAACCTGACCACCTCTCTTCAACCGATAGCCTAGCCCTGAATTCTCCAGCATCATGCTTAGAGGATTCATGGCTAGGCAAAACCAAAGTGGACTCAAACTATCGCCCTGGAATATACCTCGCTCGATCCTTACAGGTTCGCTATTCCTCTGGATATTTCGACATCCTGGATAGCGAAGGACTGTGCTCCATTGCCTCATACACGACATCAGGAAGGTGCGTAGAGTTGTATCTATTTTATACAATTCTAGCACCCTCATGAGCCATGTATGCGGCACCGAGTCATAGGCCTTCTTATAATCTATCCAACATGTCGACAGATCCTTTCGGGAACGCCGAACCTGTTGGCTAATGGCCATATCAATAAGGAGTAGCTCCTTAGTACCGCGGGACCCGTTCCTACATCCATTCTGAGAGACCGACATGATGGAGTTATTGTCAACATGTTTATTAATTTTTACTCTCAAAATGGATGTAAGAACCTTATAGACCGTTGGTAAACATGTAATTGGTCTATAATTTTTGGGTTCCGCGGTGCTACCAGACTTGTGGAGCAGGTGGGTTATACCTGTCGTAAGGAACTTGGGTAGCGAACCAGACTCTAAGGCTGCCTGGTACTGAGATGCCAAACGAGCGTGTGACCTTTGTAGCCACTTGATCCAAAAGTTGTGCAGTCCGTCCGGTCCTGGAGATTTCCAGTTCGGCAACGGACGGACTGCACGGGCTACATCTTGGGGGCTGATCGTGATAGCCCCCATTTCTTGTATTGGATCACACGCTCGTTCGACCTCCCGAGTCCATTCACCTTATTATTATTATTATTATTTTATTATTATATTTATTATTTATTTATTTATTATTATTTATTTATTTATTATTATTATTTATTTATTTATTTTTTCTATCGATTTTTTTTTTCACGACTTTTTTTTATCTAAAATAATATCATAAAATAAGTAATAATACATTCTACATAGTGATTTTTGATCAATAAACAGGATAAGAGCATAAAATAATATTGTCCGCTTTTTTTTGTCAAATAACCCTATGTGCGACGTCTGAATGAGTACTGAAGTCGGCCGAGTAGTGTAGAGAGGTACTTCGTGAACGAACTTCGTGCAACTTCGGGTCCTTTGACTCGGGCGCAAAAACCGACAACAAATGGCAAGTCGGCCGAGGCGAGGTAAAGTTTGACGAGGTAAGCCGAAGTGCCTCTCTACACGATCGTATTCGTCTAACATCGTTCAACTTCGCGAGCAGTGTAGAGGAGCGATTAGGACCAATAAGTGGCCACGTTAATTGTAGCGTCAATAAGGTTATCTAAAGTGCATGTAATGCACTGCAGTACAAGGTATGGGGCACTTAGCAAGTGATTCATTTTCTGCACAAAGGCACTGCACTCATATCAAACGGATTTTTTTTATTGCTGATAGGCCTGCGTTTGACTACTGTATCATCTGAGTGGTAAGCGATGATGTGATCGACGGTGAAGCCCTAAATTATGTGTCCATCATTATTCGGATTAATCATATATCCACATTAATATTTCCAGTCCTGCTTGGTTTCGACGTCAGAGACAACACGTACCCGGTTCTTCATGGACCTGTTGATAGCTAAGAACAAACCGGTGATGTTGGTCGGCGCGGCCGGCAGCGGCAAGACTGTGTGTGTGGCGGACAAGCTTAACTCGCTGCCCGACTCCTACGCCGTCACTAATGTACCACTCAACTTTTACACAACTTCAGGTACTTATGAATGTGGTTTTTCCTCCAAAAGACGAATCTGCATGGTCCTAATATGACGTGAATAGGTATAACCAAACCGGTGATGTTGGTCGGTGCGGCCGGCTGCGGCAAGACTGCGGCGAAACTCAACTCGCTGCCACCAATGTACCGCTCAACTTTTACACCACATCAGGTACTGATAAAGAGTCGCCTTAGATCTGTGTGGTTCTTTCTTCAAAATACCATTTTAGACAATAATATGCGTAAAAGTTATACATTTTACACCACTTCAGGTAGTTCGTATTGGGGGGGGGGTGTGGGTTAATAGTTCGCTTCGTAAGCACACAGGTTTTGTTTTTTTTATTCTTGCTACCATGCATTAACGAATTGCGTATACAATATTGCAGAAATGATCCAGAGCGTTTTAGAGAAGCCTTTGGAGAAGAAATCGGGTCGCAATTTTGGCCCGCCAGGCAGCAAGTTCATGATCTACTTTGTGGATGATATGAACATGCCTGAAGTGGACGCTTACGGCACAGTGCAGCCGCATACGCTGATCAGACAGTTCATGGATTATAAGCACTGGTAACTAGAAATTTAATTTTATGGTCTAAGGGTCAAAACAAAACACAAACGATACGACTCTTCAGCTTAGGAATAACGATTTATTCCCATCGGCCACCCTCGATTGGCCACCCGGTGGCCGATGGGAATTATTTAATGAAATTTGCCACCTTCATTTATTCCCATCGGCCACCAGGGTGGCGGATGGTACTAACTAGTGGCGTTTGCCGGTTTATTCCCATCTGCCACCTTCATTAGTTTAGTCGGGTGGTCGATTCTCATGACCGTAAAACGGTGTGAATAGAAAAAATATCAAGAAAGTTTTCAAGGTTCATATTTGACTATTAATCATTGAAGGATTTTAAACCATTACACATCAATGTTTTTTCTTTGCGTTGGAAATAACTTCATGTAATTTTTCTGCGTTCTTTTAATAATCTCCTGAAATCTCCTGACTTGCTCTGTCCTTCTCATACTACTGATTTTGTTCACTTTTCCTTCCATATTAACTAGTCCATTCTTCCTTCTATATTCAGTCCATTCTTCTCTGGAACGTGCTTCCTTTCGTGATCAGGACTGTTACAAGTCAAGTCGGTTTGCATTCAAGCGGAAATTACGGATTTATTTTCACAACTAAGGTGCTTGTCCCATCGCCGACGAACAGCCAGCAGCGAGTAGAGTTCGAAACTAGGTACGAGTTGGCAAGAAGCGAGTGTGTAGTTCCGTTAGTTTTACCGCTCGGCTATAAGCTAGTGTTTTTGTGCGACGGGCGATTAATCGCACCACTCGCTCGGGTGGTCAGTCCTGCACGCGCTTTCTTCTTTTATGTTACTTCATAAATGTATTTTCTGTTTTTTAACTATATAGGCTCGCGTTTGACCAACATCTCGCCTGATGGTAAGCGATTATGTGGTCTACGATGAAGCACGCTTGCTAGAAGTAACCTATTCACTCTCGACTTAACTTAACCCAAAGGTTGTAGCTATCAGGGAATAAGACTCCGGCAGGAAATTCCACTCGTTAGCATTGCGCACAATGAAAGTATTAAAATCGCTTTGTGCGTATAAGTGGGATGTCCACCATGTACCGATGGTGCATAGCCGTGCGTCTTGTTAGTATATTACCTTATTAGTATCTTTGTGCATGAAGTCTAAATACATTAATAATAAATATCAAAATTGACATTGACCACATCGACCTGCTTAACATTATATTAGAAGTGGTAGACCGTCCTTTTAAAAATCCGTGCTGAAAGAGCTAGCAAGGGCGGATATAACTGGTTATAGACAATCCTCTCAAATGTTTTGCTATAATGCACAGCTTGGATATAGGCCCATGGTTAGTACCTAATCTCTTTTTTAGACCCCTTCTTATGTACGGGCGAAATAAAAACAAATTTCTATAATTTGGGGACATCACTTTGAGTCAGACTTCCAAAAAACAAAATTGAAATAGGTAGAGCAATGCAAATTTAGATGATATTATACGCATAATGTTATCAGGGACAGCACCTTTAGTTCCCGGTCACAGCATCAACATTCACTTTTATGTGACAAATGTCATGAGAATCGACCACCACCCCGGTGGCAGATGGGAATAAAGGATCGTGGCAGATTTCACTAAATAAGTCCCATCGCCCACCGGGGTGGCAAACGCCACTAGTTAGTGCCATCCGCCACCCCGGTGGCAGATGGGAATAAAAGAAGGTGGCAAATTTCACTAATTAATTCCCATCGGCCACCGGGGTGGCCAATCGATGGTGGCCGATGGGAATAAACCGGAATAACGTGCGTAGCGACGTCGTCGATTTTGTAGATGTCCACTACGTAATGTCTTATGTGCCACTATGGCACGTCTTGTGCGTTTTGTGGACGTTAATATAACCAAATTGGCATCTATACTCTGATTTTTAATTTCGTATACTAAACTGACATTTGGGGGGTTGTCACTTTATCGTTACATAAAAATAGTGTCAGCTATCCTGAGTGATCGAAAGTTGATCGAAAATCGAAGTAGATCGAAAATGGAATTATATCACGGCAAAAAAAATACATTTGTTAAGAAACCAGCGGTCCGTATTTATTTTCTACTCATTTCATTCAGACACCATTTTATTGATCGCATTTATTTTATTGCTGATTTCATATTTAACACAATAAAAGTTTATGTACTACTAGAGGACGCCTCGCGGTTTCACCCGCGTAGTTCCCGTTCCCGTGGGAATACAGGGATAAAAAGTAGCCTATGTCACCCGGGGATAGAGTAGCTTCCCAACGGTAAAAGAATTTTTCAAATCGGTCCAGTAGTTTTGGAGCCTATTCGGTACAAACAAACAAACAAAAAAATCCTTCCTCTTTATAATATTGGTATAGATGTGTATGAATACTGTTATATTTAAATATGTTACGTTTATATTCATAAAACATTTATTTACACCAATTAGTAAAATTAAAATTGAGGAATCATGTCACATCGTTTCGATGAATCACTTATGATTTTAACGCTTGTAACATTTAAAAAAATAACGTCATTGGCAGCTGCCAGCTGCTGTTTAGTCTACGAAATTAAAAATCACAGTATAGTTGAACTATAGATTCAATATTCATAGGTTTATTGAGAAAAATTCGTCTTAAAAAAAACACGTTTGTTTTGTTTTTATATTGCGGTTTTGTTACATATATATATTTTACCGCCTTTTGATTTTTTTTTCCTGTATCGTGGGTGATTTTACAAATTTATAAACTCACTTACACAACATGCAGAGCCGGAACAACTATCTTTATGTTATACAAATATTTGTTACGTGCGGGAATCGACCCCACGACACGCAGCGCAGTAGTCAATGGTTCAACCACTGCGCCAACCGTGCGCTCCCTTTGTGTTGTAACACAACGGGAGTGCACGGGGCCTTCGACTAGCGTTCTGATTTTTGTTGTTGTCAGGTACGACAGGCAGAAGCTGACTCTGAAGGACATATCGAACTGCATGTTTGTGGCGTGCATGAACCCCACAGCTGGCTCCTTCACCATTGACTCGCGCTTGCAGAGGCATTTCTGTACCTTCGCAGTCAGGTAACGCAAGTTTTCATAATATATATTACTGTTACAGTTTCACTTCATACATTTTTAAATGACAAACAAACGAGCTATTAACTATTATTAAACACGAAAGTATGAATGAAATGAATGTCAGATACAGATAAATGCTCATTCACCGTCGATATTACTTCAACCCGTTCCCCCTTCATTCAATACGTTACATGAGATTGAAATTTCTTTCTAAATTCAAATTTCGCTTGTATTGTATAATTAGTAAGCTCACGTTACATTTTTTTTAAATTAAATTCTAATCCCGCCATCGAAGTTGGCGCCTAATCTGTGCAAATTCTTTAATTCCATGTCTCTCGTACTTTCATTCTTCATACTAATTGTTCTTCTTGCTTACATCTATTGTATATATACGGTGGTTGGGAATCTCACTTTATTTAATTATGTAAAAGGCAGCTTTATTTATATAAAATTGGGTCAAAAGTCAAAAAGTGCTTACAAAAAAATTACAAATGTGCAAGAAGTTACTGTTAACAAATACGATGTGCAAAAGTGCTATTTATCAGAGTCAGAATGTAACTATATATCACAGGGAAAAGAATCAAAATTATATAAATAGCCTTACGGTTAGGGATGAGAAACACAACAGTACTTTTCACCACACATACAATCTGTTGTTACTAAGTACTACCCCGGTGCACCGTTCGTCATTGCAGTTTTGTGCGTGCTAACCTTGTGCTAACGTTACAAACTGCAACCAGCTCTAATGCATGTTGCCTTACCAAGGTATAATGGAATAAAACATGCATGCGAGCTGCTTGCAGACAAAAACGCGGTCTAAGAACATAACATACTGGAAATGCTCGAAAAAATGCTATAGCGCATACTCAATTCTTGGCAAATGAAGAAGAAGTATCGGTTGTCCGGCGCCGGTGGCGAGTTGGGCAGACGACATAGTTGCCATCGCGGATAGAACCTGGATGAGGCTAGCACAAGAACATGGGGATTGGCACAAGAAGAGAGAGGCTTATGCTCAGCAGAGAAGTCGGGCTGCGGATGATGATGATGAAAGACTGTTTGTCAAACTGCGAACCGAACCGAACCGAAAACGTAGCGAATGTGAACCGAAGCGGAGATGTCAAACTAGGTGCAGCGAAGCGAACTCTTGAAGAAAGTGAAGTGTTAGTGTGTGTTTGTGTGTTGTGGGTCGCCACTCACTCGCAGTTTACGCCAGAACCAAAGATCTCGTTTCAGTTAAAAAGTGGAGTGAAACGGATTCTGAAGCCGATAATATTTGCTGCCTACTGCTTTTGACAGTTTTGGGTATTTTTTGACACATTCTATAAATTTTTCGATATCTGTCATGACCACGTGTCGGAATGTTTTGATTTTTTGTAAATAAACATAACCATCACGCTTCGGTCTCGCTTCGCGTCGCACATTCCCTCTCTGTTTGACGTCGTGCATACAAAGTCAGCTAATGCAACGCTCTCACTCACGCCTCGCTTCGCGCGTACGCCCATGGTTTGTCATGCTGTCTGACGCCTTTCGGTTCGCCGCGGTATCGCGGCGGTTCGGTTTCGTGACTAGATTCAAACGATACCATATGGAGCGTCCTCACTGAATATTCACTTGTAATGAGCATTCGATGTCGAATATTCGAGTGGTGTGGACGTTGAGCCGAGCGTTACAAAGCTTACACGCAAGCGCGAACTTCGGCCGGTGTGGACGTTGCAACGATTTTCGCGGAAACGGCTCGCATTCGAATGTTCACGCAAATAAAACGATTGAAAGCGAGTAATCAGATAATGAAATGAATGAGTATGTGTGTAGGAATATTACTGGCCACTTGTAAAGCAAGGAACAATTCCTTGATCTTAAGTGTTTGTGACATTTGTGGCCATCAAAAAAAAAGCTGCTGCTACGACCGCTCTATCCGACATTTTGAAATTAATGACATTTAACGAGAATCGTATTCGGATGCTCCAAGCTCGCAAGGGAATGTTCGACTCGAACGTTCATAATTTTGCTCGAAAGTGAATGCTGGGCTCGCTGGGAAGAATTTGTTGCTCGCCCACGATTGCTTGTTTACAAATGCTCACGAAAGAATGCTCCCAGTGAGGACGTTCCTATAGATAACAAAATAAAAACGCTTCACCACGCTATCGGTTCTCTGTCTATTTGACGAGGCCTTGTGTTGTTCTTAGTTTCCCCGGTCTGGACGCGTGCCACCACATCTACAAGAGCATCCTTAGCCAGCACCTGGGCAACGTCGCCAACAAGTTCGGGCCCATCATCCTCCGCTACACAGAGACCCTCGTGGACGTGGCGCTGGCTCTCCACACCAAGCTGTCCAGCACCTTCCTGCCCACGGCCATCAAGTTCCATTACTTATTCAACTTGAGAGACCTTTCTAATATATTCCAGGTACCTGATTTTTTACAAGTTTTTATTAAGTTTTACCTGGGAAGGAGCATGTGGATAAATAACCGTTGCCGAGGTCTGTCCGTGTATGGGTGACCATCTTTACATAGCGAGATCCTTCCGTGCCTCGGAAAGCACGTTAAGCCGTTGGTCCCGGCTGTCATTTGAAGATCTTTGACAGTCGTTACGAGTAGTCAGAAGCCTGAGATCTGACACGAGTCTTGCTAAGGGGTATCGTGTTACCCAGTTACTGGGCTGTGGAGGTCAGTTAGGTAGTCGCTCGTGAAAACACTGGTTCTCAGCTGAATCCGGTTAGATTGGAAGCCGAGCCCAAGCTTATTTATTAAATTGCCTGTTTGTTGTCTGTAATGGAATCTTGCAAATTAAATTGAACCTAATTTCCGGTATCCGATTGAGTTGAAATTTTTCATGCGTATGTAAATCGGATGACAATGCAATATTATTATGACATGGAGGAGCCGATCTGATGACGCAGCTGAAAAGCCATGGGAACTCTGTAATAAAATACGACGCAACCCCATCGAGTTAGGGCTTCACATACACGCCTTAACACGTGCATTTTCCGAATCGAAATTCCGATTCGGCAAACGAACGTAATAAGTAATTATATTTAAGAAAGCTGAATATATATCAGTCCTCCGCCACCATTCTTGGATCATGGCACCTTCTTATCCTATCCTTCGTGATTTCAAGAGGAATAGTACATTATGGTACAAGTGTGTAAAGTTGGTGATTACCGCTGAGGCGCCATTGAGATCCGAGCCGTTAGGTGAGGGTCTTAAGAGAGCCGAGGACGGTAATCATCAATACACACGTGTATCATACGACGTTTTTCAACACACTTGCGAAGAAAATAATACTAAAAAAACCGGCCAAGTGCGAGTCGGACTCGCTCACGAAGGGTTCCGTACCATTATCGCAAAAAAACAGGTTTGTTGTATGGGAGCCCTACTTAAATATTTATTTTATTCTGTTTTTAGTATTTGTTGTTATAGCGGCAACAGAAATACATCATCTGTGAAAATTTCAACTGTCTAGCTATCACGGTTCATGAGATACAGCCTGATGACAGACAGACGGACCGTGGAGTCTTAGTAATAGGGTCCCGTTTTACCTTTTGCATTAATCAGTTATCCTATGCGCGCGCATCTAACAATGGCGATCGGCCATAGACTAAAAAGAATAAGTTTTATTTTTTTTGGTTTTTCGCGGATAGCGTTTTAGCCACGTACACAATTGGGGATTTCTATTTGAGTAAAAGTTTTATTTATTAAACACGTACAAGTTAAAATTATCTATTTATTAAATACGAAGTTGTAAATGTGTTGCATTTGTACTATTGAGCACGATCTTTTTTGTATCGAAATTTTTTCAAGAACAAAGCAACTCAACCAATAAATTAAAAATAAAACTCTTTATCTCACTTGTGAATAATAGCAATGAAAAAGTCACAGTTTGATAACAGGTGTCATTATGTGCCTAATTGCGGTGAAATTAGGGGCACTATATGAGCAAGTGTGTTGAAAAAAAATTAATGAATGCTTAGCAAATATAATTAATTAACAAATTATTATTTTACTAGCTTCTGCCAGCGGCTTCGCCCGCGTGTATTATACATATAAACATTCGTCTTGAGTCACTCTATCTATTAAAAAACCGAATCAAAATCCGTTGCGTAGTTTTAAAGATCTAAGCATACATAGGGACAGACAGCGGGAAGCGACTTTATTTTATACTATGTAAGGATTATGTCACAATGACGTGTTTTTCTCGTCTTAAAAGCACGAAGGATAGGATAAGAAGGCTGAATATATATAAGAACGTATGCGGCCTGTCTTAATGCTGTCGCAATGTCCTTGGACAGGGAATGCTCTACACAACTGGCGACGCGATCAAGACGACAACTGAACTCGTTCGACTGTGGATGCACGAGGCGACGCGCGTCTACTCAGACAAACTGATCGACGCCGCCGATAACGAAACCTTTGGGAAACTTATTCTCGAAGTAATCAAGAAGAACTGTGAGGTAAGTATCAAAGGGCAACGTCTTATTAATCTTACTAATATTTTAAATGTAAAAGTTTGAATGGATGTATATTTGTTACTAATATATATGTCGCAAACATGAGGGCTATCTTCAATATACCCTCGATCTTGTGGGCTTAACATGGGTATGCTTGCACAAAGCAGGTAATTTATGCCGTTTTAGACATAGTCCTTGGTTCAATTTTATCAAAGCATCGGATTCGGTCACCAAGCATTTCGCTTTCTCTCAACAAAAACACACTTTTTCAAGTTTCTACACGCCACTTTTAGCTACTTCACTTCTCAACTCTTTTCCTCACAACTCTTTTTAATTCCGAAACGCGCGTCCGCCCGTTTCTTTTTCAACTTCCCGAAACCATGGCAGAAAGAACCCACTCAGAGCGCCTTTAAAATGTACTCTGTGGAGCGCCTGTATAGACAGCCCTGCTTTTTATTGGCTAAAAAACTTATCCGGCAAATTACCGCTTTTAAAACATCCAATCAGAATGGAGTATTTTGACATAAGAAGAATAAAGTGTTGTCAATCGAATAAAATCGAACTGAGGTTTGAATCAGAAGCTAAATGTTGCCAATTAAACAAAACTGAATTAATAAGTTTACAAGCGATATTTCTTTGTTGCTAATTATTAATCGTATACCTTTCTCCGATATATATTAATATACAGGGTGGCCAAAAAGTCGTGGATAAAACGCAACTATGGGTTAGATGGGGCTATCAGCTGCAAAAAATTGTTCTACGGGAAGTCCATAAAGTCAACCCCTGCAGAGTTATAATTTATTTTGTGTTTTATGAGAAAATTGTCTCTTTTTACTCATTCTTATTAAATTAGAAAAAATCTACATCCTGCCTGTATCTTTTGTATAATTTTCACTGGATTGGTACTTATGAGTCCTTGCGTTAGACATTCTATTTATGGTTGTTTATTGGGTGTGTTGAAGATAATATTAAGTTTTACGAAAAAATAACTCAAATCATAACTTTTTATTTACTTCGGACCACACTGTGAAAAAAATACTCCACCGAAAAATTACCCTGTATTACAAATTTTGGCGCATTTAATAGGGATTCGAAAAATATTATTACACATGGCTATGCGTGGCTTTGATATCTTTCGAGGACGATCATTCATAGCAAGGCCAAAATTAACCCAACCATAATACTCGGTTACGCCTATTTAAAAATAAACTCTGCAGGTAAATTATAACTCTGCAGGGGTTGACCTTAAGGGCCTTCCGTAGAACAATTTTTTGTAGCTGATCACCCCATCTAATCCGTACTTGCGTTTGATCCATGTCTTTTTAGCCACCGTGTATAATTATTTATTACTAATTATCACGCCAGAACGGCTCAATGAATTTGGATGAAATTTGGCTCAGAGATAGATTATAGTCTGGTATAGCACATAGGCGTATGCACTAAAATCTAAACGGTGTACTACTGTTTAGCTCAAGATTGTAATTACTCAAAACAAATATTGCAAAATATTCCCTAATAGTCTGGCCACTGTATAGGCTAGCCTATGGACCAATATCTAAACAGTGTACTACTGTTTAGCTCAAGATTGTAATTACTCAAAACAAATATTGCAAAATATTCCCTAATGGTCTGGCCACTGTATAGGCTAGCCTATGGACCAATATCTAAACAGTGTACTACTGTTTAGCTCAAGATTGTAATTACTCAAAACAAATATTGCAAAATATTCCCTAATGGTCTGGCCACTGTATAGGCTAGCCTATGCACCAATATCTAACAGTGTACTACTGTATAGCTCAAGATTGTAATTACTGAATAACAAATATTGCAAAATATTCCCTAATGGTCTGGCCACTGTATAGGCTATATATTATCACACTATTTACTATGGAGAGTTAGCATATTTTTATGAAATACAGACAGTCCATTGTCCAATTAACAGCAGAATGTTGACGCCCCAATTTATAATCGACGCAACTGCACGAATAAATCCACTTTTGACACATAATCGCGACATACGTCTTCAAGTCAACCCGCAGTGCTCAACCCTTCTCCCGCGCCATTGCGTCCCTCCACCATAATGCTGACACAATGCTCTAGGATCACAGACTACATAGAGTGTCTAGGATTAATCCAATTAAATAAAACTCGAAACGAGTTGCCAATTGAATAAAATACAGTTATATTATAATTGAAATTTAAATTAGTATCAAAATAATGCCAATGCATCAAAACTATATTCAAAAGTTTACAAGAGATATTAATTTGTTCCTGATTATTATTCATCTACCTTCCTCCGATATATGTATTGATGAACGCATTTACAGGAATATGACGAGGCCGTGATACTGCAGAAGCCCCTCATCTATTGCCACTTCGCGGAGGGCGTGGGCGACCCCAAGTACTTCCCCATCAAGGACTGGAACCAGATCAAGAGGCTGCTGGACGAGGCGTTAACGGCTTACAACGACCTCGTGGCCACTATGAACCTGGTGCTATTTGAGGACGCCATGTATCATATTTGCAGGTAATTTTATTACAAGTACTAATTTTATATTACTTTGGTTTCAAATTGTGTGTGTCCGGCAACTAGTGATCCATTTTTACCCGGCTGCAAGGTAAGGGTTATGTTTTTCGCTCGTATCTTGTATGTATGTTATATTCTTTATTACCTCGTGACTTTCAAACCACTTGACGGATTTTTATTATTAAGATAGATATATTGTTTTTGGTATGAACACTTGGGCGGCCTATAAGAGCCGTTAAAAAAAAAGAAACAAGGCGGATTTTGGGCGCCATATTTTAGGGGCTGCAATTTCTTTTTTCTTCGAAACCCATCGAGTGGGGTATCAAAATGAAGGGTTTTTAGATGTGATTACAAAAATATAAAAGTAAAAGAAAAGGGTGTGTTTTTTGTAAGTAGTAATATAAAAGCCAATCGAAAAAAAAAGTTAACTTAAAAGTTGTAAATAAAAAAAGTTTATAAAATCACAAACCCGACTGCAAAGATGTAAACAAGAAGAAAATCATGCTGTGCAGTCGGAGGATATTTATAGATTTGGCAAGCATGTGTGGGTGGTTGTTTGCACTGCCACACAAATTAAAGCTGTGTATTTACAAGCGTACGCACAGAGTATTATATATTTGGAGGATCCTCCGACATGACTGGTGTTGTTGACAATAACCGTTGGTCAGGGCAACTGACCAACGGTTATTGTTGGACTGTTGTATGTGTTCAATGCGGATAATGCGGAGGAGCGGGGGGGGGGGGTTAAAAATGCTAAAAAAACGTGATTAATGGACGCCCCTTTTAAGTTTATCCGTTACATACAGAAATACAAATATTTCCTTTTTAACCCCCGACGGAAAAAGAGGGGTGTTATAAGTTTGAGGTGTGTTGCTGTGTATCTGTGTATCTGTGTATCTGTGTATCTGTGTATCTGTGTATCTGTGTGTCTGTGTATCTGTGTATCTGTGTATCTGTGTATCTGTGTGTCTGTCTGTGGCATCATAGCGCCTCAACGGATGAACCGATTTTGATTTAGTTTTTTTTGTTGGAAAGGTGATTGTGTCGAGAGTGTTCTTAGCTATGTTTAAAAAAAAACGGTTCAGCCGTTCAAAAGTTATGGGCGTTTTACTGTTTGAATCGGGATGTTTTCGCAAGATAAATGTGTCGGGGGTTTATTAAATTTTTAAATTTTACTTGTTTGTAATATTAGTTTAGAAGTATAGATAACAATATATCCAGGTCATAAATCCACCTGGAAGGAGGCCTTCCAACGTTGCGTCTTCCTGTTCGTGGTCGCCACTCCAGAATTTTTCTGCCCCATCGACCATCCGTTCTGCGAGTAATGTTGATGTTTGTGCCTCTAGGTGGACCTAAGACCTGTTTCGGGTTACAGGAATCCGTTGGATGCGAAATGAACAGGATCGATCAGCGTGGCAAAGCTTGGGGGAGGTATTATGTCCGGCAGTGGATGTCTTTTGACTGACATGATGATAATAATGGTTCATATATCAGCCAATCAGAGATAACATTCTAAGGTACAAAAAACAAGTGTTTTGACGCAATAAACTTTAATCTGAAGGATCAACCGTATCCTGGAGGCACCGCGCGGCAACGCCCTGCTGGTCGGCGTGGGCGGCTCGGGCAAACAGTCGCTGTCCCGGCTCTCGTCCTTCATCTCCTCACTAGAAGTCTTCCAGATACAGCTGCGGAAGGGATACAGTATCAATGACCTCAAAGTTGACTTAGGTATGTATAACTATTTTATTTCTATTTATTTTTGGCTCCCCGCGCCGACCGTTTTTTTTTCCGGTGTTGAAAATCCTCATTGGATGTCCTCCGCCCTGGGGGAGCGGAGGGGTCTGTCAGACTGAAAACCATCCTATTGTTCCGTCTCACACCTACACTGGGGGTCGCGGGAACAACGATACTTCCGAAACCCCCGGCTAGTGCCGGCCCGCCTGCCTCTGCGGGCCACGACCTCGGGTTGGGGGGAGTGAGGTGTTTGACTCCCCCGCAACGTCTGAGAGGGGCGCGCGTGGAACACTACGCGCCGCCACCTCGGGTCCAGATGTTTGGGGGGCGACGGATGTCCCGAGTCCGTCGCCCCTGGACCCATTTACGGGGGCCAGAAGAGGGCGTAATCCGCCCTCCGCCGACGCCCGGCCCGTCTGCTGCGGATCGGGTTAGCGGATGAAACTCCCTCTCCCTCTACGCAGCCTCCTTCTTCGAGACCACTGTTTCGCATAAGGATACCCAGGACTCTTCACTGCCGAACATAGACTCGACAACGGCCGACAGCGACAGGTCACTGCATACTTCTGAGATGAGGGCACGGCGCGGCTTCTCCCAAGCGGCACATTCCGCCAGCATATGCCGTGCCGTGTCCTCCCGGCAGTCGACGCAGTGGTGACACCGGGCGTCCGGCTCCCTGTTTATGCGACACAGGTACTCTCCGAAGCAACCATGCCCCGAGAGCACCTGCGTCTCCCTTAACGACAGGGAGCCGTGCCTCCTCCCGAGCCATTGCTCGAGCACTGGGCGGACCGCCTCGATGGTGATGAGGCCGGTAGGGTGTGCAAGCCTGTCCCGCCATTCCGCCACCAGGACCTCGTGGAGCCGAGACCGACGCAACTCCATATGTCGCTGCATCATCCCTTCGCCCCGTGCCCGCGCTTCCTCGCGCCTCTGATACAGTGACGCGATTACCTTCGCCTCCAGGTCCCAGGGCGGGGATCCAGCCAGTGCACAAGCCGCCTCGTAGGAGATCGTGCAATACCCCCTGATGACTCTGACGGCTATCGCTCTCTGCGGCTTTCGCAGAACAGTGATGCTGCCGGCCATCAGGTTAGTCGCCCAGATCGGGGCCCCATACAGGGCCATCGATCGCACGATCCCCACGTAGAGCCGCCTACAGGCAGCGCTCGGGCCTCCAGATTGAGAAGCAGCGATGACAGCGCCCCAGCCGCGCCCAACAACGCGCCCAGCGGCGCCAGCCGCCGGAAGTGGGTGCCGAAATCCCACCGGCTGTCGAGCACCAATCCTAGGTACTTCATGGTTGACTCGACAGCGATTCGAGCCCCCCCCCCCCGACGAAGATGTGGGCATCGGGCGGTGGCGCCCGCCGGCGACCATGAAAGACCATGGCCTCCGACTTGTTGAGGGCCACCTCCAGACCAAGGCGCCGTATGCGGCTCACCACCTATTAGACCGCAGCCGTCGCCAGCATCGCTGCCTCCCTGTACGAACTCCCCCGGGCGGTGACCAGCGTATCATCCGCGTAACACGTCAAGTCTACGCCCGGTTGGAGTTAGCCCCTCAGCACCCAGTCGAGTTCAGTCGATGTTCCACAGTGGTGGGCCCAAGACTGAGCCCTGTGGAACACCGCACGACATGCTGTGCTGGTTTTCGACGCCATCACGTCCCACGTAGGTGACACACCTCTCTGCCAAATAAGCCCCGAGGATGCGGCGGAGGTAGGGAGGCACTTGATGATACCGCAGTGCCTCCCGAACAAAACTCCAGGGCAGGGTGTTGAAGGCGTTGGAAATGTCCAAGGACACCGCCAACATCACCGCACCCCGGGACACCGCTTCCTCCGCCAGGACTCTCACATGCGATATCGCGTGGATGGTGGAGCGCCCATGCCGAAAGCCTAACTGGCTTTCGTCCAGGTCCGGCCCCTCTCTGTACAAGTGGCTGACGAGGCGGGCAGCGATTATCCGCTCGAACAGCTTACCCACTTCGTCTAGCAGCACTATGGGCCGGTACGCGGACGGCGAGTCTGCAGGGCGCCCCGCCTTCCTGAGCAGGACCAGGCGACCAGATTTCCACAGAATGGGAAACTGGCCCCGCTCAAGGCACGCTGTGAAGAGTCCTCTCAGCCAGGGCTCTAGCTCCTTCAGAGCGAGGGCCAGCACGTTGCCGTGAATTCTATCGGGTCCAGGAGCCACGTTCTTGGCCCGGAGCTGCATCACGGCAGCCTCCATTTCTGCCTGTGTCACCTCTGGGACGCTGATTGCGTTCTCCTCTGTAGACTCTGCGGCTGTGGGCAAAGCGATCGGCGGCGGGATATGCTCCACTCTCGCCGGGAAGAGGGCTGCGACTACCTCCTCCAGCAGCTCGGGTTGGAGACTCTCCGTAACTGGAGGCGCGGCGGCTCGAAGTTTCCTTCGAACCGCTCGATAAGGGCGCCCCCGAAGAACCCCGTCTAGAGTCTTCAACATCTCCTCCCTGGCTCGCTTCTTCGCCTCGCCGATGGCCAGCCGCAGAGTCTTCGTCGCCGCGCGGTACACCTCATACAGCGCGGCTTCTTCGTCAGGGATCCGACGACGTCTCCTCCGGTATCGGGTGTACTGGCATCTGGCCGCTACGCACGCGACACGCAACTGTGCGATCTCGGCGGACCACCAGTACACCTGGCGCCTCGCTGACTGTGCGTGGACCCGAAGCATGGATGCGTCGCTGATTTGCGTCATCGCCCCGCGGAACCACAGCGCCTCCTGTTCGACGTCGACGGGTCCGGTTGTTGCTGACTCCCGGATCCAGGCCTGAACAATGGTCCCACCATGGCCTGGCTCATCATTTTCCTACCCTTGTCTCGTGTTACTTGGGGTCGGAGCAACACGTTTTTTTCTTCCATACCGTCCTGTCTCCCGTCACGCTGTCACTGACTCCCTTTTCTTTCATATCACTCCTCACACAGTCCATCCACATTGTTGAATACAGGCCTGCGGATCCCATACCAGGTGCTGCCTGCACTAGGGCCCTTGAGCAATGCTGGGACTCCTGGATCCTACAAGGTCTATACCCGCGAAACCGGGAAACGCGGCAGCGGCAACTAGGGTTCTGTTCTTTGGGATACTGAACTCCGTATAGGTGGGAAGTAATACAAGCATGCACAACATACATTTGTCCTCGTGGTGGTCTTCTGGTCTCGTTCAATCCCGTGCCAGGTCGGGGGTTATAGTGAGAAAATATATATAATAAATTTGGGATAACCGACGTCTGCTACGGGATTCCAGCCAGACATTTAGAAACGTTTCCGACTAAAATACTTCGCTGCGCGCGAAATATATACACAAACAAATGCAATCAATGCGATAAACTGCATCACTTGCGGATCGCGAACACAATTTCGGATAACGATTGGCTGAGTATTTATCAATTACATCAAAACCAGATCAAGATTTTTTTCCGTCTCGCGCTATCAATCACATTTTTACAAGTGTCAATTGTCACTCAACCAACAACTGTCTATATCGATGACAGCGAGTTGACTCAGTGTTGCATCAAATTAACAATAAAAGACGAAACCTATTACGAACACACATTTATATTCATAACTATTTTTACCGACTTCAAAAAAAAAGGAGATAATCAATTCGACACGTTTGTTAGTAATATTGTTGGAACGGTAAACGGGAACGGTATGTATGTATGTTTATTTGTAAGATAAGATAAGATAAGATAAGATATTTATTTTGCAAATATGGGTACAAAAAAAAGCATGGTGACATAAACAATACAATTAGGAACAGCCATATTTAACCAGAAGGCATGCAAAATTTCAAAATACAGTAGAGATGCTAAGTACATAATAATAAAGATAAACAATGTCAACATAAAGATTAATTAAATATAATTACAATTTGATTATGAAGTATTTCTATAGTTATTTACATTATACACAATTCTTCTGCAGACAACTTATTTCGTATTGGAGTTAAACAAAAAAATAAATAAAAATTAAATGTCACATTCAAACCTATAATCATTATCAAAAGCATTCAAGAAATGTCTTTCTCCATTAAAAATTCCGTCACGCTATAATACGCTTTGTCTACCAGAAAAATTCGGAGTTTTTTTTTAAATAACGTTAAGTTTAATTCTTTCCAACTCCTCGGTAATTTATTATAAACGACTGGCGCCATGTAGCAGACACTTTTGCGCATTAAAGTCGTTCTCGCACTAGGGAGACATAGCCTACTATTATCACGCCTATTTCGTGGAAATACATCATCTATGCGGTCAAAACGGTCAGGGTTCAGCTTTACAAACACTGCCATTTCTAAAATATATAAGCACGGTAAAGTTAATATTTTATTCTGTTTAAAATATGGCACGCAGCTATCAGTAGTTTGCAGTTTTATAAATGACCGTATGCATCTTTTCTGTGCTTTGAATGCAGTTTCTCTTTCAGTGGAGTTGCCCCAAAAAATAACGCCGTATTTAAGGTGGCATTCGACTAAACCATGGTATGCAGTCAGAAGTGCGTCTAGATTTACAGTAGACGACAAAGTATGTAAAGCGTAGGCGGCAGTGCTTAGTTTTTTGCAAAGTGACTCTATGTGTTGTTTCCAACTTAGTTTTTTATCGATTTCTAGCCCTAGAAATTTAGTACTTATTACATTGTGAACTGTATCATTATTATATTGCACATGCAGATTGCTCTTATCTGGCATGCGTTGGTTAAAATGCATTATCTTTGTTTTGGTTATATTTATTCTTAAGTTATTTTCGTCTAACCATTTTATAATTGATTTTAAAGATATATTAATGTCATTTTCGTATGTATCTACACTTTTCGAAGGTATTGTCACGATACTATCATCTGCAAATAGGGTCAATGGTTGTTCAGTGCATTCCGGTAAGTCATTTATATATAATATAAATAGCAGAGGACCCAACACACTCCCCTGCGGTACCCCGTAACTAACTATTCGCTCGTCTGATCTAAATATCTCGTATTGTTTATTAACTATATTAATTCTATTAATTTCAGTTATTTGTCGTCTATTATGTAAATAAGACCGAAATAGGTCCAGAACATTACCCCTTATACCATAAGCTTCTAGTTTCTTCAGAAGTGTAGGATGGTGGACATAATCAAACGCCTGCGTCATATCACAGAAAATGGCGCAGACAGGGTTTCGTTTATCTACATTTTTAATAACATTCTGTATGAAATCAAATATCGCCATATTTATTGTTCTGCTGGGTCTAAATCCTTTTTGTTGTTCACACAAAATATTGTTCTTTTCTAAGTATTTGTATAGCTCCTTATAAATAAACTTCTCAAAAATTTTTGAAATAATCGGAATCAGTGAGATTGGCCTATAATTTTCCATTATCTCTCTATTTTCTCTCTTATATATTGGTTTTATAATCGATTTTTTTAAAGCTTCTGGATATAAGCCAGCATTTATACTAAGATTAAGTATGTAACTTAAATGTACACATATCTCACTAGCTACGGATTTAAAAATCTTTGTACAGAGGCCATCGTAACCTACGCTGTTTGTGTTTTTTAGTGACATTATTATTTTATATAAATCCTCTGGTACGCTTGGTGCCATGAACATTGACTCCCTTCTCGTGTCTATTTTCCTGTTTGCTTTAGATTGGCTGCCGTTCATTAATTTGGGCTGTATTTTATCAACAAAGTAGTTATTAAATGCATTAGAAATATTCTTTGGATTTGTTATAATTTTATTATTCAATTTAATTTTATCAATACGCTGGCTGGGAATATTGTATTTTTTGTGGTTTATAATTTGCCAGGTAGTTTTAGCCACGTTTTTGGCTTTCGTTATTTTATAATTATTTTGTGCCTTTTGTGTCAGGTTTATAATTTTTTTATACAATTTACAATAGTTTTTAAACTTGGTTTTATTAACCTGACTAGGATTTAGTCTCAGTTGCCACAGAAGGTGTCTTTTCTTTCTGCTGCATAATTTAACACCTTTCGACAACCACTTAGGCTTCTTTATAATATTAATTTTGACTCGGATGAGCGGGAAACACAAGTCATAAAACAGCTTAAAAGTGTCGATAAATGCATTATAGGCTATATTGGGATCATTAGTCTCGTAGATCTCCGAAAAAGAAATATTATTTATACAGGCTTTGAACTTAGCTATGTTCTCTATATTATAGTCTCTTCTGGTCGTGTACCAATAGTTAATAGAACACGTTTTTTTTACGGGGCATTGAAGTAACTGTGCAGTGTGATCTGATAGAGCAAACTCTATTACTTCGCCTTTACATGATTTATTATAATTATGCGCAAAATTGTCTATACATGTCTGACTGGCCATGCGTGTCGGCTGTTTAAATTCCAGTTTTAAGTTAAAACTTAATAGTAGACATTCAAGCGTAGCAGAAATCCTACTCTTCTTTAGTACATCAATGTTAAAATCGCCAGCAATTACAATACTCTTACAGCTAGACTTTGATATCTCTTGTAAAAGTGTCTCAAGCTTATTCCAACATTCATCTAAATTATTTACATTTGGTACTCTATAAATACAAACGACAATTATCTTATAGCTAATAAGCTCAATGGCACAGCACTCAAATACACCTGGAGAAGATAGTTTTGCTATTTTAGGCAGTTCTTTCCATTTGTGACCATTTTTGATAAGAATACAAGATCCACCCCTTTTTTTCCTCTTTCTGCAATAATACGCTGCTAAACAATAATTCGCTACATACAACTGGTTTTCATAACCTTCCATTATGAAGTGCTCGGTAATGCATACTACATCAACAGACATTTTCCTATCCACAAGTTGATCCAGACACACAGAAAGATCATTTGATTTGTTTATTAAACCTGCTATATTTTGATGCAATATATTAACATACTTATTCGAGAAAAAACAGCTCATTTGGCTCAGAGGCGTTAGTGGTGGCACTTGCTTTAGCATTAGGGTAAGGTGAATAATACGAGTTTACTTTACTCGAACAGCCAACATTTAAGTTCATTAATTGGCTTAAATTTTGAAAGATGTTGCTCATGCCATAGTTAGTTGTATATTTGCATGTATGTTTATTCATATTTACAATACACAATACAATATTTTCTTTTCGTACGATCCTAGCTGCTATCAACATGAAGGCTGGCTTGAAGGCGATTGGCTGCGTGTTCTTGATGACGGACGCTCAGGTTGCCGAAGAGCGCTTTTTAGTGCTCATTAACGACTTGCTGGCATCCGGTGAAATTCCGGAGTTGTTCCCAGATGAAGACATTGAAAACATCGTCAATGGAGTGAGAGCAGAGGTAAAGTTTTAGCATAGACTTGGAAAAGCATAAATCAAGGGCGTCGCCAAGGGAGGGCAGGTAGGTGCTTTCGTCTAGAATTTAAAAAAATGTCCGAAATGCAAAGAAATCAAAGTCCTAAGTCAACATAAACCCAACCCAACAAATTTTATTCGTTCTTGTATTGTGTAAAGCTTCATGTGCTTTTGACTGTGGGTATTTAAAACTCATAAAAAACGTTTCCGGCTGTCAAAGACACAACATCTCTGTCAGATGAATCTCGAAAATAAATTTAATTAAACCAGTGAATAACATCGAAATGAACAAAGTATGGTCGCAGTTTAGATAACGAGTATAGTGTAACATCATTCGTAGCGGTAAACTAAAGGCGAGTACAAAAAACATCGAAAATAACCAACAACAGTAAGAGAATAACATCAACGGTTTGAAGGTCGATAAAACTCAAACCAGTAAAAATACGAGTCATTTACTTACCCATTGTTTTTTTTTTTTTTTTTTTTGAAACGTTGCCCCCACTAGGAATTTCTTCCTGTATCGTAGGTGCGTTTACAAACATATAAACTCACATACACAAACATCCAGAGCCGGAACAATTATCTGTAGGTCATACAAATATTTGTTCCGTGCGGGAATCGAACCCGCGACACGCAGCGCAGCAGTCAATCGCTCAACCACTGCGCCAACCGTGCGCCCAAATTAATTGATTGATTGATATCGAATAAACTATTGATACCAACCTAACAACATTATCTTTCGTTCGGATACAAATACATAAAAGTAAAGAAAAAAACGGCTCATCAGTAATTGACACTTATAACGTTTCGCATAATCGATTTAAACATTTAGTTTATTACTAAACCAATAAAAAAAATACAAATGGATCGTCAATCCAATGTTTTTTCGATAACATGAAACTAGAAATGGATGAACAAACTACGAGTATTGCCAATAACTTAATAGTAAAAATGGAAGAAAAGTTAAAGGGAACAAAATATAAAGTTGAAGGATTCGGATTTCTTAGAAAAGAAAATAAATAATTTCGAAAAGGAAAAAAAGAGAAACAATATACTGCTATTTGGACTGAGTGAGACGGAGAAAAATCCACCTGAGCTACTTAAAATAATCACGAACTGAATGTTTCTATTGCCAACAATGATATCCAAAATATCTACCTAATCGGAAATAAGAATAACGAAAAAGCGAGACCAGTTCTTACATAATTTACAACCTACTCGATGAAAGCAAACTTAATGAAAAATGTTTATATTACTGATGATTGCCGATCAGTGTGGCGACGCTTGGGGGAGGCCAATGTCCAGCAGTGGACGTCTTTCGGCTGAAATGATGATGATGACTGAAGATTACCCTAAAGCGGTGCTAGAAAAGAGGAAATTATTGCAACTCAAAGAAGAGAGAGAAAAAGGCAAGGTTGCTTATATTAAGTACGATAAGCTAATTGTAATAGAAAATGATTCAAACAAAGAAAAAGGAAAAGAGGGCAATCTACCTCCCCAGAAACAGATATAAACCCTAGAAAACTCAGATATAAAAACGCAAACACCTAAAACTAACGCCTTCGAGGTAATGAAAACAAGAGCAAATTCAAACTCCTCTCTACTCCCACCAGACTCACTAACCAGATATCAGCAACCTTAGACGGAACAACCCCAACCCGGCTGGTCATTGTGAGGTTCGTAGACCACCCTCTATAATCACTTCAAATAATAATAATAAAAATGATTAGGCAAATAAACTGTATATAGCAACCTTGATCACAAGAACATTGGGGACCAACGAAAGACTCATAGAACTAGAACAAGTATTAAAGAAGATTCAATGAGACATTATTGGACTCAGTGAAGTTAAAAAATCAGGAGAAGAAGTAAGAGAATACCAAGACTTTATATTATATTTCTTATAAGGAACACCACAAGGGTAGCTCGAGGAGCTCGTGGCTAAATAATAACAGCCGCATGGGTCGATCTTCAAGGTTAAGCAACGCTTGACGAGGTCGGGCCGTGGATGGGTGACCAGATAGGCAGTCGCTCCATGTAAAACACTGGTACTCAGCTGAATCCGGTTAGACTGGAAGCCGACCCCAATATAGTTGGGAAAAAGGCTAGGCAGATGATGATGATGAACACCACAAGGGAAGTACGGGATGGGTTTTGTAATAAAAAAGAGCTTACAAATACATCATAGTTTTATCGGTGTATCTGATAGAATCGCGGTCCTGAACATAAACATCCCAGGGTTCAAATAACCATTCCCTATTCTTCAGGTATATGCTCCAACAGAGCAAGCAACAAGGAATGAAAAAGAAGCATTTTACAAAAGTCTTACAAAAACCAACATATGAAGCGAACAAAACATCATAGTAATGGGTGATTTTAATGGTCAACTAGGTTACAAATGTACGGGGGAGTTTATTCTGGGCCATCATAGCAAAGGGAAGAAAAATGATAATGGGCAACGACTAATGAACTTCTGTTTTGAACATAATTTAAAACTAACATTATACATTTTACAAGAAAAAACATAATAGAAGGTGGACTTGGATCTCACCCAATGGCAAAGTCAGAAATGAGATCGACTACATAGCCACTAACATACCCAAAATATTCAGTGATGTTGCTACACTAAACAACTTTAACTCTGATCACCGACTTTTAAGAGGAACCATTATATGCAAAGACCAAAAATACTACGAAGGAAATACAACGAAATTACTCCTAGAACAACACAACACACACTCGTGCCAGAACCAGAATTAAAGGAAATTAAAGAATCTCTAGAGAACATTAAATAACAATGCAATGTACAAGATGAATACAATATCTTAGCAAGATCGATACTGAAGGTCCTGGAATGTTCAAAGAAAAATACCAAAGACAATTAGATGTAGAAGCAAGAAGCAAAATGGAAGAGTAAGAATTGATAAACAACAGAAAAAAGAACCGTAAACAAATAGCAAAAATTAGCAAAGAAATATCCAAATCCATTAGAAACCATAGAAATAATATTCGGCTAGAAACAATAAGAGAACAGGTTCAGAAAACTGGAGGTATCAAAAAAGCTCTTAAAGAATTCAAGGAACATTCTAATTGGATAGCAAAAATTACAAAAAAAAGACTACAATATGAACATGTACACATTTTAAAAACAGCAACCGAATTCTACAGAAATTTATATACAGATATAGTTATAACTACGGATACGACAAAAGAAGAAAGTTACTGACCATGAAATAACCCCATACATGCAGAGTGAAGTAAGAAAGGCTATTAAAATACAAAAAGCAGGTAAAGCACCCGGAGACGAAAACATCTCAAATGAACTATTAGAATACACAATGAATCAAATATTAGACATTTCACGAATATATGCAATGAAATCCTGACTTCAGAGTAGATACCAGCTCAATGGACGTCATCCACAATAATATTATTACATATATCATATTATCGATGACAAAATGAAGACATTTGATTTTCGCCATTTTGGCGCTGATAGCAACGTGACTTAACGTGAGAGTACAAGTAATACTTTATGGGCTTTATCGATCGTGAGAATAATTAAATACGTAAGAGCAAAAACATCCCAGTCATTTTTATTATGATTCATTTTTAAGTAATAGAATAATTGCTGTAAAGGTTAACTGAAAAATATTTTCAGTCAGATTGCAAGCTACGAGTATAAACTAGTGGATAGCGTGCTAGTAAAGTTATAGCGCATTACTGTCAGATCAGTGAGATTTAAATATGGGGATAGGCTAACAACTTATCCTTAAAACTAGAATATTTGAGCAAGTATCTCCTCGCTCAAGTACACTAGTTAGGTTAATAATTACAATCGTTCAGATTCACTCGGTTGGCGCTCATCGGATTCGTGAAGGGAACATCATTTATACAATAATAATAATAAATGAGATGGATAATCATTTACAACGGACGTATTTCTCGCTCTCATCGCTGATATCCTGTCTCTGTAGTGCTAAGGTGCAAATAATAGTGACATCGCATTCCAGCAAGGTGAAGACTTATATCAGTTTTCAACTCTGTTTCAGATGCAGATAATAAATTGTTTGACTTCAAAACATTTGCTAATAAAATTATAATTATCATGATATTATTCCAGAATTAATTCCAGGCTCAGGAACGTAGTGATTGATACAAGAGTGAGGCCTGTGCTCAGCGGTTGGCGAAGTCGGGCTGAGGATGATTATGATGATGATTCCAGAATTTAGTATTACACATTGCTTTTGAACATATTATTACTGATTATTAGGCAATTATATAACATTTATCACCCATACCAATATGAGATATTTAGTTCTAACATACTACGAGAAGTCAATACAGTAGGTGAGTGATACGCCTTGCCAAGTCTACTATTTTGATTATAGTGTAATTTAAAAATATCACTAATACTGATATATTAGTTACAATATTATAATATTTCCAGGCGAATATATTAGTATTACCTAATTTTGAGAAATATCGGTAATAACCTATCTCTAAATGTGTCATTTTTAGTTCCTGAGAACCTCTAGCTGGGCGCTTTGAATCAGCACAAAAATTAACTGTCATTTCATATAGGATGTTTAGTCCAGCGTACTTGTATGATAGAGGTCAGTGGTCTGATGGCAAATTTATATAAAGTTTTCTCAAAGATTATATTGGAACTGTTAACTAAAAAACTAGAGAGTAATCAGCCTAAGGAACAAGCAGGATTTCGATCAGACTTCTCAACTTTAGACCACATATGTATGTGGTATAAAGTTGAGAAGTCAGCAGTCAGACAAATTATTCAGAAATGCAACGAATATGATCAGCCGTACTATATATCATTCGTAGATTACAACAAAGCGTTTGATTCTTTGAAACACAGTTACATATGGCAGTCACTGTAAACGGGGGGGTGGAAAATAAATACTGCAGAATAATCAAACAAATCTACGGAAATAGTACGGCACAGGTGCAATTAGAATGCACTAAAGACAAATTTAAAATTGAAAAAGGTGTTAGACGGGGAGATCCGCTGTCGCCAAAAATATTCAATGCAGTTCTTGAAAATATATTTAGTCAACTTAACTGGGACGAATTCGGAATCAATATAAATGGGGAAAATCTGCATTGCCTAAGATTTGCAGACGATCTCATTCTTTTCGCAAGAGACCCAACTACACTACAAACCATGTTACAACAATTGTTAACAGAAAGGACTAAAGCAGGATTGTCAATGAATATAAATATGACGAAATTGATTACAAACAACGCTATAATTAAAATAGAAGTGGGAAGAAAAAAGATCGAATATGTTGATGAATACATATACCTGGGGCAGATAATAGCAGTGGAGGATCTATCTAATAAAGAAGTGGACAGAAGAATAAATAACAGCTGGCAAAGACACTGGTCTCTCAAAGAAATTAATACCTAACATTTGCGACTAATTTCATCTTTGTATCAAATGACGTAGATTGGGGGTTCGAACCGTTACCTTTGAAACAGTCTGCCGATCACTTTCGACCACACAAAAACTGCCAGACAAGATTTTTCTGTAACCACCAATATAGTGCTATTTGATGCCACAAGTCTTGTATGCTCTCGGTATCAAATAACGTAAGTGCCATTTCTTTTATCAGCAGAAGTGGTATTATTTTTTTTTACTAGCGGCCAATTCTAATATTTGCCACCGATTTTTCGGATCTTAGCATCACTTTTATGAACATATGCCATGGGGCCTACATGATGTAGTGGATCTTGTGGTCGCCTCTCCTACTATAATTTAGTAATGCATAGTTATCATAAGCTAGATGTAGGATTTAATTTATAAAAAAGTATTGTAAACAGGTTACAGGGAATATTTTTTAAAATTTAATAGTCATACTTTTTTGATCCTCTATATCGCAACTTGCCCCCTCCTGGTCCATTGGCTGGTGACGCCCTTCACATAAATGATTACTGGTACTTTAGAAAAATCTTATAATAAATATCTTCTTTTATTTTCCCAGAATTCATTACTAACGAATTCTAGGAATATATAAAATAAAATATTTTCATCGTATAGGAGGCTAGGAGCCAGGGATAGTGAAATTTGTTCAAGTGTTTATTTTTCATAACAAAAAGTAGTAGTGTTATTATAGTGTTCATAGTGTTTATTTTTTCTGGCTTTTATGTTTGGGTAGGTACAACATGTTCGAAGCGTGAATGATCTCTTTTCGGCCTAACTCCATATCGTAAAAGTTCGGTTTATGAATCTGGCCCATAAAGCTACATTACCTAATGCTCGATTGTGTTGTAGACCAAAGCAACCGGTGTGCCAGATACTCGTGAAAACTGCTGGAGCTTTTTCATCAACCGCGTTAGGACTTTGCTAAAGGTAAGTCAGTTCGATCTTAATTAAATCCATTTATTTATTCATCAAATCAAGATCCATATAATGTGTTAATTGGCTTGTTCAGGAAAGTATTGTAAAAGATTTTAAATATTATTTTATATACCTCTTTGTTTGTTGTTTAAAATGTGACGTCACACGATGCATCAATCATGGCCGCCCCCGTATTGGATCATTTATTTCATAGATAAAAATGGCAAATTTGTTTTCCAAAAATAAAATATTATCATTTTGTATATTGACGAAAAAATATTGTCCATTTATTATTTACCTACAAGCTAACATTTCCAACACATTCCATATTTTATTGCAATATCTGTCAAATAGCCAATTATAAACTCAGACCAACAAAAAAAGATAGACGTAGCGTCGCGAACATCAAAAGTGAAGCCACATTTTTATCTATGTGTGTTTGGAAGGGTTGCCATTTGTTGATTATTTTCCCTATAAAATGGGTAATAATATTATAGTGTGGGTAAGATAATATTGTTTGAGTAAGATATTGTTGAGTATGGTATTGAACCTCAAAATTAAACGATTAAGGTACATTATTAATTATAACTTACGAAAAGAAATATTTTTTTTGTTACATCGCAAAATCTATTTAAAAATAAACAATTAGAAAGTGGCTTTACATGCTTATGATTTGGAGATCACTATTTATGTAATCCTTGCTTGTGTTAGGAGACTTCACGCTTCCGCTTAGCAATATCCATTAATTTGCAATTTAATACAAAAAAAAATACAAATATAAATAGATAACTTTTAAATAAAATAAAAAGCAAACTTTATGTGAACGAGCGTTATACAGAGAAAAAAAAATGCGCGTATTTGTGTGATGTGTGGGAGTATAGGGGAGAGTGCGCTAATGTGTGAGGGTGTATAGTTTGTATGAGTTAAAATTAGTATATAAAGAGAAAAAAAATGCGCGTATTTGTGTGATGTGTGGGAGTATAGAGGAGTGCGCTAATGTGTGAGGGTATATAGTTTGTATGAGTTTAAATTAGTATATTTAGTTCTACTCTGGGGTATATGTTTAGGTGTAAGTTAGCTTAGCCTGTGATAGTGTCTTGGGATCGGAAGAAGTAAAATACAGCTACTTCCTATAACCATGCTCATAGAAATTCTATTAAAGGTTATAAGTTGCTGAAGCGTAAATCATAACATCGTCAAGTGTATTAGTTATTATGTAAATTGTTTTGAAATAATATAGATAATTATATTTTCAATCAACTTTATTAAATTCAAAAATACCACCATAAAAAAATCACTGACTCCAAAAAGTAATACAAAGATAAATGGTATTATTAGATAAAGATAAATGTACTATTTCTTATAGCTACTATCCATTTTCTTTTTGTTTCATTATTATTTGGAAATCTAAAATATTAAAATAACATAAAAAAAGAAAACAGGAATATAACTCGAAGTAAGAAATCATATTAAATTTGTTTAATTGAATGGGGTAATTTGAAATCATATTATGGCAACCCACGCACTTTATGTCACTGATTTCGTTCGTTGAGGTTTTTTGTTGCAAGGAACCTAAAATTCATAGTATATTTAATAATTAAACGATGTTATTTCAAGTACTTACATGTGAAATGTGATTCCGTGAGACTTTTTATGTGCTTTGCTATTGTTTTTATAAGTTTTCACTACACAGGAAGGCATAATTCTATTTTTTTTAATATATGTTAACTAGACGACGACTCGTTACGTACTAAGAGCGATGAGCATAGTTTTAGTGCAGGTGTGTGCGTGAGAGTGTATATTTACTTGGAGGAGCATAGTTTTGTGGCTTCACTTATGATGTTCGCGACGTTACGTCTATCTTTTTTTGTTGGTCTGAGATTATAAATAATAGTAAATTGTAGTGGGAGCGGTCTATCATCACTGATAGGACTATTGTAGCCAATAAGCCGAATATAGTGGCGATAGACCAATTAGCGCGCCGCACAATGATAATCGATGTCACCATCCCGCATGACGAGAACCTCGTGAAAGCTGAGAAAGAGAAACAAATCAGATATCTCGACTCAGCACTCGAGGTTGTCGACATGTGGAATGTGGACTCGGCGATCATTGTGCCGATTGTCGTTACGGCCAACGGCCTGATGGCCAAGAGCCTCGACGACCATCTGTCGAGGTTGTCATTGCGCGGTTGGTTCAAGGGCCTGATACAGAAGGCAGTACTCCTTGATACGGCTCTCATTGTGAGGAGGTTCCTGTCTCTGGAGACCTAATCACCGGTAGCTTAGACCCTGTTCGCGATACCGGTGGGCCCCCATTTCTGATATTTCTAAAACTTTTTTTTTAATATTTTAAATGTATTAAATGAGAATGTAAATGATTAAGGCAATAAAAGTAAATGTTAATTAATACAATTTATAATATGTCAGTAAATCAATTAAATTTTCAATGAAATAATTCATATTATTACAATAATTATGAATGACAATTAGCTTCAATTTAAAACTGGATAATTGAAAGTTACTTCAAATCTCCATAGAGGACTGCTAACAACAGTTCGCTAAAAACGACTTGACAAAACATGTTCTGAAAGAAAGCCTACTTTTAAGTGTTCATAGCAACCTCATAGGGGCAGGTTCGATTGTCTATGGAGCTCCGTGGACGAACACAGAGATGGGTTCGTGGAAGCTGTCCAAACGGTCGGGCCTAAGTTTTTCACGACCTCCCATACATATACAGATATAAACAAAAAGCTATCTGATCCTACTCTCAAGCTCATGAAGGAGAGGCGTGAGATGATCCTGCAGTCTTCAGACGATGCGTTGAAATACCGGCAGCTAAATAGACGGATCTCAAAGTCCTTGAAAAGCGACCTCCGCCGCTTTAATACCGATATGGCGCATCGCCGTCTTTCGTCCGATGATGGAACAGGCAATAAATAAAAAATAAATAATAATAATGAATAAAATCGTGCAATTCCATCGCACACTATCTCACGCCAGGTGGTGCTGTGTTTCTCGCCGGTGGGCGCTACACTGCGAGTACGCGCGCGGAAGTTCCCGTCCATCGTCAATTGCACGTCCATTGACTGGTTCCACGCGTGGCCGCACGAGGCGCTGCGCTCCGTCTCCAAACGGTTCATAGCTGAAGTCGAAGCTTTACCGGTAAGGTTATTTTTTAACCGACTTCCCAAAAAGGAGGAGGTTCTATGTTCGACTTCATGTTTTTTTTTTTTTTTTTGTTTATGTTCACCGATTACTCCGTCAATTGTGGACCGATTTTGAAAATTCTTTTTTGTTTGAAAAAGTATGTTCGGAAATTGGTCCCATTTTTATTTGGTGCAGATCTGATGAAGAACTGCGGGGATATACAACAGAACTCTTCAATAAATAACGGCAAATCTCTCGGGATTGCTGCAATCGCATGTCTGTTTGTTGTTTATTATACATTTCATAACATAACATCATGCCAGTTCGCTCTTAACGGGTAAGCAGACCTCTCATTTCACCGGTTATGTTCAAGTTTCATGAAATCTATTCTGGCGAAATAGTTCCCTTACTAACTTGCCTATTAGGTACGTACAACTAAAAAGTGAAAATAGTATTTTTTTTGCAAAAAGTTTATTTCTTGATTTCTAACTATACAACTACTCTCCCCAAACAACATCTCACCCTTTATGTCATCAAGTCGATTTAACAAAGCCTCAGCCGTACCATCCTTTTCTCGAAGTCAGTCAGGACATTTTTGATCCCTGTAACTGATTTTTATGTGACTAAGAAAACATAATATAACTAGATACATGCCGATTAAAAGAAAACTTTAATATCGACCACTTAAAACCAAGTCTTGGTGAGATGTCCACTATGTCCAATTTTTACCTAATTAGTACCTGGGCGACCAAGGCCACCTCTGCTCGGGTGAATATATGTGGTTTTTTTTCTCAGATATAGTACCTAGCTGTATCGATTTTTCGCCCCAATTTTGCAAATTTTATAGAAATCGTTAGACCCGTTTTCGAGACTGTGATTACAAATATATACCTATACAAATATTGCTCTTTTAATAGTATAGGATTAAGATACACATTGAATAAATTAGCCGACTTGGTTTTACATTCGATATCACAACTTTTTGCGGTAGAAGAACTGCTTTGCGAGACTTCTTTGTTTTATATTGATATGCAACACGCAACAGTTTTCTTTTCAATGTTTTCAACGTATGCGTCATACTTGCTAAAAAAATATTTTTCATAAACATGCATGGAAATATTGTCATTATTTTCGAAAACAGAACACGCGAAGTATCGAATTAACGGACAAAGAAAATCATATCCATTGCAGGAGCGTTTTTTGAATTTGGAACATTACAAATTTACAACGCTGCAGCAATGATGATCAAATCCATTGCAGGAGAGTTTTTTGAATTTGAAACATTACAACGCTCCAGGAATGTTGTTGTAATTTTTAATAAATTAAATGTATTATATAAAAATTATGTTTTATTTCCCTGCATTCTTTTGAGAGAAGCACTATATTTACCTCGGCGAAAATGGCAATTGCCTATCTCGTATTAGTGAAGTCCTCACCTACGGCTCGGCCTTCAATCTCATACTCGACCTGCAATTGCCTATTTCCCGGCCTTTGCAATAATGCACTATTACTTTCTTTCTTAGCTTATTTCAATCAAGCCTTAATCATATTTGCAGCCGCAATTAATAGATCCAGTGTCGTTGTTCATGTCCCACGTACATCAGAGTGTGGACAATATGTCTGCAGTGTACTTCCAAAACGAAAAGAGGTTTAACTACACGACGCCCAAGACCTTCCTCGAACAAATAGCTCTGTATAGTAAACTGCTCACTGAGAAGACTGGGAACCTAAAGATGATGATCGCGAGGCTGGAGAACGGATTGGAGAAGTTGGCGTCGTGCGCTGCTGACGTCGCTGTATTGAAGGTAGTTTAACAAGTTTAATTTCCTGCCCCCACCAACATTATGATTGCTAGTGTCAGACCGAAAGTTCGGTTTCGGTCGAGTTTCGGTAAAAACACAAGTTTCGGTTTCGGCGGCAAACCTGCCGAAACTACGACCGAAACCGAAACTGCATTCGGGAGTTCTCGTGCTGTGATCGGTCATGTTCGGCGCGTTAAATTCCACGACGACGTAGACATTTTGCCGCGTTCATGTGCCCAATCATATCGTGACTGGCTTGTGTTTGCAATTCGTTTTGTTTGTTGTGAGTTTTCGTGTGAATTATTTTGAATTCGGTAAGTTTTATTACGTGATATAGCATAACAGTAGGTAATAAACATCAAAAAATAATTCATTATAACAAACTAATACAGATATTACAGTAGAATCAAGTTTACTCTATCTAAATATTTTTTTGATTGATTTAACTCTTCGCATCACAATAAATATGAAGCATACATTTAACGACGAAACTACCAGTTAGTTTTTTTTTAGTTCCCGTGGCATGAGAGTTTAAGCAATCATCTGTTAAAACAAATGTTTTAGGATCGAATCTCACCGACGCGCGACGGGTCAACTTTTTGCATTATGAAAAACCATTTTTTTAATTTTCGTAAAAGAATATTTTTGTAATTTACCTGTTAATAAGAACATTATTGGGGAAAAATATATTGAACTAAAAATTAAACAATTTTTAATAATAAATCATTAATATTTATTGACTGGGTTTTTTTAAAATTACAATTACAAAATATAAAGTTTTGTGCATGACAAATATTATAAGTTGGAGAAGAATTAATGTTATTTTTCATAGGTACTCAAGTGGGTAATTTATTTATTAGTGATATGAATAAAAATATGTTGGTAAATTATATTTTAAGATACATGTATCCTTATTTGTAATCTCACTAACAATAACAACACTTACAAAAAACAAATTTAATCACCCCCTGATATTTTATAAATAGCCGATTGGTGCACGACTTTTTGATAGCCATTCAAGCACATTAATTTTTTTTGGACGTTTAACCAACTTTGCTCAAGTCGCGCGCGATTCACAGCGCAGTTATCATGCACGAAGTGAATGTAAGACACATTCACTTCGTGCATGATAACTGCGATGCACACAGTTGGTAGCATCATCGTTTTGTAAAACGACCAACGACCTTAATTGGTATTGCGACCCCCTACTGCACTTATTCACCGGAACCCATTGATGACATCCATCCGCAACATCCCAAAGTAATACGGGCACTAGAACTCCATTGAAGTTTTATTTTTTATATAACGCTCACCATCTTTTGACCACAATATTTTGCGACCATCCTTGTCTGACTAAAACATTTTACATCGCTAAATATAAATTACTATATTATTGCACCAATTGAAAACCTAATATTCTATTGCGAAGCGTACCGAACGTAGGTTTTGTCTGTGAATATCTGATAGTAAATAAATCTTGTTTTCTTGGCTGGCCTGCAAAATTTCACACCAGCTGCACGCAAGTGGTTCCGTACAGTTTGTAATGTCACGTCATGTTTAGTCGCCCTGGAACGAGTAGTGAACTAGTGAGGAATGGCTCAGCCATATGCCAAGCAACTATATAACGGTGCCGCGCTTTGGCATCTGTGTATGCAAATCCACTATCAAGCACAATCCGATTTCATATTCAATCCGATTCGATCTTACGGCGCCAGGGCATATACCGCACGCTCGACTAATGCGCCACGGAGACGATTGTTATATTACCTAAATTTATGCTTCATATTTCCCGCAGCAAGTGACAAGAAATTGCAAGTGTTTGCGTGGACAACTGATTATTGTGAAGCAAACACTAATATCCATGTTTGTGTGCCCTGCAAACCTATCTGATTTGTTTTGTGTACAACGACTCGAAATTCTTTTATTTTTAACCTAATCAAAATTAACTTAAGAATTAATTAACTTTTTTGTTGTGGATCAACAGTGATTCTGTATCTTGCTTTACAGGTGACTCTTGCCGAGCAAGAGATAATACTGAAAGAGAAGAACAAAAATGCTGAGGAACTTATTGAAGTAGTCGGCGCCGAGAGTGAGAAAGTATCCAAAGAGAAGGCGTTTGGTAATGTATCCCGAAATTATGTATATTATTATTATATTCTGACAAATACTCGCATATTCGTTCGCCTTTCGATTACGGATTGAAATAAGCAATCCAGTCATAATCCGAGATCCAGACACTTGATCCGAGACTTCATCCCAGGAATGCTTCTCTTCACCTCTTCTATTTGCCATCACAATGATCATTAGACTTTCTAAACCCAAAACATCCCCTTTTAAAATCCAGCCGCTGAGGAAGAAAAGAAAGTAAAGGTTATAGAGGAAGACGTAACGATCAAGGCTAAGATCTGCGCGGACGACTTGGCGAAGGCCGAGCCCGCGTTGATCGCTGCCCAAGAAGCGTTGAACACGCTGAACAAGAACAATCTGACGGAGCTGAAGTCCTTTGGCTCGCCGCCCGACGCCGTAGTCAACGTCTGTGCGGCCGTGCTCGTACTCTTCGCTAAGAAGGGAAAACTGCCCAAGGATCGGTCTTGGAAGGGGTGCAAAGTATGTTTTATTTATTTACATACATACATAAACTCACCCCTTTTTCCCATGGGGGTAGGCAGCAACTACAGAACGCCACATGCTACGATCCTTACATACTTCTTTTGCTTCACTCACATTCATGCATCTAGTCATACACACACGCCGGTTATGAGTAGATACTTCGCATCTGCCCTTTTTGAAGAACATCACCTATAAGTTCTATGTATGCCTTTCTAGTGCGTCCCCTTCCGGTGTTTCCATTCACGTCTGCCTTGTAAATACATTTCGTTAGTCGCCTTTCATTCATCCTCTCAACATGACCAAACCATCTTAACATACTCTTTTCAATTTTAGTCACTACATCTTCTTTTAAACCACAACGTTGTCTTATTACCTCATTCCTCAACCTATTATTTAAAGTTACCCTACTCATACTTCGCAAGGAGCGCATTTCTACTGCATTAATCCTAATTTCATGTCTTTTTTGCTATACCCACCTTCACTTCCATACATAAGTGTAGGCACCAGCACGCTGTTGTGAACGGCGAGTCGAGCTTCCGGAGACATCGATTTGCTGCTCACAACTGCATGTATAGCACCTTTCACTTTATTCCCTGCATTCACTCTCCTTTTTTTATTTATTTATAAAGAACATACAATTGACACACAATCACACCATAGCAATTATACATAAATAGACTAAACACACAACAACAGTCATAAACAAATACAATTAACACACACCAAATACAATTGTTGAATCATAAGTAAATACACACCAAAAACTCACACACAACACAACTAGGCGCGGAGCACGCTCAACATGAACAACTTGATGGAGCTGAAGTCTTTCGGCACGCGCCGCCCGACGCCGTCGTCAACGTCTGCGCAGCCGTACTCATACTCTTCGCTAAGAATGGCAAGCTGCCCAAGGATAGGTCTTGGAAGGCGGCGTGCAAATTGTTTTATTTATGAAGAACATGCACTTAATACAGAACCACAATCATACACAAATGCACATGATATACAACAACAATCATACACAAATAAACTTAAAACGCAACAACAACTCACACACAACACAACGAGGCGCTGCACACGCTGAACAAAAACAATCTGATGGAGCTGGTGTCATCCGGCACGCGCGGCCCGACACAGTCGTCAACGTCTGCGCAGCCGTGATTGTACTCGTACTCTTCGCTAAGAAAGGAAAGCTGTCCAAGGATAGGTCTTGGAAGGCGTGTAAAGTATGTTTTATTTATTTTATTAAAACTTGCACTTAATACACAACAATAATCATACACAAATGCACTAAACTCACAACCACACACCAACAATCATACACAAATGCACATAACACATAACAACAACTCACACACAACACAACGAGGCGCTGAACACGCTGAACAAGAACAATCTGACGGAGCTGAAGTCCTTCGAAGCACGCCACCCGACGCCGCCGTCGTCAACGTCTGCGCAGCCGTGATTGTACTCGTACTCTTCGCTAAGAAGAGCAAACTGCCCAAATATTAATTGTATAATATGACGTACAATTACTATTATATATAAAATATAATAGTAATTGTACGTCATTGATCAGAGCCGGATTTGTCACAGGCGTAGCGGTGTAGGCCCCGTGGACCGCTTTCATTTTTAATTATTCAACTTGTCTGTATATAAACACATCAACACGGTCTAGGGATATTTTTAAAAAAGCGAATTACTATCAATGTGTTAATTATTTATATGACATGTATATATTTAAAAGATACGTTATTTAATATTCTACCATTTTATAATATTGGTTAAGGTACGTCAATTAAAATTTCAGGATTTTATGGAAAAAAATGAAGCATAGACGGAAACCGTATATGAATTAACTTTTAATTTATGAGTAAAAACTGAAAAAAAATAGAAAAATCATTTAATTTGTGTTTATAAACTTGAAGTTAGTAGTCTGAGAAAGCGCCCATGATGTTCATAACACATCGGCAACGATTCGGCATGCTCAGAACAAGGTTGTCAATGTCTTGCTGCGGAATATTGTCCCATGTCCTTCTGAGGTGCGCAAAAAGTTGATCTTCTGTAGCTAGATTTTCAGGAACTTTCTTCAGAGCTCTTCTTTGCAGCATATCCCACGCATGCTCAATGGGATTTAGATCTGGCGATTGAGCAGGCCAGTCTAAGGCCCTAACATTGTGTGTATGTAACCAAGCTGCTACCGTTCTCGCCGTGTGTGCCCGGGCATTGTCGTGCATGAGCAGGAAATCTTGCCCCATTTGTGTTCTGTGGGGCAAGATTACGGGCCCCAGCACCTGTTGGACGTTCATCCGTGAACAGCACATTGGACCATTGCTCACGGCCCCAGTCCACGTGGTTCCGAACCTATTCTAATCGTCGTCCACGATTGCCTCTCCGTAAAGGTGGGACCCGGAGTGGTCTACGAGAGCGTAGATTGCTTTCATGCAGTCGCCTTCTTACAGTTTGGTCACTCACAAGCGCTTGGTGTTCCACTCGCAGCCTTTGGACCAATTTAGTCGCCGTTGCATTTGGTTGAGCTCGCGCAGTAATTTGCAAAAATCGGTCTTGTCTGGGGGTAGTGATGCGACTTGGCCCCCGGTGCCTCTCCGCTACTTCACCTGTGGCACGATAGCGTGTCCACAATCTTGAAATTACATTTTGGTGGGTCCCTATGGCCTCAGCAACATTACGCTGAACAGACCCAGCTTCCAGCATTCCCACGGCTCGTAACATCTCCGCCCTCGTCAAATGTTGGCGTTGCATGGCTACAATACCTCAATTTTAACTTTAACTTTCGTTTAAAAATGAAAAAAAAACTGTAACTAAACGTAATTCGTATTGTTTTCTAAATTTCACACAAATGAAAATTCCCTCTCCTACACATCAAGACATTTTTATGCCATCGAAACAAAAGAATTTTCAAAAATTTTAATTTGGAATTAGTCTGAGATAAATTACAAACAAATCGGTGTATAAAAGATTCCAATGCGGCCAGTACTTTTCGAGTTATTTAATTGAGTATGAAATATCCCTAGACCGTGTTGATGTGTGTATATAATCCACAAAGCAATTCCTACCTCTGTATATTTATTTATTTATTTATTTATTTATTTATTAGTTTGGGAAAACAAACAATTACACACTAGAAATAAACATAACAGTAGGTAGACATATACATATTATAAGTGCGTAACTCACTACGTTATCCACAGTTTATATAAGACATACAATTTTGGGAACGTCTACAAGTGAACAGTTTCAGTTTCTTAATAACTAATTATACAAGTCTTTTATTTTGTTGTTCAGAGTATTCCGAAATTTACTAGCAGACAAAGAGAATATGTCTAAATCTGAGAAGTGTATATTATAATTTTGTGCCAAGCGACGAAGAGGTGCACGAACTCCAGCGTTTGTGCGACAAAAAGACACTGCAAACAGGGGGCGTGCGCGCACCTCCCGTCTCACTACAGTTCTAGGTACAACGTAAGACAAGCTGTTTGTTAAGTCCGAACAATCGTATTTATTAGCGCAAAGGTCATAAAGAAACATAGTTTCCAGAAAAGTGCGCCTGGACTCCAACTTTGTTAACTTGTACTGAGTGAGTAGTTCATCATAAGTTAGGGTTCTACGACAGCATCGGTAGTGTGTTGCTTTCAAAAATTTGTACTGTACTTTCTCTAGGTTATTTATATGTTTCTTATATAAAGGGTTCCATATCATAACTGCGTATTCCAACTGTGACCTTACCAAGGACTTATATAAGAGTGTGTATGTGTGTGTACGTTTAAAGTCAGTGGTCGCTCTCATTACGAATCCATACATTCGGAATGCGTTGCTAATAATTTTATCAATATGCTGATCCAAGTGAAGCTTACTGTCCAACAGCACTCCAAGGTCTCGAATTGAAGGTTCCTTTCTCAAAGCGGTGTTGTTTAAGTAGTAGGTATGAAAGAAAATATTTTTGTTTTTTGTAAATGTTATAGATTGACATTTAGGTATGCTTAGTTGAAGCTTATTATTATTGCAGTAAGCTGATAATCTATTAAGATCGTCTTGAAATAGAATACAGTTATCAGTACAATTTATTTTCCTAAAAACTTTAAGGTCATCAGCATACAGTAAGAATTTAGAGTACTTAAAACAACTGTCGATGTCATTTATAAACAGGAGAAAGAGTAAGGGACCAAGGATGGAGCCCTGAGGCACACCAGAAGTCACAGTAATTGATTCAGACTCATGACCCTGTATCACCACCTTCTGAGTTCTATTTGTAACATATGATGAGAACCATCTCAATAAGTTGCCTCGTATGCCGTTGTATGCAATTTTCGCAAGAAGTAGTTCATGATCTACCTTGTCGAAGGCTTTTCGAAAGTCTGTATATACAGCATCTACTTGTGACCGTTGATCCATGTTATTAAACAAATAACCCGTAAAAACTAACAAATTGGTGGCTGTGGATCTTTTTTTGACAAATCCATGCTGCTGTTTAATTATTATGTTATGCAAGATAGGGTAGATCTCATCGTGTACAAGTCTTTCGAAAAGCTTCGACAAGGCTGACAAAATAGAAATTGGTCGATAGTTTTCCACTTCATGTTTAGAACCAGATTTATGCACTGGCGTAACATTAGCCTTTTTCCATATTTCTGGAAAAGTACCCTCTGTGATACATTTATTGTAAATAATATGTAGAGGCGTGCATATTCTATTGGCGGTATGTTTAAGATAATACGCCGGGACACCATCCGGTCCAGGACCCTTTGTAATATCCAGAGATTTTAATGCTTTTACGATTTTATCTATGGTTAGATTAATATTATTAATTATAGCAGCATTCCCTAAGTATACCTCAGGAGGAGACCAGGCATCCCTCACAAATGTGGATGGTTCGTATACCGAGTGAAAAAAATTTGAGAATAAATCGCAAACTTCTTTAGGGTTATTGGCACTCTGGTTTTGATATGTCATTGAGCAAGGGATACCCGCATTCGATTTACGATTAGAGATATAACTCCATAAATATTTGATATTTTTATGTATGTTATTTTCCACAGAATCAATGTATTTGTTATAACAAGTTTTACATTCCACACAGAATCTGCGCCTTAGGAAAGAAAATTGTTCATAGTCAGACACATTTTTATATGTCTTCCATTTGATCCATGCTTTATTTTTGTTCTTAAATATTCGTATTAATGATTTTGGGAACCAAATGGGGAATTTTGGAAATCGTGGGGCTGACCTGGGAACATATTTTTTTATTGTTTTGAAAATATAGTCATAGAAAATATTTAAAGAGTCCTCAGCAGACTCACCCCTCAAGATTTCGACCCAGTCTATAGTAGCTAAATCTTCATTAATTAGATCAAAATTGGCTTTGTAAAAGTTATATTTTTTAGATTGTGCACGGTGTAACATTTTAGGTTTGGATTTATAACTAATAGAAGTACAGTAGGGGGGGTGATAATTGTCAGGAGGTATCAAAGAAGAAGGAGGTACATGAACATTACAGTTCGCATTACTAATCAATAAGTCCAAAATACGTCCCTTACAATTTTTTATGGAATTATATTGATAACCGTTTATTAAGGATATAAAGTTATCCATTTGTCTACATAACAATGAGTTGCCATAACAGTTATAAGCTCTGGAAGGATTGTCAGCGGAGGTGAGCCATTCTATGTCAGGCAAATTGTAGTCACCAAATAAGAGGAAAGTAGTTGGGTTCACTAATCCCAGACTATTTCGCAATGTTTCAAAGTGAGCCAGATAAACGTCTTCAGGGGTTTTCGGCGGAATGTATGCTGCACTTATGTAATATTTTTCCTGACCAAGACCAGGAATTTGGATAACGACATGCTCGATTGATGGATTAATTGGCAACTCAGCCTGGATATGGACGGCATTTAAGTTTTTCAGTATGGCTATAAGCACTCCCCCTCCATCTTTCTTGTTTGTAGTAATTCGATTGCGATCGCATCTATAAACTACGTATCGCTCATCTATAAATTCACCGTCCATTATGTGAGGAGTAAGCCAGGTCTCCGTTAATATTATCACATCATAACAGTTGGATAAGATATTCATATGTAGCGTGTTCAGTTTAGTACGTAAACCCCTACAGTTCTGGTAATATAATGAAAGGCTATCTGACATTTTGTGAGAACAAAAATGAATTAGTATGTACTGACAGTATGTGTAGTGGCAATATGATATAACTAAACATTACAAGTGAAACGTACATGGAGTCCAGGTCGACCTGAGCGATATCAAACACTACCGACTCAACCGTGCTTAAATACAGACAAAAATAACAACAATTAAAGAAAAACATACTTCTGGATTCGTTGTTAAAAATGATAACAGAGCAAAAATAACTAGCTTGTGGGTTGAAGTAATCTATAAAACAAAAAAAATGCTTAGACTTAATATTGACAAGTAATATGCAGTTTACAAAACAAAAAGGTAGCCTAAAACTAATATTGACGACCAACATGCAAAGACTTAAAATCGCTAATTTAAAATTATTGTGAGCAAATCTTACATAATTAACATTGCCATTAGTTTGAAACAGGGGCAGAATTAGTGGCAGATTTGATTCTTTGGATATCATGCGTCGATCGTATGGCCAGGGCAGGCGAAGCATCAGTCTCTCGAACAAGGATGGTGGCATTTTTGACCCACACGTACTTAAAGTTGTTCTTTTTAGCCGCCTCCTTACACTCACGAAATAAATGTTTTTTTTTCAAAGTCAGATGCTCATGTATGTAAATAGGTTGCGAATTTCCAGCAAGCCCTAAATGCTCGGTATGCACGCCTTTTGCCAGGCGAAATGTGCTCAAGAAATTATCTCGTAGTATGCGTGAGCTCAACTTGACTATGATGTTCTTTGGTTTATTGTTCGCATTGTGAGCATGAGGAACACGGTGAATGGCAACAATATCCTTCTGATGCAGTGAAAAGTTTATTTGTGTAGCGATGGTCTGTAGGAGCGTTACTAGATTCTCAGTACGCTTTTCAGGTAAATTGCAGATCTCAATGTTGCATTGCCTCGCCTGTTGCTCCAGTGTATCAAGTTTTAATTCGAAGCCCTGTATAATTTCGCTCAAATGGTCAGGCGTTTGCGCGTTCAAAGAATCGATATATTTTTTGAGGTCATTTTGCTGATCGCAAGCATATTCAATCGACTTCTTAAGTTCTGTTGTGTCCAGTAATATATGCTGATACCTGTCATCTAAGGTAGATACACGCGTCTTCAAATTTGAGTGGTCAGATCGTAAAGATTGTAAGTCTTTTTTTATATCTGATGTGACTTCGGTCACCGTTGCAAGGTCAGATTTAATGGTGAAAATATTTTCGGATATTTTTGACATGGCACCGTCCAAATCCCGACGCCAGTCATCCAATTTCTTATTTATTTCTTGAGAAAACATATTGAGCGCGTCTTTGATTTCACACTCGGGTTGTTTTCTTTTACGCTGTAGAGTATTCACATTAGTATCGCGAGCAGGAACACTCGTAAGGTCGGTGTCTGAGTGGTACATGGCGTCAGGTGAGCGGGACATTATGCGGGTAATATAATAATTTGTTAATATTAGGGAGGTATGAGCGTCTCACTAATAACTGCTACTGTTGTTTACTTTTGAGTCTTACTGTACCAGAAAACAATTTTAAACAAATTTGAAGATCTCAAAAATACTCGCTTATCGTGCGGTTCGAACCATCGACTTGTCGTTCGTCGTATATTTGGGTAAGCGACTAAGCCACTAGGCCACCTCGCTTGTTGCTGGATATGCGAAATTAGGTGATATGTTGGTACGGATTTGCAGTTGGCGTTAGAGGTTCAATAGAGGTTAACCAACTCGAAACTGAGACACAAAGAAAAATAACGATCACTTCTAAAATGTTTTTGTTTCTAATTTTGGTATAAGTTCACACACAGCCTTGATCTTTACACTGTTTATTACTTTTGCTATTGTTCACAGAATACTGTCACTTTTTTTAAATTTACTTCACTTCAGACTATTTTTAAGATTTAAAATGGATACGAAAACACAGAAACGTCCGTTCGAGACAACGTCCGCGGGGCGATCCATCCATCCGTATAAATAGGAATTCATTCATTCATTTTAGCCGAAAGACCTCCACTGCTGGACATAAGCCTCCCCCAAGCGTCACCATATACCAAATACCATGAATAGGAATGATGACCAAACATTTTTTTGTTCGTCAGGTAGAATAATAAAAATATTGGACACGTTTTTCTTTCTTCACGTAAACAAAACAACAACGATGCGTTAACATTTCATAGCACGTCACGTTTTACTCACAAGCGACGTCACAAGCTGCGCGTCAACTTATAATATTATAAGTCCAATATTTTTTGATAATCTAACAGACGGACTAACTTGCATTATTAATTTTTACCCCTGAATCATCCTTAATGACCAAAGAATAGTAATAAGTAGTCTAATCCAAAAAAAGTAAACAAATATATACATTTAGATCAACATAATTGTCAGTAAAGTTGTCCACAAGCTCGATAGATGGCAGCACACGAAAAATTTGAAGTCGCTATAGTTCAGTTACCGCGCAGTACCCCGGCCGCGTCGAACGCTCTTCAAGCCTCAAGGAAATATAATAATGTGACTTATTGAAATTTTTGAATGGGTATTGACTGGCCAAAGCCACTCAACGCTCATAAAAACTACAATTATATTATGGAGTGTGATTCTGTAACAAAATATACACAACTCACAAAGTCACAACTTTCTTTTTACCGACTTCAAAAAGAAGGAGGTAATCAATTCGACACGTATGTATGTAATATTGTTGGAATTGCACAATATTCACATATGTTACTCTGTATGGGCTACTAAACACGTGTGCTAAATTTCATGAGTGTAATGTATGTATGTTTGTCCAGGAATATCTCCGAAACTAGTTATCGTTATCGGAACGTGTTTTTTTTTTTATTAGGCTAAGTATTTTTCAACTTAGAGAACAGTGTAAGTTTCATCTTCTAAACACGTGTGCCAAATTTCATAAGTGTATGTATGTATGTTTGTCCAGGCATATCTCTGAAACTAGTTATCATTATTATCGTTATTTTTTTTTATTAAGCTAAGTATTTTTCAACTTAGGGAATAGTGCGAGTTTCATCAAAATTCATAATTAAGGTTCTGGTTCAAGATACATTTTTCGACATACAACCGAACTCCTTAGCGACAAACAGCACGAATTTATACATTGAGTTATTATGTGTATTTTGTCAGTACCATTAGGTAGCTACCTCACTAAAGAATTTGCTCCAATATTGGTGTTGGTGTGTCAAAACTAAAAAGAGAGAAACAAAAACACTTGCACAAAAAATATGAGTACTGGTTCAGTTTACTGCATACTGTGTCAATGTGTGTTTGGCAAGTCATATCATTATATCTTGTTCAATTACTGTACCATCATGTTGAATGTTGAAATTGTTTTTACTCTTTCGAGGGAATGTGACTAATTTAGTTTTTCTAAATTGATGACCAGGTTGTTATTTGTCAGACAGTTAATTATTACATTAAGGGTACTATTTACATCTGCTTCAAAAGTATCTATATTTTCTCCAGTAAAAATAGCTGTGCTGTCGTCAGCAAAAAGAATCATAGGGTATTGTGTGACGTTAGGCAGATCGTTAATGTAAATTAAGAATAAGGGCGGCCCTAGCATACTACCTTATGGTACACCGTATAGTACTTTTTTAGGTTTAGATTGATGTTTTTGTTCTGTGCCATTTAGAGAGCTGATGTCGTTTATTTCTACAACCTGATATCTATCACTTAAATAAGATTCTAATAATCTATGGACATTGCCCCTTATTCCGCAATTGTACAGTTTATTCAGAAGTGTTTCATGGTGTACGAGTCAAACGCTTTGGTCATGTCCATAAACATTGCAGTCACGGGAACACGTTTGTCAATATTTGTATAAATTGGTTTTAAAAGATCATAAATTGCTAAGTCAATTGATTTATTTTTCCTAAAGCCTTTTTGTTCCTTTGTAAACAGATTGCTTTTTTAAAATGAGTACTGATTGCATGATATATAACTGTTCTTAGTATTCTGTTTTTAGTATTTGTTGTTGTAGGCGTCATGTGCATCTGTGAAAATTTCAACTGTCTAGCTATCACGGTTCATGAGATACAGCCTGGTGACAGACAGACAGACAGACGGATCGCGAAGTCTCAGTAATAGGGTCTCGTTTTTACCCTTTGGGTACGGAACCCTAAAAAATATGATCGAATATGAATTTAAATAAAGATAAAATCCAATATTTCTCTTTTAGATGATGATGGCCAAAGTGGATCAATTCTTAAATGACCTGGTGTACTATGACAAAGAGAACATTCATCCGGACGTGATAAAGGTAATCCTCTTTAGATACTATGCTTAGAACACGGCGAGTGTGTCAAGTTTGTGTGTATGGCAGAACCGAAACTATGGGGAATAGCGATTTTCAATACATAGCCGGATTCCACGACTCAAAGATTATTTGTTGTGATTTTAATGAAATATTCAACACTACAATGATTTCGATTCCATTTAGAATAATCTCCAAACATTGTTTACGTCATCAATCGCATGATACGCCTTTTTGTGGGTAGATTTCGTTTCTATATAAAACTGTAACTAATTACTGTACTAACTGTTGTGTCATTAACTCCCAGAATTTGATCCATATTAGCGACACTATTGGATGGTGACATAGCGTGTGTTGTTTTGCCAAAATCAACCGGTTCGATGGCCTAGGAATATTGAGTTTATAAAATGCCAATGATACAGTTTACAATACTCAGCCTGTATAGTAAAACAGTAAAACTAATATCAGCTTGATAATTTCACTTATTTATAACAAACAAAGAGTATATAAGAGTATATGTCTGTATTTTCTGGTGTACAATAAAGAATACATAAATAATAAATAAATAAATAAAGAGTAAAATTCTTATAACAAATGTTGATTAAGTAGAAAACTGGGCCAAACCATCCATAATTTCCATTCAAAGTTATCATTCATAATTATACCTATTTTCTGTGATTTTCTATACTCCTCGGCAGCCTCCCTATAAAAATTAACAGATAAATCAAGTTTTTGTCCGTTGTCATATCGACTGAGTCGAGTAGAGTGGAGGAAGTTTATTTTAAAAGCCTTCGAGCGCATGCCCGTGTAGCTCTTCTGCAACGTAGTAAGCTGGTAGCAGTGTTGCATGTAATGTATCAGATACTGTATCAACTTGCAAGTGGGTACGGCTCGTCCTCGGTCCACCGCGTATCTAGCTACGAGCGAGGTGCCGGATCCGCAGTGCTCGCGACGACGTCACGCCGACAACATGTCTCAAATGGTCCACTCTATAATGAATACGTAAGTTCGTTTGAAGCTCGCGCTTACGTACCCACTACACAAGCGGTCGTTTCGCCGTCCACGAGCACACTGCGACTACTGCGAGCCGCATTTTTAATTTTTTCTACTGTTGTCTCACAATTCGGCCAAAGTGACCGTCTTCTGCTTAGGCATGGCACGCACTGCGATTTTTATTCGCGCGAATTTTTTTCCGCGTGTTCTGTGGCCTATGGAGTTGTATGAAGCTGCACGCACTGCGGAAAAAAAATCGCGCTCAAATAGTACTAAAAAATTCGCGCGGAAAATAATTCGCGCGAATCAAAATCGCTGTGCGTGCTATGCCTTAACCGGACTTCCCTGTGGAGACTAAGCTATATAGCATCCTGGCAGGCATTTGTGCTCGCAGTGATATATTGGCCGCCCTGAAGTTGGTTTACCGGATGCGCGAGGCATGAAACGGTGCTGTTTTTGTATGAGATTTTCTACTGCGCAGCCATTGTAGCCAACTTTAGGACGGCCAATAAGTTTGGCGAGAACTATACCGCCTCTCGGCGGGTCAGTGCGAGCTTAGGCCTCGTTTACGGAGACGCGGGGCGTTGCACGCCGCGTGCAGCGTGGCGTCTCGCGTCACATCGCTTCTACGTAAACGCCATCGCTTCTCCATAAACGCTCTAATACAACACCATAATTATGTTTGAATTTAGTGCGGCCCGCACCGCCCAACGCGGTGGGCTCGTGCCTACGTACTCACTTGATACAGTATCTGATACATTACATGCTACACTGCTAAGTGAGTACCCAGCTGTATATTCCTGATGAATGGGTTCATGTGAACGTGTTCGCAGGCAGTGCAGCCTTACATCAAGGATCCAGAGTTCAACGCTGCCTTCATTATGTCCAAATCGGCGGCGGCGGCCGGTCTTTGCGCGTGGGTCATCAACATCGTGAAGTTCTACGAAGTGTACGCCGTGGTGGAGCCCAAGAGGCGCGCGCTCAACGCCGCTAATGCCGAGCTTCAGGCCGCCAGGGACAAGCTCGCCTTCCTCACCGACCAGATAGCCGTAAGTAGACTATATTGTGATTTTTAATTTCGTAGACTACACTGACTTTTGGGGGGTTGTCACTTTATCGTTACATAAAAATAGTGTCGTATCCTGACTATTCTGAGTGATCGAAAGTTGATCGAAAATCGAAAAAATATTGTTTAGAAACTAGCGGCCCTTATTTAGTTTCTACTCATTTATGTCAGACTTCATTTGTAAGCCCCGCCAGAAAAAGAGGGGTGTTTAGAGATGTAAATTGAAAAAAGAACAAAATGCTTTTTTTCACAATCTTGAAAAAAAACTTGACACCGTCGTTTTTTTCTACATTTGTTTTTTTTTTCAGAAAGTGAAACACAGGAATAAAACACAAAATTTGGTTGTTTTGTTTTTAATTAAAGTCAAAATATGTTTAAATCAATAGGTACTTATTATTATGAACTTAGAAAATAGTTAATGTTTTACGATCAGAATCATCTTTTCAAAATCGTCGTCCGTAAATGGTAAACTTCAGTAGGTGTTGCCAATTATTTTAAGACCTTTATGTACTATTTAAGAAAAAACAAATGTTATTTTCTTATTAAACAAAAAAAATGTAACCGCCTTACCATATTTTATTTTCATACTCTTGAAAAAAAACAAACTGCTTTATTTCATGTTTTTTTAAACGTTTTTTTTCATCTTAGAATTTTTATTTAACTCTAGCGGGTGTTTGAGAAAAGTTTGAGATGATACACAGAAAACCAGAAACATGTGTATCTGTGTATCTTTGTGTCTGTCTGTGGCATCATAGCGCCTAAACGGATGAACCGATTTTGATTTAGTTGTTTTTGTTTAAAAGGTGATTTTGTCGAGAGTGTTCTTAGCTATGTTTGAATAAAATCGGTTTAGCCGTTCAAAAGTTATGGGCGTTTTACTGTTTGAATCGGAGTGTTTTCGCAAGATATCGTGTCATAATTACGTGTTCAATAGATTGCCGATCGAAGCGTATCTTCTATGTACGAGATAAATTATGTAGCATGAAATAAAAATGAGTCGGGGGTTTTCTATTTTTTTAAATTTTGTATCGATCGCATTTATTTTATTGTTGATTTCATATTTAACACAATTAATATTTCATATTTTATGTATGTACTATGTGTAAAAATACTGTTATATTAAAATATATTATGTTTATATTCATAAAACATTTATTTACACCAATTAGTAAAATTTAATTGAGGAGTCATGTCACATCGATTCGATGACATGAATCACATGAGATTGAGCTTAACCTACAACACTATGCTCCGCGCTTGCAACATTTAAAAAAAATTTCATTAGCAGCTGTCAATTTAGTCTATGAAATAAAAAATCACAGTATGAACGTAGACGTTTTAACCATGGGTTTAGGTTGAAATTATAGAACGATCACCTGCACTGAACCATTTGCTAAGATTCTTACATACCTACTCCCAACGAAGTGTATATAAGTCATCACTCCCTTAATTACTGCAGAGGTTTCAGCTATCGACTATCCAGTCAGACACCGCCTATTTTTTTTCTTCTTTGGCAACTGAGCCGATGCCGACTATTCTGCCAGTGTCCTGTAGAGACGACAGCGCAGTGAGGCGAGTCGTCGAAATGTGCTTATTCTTTCAGTGTCATGTAGAAACGACAGCACGGTGAGTCGAGCCGTCGAACTTTGTATATTCTTCCAGTGTCACGTAGAGGCGACAGCGCGGTGAGATGAGCTGACAAACTTTGTCCTTTGTGTTAGATAAAAAAGATAGAAATTTTTGAAAGGAGTTTCATAACTTTAGGAGAGAAAATTGTTAAAAGGGAATGGAAGTTGATAGGGAGGGGGGTTTTAATGTTGGGAAGCATATTTTCTGTCAACTACAGGCATGAGGAAGCGGGGAACTGCAATTTGATTGGCTTTGCTGATTGATTGACAGAACTAGACAGAGACGCACCTTTGACGTCTTTGGTGACGTCATCATCATCATCACTAGCCTTTTAATGTACGCACTGCTGGGACCAGGCCTCCGCTCTGTGAGAGGGAATGGGCCGTAATCCTCCACGCGGGACCAGTGCGAGTTGGTGGATGTCACATGTCTTCGAATTTTTGGTTCTAGGACATGCCGGTTTCCTCACGATGTTTTCCCTCAACGTTTTGAGAGCAATGGTGATGAAATAATTTACACAAAATAAAGCGCCTGCCTGGATTCGAACCCACGACCCACAACTTGTAAGTCGCGGCCGTTACCACTGGCCCACCACTGCTCCCAGTGGTGACGTTAAATCAAATATTGTGACGTTCATCAGGTATTGATGAAGTGTTGACAGAAATCCATTGCCTGTTCTACGTAAAGGCTAAATTCGTTCGGGAGAGGAGTGTCATTACTCTAGTGTCATCATTCTAACCCATTGCCATATTTGACAGGAACTTGAAGCAAAATTGGAAATATTGCTCAAAGCCTTCCAAGAGGCAGTGAACGAGAAAATGAAGTGTCAGGCTGAAGCTGATGCCACCAACGCCACCATTGACTTGGCAAACAGATTAGTTAATGGCCTAGCTTCAGAAAAAATCAGGTCTGTATTCCAATAGTCACTTTATTTTAACTTCTCCTCCTCCTTTACGTTCCTTTATTCAAACACTAGCTGTCCCACGCGGCTTCGCTCCCGTCATCTGGCTACCTACCTACCCTACCCTACATACATTAATGTTGCGTAACTTTAATCGCTTATGCAGCGCACGCAACGGAAGCTCTCAAAAAGGAATATTTTTCCCGTTTTTGCAACTTTTTTATTTATGCTACGCTCCTATTGGTTGTAGCGTGATGTTATACAGCCTTATAACCTTCCTCGATAAATGGACTATCCAACACAAAAATATTTTTTTAATTCCAACCCGTAGTTTCTGAGATTAGCGCGTTCAAACAAACAAACTCTTCAGCTTTATAAAATTAGTATAGATTGTGTAAAAGTGACGAAAACGTTTTTAAAATCCGCCATGGTTTATATAATTATTAAGCTTAATCTAAGGCTAAGTAGCACGCCAATTACAAAATTAAAGTTTTTGTGCAGTTGACATCAAAACTGCCAATCGATTGAGCAGATCGCTTGCAGTCAGCTTGCAGTTGGCATGCAATTCTACAGACAGACTCAAGATAGTCGGTTGGCGGTTTCAATGCAGCTATGTCAACTGCAAAAAAAAATCGCTGCTGGCGTACAATCCAAATAAAGCCCGTGCGTTTAGATCCACAGCCTTAGTAGTAGTAGGGACTCACTTTACCGGTACTGGCTAACATAGCAAGTCTAGCTCCGTCCAAAAGCACAGAAGCTTCCTGGGAGCTTCACAGGCTTCACGTTGAGATACCAAGGCCTCGCATTCCAGGATTACGTGGGCGGCTGATTCTTCGGCGTTAAAACAGCCCCTGCAAAGTGGGCTGTCCGTGGCGCCTATGTTGAATAAATGTTTGTTAAGAAGGGTGTGGCCCGTTAATGTCCCTATAATTATTTTGAGGTTATTTCTACTCAGGCTGAGGACTTTTTTTAGTAAGACGCGGATGTAAGTTTGGCAAAGCCATTTTTGAATGTCTACAGCCTTGGAAGGCGGCTTCTAATGATTTGATGATGTGTTGGTCTCCTGTTCTAGGTGGTCAGCGACGGTATTAAATCTGAAGGAGTCGGGAGTGTTGCTACCGGGAGATGTCCTGTTGGTGACCGCTTTCATCTCGTACGTAGGCTGCTTCATGCGACGATACCGCATGGAGCTCATCAATGAAGACTGGGTGCCCACCCTCGCTAAGACCGATGTTAGTCATTTTATTACTCTTATATTCCTTCTACTTTTGTACTTTGTACTGTTAGCTGTATGTTACCCGAAATCAATCAAAAAATATATAAGGGTCAGGACCAAATTTTTGACGTAATCGTTCAACGGAAAATGTGTCACAATGGAAAATTAACTGTAGCACAATATAATTATTAGGGTGTGTGTAAATAGTTGTAAGATTTTAGGTAGGTAAGTGGATATTCTATTTACCTAATAATTATATTGTGCTACATTTATTTTCCATTGTGACACATTTTCCTTTGTGCGATTACGTCAAGAATTTGGTCCTAATCCATAAAGCGTTAAAAAAAAGAAATAATATACCTAAGAATTTTAAGCGGATAACGATAAACAAAACGATTATAAGCAACAAAAAATTGATTTATATATTCACAAAAAAAAAAATTTGGTAAAAAAAAATTCTTGCACTGTGCCGCAGGGCTGCACATCCACGGCGGCGCCCGCGCCTAAGGCGGAACCATACTTACGTGTCACAGTTCCTACGCAGTTGATTGGCTACAAAACTCGTTGTGTTATGACGTAGGCTGGAATAGATTCGTTTGATTGGTGAGTCCCGCGCAACGCCACGCCACGATACGAAAGTGTGTTTCCTTCCGTCGCCCCGTCGCCCCCCCCCCCTCCCCCCCCGACCCAACAATCGCCAGTCGATGAGTCGAACAAAACCCGTCGCGCAGGAAGGGTCTGTCGCTCTGTGGCATTTCGTAACTTTCGGGCGCTCATATTATCAATAATGCCGCTTACCTAACTAATCGTGAGCTCTAAGATATGATAGTGTGTTACATGAGTGCATTCGACATTATTAAAAGTGACAGGGAGACATTGATAAGACTGAAAAACAATGAGAAACGTCGTGGAAACATGTGCATTGAACAAGGTTGTTGAATTGTTTGATAGTTTATTCGACATCTTTTGTAAATAAGGTAAAGACAAGAAAAGAGTAAATAAATACTTGTGTTATTAATGTAAGTAGGATCGAAAAATTTTAATGTAACGTACGAATTGTACCTTCGTATCCCCGTACCGAATGCGAGCGCGCTCTGTGGCGCGATTTGTTGAGCGGCTGAGCGCTGTGTGGTGCGCAAATTCAATCATTTACGCGTAAAACGTGATTTTCCTTTAAATATTATACAAAACAGTCCATAGATTTTTTTGAGTATTTTTTTACATTTTATATAAGAATGTGAGTATAGATTGATTGATACTGATAGTATTGATTGATTGGCCTTAAACGTGCAGAAACGTTTTTCAAAAATATTGTTGTATTTAAAATGTAATTAATATAATTATGTTTTTGATTTTGGGAGTCTATCATTGTGGAGATATTACACTCCGATCCGATGTTTTAATATCAGGTAATTTTAACTGAGGAATAAAAATGGCGCTTTGACAGGTTTTGTATAAAAAGTTATGAATATGTATGTGTATAGTTGTCGGCACGTAACTTGGCAAGGTTTTGGCGATATAGAGCGAACGGAACGTGGACGCGACGGGATTGGTCAGTCTATCCTTGTGTCAGCCAATCGCGCACTCGGAACGATGCTAAACGTCCCCCGCGTCCCGCTTGGTAACCAAAGAGACCTAAAAAACGAATTGTGCGCATCTAACGACTCTTGCCAAGTTACGTGCCGACTACTATACCTACCTATGAAAAATGTGTAGTGTTGTTAAGGTATTTATGAGTGTAATATTTGCCACAGCCTAAAATAGAGACGACAGAAGGTCTGGAAGTGCTATCGATGTTGACGGACGACGCGCAAGTGGCGTCGTGGAACAACGAGGGCTTGCCCACGGACACCATGAGCACGGAGAACGCCACCATACTCACCAACTCGGCGCGCTGGCCGCTCTTGATTGATCCGCAGCTGTAAGCTCCATATGTTTTTGTTATGGCTTCGCATGGTTTGTGCATTTAGCCAGTGTCTCGTTTAGAAGATCTAGTTTCTTAAGTGTTTAGTCCTAGTTAAGCTCCAGTAAAATGGCGGTAACTTCACTGGAAGCCAACACGAAGTTTTGTCGACAACATGAACAAACTCATGTTCTACCGGTGTGTTTTACTTGCCCACACTCGTGCACGTTCACTAATATTATTAGAACAAAACACCACCATTTTTACACTATTAATATTCAATTAAACACAATAGCAAAACAGAGAAGCAACATAGACGCCATCACGTTCCCGCCAAAACTCCTGTAAGCTCCATCTTGCAGAATAAGAATGCGCTTCGGAAATCATCGTCTATCTTCGGAAATTCTAACGCGCGATTATAAGATCTAATATAGAGTTATTAAAACCGCGGCCTGAGTATTTTTTTATTAACGATCGTAGATCTATCTGCGACCGGAGAATGTTTTCCAACGACAAAAGTTTCAAGCTAATTCGGAATCGCGAAGATTACCGAAGTGCATATCTTTTCTCTTGTAATATTACTTTTACAACATCTATTTCAAAATTTAATTAAGGGCCTTCTACCGCTTTAGTGCCGTAAAACGCTTACTTTCTAAATCATACTCATTAGTAACAGCTAGGTTAAAAGTTCAAACATGTTTTTTCTTGTAACTAATAGTTTTGCTATAAAAATATTATTAACTACACGATATCTTTTAGCTACTTTTGGATACTCCTCCAAAACGGCTTGGATCTATCAAAATATTTTTACACAGAAAAATTTATGGCTGAATTTCTTCATAACTGAAAATTTATTTAGTGTGTCTTTAGTAAAATTTTGTCTGTTTAATATTTAATGTTGCCATAGTACCTAACATATAATTTGCACACCCTCATTGGGTTATAATACAATGTACCTTTTATATCTGTAACACCTTTTTAACATGTATTATGCAAATAAATTATTTGATTTGATTTGAAATAGCATAAGTCAATCAAAGAATATTTTGTAAACAAAACTGTCCGAAAGGTGCTTCAATATTGATATTCTGGCTCAGAATGGGAAAACGGGCAGTACTGCGTTAACATTGGGGAATACGCCTTAAAGAAAAATTGCCTCATCTATCTATACTAACTTGCAATAATTACTACAGGCAAGGCATAAAGTGGATAAAACAGAAATACGGTGACGTTTTGGTGGTGGTACGACTAACGCAACGCAACTACTTAGACCGCATCGAGCGTGCCGTGAGCAATGGCGAAGTGGTGATGGTTGAGAACATCGGCGAGACGGTGGACGCTGTGCTCGAGCCGCTGCTCGGCAGAGTGCTCATACGCAAGGGGAAAGTGCTCAAGGTGAGCTTCTATATTTGAATTTTGAAACTATACGACGCCTCTTTAGTGGTGGTGCCACTAACGCAACTACTTGGACCGCGTCGAGCGCGGCGTGAGCAATGGCGAAGGTTTGTTGGTTAAGAACATCGGCGAGACAGTGGACGCTGTGCTCGAGCCGCTGCTCGGCAGAGTGCTCATACGCAAGGGGAAAGTGCTCAAGGCAGGCTCAAGGTGAGCTTCTATATTTGAATTTGAACTCGAGATAGTTATGAAATTTTGGAACAGCAAACCCTATGTTACAAGACAAAGTTCAAATTCTATTGCAACAAATGGTCACTCAAAATTCAATTTAGAAGACACATAGTTAAAGATCATTATTGAGTTAGTAGCGATAAATTTAAAAAAAAAGGATACCTACAGTGTTTTCCATCACATTCACAGTCGCAGTGATCTAAGCTATAGGGATGTTTCCTGGGTAGAAAAATGACAATTATATTTAGTCCGTAAGTGAGATTATCAAATAATATTCGACACGATTTTTTTGCTTTTTCAAATTAATAAAAATTGACATAGATTAAGCGCATCAAAGTTCAGTGGGGGCTTGTGACGTCACTTTGTCAGTATAAAGTGTAGCACACCGTCACGTCACACTCGTCACACGTCTTTTTTACGTGGCAAAAGAAAAATACGTGTCCAATATTTTTAGGTTATCTAAAGCCTGTGCTACACGGTTGCCGACCACGACAAAAACCAAGGTCACCTTGGTCGGAAGCGCTTGTTGACAACCACGCGTATGACAGTCGCGCAAAGATTACTAGTATAAGTCGCGCTTCTGCAGGTGGCGAGCACAAAATGACTCAACAGAGCGAACGTAAAGTATTATCGATATGTACAGAGACTTGCCCTGTCTTTGGGATTTGACATCAGAGTCATATAAAGACTCAATTGAAAAAAAATGCATGGGATATTTTTTTAAGTATATTCTTTTACATTAAAAAGTACCTATATTAAATATACTAGCTTCTGCCAGCGGCTTCGCCCGCGTGAAAAGTGTTTTCTTATCCCAAGGAAACATTATACCGGGATGAAAAGATGCCTATGTGCTATTCCAGACTGTAATCTATTTGTGTGGCAAATTGCATCCAGATCCGTTCAGTAAGTAAGTAATTTATAATATTGGTAAGAAGATAGTAACATTAGAGTTTAGTTTTTAAAGTTTATTAGTATATTGTTTTTGAAGTTTTGATAGGTAAGGCACCATGACGTCGCCGCGTCGTAGTAATGAACGTGCGAAAATACGTCCTCTCTGCGCAGCGTCCTAAACATACTGAGGTTGGGAGCTTTTTTCAGACCGTGTAGCCGGCATCGCCCGACGCGCTTCCAACCAAGGTGACCTTGGTATTTGTCTTGGTCGGCAACCGTGTAGCACAGGCTTAACTGACGAACTAAATAGATATTTTTTGTCAACTACCCTATTTTGTGGTATGTTTTGTGTACCTACGTATGCTTTGCTTTTCATTATCACTACTTGAACAGCTTTAACAGAGTAAAATAATTGTAAAAGAAATGTAGGTACCCTCTTAGGTATCTATAATAAGCAGTTGATGACACGTCACGTATTTTTTTACCAAATCAATCGATTGATCGTCGAACATGATTGACGACGACATCGTTCCTACTACCAAAACCGTCGTCGATCAATGTCATTGATCAGCTTCAGACTTAATGTTACGTTTTCAGATTGGAGACAGAGAGATAGATTATCACCCGCTCTTCCGTTTCATGCTCCAAACTAAGCTTGCTAACCCGCACTATCAACCTGAGATGCAAGCGCAGTGTACTCTTATCAACTTTACTGTCACGAAGGATGGGTAAGCGTGATATCTTTTTCATTATTTCCTCTCACCCATTGCAAGATAAAAGAAAAGTGCAAAATTCGCCATCTTTCTGCTTTTATGAAATAAGATAACCACTACTCTCCGTCACCAGTAATCCACTACTGTCCGTCCAGCCTGTTATTTTACCTATAACAGTTCAAAAAATAATGTTTTATATGTACTTCATAAAGATAGCTTGATCTCTGCGACATATGTCAAACTGACGTAAAAGTTATTGTTAAGTTATTGTTACCCTGCAAGCGCTATTGTTATTAAAATTACTTTTCAACACACTTGCTCATAAAGTGGCTCTAATTTCACCGCAATTAGGCACATAATGACACCTGCTATCAAACTGTGACTTTTTCATTACTATTATTCACAAGTGAGATAAAGAGTTTTTTTTTTATAATATTGGTTGAGTTGCTTTGTTCTTAAAAAAGTTTTGATACAAAAAAGATCGTGCTCAATAGTACAAATGCAACACATTTCATGGAACTTCGTATTTAAATAGATAATTTCAACTTGTACGTGTTTAATAAATAAAACTTTCACTCAAATATAATTTTTGTTTTATAAAGAAAATTTGAAATTCCCCATTTTGTACGTGGCTAAAACGCTATCCACGAAAAGCCAAAAAAAAATTCATTCTTTTTAGTCTATGCGGGCGGTCGCCATTGTTAGATGCGCGCGCATAGGAAAACTGATTAATTTTGCCCGCCATTGCGAAAAAATTTTCACAACCCGTTTTCACTGTTGGAAATGATTTTTTAGTATTATTTTCTTCTCAAGTGTGTTGAAAAACGTCGTATGATACACGTGTGTATTGATGATTACCGTCCTCGGCTCTCTTAAGACCCTCACCTAACGGCTCGGGTCTCAATGGCGCCTCAGCGGTAATCACCAACGTTACACACTTGTACCATAATGTACTATTAGACATTGGCAGAATATTCGACATCGGCTTATCTTGCAATATAAAAACATAGAATAGAAGCGCTATTGTTACTGTATTGATACTGACACCTGTCGCAGAGATCAAGCTATCTTTTATGAAGTATAGTGATGAACTAATGCGGTACCGATTCGATTTCAACAATCGACTTTATTATTGAAGAAATTTGAATTGACTTAACATACGATAACACATGATTTTATGCAAGTGAAGATTCCATTTTATTTGGAGAAGAATCCAACGAATCATCATAATTAAATCGCAAGTATTTTATTTGCTGTTTTTCTATATTTATATACCCAATATAACATTTTTTTAAATTTTATCTTCATTGGAAGGACGAACCATAATTGCAAATCTTATTTATAATTACATTACATTTATTCATTTTATATACATATTTTTACATTTTTAAATATTCATCATCACATCACATCATCAGCCTTTTTTTTTTTAAAGTTCCCACTGCTGGGACACAGGCCTCCTCTCATAGAGGGAGGCCTGTGAAAAAGGCCAGGAAAATCTAATACTATAGGCTTGCGCCGGTTCTCGTTAGCCAAGGAGAGCGGAGTAAGGCCCTTGTCCACTGCTACCACATCTCGATGCATACCCACGTCAGCGGCCTGGAAGTATTCCCTAAGACTGCAAACCTCGCGGTTGTGTAGGGTCTTAGCATTTAAAAAGCCACGACCCCCACAATTCCGAGGGATATACAGTCTCATAACCGATGAACGTGGGTGATGCATACAATTTGCGGTAAGCAGCGTGCGGACCCTCCTATCCAGGGCGTCAAGTTCTGTCTGAGTCCATTTGAGTATGCCGAAAGAGTACATCAAGACCGGCATGACCCATTACATTACATTTATTTAAAAATATTCAATTTACAATGCGATATTTATTGCTACGTATATTCGATTTAACAGTGAATTTTAAATAATCGGAATAATGGAGCGAAAAAGAACGTCGCTTCACCACTATAAGCGTCCATGAAGTATTTCATTTTATTAACTATGGTTGCCTGTTAATAATTATTAAATTTCATAGGCGTGCATCTGTCAAAAGTAAAATAATAAGCTGGACGGAAAGTAATCCTCCAACTTTTTGGCCGGCTTTCTGATGCGCATGGCATGACGCGCTGCTGTTTAAGTTTGCGATTTGCAACTGCGCAGCCGTTGTAGCCAACTTCAGACCGGCTAAAAGCATTGGGGATTACTGTATCTCCATTCAACATAAAATTCTGACGATCATACCTATACTTCATAAAAGATAGCTTGATCTCTGTGACAGCTGTCAGTATCAATACAGTAACAATAGCGCTTGACAGGCTAACAATAACGTATACGTCAGTTTGACATATTTCGCGAATATCAAGCTATCTTAGAAGTATAATTTTGAGTTTCATTCTGGCATGTAATATCTTTAACGAACTAGATTGTTACATAATATCCATACCTAGTGTTTTTTAACGCGTTTTTCAAACGGTGTCGAATCAGGGCCTTCCAGGTCTACGGGACAGATATAACACAGACTCAGTTGATTAAACGGTATCCTGGGTAGGAAAATGATCATTCTATTTAGTCCGTCCGTGAGATTTTGAAATAATAATGTACACGTATTTTTTCGTTCCGTATGGTGCCGGACGTAAAGAATTTCACCATCCCATGTCTTCCCGTGGGTGTCGTAAGAGGCGACTAAGGGACAAACCAGAGAATGAGCAGCAGCGTTCTCTGTGCTTCTTTAACAACCATACTGCGATCGCCAACCCGCCTGCCAAGCGTGGCGATTATGGCAAACCCCCCCCAATGATTAGCACAAATAAAAAATGGCCCCTAGAACCCGGCAGCTTGCCTACCCTCGACTACGGTAGCGGTCGAGGCTACGGCATGGCAAGGGGTGCTAAGAATCTCCGGACGAGATCCGGCTACCCCAACAATCACCGACGACTGGACCTGGCAACGTACAACACGCGCACACTTCGGACCGACGAGAAGATTACCGAACTCGAGGAAGAATTGAGCAGGTTGCGATGGAGTATTATAGGGTTATCTGAGGTCCGAAGAGAGGGGGAGGACTCGATAATCCTCAAATCCGGTTACCTGCTCTATTTCTGAGAGGGTGACCGGCAGTCCCAGGGTGGTGTCGGGTTTATCGTCCACAAGTCCCTTGTGAACAACGTGGTGAAGATCGAGAATGTGTCGACCAGGGTGGCGTACCTTATACTCAGAATATCGTCAAGATATTCGCTGAAGGTCATACAGGTCTACGCCCCAACCTCGGCACACCCCGACGATGAGGTAGAGACCATGTATGAGGATATCTCCAGAGCCATGCATGGTTTCAAAACTCACTTCACCGTCGTCATGGGGGACTTCAACGCGAAACTGGGCAAACGAGACGAGGATGAGCTGCAAGTGGGGCAATTTGGAGTTGGACAACGGAACCACCGGGGTCACCTACTGGCCAGTTTTATGGAGAAGGAGGGCCTCTATATGATGAACTCCTTCTTCAAAAAGCGTGAACACAGGAAGTGGACCTGGCAGAGCCCCGATGGTGCAACAAAAAATGAGATCGACTTCATCATGTCAACCAAGAAGGAAATGTTCAATGATGTCTCTGTGATCAAATCGGTAAAAACCGGGAGCGATCACCGCATGGTAAGAGGCACATTGAACATTAATATTAAGCTTGAAAGGTCTCGACTGATGAAGTCCACGCTCCGGCCAGCGCAGATCCAGGTCCAAAACCCCGAGAGCTTTCAGCTCGAACTCCAGAATCGTTTCGAATGCCTAGGGAGCTCCGTGGATGAATACAGCAACGGGTTCGTGGAAGCTGTCCATACGGTCGGGTCTAAGTTTTTCAAGACCCGTCGTACAGATAGAAACAATAAGCTCTCTGATCATACCCTCAAGCTTATGAAGGAGAGGCGTGAGATGATCCTGCAGTCTTCAGATGAGGCGTGCAAATACCGGCGGCTCAATAGACAGATCTCTAAATCCTTGAAAAGAGACCTCCGCCGATTCAATACCGAGCGTATTAAAGACGCGATCGAGCGAAATAAAGGCTCCAAGGTGTTTGCAAGGGATCTGGCTATTGGGCAGAGCCAACTCACGAAACTGAAGACCGACGATGGCAGGATCGTATCCGCCAAACCGGAGCTTCTCAGGGTGATCGAGACATTCTATGGGCAGTTGTACACATCGATCAGCAAGCCCGTTGCGAGTCTAGCAAACGACTCAAGAGCTAGATTGACCCGGCACTATACCGAAGATATCCCGGACATCAGCCTGTACGATATTAGGATGGCTCTGAAACAGCTCAAAAACAACAAGGCGCCGGGTGATGACGGAATTACGGCCGAACTCCTGAAGGCGGGTGGCAAACCGGTCCTTAGGGCCCTTCAGAAGCTGTTTGATTCCGTCATACTCGAGGGAAAAACGCCACAGGCATGGTGCGGGGGTGTGGTGGTACTCTTTTTCAAGAAGGGCGACAATGCCCGGCTGAAGAACTATAGGCCCATCTCACTTCTTAGCCATGTCTACAAGTTGTTTTCAAGAGTCATCACGAATCGTCTCGCGCGCAGGTTTGACGATTTCCAGCCCCCCGAACAAGCCGGATTCCGAAAAGGCTTTAGCACCGTAGACCACATACATACGCTGCGGCAGGTTATACAGAATTCAAATTTCAAATTCAAATTTATTTATTTGGAACAAGAAAAACGTACAGATATAAACAGATTGAAACGATGATAACCGCAGTAGTATAAAACTGTGTCGCGGTTATCAACGCCCCTCTCCAGGTAAGGAAGTAAAACTGTTCCAGTTACAATTATATAATAACAACAAAAATGCAGACGTGAATTATTAGTAAAATAAAATAAGTAAAATAAAATGGATTTGTGTGGATCGAAGAGAGGTTGTGTGTGTGTGTGTGTGCTTGTGTAATTTGTGTATGTTTTGTATGTGTGCGTGTGATGGGTTGTGAGAGTTATACTTCCGCAAGTTCTTCTGTTTCGTCATAATTTAATTGTTTTAGCCAGATATTTAATTTAATTTTGAGTTTTTTCCTAGTTAACGAGTAGATATTTATTTTCTTATTTATTCTATTGTACATTTTGGAACTAATGTGTTTAAAGTGACGACGTGCCGCTTCAGTTCTGCGAACTACTATACCACATATCCTATCAGACCGGCGTTTTGTGCTGCCGATACTCGGATCATAGGCCAGCTGGCAATGTTTACGGAGTATGGCCTGTAGTATAAATAATTTTCTTACAGTGAGAACCTGACACAGAGAATACAGCGCCGTTGTTGGATATCGCATCGGTTTCTTTGCCAAAACCTTAAGTATCGCACGCTGTCCGCGTTCAACTCGTAACATTGTCGTTTTATGAGCTGCTCCCCATACAACAAGGCAATAACCTAATACCGACTGAGCTAGCGAGAAGTATACAGTGATTAAGCTGTCAAAATCAACAACCGATCTAAGTTTCTTAAACACATAAATAAGCTTCCTTAGACGTGTAACTGTGGCATCCGTTTGCTGTTTCCATTTAAGGTAACTATCCACTAAAATACCCAGGTATTTGATAGTCTGAGCACTGTCAAGTTTAGGACAGTTACAAGTAGTGTCTGGAGAAGAGGTAGCACATGTATGAGCACGAATCACGATAGGAATTGCAGGTTGACTAGACCTATTGGTGGAAAATGCAATGAATTTGGTCTTACTAATATTTAGGGTTAAGAGATTTTTGGTTAACCATTTCATGACACAGTTTAGGGCCAGTTCTGAGTTTATTTGAACCTCACTCCAATCACTACCATGAATTATTAGAGCTGTGTCGTCTGCATAGGTAATAATTTTGCAGTTGGGTAGGTGTAACTGACACAGCTCATTCACGTATATGAGAAATAAGGTTGGCCCCAGTACACTGCCCTGTGGAACCCCAAAAGTAAGAGATTCTTCTCTGCTTACATAGTTTCCTATCTTAAGGGACTGTTTACGGCCTGTTAGATAGCTACTGAATAAGTCATATGCAGTACCGCGAATTCCCATACCATCCAGCTTCGAAAGAAGGGTGGGGACAGAGACAGTGTCAAAAGCCTTTGAGAGGTCTAAAAAGATACCAATAGTTTTACGCTTATTTTCAAAATTGTCCACAATTGTGTCGGAAAGTTCTAAGACAGCATCATCTGTGGATTTACCACTTCTGAAACCGAACTGATTTGGTGCTAATATGTTAAATTTGTTGAGGTATTTAGTGAGTCTAATATTTATAACTTTTTCGAAAATTTTAGAAAAGGTGGAAAGCACAGAGATAGGTCTGTAGTTTGAGACACTGTCTCTGTCTCCGGATTTGTGGATGGGATGAACAATCGCAGTTTTGAAAATGTCGGGAAAGGTACCTTTAGAGAGGCACAAGTTAAAAATATGGACAAGAATTGGAATAATAGTATATCTCGTAGCTTTCACAACAGCTGAAGTTATACCATCAAGACCAGCAGAACTTTTCTCTTTGAGACCGATAATAATGTTTTCTAGCTCAGTACTATCCACTTCCAGCAACCTCATTGAGTGTAAAGGAGGAGATTGAGAAGAGCTGAAATTACTGGAAGCAAGGTTTTTGTAAAAATCTGTTTGTTGAATTCGACTAGCTAATTGTCTGCCTATGTTAGAAAAATAGTCATTTGCGTTATCCACCGATTGAGAGGGATTTGCAGAGCAATTTAATAGTTCCGAAGCTGCTGACCTGTTTTGATTTAGGTTCGCGATCTGTTTAATAAGCCGCCATGTATCTTTAGGATTACCTTTGGCCTTCCGAAACTCGGCGCGTTCATATTCGCGTCTAACTTTTTTTAAAATATTGGAACAGAAATTGCGATAACGGTGAAAAACCAACTTATGTGACTCATTATCCGGGTGTTTTTTAAATGCACGATACAATTTGTCACGGTGCCGTATACATCTCAGAAGGCCAGGAGTAATCCACGGCTTAATAATACGTTTTTTGCTGGGAATGACTGAGGTGTGGGAGTGAGATTTAATGACAGAGGACATAGTTAACACAAAGTATTCCGTAGCTGAATTAGGATCTTGAGATTCTAAAACTGATGAAAAATTAGTATTTTTAATACATTCGACCACCGCAGGGAAGTCTATTTTATTAATAGACTGTTTATGAGCATAAGTTTTAATTTTCAGGTTACAGTAAATAACAGTAGGTGAGTGATCGGTAATGAGAGAGTCAAGTACAAGAGTGGTGGCAGAGGTATGGGAGCGAAGAATCACATGATCCAGGCAGTTCGAAAGTCTCGTTGGAAGATTATGGGCAGGAAGCATTGCATGAGAAGCCAAAAGAGTCAGGTATTCGTCAGCGTAGTAGTCGGTGCAATTGGACATAATGTTTATATTTAGGTCGCCAATTACAGCAACAGTTTTATATTGAGATAAGTTTGATAACAAATGGTCGAGACTACTTAAAAATTGTGTCAAATCTCTTTTAGATGGAGACCGGTATACGGCGACAAACGCTGCTATACCATTAAACTTAAGTAATAAACAGTTTGCATCATTGAGCATCGGTTGCTCTACAATAACATTTAAGCAGTCTCTTATGTAGGTAACCACACCATCATTTTGATTTTTAAACGATGAGGAATAAGAGTTGAAGCCCCCTATAGAGGGTATTATTTGACATTTACTTAACCAGCATTCACTTAAAATAATAATATCAGGTAAATATGTTAGTCTACTCAAATATACTAATAAATTATTGAAATTACTGTTCAGACTACGTATGTTAGTATGAAAAATTTTAAAATCATGCAATGCACTATTAAAAAAATTGCCACTCATTTCCGGTGAGCTCGTGTAGCAGTTAGAAACAGAGACACATTCGACTTCTTCCGTTAAAGAAGTTAAGTTATTCATTGAACATTAAATCATCAACCGGGGAACTAAAACTGGGACATGGATTGCATTGTCTAATAAAGCAAACAATAATTGACTTTCTAGAATCAGTTATGTAATATCGCCTATATCGAGTTAATAAATACGCTAAGAACTTATCTGACTGAATAGATACACAGAAGTTGTGGATAGTATGAGTGTGTGTGTGTTGGAGTAAATGGGGTGTAAATTGGTTGTGAAGAAGTAAGTAGCTTGTGGATGAAAAATGTGTATGTGGAGAGTGTGTGATGTTAAAGGCTACAAATGATAATTTAAATGAAGTTTTAGAATATAACAAAAATCTAGGATAATCATGCATGAGCTGGAGATATAATGACATAAGAACTAGACATACAGCGACTTCTTTTGATGCCATAATAACTAGTCACGTTGTTTTCGCAATGCTCGCTAAATCCGACTCGTTCCTCACCTGCAGATGGGGACAACCAGGTCTTTCGCGAACATAAATTCTCCCATGTGAGACCCAACAGAATTCAAACTGGTTGGTTTTAGCTGCATCCCTAGCCAGAAAAAAAAGTCTTTTATTCTTGGCTGACAAGTTTTCTGATATGTAGATACGTTTTGCAGGGCCACTTATTTTAAGATGTTCAGTTGTGAGTTTGAAGCTATTTTTAATATGGTTACGAAATTTCAGAAGAAAATCTTCCTTAAGCAGTACAGTGGTAAAATCGACTATTATTGGCTTGACGGCTGGGTCCTTTGCTTTTATGCGAAACACATCTTTGACGTCTCGCGGCTGGATTGTAAGGTTCAGCAATTTACCAGTTTCCATAATAGTATTCAACAGTGAGGGTTTCGTTTCAGATTTACACCAAGGAACATTACGTATCTCGATACAAGTAGACCGTGCGCTTTGCTCCATATTTTCAAGCTTCCTTTCGAGATCGTTTATATATTTTAAGTTTTCTTCACGCTCCGTTTCTAGAACGTTCACTTGTATTTTTAGATCTTCATGTTGTTTAGATAGGAAGTCCAAGGAATCGCGTATATCATTTACAACGGAAAACAACTTATCATATTTCTCGTCCTGTTGTTGTTTAAATTCACGAAACATTTCCCTCATCTCAGACATAAAATGGGTTAACGTGGTCTCATCGGTGCCATCCGACCGTTTACGCTTAGTGTTTCTAAAAGTAATATTTGGCGAAATCTCAGCATTAGGAGGGTCATTTTTCAGATTTAAGTTAGGTTCGGATGAACTAAGAGGTGTGCCAAGCGCCTGCACATTTGAGACAGGCAATGTCGCGGCAGACCTCCGCGTCGCTGCCGACTGTGGCAGAGGTGAACCGTCGTTCGGCATTCTCGTTGTTCGCAAAGTACTAGGCTGCCAGTAGATTGAAGAGGCTAATTGCAAATTAATGTGGCAGGGGTCAACCTATTCTGGTGGCAATCGACAGAATCTAACAAGACTGCTTTCCGTCTAATATAAGTTGACCTCCAATAAGATAAGGGATCCTTTACTCACAGTCTTGCTTGTGTTATAGTACTTTTATCCGCTACAGCACACTGACGAAGACGAGATCAGGTGTCGCTCGTCGCACACACGCAAGACTTGCGTATGTAGTAGGCAAGCGCGTAAGCTTCTGTGTAAGATATGCACTCCTAATATTTGCACGGAATTTAGTTGTCGAATTTTTGTTTATTTATAATTAAAAATAAAAAGTGGATAACTTAAAACGCGTCTGAACTCCTCAGAGGTCCGGAGGGAAGGGGACAGAAGACCGAAGAGTATAACCTACCTCTATGTTTAGCGTTTGTGGACTACTAGAAAGCCTTCGATTTGATCGAGACTTGGGCTGTACTGCAGTCTCTCCAACGGTGCCAGATCGACTACCGGTACATTGAGGTGTTGAAGTGTTTGTACAAAAACGCCACCATGTCAGTCCGTCTTCAGGATCAGACCTCGAAACCAATCCTTCTCCAGCGCGGCGTGAGACAGGGAGACGTCATTTCTCCGAAACTGTTCACTGCTGCGCTGGAGGATGTCTTCAAGGTTCTGGACTGGAGGGGGCTGGGCATCAACGTTAATGGCGAGTACATTACTCACCTTCGGTTTGCCGACGACAAAGTGGTCATGGCTGAGACCATGGAGAGCCTCAGTAAAATGCTCGATGACCTCAGTAGAGCTTCCGAAAGAGTGGGTCTTAAAATGAACATGGACAAAACCAAGATCATGGTGAATGCCCATGTTACACCCACTCCTATCAAGGTCGGAGACTCTACACTCGAAGTTGTAGACCATTATGTCTACCTGGGACAAACGGTCCAGTTGGGTATCAACCGTCGAATTCGACTCGGCTGGGCGGCGTTCGGGAAGTTGCGTGGTATCTTCTCGTCCAATTTACCGCAGTGTCTCAAGACAAAAGTCTATGACCAGTGTGTGTTGCCAGTGATCACCTATGGAACCGAGACGTGGTCGCTCACAATGGGCCTTATCAGAAAGCTCAAAGTCACCAAAAGGGCAATGGAGGGGGCTATGCTCGGAATTTCCTTGCGTGATCACGTCAGAAATGATGATATCCGCAGGAGAACCAAAGTTACCGACATAGCCCGAAGAATTGCCAAACTTAAGTGGCAGTGGGCAGGGCACATTGCTCGCAGAACGGATGGCCGATGGGGCCGAAAAGTTCTGGAATGGCGACCGTGAATCGGAAGACGACACGTTGGAAGGCCTCCCACTAGGTGGACTGATGACCTGGTTAAGGTTGCGGGAAGGCGCTGGATGCGAGACGCACGGGATCGGTCAATGTGGCGACGCCTGGGGGAGGCCTATGTCCAGCAGTGGACGTCTTTCGGCTGAAATGATGATGATGATGACGTATTTTTTGCTTTATCAAATAAAAAAAAATTATAAAAGATAAAGCGCACCAACGTTTCGGAGTGGGAGCTTATGACGTCACTTGTCAGTATAATGTGTAGCACGTCGTGACGACACACGATTGTTTAACGCACTGTATCGTGGTAAATTTTAGGGTTCCGTACGCAAAGGGTAAAAACGGGACCCTATTACTAGACTCCACGTCCATCTGTCTGTCTGTCACTAGGCTTTATCTCACGAACCGTGATAGCTAGACAATTGAAATTTTCACAGATGATGTATTTCTGTTGCCGCTATAACAACAAATACTAAAAACAGAAAAAAAAAACAAATATTTAAGTGGGGCTCCCATACAACAAACGTGTTTTTTGCCGTTTTTGCGATGGTACGGAACCCTACGTGCGCGAGTTCGACTCCCACTTGGCCAGTTTTTTTGATTACGTGACAAAAGAAAAATACGTGCCCAATATTTTTAGGTAATTTAACTGACGGACTAAGTAGATTTTTTTTGTCATCATCCCTATCGCGTCTTGAATCATCATCTTCCTACCCAAAAAACATGTGGCACTGACCTTAATTAGCATGGGACAACCATGTTACTCGGGTTACCGACATAGCCCGAAGAATTGCCAAACTTAAGTGGCAGTGGGCAGGGCACATTGCTCGCAGAACGGATAGCCGATGGGGCAGAAAGGTTCTGGAGTGGCGACCGCGAACCGGAAGACGTTGCGTTGGAAGGCCTCCCACCAGGTGGACCGATGACAAAGAACCATGTTACTTAGGGTCAAGCTAACACCTACTCCCTTTTGTATAACTCTTAAAAAAATCAAGCTTTTATATTCAACAGCTTAGAGGAACAGCTATTAGGTGAAGTAGTCAAGGCCGAGCGACCTGATTTAGAGGCACTTCGTTCTGGCCTCACGAAACAACAGAACGACTTCAAGATCACACTCAAGACTTTAGAAGACGATTTGCTAAAACGGCTGTCGTCTGCCGGTCCCGACATCCTAAGCGACTCGGCGCTCGTCATCAACTTGGAGACCACAAAAAAGACTGCTGGCGATATTGAGGTCAAAGTGGAAGAGGGGAAAGTAACGGCAGTCAAAATTGACGAAGCTAGGGAGAGGTATCGGTAAGTAAAACCCATCCAAAACATTTTATTGATAACAATAGAGGAGGTTGTCGACATGTGGAATGTGGACTTGGCGATCATTGTGCCGAATGTCGTTACGGCCAACGGCCTGATGGCCAAGAGCCTCGACGACGAGAGACGACTGTCGAGGCAGTCATTGCACAGTTGGATCAAGGGCCTGATACAGAAGGCAGTACTCCTCGATACAGCTCACATCGCGGAGGTTCCTGTCTCTGAAGCCCTAACCACCGGTAGCTTGGACTTGGACCCTGTTCTCGATACCGGTTTGCCTCTATTTTTTATATTTCTAAATATTTAAAAATGTATAAATAAAGGAATAACAATAGCATAGTATCATAAAGGCGATAGTTTGTGAGTGGGTTTGTATGTATGTTTGTTACTCTTTCACGCAAAAACTTCTGAACGGATCTGGATGAAATTTGGCACAGAGATCGATTTATAGTTTGGCACATATCTGCCTAGCCTTTTTCCCAACTATGTTGGGGTCGGCTTCCAGTCTAACCGGATTTAGCTGAGTACTAGTGTTTTACATGGAGCGACTGCCTACCTGACCTCCACAACCCAGTAACTGGGTAACACGGTACCCCTTGGCTAGACTGGTGTCAGATCTCAGGCTTCTGACTACCAGTAACGACTGTCAAAGATGTTCAAATGACAGCCGGGACCAACGGCTTAACGTGCTTTCCGAGGCACGGAGGAAACTCGGTATGTTGAAATGGTCACCCATCCACGGACCGACCTCGTGAAGCGTTGCTTAACCTTGATGATCGACCAGTGGGACTGTTATTATTTAGCCACGAGCTCCTCCGTATGAACGTAGACCAAAGAAAAAGACGTAAAAAGAAGTAGTAAAGATCGTAGTAGATGGTGTTTAGTAGTTTCTGACTACCCCCATGGAATAGGCGTGAGTTTATTTGAGTAAGATAATGAAGTAATGTTTCCTTCACCCAGACGTGCCGCTGGCCGAGCATCACTTCTATACTTCATCTTGAACGACCTGTACAAGATCAACCCGATGTACCAGTTCTCGCTGAAGGCGTACAGCGTGGTGTTCAAGGAGGCGCTGGCGCAGGCCGACCCCGCCGATGAGCTGGAGAAGCGCGTCGCTAACCTGCTGGACAGCATCACCTACGCCGTCTTCGTGTACACCAGCCGAGGACTCTTCGAAAGAGACAAGCTCGTCTACCTGTTCCTAATCACGCTGCAGGTTGATCATTTTCTTAACGCTTTATGTACCTGCCTTATAGCTGTTTTACAATAGTGTTTTATGTTCGTACTGCAAAAACGACAGCATCACTTTCGCCGTCTTCGTGTACACCAGCCGAGGACTATTCGAGAGATACAAGCTCGTCCACCTGTTTCTAATCACGCTGCAGATTGATTATTTTCTTAACGCTTTATGTACCTGCCTTATAGCTGTTTTACAATAGTGTTTTATGTTCGTACTGCATAAATGTCAGCATCACTTTTGCCGTCTTCGTGTACACCAGCCGAGGACTATTCGAGAGATACAAGCTCGTCCACCTGTTTCTAATCACGCTGCAGATTGATCATTTTCTTAACGCTTTATGTACCTGCCTTATAGCTGTTTTACAATAGTGTTTTATGTTCGTACTGCAAAAACGACAGCATCACTTTCGTCGTCTTCGTGTACACCAGCCGAGGACTATTCGAGAGATACAAGCTCGTCCACCTGTTTCTAATCACGCTGCAGATTGATCATTTTCTTAACGCTTTATGTACCTGCCTTATAGCTGTTTTACAATAGTGTTTTATGTTCGTACTGTAAAAACGACAGCATCACTTTCGTCGTCTTCGTGTACACCAGCCGAGGACTATTCGAGAGATACAAGCTCGTCCACCTGTTTCTAATCACGCTGCAGATTGATCATTTTCTTAACGCTTTATGTACCTGCCTTATAGCTGTTTTACAATAGTGTTTTATATTCGTACTGCATAAATATCAGCATCACTTTTGCCGTCTTCGTGTACACCAGCCGAGGACTATTCGAGAGATACAAGCTCGTCCACCTGTTCCTAATCACGCTGCAGGTTGATCATTTTCTTAACGCTTTATGTACCTGCCTTATAGCTGTTTTACAATAGTGTTTTATATTCGTACTGCAAAAACGACAGTATCACTTACGCCGTCTTTGTGTACACCAGCCGAGAACTCTTCGAGAGAGTATAAGCTCGTCTTCCTGATTCTAATCACGCTGCAAGTGGATTATTTTCTAAAAGCTTGCTGTTTTTGCCTTATAGCCATTTTAGATTGGTATTTTATGTTCGTACTGCAAAAACGACAGCATTACCTTTGCCATCTTCGTGTAAACCAGTATAGGACTCTTCGAGAGCGACAAACTCATCTACCTGTTTATAATCATGCTGCAGGTTGATTATTTTCCAAATGCTTATTGTTTTTGCCTTAAAGCCATTTTACATTGGTGTTTTATGTTCGTACTGCAAAAACTATAGCATAACTTTCGCCGTCTTCGCGTACATCAGCCGAGGACTTTTCGAGAGAGACAAGCTCGACTACCTCTTCCTAATCCGCTTGATGTTCCTGCCTTACACTAGTGTTTTTAAATTCGTTATCCTTTTGGACCATTGACGACACTACAATGGATTTAGAAAACCCGAAAACCATTAAGGGCTAACTCAGTGGACAATATCTTCAACATCAATCTAAGAAATAATTCCACATTACTTGACACCACTATGATGACCTTGCCAAACACCTCGCTGAATGACAGCGACGATATCGAGGACACAATCAAAAGACTCACCAAGGAACTAGAAAGCGCTCATCTGGAGATCAACAACCTAAATAGTGAAAATTTTCGACTGAAAATGGATATCGGACAATACCAGAAAGTTACAGAGACATATAAAAGATGAACATATTAGAAACAAAGTGCCTTACACCGAAGTCTGCATGCAAAAAAATATTATAATATAAGAACGAGCCGTTTCTCTACTCCGTCCAAGTTGATTCTTCCGCCTACAATTACGGCTCATCAACATGACACGGTTGTAGTAGCGCAATCCCCAAGTGAGGTCGGAAATATACCATTCAACTCAGCCGCCTCAATATGCAGTTTGAAAGGAATACAATCCAGTCAATCACAATCCCCGCATAAAAGCACGGAACATGACGCTTTAATAGGTTTGATTGATGAACAACAATTCCACTTGAAGAACGCGGACGATGACACTGCAACGGATTTCATTGAATATTATGTCTTTGTACATTATCTACACATGTTTTTGAAAATAAATGAATCTGAATTGATCAACAACAATCCCACCATGAGAGCATGACAAAAATTGCTCCAATCAGAGGAACGGACCAACATAATAGAATTATATTTTTCGGAGATCAGCAGGCCCGCGGTCTCAATAAAACTATGACTAATACCAGGTTAGACAAATGGAATAACACAAAACACCAAAAAAAAAACAAAATTACGTCTTTCATTAAGCCCAATGCAACAAGTGCTCAGATTCTGAACAGCTGTAATGACGACTTCGTAAAGACATTGACCAGTGACGATATATATAATAACGACTGGATCAAAAGTTATCTTTCTGAAAGACTACAATGCGTGGAAATAACAAAAACTTGTGAAAAGGTAAAAAAAGTAGGAATATAAACAACTTCACAACTCTTTCTAGATTACAACCACATCGTCATTCCAGACACGATAGGCAAAGATTGCATACTATTTGCTGATGACACTACAATAATTATTAAGACTGACAATAACAATAACTTAGAGAATGAAATCGTTCAAGGCAATCGATTGGCTAAAAAAAAAGCTTAAAAATAAATATGACTAAAACAAACGTAATATAATTCCAAAAATACAATGCAAACATAAATAAATTAGAGAATCATTATAAAGATTCTCATTTGACCACTGTCGATAATTGTGTATTTTTGAGTAAAGTTAATAAAAATTGAAATTGGAATTTTGAGTAAAGTTGATAAAAATTGAAATTGGAAAACACATAGATAAGATTCTTACAGAAATAGATCGTTTTATATATGTCTTGAAAAGAAATAGACAAATAGTTTAACACTGCAAAGCTGGCTTATAGAAAGAAAATAAAATAAAGAAAAAATATTTATTTGTGCCGCACAGGAGACACGAGAAATAAGCATAAAATTAAACAATAATAAAAAATAAAAAACCCCGTGCGAGACCAAAAGGCCCCTATCTTAGCATGTGCAGCGATATCCAAAAAAAAAAGAATAACGCTGCGCTGATATTCTGATAGGGTCCACTGTTGATGCCACGGACACACTTACTGAAACGCGCACACGCTTATCATGGATATGTATCATCCGTACTTAGATACGGCATTATAATATGTGGTAAATCAGTAGTTTTCGACAGAGTATTAAAGCACAAAAAAAATGTATCCGAGAAATTTGTGGAGCTCACTTTTTAGACAGCTATAAGCCACTATTTCAAAAACTTAAAATTCTACCCTTGCCATGAATATATATTTTTGAAATATGTACTTTTAAAATCGAAAACAAACTTTCTTATTTCACATAGGCCTACATGGGCACTTATAAAACGTCGACAAAATGTGCACGGTTCGGGTTGGTCATTTCCTATGAAGAAGAACCGGCAAGAAACTCCATGGATACTCTTTTAAAAAATGGTTTGGTTTTACAATATTTCCATGTTACAGCATTAGTACTATGGGGGGACAACGTAGGCCCGACAATAAGTCGTAAGAAACTAAAAAAAAGACGATTATATAATATATAAAAAAGTTAACCAATGTTAACTATCATCTAGAAGGCCAACAATGTTCACACATTCACGAAATAATCGGTAAAAGAATCTACACAAAGATAAAAAAAAAATATAACAAGACTAAATTTAACATGTTGCACAAATGTTGTTATCTATGCTGTAACTATTCTTAGCAAAGGGCTATAAAGATGATTGAGAACCATTGTAAAAAGTCCAAATAAAAGAAGAAAAACAAAAAGATAAGTTGTTAGAGACATCCACATATTTGTGCCGTTTATGAGTTACCAGGGAAGCCGCATGCGCAGAAGGAGCTAAAGCCAAAATTTTTATCTTTAACGTAGTCCTTGATTTTATAATATGCTTTTTTAATAAGGACACATTGTGTACGTTACCCCAACAGGAAAGTGACTCCTAGAGTGATATGAGTGGAACGTATAATTAGAGCGTAATCAGCTGTGAATGTGCGCCAAATAAAAAATAAGTGCGTCTAGTCGTTTTTGAAAAAAACGGCAAAAATGGTTCCTGCTGGGGTAACGTTGTTCCAGCAGGAAAATTCTAAACGAATGATCGTAATGAGAAATAAAGTGCATGGGCAGAGAGCTTATAGTTGAGCAAAAATGTGCGCCGAAAATATAATTAGTGCGTCATCAGGTTTTCGAGATATTGCATTTCCTGCTGGGGTAACGTTTTGCAGAATCGTGTATCTCTAAAACCATTGTACGTGCGCCTGTAGAATAAACATACACGAGTAGCTCTTGATTTGTGCGTATTTGTGCCGGAATTAGATTTAAGAAAATATTTATAATTTTCAAGTAATTGCGCTTTTTAGAAAACGCGAAAAAATATCGCAGCGCCTAAATGAGAAAACGTATAAGCTCGCTGAAAACTGTATTCAGTCCATCTTGACGCTTGTAATAACCATAAAAAGTTTCAAAAGCATACATGCTTGCGTTATCGAATAATATTGCTAAAAGTCAAAACGAGAGTGTCATAACTTTGACGGCAAAATACAAGAAACCGACTTAACCCAAGTTAATATGGTGTAAACCACAAGTGTGTGCGTTTAGTCAAAAATATATAGTGAAAATATTCAGCTTGGAATGTTTCGCATTAAGTAGATTTAAACAAAAAACTAAACATGTAAACAAAGGCTGGTTATCCGACCAAATTCGAATGACTACAAAAAAGCGACGGATTCATACATAACGATGACCTTCTTAACTTTACTCACGAACCGGTTGTAGCGTGTTGTGCCTGAGTACACTGAGATAGAAAAGTTATAAAAAAATAACTTGTTATTGGTTTAAATTCTACTAGCTTTTTCCGTGACTTTGCACTTGATTAGGTAAGTATATTAGAAAAAGTAGTGCCAAGATTTAACATATCTTCTTTATTCCAAATTTCATTAAAATACATTCAGTATTTTGTGGACAAATCCAGACATTTGCCTTTATAATATTAGTGAAAAAATGAGAGACTAAAAATTTGATGGCACCTGTTTTAAAAAAAAGAAGGTCAAGATATGTGTTATGAATACCTACTACAAAAAATAACCTACAAATACAGTTTATAAATAAAAATCCAATTAACGCAACAGTAAAAAAAACAACGTAGATAACTACATACATTGATTTAAACCGTAGGCTAGATAAATTAACATTGAGTTATTAGGGTTCCGTACCCAAAGCGTAAAAACGGGGGTCCCGTTTTACCCTTTGGGTACGGAACCTAAGACTCCGTGTTACTAAGACTCCGCGGTTCGTCTCTGTGAGTTTCTGTTATTATGCAATTTTACTGTTTGTATTTTGGTACTAATGTAAATGAAAAACTGATCTGTGATTTTAAATAATAGTGACTACACTCGGTACAAATAATTTGATTGAACTGTGTTCTAATATCAATAGGTTTGTAATTTGATCTGTGATTTGAAGCCATAATTACTTTAAGAAACAAATTAAGATAATAAACATAATAATTTCTACATCAACAACCTCTTTCATTTGTTACGGTCACAAGGTGCATTTAATGTATTTTTAATAAGCCCCCAAAATTAGAAATTGTTGAAATTAGTCATACCAACAAAGGTTTGAACGCGACTGTACGGACAAAAGCTTAGGTTTAATACGTCCAATTAAGAAGGTCATCGATATGTATGAATCCGTCGCTTTTTCGTAGTCATTTGAATTTGGTCGGATAACCAGCCATTGTTTACATGTTTAGTTTTTTGTTTAAATCTACATAATGCGAAAGATTTCAAGCTGAATATTTTCACTATATATTTTTGACTAAACGCACACACTTGTGGTTTACACCTACTTATCTTGGGTTAAATCGGTTTCTTGTATTTTGCCGTCAAAGTTATGACACTCTCGTTTTGACTTTTAGCAATATTATTCGATAACGCAAGCATGTATGCTTTTGAAACTTTTTATGGTTATTACAAGCGTCAAGATGGACTGAATACAGTTTTCAGCGAGCTTATACGTTTTCTCATTTAGGCACTGCGATTTTTTTTCGCGTTTTCAAAAAAGCGCAATTACTTGAAAATTATAAATATTTTCTTAAATCTAATTCCGGCACAAATACGCACAAATCAAGAGCTACTCGTGTATGTTTATTCTACAGGCGCACGTACAATGGTTTTAGAGATACACGATTCTGCAAAACGTTACCCCAGCAGGAAATGCAATATCTCGAAAACCTGATGACGCACTAATTATATTTTCGGCGCACATTTTTGCTCAACTATAAGCTCTCTGCCCATGCACTTTATTTCTCATTACGATCATTCGTTTAGAATTTTCCTGCTGGAACAACGTTACCCCAGCAGGAACCATTTTTTACGTTTTTTTCAAAAACGACTAGACGCACTTATTTTTTATTTGGCGCACATTTACAGCTGATTACGCTCTAATTATACGTTCCACTCATATCACTCTAGGAGTCACTTTCCTGTTGGGGTAACGTACACGGACACATTTGATGTGATTTTTGAACTTTCCATCGGTCAGTTCTATAACTGACTTTGGCAACTTATTATACAAACGTATACTGTTTATAAGAAAAGACTTGCTAGTTTTCGTTAATCTGAATTTGGGTATTACAATTTCGTGCTTACTGCGTGTATTTAAATTATGGAAGTCGCTTCTAGTTTTGAAAAGCCCTCGATTTTTGCGGACATACAAAATACATTCCAAAATATAAAGTGAAGGTAGAGTCAGTATATCGATCTCTTTCAATTTATCTCTGAGGGACTCGCGGGGACCCATTTTATAGATCGCGTGGATTGCCCTCTTTTGTAATATGAAAACTGAGTCAACATCAGCTGCTGTTCCCACAGCAGAATGCCATAAGACAGAATACTGTGGAAATAAAGCATAGTATACTAACTTAGCTGTGGCTACATCGGTTAACTGCCTTATTTTCCTTACTGCTTATGCAACTGAACTTAACCTTAATGTAAAGGGAAAATACAATTTATTTGAAACTAGCACTGACACGCTGAGTACCAGTGTTTTACATAGAGCGATTGCCTATCTGACCTCAACAACCCATTAACTGGGTAACACGATAACTCTTGGCTAGTCTGCTGTCACATTTCAGGCTTCTGACTACTTGTAACGACTGTCAAAGATCTTCAAATGACAGCCGGGACCAACGGCTTAACATGCTTTCCTAGTCCATACTTCCATACTAATATTATAAATGTTTAAGTAACTCTGTCCGTCTGATTGTTATATTTGCTGTTACAAGTTGTTGAACGAATTTTATTATAGAAATAAATTGTACCTTGGACATTTGGTAACATATAACTTAAAAACTTTTTATCTCGCGATTTCATTCCTGCCTTACAGACGTTTACTGGTGTTTTGAATGATCGTACACGTAGGGGTAATTTGTGGTTCGTACCTATTTTCAGCATGTTTGCAAAACGCTCATTGACCTGGAAAACACTAGCTTCTATAGTAAAATATTCGTATTTGTAATGTATATTTCACACAATCTTAATCGTAAGCTAGTAGCATGTTGTTTAACACTGCAAACACAATACGTTCACCAGGTTCTCCAAGCAGAAGGTAAAGTGGACCCGCGAGAGTTGGACTTCCTGCTGAAATTTGCGGTGGCACCGGAGAATTCGCCGTACCTCTGGCTGACGAACCTCAGCTGGGGGGGTATTATCACGCTCTCCAAGATGGATGCCTTCGAGAACCTCGACAAAGATATTGAGGGTGCTGTCAAAAGGTATTTAGATTTTTCCTCACCAGATGCGATAGAAAATAACGTTTTGTTCTATATATACAGGGTGGAATTTTGTAATTAAAAAAAGAACTCTGTAACTCACTTGTGAATAATAGTAATGAAAAAGTCACCGTTTGATTACAGGTGTAATTATGTGCCTAATTGCGGTGTAATTAGAGCCACTTTATGAGCAAGTGTGTTGAAAAATCTATTTATATTATTAATTTATATTTTACATGAACCTACTCCCGATCCCGAAGTCCCGACATCAAACGTTTTGTTAGAAAACTTTGAAATTTTGTTAAATAATAATTTCTAATATTAATCAGATGGCAAAAATACACAGAGGGCGAAGCCCCCGAGAGAGACAAATTGCCGGGCGAGTGGAAGAACAAGTCGTCGCTGCAGCGTCTGTGCATCATGCGAGCTCTCCGCCCCGACAGAATGTCTTATGCTTCTAAGTAAGATTGCTTCATAAGCTTTTGTCCACTACCGGGTATAAGCATTTGTGTGTCTGTCTTCCGTCGGTCAATCAATCGCTTCATCTGTCTAGGAGCTACGATGCCATGTCCAGCTCCTAGACAGGTGCAGCGATTGATTGATTTAGTTTTTAGGGTTCCGTACCCAAATGGTAAAAACGGGACCCTATTACCACAGATAATATAATACTAGCATACAGATGCCTCATCCCATACAGAGAAACCGTGCCGACGTAACTGGCGTTTTTCATCTGATTAATCTTGTTATTTTTGTAAGTATATCAATCGCGTTCGATCCCGTTTCACGGCAATAGATGGTGTTAGCAGCGATTTGCAAGTAAAATGGTTTACTAGGTTCCAGAATATTTTTTCTTTAAATACAATGAAGGTTCGTTTTATAGTATTTTTTTGCACGTTTTTAAAGATTTTTTGCATCAAAATGTGTTACAATGCAAATTTTAATAATCGTGTGGAATGAATGCCACAGAAATTTAAAAATGTGCCATCTATTGGCATCAATTCTAAATGATACGTTCAAATAATCATTGAAATGTAAATTAAGAGCCCAATATTCCATAATTTTGTACTTAGGAGAGTCGATTAAACAAGAACATACAATTTTTATGTTCAATTCCAGAAAATAATAATTTTACAAAATTCTATTGAATTGTGTGTACATGTCGCGCCATCTAGTGAGATTTATTTGAACCAAATTTTCTTTATTAGCAATGAGACCCCGTGCTATTACTAAGACTCGGCGGTCCGTCTGTCTCATGAACCGTGATAGCTAGACAGTTGAAATTTTCCGCTATTACAACAAATACTAAAAACAATAAAATAAATATTTAAATGGGGTTCCCATACAACAAACGTGATTTTTTTGGCGATTTTTAGGATAATGGTACGGAACCCTACGTGCGTGAGTCCGACTCGCACTTATTCGTTTTTTTTAATTGAAAGGTGACTTGATAGAGAGCGTGTTTTTAACTATGTTTGATGAAAATTGGTTAAGCCGTTCATAAGTTATGCGCATTTTACTCTTTGATGTGGGGTATTTTCGCAAGATAGATATCTATTTCAATGGATTATCGATCGAAACATGTAACGTGTACTAAATAGATAAATTATGTTGAATAAAAAACATGATTTAATAAGCACACGCTCCTACCACTCGCACTTATCCAGGTTCTAGCGATGGCAACAATGTCGTCTCCTTGGGACTTACTTGTCAGTAAAGACAGCAGTTCTTAGCCCGGTCCGCCCATGGCCATGTTTACGGTGACCGGAGCTTCACACTACATGATACATTCAGCACCAGCAGTACTACGCTTGACCATCAAGCCAGACTTGATCGCGTTAGCAGAAGATTATACGGTGTTTCGATTTAATATGCATCTTGAGCTGGTCGTTCTCGTCATTTATAAGAAACTCAACTAACTATCTATCTACCTACCCTACAAACAAACTCTTCAGCTTTATAATATTAGTATAGATGTTGATAAAACTCCTTCGCTCCTTTTTTTTAGAACTTTTAAAGAGGAACAATTCCGTCATACATGATATTTGTGTAACTTTAACCGTTTACGCAGCGCACGCAACGGAAGCTCTCAAAAAGGAATAATTTTGTCCGTTTTTGCAACATTTTTCATTTATGCTCCGCTCCTATTGGTCGTATCGTGATATTATATAGCCTATAGCAGGGATGGCGAACCTATGGCACGCGTGCCTGTGATGGCACTCGACAAAATATTTTGGGCGCGCTAAAATGAGGTTATTTAGAATCTAGGTAATTTGCAACAGCAGAAATGACAACAACTCCTACTTTTATTTATATACAACATTAAACTGTAAATAAATATTAGGATTGTTGTAAGAATTTCTTGGTGCAAATAAAAAATTTATTAATTCATACCATTCGAGAGTTTTATTTTTTGCCAGTCAAAATTCTTTGGTGGCACTTCAAAAATAATATATAATTTAAATGGCACGTTTTTTAATAAAGGTTCGTCATCCCTGGCCTATAGCCTTCCTCCATAAATGGACTATCCAACCCAAAAAGAATTTTTCAATTCCAACCACTAGATCCTGATATTAGCACGTTCAAACAAACAAACTCTTCAGCTTTATAATATTAGTATAGATATGCAATCTCTATATGAAAACCTTATTAAAATCCCTTTTTACTCTTTTCTTTAGCGCATTTTGTGAAGAGAACTTGGGCACGAAATATGTTGAGGCCCGAACCCCAGCTTTAGACAAGTCTTACGAAGAGAGCAATTCCACCACAGCTATGTTCTTTATTCTTTCCGCTGGTGTCGATCCATTGAAGGTAACACTGATATGTACAGAGTAGATTTAAAAATACACACTGTTTAATTTATTAGACATTTATATATTTTTCCCGTAGCAACCTAGAAGTACCCCTTTTTTTGTTCAGCACCTTCATTTTTCTTTTTTTTGTAGCGTTTTGAAATGTTCATGCATACTGTGCTACCACGGGGAGATGGCGCAGTTATGTGGGCCTCTAGCTAGAAAACTAGGAGCTAGAAACTACATACGAGTTGGCGAGAAGCGAGTGTGTAGTTATGATAGTTTTGTCTCTCGGCTATAAGCGAGTGTTCTTGGGCGGCGGGCGAATACCCCGCGTCCCTGGCTCGGGGCGGCCAGATCCGCACTGTAGGTGAAAAGTATCGCTTGGTCTCTCGGCGAGCATCGCTGAGCGAGTATTGCTGAGCGAGTACTTATATGTGACAGATTTTGTCGCTGCGACAAATTAGTGGTGAGAGAGATTTCGCCGGCAGTATTAACATCCATAATATACTAATGTGTCTCTTTTATTGACACGGGATCTATATCTTTTGTCCATTTCTTCAGCGAGAAAATAGTAAATAGCTAATCGCTTCCTCGTCGGAGGTGGGACAAGTACCTAAAACAAGCATTGACTATTGTTGAATTGTCAAAATGAAAGGCTGCTGGTATGACTAAGCCATTACGCACTGTTGACTTGTACCAAAATATAGGCAGCTAGGGCCAGGCGACCAAGGCGAGCGTAGTGCTTCTTGTACATTCGTAAAGAATGACGTCGAAGAAGCTGCAATAGTAGAGGTCGTCTCGACAGTCGCTCGCAGTGTAAACGCTTCCATTTGAACCGGTGCTCCTATTGGTCGCCGCGAGTCACCGAGTCGTCCGGGAGACCGGCGACCAAGTGGATAAGGCTCATTACGCACTGTCGGCTTGTCGCCAGCGACTGTGACTTTCATTAGTTCAAATAGGTGTTTACGCACTTGGTCGCTCGAGTGGCTCGGCACGCACAAGCGACTGCTTGTCGCCGACCAATAGAAGCACGGCTTCAAATGGACGCATTCACACTGCGAGCAACTGTCGTAACGACCGGACATCGCGCACAAAGGGTTTATTTTTTTCTGCCGGAGAAATGCATGGTCGCATATGTGTATCTGTGCCAGTTATATGTGGTTTAAGAAGACACAATAGCTCATCAAACGAAGACACAGACATCCTTGAGTAATAAAAAAAAATACGAGGGTATTTTCCACCGTCTTCATAAAATATTTTAAACATTCCTTTTAATCTCTGTTCTTGTTCTGAAGTACCCAATACCCTTTTGATTTTCTTTTATTTTTCTTTCTCTTCAAAATTAGCAGCGCTACTATTGCAACTTCTTTGACGTCCATTCTGCACGAATGTACTTGGAATACTGTCGCTCGGCTTGGTATCCGGCCCTAGTTGCCTATATTTTGGTCGCCGTCGACCAATTCTCCGGCGACCAATCGACAGTGTGTAATGGCTCTAAACTTGAAACTATTTTCAGGATTTAGAAAAGTTGGGTCGTAAAATAGGCTTTGCGACTGATAAGAAGAATTTCCACATCGTGTCTTTGGGACAAGGTCAGGAAGTGGTTGCTGAAGAGGCCATGGGTATCGCCTCTGTTAACGGCCACTGGGTCATCTTGCAAAACATTCACTTGGTCGCCAAGTGGCTTTCAGGCCTTGAGAAGAAAATGGAAGAGTGCTTCGAAAGTCCTGCGGATAACTATAGGTAGGTTAAGATGATCAAATATAATATATTCCTACATTACTTTAACGAAGTTTCACGTTTGACGTTTTCTTCTCACTTTAGACAAAATCAAATTTGTTCATTTATATTCATAGTTACTGTATTCATTGTTTTTTTTTTGTTTTAAGATATTGACTCACACACTGTTCCGTTGTTGTTGAATTAGGTATTTTACCTATGTTCGCAATATTTGTAAGTATGTGAGAACCATGTTCCTATTTATCAAATTAATGAATTTACCTGTTAATGCTTTTAATACTTTATATCTGTACTTAGTATAGTGTGTAGTGCTATTCTGGATGCATCGTCCTCACATATGTGAATTTATTAATATATATACTTATGTAAATATTGTGAAACACAGTTTCTTGAGCATTCTTCTCCATAACAAGCTACTTTTCCGAATGCGTGGTAGAATCTATTTTTATTACTTGTAAATTTTAATTTTTGTTTGACGTTCAAAAGTGCCGCTAGCGGTTTATTGGCCTAGTTGTATATGGCCATAAATATATTTGACATTGACTTTGACGTTGACTGTGCAACTGAAAATTAGACATTAAACCCTCAAGTGTTTCAAGGTTATTTTTCACAATTTCATAGCCCATACGTGTAAGGCAATTGAAATGTTTTAAATCATTCGTGCGAGATTTGACAAGACTAAAACTTTGTACACGGGAGTGACCCACAAGTGGGTCACGCACAGGGAACGTGTTAAATGATATCAATCTTATTTCGAGCGGCAGCACACATACACACTTCATTCATTTGACATTTCACTACAAGTCGAAAGGGATGGCTTGATAAAACCAACAAGAAAAAAGGAGTCAGCTAGTGTTTGTCACTTGCGTGTGAATGTAAACAAACATTATGCTGGCCACCAATGTATTAACAATCTCATTCTTTTTCTAACCTCCAAATATCAGAATAAAAAGAAAAAAAAAGTGAGCTGTATTGCGTACTTACGTATGGTATGAGATCCCTTCTGTTTTATGTACTTTGGTATCATAATTGCTACACTTTCTAAATACACACGATGGCATTTTTTTATTTTGTTTTTGTTTGAACAAAGCTTATCGCTCTTCGCCATGCGTGACATAGACTTAAGAATATACACCCCAATTAGGACGTATTCGACTCTTAATAATGCGCGAGCTCATAACATATCTGTTAACTAGAATATCGTTGTTTCTAAGGTTGTTTTTGAGTGCAGAGCCCGCCGGTGATCCAGCGTACCACATAATTCCGCAAGGAATCCTAGAGTCATCCATCAAAATAACCAATGAACCACCGATCGGCATGTGGGCTAACTTGCATAAGGTAAACTAGTTTTTACAGTATATATAATACTCACAACCACTGACCTCTATCATACAAGTACGCTGGACTAAACATACTATATGAAATGACAGTTGATTTTTGTGCTGATTCAAAGCGCCCCGCTCGAGCGTATCACGAACTAAAATTGACACATTTAGAGATAGGATACTACCGATATTTCTAAAAATTAGGTAATACTAATATATTTGACTGGAAATATTATAATATTGTAACTAATATATCAGTATTAGTGATATTTTTAAATTACACTAATATCATAATAGTAGACTTGGCAAGGCGTATCACTCATCTACTGTATTGACTTCTCGTAGTATGTTGGAACTAAATATCTCATATTGGTATTGGTGATGAATATTATATGAATGCCTAATAATCAGTTATAATATGTTCAATAGCAATGTGTAATACTAAATTCTGGAATCATCATCATGATCATCCACGGCCCGACTTCGCCCACTGCTGAGCACAGGCCTCTCTCTTGTACCAATCACTACGTTCCTGAATCTGGAATTATTTCTGGAACAATATTATGATAATTATAATTTTATTAACAAATGTTTTGAAGTCAAACAATTTATTATCTGCATCTGAAACAGAGCTGAAAACTGATTTCAGCGGGGGTAGGGTCATCTCGATAACTTATTTTCATTACTTTATTAAATATATATATTTATTTAGGTATGTATCATATAAAATATGTATATATGTGCATGTTAAGCAATTAAAAATATATTTTGCTGTTAAATTGTTACCACGATTTAAACAATGCACCTGCCATGTTATCTCTTCACCACCCTTGGTTGACTGGTAGAGAATGCCTAAGGCATTAAGTCCGCCTTTGTACCTTTGTGCATGAAGTTTAAATAAATAAATATAAGTCTTCACCTTGCTGGAATGCGATGTCACTCTTATTTGCACCTTAACACTACAGAGACAAGATCTCAGCGATGAGAGCGAGAAATACGTCCGTTGAAAATGATTATCCATCTCATTTATTATTTTTATTATATAAATGATGTTCCCTTCACGAATCCGATGGGCGTACAACTAGTGTACTTGAGCGAGGAGATACTTGCTCAAATGTGATAGTTTTTAGGATAAGTTGTTAGCCTAACCCCATATTTAAATCTCACTGATCTGACAGTAATGCGCTATAACTTTACTAGCACGCTATCCTCTAGTTTATAGCTTGCAATCTGACTGAAAATATTTTTTAGTAACCTTTACATTAATTATTCTATTACTTAAAAATTAATCATAATAAAAATAACTGGTTTTTTTTTCTCTTACGTATTAAATTATTCTCACGATCGATAAAACCCATAAAAGTATTTTACCGAAAGCTGTGTCCCATCTCTAATATTAGTTCCATGCGACTCTCACGTTAATTCACGTTGCTATCAGCGCCAAAATGGCGATAATCAAATGTCTTCATTTTGTCATCGATAATATGAAGTCCAGTGTACAATGTATGATAGAGGTCAGTGCTCACAACGGATCTTTGTGTCTCTGAATTGGCTGCAAAACCCATCGCTAGTAGCTATTTTTGTGTCAATGTTGAAGATGAAAATAACATTGTATTTCTGCCTCTTTCACTCGCTTACGTTTGTCGCATCGTTCTATCTCGCTTGCTCTATGCAGTATATTCGATGGCTAACTATATTTCTTGCGCAATGGTTGGCAGAGCCAAGTTCAGAGACACAAAGATCCGCTGTGACTATTAAATGACACTTTAAAAAAATATGTTACTTTGCCTCTGGTCACCGCTGACTTAGACTATACTTCTTAAAAGATAGCTTGATCTCTGCGACATATTATGTCAAACTGACGTATACTTTATTATTACGTTATTGTTAACCTGTCAAGCGCTATTGTTACTGTATTGATACTGACAGCTGTCGCAGAGATCAAGCTATCTTCTATGAAGTATAGACTAGAGTCGAGAGCAAACCTATTCAAATAAAAGATATTTTTGGAAAGTACTCGTTCCAATAATAAAATCCATAGGTAGTTATATTATAAATCCGAAAGTAACTATCTGACTATATGTTTTTTTTATCGCTTGTTACTTTTTCACGCCACTACTTTTTATGGTATAGATGTTACTGTAAAAGCCCGTAGTACGGTAAACCTAGGATTTACCAAGTCTTACTGTATTTAATACTTGATGATATATGACATTCGCTTACTTCGGGCTTTTACTAGAAACCACATCCACGCGGTAAATCTTAGGATTTAGTTACCTCAAAGACTGGCAAATCAATCAGTCTGCCTATATTGGGGTCGGTCCAGTCTAACCGGATTCAGCTGAGTACCAGTGTTTTACATGCAGCGACGGCCTATCTGACCTCCACAACCCAGTAACTGGGTAACACGGTACCCTTTGGTATCAGATCTCAAGCTTCTGACTATCCGTAACGACTGTCAAAGTACTTTCCGAGGCACGGAGGAAACTCGGTGTGTTGAGATGGACACCCATCCACGGACCGACATCGACAAGCGTTGCTTAACCTAGATGATCGACCAGTGCGGCTGTTATTATTTAGCCACGAGCTCAAAGACTGGCAGATATTGAAAAAAAAAACTATGTCTATTACACTTAAAACTGCCGGACTTTGGCCCGGTTTTCGGCACTAAGCTCGCCTATTACTTGGGACCATATTTAAGTCCCACCCCGAAAATATGGGTATCTCTAATAAACCTCTGGTGAAATACAGCCGTGGACTATGTTATAAGTGTTCTAAATGCTTTCCACAGGCTCTGGACTGCTTCAGTCAGGAGACCCTGGAGATGTGCAGCAAGGAAGCTGAGTTTAAATCCGTCTTGTTTGCTCTTTGCTACTTCCATGCCGTGGTAGCTGAAAGACGGAAATTCGGTCCACAAGGGTGGAACAGGTACTTTTTACTGACTTATTGTAGGTCCGGTTTTAAACCAGAATTCATAGAATTGTTTTTGCTGGATAACTTTGATGTTTTGTCACTTTAAATGCATTCTAGTTTCTAGGTCTAATAGTGCGGGAGCTGGCAGAGTGTTTAAGCAAGCATATTTAGGACGAAAAGTTGATAGATGAGTAGATGCGGCTTGCTGTGAGAAAAATAAATATATCGTAAAATTGCAAGCGCACAGCCTTTCAGACGACTTTTAAAGTCGAAAAATCTTTAACAGTTCTTTAAGTCTCAGATGGAAAGACTACAGATTCTTCGTCAGATTTGCTTATTTATGTCATTAATTTTGTGTCAAGCCGCAACCAATCAAATAAAAATGAACCGCCTGTGTTTTATGGAAATCTGAAAGTCCCTGACCAAAAGGCTCATATCTGAAATTTTGTGTACATATTTTCGGTGTCCTCTCAGCAAGACGCTCCTACTCAGCTATCATTTTTAACCGACTTCAAAAAAAGGAGGAGGTTCTCAATTCGTCGGAATCTTTTTTTTTTTTTTATGTATGTTCCCCGATTACTCAAAGACGCCTGGACCGATTTCAAAAATTCTTCTTTTGTTTGAAACTTCCTAGTTGGTCCCATAATCATCAGGTCAGGATCTGATGATGGAATCTTAGAGAAATCGAGGGAACTCCTCAAATGTTATAGGCAAACATATAGCGATTTTGGTATTTTCATCAACAATGCAATCATTTGCACTCAGAAAGTAACATTTGGTGAAGTGGAACTGATGAAGAAAACCACAGATGGCCACTGGAACTCCTAAATGCTAAATATGTCACGGGCATAAGATATCTCGAATAGTTAACCGACTATAATGAAGCAAATACTTATAAATAAATGTAACTGATGAAAATGGCACCATCGAACTGATATGATGATGAAGCCGGGAGGTAGGCACTGGAACTCTTATATAAAACAATGTATCCTAGTCGTGTTTGGGCTTATTGGAATCGTCATGAGATGTACTTTGGCTATAAATGATAATCATGTTAATTGGAGGTACCTACCAAAACTAAAAAGAGAAAAATAAAAACTTTTTAACAAAAAGTCAAACCGACTTCCAGAACAAAAAACTACAAAGCAAAAAAATAAATTTCTTTTCCGAAGTCGGTGTCGAAAAACGGAAAACAATGGGTAGGTACAAAAGACACCGACTTCGGAAAAGAAATTTATTTTTTTGCTTTGTAGTTTTTTATTTCCTAAAACGCTTGCTCAAAAATCCTGCCAGCTCCCCCTCTACAACAATTATTTTGGCATTGCATGGTATAAGTGCTACAATGAACTTTTGACACTTGAATGACATTGACAGGAGGGGGAGGGTTTTTGGTAAACATTTGTAAAAGTGTTTTAAGTACATTAATTGTTAAGCTAGATTGTGGCTTTGGTTCCGACTTTGGTCACAAGCCTTTAGATCCTTGTAGCGCTATATGTATTAGACACTCACATTTTAGGCACTGATTAACTTTTGAACATTGATTGATAAATGAAATCAGTCAAGGCACTACGAAGTTGTGCCAGAAAGCGTTTTATACCATTAAAGATTACGTTGAGGACAAAAAGGCTTGGGATTGAGATGATGCATGAATTAATAATTAATTTTGTTTTTTTATATTTTGCACCGTGAATTTTGATATATTTTTTTTTTGTTTCTTGCATTGACAAGAATATTTACTTTTCAAAGTACTATATAATTTTATTTTAATTATTGTGAATGTGAAGACTATGTGGATCATTCTTTTTTTTGTTTTTCATTTTAATTTATCTTAGTTAGTTTTTAGGGTTCCGTACCCAAAGGGTAAAAACGGGACCCTATTACTAAGAATCCGCCGTCCGTCTGTCTGTCTGTCTGTCACCAGGCTGTATCTCATGAACCGTTATAGCTAGACAGTTGAAATTTTCACAAATGATGTATTTCTGTGGCAGCTATAACAACAAATACTAAAAACAGAATAAAATAAATATTTCAGTGGAGCTCCCATACAAAAAACGTGATTTTTTAACAGTTTTTTGCGATAATGGTACGGAACCTTCGTGCGCGAGTCCTACTCGCACTTGGCAGGTTTTTTATAGTTTATGCGGCCTAACCGAATGTGTCCTTTCTTTGGTATTGTTCGCCGAATCGTTAAGCTCCTTAAATTCTGAGTTGAGCTGCTCGGTTATTGACAAATTCGTGCACTGACTGGACAGGTGCACTCAATCTGGCTGGTTCTTTCTTTAAAAGACCATTGCAGACATCAGTCTACATGGTCTTCATGTGATCTAACCAAGATTTTGTCTGGACTTTAAAAGAGACCTCTCAGTTTGTTTCGGCCTTTCTTCTCAGAGTAGTCAGATAGGAAACGCCAAACTTATCTAGTTTTAATAAATATGATCGACATGTAAAATTGTTTGTACAAACCAACTTACAGAAATAAAATCATTTATCAATATAAAAAGGATCTAAACAGACAAAATTTATATGAACTGCAAGACAGCTGGAAAGCTGCTTTTTGGACGTTTATTTGTCCATCCCGCATGAAAGCTACGTGTTGTTAGCAATAAGCAGTTGACGTGCAATTTTATTGACACTTGTTTGGCTGTCCGTCTATTTAGACCCCTAAAAGCGTGTTTGATGGATGAAGTTCTTCTGCAGAGTGTATCCATTCAATTTCGGCGACCTGACGATCTGTGTGTACGTACTGTACAACTACTTGGAGGCCAATCCGCGAGTGCCTTGGGAAGACTTACGGTATCTTTTCGGCGAGATCATGTACGGCGGGCACATCACGGATGATTGGGACCGCCGGCTCTGTCGCACTTTCCTGCTCGAGTATATGCAGGCGGAATTGGTAAGTCGTAACATTGAAATTCTATACTAACTAAAGGTGCTATTCGTTTGAAAACATGATCGATACCACTGCTTCAAGGTGAACCAATGAGTTGGTAAAAGCAGCGAGAATCCGTTGGAGACGCATAAATAACGCACAGGACCGGATAAGGATACTTGAGGGAGACCTATGTACAGCTGTGGACCGTTTTGAAATCGTTTTGAAACTGAAAATATTAATTTATATTTATTTCCAAACTGAGTTTATGATATTTTTTAAAAGGTAACTAATTTGGAGGTACTTTTTTCAAAACTCCAAAATCAACGGATTCGACTCGTAGTTAGGAATATTGTTTTTTTTAATTCCAATGATGCAGTTTTAGTTTTCATCATAATTCGCCTCGTAACTCTTTTGTGTGTTATCGCTATTCCTTATAGTTTCGGATTTGGCCATACACGCCCACTTGAGAAACTCATCCTGTATATCTCGATTTGAACTTTTTTCCCAGGTGGACGGAGAATTGCAACTAGCTCCGGGCTTCATATCGCCACCGAACTCTGATTACGTTGGCTACCACTCCTACATAGACGATTACCTACCAGAAGAAACACCTTATCTATATGGATTGCATCCTAATGCTGAAATAGGATACTTGACCACTGTTTCCCAGAGACTCTTCAAGGTATGTTCTTATAGGGAAAAATACTTCGGTGACTCAGGTACCCTACGAGAGTTAGTCAGCTACACCAAGGCTCTGCTGGCCTTCCTTGAGGAGCTGTGGTGGATCAAATGGATATTTATCCCACTCGTATGCAAAATACACGCTTAGACGAGCAGTTGCCGACGATTTTAACTTAACTAACATATAGAACAAACTATTTGTCCAACTAGAAAGTAAGGAAAGTTCCAGAGTCGGTTGGCGCAATGGTTGAGCGATTGACTGCTGCGCTGCGTGTCGCGGGTTCAATTCCCGCACGGAACAAATATTTGTATGACCTACAGATCGTTGTTTCGGCTCTGGGTGTTGTGTATGTGAGTTTATATGTTTGTAAATGCACCCACGACAATACGGGAGAAATGCCTAGTGTGGGGCAACGTATTTCGACCGCATACCGGAAGCAGTGGTGTCTCATCCCATACATAGAAACCGTGCCGACGCGGACGTACTGTACTGATTATACTGATTAGTTTTTGTACATCGAACGTGTTCGCTGATCGGACCGATCGGATATAGATGGTGATCTATCTATCGCCGTGAAATGGAAACGAACGCGATCAATTTACAAAAAATAATCGGTATATACCTATATTCAGATGAAAACGCTAGTTAGTCGGCACGGTTTCTTTTGTATGGGATGAGGCATCTGTATGCTAGTGTTATATTATCTGTGCCGGAAGAGACAGCTTTAGAGCGCGGCGCCTTCTACAAGGTGTAGTCAGTATAAGTTTAAAAAAAACACTTTGGCCCACACTAGGAATTTCTTCCTGTATCGTGGGTGCGTTTACAAACATATAAACTCACATACACAACACCCAGAGCCGGAACAACTATCTGTAGGTCATACAAATATTTGTTCCGTGCGGGCATCGTACCCGTGACACGCAGCGCAGCAACCGATCGCTCAACCACTACGCCAACTATGTCCTCTAAGGTGGACCATCACATCATCATCAGTCTTTTAATGTTCCCACTGCTGGGACGCAGGCCTCCTCCATGTGAGTGGGGATGGGCCGTAATTCACCACGGGAGCCCAGTGCGGGTTGGTGGATGTCACAAATTGGTTCGAATTTTTGGTTCTAGCTCATGACGGTTTCCTCGCGATGTTTTCCTTCACCGTTTTGAGAGCAGTGGTGATGAATTAATTTAGTCAAAGTAAAGCGCCTGCCTGGGTTTAAACCCACGACCTACAACTTCAAAGTCGCGGTCAATACTACCTCTGCTTCAAGGTGGACCAATGAGCTGGTAATACCAGCGAGAATCCGTTGGAAACGCATAAATGACGCACAGGACCGGATAAGGACACTTGGGGGAGACCTATGTACAGCTGTGGACCGTTTTGAAACCGTTTTGTAACTGAAAATATAAATTTATATTTATTTCCAAATAAATACTGTCATGTCTACTTGTAATGGTGATTATGTAGCCTGACGAGATACGCAATCTAAATAAATAATAAACTTTATAAGGTGGTGTTTGAAATGCAACCGAGAGACAGCGGCGCTCAGGCAGCAGGCGGTCAGAGTAAAGACGAATTGGTAACTACCTTGCATCCTACAAGTAGCTAATAAACAACAAAACAAAAAAAAAAAAAAAAAAACTGGAAGTCATTATTACATGATAATTCCGCCTGGCCCTTTCCATCATCGGACTACAAGACTTACGGCAATGCACCATCGGTACATGGGGGACATTTAAACGTCCTGGAGGTTTTGGGAATACTTTCATGTTTGAAACCACTCAACGTTTCGTTCTTTCTTTTTGTTATTTTGTTGCAAACATGTGTCAGCTCGCTGTCGGTTGAGTTGACAGCTGACACTAGACTCGTAAAGATGTGACCGAGCGCGTGCGACGTGATTCCGAGGGTCTCGTTTGATTATATTCTAATTGTTAAATAATCAACTCATCGGTATTGTAATTGCGTTCCCCATCTACCAGCGGTGTGGTGCTTCGTCCGTGCAGTCGTTTTTGTGTATATTTCGCGCGCAGCGAGGTGCTTTTGCCGCGAGCGTGTCTTGAAGTCTGCAGAGAATACCAACAGACCACGCCCCGTATTCCCCTTTATTATATACATTATCCCTATAACCCTCGACCAGGCACGGGATTGAGCGAGTACAGAAGTCCACCACGAGGACCAAGGTAAGTTTTGCAGATTAAACCTCTTTCCACCTTTCTGACAGGAACCAAAATATCTCTAAGGAACAAATCCCTAGCTACAGCTGCTGCGAATCGCAGTCTCGCGTTTGAAAGGAACCAAGAGCCTCGCAGATATTGATATGGGCCCCAGTGTTCGGGGCTTTTGGCTTTGTGATCCGCAGGCCTGTATTCAACATTTCATCTTGCGTACAGCTAAGGATTGGAATTCCTAGCCGAAGTCTGTGTTTCCCGATAGCTACAATCTAGAGATCTTCTAATCGTCTAATTTTCTATGGAGAATTTAAATTAAGAATCTGCAAAGCAGAATTTAAACTATTCATACTGGTTATAAAGTTTCTTAACAAGGCTATATTCTGTATTTATATATGTATAATAATAACCTTTCATATATTGTAAATTGGTAATCTCTTTTAATTTCCTTAGATCCGTATATTGCTGGAAGACTTCATAGACAGAGTACCGGAACCTTTTAATCTTGTTGAACTGATGGGGAAAGTGGAGGAGTTGACTCCTTATACCATCGTAGCCATCCAAGAGTGTGAACGAATGAACCGCCTCATGGGCGAGATCCGAAGGTCGCTGAAGGAAACTGAGTTAGGTCTCAAGGTATGATGTTAATTTGTATAGCAAAGTGTCTCACAGAGAATGCCTGAGTCTCAATATGGAACATTATACAAGAAAAATAAAAAAAATAAAACTCGAAACTACATAATTTATCTAGTAATAGACACGCTTCGATCGACAATTTATTGTACACGATATCTTGCGAAAATACCCCGATTCAAACAGTAAAACGGCTGAAGCGATTTTCATCAAACATAGCTAAGAATACTCTCGAGAAAGTCTCGTTTCAAACAAAAATACAACGAAATCAAAATCGGTCCATTTGTTAAGGAGCTATGATGCCACAGACAGATACACAAACACACAGGTATAGCCCTCGCCAAACTTCTTGACCGCCCTGAAGTTGGTTTACCGAATGCGCGACGCACGAAACGGTGCTGTTTTGAGATTTACTACTGCGCAGCCATTGTAGTAATAGTTACAGCACTGATAACAACATTTGTGCCACATGTTAAATTTAGTCTTGTTATATATTTTTTTTTTTACCTTTGTATAGATTCTTTTACCGATTATTTTGTGAATGTGTGAACATTGTAGACCTTCTAGATGTTAGTTAACATTTGTTAACTTTTTTATATATTATATAATCTTTTTTTTTTAGTTTCTTACGACTTATTGTCGGGCCTACGTTGTCCCCCCATAGTACTAATGCTGTAACATGGAAATATTGTAAAACCAAACCATTTTTTAAAAGAGTAACCATGGAGTTTCTTGCCGGTTCATCTCCATAGGAAACGACCAACCCGAACCGTGCACCTTTTGTCGACGTTTTATAAGTGCCTATGTAGGCCTATGTTAAATAAGAAATATTGAAATTGATTTTTGATTTTGAGCCAACTTCAGGCGGCCAAGAAGTTTAGCGAGAACTATACATACACGTCAAACATAAAACACCCCTCTTTAATTAGCTTATTAAACTAAATAAATGCACTGATTGAAAAAAATGGTACCTCTTACAATTGCTTTGTTAATATTATGCGGATTAAGCATAAAATTAACAAAGCAATTGTTTTCGAGGACCCTTTTTAGAAGAACACACAATAACGCCTTTTTCTATTGGCGTAGGCCGAAAACAGTAGGATCGTAGAAGGTGGCCTTCTACGATCCTTCTAGTTAGGAAACCTTTAGGATACTTCAATATTCCTAAAAAAACACCTTCTTTCTCATCTTCAGAATTAATCATTCAGTCATCATCAATCAATAATACAGAATATAACACAACCAGTGATCATATTTTTAACTCCCGACGGAAAAAGAGGGGTGTTATAAGTTTGACGTGTGTTGCTGTGTATCTGTGTGTCTGTGTATTTGTGTATCTGTGTGTCTGTCTGTGGCATCATAGCGCCTCTACGGATGAACCGATTTATATTTTTTTTTTGTTTGAAAGGTGATTGTGTCGAGAGTGTTCTTAGCTATGTTTGAATAAAATCGGTTCGGCTGTTTAAAAGTTATGGGCGTTTTACTGTTTGAATCGGGGTGTTTTCGCAAGATAAATGTGTCGGGGGGTTTTTTAAATTTTGACATTTTACTTGTATAAACTGCATTTGCCCATGTCTAAGAACATCATATTCCAACTAAGTCATAGACAATTATCAAAAAAAAAATTGTATCTTCCATACAGACAGTTGATGACAACTTTGTATGAAAAGTCCATTTTTTTTTGGGATTTGCCTTATGACGAATGAATGCCTTAAAGAAAGTTGTTTTTTTTTGTATTTTTTCACCAATTTCAATAAAAGGAGGAGAAAAAAAAATCTTTTTTTTTATATATCTCCCGATTACTCAAAGACGCCTAGACCAATTTGGAAAATTCTTCTTTAGTTTGAAAGGGTATACTTCCCAGGTGGTTCTATGTTCATCAAGCCAGTATCTGATGATGGGAACCTGGTGAAATCGAGGGAACTCCTCAAATATTATAGGCATACATTTAGTGATTTTGGCATTTTCATCAACAATCATTTACACTCAGAATGTGTCATTTGGTGAAGTGTGATTAAGAAGTTTTTTTTTAATGTTTTTTTTCATATTTTTTTCATTTACAGGAAATGTAATATGATCACATATTTCTGTTAAACCCTATTTATGTAGTGCCAGTGGGTGGCCGGTGGTCTCATCCCATACAAAGATGCCGTGCCAACGTACTGTACTGATTATACTGATTATTTTTTGTGAATCGATCGCGTTCGGTTCCGTTCCACGGACATAGATGGTAATCTATCTATCGCCGTGGAACGGAACCGAACGCGATAGATTTACAAAAAATAATCAGTATAATCAGATGAAAAACGCTAGTTACGTCGGCACGGTTTCTTTGTATGGGATGAGGCATCTGTATGTTAGTATTATATTATCTGTGGTAGTGTGTTTCTCAAGGACTGTTTATACATAGAGTTTATCCAACAAGACGTCCTTTAATTCAACCAGGGTGAGCTGACCATCAGCGGTGACATGGAGAAGCTGATGGAGTCTCTGTTCATGGACCATGTGCCGGAGGCGTGGAGCAACCTGGCCTACCCCAGCCTTTTGGGCCTGGCCGCGTGGTTCTCTGATCTTTGCATGCGTCTCACCGAGCTTGAGAACTGGACCGGGGACTTCACCGTATGTTGTTAACTTGTACTGATTTTGTTTAGGGATATAGGGACTTGGTACCACATGGTTCAGCTCGTAGCGATTTAGTTGGCTGTGCAGGGTGTATTGGTGACAGTGCTGCCAACTCAGCGCTTTCAGCGCCAGATCTAGCGCTTTTTTTTGTTTAATTGCGCGTTCTAGCGCTTAGCGCTAAATCTAGCGCTTTTTGAAACTTTGGACTTTCTTTTGAAAAATATTAACTGGGCAAATTATCAACTTCCAAATGACGTGTTGAGGATAATTTCACCCAAAGATAAATAAAAATTGAAGTCCAAAACTGATCAACAATTTTGGTGGAATCAGGCGATGATGAATTAATTTAATTCTTTTATTTTATAAAATAATTATTAATTTATATATAAATATATAACACGTTATTAATTTATTTTATTTTTACTAAACAAGTACTATAATGTAGGTTACTCTGTTGTATGACATATTTTGAATTAATAAAAAATACGTTCATATATCCCTAGTCTCAAATTATTGGACGTTTTTTTTTTAATTTGGCGCCGAATACAGCCTTTTTTTTTTCATCAACCTTTTACCGCTTTCTAGCGCCTTTTTAAAGAGCTAACAGGCAATGGTGCCGCAGTGGATGCGGCCCCGACCTACGAGTTGTAGGTCGTGGGTTCGAACCCGAGCAGGCTCATTACTTTGTGTAATTTATATTCATCACCGCTGCTCTCAATACGGTGAAGGAAAACATCGTGAGGAAACCGGCATGTCCTAGAACAAAAAATTCGAAGACATGTGATATCTACCAATCCGCATTGGACCCGCGTGGTGGATTATAGCCCACTCTCTCTATAAGAGGAGGCCTGAGTCCCAGCAGTGGGACATAAAAAAAAGGCTGTTGATGGTGATGATGACAGGGTGTAACTGAAACAACGCAATAGGGATAATTCATGGAATGGATTCAATGTTAATTCTATTTAGTCCGTCAGTGATGTTATTATCAAATTGGTAATATTGGACACGTATTTTTTGATTTACCAAATAAATAAAAATTTATAAAGATAAAGCGCATCAAAGTTCAGGCGTGGGGGGCTTGTGACGTCACTTTTGAGTAAAAAGTGTACTAAAACGTGAAACCACACGAATTTCGACGATTTAATCGTTATTTCATGTTTACGTGACAAAAGAAAAATACGTGGCCAATATTTTTTGTTAATCTACCTGACGACGGACTAAAAATAATTTAAGTCATCATCCGTATTGCCAATGGCGCTATTTCAGTTACATCTTGTACATGAAAGATGATTTATGTAGATTATTAGAAGTCTTCTTGAGATTTGTTAAAATTACATTTGTAATATCAATATTCATCATCATCATCATTTCAGCCGAAAGACGTCCACTGCTGGACATAGGCCTCCCCCAGGCGTCGCCACATTGACCGATCCCGTGCGTCTCGCATCCAGCGCCTTCCCGCAACCTTAACCAGCTCATCAGTCCACCTAGTGGGAGGCCTTCCAACGTATCGTCTTCCGGTTCGCGGTCGCCATTCCAGAACCTTTCGGCCCCATCGGCCATCCGTTCTGCGAGCAATGTGCCCTGCCCGCTGCCACTTAAGTTTGGCAATTCTTCGGGCTATGTCGGTAACATTGGTTCTCTTGCGGATATCATCATTTCTGACGTGATCACGCAAGGAAATTCCGAGCATAGCCCTCTCCATTGCCCTTTGGGTGACTTTGAGCTTTCTGATAAGGCCCATTGTGAGCGACCACGTCTCGGTTCAATTATATCAATATCAATTATTATTATATCAATATTACATCAACGTAGGATAATAGGGTAGTTGACAAAAATATATTTTTAGTCCGTCAGTTAGATAACTTAACAATATTGGACACGTATTTATTCTATTGCCACGTAAATAAAAAAAATACGACGATACAGTGCCTTGAAATATCTTGTGACGTCACGGTGTGCTACATTTTATACTGACAAAGTGACGTCACAAGCATCCACTCCTGAACTTTGATCCGCTTTATCTTTGTCAATTTTTTGGGTTCCGTACCTCAAAAGGCAAAAAAGGAACCCTTATAAGATCACTTTCTTGTCCGTCTGTCTGTCTGTCCGTGTGTCACCACCGATTTTTGCAGGAACGGGTGGACCTAGCAAGTTCTAGTAGTCCCTATTAGATGTATAAAAATCAGAGTCCTGAGTCAACACGATAAAAAGATATAAGCAAAATTAGATTTTCGCGATTACTTTCGGTTTTCGGTCGAAAACCTTATATATAGTAGTTCTCGTTGACATAGAATCAAAATATTTGGCAAAAGTAAGGTCTTACAGCACAAATAAAGAAAAATCCAAAAAATATAAAAGTTGAAAATTAAGGTAAATTTAAGTACCTACTTACAAGTTTTAGCGCAAATCTATATTTGTCCATATCTTTAAAATTTACACACAATTTGACACCAATTTTATCATGGCGGTATAATGTTCGGCACGAGTTCGACTTTTTATTTATTTGATAAAGCAAAAAATACGGGTCCAGTATTATTTGATAATCCCACGGACGGACTAAATAGAATTATCATTTTTATACCCAGGCAACATCCCTATTCCGTACATTCTAACTTCTTACTATAACTAAAATCCCAAAAGTACAATTATTTAACTTTAATGTCAATACAATGCGCATAATGGCAGAAGGAGCTCGATAATAATAGCCGCACGGGTCGGTGTTCAAGGTTAAGCAACACTTGACGAGGTCGGGCAGTGGATGGGTGACCATTTCAACATACCGAGTTTCCTCCGTACGTCGGCAAGCACGTTAAGACATTGGTCCCGGCTGTCATTCGAAGATCTTTGACAGTCGTTACGGGTAGTCAGAAGCTTGAGATCTGACACCAGTCTAGCCAAGGGGTACCGTGTTACCCAATTACTGGGTTGTCGAGGTCAGATAGGCAGTCTCTCCATGTAAAACACTGTTAACTCAGCTGAATCCGGTTAGACTGGAAGCCGACCCCACCTTAGTTGGGAAAAGGCTAGGCAGATTAATTGGCAATACGCATAATGCCTTCATTCTCAGATAGTCGCTAGATGCCTTTTTAACGCGCATAATTCACATCGTAACCATGACCCAACTATTCCAGCTGCCACCAGCAGTGTGGCTGGCAGGGTTCTTCAACCCACAGTCGTTCCTGACTGCCATCATGCAGCAGACGGCGCGCAAGAACGAGTGGCCCCTCGACAAGATGTGCCTCAACTGCGACGTCACCAAGAAGACTAGGCAGGACTTCAAGTAAGCACTTTTATTGGGAAACTAGCGACTCTCCCCGGCTTTTAGCATTTACCGCTGTTTGTATTAGTGAAAACCGTAACAAAATCCCTTGGGACACAACGCTTGGAAAGGGCCACAAAAAAAAGCCAAAACACCAGCCAATGGGCCAATCTAAAGTAGGATCGGTTCGGGAATAATACAGCGCCAAACACCAGTATCTAAGTGGTTTATTCTGCTGATCTCCCCGAAACACGCCACAATAAAAAAGATTTAAAAGCAAAATAATAAAGGTTATATATATATATATATATAGGGTCGTTGGTTGCAGTTGGCTGGTCAAACTGGACGGAATTTTTATAAAAAAAAAATAAGTTGAGTGTGGAAGAACAAAATAAAAAATAAAAACAGAACGCCTGTCACTCGGTAGGGACGCAAGGCAGCCAGCCAACTCCACAGCTCGAAGCCCTTCCTCGGGTGGACAGTCTCAGCCAACTAAATAGTCTCCCTCTCCGATAGCCCCAACTTAACAGTCGGCCCCAGCCAAACAGTAAAGAAGCCACAGTTTAGAAGAAGTTAGCTGAGAAACAGAAATGACGTCGACATATGCGGACAGCGACTGTGTTTTATTTTTATTTTTAGAGATGAGCATTATTTGAGCTAAGCATCTCTGGTATTAGTTTAAATAACAGATTGAGCAGTGCTACAACAAACTTGTTGTTGTTGGTGTGTCGTTTGTAAGGACGAAGAGATAGAGACTTTTCGATCCTGGCCAATATTCTTTCATAGGAGAGAAAGCAGTAGACAGTATGTTTAGACAAAATTCAGTGGCGACACATTAAAGCCTGGTGTACACGGGTAGAATTAACGGTATAGTAGCGCGGTAGAGTACGAACAATAGCAGTAGCATTGTGACATGCCAACCAACCCGCAATGGAGTCGCTTGGTAGTTTATAGCCCATTTCCTTTCACAGGAGGCTTGCAGTAGAAACAGTTTTAGGGTTATTATGCTAAATAAGGTATCTATATATATTTTGGTTTTCATGGCGTAAGAATATCATACCTATCAGTTGTTAAGTATCTCTTTTCCCATTTTTTAGTCGGCGATAAGAAAACATTGCACACACATGTGACACCGTAAAGCCTGGTTTACACGGATAGAGTCGACGGTATAGTAGCATGGTGGAGTAGGAACAATGCTACTGCTATTGTTCCTACTCTACCAGGCTTTACGGTGTCACATGTGTAAATGCTTTTTTACGGTCCACCGGATGATACTCGCATGACCAGTTGTTAAGGGAATTTTTAATGTATTGCTATGTGTTATTACAGTACTCACACATGTTTGATTATACGGACCCTATATTCTGCGTGCTACGCTTTATTTGAGGTAAAATGACACTCATTCATAAAGGAGTAAATGCTTTCTTATCTCCAACTGAAAAATAGGAAAATAGATATAATATGACAAGTATGACAACTGATAGGTATGATATTCTTACTCCATGAAAACTAAACTATATATAGGTATGTACCTTATTTAGCATAATCCCCCTATAATGTTCCTACTGCTAGGACACTGATTTTGATTTTGACACGTTTTAGCATTTTATTAGTTTTGGGTCTTGCTGGAAACCAGCTGTTTTTTAAGATGTTTTCTTTCACCGTTTTAACACAAAGTAGTGCGTCTACCTAGGTTCGAACCCACCATCTACGATTCGTAAGTTTCTCTAGGTACCTAGAGAAATAAATTAGAGTAGTAGGTAAAACTTGCACCATGTCTCAGTGCCCCACCGCGTGAGGGCGCGAACATCCACGGGCTGTACATGGAGGGCGCGCGCTGGGACACGCTGACCGGCGGCATCGTGGAGTCGCACATGATGGAGCTGTTCCCCATGATGCCCGTCATCTTCATCCGCGCCGTCACGCAGGACAAGCAGGAGACCAGGAACGTCTACGAGTGCCCCGTCTATAAGATTCGGTGAGTCAATGTTGTGCTTGATGGGCTCTAAAGTCTCCGCTAGGTAACAAAAAAATAAAAAAAAAGTATAAAAAAAGAAATGGAATAAAAATCACTGACCCGTACGTAACTTGATAACATGATTGTTTGTTTATTGTGATATTTTGGTAATTTTGGTCTCAAATGAAAGTTATAGGTGTAGAACCATTTTGTCCGTTTAAATCATGTAAATCGGTCCACGCGTTTATGAGATATTAACTCATTACTGAATGCCAAGTGAAAGGGTCAAGGACGCCCCTTACCGCGATGCGTTTGTTTTGATCGTGTTAGCGACACTGCCTTTACATTATTTTCGTATCGTTTTAAAAATTTGGAATACATTGGTAGACAGGTGTTAATTACTTATTTTTTGTTGTCTGTACTAACTTTACTTCTTAATGGAGAGTCGCACATAATGGTGCTGTTCTCCATGATGCCCGTCATTTACATCCGCGCTGTCACGCAGAGTATACTTCTAAATAGGAATGGGATAGGAACATTATTTTTCAATAATAGATAATAGGTTCGTGTTTGACCACTATCTCACCTAATAGTAAGCTCGTCTTGGAATAAATTTCGTCACTATTTACTTATAAGGATACAGCCATCTCCTACGCGTTACACTGCAACTGGAATGAGCTCCACAATCCAATTACATATATGAACATGCGTTCGGTCCATGTAAAATACCAAGGCTTACCAAAAAATATTCCGAAAAAGTCAAGGCAGATGAAGATAAAATCATTTCAGTCGAAAGACGTCCACTGCTGGACAATAAGCCTCCCCAAACTTCGCCACACTGTGTTGCGCTTCATCTGCCGGTTCGCCATCAAAACTCCAGAACTTTTCTGCCCCATCGACCATCCGCTATACGAGCAATGTGCCCTGCCCACCGCCACTTCAGTTTGGCAATTCTATGTCGGTGACCCTGGTTATGGATCACGCAAGGAACCTCCGAGCATACCCCTCTCCATAGCCCTTTGGGTGGCTTTATGCCTTCTGTTAGGACCCATTGTGAGCGACCACGTCTCGGTTCCATATGTTATCACTGGCAAGTCTGGCAACACACACTGATCATAGACTTTCGTCTTGAGTCACTGTGGTAAGTTGTACGAGAATATACCGCGCAACTTCTCGAACGCTGCCCAGATGAAGATTAAGAGGTCTAAAAATGGGGAACTTAGATTTTATTATTATATTTGACGTTATGCCACCATGGAAGACACGTAAGGAACTATGTAGTGTGTAGCTTAGGTGACATTTACTTTTCATCATACGATGGTTACTTAATTGATCACGTTATTTCTATGGTAACCTTTATAGCTGTGGGGTCCGTAGTTAAAGCTTCTTCTACCTTGCACTTTTACTCCAAGCATTTCAATGACTAATAGGACACTCAGAATTTATTTGAACTTTTATATCTAGGTACATAATTATGTTCATTGTAAAATATTTTTTCTACAGAATGCGTGGTCCGACTTTCGTCTGGACCTTTAACCTGAAGACCAGAGACAAGCCGACTCGCTGGACCCTAGCTGGTGTAGCCTTATTGCTGGGAGTCTAAGTATACCTTCTTCTTTTCTGATGCGGAAGCCGCCCGTCTTTCAGTGTTGTGTTCGTCATGATTATGTTTGTGTGTGTTCTATCGCTGATTTTGTTAGGTTTAATAAATATTTATTTATATCAAAATCTACTTTAATTTTTTACCTTATTTGCTAGCTATTGATTACTTACACAAGAAACTCTATGGAAGTCCATAGAGGACTAAACATCTTAATCTCAGATACACATTGATGTTTTAAAGTCATATACCAACTGATATAGGTTATTCAAAAAAAACTTTATAATATTTCTCACTAATTTAATACTGTTGAGTATCATGACAAAATATTTTGTGCAGACAACAATCGGCGTTTTAATTACAATTCTCATCATTATATCGTGCAATACAACGCTTAACAGGAAGACTACACAACATTTAGTTACTTACACCTAAAGATATCATTCAATAGAGACTCTGCCGAATATACAATAATTATATTATTCTCTATTTTACAAAAATAAATATGCCCTTTTATTTGTCGTAATGGACGGCGTCATTCAGTCTAAGCACTTGAATCATTATGTAGAACAAAGGTGATCAGTGATCTACTATAACGCGCTCACGTCATTTTAACTTATCTTGAAAACTGCGTGTTTGTCTTTATAACATAAATTAGTATCACAATCAGCCTGTTCTCACACCCTTGCTATTCAGAGTCCCGCTTGGAGAAGAATTGTCATTATCTGACGTCGGCTCGGAACCCTTCACAGTAAATGTGACGTAATATCGTTTATTCTTGTCCAGTTTCTCCGCTGGTAATGCGATCAACTGCTTCTCTGTTCCGTGAGAGACTTCGAGTGTTACGTGAGCTTTGCCCGTACCTGACGGTGGTTTGGAATTGATTTTCGGAAGAAATCCTTTTGATTTTGTGCTTGGGCCTGCTGTCGCGGGCTTTGGCATTGTGTGATGGTTCCACCTGTATGGTACTGCAAAGACAATAAAAGTATTGTATGTTACATCATCGAACCATGCAAATACATATTACTCGACTTTTATACTAAAGATCTGGTGCCAATTAGGTCATAAACGCTACATGTGTAGCTGCCACAAATACCTTAACTTTATGTATTTGTGGCAGCTACACATTCATGATTCGGTTGTAAAAAAAGGGATAGTGCCATTCGTCTTATATAGCTCAAACTCTCTAAGGAACAACGGAATCATGACGGCATTGAAAGTAATAGTTCGGCGCCGGAACCAAAATGATGATGGATACTTACTGTAAGCTGAGCATGGTATGCCAGTATATGCATGCACTGCATGGAAACACCTATGAGTCTTACTAGTGCAAAGACAAGGGTTGTCCGGAATGGCACTCATTTTGTACAGCTCACTTTCTCCATAATCAAACTCAAAGGGTTTCTCTGGCAGCTTATCCAAATGTTTCTTTCCACTCTTTTGTAACTTCCTCAAACTCTCATAAAGAAATTTCTCAAAACTGCTGAACGAAAAATCTGGTGTATTGTATGGACCTAACCCAACGTTTGCTAAGCTCGATTTATTGTATTCCTCGATGGCTCTTTTTACTAGGACTGCTTCATTAGCTTTGCTAGTTCTTATTTGAAGGCGTTTTAATTCAAGTAGATGTTGGAAAATCTTCCTTTCGCAATAATACCTGTAAAAATAACACATTATTATAAATTTCATTAAGCAGTTAAGTCAGCAGAGGTGCTATCAAATAATTAACATACCTCCTCATATTCGTCTGGATTCTCTGAGTAACAGACTTCATATCAACTGCATTTTTGTCTCCTGGTTTTCGTACTGGGATCCGACTATCAGATTTTCCTGAGTACCTGCCGCTAGCATTTCTTTGTTGATAATAAGCAGCAAGCCGTGGACTTACAATTCTGCGCTGAATAGCTCTTGGACTTGGCTCAAAGCCAGAGTCCATTAAACCACTAGATTCATAGCCCCTCTCGGAATTTTCGCTTTTAGATCGAATTGTTATACGACTTTTTGATCTACCCTTCTTACGAAAACGTTTCCTTCTGCCATTTGCCTCGCTATGACTGTACAATTCATTATCACTAACGCTAGGTACTCTACCTAAGTAACCATCTTTTGAGAGTCTTTCTCCGTCATACGTTTCTCCATCTTCCAATGAACCTTCATCCAGTTTAACAGATGTTGTTTTTTTGAGAATCCCAGTTGTAACATCTGGCGCACTGGCAATATCCGATAACACTTTATAACTCTCTGTTTCGTAAATACTACTCTTCCTGCTGCTGCCTTGGCTTTCTTTTGAAGTTTTTCTTACCCTATCCTTAGGTGACGATTGTGGCAATGATAAATCTACATCAAATTCTTCCGATAAATTCTCCAAGATGACTTGTTGAACTGCACGATCATTCGTAGGGATACTATCATCAAGTACAGAAACGAGGCCTTTGTCAATACTTTGAGCATTTTCAGTGCTGCTTCCAGTGGTAGACGCAAAATCTTGCCTTCTATCTTCAGAACTCATGATGTTGCTTTCACTGCTATCTTTTTGTAGAATACTATCCTGAACTTGTTTATCAGTTTCAGGATCCAAACTGTGGTCAACTGACTCTCCCATTAAATGATCGGCTTTGCTTTTAGATTCGTTGGGATCAATAATTACATCTTTATTTGAAAACGAAACCGCTAGGGTACCACTTTTTTCTTGAGTTTCTGTTTGTTCAATACTAGGCACATCACAGCTTGTTTTTAATTCTCCTGATGCATCTTTGGTTGGTGAAGTTACTTCATCCGGTCCAGATAATACTTGAAATGACTTTCTTCGCGTTAGTTCCAAAGAACTTGGCGTATTCCTTGGTTCACCGTCTGATACTTGGCTGAGATCTTGGCTGGTTTGTTGTGGTGTTTTTAAATTTTCTGAACTTTCTGTTTGCTTTGCTTCAGATTTTACAATTTGCTCTTCACTTGGAGATTTACTACTCATTTTAGTTTGTTCATCTGTTTCTTTTTTCTGATTACTACTCTCTTCAGTAAGTGTTTTAGTTTGACTTTGATCATCTTCATTTAATGTATCTTGTTTATCTGCGGTCGACACATCAGCTTGTTTTTGGTCTGCTTGAGCTTCATTACTGGGAGTTCCTGCTGTTTCGGCCTTAGAAGCTTCTTTTTCACTGATCTGGTTTTCAGTTTCTAGTTTTTCACTGATCTGTTTTTCAGTAATCTGTTTCTCACTTTCTAGTTTTTCACTATCTGGTTTTGTTTCCTCTTTTAAGTCTTTGTGTGTTACCGACAAATTTGTAGCTTCAATAGATACATTGTTTGAAGAATCAACCTTTACACTTAGTTCGGAGTTCCCTTGTTGACTCGATTGTCGTTCCATGTGAATTTGAGCTTCTGTTATAATCATATTGGTTTTAACTGATAAGGTATCCGTTTCAGTCTCACTATGTGCTGCCTTTACTAACTTATTTTCTTCTTTTTCAGGTTCAGATTTAATACCCTCTGCCTTAGTTTCAGTGTCGGTAACTAAATTATCGTGTTTTTCCTTACTCTGTAAACTATCAGTAGTTTTATACTTAACTATATTCACACTCTGTTTTTCATCGTCATGTTCTATATGAATTGAGGTTTTTTTTCCTTTGCGTTTGGTGCTGCGCCTTTCGCTAGATTCTGAACTACTGCTTTCTGAGGGTGAGCTGGACTTTTTTTTGCTACGTCTGTGGCGTCTACTTCTCCTTTTTTCTGAATAACTCTCTGATTCTGAAGAACTATCAGAGCGAGATCTATAACGATGATGTCTTGCACTACGCTTGTGTCGCCTAGAAGGTTCACTCTTCGATCTATTTTTTTTCGAACTCTTGTGTTTCCGATCCCGAGAATCTTCTCTTTCGTAACCCTCGAATTCACTATCGTATCCATCACTAAAGCTCTTTTGTGTGTGCATAAGTCTTTTTCGACGTTCTTTGTGGTTATTGTTTTTATATTTATGAGGTTCTGCTTTCTTCCTCGTCATTCTTTTTCTATTATCATCAGACGATTCGTTAGATGTATCACTACTATTCCTATCTTTGATCCTACGCCTTTCTTGAACAGGGCTAGACAGCTCAACTACCTCTCTTTTTTCTATTCTTATCCTATCATGAACGTCTATTTTTGTGCTTGTGACTCTTCGTGTGGGTAATGCTGTTATTGGAGCTCCATCTATCACGATTTCTGTATTAGCTAATTTAGAAGCAGGCATACCGCCATGCATTTGCAGATATTTAGCAGTAGATCGGTGTCCACGAGTTGTTGCGCAATCTAAAGGTGTCAATGGTTCGTTTTTGGATGATCTTGCCACAAGATTAGCTTCAGCACCTCGATCTAATAACAAGCGACAAAGATCAGCGTTATCCGTAGCTGCTGCTATATGTAGTGGTGTACGGCCTTCGTGATTGGTAGCATTAACTTGGGATGGCCGACCGTCTAAAAGCCATTTCACCAATTCTCGTCTTCCAGAGGCAACTGCTTCGTGTAATGGTAAGTCACCTTTTGAATTTCTCAACCAAAGGTTTGCTCCTCTTGCACCTGAAAATACCCAAATGACAAAATTATAATCTGACTTTTAGATAAAACTATTTTACCGACCAACTAAACCAATTTGGAATGCTAACCGAGAATCCGAACAGTTTCAATTTGCCCTTTAGCTGCTGCTGTATGCGCTGGGCTTCGACCTCTTCTATCTTGTCGATGAGAATCCGCTCCGTGTTGCAACAGAGCTGATGTTGCGTCTGCGTGTCCTAACGCAGCTGCGTAGTGCAACGGAGTACATCCGTGCGAGTCAGCCACATCCACGCGTGCGCCACATAAGCCAACTAATGTTTCTAATGCTTCAGTATGTCCTCTAGCAGCAGCACAGTGTAGGGCTGTCAGTCCGTCTCTGGAATATAATTATTATAAAATTTTATCACTATGGTATTCTGAAAAAGGATTTCCTCTACTTGATATAAATAGGCCTCTTCCAAATTGCCATAATGACCTGTGCCCCTATCAACCAGCGGATTTCTCTGGCCATTGACTTGGTATACCAAGTAGTTGGTTCACGTTTTGTCGCTGCACACAATCATCATATGTTCTGATTTAGACAAAATCTATACAAAGAGAGAGTACAAATTTTGTGGATTTGTGTATATAAACACATATATCTGAAAACCATTTAAAGGTACACTATTTCAAATGGGCATGGGTTACATAATAATTATGTATTTATATAACCAGAGCAAAACCAAGGGTAGGAAGATAGTCTTTTTTATAATAAGTTCAAGCACACCTGTCAGCGTCATCAACCTTGGAGCCAGCCTGGTGCAGCGCCAGCACTGCCGCCGCGGAGCCTGCCGAAGCTGCCCACAGTAGAGGCGTCCTCCCATCAGCATCCCTGACGTCCACACTCGCCCCGCCCTCCTTTACTAGAGCTCGTAACACTTCTAGTGCTGCTCCTCTGCTCTGTGAAGGTTAAAACTAAGGTTACGTGTGGTAAGGATTAGAACGGTTAGAGCTAAACAGCTAAATATTATTGCTCGTAGTTCTTTGTAGGAATAAATACAATTTATTAACTGTAATTGCAACGATTGGGCAACAATTACAGTACCTAACTAAAGACAAAAAAGAAACAAACAGAAGAAAACGAATATCAATCTTTGTTGAATAAAAGTTACTTCATTATAAGGACCTCCAATACCGAGATTCACTTTATTTCCGTAATCGAGCCTATTCAAAAACGAAAAACTAGTAAATTGGCTGTGAAAAATACGGATAGATGCAGACATACTAAATCAGCGTTATTGGATGATTCGCACGAATTGAACTCGCTCGAAATATGCGAATCGACATTATTTAAATATATTATTTTTTCTGTGGCGTTTCGCTCGAAGTAGGAGCTGACTGTAGCCCACATAATTTGGGGCGCGCCCTCCTAAATTGTCCAAGTCAAAGCAAATTTGTTGGATCGAGACACCGATGTAGTTAGCATGTCACTCACTCGCACTGTACCTACACATGTGCTCCTACTTCGTGCGAATCACCACAGTAAAAATAATATTATAAAAAATGTCGATTCGCATATTTCGTGCGAATTCAATACGTGTGAATCATCCAATAACCCCTAAAACATAGTAGTCGTTAGGACCATTTGACTATGTTGCATATTCTACTGTTTTCGAGCAGCAGGTGCAGCAGGTGTGGCGGTTTTTGAAAGGTAAATGAAACCAAAGAATACTTGATGGTCGGTAGCTGCCGGCGCCCCGCACATTTGCGCGGCGTAGTGCAGAGGATACCCGCCGTGCTGGTCCGGGGTGGCTGCGTCTGCGCCGGATGCTAGCACCGCTCGCAGAGCCCCCACCTCGCCACACACTGTGAAAAATTGGACGTGTTTTGTTAAAACAGATTTTATCTTTTAGTTGGCCTAAAAACTAAACATGTAAACAAAGGCTGGTTATCCGACCAAATTAGAATGACTACAAAAAAGCGAAGGATTCATACATATCGATGACTTTCTTAATTGGACGTATTAAACATAAGCTGTTGTCCGTACAGTAGCGTTCAAACGTTTGTTGGTATGACCTAATTTGTAAAAAGTTTGTTACTCAATCACGCCAGAAAGGCTCAACGAATCTAGATGAAATTTGGCACAAAGATAGATTAGAGTCAGGAATAGCATATACAATAATTTTTATCCCGGAAAATGTTCCCTCGGGGTAATTTTTGACATTCACGTGGGCGAAGCAGCGGCTTCGCCCACGTGAATGTAGAAAATTATTTATATATTAATTGCCATCGGGCAGAAGCTAGTAGTATATTATATAGGATTAAATATAGCAATGGTTACAAAACATTTAGCTGACTCAAAATAACCCGGCGCTTTCTATGAAAATTTTAATAAAGTTAAAATAAATAAAACTACTGTCTAAAAATTATATTTTCCAACACGTACGCAATAAACACTATTCGTACAACAGTTTTCATCCAATAACCCATGTATGTAAAATAACTCATGTATGTATAATGACCCAACGACACCGCTGGGGTATCGCGTACAATTTTTTTTTGATAACTACACCACAGCCGACTACGGTAAATGTATATGATGAGTTTAGAACTTCATTAAGGTGAAAAGACACCCCAGGTGGTGTCGTCTAGTGGTCTCGTTGAGAATACCCAAAATAACCAGGCGCTTTCTATGAAAATTTTAATAAAGTTAAAATAAATAAAACTACTGTCTAAAAATGATATTTTTCAAGACGTACGCAATAAACTCTATTCGTACAACAGTTTTCATCAAAAAACAGTAGCGTTTATCTTGTCTGAGTACATGTTATGTGTGGCTCTGCTAGAGAGTATGCTCTGCAGCAGAGCCACAATCAATGTCTATTTTATCATTACCTGAAGCACGTACAGCGATAACGGCTATACGTACATTATGTACGTTTGGCGTACATCATTTTAAGATATAATTGACCGTTTTATAAAATGGTGGCTCTGCGGCAGAGCATGACACAAATTTCGAAACTAAAATTTATTCTGAATGCACTGCCTTGGTCGAATCGGAAGCTTAGAAGAGTAAGCGCTTGAGTTACTAGCATACATTTAATAACACAATCCCTCACGTGATCTAATACGCATAAGTTTATTTATTCATAAATAACAACAGTAAGTACATTCAATAATTACGATAAAATTATCTAAACAAGCGATATCGCCTAACCTCGGCCTTACACGTCAACTTGACCTGCATAAAACATTACTCGTCAGTCAGTCAGACTCGACCTTTCAGCGCACAATGTTTCTGAAAAACTTGGTCCTAGATACCGGACTGCGGTCCGTTAGGGTTCAAGGGCCTGACCTTGCAGGCCGCTCAATAACTTCGGACCGGACAACCCACTTCCCCCTAAAACATTGACTAGGTCTACTACTACACCACCACCGTCGCCGCAACACATTCACTATGAAAACTTATAACAATGCGGCATTCGAATAGCGCTTCACTTTGACGATACGGCACGCCGTTATGCCAGTCTGAGAATGAGGTCTGCGTATCCTTAATGTTGGCTTTATGACTCTTGAATATTTAACTGCCGCCATGTTCATAAGACCGGAAAATCGATTGTACAACACACTGTAAAGTTAAAGTTACTTTTCTTTTTCTGCTCATTTCGAAATGGCAGAAAGCATGGGTATCGCCAAGGGGGGGCAGAGTGGGAGTAGTTTCCCCCATTCCCTCTCTAGAGATTCAAAATGTAGCCAAAAGCAAAGAAATCAAAAGTCCTAAGTCCAATAAAATCCAACGTAGCAAATCTAACAGTTGTTGATGTCCTAAAAGAGACAAAAGCTTTCCTTCCCGAAACGGGCAACCCATTAAATTTTTTGGTTGCCCTGCTGTGCACAATGTTTACGGTAGAGCGATTATAAGCTTCAGGAGAATAAAAACCTGGTTAAGAAGTACTATGGGGGAAATTGCCTCAATGGCCTGCCGATTATGAGAGTGCACAGAAAACTTACAAGACTTTCACAATAAAAGTGGTCGAGAAGTTTACAAAAAATCCACGAAGATTGAGTTTTTTTTATTTTTACTGTTTTTGATAGGCTCGCGTTTGACCACTATCTCACCTGATGGCAAGAGATGATGCATTAACTTAACAAAAAAAAGGAACTTTATTCTCTCTTATTTCGTTCCAAATTCTTTTAATTCTTTTTTTTTTTTTTTTTTTTTTGTGATGGGTTTGCTCTTGACTCTAGTCTAAGTCATAGGTGACAGAGACAGAGTCGACGATGGAGTGAGCTTACCCAGAAGGAGCCTGTTTACTCTAACTTTGAAGAGATTCGGGTTGAATGCGTTCGGAAACACAGACGCAGGTAGTCAGTTCCATTCATTCGCTGTGCGCATTATGAAGGATGTTTGGAAGCGCTTGGTGCGAATTGGTGGAATGGCAACAAGGTAAGGATGGTAACACATTCTAATACATTTTATAACTTTGTTTACAAATTTTATTTATTGCACAGTCAAGAGCTTGTGGACCTTTACACATTGGACCTTGTACCGGTTTTATTTCAATCGCCGTAGGGTTAAGTCTTGAACTACCAGTTTATAGCTTCATATGCTTTTGACTGTATTTAAAATTCATATTTTTCCCATAGTCCAACTTGCCCTCCCCCCCCCTCTCCCTGGGCCAATGGCTGGCGACACCCTTGGCATAAAGTGTGGACATCCGTTTGAGCTCGTCACACAACTCACAAGGAACGGAAGACGGAGTGGCCTCGCATGTCATGGTGATCTCCACCTGCCATCTTGCGCACGGCAAGATTGAGACGGGCGCACGGTTGGCGCAGTGGTTGAGCGATTGACTGCTGCGCTGCGTGTCGCGGGTTCGATTCCCGCACGGTACAAATATTTGTAATTAAAAAAAAAACTTATGTTACACAGCCTTGCGATGGAACACTATTTATAACATGCCCGTGTTCTTCACTCATACAAGTACCTTGCTATGGCGAAAGAAAATTCTTGATGGTGACATTAGCATATCTTAACTTGTTACTTAGCTTTAGTGCTTTAGCTGACTTCAGTAGTTTTAAATTCATAATTGCCCGAAGTATCTACTTGTTTAGATTTGCTAAAACAGATTTAAGACACGAGCAAATATGGAAATGTTGGCTGTACGGATTTTAACAGTAAATTTATCACCAAAAGCCAGGTGGAAAAATATAACATACAATCCCCAACTGCGATAAAGATCTTGAGACGCTTATAAGTGGAACTACCTATGCTTACAAGGACATCTAGGGTGGGAGCAGTGCTGCCAGCTCAATAGTATGTAAATTAAGTTCATGGTGACCACTCCAAGCCATTTATCACGAGCTTGGAGGTCGCTTTATACGCTGGTGCTACTAATCCGCTACTGCAATTTATTTAAGTATTATATTTTGATGTTGTTTACTGTGTGTATAATTCTGCAATCTCCATGGTATTATGAGTTAATCTCGGGGTATTTACGATTTTCTATTACAATGCTTCCTATAAAAAAACCGACTTCCAAATAAAAACACTACAAATTGAACAAAATTACTTCTATTTCGGCAGTCAGTGTTCCTCTGTTTCGTTTCTTCGTTTGTTGACACCGTCTTCCGATATTGAAGGTAATTTGCAGTGTTTTTATTTGAAAGTCGGTTTATTTTTTTTGTAAAATTGTTTTATTTTTCACTTTCTGGTATATAATCGACAAGTTTCTAAAGTAAGAAACCTATAATGCCCACAGTGATGTCAGAATAGATTACCCGAATAACATGTAACTTGAACTTAACTGGTGGTAGTGGTGAAAGAGAGTGAACCAAGGTGAACTGCACACATCTGCTTAGCCGTATATAGCGTACTGGCGTGCGTCTGTTTATTGTTGACATGCGATTGCAGCAATCCCGAGAGATTTGCCGTCATTTATTGAAGAGTTCTGTTGTATATCTCTGAAGGTCTTCATCAGATCTTTAACAAAATTAAATGAGACCATTTCGGAATAAACCTCTTTCGAATATAAAAATAATTTTCGAATCCGTCCATGTATGACGGAGTTATGCCCGAACATACATAAAAAAAATATATACAAACAACCGAATTGCGAACCTCCTCCTTTTTGGAAAGTCGGTTAAAAAGACATCAGTGAAATATCCTGTCTTTGTCCCTTGTTACTTAAATTTGGATCAGCGCAACACGTTTTCCTTATCCATACCGTCCTGTCCCCCGTCACGCTATCACTGGACGCTTTTCTTCCATACCCCTCCTCACACAGTCCATGTATCTTTTCTTTGGCCTTCCCCTCCCTCTCCATCCATGATCATTTATAAAAAAAAGAAATGACTCCAACTAACCCCTTTTAAACCACCACCACAAATTTAAAGTTTTGTGATTTAATAAACCTGAGCAGTGTCAGAACAGCGAGAAAGCAGCGACAAATAACTTCATAGCTGGCGTATGATTGACACAAGCGCGGTGGGTAACTAATTGGTTCGCGTGCAGCCCGCCTTCGGATGATAACCACGAAGGCAGCGCTGCTGCGCCGCGAGTGACACCCCTTAGATAACAACTCCATCCATCTGTTTCAGTGAAGGGGCAACAGCCTACTGAACTAAATGATTCTATGTTGGATAGTTTCCATTCCTTTGTAGATTACAAAGAAATGGAAATAGTGTATTGTGGTTTGAGCAGTTTGTTTCTTTTCGTATTCCGGATTCACTGCATTCATTGAGTAACTTCTTTGCAATTAGTAAGAATGTATGGTAGCTTTTTGACCAATGATCATAAGCACAAGTCGATCAGATTGAAAGCAGGTTTTCATGAGACCCTTTAAAGAATATCAGTTACTAGCTTATGTTTTATTAGATTAATGTTTAGATCAGTAGTTGTTATCATTCTTTGTGGTGGCAACATGTACGGTGCACGTACATTGTTTAGTAAGTAAGGAGTTGTGCAATCAGTAGGCTCGCACCTTTGCACTTATACGTGCGACCTACATTAGATCAATGATGCAGCAGCAGCAAGCAGAGCATTGATGATGCATTTGTACCAATATTTAATTTAGTGTTCTAATAGACGCGGTTTGGATCAGACCACTTGCATTTTTATTTCTTGATTCCAGCCCGTTGGCACTCATTGGCATTTTTACATTACACTGACATTTGCATTACATTTACAATAATTAATGTTAAGGTGTATTTGCATTTGCACCGTACAAGTGGCTTCGTCCGTGATAAAAAGTATCCTTGTGCTATTCCAGACTATAATCTATCTCTGTGCCAAATTTCATCCAGATTCAGTTTTTGCGTGAGAGAGTAAAAAAACACACACAGTCACAAAGTTTTGCTTTTATAGTATATTATTAGTGTGATAACTTAGTCATATTGGAATATAGGTAGGTACTCCAATAAGCTACAACGATACAACTAAGCTATGTCTCAAACATACATCACGTTGTCGTATTCTCTGTGCATAAATACAAACGTAAACGCTTATCCTTTCAACGTGACTTAATTCTAATTCACACATAATTTGGAATCATCGAAACGTTAAAGTCGAAGAGTAACATAAAGTAACTCACCAGTAGCCCAATGAACAACTGTATGATGCTCATCGTCCCTCGCATTCACATCAGCTCCGGCGGCTAGCAGCGTTTGCACCAGCGGTACGTTGCCGTGCACGACGGCGAGGTGCAGGGGAGTCAGGCCGTCAGCGTCCCGCGCATCAGCAAGGACTGGTGCGGCCATCAGCACGCGGTCAGCGCAGGCAGCACGCGCGGCTTGGGACGCACCCGCGCCGCTTGACGCGCAGTAGTGCAGCGCGCAACGCAGCCCGCGGTCACGTACTCGAACTGAAGCTGGCTGAAACATCTAGGGTTTTAGGTTCTCTACTGGGAGAACAGGCATTTTTATACTGGGAATACTTTTTAACCTGACGAGTAAATTCTTTTTTTTTTAACACACACAACAGCTCAAGATGGTTGCGGAGAAAACTTAGAGCTATGTTAGGTACAGTAAAACATCATAGTGTTGGTGACGCAACCATGGTCGCACTACCAGCAAAATGTATAAGCTTTGTGGTGGTTGTCTCACCCGGCGTCCTATTGGTTACGCAACCAACCGTGTACATGTTGGTTCGCGACCAACATGCGTCGTGTTACATCAAAGGGATACTTAGTTGTGATTGGGCTGGGTGAACTAATCTTATTGCGCTTTCGTGATAAGTATTGTATTTGTGGGTTGTGTGGAAAATATTTTTGCCTAGACCCCATTCAGTCCGGCCGAAAATCATACCAATCGGTGGCATCTACGTAGGCTTAGAACAAGGCAGCCTGGTCCAGAGTTTGGAGTAACCAGCTCATGGAAAAGGTACATAACGAAAAATATATCTAAATTGTAAAATAATTATTACTAAATTCCTAAACAATTATGTATTCTTTAAAATAATTATTTTGACATTGAAATGAACCATCTAATTAAGCTGCAGGTCTGACCAGAATTACAAGTTTAAAACTTGCTTCTTTTTTAATAACATTTTGAAACGATAATGACTCCATCATCGTCAATACAATCAACATCAGCAGGATGTAAGGCTTTATCAAAAACAAATTAACAACACGTGAACATCGAAGGTACAAATCACTTTTAATGTTTTTGATTTCAAGCTAAATACGGAATACCAGTGTAAAAAAAAACAAATGAATATAGATTTTCGACTATGCTATGAAGGTAAGCGTGTATGTTCCCACAAAAAGTGAAATAATGATTAATTAAACATGGAGTTTCGAAGAAATGGCGTCTTTTAGTGAATAGATATGGTCGGTTTTTCGACATGAGTCGTTAGCGGGGCTAGGGTGACGCCACGTGTCGTGTTACTATAGACAACCGATTGTAATCGTCACGCTTGCCTTGCACGTGATGTGAGGCTCCGTCTATTGTGCCAGTCAATTCTAAACCTATTGATTGACTGCCCCCTTCACCCCTTGTCTCACCGTCTCACCCCGAGCTACTGCATTTCCTTCAAAGCATTCTGATTCTATGTATTTGTCAACATTTACCATTAGTTATTTTTGTGTTATCAGTTAATTGTTTTGTAAAACAAATCGTGTTTGTAATTATTGACTTCATGTTTCTACAAATCGCATCTTGTCCGCTAATTCACTGTGTCTTGACAACTAATTGTTGTAATACATGGGGTAAGCGTTTGAAAAGCGCAGCGGGCAAGCGTCAAGGGTTGTTTAGTTGTTTACAGACAGGAGCGAAACGATCGAGGACGAGGAACATCGCGTGCTCTGCTCATAAAACATTTAAAGTACGCTTTTCCATTTCATGTACGATAAACTCTCAGGTTATTGATCAAGGATTGATGACTGACTTTGATGTAGTTTAAACTGTGGAATGAGACATCTACAAAGCACCATGTGTTACAATGATGTGAATCATTCCAAGCTGAATGTCGTCCCTAAGAGACTGCGGCCGTTAACTCACGTCCTTGTTGAGTATATCGACGACTGCCTTGTAGTCAGCCTGTTGGCAGGCGTACATCAGTGGAGAGCACCCCTGCTGCAGCGGCGCGCTCACATCTCCGCCTTTCTTCGCGCCCTCCACCTTCTCGCGTTTGATCTTGGTGCTTTTATCTAAGAGGTCTCCTTTGTGGCGGCCCTTAGGTTTCTTGAGGATGCTCGGGATGGGCTCGCCCCGGCCGCTGGTGGCGCGCTTGTCCATAACAAGGGTTAGCGCGGCGCCATGTGTGAGCGCGGTCGCGAGCGGGCGCGGAGGGCGCGGGCCTCCGACTGGCTCGCGCGCTGCCCGGTGCCCGCTCGGACAAGGAGGCGCTGGGCGGCCGGGCGGTGGGCGCCACGCAACGCCCGCCCGCCCAACACCTAATCTATTAACGTGCTCAAAGCAGGTCACCGTTTTCCGACTGTTACAGTCTTAGACGGCTTGTAAGTTGATGTGTACCTATGTAGTTTTATAACCCTCAGTCTACTTTTGAATGCTATTGACATCGTTTCTTCCAATAAATATAACAAGTTTCCGGCAATGAGTAGGTCAACCCTATTCTTTGTAGATGCCGTGGATTGTATTATAGCAAGAAGTTAGGTAACCACAAACCATTCGACGAGTACGCTTTGCCTAGCAATTATGGCAAATACCTAAAAATGTGCACCTATTAGGTCTACACTGTATGTCTAAGACAGGGGATTACCCCTGTGCCCAGACCTACGGACCGACTAGATAGCTGCTCAATCATAGAACAATATTTTTAACCTACTTTAAAAAGTAGGAGGTTTTCAATCCGCCTGTGTTCTTTTTGTGTGTCAGAACTTGTTACTAGGTGAACCGATTTTGATGATTCTTTTTTTATTTGAAAGCTGGTGCTTGTCGTGTGTTCCCATTTAAATCGTTAAGATCTGATGAATAAATTAGGAGTTATACAACAGAACTCTTCAATAAATGACGGCAAATCTCTCCGGATAGCTGCAATCGCAAGTCTGTTTATTGTTTACACCATTTCATTACACAACATCACGCCGGTACGCTTTAAAGGGGTACGCAGATGTGTACAGTTCACCCTGGTACACTCTCATTGCACCGGTTTTATTCAAGTTACATATTATTCGGGTAATGTATTCTGGCATATCTATAGAACTTACCCATTGTGTACGGTGAACCCGCACATTAGTACAATTAAGTAGGTTTTGCTGCGTTTGCACACGCGCGACCATTTTATATAGTTGTTACTAAGTAAAATAAATTAGTGATTTTTCTACACTCAACACGGGCGGTTTTATTATCATCCCCGGTTTCTATCTTTTTACCATAAGTGTGCAGACTAACGTCGTACATTTTTTTGGTCCTTCGAGCCGGATCTGATATCACGCGTAGTAACAGTCCGTCGGGTATATATATCAAGGTGCGCGGGTGGTTCGGATTCAGAACCCCAGACTTGATAATATTCGTTGTTAATTTCGCGACAGTTCCGTAAAGTTCAATTATAAGTCCATTCAGTGAACGCGTAGTGAATCGTTCATAGAAGACATCAGTGAGACTCTGAGTGCCTTCATCCGAGTGCCAGCATCTGCAGATCGCTGTTGGTATTACATCTCATCGGTGACCAAGTAAGATTGTTCCTTTTGTTTAATCGTCATGGCAGTGTCAAGCGCTCGTCAGTCGGAAATATTAGAAGGACTTAATAGGATAAAGGTCAATTTCGGTAAGGATCCATTATCGAGAAAAACTCCGGATTATATCCAAAAAAGAATTGAGTCGTTGGATAACCTCTGGGGAGAATTCGAACAAAATCACCTGAAGCTCTCCGAGTTTCCAGACAAGGAACCACAATACTTCTCCTCAGACATATTTCATCAGGGTAAGAGTCTCTACCAGTCTACCCGTAACCTGCTTACTGCGTTTGGCTCTGATGAGAAAGGAAGCCAAGCAAACACGGAAGCCAATGAACTGTTGGCTCAACAAAGAACCAACTTTAGGGCCTTCAAAAGGTTGGTGAAGAGCATCAGCGTGAACGAAATATCGGAAAAATGGGAACTTGAAGACGAGCTTAGGGCTATACAAACCAAGTGGAACACTATTGACTCGTTGCATCTGCGTATCGATCATTTACTTCAAGGCGGTGACGTATTGTACGAAGATGAATTTAGCATGTTGGAGCGTAATTACAAGGACATCAAACGTTCACTTAATAAGAAAATATCGTCCATGGTACATGTACAGCAAGCTACGCCGAAGCTCGAAATTCCTACTTTTACGGGGAAATACACGCAGTGGCCAACGTTTTGTGACCTGTTTACAGAAGCTATTCACGAAAACAGCACCATTACCAAGGCTCAGAAGATGCAACACTTGAAAGGGAAGCTCAAAGGAGAAGCTGAACGCCTTATCCAGCATCTTCATATTTCGGCAGAAAATTACGATACAGCTTGGGAAATCCTAACTCACAGATATAATAATGCTCAAGTTCTCTTTACTTATCAAATAGAGATATTTTTAAATCAGCCTTCTATTTCCAAGCAAACCGCTTATGAACTGAAGCGGCTATATGACACCACCACGGAGTGTATCCACGCTATACACAACCTTGGTGTGGACACAAACACATGGGATCCGTTGTTAGTGCATCTTCTCAGTAAGAAACTGGACCAGGAGACGTACTGTGATTATAAGGGGGCGCGTACAACACCACGAGAACTACCATCCTTGTCAGAATTTATGACGTTCCTCGAAAACAAATTTATTGCTTTGGAACCCTTACACCGTAGAGAGAGAGAAACAGCGAAGCCTGCTGTTAAACGGGAGTCAAGTTTGCAGAATACCAAACCTGTTAACCAGGGGAACCACTATAAGAAACAATATCAAGCGGCCGCTACTCAAGGACCTAACTGTCCGATTTGTAATACGGGTCACTTCATATTTACCTGTAGGAAATTCATGAAAATGACTCCAGAGGATCGTTTGACCTGGGTGACAAAGAGTCAATATTGTCAAAATTGCCTCAACTATCATCCAGACAATGATTGCACTAGTTCCAAACGTTGTAAAAGGTGTAACGCTAGCCACAACACCCTACTACACGACGTTTGTGTACCACAACACCAAACCACCGTAACCACGAGCTCAACCGTGCAGCCTTCCTCGGCACAACATAACGTTAACCACGTCGCTGCTGACAATGAAGAAATCCTGCTAACTACGTTGCTGCTCACAGTTTTATCAAATAATGGTACATACGTTACGTTAAGGGCGCTTCTTGATCAGGGGTCTCAAATTTCACTGATTTCGGAAAATGCGACACAAATGTTAGGTTTACAACGGCGGCAATATCATGCCTCCATTTCAGGGGTAGGGCCGGTCTCTAAACAGAGCAAAGGCATTGTAACCCTAGATTGTAAGTCTATCTACGGAGATTACACCTTGCAAACTCAGGCGTTAGTTGTGTCCAAGGTTATAAACAGTCTACCTAACTCATCATTTAGCAAACAGGCCTGGTCACACTTGAAACATCTTCAGTTAGCAGACCCGGAGTATAATGTATCTAGACCTATTGATCTTCTTCTGGATGCCAGTGTATATTCAGAAATCATATTAAGCGGCCTTATAAAGGGTCCAGCTCAGGCTCCGATAGCTGAACAAACCAAAATGGGTTGGATCTTATCAGGAAATGTCAAAAAATTCAATTGTCATGTCGCCATCAATAACCTTGAAGAGATAGCCAAGTTTTGGGAGTTGGAGGATATCCATGACTCATCATCATCAAACGTAACTATTGGTGATCAATTTTGTGAAGACTTCTACAAAAACACCACGACACGTTTAGAGAATGGAAAATATGTAGTTGGACTACCTATGATGCCAGGCTTCGAACAGCAACTCGGATCATCAAAGTTCAAGGCTATAGCGCAATTTAAACAATTAGAGTCTAAGCTTTCCAAAAATAAATCATTTTCAAGCCAATATAAACAATTTATAAACGAATACCAGGAATTAGGTCATATGCGACAAGTCGAAACAACCGCTGATCAGGCGTATTATCTACCGCATCATGGTGTATGGAAACTTGATTCGACAACTACGAAGCTGAGAGTGGTTTTCAATGCGTCATCCAAGACTACATCGGGTAACAGTCTAAACGATTTGATGTACAGTGGACCAAACTTGCAACAAGACTTGTTAGCACTGATAATAAATTGGAGGCAGTACCAATATGTAATCACTGCGGACATCGAAAAGATGTTCCGCCAGATATTAGTCAGGGAGCAAGATCAGACTCTGCAAGCAATAGTGTGGAGAGATTCAATGGATGATCAATTGAATCAGTATAACTTAACCACTGTAACGTACGGGACCAAGGCGGCGCCCTTCTTGGCTATGCGGACGCTGAAGCAACTTGCGACTGATGACGCTGAAAAATATCCCTTAGCAGCAGTAGCTGTGCAAAACTCCTTCTATATGGATGATCTGCTGAGTGGACACAACTCAACTGATCAAGCCATGGAGCTACAACAGCAACTGATCAAAATGCTCCAGGGTGCTGGTATGAATTTGCGGAAATGGTCCAGCAACAAACCAGAACTCTTGCAGCATTTGACAACTGAACAATTGAACAGTCCTTACGAATTCAAGGGCCTCGAATCCAGAAAGACTCTTGGATTAAAATGGAATCCATCATCTGATTCATTCTCGTTTCAAAGCAATATAATTCCTGATGATAAAGTCGCGTTTACAAAGCGTCAATTATTGTCAGAAATATCTAAGATTTTCGACCCACTTGGCTGGTTATCACCGCTTACAATCAGAGCGAAGCTACTGTTTCAACAAACGTGGTCCATGGAAACCAGCTGGGATCAAGAACTACCCGAGGTCATACAAGATAATTGGCCTAAACTACAGGAAGACTTTAACTGCATCGATAAACTCCGCATACCAAGATTTTTAGGTAACACAGAAATAAACAGTCAATTACACGCATTTTGCGATGCCTCAGACAAAGCTTACGCTTGCGTTATTTACCTCATCACCAAGAACCATAAGGGCGAGTACACATCGACTATTGTTGCTGCAAAAACAAAGTTGGCACCAGTTGCAAAGAAAACATCTCTGCCCAGACTTGAACTCTGCGGTGCTCTACTTCTATCCCAACTAGTGAAGAAGGTCATTGATTCCTTACCAAAAGCACGTATGACTCTTCATGCGTGGACGGATTCAATGATAGTCTTGGGATGGCTACATGGAGATATATCCAGATGGAAATCATTTGTAGCTAACAGAGTGAAGCAGATAACCGACATAATACCGGCAGAACGCTGGTGTCATGTCAGCTCGGAGGAAAACGCAGCTGATTGTGCCACACGAGGAATAACATTTCTTCAGTTATTAAACCATTCCTTGTGGTGGGAAGGGCCGAAATGGCTAAAAGGTTACGAGGGAAAAGATGAAACTCATCTCATGTACCAGTCCCCCATCATAGAAATAAAAGCAGCTTGTGTGAACACAGCCTTAGAACAAAATAATGTAACATTCATCAGTGACCTACTGCAAAACTGTAGTTCATTGACTCGAATTGTGCGCATTATTTGCTGGGTTTCACGTTTCGCCAAGCGCATTCGCGACAAACATATTTCAACATACCATAGTTACCTATCGTCATCAGAAATAAATAACGCATATAATTTAATTATTAAAGAAGTGCAATCACTGGAATTTCATCAGGAATTGCAACATATTAAATGTAAACAACACGTGAGTTCGAAAAGCAAGATTTGCAGTTTAAACCCTTTTCTAGATGAAAACGGCCTATTAAGAGTTGGTGGACGGTTAAATCACGCCAGTATAAGCACATCAGCGAAGCACCCTATCATTCTGCCCAGCCACAGTCGACTTACTGATCTTGTTATTAGCCAGGCTCACATAACAACTTTACATGGTGGCCCCCGACTAACCCTTTCATACATAAGGGACAGGTACTGGATTATCAGCGGAATCAGGACGGTAAAACGGCAATTAAGACTTTGTGTTAAGTGTCGTCGATTTAACAACGAAGTACAACAACAAATTATGGCGGATTTACCACGAGCCAGAGTTACGCCGTCAAGGCCATTTACGCATACTGGTGTCGACTTCACGGGCCACGTAGAACTGAAAGCCAATAAAGGGCGCGGGATCAAAACGACGAAGGGATATGTAGCAGTCTTTGTCTGCCTGTCAACGAAGGCCGTCCACCTGGAACTGGTATCTGATCTGAGTACGGCCGCTTTTCTAGCTGCATTTCGCCGGTTCTGCTCCCGGCGTGGATCACCAGGTCACATGTACAGTGACAACGGTACAAACTTCGTGGGAGCTAATCGACTCATGAAAAAGGAGTATAAGGAGATCATCCAGAACATCAACCCGGACTTCTTTAACAAAATCGGTGAGATGAACATCCACTGGCACTTCAATGCCCCTGCCTGGCCTAATGCAGGTGGGCTTTGGGAAGCCGCAGTGAAGAGCCTGAAATACCATTTGAAAAGGGTCATAGGTGATCAACGTCTTACGTATGAAGAGTTTTCAACGTTACTTTGTCAAATAGAGGCGTGTCTGAATTCCAGGCCACTATGTCAACTTACTGAAAACTCTGACGACGATTGCTTAACTCCAGGACATTTCCTCACTGGGACACCAATTGTGTCAAGACCTCAAACTGAACCGGAGTCTACATCGTTAACCACGCGGTGGCAACTCGTTCAAGCTTTAACCAAAAATATCTGGCAACGGTGGTCATCGGAATATCTTCAACAACTTCAAACGAGAACTAAATGGCAAAAACCACGAAGTAATCTTGAGGTCGATGACCTCGTCCTAATCCGGGAAGAGAACGTACCACCGGGTAAGTGGGCAATGGGTCGAGTAAAGCAGCTGCATCCAGGAAAGGATGGGTATGTGAGAGTTGTTACCGTCAAGACGAGTAACAATACCATACAGCGTCCAGTCAACAAGCTTGTATACTTACCCGTAAATGAGCAGAGACCATCATCCGAATCCGCGGCACAGTGCGTGGATGAGTCCTCTCCACGATTACCAGCTGAACCAGATGCTAAAAGGCGTTCCCCGCGACTACGAAAACAGAAACCTTTACAAGTCTTTTTCATGTCCGCTTTACTAATGCTTTTGTTTGTATCACCCAGTGATCAGACTCAGCAACTCAAATTGACGCCATATAATGTTACGCAAATTTCGAGCAACCAAGGTCTTTACTTCGACAAGATGTCCAACCTCCAAGTTATCAAGGACGAATGGAAACTCATTGTGTTTTACAACATGTCCACGTTCTATCACGGAGTAACGAACGTAAAGAGCTACATCACGCACTTGAAATTCACCGCCGATTGCATGGGCTCGCAATACGATAGCGTCATCCTACAACTAGAACAGGAAGTAAAAGAACTTGAGCATTATCAAACACTCCTCGAAAAACCTAACGCAAGAAGGCAAAAACGTGGCTTGATAAATGGAGTGGGGTATCTGGCAAATACTATGTTTGGAGTATTGGATGACAGCTTTGCTCAACAATACAAACAGGATATAGAAAAGATAACCACCCATGAGAATCATCTCCAAAAATTACTCAGGAATCAAACACTGGTCTTGGAATCAGAATACAACATTCTACGACGCAGCGAGGAGACAATGAACAACCAGTTCCATTTCATCAAGGAACATCTTCGAAACGCCACTGCTGAAATCAATCGGGTGCGTCTAGACAATAGGAACGGTTTATATGTAACATCTACCGCCTTAGCCGCGAGTGTCATTCTGGCAAATCTAATGCGCATACAGCACACACTTATTGACACCGTGACAGACATCAGCCACGGTCGTATTGACCCTTACCTCCTGTCACCAGAACAACTGGCTCAACAGATCAATATCATCTCCGGGCAATTGCAGGGAAACTTAATGACCCCAATTGAGTCAACAAACCTATCTGACATGTACAAAATCATGAAGGCGTCAGCAACGTTATATGAAGGCTATCTTATCATAGAGATAAAGATTCCATTGGTGAGCAACGACATCTTCGAGTTAGACAGGATCGTACCTATCCCTCAGAAAAGGGGAACGAATCGCATCATTCGCACAGTCCCAAGCTCGCCATTTATTGCCTACAACATCCAAATGGACCTCGCTCTCTTCTTATCAGATAGTGACCTGCAGGCTTGCATACATGTTCTAAGGAGCAAAAAATTATTGTGTACCTATGACAAACCTGTCTATAATCTAAAAATAAAACAATCGCTGTGCGATATTCAAGATGCAAGTGATATCAGAAACGTTTGTAAACAAGAAGTATCCACGTGCCACAATTATTGGGTCAAATTACATAATGTGAACTCCTGGTTTTATACCTGTTGTGAGTCATGTGAACTTCGTATTTCCTGTATTGCTGATACAACAACTACAGTCATTCAAGGCAGTGGTATCATTAACGTAGGTCAGGGATGCACATTGAAATCGGACGCTTATAGTATCCATGCGCACAACAACTTTCTACGTCACTTGAATATACAATCGAACATCGAAGTCCCAGAGGTGTCCATTCTAAACTCACTCATTAACACGACCTTGCCCATCGATTATGATTCTGCGGTAAACCACACCCACAGGTGGAATCAGCTGGAAGAGCAAATAAGAAACATTAAGGAACAATCTTCTACAGAGTTAACCGTTCACGACATTCATCACTATTCCGTCGCTTATATTGTCCTGGCCTTAGTTGTCATCTTAGGCGGGACCTGCATTTACCTCGTTACAAGAGGGAAGTGTCAGAACGCACTTGAAAAGCAGCAGCACGAGATGGTGGAAGTACGTGGGCAGCCGGACGAGCGCGCCCCTGGGGCGGAGGCGCGAGCCGAGCACGCAGGGCCGAACTCAACGGAGAGCGTGAGGGTAACTGTGCCAGTGCCAGTGTTCAGTGAGTTTAGTGATATAAGTAAATCTACCGAAAGTGTCGATAAGGGGACCTCACCCATGGTCCGTCAGTGAAAGTGAACTTGAGAAACCAGACAATTTAATGTTACAGACTTTACGACTTAGATTAGTTACATAGATATAAACCTAATGAAATCACCTTGTATCATCTTTCAACTGAAATATGTACCATTAATGTAAGTCATCAGTTTTCATGTGTTTAACTTGACCACTTATCATCTAGGATTAAACACGTCTCCTGTCTTCTCCTTTAGAGTTGGCAGTATGTACGGTGAACCCGCACATTAGTACAATTAAGTAGGTTTTGCTGCGTTTGCACACGCGCGACCATTTTATATAGTTGTTACTAAGTAAAATAAATTAGTGATTTTTCTACACTCAACACGGGCGGTTTTATTATCATCCCCGGTTTCTATCTTTTTACCATAAGTGTGCAGACTATCGTCGTACACATTGTGTATACAACAACTAAAAACTTTAAAATAAAAAACATTTTTACAAAAAAAATACAACCGACTTCCAAATAAAATCACTACAAAGTGAAGAATAAAATTTCGGCAGTCGGTGTCAAAAAACGAAGGAACTAAAACAGGAACACCAACTGCCGAAATTAAAGTTATTTTCACTTAGTAGTGTTTTTATTTGGAAGTCGGTTGTATTTTTTTGTAAAATAGTTTTTTTACTGTTCCGTGTACTCAATCTAACCATTGGTTTTTATTAACCAGACCTTATCTTTAATCTAATTTATTCGCTTTGACTTCTAAAAAAAGGTCACAAAGTCAAAAGTCCCTTTATTACTAATAACAGCTATATTTTCTTTAGATCAACCTTCAAAATAAGCTAATATGGTGCTAGATGTGAATCAGTGTGTCCTTGAACTACGCCTGTACAAATATTGCGTGTCCATACAGTCATTAGTAGCCTTACATTATGCCTCTATGCTCGTGTATAATGTCAAAAGTTAGGACAATCACGGCAGCAGTAAATATTGTTAACACCAGGTACCTATATGAGAATGTCTCTGTATAATTAAATGTATTATTTATGAAGAAAGTTGTCTTGACTTTTATCCAACTGCTAAAATAAAATACAACCGAGTTCCAAATAAAAATACTACAAAGTAGATAAACAATTTCAATTTTGTAGTAGGTGTTCCTGTTTTCGTTTCTTCGTTTTTGGACACCGACTTCCAAAATTGAAGTAATTTTTCACTTCGTAGTGTTTTTATTTGGAAGTTGGTTGATTTTTTTTGTAATTTTTATTTTTCACTTTTTAGTTGTGGTACATAACGGACCAGTTCTATAGGTTAGGTACCTATAATGCCCAAAGTAATGTCGGAATAACCGAATAACATGAAACTTGTACAAAACCGGTGAAATAAAAGTATACAGGGTGAACTGTTCACACCTGCGTACCCCTTTAGAGCGTACCATGATGTTATGTTATGAAATGGTGTAAACTATAAACAGACATGCGATCGCAGCTATCCCGAGTGATTTGCCATCATTTATTGAAGAGTTCTTTTGTATATCTCCGAAGTTCTTCATCAGATCTTGATGAAATTTAAATGGGACCACATGACAAGCACCAGGTTTCAAATAAACAACTGTCATCATAATTGGTTCACCTAGTAAAATGTTCTGAGGTAACACACATAAAAATAAATAAATAAAAAAGTCGAACCTTCTCCTTTTTGATGTAGGTTAAAAATCGCTTAATACTACTCTCTTAACACTCCAAGAGTGTGGTAACATTCAGTGTGGTTAAAAATCCTTTCATTTGGGATTTGATTCGCGTGAACTATACACCACATCAAGTCCTTTATGTTAGTTAGTTAGTGGGCAGTCCTAATTACGTTTGGAAATCCTAATGGATATCCGCAGCTCGAAGAAAAGTTATGTCGGTGTCTAACAGGCTTAGGTGCTATCTGGTCTGAATCCGAACCATGCTCCTGAAATTAGTAAGTGGAGAAACATATTCAAGGAGAAATTTTGGACATGCGACACACAGTACAAGGACGCGAAAAAGGGCCTAGCTGATTTGGAGAACTAATTCTTACATTGAAAGGTACTCATTGGTAGCAAACTATACTACTTTAAAGTTATAAGAGGGTGTAAGTAGCGAAGGTGTTGGCGAGTGATGCGTGACGTAAGGTCGGCACGCCACCGCCCGCCCGCCCCGGCTCGCCGCCCGCCCTGCGCTGATTCTAATCATGCTAACATAATTTACGTTGCGAGTTCCAGATGATTTTGCGCGTGATTCACCTCTGATAAAAGTTTTCAAGGAACTTGCTTAATCAATAGCTTTATTGGATTATTAACGACTCATGTTTAGTGGGTTTTCGCTAAGAATAACAACATTATGTAAAATTGAAAAATAAATGGTGTTTACGACCTTTTTTTGTACTACCAACAAAACTATGAGCAAATAGCCAAAGTCTGTTTTGTTGAGCTGTTACATAATAAGAAAAAAGTTCGCAACTCCATATGATTTTTAAACCGAATTAAAAAAGGATGAGGTTCTTATTTCGACTGTAGATATGTTTTTATGGTTGTGATGAAAACTAGTCACACTAGCTATGTCGTCCCTATCCTTAAGAGGTCACTTCACAGTCATCACAGGCTGTGCCTAGTTTGGGACCCGTTGCTAATCTTTCAACGTCATTGTTAGTTTCAATCACTGACCTCTATCATACAAGTACGCTGGACTAAACATACTATATGAAATGACAGTTGATTTTTGTGCTGATTCAAAGCGCCCCGCTCGAGCGTATTAGGAACTAAAATTGACACATTTAGAGATAGGTTAATACCGATATTTATCAAAATTAGGTAATACTAATATATTCGCCTGGAAATATTATAATATTGTAACTAATATATCAGTATTAGTGATATTTTTAAATTAGACTAATATAAAAATAGTAGACTTGGCAAGGCGTATCAGACATCTACTGTATTGACTTCTCGTAGTATGTTGGAACTAAATATCTCATATTGGTATTGGTGATGAATGTTATATGAATGCCTAATAATCAGTAATAATATGTTCAAAAGCAATGTGTAATACTAAATTCTGGAATCATCATCATGTTCAACCACAGCCTGACTTCGCCAACCGCTGAGCACAGGCCTCACTCTTGTACCAATCACCACGTTTCTGAGCATTGAGTTAAATATACTACGTACTAGAGGAGACTCCTCAACTCAATTGTTTGTAACACGAGTTAGAGCACGCGTACCCCAACTCACTTAGTCTGTGGCAAGCGCTCGCTGCAACGTGACACGTTTGAGTACTTAGTTTTGTTTCTTATAAAATGCCTTCGTGTGTATTGAGATACTGTTCAAACAACTCGAGAAATATAAATAAAAGTCAAGGTATGAGTTTTCAACAGTGAGTTGAAAACACGCTTAATTTAATTATATTTTATAAATTTATTGTATCACGTGACGTCGCGTCACCGCGGAGGCGAGAGGGCGGCCATGTTTGTGTAAATTTCAAAGAGTAAGAAAAAGTTCATCTGCGCGCATTGATTGTCTATCTGTGAACATAAGCGATGAGAGCGAGAAATACGAACGTTGTAAATGATTATCCATCTCATTTATTATTATTATTGTGTAAATGATGTTCCCTTCACGAATCCGATGAGCGCCAACCGAGTGAATCTGAACGATTGTAAGTATTAATCTAACTAGTGTACTTGAGCGAGGAGATACTTGCTCAAATATACTAGTTTTAAGGATAAGTTGTTAGCCTATACCCATATTTAAATCTCACTGAACTGACAGTAATGCGCTATAACTTTACTAGCACCACTAGTTTATAGCTTGCAATCTGAATTAAAATATTTTTCAGTTAACCTTTACAGCAATTATTCTATTACTTAAAAATTAATCATAATAAAAATAACTGAGATGTTTTTTCTCTTACGTATTTAAAATTATTCTCACGATCGATAAAGCCCATAAAAGTATTTTTTTAACGAAAGCTGTGTCCCATCTCTAATATTAGTTCCATGTACTCTCACGTTAAGTCACGTTGCTATCAGCGCCAAAATGGCGAAAATCAAATGTCTTCATTTTGTCATCGATAATATGTAGTCCAGCGTACTAGTATGATAGAGGTCAGTGGTTTCAATTAATTAATAAAAAGCTAATACAATCATCTAACATGTAACTGTGTAAGGTAAATATAAGTTTTTTTTTTGTTACTTTCACTGATACGTCACTTTGTAAAGGTAGTCAGTTTCCCAATTTGTCTCAAGTCGTATTTCGTCTCTTTCCCAACTCGTCCGACGCTTTGTTAAATGTACTGTAATGTACAAAATGAGACAAAGAAGAGGTTGGTTGCCTGTTGGCCTAATTATCAATAAAAAAGCTAGATATTGTCATCAAATTTCATATTTTGTTTTTCAGCTGTCATTTTATTCTTTTTTTATTTATTTCATTCTTCTTTTTTTTAATAACGAATTTACAGTTTTTTTTTCGACTTCAACTTGTCATTTAGTCTTTTCCTAAATAATAAAATAAGATTACCTACTTACTAAAAAGTAATATTAGTATTTTTTATAAAATTTTGCTGTGATGAAAATGTTTAGATATTTTGTGCTTAAGTGTACATATGCGTCGGACGAGTTGGGAAAGAGACGTAATACGGATTGAGACAAATTGGGAAGCTGACTACATGTACAAAGTGACGTATTAGTGATAGTGAACTCTGAGGATAGGGACGACCGAGCCAGTGTGACTAGTTCTCATCACAACCGTTTTTTTGTATGTTTGTTACGCGATTAATCCGCCAACTATAAACCAATTTTGATGATTACTTTTTAATTGAAAGCTGGTGCATCTCATTGGTTATTTTCCATCCCATTTATATTTGGTGATTATCTGATGAAAAACTTCGGAGATAAAACAGAACTACTCAATAAATGACGGCAAATCTCTCGAGATTGCTGCAATCGCATTTCTGTTTTTTGTTTAAACTATTTCATAACATAACATCACGCCGGTACGCTCTAAAGAAGTACGCAGATGTGTACAGTACACCCTGGTACACTCTCATTTCACCGGTTATGTTCAAGTTTCATTTTATTCGGGTAATCTATCATCTAGGCATCGCTGTGGGCATTAAAGATAGGTACCACATCTAAAAAGCAAAATATAAGAAAAAAAATACAAAAAAATTAAACCGATTTCCAAAACAAAACACTACAAAGCGAACGATAACTTTCTTTTCGGAAGTCGGTGTCAAAAACGAAAAAAATTGATACCAAAGACAACGACTTCCGAACAGAATGTTATATTTCGCTGTTTGTTGTTTTGTTACCTAATAATTTGACTTTATGAGATTGTATAGTGTAATAATTTGCAAAGGGTATTAATTAGAATTTCTGACATTGTGTATTTTTAATGATAATTTTGCATGCCTAAATTGGTGCAACACAGTGGACTGCGTATTCACTTGACATCTGGAAATGTATTATTATGTACTGTGTTGAGCAATAAATATATTTGAATTTGTTTTGGAAGTCGGTTTTTATCTTTTTGTAGAAATGTTTTTTCAGTGAATATTGATATATTCAGGTTGCTGTGTAACGTTTTGCCTGTCAATCTTGTTTCGATTCGAGTTCTAATTGTAATGTAACGATCCCTAAAAAACCGACCCAGTGCGAGTCAGACTTGCGCACGAAGTGTTCCGTACCATTATCGCAAAAAACGGCAAAAACAACACGTTTTTTGTATGGGAGCCGCTCTTTAATATTTATTCTTCTTTATTATAGCTGCAACAGAAATACATCATCTGTGATAATTTCAACTGTCTAACTATCACGGTGTATGAGATACAGCCTGGTGACAGACAGACGGACCGCGTAGTCTTAGTAATACGGCCCCGTTTTACCCTTTGAATACGGAACCCTAAAAAATGGGAAAAAAGATAACTCGTTCAGGCAGTCCAGTTCCAAATAAATTACCTACTCCTAAACAACATCGTTAAGAAAACTGATCGCAAAACTTTAAAGACCTGCAATTAACAAAATAATGTATCGATCGAGCCTTAGTGTTGGCAGCCATTTGTTTTATAAACGTTAGTTGGATTATTGCATTAATTAACTCATGCAATCGATGTAATTACATTGTTACTTAATATTTTACACGTTAGATTTATTGTTTACTAGTTTAGCTAGCGTGGAATTGGTACTTCCCCAATATCTTTATAAATAGCCTGTGTCATTCTGATGTAGCTACATTACTGTTTCATTAAAATTTGTTCTGTAGTTTTTGCGTGAAACATGAACAAACATCGAAACATGAATAAATAATAGTGATTGGATTAGATTCGACTAGTGGAATTCCCTTTTCGCCATTTTGGCGCTGATAGCAACGTGACTTAACGTGAGAGTCCATGGAACTAATATTAGAGATGGGAAACAGCCATCAGTAAAAAAAAAATTACGTACCACTTGCTCAAAAAAGTGACATTCTATGCCACAAAAAGCGAACATAACAATAGTCATTTTAAATCTGTTAAAATCAGGGAAAGCAAATTGTACTGAATTTCATTCATCCTCTAGGGGAAGAATGTGATTTAAATTTGGAATAAATAAATAAAATATCTTTATTTCAGACCTATATCAGTCCATAAGTTGTTAGTGGTTAGTAACAGATTGTGCTTAAATGCTATATTAGTGTTATTAATACTTACCGAAATTTATACTGAACTACATCTGTGTTTACACCATTGAGTATGTATATAAAACATTATACAAAAAAAAAAAAAAAGATCTTTTTGTGGCGATCCTTTGACGATTAAAATGTATGCTAGTGTTAGTCGATTCTGAGTCTGAGGTAGTCAATACTACAATAAAATTCTCTGCTCCACTATCCCGAGATTTCTGTCAATGATTTCACATATTGTCCATTTGCGTAGACAGTTTAGACACAAAACTACACCAATTTTATATCACAAGAACCACTAGGAATCAATCTGCAAATAATTGTTACGAGGCTTGTAAACGGGCTACAAAAGTTGCATATGCTTGGCAATTTTGTTGACCAATATTGCTCAGTATATTTGCAACTTATCACCCTTGCTGCCGGATGTTGCCCAGCAAGATAGTGCAACTGCTGGGTTGCTGAGGAATTTTGTTCGTACACGCGGAGCAATAATTGCGACTAGATCTCAGCAGTTGACGGAATGGCGGATACCGAAACTGTTCTCGTTGCTGAAGCATTTATTGTTTTGTATCATCGTTTAAAAAAAACCGAATCCGGTTCATATTGCAGTAAAGTCAAACCAGGTTAAATAATTTGCAATCTAGCTGGATGGACATTGAATACCTACATGCGACTATTATGAAACTTCGCGGCAATTACGGCCCAAGCATCCTTCATAAAGTTACGATCTTTATACGCTTTAGCTTGGATTTCGTTGATAAAGTTCAAAATCTTTTCGTTTGACCACTCGGCCTTGACGAACAGAATAAAATAAAAAATGGATACAAAACAACTTCACTATTCAGGCAGCGACAGGACAAGGTGGGGGGAAGCGAGCGATGGAAAAGAGATGCAATATAATCAGAGCAAAGACGATATATACGGCGATATAGCAGCAAAGTCAAAGTGCAATAAATCATTTGCAATATAGCCGCCTAGACATTGAATACATGCGGCTACTATGAAATATCTTGGCAATATCGCCGGGCTACACTGCAAGATTGCAGCAATTGTTGCACTGTGTTGAGCGATATAATTGGCAACTGGTCGGCTATAACGGGTGGCGCAAAAGTAATGTCATAATGTGAATTATGTAGATTACTTTTGCGCCACCCGCCCCTTAATTTTTGTAGATGGCGCCAAATGTCACAGTGCTTTGACGTTTATGTTGCAGTCATATAGAGAATTGGATGCCAACAAGCCACGGAGCGATACACACCTTTGGCATTCGATTTAGCATAGTACACCCCCTAAAGAACGTTGATATTATTGTTATTGCTTATTTGTCATATTTTGACGAATCCCATTTCCACTTAAGTGTTTATGTTAACAAACAAAATTTGCGTTTCTGGGGCACTGCAAATCCACATGAATTGCATGAAGAGCCATTGCATCCCCTCAAAGAGACTGTTTGGTCTGGCATTTGCAGTGAAAAAGTGATGAGCCCATTTAGCAAGTGCCTAAAAAATAAAAATTCCTTAATACGAGCACAATTGTACATCAACTTGGGAGGTGGCCATTTGAGCGACATATTTTTTTTCCAATTAATGTCATCAATTTTACACCTTCAAATAAACTTTTCATGAAAACATAATCCATTTTTCTTTCATTTCTAACAAAATGGCAGTCAATTCAAATTATGACATTACTTTAGCGCCACCCTGTACAATTGCAGCAAGAAATTGTCAAAAAACTACAAATGTTGCATATTGTTGGCAGTTTTGTTGACCAATATAGCTTAGTATATTTGCAACTTATACCCTTGCTGCAATTTCATTGTGCAATACATAGTCAGTTTCGATATTAAAGTTAAGTCAAGTCATGTCTTCCAGCTCGACCAGTCTCGTATCCTTGTTTAACTTTCTCTCAAATTTTCAATGTGTTACTTACTCGGCAACCTCAATAAATTAAGGCTCAATATTTTTCAATCTTCATATATCGTCAACTAAAATCCTCTCACGTGCTCATTGATACTGACGATTTTTTATAACACTATTGGGATAGGCACTGAGACACTCACGAAAACGTGATATGTAAAAATGTTGTACATGTTGGATTTAGTCAATAGAACAGATGTCAAAACAAATCGCAAGCACGCCCCTGGCGGCAAATCAAGAACAACTGCGCATTAAAAGCTAAGACGTCGTAGAATCACTGTCGATCCGTAATATTAGTAAGCAAGATTGTAACTGTGAGTTGTGCCTATTTGAATAACTCAGTGTATCGAATAATTTGTGTGATATCATTTTCACGATTGTAACCTACACCATGTCTTAACCTAAGGGACATCTTGACTTTCCGATGGTTTGCATCTATCGGCCACACTTGATGCGACATACATATTCGTGGGAAGGGCAGGCACAGGCAGGAGGCGCATATTGAAAGTTAGCCTGGGGCGGTCAGAACTCTAAATCAGGCCCCACCTACCTGCGTAGATTCCGTATACGTTTTCTTAATAATTTTACTTGGATCGTATGATTCAAAGGCTTGTTCTGCCGAGAATATTTTCGTCAAAGTGATCACAAACACCAACAGTTAACAGTAGGTAGGTGTTCAATCTTTTTTTTGAAAATCAACCAAAACAGTGCAAGAGAAATTCGCCATGTCTGACAATATTACCAGCGAATATGGTTCTACAATAGTGAAGACTATAAAATTTGTATGTACACTCTTGCGTATATTTTACAGTGTATAGTAATGGTGCTATCACTAGCTACGTCAATGTACGGAGTGATATCATTTTGTATACACTCTTGCGTATATTTTACAGTGTATAGTAATGGTGCTATCATTAGCTTCGTCGATGTACATAGTGACATCATGGTGCATCCTAAAAAAGTGCCATGATTTCATAAACTTTGTGCTTCTCAAAATCTCAACGAAATTTTAGTAAACTTTCTAAACGTGCCATTGTGTTTGATTCTGAAGTCGGAAACAATTGAAGACTCGTAGTCTGATGACAGCGATAAGTGGTACAAGTTTCCAATTTTGATTCTTCGCCTACCAGATTACTTCAAATCTTTGTACAACCACTGGTTGTTGGTTCTGTGTCACCACTTTTACGTAAACATCATAAAAGTTTTCAATGGATATATTTAAAGGAAATATCTTAAAAGTTCCCTTTTTGCATGGGGTCTATCCTTGATGACAACCTTTATTTTGTGGTCAATATCTGGTACTTTATATTCTAATGATTTTTCTACTGCCACATCTTTGGACTAACTTTTTACTGTTGATTTTCAATTCTTGTTTTTATATTGTAATTTTATATTCACTTTGTCGTAGTTTTAACACGAGCGAACATACAGCTACTAACATCTGTAGTCGCTTGTATATCGCCACATTGATATTTTTTCCAAGCGACGTCATTATGTTGTCTCCTTTTATTTTTAATTACTTTGGTACATGTAATAATATCTCTAAAAATATTTACTTTGCGTTTCATATTATAATAATAATAATCAATCACCTTAATGTTCTGGTATTGAACATTTTCTTCATCGTTGTTAGAAATATAAATAATAAAAGTCATATGTTATGAATACGAAAATTTTAAAATAAGCGCAGTGATCACTATCCGTGATATTGTGATCACTTATAGATTGATCGATATACTGATTGCGAGTCCCAGTATTAAGCTGAGGGATGGCTGTTTTGCGTGGTTGTGACTTGTGACCTATGCGTCACAATGAGTACTTATGCTCTGTATTTATATTTAAGTTTTTCCTTTTTAGGGTTCCGTACCCAAAGGGTAAAAACGGGACCCTATTACTAAGACTCCGCGGTCCGTCTGTCTGTCTGTCTGTCTGTCACCAGGCTGTATCTCAAGAACCGTAATAGCTAGAGAGTTGAAATTTTCACAGATGATGTATTTCTGTTGCCGCTATAACAACAAATACTAAAAACCGAATAAAATAAATATTTAAGGGGGGCTCCCATACAAAAAACGTGATTTTTATGCCGTTTTTTGCTATAATGGTACGGAACCCTTCGTGCGCGAGTCCGATTCGCACTTGGCCGGTTTTTTTTATGTTATGTGTCATGCCTGGCGCAAATAAACGTTTTTCTTTATTTTATTTCTTTCGTGAAAGGATTTTTCGTGAAAGTACTGATTACCACCCAGTTGTGCTTGTAATATGATTGTTACAGTCAGGCTGATTACTTTGTTTTGTAATAATTGTACCAGTAATAATTATTAATAAACCCAGGGGTGTAATTACCGCAAAATCAGCTGTAATAATGATACAGGCTCCGTCCTCCTGACTACTGGGACTTCCTAACGTGTGTATATTTGTAAAACGGTATCCATAAACTCAAGCTCTTTCAATTAAAACTGACAAAAATATATCTTAGGACTTTTAAGGTACAAGAACGGCAGTACTCGATAAAGGCAGAGAAGTTGTTTTAATGAATAAGTTTGCCGGCAAAAGGCGAGAAAAGTACAAAGGTATTTTTTGTTCGTTTGTAACATAATGCAATAAAAAAAAAAAATAGACGTATAAATAATTTACCTATATACAAATTAATGAAAATAATTATGTATATTATTGAGATGTTTGAATAACTTGGCGTCTAGGAGCATTAATTGTAGCAATAGTATCTTGAAAACAAAGTGGTGAATCCATCATACCCTATACAGGCGTTTTGTAGAAGAATGGGCAAGAAGAAAGCTTATATTTGCTTTATCGTTCTCGGCGCAACCTGTTTCAGATAACTATTTAATTGTTTGTATATTTGTCTTGTTGTGTACCTATTACCTAGTAACAGATTAGAATAGAATATAATTTATTGTACTTACATCAAAATAGTTAAGGACGCTATTACATTTTTCTACAAATAACAGTGCTTTTCAGGTACAATTTTAATGTATATGCAATCACAGATGTGAAGATATCATGGTCTTAATTTAAAGATAATATATTCAGCTCCAGATTGGCATCAGAAAAATTGCATGACATCATACAAAATTTTCGCACAAATACGTTTTGCCCATCACAATAATCGCAAAAATATTAAAAAAGTAGGGTCCGAATAGGTCCCAGTTTAGTTAATTTTACAGCATTTTTTATCTTCAAAATTATAAAAAAATTGCGGTATATATAGTCCTTTACAGGTTCAGATAATTAATTTTTACCCAAATCAATAAATATTTTAATTATTAGCTAAAATAAAAACACTTGCCGACTTGTTCATACATTTTGCACTAGAAGCTTATCATTCCGCGCTCAGAAGCGCTCGTGGAAGGACGAGCGTATCGCTTTTTTGCAAAAAATAAATACGATAAAAGTAATAGAAAAGATTGTAGTGTGCATGCGTGAGTCGTATGTCGTGATCGAAAGGAGTTGATATTTTACCGGACCGAAATAAAAGTATGTTTGAGTTTCCTTTTATTATTAGAATGTGATTTAGAAATTATGTTGGGTATGATCGGAATTTGGATAGGTATTGTTAAGCAGTTGTTGACAAGGTTGAGAAATGGATGGGTGGGTTTAAGCAGCTCTTAGTAAGGTTAGGATTTGGATGGGTAAGGTTAAGCTGGCGGCGGTGAAGGTTAGAAGTGGATGGGTGGGAGGAGATTTATGATTTGAACCGGTTTGTATGTGTAGTATATGCGAGAAAGAGAAGCATATATCTGTCGTCTCCTGCGCACACGGCACGACTCGAGACGCGGCGGACGCGCTGTGTCGATGAGCGCGGAAGCGGGGAAGTGTGTGTGACCGGTGGTGGCAAGGAGCCGATATAATATCTAATTAAATTGTTTGAATACAAAGTGCAACTGTTGTGACCAGTGATCCAGGTAAACAATTACATTTCCCAACAACTGGATACTACATTTTGGCGACGGGTTAAACCGGTAAGTAATTACGGCTATATTTATAACCTAGAAAGCAATGGGTGCCTAAACATTAAAACATTTTTTTTTCTTCCTGTAAAAAATAAAATAAAAGGGGATAGAGATGAGGTTTAATTTGCTAAGCTGGAATAATCTAGGTACACAATCCATACTGTTATGGTGGAAAAATGGTGAAGGGTTTGAGGTTACTGTGGGTAGCTCTTGGACGTAAACTTACGAGTCCCTTAATCAAGTTCACGGGGGAAATCATCAATAATTCAATGTAATATAACTAATAAAAAACTATACAAATTAGATATTTAGCGTAAGCTAAGTACTACCTACCGAATGTTTCCAAGAACTCGCGCAGGAGTAGGTACCTATGCGGCGTCGGCGCGGCGCCCCGCTCGGAGCGAGCGGCCGTTGTAGTTGAAACTAGCTTATTATCATGGTACCTAAGCACCTATTTGGTTATTTGAAACGCCACAGCAAGTAAATACTAAATATACTAGAATAATACGTAAAAAACAAAGTAACCCAAAATATAATAATAGTTGAAATTTTGGTGTTAGCGATGTTTTGAGAAACTGCGTTGGATTTTGAACCTTATGTTATTCTTTGGGTCGCTTTTAAGGGATTATTTGGGAGCGGTTCGACGGCTCAAATAAATTCTAATCAACATTTAAACACCTGCAATTTTAGGTATAAATCTGCATGTACGTTTCGACGACACATTAAAACAGCTGTTACTTATCTGTATCTCAAGTTCTACCTCGGTTTTCCACACGGAACATGTTGGTGAAATTTATGTGTGTTTTAGAAGTATTTTATTCGCGGGGTAAGAAACTGCTATCAATAAGTACCTAAAGGACGACACGTACGACGATTACGATGAACTTAATATTATTAGGTAATAATGGTATTAATAGTAGCTTGTGTATTTATTATACGTATGTATGGGTACGTATTGAAAGTATTTGTAACTATCTCAGGTTAGTTAGGACTTTTTATTTGATCTGAGGTCCAGTCAAGGAGGAATAGTCCAGTCAATAAAAAGTTACATTTTGTTTTGTTATCACAAATTTTTTATTCCATTTCAATTATTTTATTGCAAAGGAAAAAAAACAAAAGGTCAATACAAGTTAAATAAAATACCTACCTACATAATAATAAAGGATGCAGATTGTAGTAGAGCGTGATGGCATGAATAAGAAGTAGGTATGCAGATGATGCCTGTAATACCTGGAAAAAAAAAAGTATTTTGGAAGTTGAAGCGAAGCGATGGTGACTGAGTGGGGATTAAACAGATGACGCCAGTTTAGTCTGCTGCTACAGTCTATGTTTGCTTGTCAACAGGGAGCCATTATGACGACGCTGTCACTTGAAAAGTTTGACTGTGATGGAGATACCAACTCCGTAGGCACGAGATGGGAGCGATGGAAGAGGAGTTTATATATATATTTGGAAGCTGCGGGGATTAAAACTGCTGCGAAGAAACGGGCAAGTTTACTGCACTGGGGAGGAACCGAGCTACAGGAAATATTTTTTAATATACCAGGGGCAGATGCCACCTCGGAGGATTCTGCTGACCAGGATGTGTTCCAGATTGCAATTCAAAAACTGGACAATTATTTTGTACCTAAGCAGAATAAAAGATTCGAACGACATACCTTCAGACAAATGAAGCAAGAAGCTAATGAGAAATTTGAAAAGTTTTTAGTGAGACTTCGGCAACAAGCCACCAAATGTCAGTTTGACAATGTAGAAGACCATTTAATTGATCAAATAACAGAAAGATGCGCATCAGAAGATCTTCGGAAAAAAATACTTAAAGCGGGAGACAACATGACAATTGACAATATTATTTCTGAAGCTAATGCCTTAGAAGCAATACAAAGACAGTTAGGCGAGTTTAAGGGCAAAGAAGGAAGTACAACACTAGGGGTTAACAAAATAGAAGACAAGTCCAAAGGACCAACTAAAACAAAGGAATGCTTCCGATGCGGCAGCTGGGGGCACTTTTCAAACAATGAAAATTGTCCCGCAAGAGGAAAGAAGTGTCTTAAATGCGGCAAAATAGGTCATTTTAAGTTACAATGTAAAAGTCAAATTTTGAAAAGAAGACATGAAGACACTAACACAGATAATGGACAGAAAAAGGTTTCAAAAAAATTCAAGAAATCTTCAAACGCACATGAAGTAAGAAACATAGAGGAGGAAGAGGAAGAAAATACCAGTCAAGTAGATTATTTATTTAACATAAACGGAAATGATATGGTTCATTGTTTAGTCGGCGGAACCAAAATAAATATGATGATAGACTCAGGATGTAAGCATAATCTTATCACGGACAAGACATGGGATAAAATGAAAAGCATGGGCGTAAGGGTAACTGATGAAGAGAAAGAACCAAAAAAGATGTTTTTCGCTTATGGCTCGGAAACACCATTGCGTCTTTTGGGATCTTTTCGTTCTGATATTGAACTTGCCGGAAGAATAGAAAATTCAGTTTTCTACGTAGTGGACAAAGGCACACGAAATTTATTAGGAAGGAAAACAGCAATCGGCCTTGGAGTTTTAAGAATTGGAATAGACGTTAATCAGATTGGAACCAAACCTTTCCCTAAACTCAAAGATATTTTAATACAAATACCTGTTGATGACAAGATAAAGCCCACAGCGCAGCCATACAGAAGAATCCCAATTCCACTAGAAGAAAAAGTTGAACAAAAAATTGCAGAGCTACTTGATAAGGACATCATTGAAAAGGTCCATGGACCCTCAGATTGGATATCCCCGATAGTTCCTATAATAAAAGAAAATGGTGACATAAGATTATGTGTCGACATGAGACGCGCTAATAGGGCAATCAAACGAGAAAACCATCCATTACCAACAATGGATCAGCTGTTGCCAAAAATCAGGAAAGCTAAAGTTTTCAGCAAACTAGATATAAAAGATGCGTTCCATCAGCTTGAACTCCATCCTGATTCGCGAGATATTACAACTTTCATATCGGGAAAAGGATTATATCGTTATAAAAGATTAATGTTTGGGATTACATGCGCTCCTGAGATATTCCAAAAGACCCTCGAACGCATTTTAATTGGATGTGAGGGAGTCATTAATTTCATTGATGACATTTTAGTCTTTAGCGAAGACCAAAATGAACATGATGTTAGACTACAAAAGGTGCTAGAAGTCCTAAAGGAGCACGACGTTGTCCTGAAAGAAGAGAAATGTATCTACAATGTGCATAAAGTCCAGTTTTTAGGCCACGAACTTTCACAGAAAGGGATAAGACCACTGGACAAATACATATCAACTATTAAGGACTTCAGAGCACCCCGCACAGTTTCAGAACTGCAAAGCTTCATGGGACTTGTGAATTATGTGGGTAAGTGGATACCTAACATGGCTACTATCACAGAACCTCTAAAAGAATTATTAAGACGTAAAACGGCGAGAAACGCTGATATAAGTGAGCTGTGGAAAGAAAATCAGGAGATAGCATTTAAAACGCTTAAGACTACTTTGAGTGAAATACCGAATTTAGGTTATTACAACGTCAAGGAGAAGACTTTGGTATTTGCCGACGCCAGTCCCGTAGGGCTAGGTGCAGTATTAATTCAAATTAATGAATCAGGGCCACGTATAATTGCGTATGGAAACAAAACTTTAACCGATTGCGAGCGACGGTACTGCCAAACCGAAAAAGAAGCCTTGGCTCTCGTGTGGGCCGTGGAACACTTCCACATGTTTTTGTATGGAAAGCAATTCCAGCTCATAACAGATCACAAGCCCTTAGAAGTGATATTCGGACCAAAGGCAAAGCCGTGTGCTCGCATCGAACGGTGGGTATTGAGACTTCAATCATACGACTACCAAATCACTTATCGCCCTGGAAAGAACAACATTGCTGACTCCCTTTCAAGACTTTGTAAAAACCTCGACGGACCTAACAACATTAAAGGAGGTACAGATTATGTACACAACATAGTGCAACAAATAAAACCCGTAGCGGTGTCGCTGGAAGAGATTGAAGCTCATTCTAGACAGGATCCAGACATACAAAAAGTAAGAGAAGGTGTATACAACTCCAAATGGGACGAAAATGTCAAAAACTACAAAATTTTTGAAAATGAGTTATGTTTCTGTGGTGACATTCTTTTGAGGGGTACAAAAATAGTTGTACCGAAACTACTACGACAGAAAGTTTTAGATGCTGCGCATGAAGGGCATCCCGGAGTTGTTGCCATGAAATCCCGACTTCGGACCAAGGTCTGGTGGCCTAGATACGATAATGATGTCGAGAAACTAGTTAAACCCTGCAAAGGCTGTACTCTGGTATCTGCACCGAACCCCCCGAACCCAATGAAAAGAAGGGAATTGCCAACACAACCGTGGGTTGATACCGCAATCGACCTTCTAGGTCCCTTGCCGTCTGGCGACTATCTGCTAGTGATAATAGACTATTATTCGAGATACAAAGAGATTAAGGCCTGCCGCGATATATCTAGTAAAGCCGTAATAGCAATTTTGAAAGAGATGTTCAGTCGATTAGGATGTCCAGTCACAATTACGGCCGATAACGGCAAACAATTCGTGAGCCAGGAATTTAAGGATTTCTGCCGTAATAACAACATACATTTGTTTAACACGATCCCATATTGGCCGCAACAAAATGGGGAGGTGGAAAGGCAGAACCGGGACATAGTCAAGCGCTTAAAGATAAGTCAAATTGAAAAAAAGAATTGGAAAGAATCCCTTCTTGACTATCTCACTATGTATAATGGCACACCGCATATAACCACGGGGAAAACGCCAGCGGAATTGTTTTTTCAGCGCAAATTTAATGACAAGATTCCAATGATAGATACACTTGAGTATATCTATAGGGATCAAGACGTAAGAGATAGGGACAAAATCCAGAAGGAAAAAGGAAAAGAGTACGCGGATCAGAAAAGAAAAGCTCGGGAAGGAGTTTTACAAGCAGGAGATGAGGTGTATATAAAAAATATGCACAGAACAAACAAACTCTCTCCAAATTTTGAGCCAACACCTCATACGGTAAGATCATGTAAAGGAGGGGATATAGAAATCGAAAATAATGAAACAGGACAGCGACTTAGAAGGAACGTGATGCACTTAAAGAAAATAGATGGGGAGTGGCAGGTAACGGATGGTGAAGACGTCAGTAATAAGGACGCGTCCGTGGAAGGAGAAAACAAAAATATATATATATAAAAGGAAAAAGTATAGAAATAGGAAGCGAAGGAAGTTAAATGTATGCATGGCATGCAAAGAGGAAGTGAAAAAAAAAAAAAATGGTACTTGGAAGCTAAGAAGAAAATTAAAAGTAAAAAGGATGATGATGATGATGAAGATGTCTGTGATGTCTAAAGTGATGATTATAGGTAACTATGTGAAAATAAAGTTGATTGATAAAATTGTTGTTTCATTACATTATAAAAAAAAATACAATCTAAACAGTAAGGAAGGGATGTAGTATATGCGAGAAAGAGAAGCATATATCTGTCGTCTCCTGCGCACACGGCACGACTCGAGACGCGGCGGACGCGCTGTGTCGATGAGCGCGGAAGCGGGGAAGTGTGTGTGACCGGTGGTGGCAAGGAGCCGATATAATATCTAATTAAATTGTTTGAATACAAAGTGCAACTGTTGTGACCAGTGATCCAGGTAAACAATTACATTTCCCAACAACTGGATACTACAGTATGTATGACGAATACGGGGTCAAACCAAAATACAAGATGGCGGCGACGAAAATTTGGCATCTTTTCGTCACAGGTGTCATTGTCATGTTTTTTGGGGTTGCTTTTATCGAATATGGGGTCAAAACCAAAATACAAGATGGCGCCGACGAAAATTTGACCGCTTTTCGATATGGGTATCATTTTCATGTTTTTTGGCGTCGCTCATATCGAATACGGGGTCAAAACCAAAATACAAGATGGCGCCGACGAAAATTTTTACCGCTTTTCGATATGGGTGTCATTTTCATGGATTTTGGCGTCGCTTATATCTAATATGGGGTCAAAACCAAAATACAAGATGGCGCCGGCGAAAATTTTACATCTTTTCGTCATGGGTGACATTTTCATAGTTTTTGGGTAGTGTGTCATTAGCTGATGCTCATTATGTAATACTCCAAAATTTTTTGATGGTAATATTTTATTTAATATGTAATGCAAAATGTTCAAGTCATTTTTAGGGTTGCCCCTATTACTAAGACTGCGGTCCGTCTGTCTGTCTGTCTGTCTGTCACCAGGCTGTATCTCATGAACCGTGATAGCTAGGCAGTTGAAATTTTCACAGATGATGTATTTCTGTTGACGCTATAACAACAAATACTAAAACAGAATAAAATAAATATTGGGGCTCCCATACAAAAAACGTGTTTTTTTTTGCCGGTTTTTGCAATAATGGTACAAAACCCGTAGTGCGCGAGTCCGACTCGCACTTGGCCGGTTTTTTAATCCTTGTGACCGGAAATTATTTCGTTTTAGGTATCTACGTTGCATTTTTGTAAAAATACCTACTTACTACAACAAAGTGAAAGCTAATTCTTTTTTCGAAAGTCGGTGTCGGTATCTATTGTTTTTCGTTTTTCGACACGGAAAAGTTATTATTTTTCTCTTTTTAGTTTTTGTTGGTACCCCATATTGGGTAGGTATACTAAATAAATCTGTTAACCCCCTAAAAACGCACAAGCGTGATTTTATATTATGGTATCGTGAAAACAAAACATAACTATACGATCACACTAATCGCAGGTCATTTACTATTTGTTATTGAAGAGTTCCATTGTCTATCTCCGAAGATCTTTATCATATCCTAATATATTATACAATAAAACCTTCCCTGAAAACACATACATTAATCGACGTAAACCCGATAGTATCGGATAAGTAGTTTTAAAGAAAATCGCGGATACATACGGGTCGAATAGATAGAGCACCTCCTTTTTTTGAAGTCGGTTGAAAATAATAACCTACTTTTTACGACGACGGTTTGTAACAGTTACCAAATGCATTTTCAAAGTGCCAACTAACTTTCCTGAATCAACTTCAATAAAATTAAAAAATAATATCAAGGACCAATATTATTTGAGTGGTGTATAAAATCGAGCGCTCAGTAGTTTCAATGAGTGCGTGCGCGTAATGTTGTTGTGTGCTACTAGATACCTAAATTTGAGTTCGTCGAAAATGTAACAGCGTCCTTAAGTACCCAATTCTTTTATTTACTAACAAAATGAGCTATGTTTATGTTGCCAGAAATGTAAAATAAATGACTTTGGTAGGTACTTAATCAACATTATGGGTATTTTATTTAATGCAATCTTTTTTATTTCTTTTGAGAAAAATCTCTTCCCTCCGATGGGCTTCGTCGCAGTGTAGTCGAAGGGTGCCCTGATAAGTTTTGATACAAGGCCCGCCTAGGGCTACGCCACTGGCCATGGCCCTCTTGGCCTAAGAGTAAATACAATACTGTAGGTACGAACCCTATTTCACTACCATCTAAACCCAAGAACCAAAGTTCATATATCAGCAGATTCTAACGGACTTCCATTAGTTAGATATTCGGTCATGCATGGAGTACTGCTCTCATCTCTTAGCTGTTCTGCCAAATACCTGCTTGATGGACTTGAGTCGAGACGGGCCATAAAACTCATCGGCAAAGATGCACTAGTCGAGTAAAAGCTCCAGAGCGTTGAACATCGGCCGAGTTGCAAGACTGTCGGTTTTTTATCGGGCAATGGAATTGCACAATTTGATTCCGTCTAGCCCATCCCATCATCGGACTACGTACGGCAATGTGCCATCGGTATATGATCATATGGAAATCCCATCCATAAACAGTAAACTTTTTCGGAATTCTTTCCCTCTACGTACCTAATAGAAATTCTCTGCCGAAGTCCGTGTTTCCTGATAGCCACAATACAATTAATATAGGTTGCTTCTTGGTAAGCCGGTTTCACCGTCCACCATATCAGCTATTGCCATCAGGTGAAATAGTGGTCAAACGCGAGTCTTGCGTTGGTAACAAAAAAAAAGAGGTAGCAGCAACTAGAGGTTGACATAGTAGCTATGTCAAATGTCCCCAATGACACTGAACAGTATACAAGTCAAGTTTTGCAGTTAGACCTTGAATACGTGAACAGGCAGTGCCGACATAACGTGTCAACGACAACGATAAACTACACATTACCTGGGTCATTACTTTTACATGTGTGCGAAAGCAGCGCAAGTTGGTTATCGACTCAATCTCGAGCATTGATTGATCTTTGATTCTTTGAGAGTTGTGCGAACAGCTCTGAGTCTAAGTTAGGACATAAATTAACACATTTGCATGTTTGTAAGATTTTTCGGCGTCCAATAATTACGTGAGGCGTTTGGGGGATGGTGGTAGTCGAGCCGAATCTCACGTGGGGAAGAGGGGGGAAATATAAACTATACGTAAGCCTAAAAAGAAATCGGCGTAGGTATATAGTCTAATATTTATCCCAAATTAGGTAGGTACCCCTATATATACAGATGTCTCATTGATTTTTTAGATGTCGCAGTCTCGTTGCTTTATTTGTTCTTCAAAGTGCCTATTTTGCTTTGCTTTACTATTTTACTTTATAGGTATACAAGTTATTTTTGTCACTAATTAGATAACTACAAGGTAAATAATAAAACAAACTAGCTTTATCACTCCTCAACTCATTAGTCGGTCATAAACAGGAAAAACATCCCATTAACTCTTATCAGTGTCCAACTAATTGTTTTTGTACTTATTTGTGTGTATTATTTACCTCCAAACGTTATATTATACATGCAACATAAATGTGGCTATTTGACCTACCGAATTCCTACTTCACGCCCAAATTACACGCAAAATTAGTTGGTAGGTACTCTCTCACGCAACCTTCAAGGACGTATTTCAAATCATTCTCGTGCTGTTCCGTAGTTTCCTTAGATCTGAAGTTGAGTTGACCCACTGGCCTCGATATTAACTAAAAAGGGCCAGCCATGTTGTAAAAATTCAGACTCCAAGCTTGTAATTAAGAAATGCGAACAATTTTATTTTAAGCGCGACCTAGGCTCGGCTATGAACCTATTTACGTTCTGACGTGCTTTGCAGCAATAAATGATATCATTGTAAAAAGATAACTCATTCCATGAAGGTTTTTCAACTGTTCGCAGTCATTATAGACCTTCATCAATGTTAGACAAATATAAGGAATAGTCTGGGATTCTCATCTGCACAAGTACGTAGGTAGGTAAATCAATAAGCTAATTATTCTAGGTAAGATAGAAAATGTATAAACATTGGGGGCTAGACGTTCTTCTCTTCCTAGAAAAGAGAGGTGATCACTCCCTCAGAAGTCACAATTAATACAAGTTTGTAAACTAAACAAGATGCGATATAACATTGACGGTGCCGGAACGGTGTTGACGTTTGTATTTATAAGTATTTATTTTTCTTTTTTTCTTCATGATTTATTATGTTATTTTAGATAATGTGTACTTAGTTTCGCAATATGAAAAAATTTTAGAAATTGAATGTACCTAGAACTTGTTTTGGAATAATAATTAAGGCAGTTTAATACTAGACTTTTTTTTTTGGTTAATAATTAAGGCAGTTTAATACTCGACTTTTTTTGGAAAATAATTAAGGCAGTTTAATACTCGACTTTCTTTATGGTTAATTATTAAGACAGTTTAATACTCGTCTTTTTTTGGCAAATAATTAAGGCAGTTTAATAGGTACTCGACTTTTTTTTGGTAAATAATTAAGGCAGTTTAATACTCGTCTTTTTTTGGCAAATAATTAAGGCAGTATAATACTCGACTTTTTTTCGCAAATGGTGATGATGATGACGTTTTATGCGTGTTAACTGAAATAATACATTAAATAAAGATATACCAATTTAGATAGCGGCGCCATACGTAAAAACATTAAATTTAATTAAAAAATTAAAATGTTTATTTCAATCACAAAGGGCATTCCGATACGTATTATTGGAGATCACCTTTTAAGCAAGGAATTGCTTGTATTAGGAGACTCCGCACTTCCACTTATCATTACTTTATGCAATTGAAATGTAGACAATGTAAACATGCAAGACTAAAAATAAAAGGGTAACTTAAAATTATACAAAGAGTTCTGCAAATGAATGAGCGTTAAAAAAGGCCAGATCGCGTCTCAGATCAAATAAAAAGTCAAGATGGAACGTTGCAAACAACAAAGTGAAGCCGGTTCAATCTAAGCCTTGCCATACAAATACACAATTAAACGCACTCACGTACAACGAAATTAAGCCTTAGCTTGTCCTTCGAGCTTACAGATCAAATAATAAAGCTCAACTGACAAGCTAAGGGGTAGTTTCGTTATTATACGTGTGCGCGTATGAACGTGTGGTATGTGTGTCACAAGTGATTGTGTGAGTAAGTGCGTGAGTATGGGTGTGAGTGTGAATAGTGAGGTTGTAAGAAATATCATCATAATCATCATCAGTGTTTTAATGTTCCCACTCTGTGAGAGGGAATGGGCCGTAATCCACCACGCGGGCCCAGTGCGTGTTGGTGGTTGTCACATATCTTCGAGTTTTTGGATCTAGGACATGCCGGTTTCCTCACGATGTTTTCCTTCATAATGTTTTGAGAGCAGTGGTGATGAAATAATTTACACAAAGTAAAGCGCCTGCCCGGGTTTGAACCAACGATCTACGACTTGTAAGTCGCGGCCGTTACCACTGGGCCGCCACTGCTCTCAAGAAGCAGTCTTTTACTTTACATGATATTTATCATGTAAGAAAATTATCCCGGTATAAAAAAAATATCCTATGTGCTATTCCTGACTATAATCTATCTCTGTGCCAAATTTCATCCAGTTCCGTCCAGCCGTTTGAGCGTGAAGAAGTAACAAACATACAAATAAACTCACAGACCATCGCCTTTATAATATTATAGTGTGATTATAGGTGACGTGATAGAGGCCCACCGGTATTGGGACACGGTCCAAGCTACCGGCGGTCTAGGCTCCAGAGAGAGGAACCTCCTAACAATACGAGCCGTGTCTAGCAGTTTTGCTTTCAGGATCAGGGCCTTGACCCAGCCGCCTAAAGAGAGCCTGCTAAGGGTTTGGTCGAGACTCGTGGCTATAAACCCATTGGCTGGCACGAGTATCGGTACAAAGATCGCTGTGTCCACATTCCACATCCCACATGTGACAACCTCGCGAGCCGATACTTCATTTGTTTACCTTTCTCGGCTTTCACGAGGTTCCCGTCATGCGGGACGGTTATGTCAACAATCATTGCACGCCTCTTGATTCGGTCCACCACCACTATATCAGGCTTATTGGCTGCAATAGTCCTGTCAGTGATGATGGACCGAACCCAGTACAATGTGATATTGCCATTCTAGAGAACTGGGTCGGGCACATACCTGTAGTACGGCATCTCCGATGTCACAAGAGTGTATTTCAGAGCAAGTTGCTGATGGATAATCCTGGCTACAAGCAAGGTTGTGCCTATGCAAGTAGGTACTCTTCGTTAGCTAGACGAGAACAACCAGAGATAATGTGGCGCATAGATTCACCCGGGCGGTGACATGCCCGACATCATTAAATACACTACTTAATTTATTAAATAGTGTTATTGTTACTTATTTAACAATAACACTATTTAATTTATTATTAGCATATTGGTTTCCCGCGGATTGACCCATAAACGAGTAACTAGTTTTAACTATTTATTTCTTCACTATATCCAGTTCTTCCAATATTTAAACAGGGGTAAATTATATAGCGAAGTAGGCCGTGTGTCGACCTGGTTCCACACGCTGTTTGCTTTTCCCTTCGTGTGCGAAGTGTCAAGCTTGACGCGTCAGTTGAAAGTGCGGGTAGTCCGGTAGTTACGTTTACAGCTGCAGTGAACTAGTAGCTTTGGTAATACATCACCGTATGTAGGTAGGAGTAGGTACGCCCACGATCTACAATAACATGCTATCGAGCAATTAGTGGCGTTATTTTTCATAAAAGTCTTGAATTTGAATACTGAATAATTTAATAGCTTTTGTATTTATGATGGTACCTAGACTGAGGAACTTCTTGATAAGCTCGAACGTGTGCAGAATTTGTGCATCCGTTTCATATTTGGCCTCCGAAAATACGACCATGTGTGTGTGTGAATTTCGGAAGCGGTTGAAATGGCTGCTTATTCGACAGCGCCGAGATGCTCACACTCTTTCATTACTCTTTTCTTTACTTCATAATCCTAAGTCTCCTTTGTATTTTCGAGAACGCTTTGAGTATCTTGTTCCGAGAGGAAAACCTTGTCGTCTGCCATCATCTTTTCTCCTTCGTACGCTTCAATCCGTTACGGTGGATCTTTTACTGTTCGCGCTGTGCGCCTCTAGAATACTCTTCCACACTCTATACGTGATAACCCTTTATTGGAGGTTTTCAAGAGAAGAATTAAGGAATGTTTCCTATCAACATGACTCATTAATTTATGTATTTACAATAAATTGATTTATTAAAAATTACAAGTTTAACAATATATTTTTACAATAAATTAAAATTAAAAATATTAATTTTAGTTTTGTATTAAATAGATATGTATTATGTTTATGCATTGTGTGTTGCACACGTATTTGTTTAGTTTATTTAGTGAGTAAGTATTTACATTTGTTAAGAGTTTTAATAAGCTTTTGTTGTGTACGTGAATGTACTATCCTTAAATGCATATTGCTCCACGCAACTGAGGTTTGCTGTTGGAGAACCCAACTATGTGTTAAGCTCGCCTTTGTACATAAACTGTCCTATTGTATTTGTAGATATGGAGAGACCGTAACATCACGCGAATAACTAAAACCAATTTGGTGACTTCGCTAGTCTTCTCAATATTTAGTTATGGAGCGGAGACCTGGACACTAAAAAAGGCCGACAGAGACCGAATATACGCCTTTGAAATGTGGAGCTGGAGGAAAATGGTACAGATTCCATGGACCGCCTTTCGCACCAACGTGTCTATTCTGAGAGAGCTTAATGTCAAAACTAGACTTTCCACTATATGCCTTCGTAGGGTGCTGGAATTCTTCGGACATATTGCTCGTAAAGGGGGTCACAATCTTCAACAGCTGATGGTGACAGGCAAGGTAGATGGCAAACGTCCCAGAGGACGCAGTCCGACGAGATCGGACCAAATACGATCTTCTCTGAACATCAACTTCCACAATGCCTTTCATGCAGATGGTGGAAAATCGTACGGGAGAAAATGATGCAGCGGAGGAGTCACGCCCCTCATTAATGAGGAAAACGACGCGAGGAGGGATTGTATTTGTATGTTTTTTGATGTTTTGTGTACAATAAAGAATAAGAATGATTTGTAAAACATATCTTGATTTAGGAGAAATCAATGAGATTCCTCAGTATATAACATTATTGGGAGAAAGTGCCACCGTGTTTGTCTTTGGTATACTTAAACTCTAAGAATCTCTTGGGTCGAAATCAGTTAAATTAGATAGGTATTTAAGTATAGATATAATTATGCTCTCACGCGGTTTGCATAAAGAAATAACAGCTTATATTTCACTTTTTATACAGGAAAATCAGCGCGAGCTCACGTAATGACAGCCCGATAAAAATGACAAACATACAGATTTAAATTCTAACTTTTAAGAATTCAAATTGTATAATTTTCCAAGATTTTACTAAACAAAAACTGAAATATTATTACTTATGAATATTAATCAAACTTAACCTAAAAATGTAGTTAAAGCACTAAACAATTTCGCAAAGCCTACACGTATTTAACGAAAATGCATAATTAAGCATTTAAAAGCTGAGACTTGAACGATTAATTATGTAAATTATTTGTGAAATATATACTTTTTTGTATTCATTCGTGGTTACCTTATATCGAGGTTGTAACCTAGCCCCCACGTTCGTTAACACTACAGAACACGGTGTTAAACTAAGCATTTTCTACCCACGACACGATAGTCACGACACATTACTTTACATAGGCCTAAACCTTTGTAATGTAAACACCTACCTATGTAATAAACATAGTTATGCATAGTAGGTACATTATTGCAAAGGCCGGGAAATAGGTGAAGTCCTCGGCCTTCAATCTCATACTCGACCTGCAATTGCCATTTCCGCCGAGGCATATATAGTGCTTTTCTCAAAAGAATGCAAGGCAATAAAACATAATTTTTATATTATACATTTAATTTATTAAAAGTTACAACAACATTGCTGGAGCGTTGTAATGTTTCAAATTCAAAAATCGCTCCTGCAATGGAATTGATCAACATTGCTGGAGCGTTGTAATGTTTCAAATTCAAAAATCGCTCCTGCAATGGAATTGATCAACATTGCTGGAGCGTTGTAATGTTCCAAATTCAAAAAACGCTCCTGCTATGGATTTGATTTATTTTGTCCGTAAATTCGAGACTACGAGTGTTCTGTTTTCGAAAATAATGACATATTTCCATGCATGTTTGAGAAAAGTAATGTTAATGCAAATAGAACAAGTCATCATTACCTACTCACGACTCTTCGAGTCATCTCACTTTCTTCTTTTCTGTTACTTCATAAATATTTATTTTATATAAGTAAGTATATATTATATTCAATATGTATGTACGTGTTTTACCTATTTTAGTATGTTAATAACAACTTTTTCTTTTTAAACAATGCACTTGGGGTGGGATACTCAACATCAAAAACCAAAACATCAACAACCAAAATATCAACACCATATAATCAACAGTTAAATTGTTCAAATAATCAGAAACAACATTAGTTTCTCAAATAAATTATGTAACCTTTTTATTCAAGCAATATTTCCTATCGCCATTTACCTCCACATAATAAACTAGGTAACCTGCCAAAATGTAGATTTTGAGAGGAAATAACATTCCGGCTAGCTGCCATAACAAAAAAATATCGGCGAAGGTCGTATACTTCAGGTACGTTAATCAGAGCGTGGTATGTTGTGGTGGTCAGTGGCCACTGTGCCAACAAGGAAAATGGGTCAGCGATTAATCGCGATAGGAGCAAGCTCGAGTTCGCTTGCGATTATATGGAAATTAAACGATCAACCGTCGCACTGCTGCCCACTGAAGCTACACTACACCACTTAAGAACCAGTTTTATTGCCTTCTATCGTATAGAAATACACAGCAAAAATTCTAAAACCTTTTTAATACAACCGACATAATTCATCAAAAACTTTATTGCCTTTGTTTTTGCATGCAATTTTATAGGAGACTTACCACATTTCAACTGCATGTTCTAACGTGGTATGCTTTCTAGAAAGGTGCACTTTTCACTTGGGAAATGTTTCAAACTTTCCACCGAGCCGTCAATCAACCTTAACCTTCCGAACACTTACTGCTACAACTGGCTTGTAGTAATGAAGCACAATGATATTGGGAGGTGGGGTGTTATTTGGGCAGCGATTGTATCATGAGGGTTGTCGATAATCGTGCGTGCAGACGGCCACGTCGATGTCCATTGTGGTAATTGGTAAATAAACGCCGATGACAGGGACATGGTGTGGCACAATGACTGAGGAGTCGCCATGACTACAAGAGGGACGCCCGCGCGTTGCCATAGTCGCGAGCCACCGGCGGGAGCTCGTGCCATACCGTGCAAGGTTAGGCGGATATTACCATGTCTCTACAACTTTTGGGGGATTTGTGACTTAATCAACGCAGTGAATATTGATTCCACTATTTTATAATAGCTTTCAAAGGTGCTCGTGTGATACTAGTAGAATGTGTCACACGAGCATTCATAGTAACTGCTACGTGCTAGGCATTAAAGAGTTTTTGCAGCTACATGAAATTTAGCGTGACAAGCGCGCGTGTTTCAAAATTGTTACCGCTAATTGTTTTTAACCTCCGCCGGAAAAAGAGGGGTGTTATAAGATTGACGTGTGTTGCTGTGTATCTGTGTGTCTGTCTTTGGCATCATAGCGTCCAAACGGGTGAACTGATTTTAATTTAGTTTTTTTTTTTGTTTAAAAGGTTAATCGAGAGTGTTCTTAGCTATGTTTGAATAAAATCGGTTCAGCCGTTCAAAAGTTATGGGCGTTTTACTGTTTGAATCGGGGTGTTTTCGCAAGATATCGTGTCATAATTTCGTGTTCAATAGATTGCCGATCGAAGCGTATCTACTATGTACTAGATAAATTATGTAGCATGAAATAAAAATGTGACGGGGGTGTCTAAATTTTGAAATTTTACTTGTTCTAAAAATAAATAAGTACACATAATTCGGTAAAGGTATTTATGGTAGGTACATGAAACTATAGAAAAGTTATAAAATAATATGATATTAACCGGACACAGGAACACATTTGTTATTAATACTTCTTTTGCAGCCTGGTGGGCATGCCGCACTGTCGACGGGCCGCTTGTCTTCACCGAACCTGGATTCAAGGTTCAGTTTCTCACAGGTGACAGTTAAGGTAGTTGAGTTGATGGCCAAGGCTGCAGGAATCGGCCACATGTGTCTACAGGGGGAAATCGTGGCTAGTTGTTCGCACCTTCCGTTGTAATGCACATAGGAGTCAATAGTACACGGATTCTTTTCGCAAACAGGGATGGCCGAGTCTGATTTTAGAACCAAGTATTCTCCGTCTAGGCAGGGACCTTTTCTGTAGGCTGGCCAACACGAGTCTGATTTTGGGTGATACAGGAATGCTGAAATGAAATTATAAATTCTATTATAGTTACTACTGAAGTTGATTTTTAGTGGTCCCAAGTGCGACTAGTGAGCATGAGTAGAGACCGGCAGGCTTATTACGTATATATGTGGAGAAAATATGTGGATGTCTCTTAACTATTCTCAATCTCATTTTTTTTTGTTTTTCTTTTTTTAATTGGACTTTTTACAATAGTTCGCAATCATCTTTATAGCCCTTTGCAAAGAATTATGTGAATGTGTGAACATTGTAGGCCTTCTAGATGTTAATTAACATTTGTTAACTTTGTTATATATTATATAAACTTTTTTTTTTTTTGTTGTTCCTTACGACTTATTGTCGGGCCTACGTTGTCCCCCCATAGTATTAATGCTGTAACATGGAAATATTGTAAAACCAAACCATTTTTAAAAGAGTAACCATGGAGTTTCTTGCCGGTTCTTCTCCATAGGAAACGACCGACCAACCCGAACCGTGCACCTTTTGTCGACGTTTTATAAGTGCCCATATAGGCCTATGTAAAATAAAAATAAATTGATTTTGATTTTGTATCTTTTGCAAGAGCAAAACGATAGCGATTTTTGCGCATCAATTGCTCTTCCATACAAAAGTTTTAGAGTTGCTAACGGTTTTTTTTTTAATAAGTGCATTTGACAAAAAAGCGAGCAATTAGAAAACGATTGTGTAGGACCCACCATACCTACACTGCAGGTAATTCCGTCTTTTATGACATAAAGCGTTTGATCGCTCTTGCAAAAAATACGTAATAAGCCTGCGGATTATATTCATTTGCATAATATTTGCATATGAAATTGTATATATATACCGCATTCTCAGCGGAAATTGCAAATTAAACTTATATCTAGTGACGATGCATATTTTCGCTATGTTCATTATATTTTCGGTAGGTTACCCTATTGATAAGTGTAATCATAAAATCTATAAACAAAATTTCGCATCCTAACATATTTCACTTATAAAAAAATAGATTCCTGATTGTTTAAGTTCACAAAAATGCTAAATAATTTTTAACCGGCTTTCTAAAAAATTAGGAGATTCTATGTTCGACTATTTATGTATGTTCACCGATATCTCCGTAAATTGTGGACGGATTTTGAAAATTCTTTTTCTTTTTGTTTTAAAGAGTATGTTCTGAAATTGGTCCCATATTTTAATTTTGTGCAGATCTGATGAAAAACTTCGAAGATATACAACAGAACTCTTCAATAAATGACGGCAAATGTCTCGGGATTGCTGCAATGGCATGTCTGTGTATTTTTTATACCATTTCATAACATAAAATCACGCCCGTACTGGCGTGTCCCCTAAAGGGGTACGCAGATGTGTACCTACAGTTCACCTTGGTACACTCGCATTTCACCGGTTATGTTCAAGTTTCATGCTAGTCGAGTAATATATTCTGACATAACTTTGTGCATTTCAGATACCTTACTATAGATCTTGTTCATTAGTACCATAACTAAAAAGTGAAAAATAAAAAACCTTTTTACAAAAAAATACAACCGACTTCCAAATAAAAACACAAAAAACTGAAAAATAGCTTAAATTTCGGCAGTCGGTCTCAAAAAGCGAAGAAATAAAAACAGGAACACTGACTTCCGAAATTGTAGCTATTCACTTTTAAGTGTTTTTATTTGGAAGTCGGTTGTATTTTTTGTAAATAAAAGTTATGTTTTTGTTGGGATCATTTCTTACCTGGTCTGCAGTCGCAAATCCAGTCATCCTTCTGGTCTCCCGGGTAGTACAGCTCGCTCTCTGGACACATGGATGGAATGTACACCGGCAGACGGTTCTGGAAAAGAATAGAAAAATTGTTACTAAATTAGAAGACACACCTAGAAATTAGAACAATAAAAACGCGCCACGGACCTACAAGATAACGAAGTCAATATAACACCAATAGTGGTGTTACATTAGTGGGCTTATCATAATTAGAAATTCCTAAATCAAAATTGAGCATGTACTAATCACAGTTCAGTGTCGTGTTATTAAAGTCGTCACAATCTAAGAAGTCCGATTTGACAGCTTTAAAAATACTTAGTTCATAACAGCGTGCTGGTGCCTACACTTATGTAAGGAAGGGTGGGTATGGCAAAAAAAAATATTAATTAAAAAAATCTAAAAACCTGAGTGCTTAAAAAGCGAACTTAAAAGACGTAAACAAGAAGAAAATCATGCTGTGCAGTCGGAGGATACATATTCTCGAGCTGGCTGAACAAAACCAGATGTATCCTCCGACTGGACAGCATGATTTTCTTCTTGTTTACATCTTTTCAGTTCGCTTTTTAAGAAGTCGGATTTTTTGATTTTTTTAATTAACTTTTTTTAGTTTCAACTTATTAGTATTTTTTTTAATTAGGTACATTTAAACAAATAAGTGTAATATATTTTTGTAAAAAAGAAAAAACAACACAAAATGGCGCCCAAAAGCCGCAATTTTTTCTTTTCCAATTTTTATGTAGCCAGTGACACTCGCAGGGTTAAGACGAATCAATTGACGTAAGAATCATCATAATCGGCTAACACGTTTGGTCTCTAGAACGCCACATAGGAACAAACATACATACATACATACATAGACTGATAAACACATTACCCTCCTTCGGCAGTCGGGTAAAAAGACATGAAAGTAGGATTAATGCAGTAGAAATGCGCTCCTTGCGAAGTATGTGTGGTGTAGGTGTAACTTTAAATGATAGATTAAGCAATGAAAATAATAAGACAACGTTGTGGTTTAAAAAAAGATGTATAATTGAAAAGTTGGCCATGTTGAGAGGATGAATGAAAGGCGACTAACGAATTGTATTTGCAAGGCAGACGTGAATGGAAACGCCGGGAAGGGACGCCCTTTTTTATAAAGACACACATAGACCTTATAGGTGATGTTCTTCAAAAAGGCCAGGTGCGCAGTACTCATAACCGGCGTGTGTGTATGACTAGATGTTTGAATGTGAGTGAAGCAAAAGAAGTATGTAAGGATCGTAGCAGGTGGCGTTCTGTAGTTTCCGCCTACCCCCATGGGAAAAAGGCGTAAGTATATGTATGTATGTAAAAATATTTAATAATAATTAATCTTGATGCTTGCGAATGATTCTCGTTGTTATAGTGTATAGGTAACATAGTAATTAATTAGGATTATGAATTTGATTTTTCAATTTCTCATGTAGAAATAACTTTCTATATAACAAACTAGAGGACGCCTCGCGGTTTCACCCGCGCAGTTCCCGTTCCCGTGGGAATACAGGGATAAAAAGTAGCCATTGTCACCCGGGGATAGAGTAGCTTCCAAACGGTGAAAGAATTTTTTAAATCGGTCCAGTAGTTTTGGAGCCTATTCGGTACAAACAAACAAAAAATCTTTCCTCTTTATAATATTGGTATAGATGGTCTCAGATCAAATAAAGATTCAAGATGGAACGTTGCAAACAACAAAGTGAAGCCGGTTCAAACTAAGCCTTGCCGTATAAATACACAATTAAACACACACACGTATAACGAAACTACCCCTTAGCTTGTCAGTTGAGCTTTATTATTTGATCTGTAAGCTCGAAGGACAAGCTAAGGCGTAATTTCGTTGTACGTGAGTGCGTGTAATTGTGTATTTGTACGGCAAGGCTTAGTTTGAACCGGCTTCACTTTGTTGTTTGCAACGTTCCATCTTGACTTTTTATTTGATCTGAATAGATGGTATAGATTAATTAATACTGAGAAACGTCAACGGACTTCTTAGATTGTGTGTGATGGACTTAGTACATGAACAATGCGATCACACTAGTAAGTATTATAAAGTTTGTGAGTGATATTGTTACTTCTTCACGCCAGAACGGCTGAACGGATCTGGATGAAATTTGGCACAGTTTTTTTTTTTTAAACTTTGCGTGGGTACTTGGAATTTATTCCTGTATCGTGGGTGCGTTTACAAACATATAAACTCACATACACAACACCCAGAGCCGGAACAACTATCTGTAGGTCATACAAATATTTGTTCCGTGCGGGAATCGCACCCGCGACACGCAGCGCAGCAGTCAATCCCTCAACCACTGCGCCAACCGTGCAGATTATAGTCAGGAATAGTATATTATAGGACTTTTTATCCCGTGAATAGATTCCCTCTGGTTAAACGGCTGGCAGGAGCTAAGTAGTAAAATATTTCGGCGAAGCAGGTGCGAAACTTGTTTTCCGGCAATTGGAAATATTTATCCTTAGTTGGGGAAAGTGTTAAGTCTGTAAACAAACAATCAAAACTACTCTCTCCACCATTACTTCCAGCTAACTGCGGTTGCAAGAATTAATATTCATCGAAGTCCTAACAGGTTTTTGGATTAAAGTCACAAAAGTTCACAGAACTCATGATACTAACAAGAATTTATTGTAAGCGTGACATTGTACTTGGGAAAACCTAATACCTAACCATTTTAACTTTAATTTAATTGTAAGTTCGTCGGAATAACTTATTAGTATTTCAACATAATATGAAATATTGATAGCCTTATTTGAACTAATAAAGTATTTATATGAGGCTATTAAGTATTGGTATATCCTATATCTACAGATGATTCATGCCTAGTTGCCACCCGTCCCGATCCTGCCGGGACAGTCCCGATTTGGATAATATCGTCCCGAGTCCCGACGGCCTATTAATTCTGTCCCGATTTTTAGGGTTCCGTAGCCAAATGGCAAAAAACGGAACCCTTATGGATTCGTCATGTCTGTCTGTCTGTCCGTCCGTATTTCACAGCCACTTTTTTCCAAAACTATAAGAACTATGCTGTTAAAACTTGGTAAGTAGATGTATTCTGTGAACCGCATTAAGATTTTCACACAAAAATTGAAAAAACAACAATAAATTTTGGGGGTTCCCCATACTTAGAACCGAAACGCCCCCACCCATACGTGTGGGGTATCTATGGATAGGTCTTCAAAAATGATATTGAGGTTTCTAATATTTTTTTTTTCTAAACTGAATAGTTTGCGCGAGAGACACTTCGAAACTGGTAAAATGTGTCCTCCCCTGTAACTTCTGAAATAAGAGATTGATAAAACTAAAAAAAATATATGATGTACATTACCATGTAGGTAAACTTCCACCGAAAATTGATTTGAACGAGCTCTAGTAACCGCAATTTACCAAGTATGGAACCCTTCGTGCGCGAGTCCGACTCGCACTTTGCCCGTTTTAACATGTGACAATTGCTCAGTTCGCTCAGCTGTACGGTTTTGTAGACACCGATGCACGATGCCACAAAATAGAAAGTATACAGAAGTACCACTCCCGCCTTCCTCGACAACTGTCACCTATACAGTATACTTACCCGGACTCTCTAGGGTTGCTACTATATTGATTCTTAATTTAAAAAAGGAGTATGTAGTATACATTTACAAACATAAATATATCGATTCGTCTAAACATACATCATATCATGCTTACATGCCGTACAGAGCATCAAATATCCATTAAAGATCACGACGCCACATACGACGAAGATTGGAGGGTAACAAGACTTAAAGTAAACGTTTTGAGAATACTTTTATTATGCGTACAGCTAAGGAGTGGAATTCCCTGCCGGAGTCTGTGTTTCCCGACAGCTACAATCTAGGGGTCTTTAAGTCAAGAGTGAATAGGTAACTTCTAAGCAAGCGACCTTCAATGCAGAATTTAAAAACAATACAAGAAAAGTAAAACAAACACAGACTTAAAAAAAAGGAGTAGGTTATCAATTCGTCGGATTTTAAATTTTTATTTTCGCTGGATTACTCAAAGACGCCTGGACCGATTGAAGCGGTATACTTTCCAGGTAGTCCCATACTCATCAGGTCAGGATCTAATGATGGAATCCTGGAGAAATAGAGGTAACTCCTCAAATAATATAACGTATAGCGATTTTGGTATTTTCACTAACAATGCAATCATTTCCACTCCGAAAGAATCTTTTGGTGAAGTGGAACTGATGAAGAATACCACAGAGGCTCACTGGAACTCCTTAGTTATTAGTATTTAACGGGTATAGGATATCTCGAATAGTTAACAGATTATGAGGAAGCTGTACGGCAGGCTTATTACGTATCTTTTGCAAGAGCAAAACGATAGCGATCAAACGCTTTATGTCTTAAAAATCGGCATTACCTGCAGTGTAGGTATGGTAGGTCCTAATTGCTAATCGCTCGCTGTTTGTCAAATGTACTTATCAAAAAAAAACCGCCAGCAATTCTAAAACTTGTGTATTGAAGAGCAATTATTGCGCAAAAATCGCTATAGTTTTGCTCTTGCAAAAGATACGTAATAAGCCTGCGGGTCGCAAGTCCGTATACTGATTCGCCGTTAGTTGGTTGGAGGGAAACACGTCACAGTTAGATCCACTAGTTAAATTTATTTGAGATAAGTAAATTACAGTATAACTTAGATGGAAGGAGACTATTTATCTCTCTTGGTTTGGATAGCAACACGGCCATAAGATTACTATCTACGTTGGTTGCTTTGTTATGATGTTGTATAAGGGCACCTTATGACGCACATCGTTTGCTTAAAGTAGGTTGCCAGTATACAGGAAAATGTACGGTGATGAGACCGTACAGAAACGAATATCTACTTATAAATAACTAGCGGACGCCTCGCGATTTCACCTGCGTAGTTCTCGTTCCCGTGGGAATACAGAGATAAAAAGTAGCCTATGTCACCCGAGGATAGTGTAGCTTCCCAACGACGAAAGAATTTTTGAAATCGGTCCAATAGTTTTTAATTTTATTCGTTACATACAAAAATACAAATCTTTCCTCTTTATAATATTAGTATAGATTGGTATTTGGTACGATCTGATGATGAAAGCGGAAAGTTGCCACTGGGACTCCAAAATAAAACAATGTAATCCTAATCTGTTTGGGCTTATTGGAATCGTCGTGCGATTTACTTTTTCAATAAATGATTCTCATAGTAATTTGAGGTATCTACCAAAACTAAAAATAGAAAAATATATTTGTTTTTTCTTCCCACAAAATTAAACCGACTTCCAAAGGAAAACACTACAAAGCGAAAAATAACTTTCTTTGCCGAAGTCGGTGTCTTTGTTTATTTTTAATTTTTCGACACTGACGACGTTTTCTTTTGGAAGTTGTTTTAATTTTTTTGTTAAAAAGTTTTTGCAGTCGATCTGATGGCCCAAATTGGACCGTCGAATTGCCCTGATTATTCTTGTTCAAAAGGTGGCAATCGTGCATGGCTAGAGGCGAGCATTTGTATCAACACAACGCTATTCTTAGAAACACTATACAAAATGTCAGCATAGCTATTTAGTAAGGCTACTTAGGTAATGTCCCCATTAAAATTGTAGGTACTGTCCATATTTCATTTTCCTTCTTGGAATTATATGAATACTTATAGGTTGCGTAACAGAGATGAGAATGTTGAGATGGATGTTCGGAGTGACGAGAATGGATAAAATGAGAAATGAGTAGAGGAAGTTTGAAAGTGAAGTGGCGCCAGTGACAGAATAGTTGAAAGGAAACCGTTTGTCCTGGTATGGTCATGTGATGAGGAGGGATGAAACGCATGTTACTAAAAGAGTTATGAATATAAATGTGGATAGATGGAGAAGGAGGGGAAGGCCAAAGAAAAAATGGATGGACTGTGTGAGGAGTGATATGAAAGAAAAGGGAGTCAGGGATAGCGTGACGGGGGGACAGGACGGTATGGAAGAAGAAAACTTGTTGTGCCGACCACAAGTATCATGGGATAAGCGCAGAAAGATGATGAGGCTCTTCAGTTATGAGGGGAAAGTTGCATATAAACATAGAAGGCGCGTCTTTCCTCCGCTAAAAAGAGCCAATTCCACCCGGCTCCATCTTTTCGAGGTGTAACCGTGCCGATAACGAACCATCTTGAGCTTCTTGGCATCACGTTGACATCGACACTCAATTTTGGCCCAAACATTGAGGCAAAGGCTCAACTGGCTGCCAAAAAGGTGGAGATCCTTGCGAAGTTGAGATGGTACTTCACGCCAGAACAGCTGCTTAAGTTGTATCAAGCGCAAGTTCGATTTTGCATGGAGTACTGTTCTCATCTCTGGGACGGATCTGCCAAATATCAGCTTGATGCACTAGAGCTGATCGAAAAGCGGGCCAAGAGGCTTATCGGCAATGAGGCACTGGTTGAGTCAAAGTTCCAGAGCCTTGAAAATCGTCGCCGAGTTGCCAGCTTGTCGGTTTTTTCACCGACTTCCCAAAAAGGAGCAGGTTCTATGTTCGACTTCATGTTTGTTTTTTTTTTTTTTTTTTTATGTATGTTCACCGATTACTCCGTCAATTGTGGACCGATTTTGAAAATTCTTTTTTTGTTTGAAAAAGTGTGTACGCAGATCTCTCATTTCACCGGATATGTTCAAGTTTCATGAAATCTATTTTGGCGTTAAAGTTACCTTATTATTACCTTGCCTATTACGTACAACTAAACATAACGCAGAAAAATGGTACCTACGAAAGACACCGACTTCAAAAAATTAAGTTATTTTTCACTTTGTAGTTTTGTATTTGGAAGTCGGTAGTATTTTTTTGCAAAAAGTTTTTTTATTGTCGGTTGCATTTCGGTGAGTGTGCAACGGAATTGCCTGATCCAATTCCACCAAGCCCGTATCATCATCGGACTACAAGACGTACGGCGATGCGTCATCGGTACAGGTGGACATCCCACCCATACTAACTAAAAGTTTTGGAAATACTTTCATTATGCGTACAGCTAAGGAGTGGAATTCCCTGCCGGAGTCTGTTTTCCGATAGCTACAATCTCGGGATCTTTAAGTCAAGAGTGAATAGGTTACTTTTAGGCAAGCGTGTTACACCTTCGACCACATGATTACTTACCATCAGGTGAGATAGTGGTCAAAAGCAAGCCTATCAACAATAAAAAAAAAATAGATTTCTAATGACTGTGTGTAGACAGTACCTATTGAAGTGTCTTTTTAACCAACTTCGCAAAAAAGGAGGAGGTATTTAATTCGACTGTATTTTAATTTATTTTTTTATGTGTGTTACCTCAGAACTTGTTACTGGGTGAACCGATTTTGATTTTTTTATTTGAAAGCTCGTGCTTGTCATGTGGTCCTTTATTAAGATCTGATGAAGAACTTCGGAGATATACATCAGAACTCTTCAATAAATGACGGCAAATCACTTGGGATAGCTGCAATCGGATGTCTGTTTATTGTTTACATCGTTTCATAACATAACATCACACTAAAGCATCACACTCGCTCTAAAGGTGTACGCAGGTGTGAACAGTTCACCCTGGTATACTCTAATTCCACCGTTTTTGTTTAAGCTTCTTGTTTCTGGGTTAATCTATTCTGGCTTCACTTTGGAGAATTGGTCCGTTATGTACCCACAACTAAAAAGTGAAAAATAAAAAAAACTTTTTAACAAAAAATACAACCGACTTCCAAATAAAAACACTACAAAGTGAAAAATAACTTCAATTTCGGAAGTCGGTGTCAAAAAACGAAGTTCCCAAAACAGGAACACCGACTTCCGAAATTGAAGTTATTTTTCACTTTGTAGTGTTTTTATTTGGAAGTCGGTTGTATTTTTTGTTAAAAAGTTTTTTTTTTATGTATCTTCGTCCACTTTTTTCTTACAAAACTAAAACAAATTGTTTCCAAATCTAACATAACATTACGCCTGTATGGGCCTGTATGTATACAGAGGGTTAAGCAAAGGTGTAGTCCCATTTAGAATACACGGAGATGATTACGAGTACATGGAACTTACTTGGGAATCACCTAACAAAGGCAGGCCTATTGCTATCAACAGACCAACAACCTAGACTCCAGGCTGCTAAGTTTACCTCCATGACCAGGGAATCGAACCCAAGACCTATGCTCAGCAGTAGCGCTTGCGAGCACTTAATCAACAACATGTCTACTTACTAGTGTAAAAATACCAAAATCGCTATATGTATGCCTATAATATTTTAAGAGTTCCCTCGATTTCTATATGAATGCCAGTTTTTTATTTTTTTTATTGTCTATAGGCTCGCGCTTGACCACTATCTCACCTGATGGAAAGCTATGGTGAAGATGAAGATGTGATATTTGAAGAGTTCCCTCGATTTCTCTAGGATCCCATCATCAGATCCTGACCTGATGACCATGGGACCACCTGTAAAGACCCTTTCAAACAAAAGAAGAATTTTCCAAATCGTTCCAGGCGTCTTTGAGTAATCAGGGAACATACATAAAAAAAAATGGTTCCAATGAATTGAGAACATCCTCCTTTTTTGAAGTCGGTTAAAAACAACTTAAACATTCGTTATGGCCTATCCACAGCTTTAGTGACGTAAAACGGTTACTTTCTAAAGCATTTATTTATTTATCTATGCTTTATTGTACACCCGAAAATACAGGAACAAATGAAACTTAAAAACAAATAAAAACTTTTTTACAAAAAAATACTACCGAATTCCAAATAAGATAACTACAAAGTAAAAAATTACTTTATTTTTGGAAGTCGGTGTCTCTGGTAGGTACCATTTTTTTGCGTTATGACTCCGTAGCTGTACGCATAATAAAAGTATCGCCAAAACGTTTTGTGCGTATGGGTGGGATGTCCACCATGTACCGATGACGCATCGCCGTGCGTCTGGTAGTCCGATGATGAAACGGGCTGGGCGGAATTAAATCATGCAATTCCATCGCACACTCCCCGGAATGTAACTGATAAATAACCTACAAGCTGGCAACTCGGCGACGATGTTCAAGGCTCTGGAGCTTTGATTTGACCAGTGCCTCATTGCCGATGAGTTTCTTGGTCCAAAATTGAGAGTCGATGTCAACGTAATGCCAAGAAGCTCAAGATGGTCCTTTACTGACACGGTTACATCACGGAAAGTTGGAGCCGGTTAAAATTGGCTCTTTTTAGTGGGAAAAAGACACGTCTGGGCCTTATACCCCGTTAATTCTAACCTTTACGGTTAGCTTCATCATTTCAGCCAAAAGTCGTCCACTGCTGAATATAGGCCTCCCCCAGGCGACACCACATTGACCGACCCCGTGCGTCTCGCATCCAGCGCCTTCCCGCAACCTTAACCAGGTCATCAGTGTACCTAGTGGGAGGCCTTCCAACGTATCGTCTTCCGGTTCGCGGTCGCCATTCCAGAATTTTCGGAGTCATCGGCCATCCGTTCTGCGAGCAATGTGCCCTGCCCACTGCCACTTAAGTTTGGCAATTCTTTGGGCTATGTCGGTAACTTTGGTTCTCCTGCGGATATCATCATTTCTGACGTGATCACGCAAGGAAATGCCGAGCATAGCCCTGATAAGGCTCATTGTGAGCGGTCACGTCTCGGTCCCATACGTGATCACTGGCAACACACGGTTAGCTTATCATTAATATAATGGATTAATTATAAACGCGGCTCTAACTAGTGCAGAGCCTTGGGCTTGATACCTAGGCGTAGCAAAATCATTTATATTTATTGATAAAACATGTACATGGCAAGTATTCGTTATTTTTTCATTGTGGCTGACGGGGTACCTTCTTATCGTCACTTATGCAACACTGAAGGGTGTTTTTATTTGCCTACAATCGTGATGAATTTTATTTCTTAGTACCTGAAGCTGATACATGACCAGTCTAATGTACTAATCATAAACGCGGCACTTACGAGTGCATAGCCTTGTATTTGACTCCTAGGCGTAGCAAAACCATTTGTGTTTTAGGGTTCCGTACCCAAAGGGTAAAAACGGAACCCTATTTCTTTTTCTTTTTTTTGTAACCTTTAGGGTCGCGTTTGACCACTATCTCGCCTGTTGTTAAGCGATGATCTAGTCTACGGTGAAGCACGCTTGCCTAGAAGAAACCTATTCACTTTTGACTTAAAGACTTTGAGAGGTTGTAGCTATTAGGGAACAAAGACTCTGGAAGGGAATTCCACTCCTTAGCTGTGCGCACAATGAAAGTATTAGCAAATCGCTTTGTGCGTATTGGAGGGATGTCCACCATGTACCGATTGCGCATGGCCGTACGTCTTGTAGTCCGATGATGGAAAGGGCTAGGCGGAATCAAATAGTGCAGTTCCGTCGCACACTCCCCGAAATGTAACCGATATAAAACCGACAGGCTGGCAACTCGGCGTCGATGTTCGAGGCTCTGGAGCTTTGAGGCGACCAGTGCATCGTTGCCGATAAGCCTTTTGGCCCGCCTGTCAATCGACTCAAGTGCATCCAGCTGGTATTTGGCAGATCCATCCCAAAGGTGAGAGCAGTACTCCATGCATGACCGAACTTGCGCTTTATACAAGTTAAGCAAAAAAAGACACGCCTGGGTCTTAGCAGCATTGAAACTGACGAGATTGGCATCAACCCATTTGGAGACCGCCTTCAAGGACAGGTTCAAGCGTTCAACCATGGCCTCCCGGAGAGACCGAATCTGAGGCCCAGTAGCCCGTTCGCCGGACACGTATCTCTCAGCAACAGTGCTGTCATCTGCGTATCTAAATGTACCGGGTTTTAGCAGATCATTAATGTGCAGCAAGAATAATGTTGCCGAGAGCACTGACCCCTGAGGGACACCGGCGTTGATATCTAACTGACTGAACGAGAAGCCGTGGATAACCACTCGGATGGATCGATCCCTCAGGAATCCGCAATTCAATCACATGGACCACTAGGCAGACCGAAGTAAGGAAGCTTACCAATGAGGCTTTCGTGCCAGACCCTGTTAAAAGCCTTCGAGATGTCGAGGGAGACGGCTAGCTCTTCCCCGTGTCTCTCGATGGCCTCACTCCAGATGTGATTGGCATACGCTAGACCGGTGGACCGATTTCGGCGGAAGCCGTATTGGCGTATTACTAAGACTCCGCGGTCCGCCTTTCTGTCTGTCTGTCTGTCACCAGGCTGTATCTCATGAACCGTGATAGCTAGACAGTTGAAGTTTTCACAGATTTTGCCGCTATAACAACAAACACTATAAACAGAATAAAATAAATATTTAAGTACAACAAACACGATTTTTTTTGCGATAATGGTACGGATCCCTTCGTGCGCGAGTCCAACTCGCACTTGGCCGGTTTTTTTATTGATATAACATGTCCATGGCAAGTATTCGTAATTTTTGAATACGTAATGTTTTCTGGGTAGAAAAATGATAATTCTATGTAGTCCGTCAGAGAGACGTATTTTTTGCTTTACGAAATCAAGAAAAAATTACAAAGTTAAAGCGCATCAGAGTTTAGGAGTGGGGGCTTGTGACGTCACTTAGGCAGTATAAAGTGAATTAGCGGCGTGACGTTTCATGATATTTCAACTCAATAAATTGTCGTCACTTTATGTGTCAAAAGAAATAGTACGCGCCCAATTTTTTTTTATTTATCTTCATGTCGGTTAAAAAGCTAATTTACAGTAAACTACCCTTTTGTGGATGACGAGGTACTTATCACTATGATTTCAACAATGAAGGGTGCTTTTTAACCGACATATCAAAAAGGAGGAGGTTCTATGTTCGACTTTATGCACAGATTACACTTTATGTATGTTTTTTTTTATGTCACCTATATCTTCGTCAATTGTGGACCGATTATGAAAATTCTTTTTAGGGTTCCGTACCCAAAGGGTAAAAACGGGACCCTATTACTGAAACTCCGCGGTCCGTCTGTCTGTCTGCCTGTCACCAGGCTGTATCTCGTGAACCGTGATAGTTGTATTTCTGATGCCGCTATAACAACAAATACTAAAACAAGAATAAAATAAATATTTAAGTGGGGCTCCCATACAACAAACGTGATTATTTTGCCGATTTTTGTGATAATGGTACGGATTCCTTGGTGCGCGGGTCCGACTCACACTTGGCCGTTCTTTTTTTTTTGTTTGATATAGTATGTTTAGAATTTGGTCCCATTTTAATTTGGTGAAGTTCTGATGAAGATCTTCGGAGATATACAACATAATTCTTCAATAAATAACGAAAAATCTCTCGGGATTGCGGAATAAGTTTTATTATTTTTGCCTTTTAAGTTTTACCTACCTAATAGGCAATAGGCAAGTTGGCAAGGTACCTATAACACCAGAATAGAGTACCCGAATAACATAAAACTTTAACATAGCCGCTGAAATGAGAGATCTGCGTACCACTTTAGAGTGTACTGGCGTGATGTTATGTTATGAAATGGTATAAACAATAAACAGACATGCGAATGCAGCAATCCCGAGAGATTTTCCGTTATTTATTGAAGAATTATGTTGTATATCTCTGAAGATCAGATCAGATCTTCATCAAATTGAAATGGTACCAAATTCTAAACATACTATTTCAAACAAAAATAAAAACCGGCCAAGTGCGAGTCGGACCCGCTTACCAAGGAATCCGTACCATTATCACAAAAATCGGCAAAATAATCACGTTTGTTGTATGGGAGCCCCACTTAAATATTTATTTTATTCTGGTTTTAGTATTTGTTGTTATAGCGGCATCAGAAATACAACTATCACGGTTCACGAGATACAGCCTGGTGACAGGCAGACAGACAGACAGACAGAAGGACCGCGGAGTCTCAGTAATAGGGTCCCGTTTTTACCCTTTGAGTACGGAACCCTAAAAAGAATTTTCATAATCGGTCCACAATTGACGGAGATATAGGTGACATAAAAAAAAACATACATAAAGTGTAATCTGTGCATAAAGTCGAACATAGAACCTCCTCCTTTTTGATATGTCGATTAAAAAGCACCCTTCATTGTTGAAATTATAGTGATAAGTACCTCGTCATCCACAAAAGGGTAGTTTACTGTAAATTAGCTTTTTAACCGACATGAAGATAAATAAAAAAAATTGGACATGTACTATTTCTTTTGACACATAAAAACATAAAGTGACGACAAAATAATGCGTTGAAATATCATGAAACGTCACGCCGCTAATTCACTTTATACTGCCTAAGTGACGTCACAAGCCCCCACTCCTAAACTCTGATGCGCTTTAACTTTGTAATTTTTTCTTGATTTCGTAAAGCAAAAAATACGTCTCACTGACGGACTACATAGCATTATCATTTTTCTACCCAGAAAACATTCCTATTCAAAAGTCGGTGTCAAAAAACGAAGAAACCAAAACAAGAACACCGTCTTCCGAAATTGAAGTTATTTTTCACTTTGTAGTGTTTTTATTTGGAAGTCGGTTGTATTTTTTGTTAAAAGTTTTTTTGTTGCAAAAAAGTTGTTTACTAAGTGGTACCTACAATCGTGATGAATTTTATTTCTTAATACCTGAAGCTGATATATGACTAATAAGTATAGGTAGCACATTTTAATAATAATTGTTTGTTACAGTTTTCTTAAGAATTTAGTTTAGACAAACGAATCTAAAATATTGATAAACAAAGCGAGATTCTTTGTGACTTTGATAGCTACGAATGTTTTGTCTAGTACTTATAGACTTTCTTTTTAGGGTTCCGTACCTCAAAAGGTAAAAAAAGGAACCCTTAAAAGATCAC